>OV702285.1:452908881-454158881 GCA_916181665.1 Avena sativa
GAGGGTGGCATGCCTCCGTAAGCATGAATTAAAAAGTAATCAACCTATTACATGATCAAAACCCAAACATGGACATAGGCTCATTGGCAAACCATTTGAGCCTCATCGAGCCAAGTTCCATCGACGACACCACGATAACTGTGTGATGAGTATTTTTCCTTAGGTCAATTATCCAAGTATCATTAATTGCAAATTTTAAGAAGACGGAATATTTTATTACCCGCTATACAAACCAAATTGGCATAATCATTTAATACAAACTCACAAAACAAGCTAACTAATCAAAAAACATGGCATGACACTGTAAGTATGGATTTAAGCATTAATAACTTCCAGTACATGCTCAACAACAAAACAAGGAAATAAACCACCTAATAAATCATTCAGGCATCTTGATGTGAGTTTCCAAGCTCCATTGACTACTTGTATCATGGTTGTTGTAGGAAAGCCCATAATTGCAGCCATCTAGTACACGAGAACACCATTTGCCTACAATATTGAACTCTTTTTTCTTGTAGAAGAGTAGTATATATCATTTCGACACAACTAAATGGACGAGAGAAACAACAAACACACCCATATAAAATCTAGGGTTTAAGAAATCCGCAAAAATCTAGTGACCTGGAACCAACAAATCACATGTCATGGTACAAGATCGAGTTATTGTAAATCCAAATACACCACTCACACGTGCAATATTGACATTAAAAACAAGTTCTATATAATCTCTTGCTTTTTTGATAAAAGTCAAACTAATGTCCGACTTTAAATTAATAAAGTCCCATCGGCCATAGTGGTTAACAAGTATGTTTGGGACACCATCTTAAGTTTGGAACACCAAACATATCACCCTAAAATAGCTAAGAGCCCAGATAAACATAGTTTAACAACACATTATAAAGCATTTACTCCAAGCTTGAGAAGAACTCCTTTAACCAGAATGACGATCGTCCTTTGGATTTAGATGGGGTGCCATTGTTGTAATATAACCATTATTAAAACACAAAATAATTAAGTAGGTAGGCATGGGAATTTCAATTTAATGGTATATTTATTGTGAACCAACCAGAGAGCCGGACATTGGACAACACAATATAACTACAAAAACTTCCTAGTTTCACCCACGAACCCATGTACTCCTTCCGTTAGGGATTATAAGGCCTAAGAGCTTTTTTAAAATGTTAGGAATTACAAGTCCTTTCTCATTTATTACCATCTCTTATCCAATGCATGGTCTTCTTTTTCTTTCTCTTCTCTCATGCATGTATAACTATTGGTGCATGTAGTAATCAAGAAGGTGAGTTATTGATTTTCTTAATCCTATCAAAGTGGCCCATAGGCCTTATAATCCCTAATAGAGGGAGTATGACGGAGAAAGGGACAAAATGTTAAAAAGATGGCGGGTTCTAGTTGACACCCAGCATTTCCCTACCCTCGCTCCACATGAATTGGGACGTCCACAGTTAAATAATATGCGAGCAATGTCCACTGCTTTCCCACATAGGGTACACCTTCGGTCCAAAGGTCCCCGTAGTTTGTACGGGGGATTTGCACATTTGCCACACTTTTCTTTGCACTTTGTATATTTGCCATTTTCTGCGTCACTGACATGTGGTGGTTATATGGCAAATATGCAAATTTTAGATAAAAAGTATGGCAAATGTGCAAAAATTCCTAGTTTGTACTTCTAATCGTTTGAAGGCAGTAATGAATCCCTGCCAATTTCCTTGCGAACATTTTGATATTTAAGGATAACGAGGCTACCAGGTATCTTTGGCATGCGCCACCACAGTCTCGGACTAGTTATAGTGGTAATTAAAGGTACGTAATTTAGACTAGTAATATGGATATGTTACTAGGCTATGTTACATATATGTAGTGTCACGGAAAGTCTCATTTGTTAGGTTATAGACTCATTTTTGTCTTCGTATATGTGATATTATGATAATATAATATGTTACCCGGTTCTTAGGCCTTTCACAATGGGGGTTTCTTAGCTCCATATCCTAGGCACTTTGCTTATGTGGCACTATAGCTCCAAACTCTAAACCCTAAACCCTGTGGCATTATAGTTAAGAAACACCACTTGCACGGAACCATAGACAAAAAAACATTGTTAGACCAATCACATGCATGCATGTCCTCTAAATCATTAAATGTAGAGACTCCACTTAAAAAACAATGCATTGTACTAGTTGTTTTTTAAGTTTTAATTTCTCATATAAAAACATGCTAAGATATAACCCATTTTCAAAGGCCTTAGTTGACACCATGACTAGTCTCATGGTTGACTTTAGGATGCGAAGATTGCATACAGAACTTCCCAAAGCTCAAATAACCATGGCACCTTATCCCTGTCATCGATGGGTTCCATAAAGTCCTCAATCTCCCATGTTCTACTCTTCGGCACCAAGAGGATGTGCAGAATTTCACCAGCCATTTGTCTCAAAATTCTCCTCCATCAACCCCAGGATCAAATGTAAATGAGATGTCCATTTATCCCTAGTGAACGCCCGATTGAAAGTAATATTCAGCAAACATAATTAACACTGGCAAGAGAAACATGTCACCACAGGTAATGGCAGACGCGACGTCGACATTGCAAATAAGACATTTCACAATGGGTGTTTCTTAACTCTATATTCTAGGCATTTTGCTTATGTGGCACTATAGTTAATGAGGAAAAAGAGTGAAGTTGTATCTAAGACTGGTCATAGTGGGAAGTAACTTAGAGTAGTAACATGTGTATGTTACTAGTCTAAGTTACTACCTCCATAGTGCAAAATAAGATAGGTGTGGTATCATGCAAAGCCTCATTTATTACAATATAGACTTATTTTGTCTAGAAATGTGTGATGTTATGGTAACATAGCTAGTTACCACAAGTCTCTCTCTCATCATTTAATTGCATGCCATGTCATCTAAATGCTTGCAATACATGTAGGACTATGTTACTAACCAAATTACTCCTGTTGAAGTGTATAAGTGGATTGCACTAGCCTTTTCGATCAGTTCGGACTTTTGGTTGCGTTAGCTAGTGCATTAAGCTTGACATGGTATCAGAGCCTAATGTCTCGAGTTCGAGTCCTAGCTTTCGCAATTTATCCTAAAATTGTTGTTGACCCCTCTGTGTCCACGTATAGGCCTCTTGAGTCATACGTGAGTTTCGCGCGCCGTCGCTCTCTTCCGGTTGCACTTGAGTCATACGTGAGTTTCGCGCGCCGTCGCTCTCTTCCGGTTGCACGTGCTGACTTCTCTCCATCACACGTGAGAGGGGGTGTTGAAGTGTATAAGTGGATTGCACTAGCCCTTTCCATCAGTTCGGACTTTTGGTTGCGTTGGCTAGTGCATGAAGCTTGACAACTCCCACTATGAGGCCTTTAATAATGGGTGTTTCTTAGCGCCGTATCCTAGTACTTTGCTTATGTGGCATGTGATTTAATGAAGAAAGAGAGGGTTGTTGTATTAGCTAAAATACAACTCTTGCACGCTATCATAGGTAAAAAAATGGCTAGTCTAATCACACTTATGCATAAGGCTAAAATCATTAAATACAAACCCATAAGAGACATCTAAGAGATACTCCATTGTGATGGTTGTTTCTTAAGTTTTAATATCTTTTATGATAACGTGCTAAGAGACCCTCCATTGTGAAAGGTCTGACTAGCCTTAGCTAAGAAACACCACTTGCACGGAACCATAGGCAAAAAACATTGCTAGACCAATGACATGCATGCATTCCCTCTAAATCATTAGAAGTAGTTGTTTCTTAAGTTTTAATTCCTCATATAAAAACATGCTAAGATAGAGCCCATTGTGAAAGGCCTGAATAATCTCTTCCTCAAAGCAAAAAACTACACACCGTGTGCAGTCCCCTACTACTCTACACCTTGAGTACTAGCAGCTAGATTGATAGTCAAATCTTTAATAATTGTACTGGCCTGGAGTAGATTGTAGTGTGCAGATGCCGATAAACTTATCTAGGTTGATAGTCAAATCTTGAATTATTCTATTTACTGGCCCAGATTGTGAGATGACGTGTAGTACTGCGCCACGGAAGACTGAGACTAGACGAACGATCGAAATATCGCTGGACTCCGATTGGGCAGAAAGATGGTGTGGGTGCATGCATCGGCAGCAGCCGGTATCCCGGCGCCGGCCGTCACCATCTTCAGGAGGAAGTGGGTCACTTCCGCTGAATTTCGCGCACGCCATCGAGCGCCATGGAAATTTCAATGACCGCCCCAGTGATCTTCCTCTAGCCGACCAGCCAATGGCACCGGCGGATGGCCGAACACTTGCTATTGTTCGCCACCGGAGGCCCGCCCCCCGCCGGAGCATGTCCATGGAGGCCTCTGCACTGCAGTGTACGTGTGCGTCACGGAGCAATATTTTTTCACTTAGTATATGGTCTGGACAAGACAGGCACGGCAAGGAAGTAAGATTAATTTTGGTCCACAAGTTGTGCTCAGCAGTGGTTCAATCACTAGCCAGCTAGATCATTAGCGATTTAGCACTAGTTCAGACACTGCACTAGTTAGTGATGCATGCGGTGATGAACTGAAGTGTGGCGTGCGCTATCCTGTTGCTGATCGATTGGATTCCGCACCATGTAGAGTGCTAAGCAGAGAACTAATGGTGTAAGATTTCTTGGGATAAACAATTTGGATCGATAGGCATGCAGGTTTGTATTGCGTTGACTAGTATCGTTCACTTTTTAGTTTTTAGAGAGTGAGAGAAGACGTACTACACGCGCACGATTTTTTATAAAAAAAATATTAATATCAAGCAACTATCAATTATACATGTTTTCTGCAACAACATAATATGAAGGATTAGTCAGACATTAAAGATGCATATAGAAAGAAAAAAAAAGCCTCGCAAGACTCTTTAGGAAGCAGCAGGAACTATCACCACCAAATACCACACCTAGACAGGAAAAAAGATTCTCCAAGAAGGATGCCTCCGACAAGGGAACCGTACATAAACACCATCGCCGTGAGATTATAGATTTTCACCTTAAAGAAAGGTCTGACTTAGCTCCAGGCAATACCTTCAACGAGGAGACGAATAGAGATCCGCCATTGCAAGGTACAACCAGTAAATGTCATGCCTAGTATTTTCACCCCAAAAATCAAGACTTGGTGCCCAAGAGCACCACTAAGAATGGACTCTCCATGTGTTACCGCCCCCGCTTGTCGAGACTGCTGCGAAATCCGGCTCATAGTCTTCATCATATCCAAACTTGTCCCCTTCTCTTGTGATCTCGAACTAGACAAGAGCCATCGAGATGCACTGGTCATCCGACAAAACCATCTTGATCTTACTTATCATTGTCAACACGCCAGTAATCGCAGCAAAAGGTGTCATGGCGTACTAGATGGTTCTGACAAAAGTGGCACCCTGATGGCTGGTCCAGAGCTGGTTATGGCCGACAGCGGTAATAGTCGATGATCCACTGGCATAAGCGAAGATTTGATCGAGGAACAGAGTCATGCCGACCCTAAAAAACAACACTGCCATGTACTATGCCACCCCGAGGCCTTTGTTGAGGAAGATATCGCTTGGCGATCCACTGGCCCTCGCGAACGTGATCCATCGTCCCGAAGACCAGGCACGCGTCCACTACCGATTTCCAGCCCCCATCTTGGCCCAGGGCAGCAAGGAGGCTGATCGGCGATGTTAGGAAAGAGAAGACCGCCAAGTCTGAAGGAAAAAAAGCGGGCAGAGGCCCCCAACAACCGTCCCCATCTGGCGACCTCCTTCGGTAGCGGTGGGGGAGGAAGGTTGGGGAAGGGTTGCGGTGGCTTGAGTTGTAGGGTTCCCCCCTAGTCGCCCTAGGCGGACGAGCGAGCATCTCAGGACGAAATGTTCTCTTAGTGACCCACACATGCGCGCACATAAGTGTGTTGGACACACTATAAAATCATGGATACATCACCTCCCTTGCTTACGAGGGTACAAACCAGTGGAAGATGACAGGAGCCAAATATTGCGTTGTCGATGTTAGAACTATATTAGATCTCTTGTTTTTCTTTTACATGCATATATATGTAGTAGTACTCCAATACATATAAAACTCATGTACTGCCACGGTGGGGCTATTCCATCTCTATATTAACACATACCCGAGCCCCCAACGGGGTATCCCTTCTGACAAACTTGCATGGTATCAGAGCGGGCTCTTCCACCCTATCTCTAGGCGCTGCCGCTGAAACCTCTTAGGCGCCGCTGATTACCCCTTCCGCCACTGCACCACTGTGTTTTTGTGCCGCCGCAGCCCAATACTCCCACCCCCAGTAGCTAAGAACCACCGTTGTCATTGTTGTCTTAATCATATGCCACCGCTGCCCCATACCCCAAAACCCTAAACCTAAAACAAGTCGCTGCCGCACATCATGTTGTCGCCGCCTCCCAATACCCCCACATCCAATATCAATACCCACCACCAATAACCCACCCAAGATACGATGGCCACCTCCTCGTCCTACATTGTGCTACCCGATCTGGGATCGCTGCCCTCTAAGAAGCTGACTCGTGAGAACTACCTCTTCTAGTCAGCCCAAGTGATGCCCTCGCTACGTGGAGCGCGTTTTCTTGGCTTCCTCGCTGGCACTAACGCCGTGCCAGCCGAAACCCTGGAAGCTGAAGATACTGATAAGAAGAAGATTGACGTGCCCAACCCCGCCTATAATGCGTGGCTTCCCATGACTAGCATGTCCTCGGTTTTATTACGAGGTCGTTATTCAAGGAGTTGCTTGCCCAAATTCTCGGGCATGAACATGCTCCCGAAGCCTGGGTTGTGACCAAATCCATGGTCACCTCCCAGTCTTTCTCTAAGATGACAAACCTTCGTGGTGCTCTTCAGTTTACGAAGAAGCTAAACATGTCTACTGACCATTACATCGCCTAGATGAAAACCCTCACATGCCCTTTCTGCTGCTCGTAAAACCCATTGGAGATGATGAACTCATAGGATTCCTATTGCATGGCCTCGATGTCTCCTACACCTCCTTTGTTGAAGCTATAAATGCTAGCCCCAACACCACCCTTCCCGAGCTCTGTGATCAACTAATCGCCTGTGATACTCATGAAGCAATGCTCAATCAAACCGATAAGGGTGTTGGTGCCTTTACCTCCTCTACCAACGCCGCCTTCCGCTAGTGTCGTGATGACGACTGGTGCCCACGTCGTGATGATGATCAACATCATCGTCCTAGCATCCGACTTCCTCGCTCGCGTGATGATCGCCCTGAAGACCGTCATTGTGACGACTTCCGTCGTGACCGTCGTGATGATGGTGACCGTCACTACTACGATGGCCTGCGCCGCCGGGATGATAACCGCATACGTGATGACCATCATGACAGCCGCCTTAGCCGTGCTCCCACCCCTACGCCGACACCACGTGCCAAATCTGTAAGATTCATGGTCACCCAGCGAGTGACTGATGGTGGCACTATGAGGATAATGATGATCGTGATGATGAGCCCCATGACAAGCATGCTAATGCTGCCAACTATGGTGTTGATACCAACTGGTACCTCAATTCTGGTGCTACCAACCATATTTCTAGCGAGCTTAGCATGTTATATACCAGTGAGAAGTACACAAGATGTGATCGTGTTCAAACTGCTGAAGGCAATGGTATGAAAATTAATCATGTTGGTCATTCAATGTTGCATACTCCCCATAGTTCATTGCATCTCAAAAATATTCTCCATGTCCCTCATGCATCTCAAAACCTCTTGTCTGCACATAAGATTGGTCTAGATAATCATGTTTTAGTTGAAATTTATCCTTTTTATTTTTTATCAAGGATTATGACACAAAGTGTGCTCTGTTTAAAGGTCCATTCCATGGTGGTATTTATCCTCTCATACCCATGTCAATGAAGTCCTCCAAGCACGCATACCTCAACACCACGCATACGTCCTCTACTGGCATTGTCGTCCAGGCCATCTGTCATCTTTTATAGTGCAACAAGTTCTTAGGAGATATCAAGTTTCTTATTTGTTCGAAATAAAACCTTATGTTTATGATGCATGTCAACAAGCTAAGATTTATCAACTCCCATATCCCATCTCTACTAGTGTGTTTAGTGTTCCTTTGGAACAGATTTTTCGAATGTTTGGGCGCTAGCTCCTCTCTCTGTTGGTAAACATTCATATTATGTAAGTTTTATTGATGATTTTAGAAAGTTTACTTGGATATATTTGCTCAAAAAGCATTTTGATGATTGCTTTTTCAACTTTCAACGAGTTGTTGAACGTAAGTTTGCACGTAGAATTATCACCATGCAAATGGATTGGGGGAGAGTATGAAAAACTTCATGGCTTTTTTCAAAAAGTTTGGCATTACTCAACATGTCTCATATCCCCATGCTCATCAACAAAATGGTTCTGCTAAACATAAGCACCATCATATTTTTGAAGTTGTTCTATCCCTTCTTGCTCATGCATCCATGCCACTCAAATTTTGGGATGAAGCTTTTCCTACTGCCACGTTTCCTAACAACATAACTCCTAGCAAAGTCCTCAAATTTGAAACACCTGTTGAAAAACTCCTTCAAGTAAAACCCGATTACAAAACTCTTAGAATTTTTAGTTGTGCCTAGTGCCCCAACCTTCGCCCTTATAACACATGTAAGCTCAATTTCTATTCTAGACAGTGTCTCTATATAGGCTATAGTCCCCTTCACAAGGTGTCAAATATCTTGATGTATCCACTTGTCATGTTTATATTTATCGAGATATTGTATTTGATGAGCACGTGTTTCCTTTTGATAAAATTCATCCAAATGCGGATGCCCAACTTCGCTCTGAAATCCTTCTTCTACCTCATGATGCCATTGATGAACATGGGGATGCACCACTTGATGATTACATGCCTAATGTTCCCTATATACCTACGCCTAACCATGCTACGCAGGTCGTCACTCTCGAGGATACAAATGCTACTATCACTAAAAGCATTGAACATGGCAGTCAAACAGATGCTCCATCTGCTGAAAATAGTACATAACTGCACTCCTCTACGTCCATAGAGAACTCCATGCATGGCACTGAAATTGAGGACGAATCGCCAATCGTGTCACCCGAATCCTCATCGATCTCCGCATCCTTCTCGCCTGGCGGAGATTCTCTTGGGCCCATTGTACCGTGCCAACGCCAGGCCACCACGTCTTCGGCCCCGACAGTGATAGTCCCACTCCTACAACCTTCCTGCAGCCGACCGGCTCCTCCAGCGAACCCGATTTCACGACGTCGCCTCGGGATCCATCTGCTCCGGACAACACTGGCCCGCTATCGCATGACTCTGGTGCTGATACGCCTGCATCGCCAATATCCAGCTTAGGATCTTCTGCCCAACCAACTTCCCCACCTCCTCTTGTACTTCTCCCTCGTAGTAGGCTCCAAAAAGGTATCCGCAAACCAAAGCAGTATACTGATGCTACTATCCGGTATGGCATGTTTATGTCTACATGTGAACCTAGGAAACTCTTTAAGGCTCTAGCAGATGCTAAGTGGTGCCCAAGAGGCAATAATAAAGTGGTTATTATCATATCTTCATGCTTATGATAAATGTTTACATACCATGCTATAATTGTATTAATCGGAAACATTAATACTTGTGTGATTTGTAAACATAAAAGAGTCCCTAGTAAAGCCTCTTGTTAAACTAGCTTGTTGGTTAATATATGATCATGGTTTCCTGATCATGAACATAGAATATGTTATTAAAAACAGGGTCATATCATTAGGAGAATGATGTGATGGACATACTCCTATAGTTAAGCATAGCATAAAGATCAAGTCATTTAATATAGTTCATTTGCTATAAGCTTTTTGATACATAGTAACCTAATTCCTTCGACCATGAGATCATGCTAAGCACCATCACCGGAAGGATGCTTTGATGACATCAAACACCACACCGTAACTGGTGGCTATAAAGGTGGCATTGAGTGTTCAGAAAGTATGTGTTGAGGCACATGGATCAAGAGTGGGATTTGTCCATCCATATGACAGATAGATATACTCTGGGCCCTCTCGGTGGAATGTCATCCAATTAGCTTGCAAGCATGTGACTGGCTCACAAGGGATCACATATCACGGGAACAAGAAAAGAGTACTTATCGGTAACGAGGTTGAACTAGGTATGCAGAGATACCGACGATCAAAACCTCGGATAAGTAAACTATCGTGAGACAAAGGGAAATTGGTATCGTATGTAAGTGGTTCATTCGATCGCAAAGTAATCGTAGAAATATGTGAGAGCCATATGAATTTCTAGATTCCTCTATTGGTTATTGATCGGAGAAGTGTCTCGGTCATGTCCGCATAATTCACGAACCGTAGGGAGACACACTTAAGGATTCGATGTTGTTGAGTAGTTATGGAATGATAAGAAAGAGACCGAATGTTGTTCGGAGTCTCGGATGGGATCCGGGATATCACGAGGATATCCAGAAAGGTCCGGAGAATAAGATTCATATAAGGAAAGTCCTATTTCGGAGTTCGGGAATGATTCCGGTGTTTTCACCAGGAATGTTCTAGAAGGGTCTGGAAGGTCCGGCACTCCGGAGGGGAAGGGTACATGAATGTGTCATGACAATGTGGAATGGTCGCATCATGTACTAGGCCACTTTGCTGGGAAAAATAAAGAGAGAAATCAAATCCTAGTTCGAAAGTCAAACGCCAATTTGAAAAAGTCAAATCTCAAGTTTGCTTGGTGGAGGGAGAGTAGGAAACCTACTTGGGGAGGAAGTCCCCTCCCTCCACCCACCGCCCAAGGAGGCCGAGTTGGGGGAGGACTCCCTCCTCCCAACCGGCCACCCTCCACCTATATAAGGAGGGGTAGGGATCCCCTACCTCTCACACCCAAAAACCCTAGCCCCAAGCCGCCGGCCTCCTCCAAGTCGCCTCCTAGGGCCTCCTCTAACTCGGCGAGTTAGGGTTTCCCCAAACCCTAGCCGTCGAACAAGCCCTCCCATTGGTGCCCTCTAAACCCTAGATCACCAAGGCCTCTCTCATAGTCCACCATACTCGCTCCGGCTTAAGGCGAGGCCCTGCGAGATCTCCCCTCTACTTCCGACACCACGCCGTCGTGCTGCCGGAATCACGAGGAGAGTGCTACAACCTCCGTTGCCTGCTGAAACAAGGGAGAGGAAGGTCTTCATCGAGTATCGAACTTGTGACCGACTGTGGAAGCGCTGCCGGAACGCAGCGCCGGAAGGATCGTCTACGCGATCTTGAGATCGGAAGTGTACGACTACATCATCCACGAGAATCTGCTCTCGTTAACCGCTTTGGATCTTCGAGGGTTAGTACTCTATCGACTCGTTGCTGCAATCTAGTAGATAGATCTTGGCTTGTGTGTGTTCATGTGATAGAATTTTTTTTTGTTTTCCATGCTACGAACCCCTACAGTGGTATCAGAGCCGTGTCTATATGTAGATCTGTTGCACGAGTAGAACACAATGGTCATTCTGGGCGTTGATGCTTTTGTTGTCGATTGCTTCTTGTGTACTTTGCATCTTGCGGGATGGTGGGATGAAGCGGCCCGGGCTAACCTTACATGACATCGTTCATGAGACTTGCTCCTGGTTTGACATGCAACTTTTATTGCATAAGTGGCTTTGCGGGTGCCTGTTTCTCCCAACATAGTTAAGATTCAATTTACAACGGGTGATTGACAATACTAGTATCAATGTTGTGGTTATTGTTCGTAAGTTAGAACGACACTTATTGAAAGCCCCAAACCACGTAAAACATGCAAATAAAATTAGAGGCGTCTAACTTTGTTTTGCAGGGGTGTGTTGTGATGTGATATGGCCATGATTGTGATTATATATGATGTATGCAATGTTCCTTATTGTAAGTCGGCAACCGGCGGGAGCCATATGGTTGTCTTTTAAATCCGTTATGACCTGCGTATCTATTATTCAAAGTAGTTGTAATAGTTGATGCTGGTGGAAGACAACCATGAAGCGATTCCATTGACCTTGACGCCACACCGGTGATGATGGAGATCATGTTCGTGCTTGAAGATGGAAATCGGAAGCACAAGAACAAAGGCCATATCATATCACATATTATGAATTGCATGTGATGTTAATCCTTTTATGCATCTTGTATTGCTTAGTTCACGACGGTAGCATTATAAGATGATCCCTCAAGCACACAATTTCAAGTTTTAAAGTGTTCATCCTTAGTAAGCACCGTTGCTAAAGCTCGTTGTTTTGAAGCATCACGTGATGATCGGGTGTGTTAGATTCTACGAGTGTATACAACGTGAGCAAGCCAGATTTGCTCATGCGGAAGCTAAGGTTTGATCTTGACGAGCCTAGCATGTACAGACATGGTCTCGGAACACGGATCACCGAAAGGTAAAGCATGAGTCATATAGTATATATGATGAACATGTTGATTGTTCGCCATTGAAGCTACATCAACTCTCGTGATGATCGGTTTTGATGTGGTGGATTTGGTTCGTGTGATCACTAAAACAATGTGAGGGATATTGTTTTGAGTGGGAGTTCAATGGCAATATGATTAAAAGTTGAACACTATTTATCATAAATTAAATCAAAGTGAATTTGCATAGTTGTTGTAGTCATTGGCATCCATTTACCACCTTGCGCTTAGTTATAATTGAGATGATAGAACTATAGAATTCTGGTTAGTTATTTTACAAACTGGTATCGTATTGTTTTGAAGTGTTAATCTAAAGTTTAAAAGTCCCATTGCGAACTTTCAGTAGGTTTCAATTACTCCGTGAAGTTTAATAGTTGGTATTAAATCAAGAGTAACAATTCCAGTGTTAGTATATAAGTATCATGTTTATCTCCATGATTCTTGATATTCGAAAGATAGTTTCAATATCAAGGTAATCTAGGAGTTGAAAGAGTTGTTTCAGAAACCATCATGTATGGAAGATATTGCGATATCTGAAATGATGTTTTGGTTACAACATGATATAGTATAATATGGCAAAGTTTATGTTCTCATATTTGATGAGAATTTACAAAAGGTTGGAGACACTAGTTTTCCTAATCCTCCAAAAGTTTTTGGAGAGCAACATTATACTCGCGATTCACTGTTATAAGCTAAAGTAGCTTGATCATGAATAATTCCATAATAATGGTGAATATTTGATGTAGGTAAAATGTTTACTACACCAAGAGATTACTAAAGAAAGGAATTTTAAAGAACACCAAACATTTGATGATGGTGATCTACTTCAAAGTGCAAGTCCAAAGACATTGGTATTTAACTATACACGCTTTGGACTATGTGTCATGTGTATGGCTCCACTATTTGATGATAGATTATTTCAAACAGAAAAGGAAATACTGAAAGAGAATCTCATAAATATATGGCAGAAAAGAAAAGACTAGAATTGTTCAGCTTAGGTATATAGAGGATATACATGTTATGGTTGTATTCTTTGCTTGTTAACAATGTAGTTTTTGAGTATTGGATACTGAACTTGTTGGTATGAATCGTCATACGAAACAACACAATTCATGAACTACAATGGCCTAAGTAACTAGCAAATGAATATGTGATGATGTTCATCGAGAACAATAAAGGGTTATTGTGTTGCTCGTTAAACATCAAAGCTTGCCTTCAAGATTTATTTTATCAGGTATTATGGGAACAAAAGGGTTGTTCAAATAATTGCCGTAATCCATAAAAGATGGATGATTTACAAATCTCGTTGGAGAAATCACATCCATAAAACTAGTGCTAAAAATGTCGAAAGACAAATTGATTGAAAGATCACTTAGGAAGTGACATCGCCATTTAAATTATATTGGAAATAAAACATGAAGAAACTCCATGTGGATGGAATTTTGGAGTCTTTTGATTTTTGATCAAATGACGCTTGTGAAACTTTCCTAGAGATAATTAAAACTTCGTTCATAGGCCAAAAGGGAATGGATGACTAGCTTATTGGAACTTGTACATATTGTTGTATGAAGTCCATTATGTGTAGTCAAGAGCGATGAATTTCAACTTCATAAACTTTCTCCGAAAATTTGAGTGAATATATGAATATTTACTTAATAAGGATGAAGTATGAAACATTTGAAAAGTTCAAAGACTTTCAAGATGAAGTGCAAAATCAATGTAACAAGAATATAAATAGTTTATGATAAGATCATAAAGGAAGATATTTGAGTTACAAGTTTAGCATAAACACCTAAGATTTAAGGAATCGTTCTGTGGATTTGCATTTCTCGAAACACCATAAGAGTATGGAGCGTTCGAGATATGTAATTAAACCTTGTTTGACATGGTAAGATCAAAGGTGTAATTCATGAAACTGTCATTATATTTTAAAGATTAAAAGCTTTAGAGACTACCGTTTTTCCACTGAAAAGAGCTCCATCATAATCCGTTGAAATGACACCATACAAAGTTATGGTTTGGGATAAAACCCAAGTTGTCCTTTCTTAAACATTGGTATGCTATGCATAAGAAAGATGTTTGCAACTAAAGTCGGATGAACCTGTCTTTGTATGTTATTTCGAATAACTGTTAAGTATTCCTCCATAACATCGGAGACAAAAGTGTTTGTCGCTTAGAACGTCAAGTTTCTTTGAGAAGGAATTTTTCGTGAAAAGATAAGTGGGAGGACAATAGAACTTTGATAAGATTAAAAGAACCTTAGCTATATGTGCAAAGTTGCGCAGCACCGAAAAGTGTTCCGGAGGCAGCAACAATGCTCATGGCTCACGTGCCTCAAAGGTTGTGGTTATGGAGGTCAAAGTTTCTATTGAACCAAGTAGGTCGGGTAAACAATGAAATACCAAGATTTGAGGGTTGAATCATTATTTGAGAATAATGAACGGACTACATGCAAAGAAGCGATGATGGGCCCTGACTCCATAAAATGGCTTAAAGCCATACAATCCGTGATAGTTCCATACACGAGAAATCAAGCTTTGAACTTGAAGGACCCTCGATAAAGGTGTAAGACCTTACAGTCGTGTTTGGATCTATAAAGAAATAGACATGGATGTTTCACATCTATGAAATAGTCGACATGTTGGGAAAGATTTCACAACAATGTTCAAAGGTTGACTATGACAAGGTTTGATCTTTCATAGCGATATTTAGTCTAGACGGATTAATATAGCAACCACTACATATAATTTTTTTAAGTGGTAGTTGAATAAACAAAACAAGTTCTTCTAATAGAATTGTTACCTAGGACGTGTGCATAACATGGTCCAAAGGGTTTTGTTAATTCAAAGGATGCTAAAAGCATATGCAAACTTCAATGGTTGAAGTAAGCATTGCGGAGTTGGAATCTATACTATGATGAAACTGTTAAAAGAGTTTAATTTCATCGGAGACAATGAAGATGCTTGCATTTGCAACAAATTAAGTGGGAGCGCTAAGACATGTTTCTAATACATTATGTGGAAGACATATTGTTGATTGGAAATGATGTATCTTTTATTAACACATATTAAAAATTTCATCCCGATGAAAGATTTAGGCAAAACCCAAATATTTGGCATCAATATCTATATAGATAGATTGAGACACTAATATGGTTGTGCCGAAAGTACATAGATGATATATTGAATAAGTTCAATATAGAAACTACAAGAAAGGTTCTTGTCGCACATAAAGGATTGAATGAGTTCAATATTGATGATATATTCAAGTGTATTGGCACTTGGTAAGTGAAACAAAGATTCAAGTATAGATTGATACTTGATGTATGAAATCACAAAGAGTATTTATATCAATCATACTGTGATATGTACAAATCCAGATATGTCCTATGCTCTAAATGTTATGAGCATATACCAGAATGATTCATAAGATGGGATGATAGTAAGGATATTCTTATGATATTTTGGAAGAACTAAGAGTATAATATTTTGTAGAAGTGGCAAATAGATGGTTAGTTCATTGTAAAAGTACTACATTGATACTAGTTTTGTCACAAAGTACAAATTAAGTTTATCTCAATCTAAACTAAGGGTGGCACAATATAATGGAAAGTAAGTTCCATAATGGATTTGGATGAGTTCCAAAGTTAAAACATTGTTACAGATATTACAACAAAAGGCTAAGTATATGACTGCTATTATAGCAGCTAAAGAGGGCATTTGTGTCAAGTAGTTTGTTATCAAACTAGGTGTAGTTCACAGCGGGATAATACTATGAAGATATATTGTACAACAATATTATCAACATGTTTTAACCCCAACGAACTAAAGGTCTCACCAAAGGACCAAATTTATGCAAAGTCATCTCATTAGAGAATGAGTGATGCGTAGAGATGCAAAGACATGCAATTACACACGGACCTGGAAGTGTCAGATCCGGAGATCAGTTGACCACTAGCAATCGTGTACATACAACACCGGAAAGCCATAGGTGTTGAATACACAAAGGTTTGAAACTAGATTATTGACTCTAGTGCAAGTGGGAGACTGTTGGAGATATGCCCAAGGGGCAATAATAAAGTGGTTATTATCATATCTTCATGCTTACGATAAATGTTTACATACCATGCTATAATTGTATTAATCGGAAACATTAATACTTGTGTGATTTGTAAACATAAAAGAGTCCCTAGTAAAGCCTCTTGTTAAACTAGCTTGTTGGTTAATATATGATCATGGTTTCCTGATCATGAACATAGAATATGTTATTAACAACAGGGTCATATCATTAGGAGAATGATGTGATGGACATACTCCTATAGTTAAGCATAGCATAAAGATCAAGTCATTTAATATAGTTCATTTGCTATAAGCTTTTTGATACATAGTAACCCAATTCCTTCGACCATGAGATCATGCTAATCACCATCACTGGAAGGATGCTTTGATGACATCAAACACCACACCGTAACTGGGTGGCTATAAAGGTGGCATTGAGTGTTTAGAAAGTATGTGTTGAGGCACATGGATCAAGAGTGGGATTTGTCCATCCATATGACGGATAGATATACTCTGGGCCCTCTCGGTGGAATGTCATCCAATTAGCTTGCAAGCATGTGACTGGATCACAAGGGATCACATATCACGGGAACGAGAAAAGAGTACTTATCGGTAACGAGGTTGAACTAGGTATGCAGAGATACCGACGATCAAAACCTCGGATAAGTAAACTATCGTGAGACAAAGGGAAATTGGTATCGTATGTAAGTGGTTCATTCGATCGCAAAGTAATCGTAGAAATATGTGGGAGCCATATGAATTTCTAGATTCCTCTATTGGTTATTGATCGGAGAAGTGTCTCGGTTATGTCCGCATAATTCACGAACCGTAGGGAGACACACTTAAGGATTCGATGTTGTTGAGTAGTTATGGAATGATGAGAAAGAGACCGAATGTTGTTCGGAGTCTCGGATGGGATCCGGGATATCACGAGGATATTCGGAAAGGTCTGGAGAATAAGATTCATATAAGGAAAGTCCTGTTTTGGAGTTCGGGAATGATTCCGGTGTTTTCACCAGGAATGTTCTAGAAGGGTCTGGAAGGTCCGACACTCCGGAGGGGAAGGGTACATGAATGTGTCATGACAATGTGGAATGGTTGCATCATGTACTAGGTCACTTTGCTGGGCAAAATAAAGAGAGAAATCAAATCCTAGTTTGAAAATCAAACGCCAATTTGAAAAAGTCAAATCTCAAGTTTGCTTGGTGGAGGGAGAGTAGGAAACCTACTTGGGGAGGAAGTCCCCTCCCTCCACCCGCCGGCCAAGGAGGCCGAGTTGGGGGAGGACTCCCTCCTCCCAACCGGCCACCGTCCACCTATATAAGGAGGGGTAGGGTGCCCCTACCTCTCATACCCAAAAACCCTAGCCCCAAGCCGCCGGCCTCCTCCAAGTCGCTGCCGCCTAGGGCCTCCTCTAACTCGGCGAGTTAGGGTTTCCCCAAACCCTAGCCGCCGGCCAAGCCCTCCCCTTGGTTCCCTCTAAACCCTAGATCACCAAGGCCTCTCTCATAGTCCACCATACTCGCTCCGGCTTAAGGCGAAGCCCTGCGAGATCTCCCCTCTACTTCCGACACCACGCCATCGTGCTGCCGGAATCACGAGGAGAGTGCTACAACTCCGCTGCCTGCTGGAACAAGGGAGAGGAAGGTCTTCATCGAGTACCGAACGTGTGACCGACTGCGGAAGCGCTGCCGGAACGCAGCGTCGGAAGGATCATCTACGCGATCTTGAGATCGGAAGTGTACGACTACATCATCCACGAGAATATGCTCTCATTAACCGCTTTGGATCTTCGAGGGTTAGTACTCTATCGACTCGTTGCTGCAATCTAGTAGATAGATCTTGGCTTGTGTGTGTTCATGCGATAGATTTTTTTTTGTTTTCCATGCTACGAACCCCTACAGCTCTCATGACAAATAAAACATGGCATTTGATCCCACCCGAGTTCACCAAAAATCTGAATGACTGCAAATGGGTATATCGTATGAAGAAACATGTTGATGGCACTATTGATGGATATAAATCTTGTTTGGTTGCAAAAGGATTCAACCAACGATATGGTCATGTTTATGAAGATACATTCAGTCCTGTCATCAAAGTAGCCACTGTCATACTTGTCCTAGCAAATTGATGTTTCTCGTGGCTGGAACCTGCGGTAGCTAGATGTCAAGAACATGTTTCTTCATGGCATTTTGAAAGAGGAAGACTACATGAAACAACCCCCATGTTTTTAGCACTCTATTGTTCCAAATTACATTTGCAAGCTTGATAAGGCGATTTATGGTCTCAAACAAGCTCCTCGTGCATGGTACTCTCGCTTGAGTGCAAAGCTACATGATCTTATCTTTACTCCCACTAACGCTGATACTTCATTGTTCCTCTACAATAAGTCAGGCATCATGATTTTTGTTCTCAAATATGTTGATGATATCATTTTTACCATCTCCTCAGAGAATGATATTTCTGCACTTCATGATCTCAAGCATGAGTTTTCTCTCAAGGATCTTGGTCCTCTTCATTATTTCTTGAGCATTGAATTCAAAAACATTGGTGATGGTTTGCTTCTTACTCAGAAAAAGTATGCATCTGATCTCCTTCTCAAAGTTGGTATGCTTACATGATCTCCTGAGCCTACACCATTGTCCTCCAATGAGCATTTATCTTTGAATGATGGTTCTCCTTTGGGCGATAGTGCAAAGTACAGGAGTATTGTTGGTGTATTGCAATATTTTACATTGAAACATCATGATATCTCCTTCTTTATCAATAAAGTTTGTCAATGTCTTCATGCTCCTACTACTGCTCATTGGATAAAGTGAATATTGCGCTATATTCAAGGCACACTAAAAGTTGGTCTCACATTTCAGAGGTCTTGGTCCACTCTTCTTAGTGCTTTCTCTAATGTTAACTGGGATGGTTGTGTTGATGATAGGTGGTCTACTGGAGGTTTTGCTATATTCTTTGGTTCCAATCTTTTCTCTTGAAACACACGCAAATAGGCCACGGTATCTCGTTCGGGTGTAGAAGCTGAATACAAAGCTCTTGACAATGCCACCGCTAAATTAATATGGGTTGAAGCTTTACTTTGGAGAACTTGGTGTTAGCTTGCAGGGTAAGCCCTACTTATGGTGTGATAATCTTGGTACTACATACCTACTTCTCTGCCAATCCCATCTTTTATTCACGGACCAAGCATATTGAAATTGACTATCATTTTGTTCGCGAACACGATGCAAACAAGTTGCTTGACATCAAGTTTATCTTCAGCAAAGATCAAGTTGCAGATGGTTTCACCAAGGCGTTCCCTATCAAAAATCTCGATGACTTCAAGTGTAATCTCATCCTTTTCCAAGGCTATGATTAAGGGGGGGGGGTGTCAGAACTATATTAGATCTCTTGTCTTTCCTTTATGTGCATGTATATGGAGTAGTACTCCAATACATATATGACTCATGTACTGCCATGTGGGGCTATTCCACCTCTATATTAACATGTACATGAACCCCCAACGGGGTATCGCTTCTGCCAAACTTATAATCGATACATCATTGTTATTTACACATGCATTGGAGGATTTATGTACAATTTTTAAAGATCTTTTGAGGAGCCTCCTGGGATCCATTGCATTAAGCACGAAGCCACATAGTTTGTTCGATACAAAACAAAAAAAGCAAGAGGGAACATTCAATTTTACCCATATTACAGTTCAGGGAATCTATCAATAAACATCAAGACATATAAAGCGACAATAAGCAACTTCTTCTTCCAGCCTCTATTGAAGCATCTACTAAGAGAGACTGATTCTTTACATGCACAGGTGGTTAGAGCTAAATATTACTCGGACGTTGAGGATAAGTGTTGTTTTGAAGAAATGTTCTTTGTTTACCTGACGCACCATCATGTCAGGTCTGAAAACTCGTAAAGGGAGCTATATATGGAATCCATAAAATGGTTCATCGGTCCACATATTGTTGTGGGAATGGTCATGGCAGATGCTGCAATCGGCAGCGAGTAGTAGAACGAGGGGCAAGGGCGGCCAGCCATCTGCGGTGCGAGATGAGGGCAAAGACACAGGGTTTTACCCAGGTTCGGCCCCCCGGAGGGTAAAGACCTACTCCTGCTAGATTGTATTATGAAGGTGGTACAATGGGCGAGCTCGGCGGCTAGGCGGCGAGTCGCTTGGGTGTATGATGGAACGTATCTCTACACGCCCTGCAGGGAGGTTTATATAGGCTCACCTCCCCTAGGGTTTACATATCTCAACCAAATCAGTTAAAGCTTCGGTACTCGTTTAACCTAATCCGACTGGGCCTATCTACTCGCCTGGGCCTTCAGCTTCCAGTCGCTTGGATCCTTGCTGGGCTTCGATCCAGTCGCCGTCTTGCAGGCCCACTCGCCAGTTCTTGGGCCAGTCGGAAACATCCTGCTGGGTATACCCCGGTAGGCACTGTTGGAGATATGCCCAAGAGGCAATAATAAAGTGGTTATTATCATATCTTCACACTTATGATAAATGTTTACATACCATGCTATAATTGTATTAACCGGAAACATTAATACTTGTGTGATTTGTAAACATAAAATAAGAGTCCCTAGTAAAGCCTCTTGTTAAACTAGCTTGTTGGTTAATATATGATCATGGTTTCCTGATCATGAACATAGAGATGTTATTAACAACAGGATCATATCATTAGGAGAATGATGTGATGGACATACTCCTATAGATAAGCGTAGCATAAAGATCAAGTCATTTCAATAGTTCAATTGCTATATGCTTTCTGATACATAGTAACCTAATTCCTTCGACCATGAGATCATGCATATCACCTTTACCGGATGGATGCTTTGATGACATCAAACACCACACCGTAACTGGGTGGCTATAAAGGTGGCATTGAGTGTTCGGAAAGTATTGGTTGAAACACATGGATCAAGAGTGGGATTTGTCCATCCATATGACGGATAGATATACTCTGGGCCCTCTCGGTGGAATGTCATCCAATTGGCTTGCAAGCATGTGACTGGCTCACAAGGGATCACATATCACGGGAACGAGAAAAGAGTACTTATCGGTAACGAGGTTGAACTAGGTATGCAGAGATACCGACGATGATAACCTCGGATAAGTAAACTATCGTGAGACAAAGGGAAATTGGTATCGTATGTAAGTGGTTCATTCGATCGCAAAAGTAATCGTAGAAATATGTGGGAGCCATATGAATTTCCAGATTCCTCTATTGGTTATTGTTCGGAGAAGTGTCTCGATCATGTCCGCATAATTCACGAACCGTAGGGAGACACACTTAAGGATTCGACGTTGTTTGAGTAGTTATGGTATTATGAGAAAGAGACCGAATGTTGTTCGGAGTCTCGGATGGGATCCGGGATATCACGAGGAGATCCGGAATAGTCCGGAGAATAAGATTCATATAAGGAAAGTCCCGTTTCGGAGTTCGGGAATGATTCCGGTGTTTTCATCGGGAATGTTCTAGAAGGTTCCGGAATGTCCAGCACTCCGGGGGGGAAGGGTACATGAATGTGTCATTAAATGATTGCATCATGTACTAAGTGTTCTTGCTGTTCCAAATAAAGGATTAAATTGAATCCTAAAACAGAAAAGTCAAATGTCCAGTTTGAAAGTCAAACGGCTAAAACAAGAAACTGTGGGAAACAAGCAAGAGGAGGTTGAAACCAACTTAGAGGAGGAGTCCCTCTCCACCAAGCCGGCGGCCAGCCTAGGCCGAGTTGGGGAGGGACTCCCCTCCCTCCCCTGGCGCGCCAGCCCCTCCCACCTATAAAAGGAGGGGCAGGGCCTCCTCCTCTAGACACACAAGTTCCTATCCTCTAATCTCCGGTTTAGAGCCGTTTTGGTTTAGAGCTTCTAATTGCTTTAGCCTGCGGTTTAGAGCCTTCTAATTGGTGTGTCTAATCTCTAGACCACTAATAGCCCTCTCTCATACTCCACCATACTCGCTCCGGCTTAAGGCGAAGCCCTGCGGGATCTCCCCTCTACTTCCGGTACCACGCCGTTGTGCTGCCGGAATCACGAGGAGAGTGCTACAACCTCCGCTGCCTGCTGGAACAAGGGAGAGGAAGGTCTTCGTCGAGTACCGAACGTGTGACCGACTGCGGGAGCGCTGCCGGAACGCAGCGCCGGAAGGATCGTCTACACGATCTTGAGATCGGAAAGAGTACGACTACATCACCCACGAGAATCTGCTCTCGTTAACCGCTTTGGAATCTTCGAGGGTAAGTTATTCCATCGACTCGTTGCTACAATCTAGTAGATAGATCTTGGCTTGTTTGTTTGTATGCGATAGAAAATTTTTGTTTTCCATGCTACGAACCCCTACAGTGGTATCAGAGCCGTGTCTATATGTAGATCTGTTGCACGAGTAGAACACAATGGTCATTGTGGGCGTTGATGCTTTTATTGTCAATTGCTTCTTGTGTACTTTGCATCTTGCGGTATGTTGGGATGAAGCGGCCCGGGCTAACCTTACATGACATCGTTCATGAGACTTGCTCCACGCTTGACATGCAACTTGTATTGCATAAGTGGCTTTGCGGGTGCCTGTTTCTCCTAGCATAGTTAAGATCCAATTTACAACGGGTGATTAACAATACTAGTATCAATGTTGTGGTTCTTGTTCGTAAGTTAGAACGACACTTATTGAAAGCCCCAAACCACGTAAAATATGCAAAGAAAGTAGAGGCGTCTAACTTTGTTTTGCAGGGGTGTGCTGTGATGTGATATGGCCATGATTGTGATTATATATGATGTATGCAATGTTCCTTATTGTAAGTTGGCAACCGGCAGGAGCCATATGGTTGTCTTTAATTTATGTTAAGACCCGCGTGTCTATTCAAAGTAGTTGTAATAGTTGAAGCCGGTGGACGACAACCATGGAGAAGCGTCATTGACCTTGATGCAATGCCGGTGATGATGGAGATCATGTTCGTGCTTGAAGATGGAGATCGGAAGCACAAAGAAGAAAGGCCATATCATATCACATATTATGAATTGCATGTGATGTTAATCCTTTATGCATCTTGTATTGCTTAGTAGACGACGGTAGCATTATAAGATGATCCCTCATGCACATGAATTTCAAGTCATAGAGTGTTCACCCTTAGTTAGCACCGTTGCTAAAGCTTGTTGTTTCAAAACACCACGTGATGATCGGGTGTGCTAGATTCTGCAAGTGTATACAATGTGAGCAAGCCAGATTTGCTCATGCAGAAACTAAGGTTTGATCTTGATGAGCCTAGCATGTACAGACATGGTCTCAGGAACACGGATCACCGAAAGGTAAAGCATGAGTCATATAGTAGATATGATGAACATGTTGATTGTTCGCCATTGAAGCTACATCAACTCTCGTGATGATCGGTTTTGATGTGGTGGATTTGGTTCGTGTGATCACTAAAACAATGTGAGGGGTGTTGTTTTGAGTGGGAGTTCACCTAGATTAATTTAATTATTAATTAGAACTCAATTTATCATAAACTAAATCAAAGTGAATTTGCATAGTTGTTGTAGTCATTGGCATCCGTTTACCACCTTGCGCTTAGTTATAATTGAGATGATAGAACTATAGAATTCTGGTTAGTTACTTTACGAACTGGTATCGTATTGTTTTGAAGTGTTAATCTAGAGTTTAAAAGTCCTATTGCAAACTTTCAGTAAGTTCCGGTTACTCCACAAAGTTTAATAATTGGTATTAAATCAAGAGTGACAATTCCAAGTGTTAGTATATGAGTATCGTGTTTGTCTCCATGATTCTTGATATTCAAAGGATTGTCTTAATATCAAGGTTATCTAGGATCTGAAAGAGTTGTTTCAGAAACCATGATGTGTGGAAGATATTGTGATATCTGAAACGAAGTTTTGGTTGCAACATGATAGAGTATAATATGGCAAAAGTCATGTTCTCATAATTGATGAGAATTTGCAAAAGGTTGGAGACACTAGTTGTCCTAATCCACCAAAAGGTTTTTGGAGAGCAACATTATACTCGCGATTCACCGTTATAAGCTAAAAGTAGCTTGATCATGGATAATTCCATGATAAGGATGAATAATTGATGTAGGTAAAATGTTTACTACACCAAGAGATTACTAAAGAAAGGAATTTGAAAGAACACCAAACATTTGATGATGGTGATCTACTTCAAAGTGCAAGTACAAAGACATTGGTATTTAACTATACACGCTTTGGACTATGAGTCATGTGTATGGCTCCACTATTGATGTTGACAGATTCTTTCAAAAAGAAATACTGAAAGAGAATCTCATAAATATATGGCATAAAAGAAAAAGACTAGAATTGTTCAGTTTAAGTATATAGATGATATACATGTTATGGCTATATTCTTTGCTTATTAAAACAATGTGGTTCTTAAGTATTTGATACTGAATTTGTTGGTGTGAATTGTCATACGAAACAACAAAATTCATGAACTACAATGGCCTAAGTAACTAGCAAAAGAATATGTGATGATGTTCATCGAGAACAAATAAAGGGTTATTGTGTTGCTCGTTAAACAGCAAAGCTTGCCTTCAAGATTTGTTTTATCAGGTATTATGAGAACAAAAGGGTTGTTCAAATAATTGCCGTAATCCATAAAAGATGGATGATTCACAAATCTCGTTGGAGAAATCACATCCATAAAACTAGTGCTAAAAATGTCGAAAGACAAATTGATTGAAAGATCACTTAGGAAGTGACATCGCAGTTTAAATTATATTTGAAAGAAAACATGAAGAAACTCCATGAGGATGGAATTTTGGAGTCTTTTGATTTTGATCACATGACGCTTGTGAAACTTTCCTAGAGATAATTAAAACTTTGTTCATAGGCCAAAAGGGAACGAATGACTAGCTTATTGGAACTTGTACATATTGTTGTACGAAATCCATTATGTGTAGTCAAGAGCGATGGATTTCAACTTCATATGCTTTCTCCGAAAATTTGAGTGAATATATGAATATTTACTTAATAAGGATGAAGTATGAAACATTTGAAAAGTTCAAAGTTTTTCAAGATGAAGTACAAAATCATTTGTAACAAGAATATAAATAGTTTATGATAAGATCATAAAAGAAGATATTTTAGTTACAAAGTTTAGCATGATACCTAAGATTTAAGGAATCGTTCCGTGGATTTGCATTTCCCGAAACACCATAAGAGTATGGAGCGTTCGAGATATGTAATTAAACCTTGTTTGACATGGTAAGATCGAAGGTGTAATTCATAAAACTGCCATTGTATTTTAAAGATTAAAAGCTTTAGAGATTACCGTTTTTCCACTGAAAAGATCTCCATCATAATCCGCTGAAATGACACCATATAAAGTTATGGTTTGGGATTAAACCCAAGAAGTCCTTTCTTAAACATTGGTATGCTATACATAAGAAAGATGTTTGCAACCAAAGTCGGATGAACCTGTCTTTGTATTACTGTTAAGTATTCCTCCATAAACACCAGAGACAAAAGTGTTTGTCGCTTAGAACGTCAAGTTTCTTTGAGAAGGAATTTTTCGTGAAAAGTTAAGTGGGAGGACAATAGAACTTTGATAAGGTTAAAAGAACCTTAGCTATATGTGCAAAGTTGCGCAGCGCCGAAAAGTGTTCCGGAGTTAGCAAACAATGCTCATGGCTAGCGTACTTCAAAGGTTGTGGTCACGGAGATCTAAGTTCCTATTGAAACAAGTAGGTCGGATGAACAATCGAATACCAAGATTTGAGAGTTAAATCATTATTTGACAATAATGATCCGACTACATGCAAAGAAGCGATGATGAGCCCTGACTCCGTAAAATGGCTTGAAGCCATAGAATCCGTGATAGTTCCATACACGAGAAATCAAGTTTTTTGAACTTGAAGGACCCTCGAGAAAAGTGTAAGACCTTACAGTTGTATTTGGATCTATAAATAAATAGACATGGATGTTGCACATCTATGAAATAGTCGACATGTTGGGAAAGAGTTCACAACAATGTTCAAAGGTTGTATATGACAAGATTTGATCTTTCATAGTGATATTTAGTCTATACGGATTAATGTAGCAACCACTACATATAATTTGTTATATGGTAGTTGGATAAACAAAACAAATTCTTCTAATAGAAGGGTTAGCTAGGACGTGTGCATGACACGGTCCATAGGGTTTTGTTAATTCAAAGGATGCTAAAAGCATATGCAAACTTCAATGGTTAAAGTGAGCATCGCGGAGTTGGAATCTTCACTGTGATGAAACTGTTAAAGGAGTTTAAAAGTTCATTAGAGACGATGAAGATGCTTGCATTTGCAAGAAATTAAGTGGGAGCGCTAAGACATGTTTCTAATACATTATGTGGAAGACATATTGTTGATTGGAAATAATGTATCTTTTATTAACACATATTAAGAATTTCATCCCGATGAAAGACTTAGGCAAAACCTAAATATTTGGCATCAATAGACGCTAATATGGTTGTGCCAGAAGTACATAGACAAGATATTGAATAAGTTCAATATAGAAACTACAAGAGAGGTTCTTGTCGCACAGAAAGGATTGAATGAGTTCAATGTTGATGATATATTCAAGTGTATTGACATTTGGTAAAGTGAAACAAATAATCAAGTATAGATTGATACTTGATGTATGAAATCACAAAGAGTATTTATATCAATCATACTGTGATATGTACAAATCCAGATATGTCCTATGCTCTAAATGTTGTGAGCATATACCAGAATGATTCGTAAGATGATCATTGGACAATAGTAAGGATATTCTTATGATCTTTTGGAAGAACTAAGAGTATAATATTTGTAGAAGTGACAAATAGATGGTTAGTTCATTGTAAAAGTACTACATTGATACTAGTTTTGTCACAAAGTACAAATTAAGTTTATCTCAATCTAAACTAAGGGTGGCACAATATAATGGAAAGTGAGTTCCATAATGGATTTGGATGAGTTCCAAAGTTAAGACATTGTGACAGATACTACAACAAAAGGCTAAGTATATGACTGCTATTTTAGCAGCAAAAGAGGGCATTTGTGTCAAGTAGTTTGTTATCAAACTAGGTGTAGTTCACAGTGGGATAATACTATGAAGATATATTGTGCGACAATATTATCAACATGTTTTAACCCCAAAGAGCTAAAGGTCACACCGAAAGACCAAATTTATACAAAGCCATCTCATTAGAGAATGAGTGATGCGTAGAGACGCAAAGACATGCAATTACACACGGACCTGGAAGTGTCAGATCCGGAGATCAGTTGAGCACTAGCAATCGTGTACATACAACACCGGAAAGCCATAGGTGTTGAATACACAAAGGTTTGAAACTAGATTATTGACTCTAGTGCAAGTGGGAGACTGTTGGAGATATGCCCAAGAGGCAATAATAAAGTGGTTATTATCATATCTTCACACTTATGATAAATGTTTACATACCATGCTATAATTGTATTAACCGGAAACATTAATACTTGTGTGATTTGTAAACATAAAATAAGAGTCCCTAGTAAAGCCTCTTGTTAAACTAGCTTGTTGGTTAATATATGATCATGGTTTCCTGATCATGAACATAGAGATGTTATTAACAACAGGATCATATCATTAGGAGAATGATGTGATGGACATACTCCTATAGATAAGCGTAGCATAAAGATCAAGTCATTTCAATAGTTCAATTGCTATATGCTTTCTGATACATAGTAACCCAATTCCTTCGACCATGAGATCATGCATATCACCTTTACCGGATGGATGCTTTGATGACATCAAACACCACACCGTAACTGGGTGGCTATAAAGGTGGCATTGAGTGTTCGGAAAGTATTGGTTGAAACACATGGATCAAGAGTGGGATTTGTCCATCCATATGACGGATAGATATACTCTGGGCCCTCTCGGTGGAATGTCATCCAATTGGCTTGCAAGCATGTGACTGGCTCACAAGGGATCACATATCACGGGAACGATAAAAGAGTACTTATCGGTAACGAGGTTGAACTAGGTATGCAGAGATACCGACGATCATAACCTCGGATAAGTAAACTATCGTGAGACAAAGGGAAATTGGTATCGTATGTAAGTGGTTCATTCGATCGCAAAAGTAATCGTAGAAATATGTGGGAGCCATATGAATTTTCAGATTCCTCTATTGGTTATTGTTCGGAGAAGTGTCTCGATCATGTCCGCATAATTCACGAACCGTAGGGAGACACACTTAAGGATTCGACGTTTTTTGAGTAGTTATGGTATTATGAGAAAGAGACCGAATGTTGTTCGGAGTCTCGGATGGGATTCGGGATATCACGAGGAGATCCAGAATAGTCCGGAGAATAAGATTCATATAAGGAAAGTCCCGTTTCGGAGTTCGGGAATGATTCCGGTGTTTTCATCGGGAATGTTCTAGAAGGTTCCGGAATGTCCGGCACTCCGGGGGGGAAGGGTACATGAATGTGTCATTGAATGATTGCATCATGTACTAAGTGTTCTTGCTGTTCCAAATAAAGGATTAAATTGAATCCTAAAACAGAAAAGTCAAATGTCCAGTTTGAAAGTCAAACGGCTAAAACAAGAAACTGTGGGAAACAAGCAAGAGGAGGTTGAAACCAACTTGGAGGAGGAGTCCCTCTCCTCCAAGCCGGCGGCCAGCCTAGGCCGAGTTGGGGAGGGACTCCCCTCCCTCCCCTGGCGCGCCAGCCCCTCCCACCTATAAAAGGAGGGGCAGGGCCTCCTCCTCTAGACACACAAGTTCCTATCCTCTAATCTCCGGTTTAGAGCCGTTTTGGTTTAGAGCTTCTAATTGCTTTAGCCTGCGGTTTAGAGCCTTCTAATTGGTGTGCTAATCTCTAGACCACTAATAGCCCTCTCTCATACTCCACCATACTCGCTCCGGCTTAAGGCGAAGCCCTGCGGGATCTCCCCTCTACTTCCGGTACCACGCCGTTGTGCTGCCGGAATCACGAGGAGAGTGCTACAACCTCCGCTGCCTGCTGGAACAAGGGAGAGGAAGGTCTTCGTCGAGTACCGAACGTGTGACCGACTGCGGGAGCGCTGCCGGAACGCAGCGCCGGAAGGATCGTCTACACGATCTTGAGATCGGAAAGAGTACGACTACATCACCCACGAGAATCTACTCTCGTTAACCGCTTTGGAATCTTCGAGGGTAAGTTATTCCATCGACTCGTTGCTACAATCTAGTAGATAGATCTTGGCTTGTTTGTTTGTATGCGATAGAAAATTTTTGTTTTCCATGCTACGAACCCCTACAGGCACATCCCCATCAGTAGTCCCCGAGGCCGTCGTCGATTAGGCGTAGGTGGCTGCTGGCAGTCGGAGTATACGGCTTCAGAGTAGACATCCAGTCGAATCGTCGGCGGGCTCCTGTATAAAGGAGAAAACCAGTCATCTAGGTCGCAGCTTTGGCGAGTCGAGTCGGCGAAAAACTGTCATAGTGATTGGGTCGGAGAGCCGAGTGGCTGAAGTTGGACCGTTAAACGTGGTCAAACTAGCCGTTGGGGTAATCCAACGGTAACTTTTGGCGTAATCATCGCGTGATAACGGTTCCCTGATTTGGCGGGTAACATCCGCTATATAAGGGGAATGGCAGGCGATCGGAGAACCACCTTCTCACCATTTCCTCCGACTGCGCGCACTTTCGCCTCCCTTCGCATCGCGACCCAGCCGACCAGAAATCCTCCGACCCCCAACAAATCTCTCCGCCATGGCCCTCTCCACCAAGCCTTGGGGTAGATCTAATTGCACGAGGGCGCAATTGGCTTCCTTTGAGGAGGCCGGGATCTTGCGAGCCGGCTGCTGGCGCATCCCTGCGGCCGGAGAGGTGACCCCGAACCCGCGAGAGAGGGAATTCATCTGCTTCACCAGCCATCTTGAACGGGGGCTAGGGTTCCCCACGTCCCTGTTCTTCCGGCGCTTCTGCGCCTACTACGGGATCCAGCCATCGGATCTGGGTCCCCACAGCATCGAGCAGCTCGCCATCTTTGTGGCGTTCTGCGAGTGCTACTTGGGCTGCCGGCCCTACTTCCCTCTATGGCAAGATCTGTTCCACGGACGGATCAGCCGCAAGGAGGCGGGCGGCCCAATGCTTGCCGCGGGCGGCCTAACCTTCCAGCTGAAGTCGAAGGCTTCATTTTTCGACTTGATGATGCCCGCCAAGGCGGCAAGCGACTGGAAGAAGTCGTGGTTCTATGTTGCCGAGGCGACCCCGGGGGGCGAGACGGCGATCCCGCGGTACTCCGCCAACCGGTCCGAGCCGCGCCGTCTCCAAGTCGGCAAGCTCCCCAACGACCAGCGGATGGTCGTTGACGAAATGCTCCAGACCATCCGCGGTCTGAAGAAGAAGGGCCTCCAGACGATCAACCTATACAACTGCTGGCTCGGGCGGCGGTTCATCCCTCTGGCTCGACGCGACCATTATATGTATCAGTACACGGGCCGGGAAGACTCGACGAAGGCCTTCCTCGCCGAGTGGAAGCTGGAGGACTACATCCCAGCACTGAAGAAGATCACCCAGGCGGTGTACCTGGACGCACAAGCTGGGGTCGCCCCTTACACCGCAAAGCGTCTAGCCCCAACGGTAATCACCTCGCTTCATTCGCAGTCGCAGTTTTTGCAGTCGCGGTAACTCTAATTTCATCTTGCATTCTTTACAGTTATTCCAAGTGGTGGAAGGGTGGCTCCCGCCTTCGGACGACGAGAATTCGAGCTCGTCCGTCCAGGACATGGGCGAGTCGCCTCCCGCCAAAGGCGATTCCGGGAGCGACGAGATCGATGACGACGATGAGTCCGAGGAGGAGGTCGCCCCGCTGGTTCGCAAAACCCGCGGGCAGCGACAGCGTGAGCTTGAGGCGAGTAAAAACCTCGAGCGTCACGATGACGACGAAGAACTTCCGGAGACCAACTCGCGCCGACAAGATACTCCGTCGAAGAAGAAGAAGCAGGAGAAGGAGGCGAAGTCCCCTCCAAAGAGGAAGCCGAAGCCGACGAGGCCGGCCTCGCCGCCGCACTCGGCGAGCAGTTCTGACGCCCCCAGCCTGTCCAAGGACGAGGCGCCGCTGACGACAGCCGTGCTGGACACGGCCATCGTCGAGGTGCCGCTGGCTTCAATGCCTACGCCATTCGCCCCAGTCTCTGGGCTGGGGGATGCTCCGGCTGCAGCGGCTTCGCCTTGCAGGGAGGCTCCTGCCGAAGATATCCCAGAGGCTCCGGATGCGGCCTCAACGACGAAGAAGCCGTCCGTTTCTTGGGCACGCGACGTCCTGGAGATGGGGCTCAGTCGCCAACTGGGCCCTGAACTAGAGAAACCGGCCGGCCTCCGCACGGGGCTACGCTTTATTCCAGTTGCCAAGTGAGTACCCTCACCCTCCTTTGTCTTCCATAACCGCCTGAATTATCTTTTCTTACACGATTGATGTACAGGACCGGAGTGAAGAGGATGGGCCACCCGACCGTGGCTAAGGTGCCACCCGTCGCCAGCGAGGAGGATCCTTCCCGTAAGAGGAAGGCGGACGAGGTCGTCGTCCCTACAGATGGCAGCAAGAAGGCCAAGGGCGATGACGTCGTCACGATCTCTGACGATACGGCGGTCGAGCCGATTGAGCCCGCAACAGAGGCGGCCGCGTCCACAAAGGAGGGCGCTCCCTCGCCTGGAATGGCCGAGCCGACCTCCTTCGGGGCGGGTGCCTCCATCGCGACATTCCCGCGCTTCATGGCCAAAGCGGCCACGGCGAGTGGAACTTCGCCATCGAGCCGTGCACATGGGGTCTCCGATGCGGAAATCGACCAGCGTCGTGGGTACACGCCAGCTCTCCTCGCGTCCGTGGATGCGATACAACTCCATGGCATGCTTGGCGGAGCCATCCAGGTATGTCCAGTCCCCGAGGATCAGGTCGGTGTTTTGCAGCGGTCTGATCCTTTAAGCGCCTTGTTATTATTTTTCGCGTCTAGTCCCCGAGTGCGCACTCGCTGAATTTCAGCGGGTGGGCACTTAGAATTTCTTGATTGCCAGTCCCCGAATGCGCACTCGCTGAATTTCAGCGGGTGGGCATTTAGAATTTTTTGATTGCCAGTCCCCGAGTGCGCACTCGCTAAATTTCAGCGGGTGCGCACTTAGGATTTTTTTATTGCCAGTCCCCGAGTGCGCACTCGCTGAATTTCAGCGGGTGGGCACTTAGGATTTTTCGCATCCAGTCCCCGAGTGCGCACTCGCTGAATTTCAGCGGGTGGGCACTTAGGATTTCTCTTCGGCTAACTGTTTGAATGATGTGCAGGGTCTGCAACGTGAATCAGCTGACCGATTGGCAGCGAAGCACCGCGCGGAGAAGGAACTGGCCACCGTCCAGGAAGCGAATAAGGGGCTTCAGGCGGTTGCCGCGAAGGCGGAGGAAGCTCGCCAGGGACTTGTCCCCACGGGTGAATTGGCAGCGGCGCACTCGGCTCTGAGCTCGGCTGAAAAACGGATCGCCGATCTCAAGCGCGAGCTGCGAGAGGCGAAGGAGGAAGCGAGCTCGGCTGATGGGCGAGCCAAGGCCGCCATTACGGCCGCCGAAGAGGATCGTAAAGTGTCGGACGCCCTTGTTGTTGGGCTTCAGGACGACCACACCTCGCTTCAATGCTTCATCACGGATCTCGCCCGCCCACTGATTAGTAAGTGCATTTGCCTCTGCCAGTATCTCGTGCTTTTTTGTGATGTCCAACGTACTCACTGTTGTCTTCTACTCGCAGGTCGCATCATTGATAGCGCGGAAGAGGCGAGCTCGTTCGACGCGCGGCAATGTGTGGGCATGCTCGTTGACTCGGCGACGTTGTCGGCAACATGCATCCGAGCCTACCTCCAGGAGATATCACCCACGGAGGTGATTCCTAGAGACCTCGTCGAGGTGTGGAAGTACTTGGAGAAGGCGCCCTCGGTTGTTGAATTCATGACGCGGTCGGCGTTTTGACGCGGAGCATCAACAGCGCTGAGCCTTGGACTTGCTCACTTCCCAGAGGACTTCGACCTCGACGACGTGACGAGCGGCTACCCTTCGTCGACTGGCGCGGTGGAGCTTTCCGAGGTGCTCAAGTTGACGGACCGCGCCGCGGTGTACTCGGAGCGTGTCTGGGCAATGGGCGACCTCCTTCCCTACCAGGAGACGGTCTTTGCGCCCAACGACCCTGAGCCGCCACACCGGGATTTCAAGGTCGAGCAGCCTTTCCGTGCGGCGATGGCGGGTGAGCTGACGACGTACCCGTCAAACCCATACACGCCGTTCATTCGCAGTCGCCGGGGCGCTGGCGAGTCGTCGTCGAAGCCTGCAGAATAGGGTAGTTTGCCCTGAGGCGTTAGTAGCAGGTCTGCCGTACGGGCATATTTTGTAATGTGAGACAATGCGACATGCTTTTGAATGAGACATTGTGTCTGTGTTGGGATTTGTCATGTGTTTTGTGATTATGGTTTGAACGAGTCCCCGAGTGCGTCCGCCCTTTTGTGGGGTTTACCTCGTGTATGATATGTTTGTTGTTTTTGAATGTTTTGTTATTGTGGTCTACTCGCCCGAACTCGAAGAGCCAGTCGCAGGGCGACTCCCTTGAACGCTCTATACTTCACCATTTTCCCTTGCGCGAACGGGGTCGGGTGGCCGAGTCCCCGAGCGTGGTACTTGGTTGTTCTAGGCGCGATTCGAGGGTGGTTGAGGACTTGGCGCATTGGCTTGGGCGCATCACTCCTGCCTGGCCCGTTGGGTCAGTCGCGTGGCGAGTCCTGGGCATGCTCTCTTACTTGGCGTTTTCCCGAGCCGCTCGCGATGAACTGGTCGTCAGTCCCCGAGTGTGGTACTTATCCGTTCGAGTCGCTATGCCGAGGATGCGGAGGACCATGGTCGCTGTAAGAAGCGAAGGCAGTTGTCTTGGCTCGTAAAGCCAGTCGGGCGAGGCGACTCCAATGGGGCTCCGGGTAGGCGTTTTTCATGAACGATGCAAGACCTGAGGTTACTCAGTGCTCTTGCATCGCACTACTTAGCCGTGCTGATCGCTGTACCAAAGGTTGACTTCTGCGGTTAGCTGGACGCTGTTATTACGAGTGCGAGTGGCACAAGACATGGAGAGTAAGTGCAATTTGCGATAACCGATTCTTTTTATTTCACAGCGACTGGAGAGTACATATGTGGGGTTCTAGGGGTAGAACTTCCGTAGGAGGTTTACATTCCATGGTCGATTGACGTCGAGTTCGCCGTCCCCGCGGACGTCGATGAGGTAGTAGGCGTCGTTGCCAAGTACTCGCCCGATGGCGAATGGTCCCTCCCACGGAGGGGAGAGCTTGTGCATGCCCTTCTTGTCCTGGATGAGGCGCAACACCAGGTCGCCTTCCTGGAAGGTGCGAGTTCTCACCCGCCGGCTGTGGTAGCGGCGGAGTCCCTGCTGGTAGCTGGCGGTGCGAGACCGAGCGAGGTCACGTGCCTCGTCGAGCTGATCGACTCCGTCTTGGCGGGCGAGTTCGTTTGCAGCCTCCGTGTAGTGGACGACCCGTGGCGAGTCGTGCTCGAGATCGGTGGGCATGACTGCCTCGGCGCCGTACACCATGAAGAAGGGGGTGAATCCTGTTGACCTGTTGACCGAGATGCGGATGCCCCAGATGACGGAGGGTAGCTCCTCGACCCAGAACCCGGCGGTGCGCTCGAGTGGTACTTGGAGTCGCGGCTTCAGGCCGTGGAGGATGCTTTGGTTGGCCCGTTCTACCTGGCCGTTGGATTCCGGGTGGGCGACCGACACGAGGTCGAGCCGGATGTGGTGCTCTTCGCAGAATTCAGCCATGGCTCCTTTGGCGAAGTTGGTGTCGTTGTCCGTGATGATGCTGTTTGGGAACCCTTAGTGATATATGAGCCCGCGTAGGAATTTAGTGGCGGTTTTCCGGTCGCATTTCCGAACTGGCTTGGCCTCCACCCACTTTGTGAATTTGTCGACCGCGACCAGCAGGTGGGTGTAGCCGGAGGGAGCCTTCTTGAAGGGGCCTACCATGTCCATGCCCCACACAGCGAATGGCCAGGTGATGGGGATTGTTTTGAGCGCTGAGCTAGGCACGTGCGTCTGGTTGGCATACTTCTGGCACCCGGCGCACCGCTGGACAATGTCTACAGCATCGGCGTGTGCGGTGGGCCAGTAGAAGCCATGTCGCATAGCCTTGGCGACCAGAGAGCGGGCGCCGGCGTAGTGGCCGCAGTCACCGGAATGGATATCGTGGAGGATCTTGCGTCCTTCGGCGGGTTGGACGCAGCGTTGGAACACGCCGGTGACGCTGCGCTTGTGGAGCTCGCCGTCGATGATGGTGTAGGACTTGCATCGGCGGGCGACCATCCGAGCGTCCGTCTCGTCAGCCGGCAAGGTGCCGGCCTCCAGGTAGGCGATGTAGGGCTTGGTCCAGTCGTGTGGCTCGGTGACGAGTGCGACCAGGGCTGCCTCCGGCTGTAACGGGACTCCGATGTCGATCTCCCTCGGGGGAGAGACTGATGGCTTGGTTATTGTGTCGAGGAAGACGCCGGCGGGTGGTGCGAGTCGAGCTGACCCAATGCGAGAGAGGGTGTCGGCCTCCTCGTTCTTCCGCCTGTCGATCCACTCGACGGAGTAGCCTGTGAAGTGTTCGCCCAGCTTGTCCACTGCTTGGCGGTATGCCGCCATGGTGGGGGAGACGGCGTCGCAGGTGCCAGCGACTTGCCCCGCGACGAGGTCGGAATCTCCGTAGCAGCGTAGGCGGTTGACATTCATCTCCTTGGCAGCTCGCATGCCGTGGAGTAAGGCCTCGTACTCGGCCATGTTGTTGGTGCAGGGTGTGAAGTCGAGGCAGAGGACGTAGCGGAGCTTTTCGCCCTTCGGTGAAGTTAGCACGATCCCTGCGCCTGCGCCGTCCGCGTTCTTGGAGCCGTCGAAGTGCAGGCTCCAGTAATGGAGGTATGGCAGCTTCTCTGGCTGCTGGGCCTCTTCCCAGTCGGCGATGAAGTCCGCTAGGGCCTGCGACTTGATCGCTTTTCGTGGCTCGTATTTGATGTTGTGGACGCCGATCTCGACGGCCCACTTGGCGACCCGCCCGGTCGCCTCGCGGTTGCGGATGATGTCCTGCAGTGGTGCTGAGGAGACGACCGTGATCGGGTGCTCCTGGAAGTAGTGCGGCAGGCGTCGCTGAGCTCTGAAGACTGCGTATACCAGCTTTTGGTACTGCGGGTATCGCTGGCGCGACTCGGTGAGGACCTCGCTGATGTAGTACACCGGTCGCTGTACTGGCCGCTCCTTTCCTTCCTCTGGTCGTTCGACGACCATGACGGCGCTGACGACGCGCTCGGAAGCCGCGACGTAAACCAGCATGGGTTCTTTGTCGGTGGGGGCGGCGAGTAGCGGTGCGGCGAGTAGCACCTTCTTGAGGTCGCGAAGCGCGTCATCCGCCTCCTTGTCCCACTGGAAGGTGGGGTTCTTGCGCATCAGGCGGTATAGGGGCATCGCCTTTTCGCCCAGGCGGGGGATGAAGCGACTGAGAGCCGCTACTCGTCCGGCCAGTTTCTGGACGTCGCGCAGGCACTCGGGTTTGCCGAGCCGGGCGATCGTGTCGATCTTCGTGGGGTTCGCCTCGATCCCTCGCTTGGAGACGACGTACCCCAGTAGTTGTCCTGCTGGTACACCGAAGCTGCATTTGCCTGGGTTGAGCTTTATCTTGTATTTTCGCAAGTTGGCGAATGTTTCCGCCAGGTCGGCGAGTAGGTCGCCCTGGCGAGCGGACTTTACGACCACGTCGTCGATGTAGACGTGGATGTTGCGGCCAATTTGGCTCGCGAGGCATTCTTGCATGCACCGCTGGTAGGTCGCCCCGGCGTTCTTGAGGCCGAAGGTCATGGCGGTGTAGCAGAAGGCTCCGAATGGCGTGATGAACGCTGTCTTCTCCTCGTCCTCGACGGCCATTTTGATCTGGTTGTACCCGGAGTAGGCGTCGAGGAAACATAGCGACTCCGAGCCCGCGGTGGAATCGATTATCTGGTCGATCCGCGGGAGGACGAACTGCTCCTTTGGGCAGGCGTTGTTCAAGTTTGTGTAGTCGATACACATCCTCCAGGTCCCGTTCTTCTTCTCGACCAGGACTGGGTTTGCCAGCCACTTGGAGTACTTGATTGGCCGGATGAAGCCTGCAGCGAGTAGACGCTGCACCTCCTCGGCGATTGCTCGGCGGCGCTCTTCATTGAAGGGCCGGAGCGACTGTTTGACAGGTCGTACTTTGGGGTCGGTGTTTAGCTTGTGCTCAGCGAGCTCCCTAGGGACACCAGGCATGTCAGAGGGCTTCCATGCGAAGATGTCCCTGTTCTCACGGAGGAACTCGATGAGAGCGCCTTCCTATGCTGGGCTCATGCCCGTCCCGATCGTCACCGTCTGGCTGGAGTCGCCTGGGACCAGCTCGACGGTGCGGGTGTGCGTCGTCGCCTCGAAGGTTGAGGTACTTGCGCCCTCCGAGTTGGGCTTTTTGAGTATGGTGGGGTCGTCGTTGTTGACCCCGCTCGCGTACTTGGCGAGCTCATCGGCGTGGTTGGTCTCCGCCGCGATGACGGCGTCAGCGAGTTCAGCTCCTTTGGCCTCGCACTCGGCGGCCATGTCGGGGTCGCCGTTGATGGTGATGACGCCGCACGGTCCGGGGAGCTTCATCGCGTTGTACGCGTAGTGGGGCGCTGCCATGAACTTGGCGAACGCCTGGCGCCCCAGGACGCAGTGGTAGGGGATGTCGAAGGGCACCAGCTCGAAGACGATCCGCTCGGTGCGGAAGTTTGCTGGTGTGCCGAAGGTGACTGGCAGCGTGACTTTGCCGATCGGGTACGCCTTCTGACCGGGGACGATGCCATAGAACGTGGTGTGGGTCGTCTCGATCATCGACTGCGGGAGCCGCAGCCGCCTGAAGGTGTCCAGGTATAGGATGTTGATGGAGCTGCCGCCGTCCATCAATGTCTTGGGGAGCCAGTAGTCGCCGACCTTAGGCTTGACCACCAGGGCGACTCGGCCTGGATACTCGATGCGTGGCGAGTGGTCTTGGCGGCTCCAGGTGATGGGCTGCTCCGACCAGTTGAGGAACTGGGAACGTCCACCTGAGCCACCACGTTGACAGCGACGGCGCGGGCGATGACCTTCTTCTCGCGCTTCGTGTTGAAGCCTGTGAAGGTATGGAGCGAGCCGGCCACTTTTCCAAAATTTCCGCTGTTTGGCGGGTCATTGTCGGGGTCCTCCCGTGCTCGCCGTGCCTTCTCAATCTCCCTGAGGGTGTGGCAGTCGGCGGTTGTGTGTGTTGCGGGCTTCCCTTCCCTGCTATGAAACGCACAAGGTTGGTTGAGGAGGGCCGCAGGGTCGAACCTTGGTTTGGCCTTGTAGTTGCCGCCATCGCGGCGTTGTCCTCCGTCGCGGCGGAAGCTCTTGGGCTCGCGTTGTGCGTGCCCGGCGTTGGCGACGAAGTCGACTCGCCCGTCGCTGCGGCGCTTGCCGGTGAGGCGAGTGTTGCTGTAGCGTAGGTCGGACCGTCGTCCGATGTCGTTGCCGCTCGTGCAGCGTTGACCTCCCGACGCGTCGTCGGTTTTCTGGTTCGGATCTTCCTCCGCGTACCGTTTGGGGATCTCGAGGAGGTCCGGTATGTTGTCGAGTGTGCGGGAGTGTCGCTTGAGCTTGGCGACCAGAGGCTCGTAGCGGCACGAGGTCTTGAAGCAATGGATCGCGGTGTCCGGGTGGATGCCGACCGCGTTGTACCAGAGTTCTTGCCATCGTTGGACCCAGTTGCGGGTCGACTCGCGGGGTCCCTGGACGCATCACTCCAGGTCCTCGATGGTGGTGGCACGGGTGTTGGAGCACTCGAAGTGCCTGACCAAGGCGTCGCGCATCTCCTCCCAGGAGTCGATACTGTCCTGGGGGAGGGTGTTGATCCACTGCCTGCACGTCCCCTCCATCATCAGGGGGAGGTAACGGGCGGCTAGCAGGTCGGTGTGGCCTGCGATCCCCATCGCTCTGAGGTATGTATCGAGCCAAACGGCGGGGTCGTACGAGGGGTCGTACTTTTCTATCTCCTTCGGTTCCTTGAAGTTTGGCGGGTACTTCTCCCCTCGGATCATTGGTCCGAAGAACTTGGGGCCGAGTCGACTGAGCGACCCCATGGGCTCGCCGTCGCGGCGATTGGTTAGGGTGTGTCGCAGGTCGTCGGGCTGGCGTGCGCGCCAGCTTTGGTTGTTGATGATCTGGGTGCGGGCGTCGATGGTTTGCCCGTTGGCGGCGACGAAGTTGGTCGCTGGCCTGGGGTCGTTGGTGGAGAGTGCCGCGTTCGCGGGTCGGTGTTGGAGCTGCAGTGGCTCCGGTGGCGGGCAGTTGAGGGTATTTGCCGCCATTGGGCGGCCGCTTGAGGCCGCTCTGCTTCCCGAAGAACGCGAGTATACTCGACCCTGCGAGTCGGCGCCCACGTTTTGCTGCTCGACGGCCTTTGCGAGCAGGGCCCTGACGTACTGGATCTGTAAGGCGCCGTCGCCCGTGGCCGTGATGTTGTCGGCTGCTGCTCGACCTGCCACGAGGTTGTCCATCGGGGTGGAGAACAGTGGGAGGCCGTTTGCGTCTCTCTCCCGTGAGGAGACTACTATCCGCGGCTGGTCCCTGGGAGGTGTGCGGTTGGGTGGAGGTGGGGCGCCCATCACCGTCGATCCTGGCGGGGGCCGGGCGCTTCCTCCTGGTGGCGCGTTCTCGCAGATCGCGCGCTCGGCCACGCGGGCCGGGTCGTTTTCGTCGTCGAAGTTCAGGGCGCTCCCCTGAACGGTGGGGTTCAGGCGCGACCTGATCCGCTGCTGATGGTAGCGCGATAGTTCCTGCGCCGTCACCTGCTCGAGGCGAAATTTTTCGCGCTCGGCTTGCTCCTTGCGCACCGCCTACGCCAGTTTCAGGCGGAGTTCATCGACATCCGTTGTCGTGGCGTTAGGAGGGATTGGGGTGGAGAAGGGGTCCTCCGGCGGTTCGGTGCCGGTCGCCATGTAGGTCGTGGCGTGGCGACCGGTTCCGTAGCGGAGGTCGGCGGAGTTTTCCGACCCGGAGTCGAATTCGAAGATCCCGAGGATGGAGGGGTCCTCGAAGTCTCCCACGTTGGAGACCTGGGTAATGGAGCCCGCGGGCGAAGCCGCGGTGATGGACCCGGCGAGTGACGCCGGGGTCGCCGAGTCAGCGTCGTCGTTGAGGGCCGCGTCTTCTGCGGCCGTTGAGTTTTCGACCACGTCGCTGTGGGCCGAGTTGTACTCGGAGGCGAGGCGATGGATCGTGCGGATCTGGCTCTCGGAGAGCCGATCGCGTGGCGGCGACTCGCGGATGCGAGCTGAGTCCTCCGAGACGACGACGTCGGTGAGGCCGACGAAGAGGCTGATCGTGCCGACCGGCAGGATCACGCTGTGCGTGACGGGTCGCGCCGCCGGGACGTAGCTGCTCGGCAAGATTTGGAGCATCTCGCCGATCGCTATCATGCGGCCGGTGGCGACAGTCTCGTTGATGGGCAGATTGGATCTCGCCGCAGAACACCGGCCAGACCGGCCAGGCCCCACGGTGGGCGCCACTGTCGTGGGAATGGTCACGTCAGATGATGCAATCGGCAGCGAGTAGTAGAACAAGGGGCAAGGGCGGCCAGCCATCTGCGGTGTGAGATGAGGGCAAAGACACAGGGTTTTACCCAGGTTCGGCCCCCCGGAGGGTAAAGATCTACTCCTGCTAGATTGTATTATGAAGGTGGTACAATGGGCGAGCTCGGCGGCTAGGCGGCGAGTCGCTTGGGTGTATGATGGAACGTATCTCTACACGCCCTGCAGGGAGATTTATATAGGCTCACCTCCCCTAGGGTTTACATATCTCAACCGAATCAGTTAAAGCTTCGGTACTCATTTAACCTAATCCGACTGGGCCTATCTACTCGCCTGGGCCTTCAGCTTCCAGTCGCTTGGATCCTTGCTGGGCTTCGATCCAGTCGCCGTCTTGCAGGCCCACTCGCCAGTTCTTGGGCCAGTCGGAAACGTCCTGCTGGGTATACCCCGGTAGGCACATCCCCATCACATATGGTTTGACCATTGGATCCCAGCTAGCCCAAGGTTGCTACTGATACGTCGGAAACGTATCTATAATTTTTGATGCTCCATGTTTGTTTAGTATCTACTTTTCTTTACTTGTCTACACTTTGAGGTGCTTTTTACATGTTTTCTGGTACTAACCTACTAACAAGTTGCAACAGTTCCAGATGCCTATTTTCTGCTGTTTTTTGTTTCAGAAAAGTTAGTAAAGAAATATTCTCAGAATTGGATGGGACAAACGACAAAGTCAATTACTTTCCGTGGGGAACAAGAAGTCCAGAGGAGAGACGAGGAGGCGTGCCAGGGAGGCTAACCCCCCATCCCTAGGCGTGGGTGGGCCCTACCCCGCGCCTGGGTAGGGTTTGCCCCCTCTGGCTGCCGCCTCGGTCTCCCCCTTCGCCTATAAAAAGCCCCTGGTGCAGAAACTCTTGGTACCCGATCAAAAATCGATGAAACCGTCTGTAGCCACCGCCACCATCGTCCCTAGATCGGGGGGATCTGAAGCTCTTCCCGGCACCCTGCCGGGGGGAGATCATCCCGGAGGCCTTCTCTCCGGTATGATTTGTGAGTAGTTCCACCTTGGACTATGGGTCCATGTAGTAGCTAGATGGTTGTATCTCCTCCTTTGTGCTTTCATGTATAGATCTTGTGAACTCCGTTCATGATCAAGATCTAATCTATTTGTAATCATGCATGTCGTGTTTGTGGGGATCCGATGGATATTGAGATTATTATGTTGGTTTGATTAATGGTTTTATCTTTATGATTCTATCATGTCTGTGTTGTTTGTGATCTTGCATGCTCTCCGTTGCTAGTGGTTATCTTGGCCAAGTAGTTGCTAGTGACTCCAAGAGGGAGTATTTATGCTCGATAGTGGGTTCATGCCTCTAGTTTCCAAGGGAAGTGACAATAATCTCTTCGGTTGTAGATGTGTTGTTGCTACTAGGGAGAAAACAATGGTCTCTTGTTCATGGAACATGTGGGCTGTTTACCTTACACACTTTGCTTAAAGCAGTTGTCTGTTGCTCGCAACTTAATACTGGAGGGGGTTCGGATGATAACCTGAAGGTGGACTTCTAGTCATAGATGCAGTTGGATGGCGGTCTATGTATCTTGTTGTATTTCCCAATCAACCTCATAGGATCTTTCTGACTAGTAATTGCATAGTTATGCCTTGCTCAGTTCCTGTCAATTGCCCTGTTGTAATTTGTTTACCCTTCATGCCATGTTGTTTATCTAAGGAGAGAACCTCTAGTGAACTATGGACCTCGGTCCAATCTTTACCATTGATACATCTTCCACTGTTACTTGTTTACTTGCTGCAAACCATTACCTTCCACACCATACGTTTAATCCTTTGTTACAGCAAACCGGTGAGCTTGAAAACCTCGCTGATTCGTTGGGGCAAAGTCTTGAGTTTGTGTTGTGAAGGTCTCCACGTTGTTTGCAACACCTGTGTGACGTTTCCTTCCTCCTTCAGGTTCGATAACCTCGGTCTCAACTGAGGGAAAACTTGCTGCTTGCTCTTCACACACCCTGCGCTTGGGGTTACCAACGAAGTGCCACGTCGAGCACCATCAAGATTTTCTGGAGCCGTTACCGGGGAGGCTAAGGACGTCTTCACAAGGGGAGTCCTTCAATTCCTTTCTCTTTACTTTGTTTTTATTTTGCTTTGTTTCTTTTGCTTGGTTTTGTTTGCCTCTTTCCAAAAAAAACCCCAAAAAATTAGTCTAGTTTGGTTTGCTTTCTTTATTCAAAAACACAAAAAAATTAGTTCCTACTCTAGATGCTGCTGCTGTTTTTGGCTTGCTCACCTTTGCCAAAATGAGCTCTGCTAAGAACACTAAGTTGTGTGACTTCACTAGCACCAACAACAATGATTTCCTTAGCACACCTATTTCTCCACCTGCTCTTGATGGTACCTTTTATGAAATTAAGCCTGCTTTGTTAAATCTTGTAATGAGATAGCAATTTTCTGGTGCTAGTTCTGATGATCCTGCTGCCCACCTCAATAGCTTTGTTGAACTCTGTGGAATGCAAAAGTATAAGGATATAGATGGAGATATTATTAAGCTCAAGCTTTTTCCTTTCTCCTTGAGACGAAAAGCTAAAGAATGGTTGCTTTCTTTGCCTAAAAATAGTATTGATTCTTGGACTAAGTGCAAAGATGCTTTTATTGGAAAATACTATCCTCCTGCTAAGATTATTGCTATGAGAAGTGACATTATGAAATTTAAACAACTTGATAATGAACATGTTGCTCAAGCTTGGGAAAGAATGAAAACTTTGGTTAAGAATTGTCCCACTCATGGACTTACTGCTTGGATGATTATCCAGACTTTTTATGCAGATTTGAACTACTCTTCAAGGAACCTTCTGGATTCATCTACTGGAGGTACTTTCATGGGCCTCACCTTGGGTGCTGCAATAAGACTCCTTGACAATATGATGCTTAACTACTCTGAATGGCATGTTGAGAGAGCTCCACATGGTAAGAAGGTAAATTCTATTGAGAAAACTTCCTCTTTGAGTGATAAGATTGATGTTATTATGGCTATGCTTGTTAATGGGAAAGCTCCTCTAGATCCTAATAGTGTTCCCTTAGCCTCTTTGGTTGCTCAAGAAGAGCAAGTTGATGTGAACTTCATTAGGAACAACAATTTCAACAACAATGCCTATAGGAATAATTTTGGTAGCAACAATGAAAGAGTAATTTACCCTATGTGTGGTTTTTGTGATTAATGACAATCCCTATGGACTAATGTTTTCACTGAATTTTATATGAAGGAATATTCCATAGGTCATGCTTGTAGTCTATCTGTTGGATTCAAGTATGGATTCCATGAAGATAAAGATATACCTTGAGTATTGGCATCAAGATCATCGAGTTGAAGAGAAGAATATGATATGATCAAGATCTTGAGGGTGTGATCTCAATAGAAGAATTCAAGATATAGCTCTAAGACGGTGTTATGATAGCCTCATTAGTTGAGCTATGATTGACTAAGATTTAGAGCATGTAATCAAATTAAGAGTTCTTTATGTACCTCAAGATATTGAGATGGAGCATAAGAAGATACATGGTTGACATATACAAATAGTGAAGAGTGATTTCAAGTTGGTCAACACATGAATCATAAAGAATGTACCACATGGATCTTGTGGTATGGTAAGCCTTGTCAATTATGCATCATGAACTAACCCGTTTTATATGTGCCTTTGCGTTTTCTATATGGTATAGGTATATTTCCGTGGGAATGCTTCAAAAGTGAAGATCTTATAAAGCCCATGAGAGGATGACATCAAGTGGTGATCGTCATCAAGGTTGAGAAGGGCAAGTTCAAGATAAGCGTCTCGAGAAGATTGTTTGCTTGAAGCTTGCCATCCATAATGGACATGTGAAGACATGTATTAATGAAGCTATCTAATAGTGGTGTATGGGGGAGCAAATTATGAGTCTTCACGAAGCAACAATGATCAAGTGATGCATTCCGGCTTGGATGAAGATTGAAGTGTTGTCATCAAGATCAAGCGGGATGCGCAAGACAAAGGTATGGCCTTGCTAGGTTTTCCTTTTACCGGTCCCAAGGTGGTTGTTGGGAGACTGGGTTATAGGATACATAGCCGCACTATTAAGAAGGGCTTCCGGTTGGGTAACTTGATCACATCATCATAGGGAGCTCAATCCTTTGCATACTTTGTATCTTCCTATTTTGTTTCTTATTGGTGTTTCTCCATGTGAGGATCTTGAGATTTTTTATAGCTCTTCAACATGCCCAAGTTCATCAAAAACGGAATTCGTATGCATCTTCTACGACGTTTTTGAGTTTGAAGGTTTTATCGGTTCTTCGTGTAGGGAGGCTTCTTACCTTTCTTTATTTGGTTCTATCCTTATTTGCTGGACTATGATGTTTCTCTGCACCATCTTGTAGGGCTTGTTGTCCTCGTCAAAACAAGCCCAAGATCATCGGAATCGGAGTCCGGACACAAAAGTTATCGTCGTTTTCGTGTGCCTTGTTTGGTTCCAGCGGAATTCCGGCGGGAATTCCGGCGGACCGAGTCTGTGGCCGGAAATTCCGGCGAACGCCGGAAATTTCTGGCAAACCGCCAAAAAACTATTCTGTATGTTGTTTCAGTTTGTACCAGAACTTTCGGTTTTGACCGGAAATTCCGGCGGCTGATCCGGCGGCGCCGGTTTTGTCGCCGGAACGTGTTCGCCCAGCGCATCTTGCTTCCAACGGTTATCCCCTTGAAGGGGTATAAAAGGGGGGCTTCTTCCCCAAAGTTCTAAGGCTCTTTAGCACGTTTTTGACCTCCATTGTTGACCCCTTTGAGCTTTCTTCCTCTCCATTCCCTCCTACGATTCTTGCATCTTTTTGAGGGCTTTGGAAGAGGAGATCTAGATCTACAATCCCCACCAATCAATTCCTCCTCTAAGTGAGGGGAACCCATTGGATCTAGATCTTGCAGTCATTTGTTGGTTTCCACCATTGTTCTTCCTCTATAATTCCTCCCTAGCACTTGTTGCTTTGGTGGGATTTGAGATTGAAGGATTTGAGCACCCCTTGGTGTTCTTGCTTTGCATTCTTGCATAAGTGTTGAGCTCTCCATTACGATTTGTTCAAGTGAGAGACCGTGAGCTTGTTACTCTTGGAGGGTGGCCTCCTAGTTGGCTTGGCGGTTGGTACCGCGGTGTCCTCTTCGTGAAAGATTGTGAAGAGACCCGGGCTTCTCCTTCGTGGAGCTTGTGAAGTGGTTGTGAGCTTGCCATCTCCGGAGTGGATGAAAAGCTAGCCATAAGGAAAGGGCCTATTCCTTCGTGGGATATACTCGGAGAAGAAGGTGAGCGTTTGTGGCGCGTGAGGAATCCTTCGTGGAACCTCACACCTCTCCAATGATACGTAGCCCCCTTCCCAAAGGTGGTGAACACAGGAATACATCTTCGTCTCCGCATGCCTCGGTTATCTCTATATCCGAGCTTACTTTCCTTGTGATAGCCATCGAGCTTGAAGTACTTTTATCTTGCTTATCTCTTGTGGTATATTTTTCTTGTGCTATCTTGCTTAGCTTAATTTGTTGTTGGTGCACTTAGTTGAGCCTAGTGTATTTAGGTTTTGTGCTTATAAAATAAGCGTTAGTTTAATTCCGCATTCTATCAAGCGAAAACTGTAATAGTTTTGAAATTGCCTATTCACCCCCCTCTAGGCGACATCTCTGTCCTTTCAATTGGTATTAGAGCAAGGTCTCTCCTTGTTTAGGCTTCACCGCCTAGATTGTAAAGATGTCGGCTAGTAGTATAGTGCACAATGACACAATTATCTTTGATGGCACAAATTATGCTTTGTGGAGGAATTGCTTTGTTTGTAATCTTAGGACGTTGTGTCCAAATGTTGAGCGATTTCTAGATGTAGGTTTTTCTCCTCCGATGGATCCTCAAAATCTATATCTAGAGTAAGGATGGCAATGGGCAGGGTATGGGCAGGGTAGAGCAATACCATACCCATACCCGTGTAGCCAATGGGTACAAAAGCTTACCCATACCCGTACCCGCGGGTATAAAACTTTACCCATACCCATACCCGGCGGGTACCCGTACCCAATGGGTATATCCAATAGTATATAAGTTATTCAAAATTTTACTTTCATCAATAGAATATTTGAAAAAGACAATAATCTCTACTTACTAATAGTAGATGAGTACATGAAAGTATGAAATTAAAGTTTAGAAGTGGAAATCGCATACTTGTCCCTAGGCTTCTCGGTCGCATAGGTTCAAACTGTATAGTTAAGTTTGACATGTCAGTTTAAACGGGCAGGGTATGGGTATACCCATGGGTACAAGTCTATACCCGTGCCCGTACCCGTGACTTAATGGGTAGGGTATGGGTATTACCCATGGGTATAAAAGTGTGCCCATACCCTACCCATGCGGGTACGGTACCCGCGAGTACCCGTACCCATGGGTAAAATTGACATCCTTACTCTAGAGGATGAGAAAAATTTACATCTCGAAGATCAAGTATCTAATGAGCTTATTTTCTCTTTGAGCCCCACAGTTAATTTGTTCTTGACGATTATAAAGCGCAAGTCGTCCCATGAGAAGTGGACCAAGCTTAAAGAAATATTTGGTGGTTCCATTTCTAATATTGTCGGTGGTTTCTCCGAGGAGATCTCTTTTCCTTCACATCATAAAGAGCTCCAAGTTGCTTCCACCTCCGGCCGCGATGAGTTCTCGTCTTCACCCACTTCACCAACGTGTGGCAAGACACAAGGCAAAGATATGGTGAGTGGTGTTGGGAATTGCAATGTTGATATTATGCTCGCTAATGATGATCCTTCATATTTATCCCATTGCAATGTTTCTTCTTTGGACTTAAGCACTTATTGCAGCAATAATGCTATAACCCCTTGTGTTGCTAGTCCTTGTATATCATCTAGAAATTATTTGAGTAATAGTGTAGATGATATGCTTGATTTGCCTTGTTCCCATGAACAAAATGCTTCTATTTCCTCTAGTTCTTTATCTAACAATGTAGATGAAATCAAACATTCTATGGAGCAAGACATGATCATGAATGAAGATTCAAGAATATCCTCGTCTTTATCCTCCCGTGCTCACATGTGCCTTATGGTAAGAGGATCAAAGGTATATCCTACTTTGGATCCCAATATATATTCTAAAGATAATAGAAATGATAATGATGATAATGATGATGACATTGATGAGTATACTAGTTCTCTCTTGCTTGAGTTGACTTTTTTGTGTACCTCTCTTCGTGGTAATAATAAGGCCATTACTTGTCTTAAACACTTTATGGACACCATAACTAAAAAAACGGGAACCATAGAGGAGTTGGATTTCCAACTTGATGATGGGAGTCGGAGATTCAATATCCTTAAGCAAGAGCTTGCCAAGGAGAAGCACACTAATTGTCTCCTCACACAAAAAATTGAATCTTATGAGCTTGAAAAGGAAAATTCCATTAATGATGCTTGTGCTACTAACTCTACTTCTTGTGAAGCATCTACCCTAAAGGAGAACATTGAGCTAAGGGCTCAACTTGAGTTGCTAACTAGCAAGTATAGGAAATTGTAAGAAAGTCATGAAAAGATCTCGGGCTCTCATAATGATCTTCTAATCTCCCATGATGGGCTAATGTTAGCTCGTGAGGCAAGTATTACCAAGGTAACATCTTGTGAGCCTCTTTTAGACATTAGCACAACTTCTACTCGAAATGCTATTTTGCCGTGTGCTAGTCCTAGTAATCCATCTATCCATACTATTGATAAACCTTGTGTTGCATTACTTGCTTTGCCTTGTTTCTCTATCAATGAAGCTTCTAGTTCCTCTATTACTTGTATTTCTACTAACCATGTAGAGGAAATCAAAGAGCTCAAGGCCCAAGTCACTTCCTTGAGGAATGTCTTGGAAAAGAGTCATGAAGGGAAATCCACACTCGATAATATTTTGAGTGTGCAAAAATCCCCTAATGATAAAAGTGGACTTGGATTCAACTCCAATAACAAGAAAAAGTCCAAGACAAACAAGAAGAAGGGCCAAAACCAAGTCAAGAATTTGGCCAAGATTATGTGCTTCAATTGCAAGGTTGAAGGACATCATGTAAGATCTTGTCCATTGAAGAAAAAGCACTTGAGTGAGAAGCAACAATGGAAGCGGCCACAAGTTCATGTTCAAGTCCAAGTTGAAGTTAGGCCCCTTCCGAAGAAGAACCAATATAATGCTCCCCAAGCCAAGAAATCAATGAAGAAGAGAAAGGGGAGCACTTGTTGCTACATATGTCGTGTGAAGGGGCACTTTGCCTCTTCATGTTCAAATGGTACCTTATCTAACCCTATCATTATTGATGATGATTATTATCTTAGGAAGGATAAGGATGGCAATGTGTTTGCCAAGTTTGTTGGAACTCAAAGTGGTGTCAAGAAAAGAACCATTTGGGTTGCCAAGTCTATTGTGACTAACCTCTTAGGACCCAACTTGGTTGGGGACCAACAAGCTCAAACTTGATCAATAGGTGTTTATGGAGGGGATTGGATACTTGGATAACTCATGAAGAATTAAGGGATCTTAATATATTATTTGATAAAGCCAAGTCATTAGGATTATCTTATCCCTATCGTATATCCAATGCGCCTTCGCGGTAACTTGTACTAAACTCATTTACATTGGAAGTTACTTGCCCCTTTACATGTTTTGGTGTTGTACCAAGTATGTGTTTGTATTTGGTGTTCCTCATGCTTGCTTATTTTGTGTATTCAAGTATTCTAGGTGTTTGGCACATCATGTACCCATGTGTCTCGTTTTGATCCTCTAATACATCTTGATGATATCTTATTTGGCTCTTTTTGAATGGTTAATGGAACATCCCATTTTGGGGGAGTGATATGCCTCGCGCATCTCTCAAAACCTTAAAATGTGTATGCGTGAGTACTACCACTTAGTATTGATATTGCAAGCTTATCTAGTCACTATGTGGTGTGTCATACTCATGATAAATTCAAATTCTAAAAGTCCATTAATTCTCTCTAGTTGAGGTTGCTTTGCCCCTTATTAAGAAAAAATTATATCACATTATGGTGGATTCATATTCTTATTTTGCATATCACAATCCTAGGAAATGTGAACATATGAGGTAGTGACACTTAGAGTTGATATTGTTGATTATCTTTTTTCTAGGTGGCATGTTGGCTCAAACAAGGTCCTATTTTTGTTAGAAGATTTTATTGCTCGTTTTTTGGTCTTTGTTTGAGTAAGAAGTTCTTGATGTGGTCTTCCTCAAATACATATCTCTATATCTTTTTGGGTGACCATTTGCTTCAAGTTATTCTAATCATTGCTTTGCATGATTGTGTGACTATATTGAAGCTATCAAAAATCTCTATCTTTGAATAGTGCTTAATCTTTTTATTCCTATCCTATGATTTTTATTGTGAAGATGTATCTTTGATATCCATGCAATATACCATCGGAAATCAATTCCAATTCACTCATTATCTTTGACAATTGATATACTTATGTGTGGTAGCATTTGTGGGTCATCTTCACATTGTATTTCACCTCTTATTGCCTTATTTTATTTCCAATTTTTTGTGTGGCTCCCATTGTCTTCCTTGGCTTTTGAACATCTCTTTGATGATGTTTTTGATTATTATAAAATATGCTTTAGTGGAAGACAAACCTTTTTTCTCGGAACCTTGTGCCATTGTGAAAAGTATTAAGGGTTTGGTTTATTAGTTGAAACCTTTATCTTTTGGGAGTTTGTTATCTCATTCTTTCTTCTCTATTTTATTTGCTTGAATGAGATAAATCTTTGAGTATTTTTGTTTTGTTTCATCTTTTTGCTCAATAATTTTTTCTTAGTTCATTTGTTGAACTTCGTTGAACAAATCTTTTGTTGATTTTATTCTTTGATATAGTTTGGGCAACAAATGTGTTTTGTCACACCTTGTATGCCTTCTTGAATATTTTGGTGTTTTTCCAAATTAAATCTTCTTTGGATATTGAAAGTCTCCATGTCTTTGCTTTCTTTGATCCAATATATAGGTTATACTCCATCAAATCCTTAAACGACCAAGATGTGCATGAAATTCAAATTTCATCTCTAAAATGTACATATTTTTATGGAGTGTGTCCTATGTGTTGTGGTTAGTCTAACCACTTTGGACCCAATAAGTTTGGGGACCAAGATGTACTTGAATGTTGTTTTAGGTACATTGGAGATGCAATGGATGCTTGTCTCGTCTATAAGGAAAGTGTTGTCACCACATGATAATTGGAGCCAAGCTAGGATGATCGACAAATTATTATCTACTACATCATACTATTGCTATCTCGGTAACAAGTATCTTATTCATCCATACTATTCTTTCATCCTATCTCTTGTAGGTTGCATCTTGGCATGAATTTATCCGTTTGTAAATTTTGTGGTTCTTCCAAGGATCTTTGAAAGACTTCTTTATCCTTATTGCTTATGTGAGTAATTTGAGATGATGCATATAATGGGGAGTATATAAAATCATGTTCATGATTCACCAATTCCAAATATGCCTTCTAGCAATTTATTGCATATCAATTCCTCAAGGTACTCTCATGTGCAACATTGTTGAAATTGCTTTGAATCCTTACTTTTGCTACTTGTTGCCTTTCTCAAAGTATCCCAACTAGCATTTGTTCCCTTAGTGTTAGTTGTGATGTTTTTGAGGTTTTTATTTTTTCTTTGGTGAAGTTCATTGATATACCATAAGATAAAATAGAGCCATGGGCTATATATGCACTTAAGAAAAAATATCATGTTTGGTATATCTTATGACTTCCTCTTGGATATCATGTTTTCTTATTTTATTAACCTCTTATGTATGGTTGTTTATTTGTGGATTATTCTCATGTTTTGTGCACTTATAAACTTATATACACAAGAGTGTTAATCTCTTGCCTTGATATCATCGCTCTTTGCCGACCATATCTCTTATCCTCTTGTTTTTTAATGGTATTGGTAAGGTCTTGATTTATGAGTGCTTGGTTTACTTTTATTGCATCTTCACGCACTCATATCTCATATTTGGTTTCTTTTGGACTTAAGCTTGTCTTAACAAGTGTATTTATTTATATCTACTCCTTGTATCTTGTTTGTGTTCTAAATAGTATAGATGGAGTGAGGATTCCATGTTTATGGATATTGCATTCAAATACAATAACTAAAATTTATGCACGAACCTTGGGGATCTTCCTTATTTCATTTAGAGCACTATTTGTCCATTTGATTTTTTTGGATCATTGGATTGCTTGCTTCATCCATTGAAGTTTCTTCACCGTTTTATCATTGTAGCAATCTTTGATCCTCAATATAGCTTGATTTCCTACAAATATTTGTCATTGGATATGTGCATTTGATTTCACTCAAAATATTAGAAATGCACACCTTGGGAAGGAACTCATTCTATATTGGCCTTCTATCTTTGTCATCCATTTTGGCACTTGTTGTCAATGGGGGAGAAGTTTAGAGGGTTTAAGGGAAATGGTTTTATACTTAAGATTTGTTTGTTCTTAAGTGTTTGCCTTTCATGCATTTCATATTTATTATGTTTTTCATGGTTGTATATATAGTGTAAACTCTTCCAAAGTTTATTCTTGACAATGTATGCAATGAAATTCAAGTTCATCACACATGCATATATTGTGGGGGAGTTTGCTCTATATATGTTGGTTGTACTCACATCTCTTACATTAGTTGTAGTTTGTGTAAGTAGAATCGGTTTTGATATGTGTTAGTAGCTTTGTGTTACTTGACCATATCAAATGCAACCTCTTTTACACAACTTATTCTCAGATAAGCTGCGTACTTGTTTCTAATATATATTATATAAACCCTCTTGTTGTGATTGTCATCAATTACCAAAATGGTGGAGATTGAAAGAGTAATTGCCCCTATGTGTGGTTTTGGTGATTAATGACAATCCCTATGGACTAATGTTTTCACTAAGTTTTATATGAAGGAATATTCCATAGGTCATGATTGTAGTCTATGTGTTGGATTCAAGTATGGATGCCATGAAGATAAAGATATACCTTGAGTATTGGCATCAAGATCATCGAGTTGAAGAGAAGAATATGATATGATTAAGATCTTGAGAGTGTGATCTCAATAGAAGAATTCAAGATATGGATCTAAGACGGTGTCATGATAGCCTCATTAGTTGAGCTATGATTGACTAAGATTTAGAGCATGTAATCAAATTAAGAGTTCTTTATGTACCTCAAGATATTGAGATGGAGCATGAGAAGATACATGGTTGACCTCTACAAAGAGTGAAGAGTGATTTCAAGTTGGTCAACACATGAATCATAAAGAATGTACCACATGGATCTTGTGGTATGGTAAGCCTTGTCAATTATGCATCATGAACTAACCCGTTTTATATGTGCCTTTGCGTTTTCTATATGGTATAGGTATATTTCCGTGGGAATGCTTCAAAAGTGAAGATCTTATAAAGCCCATGAGAGGATGACATCAAGTGGTGATCGTCATCAAGGTTGAGAACGGCAAGTTCAAGATAAGCATCTCGAGAAGATCATTTGCTTGAAGCTTGCCATCCATATTTGTGATAATGGACATGTGAAGACATGTATTAATGAAGCTATCTAATAGTGGTGTATGGGGTAGCAAATTATGAGTCTTCACGAAGCAACAATGATCAAGTGATGCATTCCGGCTTGGATGGAGATTGAAGTATTGTCATCAAGATCAAGAGGGATGCGCAAGGTTTTCCTTTTACCGGTCTCAAGGTGGTTGTTGGGAGACCGGGTTATAGGATACATAGCCGCACTATTAATAGGGGCTTCCGGTTGGGTAACTTGATCACATCGCCATAGGGAGCTCAATCATTTGCATACTTTGCATATTCCTATTTTGTTGCTTATTGGTGTTTCTCCATGTGAGGTTCTTGAGCTTGTTGCTATCTCTTCAACAAGCCCAAGTTCATCGAAAACGGAATTCGTATGCATCTTCTATGGCGTTTTCGAGTTTGAAGGTTTTATTGGTTCTTCATGTAGGGAGGCTTCTTACCTTTCTTTATTTGGTTATGTCCTTATTTGCTGGACTATGATGTTTATCTGTACTATCTTGTAGGGCTTGTTGTCCTCGTCAAAACAAGCCCAAGATCATCGAAATCGGAGTCCAGACGCAAAAGTTATCGTCGTTTTCGTGTGTCCTGTTTGGTTTCAGCGGAATTCCGGCGGGAATTCCGGCGGACCGGAAATTTCTGGCAAACCGCTGAAAAATTGTTCTGTATGCTGTTTCGGTTTGTACCGGAAATTCCGGCGGCTTATCCGGCGACGCCGGTTTCGTCGCTGGAACGTGTTCGCCCAGCGCATCTTGCTTCCAACGGCCATCCCCCTTGAAGGGTATAAAAGGGGGGCTTCTTCCCCAAAGTTCTAAGGCTCTTTAGCACGTTTTTGACCTCCATTGTTGACCCCTTTGAGCTTTGTTCCTCTTCCTTCCCTCCTATGATTCTTGCATCTTTTTGAGGGTTTTGGAAGAGGAGATCTAGATCTACAATCCCCACCAATCAATTCCTCCTAAGTGAGGGGAACCCATTGGATCGAGATCTTGGAGTCATTTGTTGGTTTCCACCATTGTTCTTCCTCTCTAATTCCTCCCTAGCACTTGTTCCTTTGGTGGGATTTGATATTGAAGGATTTGAGAACCCCTTGGTGTTCTTGCTTTGCATTCTTGCATAAGTGTTGAGCTCTCCATTACAATTTGTTCGAGTGAGAGACCGTGAGCTTGTTACTCTTGGAGGGTGACCTCCTAGTTGGCTTGGCGGTTGGTACCGCGGTGTCCTCTTCATGGAATATTGTGAAGAGACCCGGGCTTCTCCTTCGTGGAGCTTGTGAAGTGGTTGTGGAACTTGCCATCTTCGGAGTGGAGGAAAAGCTAGCCATAAGGAAAGGGCCTATTCCTTCGTGGGATACAATCGGAGAAGAAGGTGAGCCTTTGTGGCGCGTGAGGAATCCTTCATGGAACCTCACACCTCTCCAACGTGGCGTATCCCCCTTCTCAAAGGTGGTGAATACGGGAATACATCTTCGTCTCCGCGTGCATCGGTTGTCTCTATATCCGAGCTTACTTTCCTTGTGATAGCCATCGAGCTTGAAGTACTTTTATCTTGCTTATCTCTTGTGTATATTTGTCTTGTGCTATCCTGCTTACCTTAATTTGTTGTTGGTGCACTTAGTTAAGCCTAGTGTATTTAGGTTTTGTGCTTGTAAAATAAACGTTAGTTTAATTCCTCATTCTATCAAGCCAAAACCGTAATAGTTTTGAAATTGCCTATTCACCCCCTCTAGGCGACATCTCTATCCTTTCAAACAACAATTATAGGCCTTATCCTCCTAATAATGGAAATTCCTATGGAAGCTCTTACAATAATGTTAAAAGTGCCCCCTCTGAACTTGAAGTCATGCTCAAGGAATTTATTAGTAAACAAACCATTTTCAATAAGACTATAGAGGAAAAGCTTTTAACTGTTGAGAAAAATATATCCTCTTTGTCTGAAGCTCAATCTTCCTTGATTAATAAAATGGTTGCTAAACCTGAAACTATGGAAAACACTTTTGCTACTGCTCATGCCATACAAGTTACTATTGATGAAAATGTTAGGATGTTAGCTAAACTTCATGCTAAGTGGGAAAGGTAAGCTGAAATTGAGAGAAACAATAGTGTGTGCACCATCACCACTAAACCACAAGTGGTCCCTATTCCTCCTCCTACTATGCCTAAGCCTATTGATCCTACTACTTGTGATGCTAAGTTTGACTTTGATATTGATGGTTGTAGGGTTCGCAGCATAGAAAACAAAAATTTTCCTACGATGTGAACTATATACCAAGATCTATCTACTAGATACAAACAACGGGCGGATGTATATCCGTAGAGAACATACCCTTGAAGACCGACAAAGCTTAACGAGTTCAACTCGTGGTTGATGTAGACGATCTCTTGCTGATCTCAAGATCGAGAGGAAGTCCTAGCGCCGCAAATCAGCAGCGCATCCGTGCTCGCACACACGTTCGAGGCACCGAGCAACCTCCGCCTCCTCGCTCTAGCGATGCAGCGGAAGCACAACTCTTTCTTGCCGAATAGCCACCGGGAACATGTATCTCGCTAGTCCGAGACCATGGGGGATAAATTCTAGAGGGGGAGAGAGGTCCTTCACGAGGAGGTGTGAGAGACAAGTGAGGAGGGGGGCTCCTTTTATAGGAGGAGGGGGGAACCCCAAGGGGGTGGCCGGCGCATGGGGGCTGCCCCCTTGCCCTCCCCTCTTCATGTGGGTGGACACTCCACTCACAAATCTCCTTTAAATTCCCTCCACTCAAAAGTCAACTCAAATTCCCATTAAATTTCCACCAAATTTAATGCAAACTCTCATTAAATAAAACTCTTTTATTTTATTCAGAATTTTGTCAATTACTTTAATGACAAACATTCACAAATAACCCCTTGCTAGAATTCTATTTCACATGCATAACCATTTATGCAATTTCACCCGAAAACCTGTTTCGGTATCTAGTGAAATAAATTCCTGCGCTTGTTCATTCTTTCGGCATGAAACATTTGCTCCAATTGGATGTCGGTGTCTCTTAAGTGTGTCACCCTACGGTTCGTGAATAATGCGGACATGATCGAGACCCCTCTCGGATCAATAATCAGAAGCGGGATCTGGAGACCCATACTGACTCCCACACATTCAACGATGACTTTCTTGTGATCGTCGGAACCTTTTACGCTAGTATCTTAATCCCTTTGTTTCACGATATATTACATGTCCGAGATTCGATCATCGGTATATCCATACCTAGTTTGATCTCGTTACCGACATGCACTCTTTTCTCGTTCCTGTGATATAACATTCTAGTGATCAAATCACTTGCTTGCAAACTAATCAATGTGATATCACCGAGAGGGCCCAGAGTATATCTATCCATCATCGGGATGAACAAATTCCACTCTCGATCCATGAGCCTCAACATAACACTTTATTAGTTCTGAATCCATCTTTATAATCACCCTGTTACGGTGTGACGTTTGATGTTATCAAGAAACTCTTCTGGTGTTAGTGATTGACATGATCTCATGGTCTAAGGATTAGGATCACTTCGTAAGTTGTTATAGCAATATAAACTCAATGACTTTGATCGTAATGCTATACTTCGGATGAATGTTCATCACACCATTACACTAATGTTGTGATCCCATTATTAACAACATCCAATGTCCATGATCAGGAAACCTTGATCATCTTGTTAATCAACGAGCTAGTTTATGAGAGAGGCATAACTAGGAACTTTCTGTTTGTTTATTAAACACACATGTATTAACGTTTCCGTATTAATACAATTATAGCATGCAAAATAAACATCTATCATATACTTGGAATACACATAATAAACACTTTATTATTGCCTCTCAGGGCATATTCCCTTCAGTCTCCCACTTGCACTAGAGACAATAATCTAGTTACATAGTGATAAATCTAACACCCATTGAGTTCTGGTGTTGATCATGTTTTGCTCTAGGGAGAGTTTTAGTCAACGGATCTGCTACATTGAGATCCGTATGTACTTTACAAATCTTTATATCTCCATCCTTGACATGCTCGCGGATGGAGTGAAACCGGCGCTTAATATGGTTGGAATGCTTGTGAGACCTTGGCTCTTTGGCATTGGCAATGGCACCATTGTTGTCACAATAGATCACCATTGGGTCCAACGCGTTTGCCACCACTCCTAGTTCGGATATGAACTCCTTCATCCAAACTGCTTCCTGAGCCGCTTCTGAAGCAGCAACATATTCGGCCTCCGTTGTTGATCCCGCTACCACAGGTTGTTTGGAGCTCCTCCAACTAACCGCTCCGCCATTCATGAGAAATACGTATCCGGATTGAGACTTAGAGTCATCCGGATCGGTGTCAAAGCTAGCGTCGACATAACACTTAGCGACGAGCTCTTCTTCACCTCCGTATACAAGAAACATATCCTTAGTTCTTCGTAAGTACTTAAGGATATTCTTGACCGCTATCCAGTGTTCCGAACCTGGATCCTATTGGTACCTACTAGTCAAACTAATAGCATGTGCCACATCCGGTCTTGTACATAGCATGGCATACATTATAGAGCCTATGGCTGAAGCATAGGGGACTTTGTCCATTATCTCTCTTTCTTCCGCCGAATCCGGACTTTGAGTCTTACTCAATGTCTTGCCTTGCAACATAGGTAAGAACCCCTTCTTACTTCCGTCCATTTTAAACTTCTTTAAAATCTTATCAAGGTATGTACTTTGCGATAGCCCTATTAGGCGCCTAGATCTATCTCTATAGATCTTTATGCCTAATATGTATGACGCTTCACCTAGGTCCTTCATTGAAAATTTGCTGTTTAGATAACTTTTAACACTGTTTAAAAGATCTATATCATTTCCGATCAATAATATGTCATCCACATATAATATCAGAAATGCCACATTGCTCCCATTCACTCTCTTGTAAATACAAGCTTCTCCATAAGTTTGGACAAATCCAAACTCTTTGATCACCTCATCAAAGCGGAGATTCCAACTTCGTGATGCTTGCTTCAATCCATAGATGGATCGCTGAAGCTTGCACACCTTGTTAGCATCCTTAGGATCGACAAAACCCTTTGGTTGTATCATATACAACTCTTCTTCAATATTACCATTGAGAAACGCGGTTTTGACATCCATCTGCCATATCTCATAATTGAAATATGCAGCAATTGCTAACATAATCCTAACTGACTTTAGCATCGCTACGGGAGAGAAAGTCTCATCGTAGTCAACTCCTTGAATTTGTAGAAACCCCTTTGCGACAAGTCAAGCTTTATAGACGGTCACATTACCATCAGCATCAGTTTTCCTTTTGAAAATCCATTTGTTCTCCATGGCCTTTCGGTCGTGAGGTAATTCCACCAAGTTCCAAACTTGATTTTCATACATGGATTCCATCTCGGATTTCATGGCTTCTCACCATTTGTTGGAATCCGGGCTCATCATCGCATCTTCATACGTCGCAGGGTCATCATTTTCATCAACCATGAAATTCATGATAGGATTTCCGTACAGCTCGGGAGCTGCACGCGTCCTGTTTGACCTACGAGGTTCGGTAGTACTCTCTTTCGGAGTTTCATGATCATTATCATTAGTTCCCTCTTCAACAGGTGGAGCCAACTCCGGAACAACTTCCGGTGCTGCGCTACTCGCCATACTTTGAAGAGAAGGTTCCACAACCTCTTCGAGTTCTACCTTCCGAGTACTCACACCTTTCGCGAGAAACTCTTTCTCTAGAAAGGATCCATTCTTGGCAACAAAAACCTTGCCCTCGGATCTGTGATAGAAGGAATACCCAATAGTTTCTTTAGGGTATCTTATGAAGACGCATTTTTCCGCTTTGGGTTCGAGTTTATCCGGTTGAAGTTTCTTCACATAAACATCGCATCCCCAAACTTTAAGAAATGACAGCTTAGGTTTGTTTCCAAACCACAATTCATACGGTGTCTTTTCAATGGATTTAGATGGTGCCCGATTTAAAGTGAATGCAGCAGTTTCTAGTGCATAACCCCAAAATGACAACGTCAAGTCCGTCAGAGACATCATAGATCGAACCATATCTAATAAAGTACGATTACAACGTTCCGACACACCATTTCACTGTGGTGTTCCGGCAGGTGTGAGTTGTGAAACAATTCCACACTCTTTCATGTGAGTGCTAAACTCGTAACTTAGATACTCACATCCACGGTCGGACCGTAGAAATTTGATCTTTCTATTACGATGATTTTCCACTTCATTCTGAAATTCCTTGAACTTTTCAAAGGTTTCAGACTTGTGTTTCATCAAGTAGATATAACCGTATCTACTCAAATCATCAGTGAAAGTAACAAAATAATGATATCCACCTCGCGCCGACACACTCATTGGACCACATACATCAGAATGTATGATTTCCAATAAATCTGTCGCCCGTTCCATTGAACCGGAAAACGGCGTTCTAGTCATCTTGCCCATAAGGCATGGCTCACATGTATCAAATGATTCATAATCAAGTGATTCCAAAAGTCCATCCGAATGGAGCTTCTTCATGCGTTTAACGCCAATATGACCTAGACGGCAGTGCCACATATATCCGGTTATATCATCATTAAGTTTAATCCTTTTAGCATCAACATTATGAATATGTGTAACATTATCATCGAGATCTAATAGAAATAAACCATTCATCATCGGTGCATGACCATAAAAGATTTCATTCATATAAATGGAACAACCATTGTTCTCGGATTTAAATGAATAACCACTTCGCATCAAACACAATCCAGATACAATGTTCATGCTCAGTGCAGGCACCAGATAACATTTATTCAAGTTTATAACTAATCCCGACGGCAAGTGGAGAGGCAACGTTCCGACGGCGATCACATCAACGCTTGATCCATTGCCGACACGCATCTTGACCTCACCCCTTGCTAGCGGTCGCTTGTTCCGCAGCCCCTGATTCGAGTTACAAATATTAGCAACTGAACCGGTATCAAATACCCAGGTGCTACTGCGAGCACTAGTCAAGTACACATCAATAACATGTATATCATATATACCTTTGTTTGCCTTGCCGGCCTTCTTGTCTGCCAGATACTTGGGGCAGTTGCGCTTCCAGTGGCCAGTCCCCTTACAATAGTAGCACTCGGAATCATACTTAGGTCCAACTCGGGGTTTCTTTTCAGGCGCGGCAACAGGCTTGCCGCCCTTACTTCCCTTCCGTTTTCCCTTCTTGTCTTTCTTGAAACCAGTGTTCCTATTGATCATCAACACTTGATGTTCCTTTTTGATCTCCACTTCTGCAGTTTTAAGCATTGACAGAAGCTCGGGGAGAGACTTCTTCATGCCTTGCATATTATAGTTCATCACGAAGCTCTTATAGCTAGGTGGCAGAGACTGCAGAACACGATGGATGCCTAAGTCAATGGGAATCGATATTCCCAAGGACACAAGCTTATCGGCGTAACCCGACATCTTGAGTACATGCTCACTAACGGAGTTGTGCTCTTCCATCATGCAGCTAAAGAACTTTTCTGAAGCGTTGTAGCTCTCTACAGCAGCATGTGTGTCGAAAATCATTTTCAACTCACCCATTGTATCAAATGCATTGCCGTTTTCGAAACACTTTCGAAGTTCCGGCTCTAGCCCATACAATATGTCGCAATGAACTAAGTTGTGGTCCTCCTGACGAGTCTGATAGACATTCTTCTCCTCGTCAGGGGCATCATCTAAAGGTGGGGGGCCTAACGGCGCTTCTAGCACATATTGCTTTTGTGCAGCAGAGAGGAGAATCCTCAAATTCATGGCCCATTCGGTAAAGTTGCTACCGTTCGTTGCTAGTTTCTCTTTCTCCATGAACACATTGAAATTAAAAGCAGGTGGTGCCATCTACAACAGAATTTGTAAAGTTTAGACTAAGTGTATGATAGATTGAGTTCAACTAATCTATATTACGAATGAACTCCCACTCAAAAACGACATCCCTCATGCCCTTTTGGTGATTACATGAACCAAATCCACTACACCAAGTCCGATCATCACGTGAGTCGGTAGAGCTTCAAAGGCGAGCATCAAATGGGCATCATATCAACTATATGACTCATGCTTAACCTTTCGGTCCGTGTTCGAGGCCATGTCTGTACATGCTAGGCTCGCCAAGTTAGAACCTTAGTATTCGCGTGTGTAACTGTTTTACACCCGAAATATGGTCGTGGATCCAAGAACACCCGATCATCACGTGATGTCTTGGAGCGACGAAAACATAATCGGTGCATACTAAGGAAGAACATATTCTTATCTTGATATTTAAATGAGGGATCATCTTATTATGCTAACAAAGCGCTAAACAAGCAATATAAGATGCTATCAAACATCATATGTTTATTAGTGAAATGATATGGTTCCCGTAGATGATCTCTATCATGTGCATCGTGATATGATCACTATCATACCTATATGGGTAAATCCAAGGTCTATGGATTTTACACGCTATGTGTGTTGTAAGAGTATCATCTCATACTTCTACTTACAACACTACCATATCATAACACTAGCCCAGCAACAATCTAAACTAGACGCCTCTAATTTATCCATTGCAAGTTTTACGTGGCTTAGGGCTTTCGAGATAGAACCGTTCATACCTACGAACATGAACCACAACGAGGATAATCAAATTGTTGACAACTCGCTTGCAAAATAGATATTGACTATAGTAGGAGAGACAGACACCCGCTAGCCACTTATGCAAACTAGTTGCATGTCAAGCGTGGAACAGGTCTCATGTGCGAGGACATGTAAAGTTTGTCCGGGCCGCTTCATCCCACTATGCCACCAATATCCAAAATTACAACAAAGGAGCAACAACATGATCATCATCGCCCACATACTCATATGTGTACTACCCGTGTAAAGTATCTACGCATAGATCCGGCTCTGATACCACTGTAGGGTTCGCAGCATAGAAAGCAAAAATTTTCCTACGATGTGAACTATATACCAAGATCTATCTACTAGATACAAACAACGGGCGGATGTATATCTGTAGAGAACATACCCTTGAAGACCGACAAATCTTAACGAGTTCAACTCGTGGTTGATGTAGACGATCTCTTGCCGATCTCAAGATCGAGAGGAAGTCCTAGCGCCGCAAATCAGCAGCGCATCCGTGCTCGCACACACGTTCGAGGCACCGAGCAACCTCCGCCTCCTCGCTCCAGCGATGCAGCGGAAGCACAACTCTTTCTTGACGAATAGCCACCAGGAACATGTATCTCGCTAGTCCGAGACCATGGGGGATAAATTCTAGAGGGGGAGAGAGATCCTTCACGAGGAGGTGTGAGAGACAAGTGAGGAGGGGGGCTCCTTTTATAGGAGGAGGGGGAACCCCAAGGGGGTGGCCGGCGCATGGGGTCTGCCCCCTTTCCCTCCCCTCTTCATGTGGGTGGACACTCCACTCACAAATCTCCTTTAAATTCCCTCCACTCAAAAGTCCACTCAAATTCCCATTAAATTTCCACCAAATTTAATGCAAACTCTCATTAAATAAAACTCTTTTATTTTATTCAGAATTTTGTCAATTACTTTAATGACAAACATTCACAAATAACACCTTGCTAGAATTCTATTTCATATGCATAACCACTTTATGCAATTTCACCCGAAAACCTGTTTCGGTATCTAGTGAAATAAATTCCTGCGCTTGTTCATTCTTTCGGCATGAAACATTTGCTCCAATTGGATGTCGGTGTCTCTTAAGTGTGTCACCCTACGGTTCGTGAATAATGCGGACATGATCAAGACCCCTCTCGGATCAATAATCAGAAGCGGGATCTGGAGACCCATACTGACTCCCACACATTCAACGATGACTTTCTTGTGATCGTCGGAACCTTTTACGCTAGTATCTTAATCCCTTTGTTTCACGATATATTACATGTCCGAGATTCGATCATCGGTATATCCATACCTAGTTTGATCTCGTTACCGACATGCACTCTTTTCTTGTTCCTGTGATATAACATTCTAGTGATCAAATCACTTGCTTGCAAGCTAATCAATGTGATATCACCGAGAGGGCCCAGAGTATATCTATCCGTCATCGGGATGAACAAATTCCACTCTCGATCCATGAGCCTCAACATAACACTTTATTAGTTCTGAATCCATCTTTATAATCACCATGTTACGGTGTGACGTTTGATGTTATCAAGAAACTCTTCCGGTGTTAGTGATTGACATGATCTCATGGTCTAAGGATTAGGATCACTTCGTAAGTTGTTATAGCAATATAAACTCAATGACTTTGATCGTAATGCTATACTTCGGATGAATGTTCATCACACCATTACACTAATGTTGTGATCCCGTTATTAACAACATCCAATGTCCATGATCAGGAAACCTTGATCATCTTGTTAATCAACGAGCTAGTTTATGAGAGAGGCATAACTAGGAACTTTCTGTTTGTTTATTAAACACACATGTATTAACGTTTCCGTATTAATACAATTATAGCATGCAAAATAAACATCTATCATATACTTGGAATACACATAATAAACACTTTATTATTGCCTCTCAGGGCATATTCCCTTCAATGGTTGCAATATTTCTGAAGTGATTATGTTCCTGCAAAAACTTGCTAGAAGTCCTGATGCTAGTGATATGCATGTTGCCTTTACCAAACACATTACAGATGCTCTTGTTAAGATTAAGGAAGAGAAGCTAAAACACAAAGCTTCTATTCCTAGGAAATTAGAAGATAGTTGAGAACCCATTATTAATATGCAAGTGAATGACTTTTATCTCAAAGCTTCATGTGATCTTGGTTATAGTATCTCTATTATGCCTAGGAAGATTTATGGAATGCTTGATTTGCCACCATTAGAAGATTGTTATTTGGATATCCCATTCAATGATAATGCTAAAAATAAAATCATGGGGAGTATTAATGATGTTATCATTATGGTTAACAATGCTTATGTCCCTGTGGATTTATATGTTTTGTATGTTGAATACAATGCTTCTTGTCCTATTACTTTGGGAAGACCTTTTCTTAGAACAGTTGGTGCCATCATTGATATGAAAGAAGGCACCATCAAATATCAATTTTCATTCAAGAAAGGTATTGAACACTTCCCTATGAGAAGAGAGAAGTTGCTTTTTGCTCTTCCTTTGAAATCAAGATTTGATGTTAATGCTTCTTCATTTGAAAATACTTGATTCTTCTTGCCTCTTGTGCCTAACTTAAAGGCGTTAAAGAAAAGTACTTGTTGGGAGATAAAACAAGAGTTTACTTGAGTCTTGGAAGTTATTACTTCAGTAATGACCACTCCTTATCCTTTTTGTTTGCTTTTTGTGCCAAGAATGACCTCTAATTAGAGGGAAGTAAGATTTGGGGAGTTGCTGTCCCGAAACAGATTTCTGTCCTCCACCAAAAAAATTCGTGAGGAGGCTCTGTAACTCGGATTGAGCTCAAAATTTACAAAAAAATCCCCCAGTATGTTAGATAACTTTAGTTAGTTCAACACGTTTTGATTTGAGCAACATAAGATGTTCGAAAAAATCGGTTTCTACCTGCTGGTCTGTTTTGACAGATTTCTGCCAATATTTGCATTTGCTTCTTATTGATTCCTTTTTGAGTTCTCTTCAGGTAAATTGAACTTTTTGAAGGATTTGCTACAGTATCTTGTGTTTTTAGTGAAAAGTCTTGCTGTTACAAAGCTTTGCCAAGTGGTCTAATATCTTTTGAATAAACTAATGTTGCTAATGAAGATTGTGTGAAGTTTTATATGAAGGAAAAAAATTCAGGTGTAGAGAGAGAATGATGTAATGAGATTGTGTAAGTTCTACTCATGCTTTCAACTGCCAAGAAACCAAGTTATTCCAAAGTGTCCACTATAAACTCCTATGCATGGTGTGTTACACCATTCCAAGTATATTCTTGTTTTCAACTATCTTCCAATTAAAAACTATTTTGTTATGTGAAAACTTAGTGATTAAAGCCCTCACGAACTTGATGACACATTTTATTCTTTGCCCCTAATAAACTTGAAACATTGAGACAACTTTTTTGTATATGCTTGCACTTATAAGTTGGGATTAGCAGAACTGTGCTGTCACGGGGAACGTTTTCAACATTGCACTTGTACTTTTGTACTCCGTTGATATCATGCTCTTTTATCTATGGATGTTACCGGTGTGAAATAAAGTAGGAACTTTTAAGTCCATGGAGTTTGTATTCTGTGTTAGAGAAACGCCTGGGCCGCTAGCCTAAGTCATGCCTAATCATGGTGTAAACTTGCAGCATCACCATAGTGAGCTATCTATGAAGCATCCTCAATAAAAAGCTATGCATATGGTAAATAAAAAGATTGCTGAGATGCTCATTGTGTGTTTGCCTTGTCATTTTGGTTATGGGAAAGCTCCTGTACCATGTGCAAGTGTACCCCGTTGGCGGTTCTCAATGATATGCAAATACTTACAGTGACAAGAACTTGCCTGGGCCCTAAGTTGAGTATCCATGAGGTGTAGCCCTCATATTCAAGGGACTTGAGATTGCCAACTTATACTTCGTCAAGCATATACTCCAGCTTTGCCACTTTAACCTTAACCACTTCAAGATACTTATGATAGGGGCAATGAGGGCTTAAAGCTAATAAGTACCATAATTTTTGGAAGCTCTTTTTGAAACTTGTAATCCCTACTTACTTTATACAAAAAGGCCTTTCTTCCACGATTATTTGAGTCTCCACCTTCTACCTTTAGGCACCATTAAGAGATCATAGTTGTCATTTTGTGTGCAATGTTCCAAAGCTTATTAATTGATGCATATTGTGATATTACTTGTTCTTGTGCTACTTGTTTCTAGTCACCCTTGTGAACTTTGCAGGTGTCCTCTGCATTTTATTGCTACTCTATGAGGGACAAGCTGATTACCACTATGTTATGTTTTCTATATGTGAAACAAACAAATGTTTTTCAATGCATGTTATTTATGATCTTTGTTTATATGTTGCATGCATAGTTACTATGTCCTACTGTTAGAACTCCATTCTTTCATGCACATGTTTAGAGTTCTTTGATCCCAATTTTCAATGTTTGCAAGTGGTTGGATCTTTATTGTGAGGGTGCATGTTCACCTCAAAAATTATTCTGTTTATCACTTACCTACTCGAGGACGAGCATGGGTTAAGCTTGGGGATGTTGATACGTCGGAAACGTATCTATAATTTTTGATGCTCCATGCTTGTTTAGTATCTACTTTGCTTTACTTGTCTACACTTTGAGGTGCTTTTTACATGTTTTCTAGTACTAACCTACTAACAAGTTGTAATCGTGCCAGATGCCTATTTTCTGCTGTTTTTGGTTTCAGAAAAGTTAGTAAAGAAATATTCTCAGAATTGGATGGGACAAAGGACAAAGTCAATTACTTTCCGTGGGGAACAAGAAGTCCAGGGGAGAGACGAGGAGGCGTGCCAGGGAGGCTAAACCCCCTAGGCATGGGTGGGCCCTACCCCGTGCCTGGGTAGGGTTTGCCCCCTCTGGCCGCCGCCTCGGTCTCCCCCTTCTATAAAAAGCCCCCGATGCAGAAACTCTCGGTACCCGATCAGAAATCCACGAAACCATCTGTAGCCGCCGCCACCATCGTCCCTAGATCGGGGGGATCTAAAGCTCTTCCCGGCACCCTGCCGGAGGGGAGATCATCCCAGAGGCCTTCTCTCCGGTATGATTCGTTAGTAGTTCCACCTTGTACTATGGGTCCATGTAGTAGCTAGATGGTTGTATCTCCTCCTTTGTGCTTTCATGTATAGATCTTGTGATCTCCGTTTATGATCAAGATCTAATATATTTGTAATCATGCATGTTGTGTTTGCGGGGATCCGATGGATATTGAGATTATTATGTTGGTTTGATTAATGGTTTTATCTTTATGATTCTTGTCACATCCCAAATTTTAGATTTGGTTCTGCATATCATTCATATCACTGCATCATGCCTTTCCATACAAAACCGTCGATCGAAAAGAATCGGTGAAACGCTATTTTCAAAACCCTTTTTCTATTCTTCTACGAGGCTCCTGCGGGAGGCATTAGAAGAACTAGTGTTGCCACCCTTGTAGCCTAGTGGTTTCACTCAACCATTGACCCTAGATTGTTCCCCTCGATTTTACAAAACCGTAGGAGCAAGAATCGCTCGATTCGGAGCTCGTACGGAAAAGTTATCGCCGTTTTATGAAAAGTTAGAAAAACGGGCCGAAAATCGGGCCGATTTTTCCGAGTTCGTATCCAACCGCGCCCGAATCGGACTAGGACCGCGCGGGGCCCACAAAAAGGCAGCCGCCGCCGCCCTGCCTCGTAAACCGAGCCACGCCTCGATCGCACCCTGCCGCCTCGATCCGCGTGAGCGCGCCGCCTCCCGCGATCGCCCGCCTCGGCCTCCGTGCACCCCGCCACCTCCTTCCCGTGTTGCGCCGCCACCCGCCCTCGTCCGCCGCCCCAGGTACCCCGCCTTGCCCCGCCGCCACGCCACACCCCGCGGCCAACCGCCGCCTCGCCGCCCTGCCGCCGCTAGCTGCTGCTGCTGCTGGCCGCTTGCGCGCACTGCTGCTGCTGCGCCGCCTCGCCGCTGCGCCGCGCCATGCTGCTGCCGCTGCTGCACGCGCACACACACACGCACGCAAACTAGTTAGTGGCCTTTTCGGAGTATTTAATTCGTAGAAAAAGATCCGTAGCTCCAAAAATCGCGTACGATATGTCCCTGGATTCAGTGGAACGAGGGGAATCTCATCGTGAATTAAAAAGATAGGCTTACAGTCAAAACTTCTGCAGAAACTGTCTAGTGGCTTTCTGTAGTGTTTTAATTACTCGGGGAGTTTTATAATTCCTTTTTGAGTAATTCCAGTTGGTACTGTTCCTAATTAGCTATGCCTATGCTGTAGAATTTTTCCAAGATTTTACAAACAGTATACTACCGGTAGTGAATTATTTGAGTTCTAGCTCTAGTTTTGAGCATTACTTTTTGCGTAATAGTTTTCCTTGCGCTAAAACTATTTTCCATGCATGCAATCAGTAGTATTATTGTATAGGATTATGTGGTGCAGCTGTAGCACCAATTCACTTGCCTTGCATACTTTCATGCATCATATTTGTTGCATATGCTTGTGGATTGTTTGTTTATGATTGCAATTGTATCATGTAGATTGTGACGAGTGCAACGCTTGCTCGTGTGTGGATTGTTCTCCCGACCGCTACAACCAAGGCAAGTAGATGCTACTTTGTTCATGATATCGTCCTACTATTTTCATTGCATTGTCGTGTATTTTGTAGATGCATGTGTAGGATGATACTATCGCTATGCTATGTCCTATTATGTGGTAGGGCTTTCCTTGTAGATGAAACACCGTGGTAGATGTGCTTAGCCATGCTATGATGAACGAGGGCTGGGTTACATCACCGAGACTTGTTTCTAAAAGTATTGGTTTGTGAAAACTAAAACAACTTAATCAATGAATCTCCTGGGTGTGATGGTATTGATAATTTTTGGTGGTTTCATTGCGGAAAGGCACCCAGGTATCGAGAGAAATTGATTGGCTTCTTTATTTGGTAGCTTACGTGTACAACCATGTGCCAATAATGAAATGGGCGGTTGGTTGGACTTAGCAGGTTGTGGTAACTCGAACCCGCGTATCCAGAGATGTAGAATTTTGGTAGGTTGAACCGGTGCGCGTCGGGATTGGGGAGCTACTTCCCGAACAGTCTCTTCTTGGACTTCTCCCTATCATCACCCAAAATGAGAGTGATGGTACGAGCTGGGCTGGCCAAGTCACATGGGTAAAGTGTACTAACCTCTGCAGGGTGTATAATCTAATCGATTAGCCATGTCCCCAGTTATGGACATCTGAGTTGCTTGATATTGATTCCATGACATGTTTCTCGCTCATTCCAATTTCATAATTGTTTTAATACTGTTGGGTTAACTTAATTGGGGATCTTTTCAAAGAAAAATCAAAAACTGTTTATGAAAGTAGGACAAAGGTATTTGCAAATGCAAGCCAGACACAGCTCCACTTGCCAAATATGCATGTAGATGTTAGTACTATTGTCTCCTTTACTAGCTCTACTTGCCATACATTCCATGTATTGACCCTTCGGGGCTGCTACGTTTCATGTTGCAGGTTATTCCGATTCTGAGTAATCGATATAGGCCACGGTACTCCACTCGGCACTTGTTCACTTGTGGGCAATTTGAAGAATGGAGAATTTACTTAGTTTATGTTGCTACCTGAATAATTTGTGCTAGCCTTGGGCTAAGCTTTTATTGTAATAATGGTACTCTGGATCTTCGTTATTTATGATACACGGATATTTTGCTATGTTATTCATCTCATTCTGTTGTGGGCCAATGAACCGATCCAGGGATTGGCATGTCACATAGAAGCCTCGGTCTTTTCAGAACCGCGGTGTTACAAGATGGTATCAGAGCCCGTGTGTCGACTGTAGGATCGTGACCTAGGATTGGATTAGGAAGCTATAGAATTATTAAAGCCTATATTAACTCTGTCTTTCATCTTATGCCTTTCACCCTCGTAAATTCTTACCATATGCTATTCTCACACTTTCCTCTTTTACTTGATAGATGGGAGAAGTCAGGACTGAGTATGCCACCATGGAGTCACCAAGGCCCTTTGCAAGGCAGTTAGCACAGCTCTCGCAGTCATTGGGATTGCCACTGCCCATGTTCAAGGGAAGAAGGCTGTACACCTATGGATATGGAGAGGATGCATGGGAGATCACTACCTTCATATTCAGGGATGCCGCCTTGCCAAACCCCGTGCACTTGATCTACACCAAGACATACTACAACTGGGGACTTGGAATTAACTTGGCCATACATGAAGCTCTGTCTCGCCAGTGCCATAATGTCCGACACCTACTGCCAGCAGATTCACCCTACCGTGACTATGGGAGGCGTGATGAAGATGGGCACATTGTGGTTACCCCAGGTGACAGGAACAACATGCCGCCCCGTCGGAGGCACATAGAGGACATGGAAAGGGAGAATGGAGCTCTAGCTGAGAAAGTGATGATGATAAAGGAGATTGCAGATTTTGCTAGCAATGGTATGGTGGTCCAAGGACAGGATATTGACACCTTGCATGAAGCCATGGGAGTTCTGGAGAATTCCCTGATAGCCAGAGATGCAACCATAGCTCATCTTCATGGTACTGTGCAGGAGAACACCCAGAACATACAACAGTTGCAAGGGACCGTCCAGGAAAGGGATCAAACTATTGAAGCTATGACAGCCCAGATTGCCGCCCTCCAAGCACAGCTGAATCCACCCTCTGATGATGACAATGGAGATGATGGCAACAATGGGGATGATGATGATAGTGGAAACGATGATGATGATGAGGACGAGGATGATGATGATGGAGACGATGATGGTGGAGGAGATGAAGTTGTTGCAGTTGCAGCTAAGAGTGAAGAAAAAGAGGAGGATCCAGAAGAGGTGGAGTTTGAGATCTCAAGTGATGATTCAGGAGAAGTGTACACTCCGCCACCATGGTTGTACCGCGAACCGAAGCGCCAACGCATGACAGCAAGGACCTACCGCAACCTCTTCAAGAAGTAGATAGAAGTCCACCAATTAGTCCACGTTAAGCAAATTCGTTAGGATTAGTCTCGATCGATGTGAAACTTAGTTCGTGTTAGTTTAAGAGTGGTTAGTTGCTTATTTGTGTACTCCAATATCCTAGGAATTATTTGTGCGAATTTTATAAAAGAGTTATGGCAAGTTTGGTTAACATCTGTGTTATTTTCGCTGCAGTTTTCTGCTGATACAGAAGTACTGCGCGATTTTTCATATTTTTCTGGTAACTGGAAAAAATCTGAAAAAAATTGGGCTGATGCGAAACTCTCTGTACTATATGTGAAAAAATCAGCTAAATTTTCTGACGAGTTTAAGTCAGGCGGTAAAATTCGTGAACGCTACTGGACTGTTCTAGCAGATTGCTGTTTTTGTTGTTTAGTTGATCAACTGTTTGGTTAACCATTGCCAACTCTTGTAAAATTATTTCAGTAGGTATATATTGCTAGGATAACCCCTGGGATGTTGCTGGATCACTTGTTTGTGATGTGTTGCTTGCTTGAGATTGTCTGCTATTGTTTGTTGTTGTTTGATCATAATGCATGGGTAGAATCCTATTATCGTAGTTGATACTTTCTAAACTTACATGTGCTGAACCGCAGATGCCTCCCCGCCGTCAACCCACTGAGTTGGAGCAACTCATGGCAGCTCAGGAACAGCTGACCCAAGTGATGACTCAGTTCATGGCAAATCAGAACAACAACAATGGAAACAATCAGCCTCAGGGAGATGCTCTCACCAGATTTCTGAGGTTAAGGCCAGCTAAGTTTTCTACTACAACGGAACCAATGGTTGCTCTCGACTGGTTGCGTTCAGTCAACAAGGATCTAGTAACTGTCGGTTGCACTGATGCCGAGAAGGTGAGGTTTGCCGCTCACCTACTGGAGGGACCATCCGCTTCTTGGTGGGACACATTTCAGATCACCCACCCGCTGGATACCGTGACTTGGGCAATGTTTGAGGAAGGTTTCAGGACCAACCACGTGTCTTCAGGAGTTTTGAGCCTGAAGAGGAAGGAGTTCCGCAACTTGCGCCAAACCAATCGTTTCGTGGCCGAGTACATTGAGGAGTTCAACAACCTGTCCCGTTATGCACCTAAGGATGTTGACACTGATGCAAAAAGGAGGGAGAGATTCCTGGATGGCCTCAGTGATGAGGTTTCAGTACAGCTACTGGTGGTTTATTGCCCCACTTTCCAGGAGCTTATGGACAAGGCCAGGATCTTGGAAGGAAAGCACAAGCAGGTGGAGAACCGCAAGAGAAAGAGTAACAATCACCACTCTGGTTCTCACCACAAGTCTCGCACTTCATATGATGGATACTCCAAGCATGGAGGGAGTGACCATAGGAGCCATGATCGCCACCACCATGGAGGCGATGGGCATCGTCATGACAACCACAAGAGCAACCACCACAGCCACAAGGGAGGACATTCTCACCACTCTGGAGGACACGGTGGACATGACCGCAACCGTGATCGCAGCTTTGTGAAGAAGGATCTGAGTGAGGTGACATGCTTCAAGTGTAAACAGAAGGGACACTATGCTGACAACTGTCCGGAGAGGAAGGGACTGAAGCCAACCAACAACGAGAAGGCCACAGTGAACCACATGAATGTGGAGGAGATCCCAGATGATCCTGACCTTGTGATTGGTAAGTTTCCAATCAACACTTACCCTGCACTTATACTTTTCGATACTGGTGCATCGCATTCATTCATATCAAGGGCATTCGTGGATAAGTATAAGCTACCTACTGAGGCTATGAAAAGGTCTATTAGAGTGAGTTCACCTGGAGGAGATATGATAGCTAGCGCGGGATGCCGTGACTTGACTGTGAGGATTGGAACACACAACTTCATTGCACACCTAGTAGTGTTGGAATCACAGGGATTAGACGTTATTCTGGGTATGGATTGGATGTCTATGCATGGGGGACACATAGATTGTGCACAGCGAGCTGTTTCACTCAAAACCCCGGATGGTAAGAGAATTAGATTCAAGTCGGCTGCACGACCGAGAAGGTGTAAGTTGAATTCTCTTAAGGGGGTTAGCATAGATACTGTGCCAGTGATTAGGGATTACCCTGACGTGTTTCCGGAAGAGCTGCCAGGGATGCCACCTGACAGGGAAGTAGAGTTTCTTATCGACCTGATGCCGGGAACAGGACCAATAGCAAAGAAACCATATAAGATGGATGTGGATGAGCTGAAGGAATTGAAGAAGCAGTTGAAAGAGCAGCTGGAAAAGGGATTCATTCAGCCTAGTTCGTCGTCGTGGGGTGCACCTGTTCTATTTGTGGAGAAGAAAGACAACAGCAAGAGATTAGTAGTGGACTATCGCTCGCTGAATGAAGTGACCATCAAGAACAAGTACCCTCTACCGAACATAAATGATTTGTTTGATCAACTGGAAGGAGCAAAGGTGTTCAGCAAGATTGATCTACGATCAGGCTATTTCCAATTGAAGATCCGGGAGGAGGACGTACCAAAAACCGCCTTCACCACTAGGTATGGTTTATATGAGTATACGGTTATGTCTTTTGGACTAACGAATGCCCCGGCATATTTCATGACCATGATGAACAAGGTATTTATGGAGTACTTGGACAAGTTCGTGGTGGTGTTTATTGATGACATACTGATATATTCCAAGGATGATGCTGAGCATGAGAAACATCTGCGACTGATTATGGAGAAGCTGAGGGAACACAAGCTGTATGCCAAATTCAGCAAGTGTGAATTCTGGCTTAACACTGTTGGATTTCTTGGACACGTAGTGTCAGGAGAAGGAGTCGCTGTTGATCCAAGCAAAGTGACTGCAGTAACTGAGTGGGAAGCACCCAAGAATGCAGGAGAGATACGAAGCTTTTTGGGACTTGCTGGATATTACAGGAGGTTCATAGAAAACTTTTCCAAGATTGCTAAGCCGATGACTGAACTTCTGAAGAAGGAGAGGAAGTTTGAATGGTCAGACGTATGTGAAGCCAGCTTTCAGGAACTGAAGCGTCGATTAGTGACTGCGCCTGTTCTATGTTTACCAGATCTTCAGAAGGATTTCCAAGTGTACTGTGATGCTTCTCGACAGGGACTTGGGAGTGTGCTGATGCAAGATGGTAGAGTAGTGTCATATGCCTCGCGACAACTCAAACACCATGAGCGGAATTACCCCACACACGACTTGGAGTTAGCGTCAGTGGTTCATGCGCTCAAGGTATGGAGGCATTACTTAATGGGAAAACACTGTGATGTGTACACCGACCACAAGAGCCTGAAGTACATATTCACGCAGAAGGAACTGAACATGAGGCACAGGAGATGGTTGGAACTTATCAAGGATTATGATATGAATCTGCAATACCACCCAGGAAAGGCCAATGTAGTAGCAGATGCTCTGAGCCGGAACGTTTATGCCAATGGATTGACAATTGGGGAATTGCCCGAGGATTTGTGCAAGCAATTCAAGGACCTTAGACTGGAGGTAGTATCTGAAGGGTACTTGGCAACAATGGAAGTCCAACCAACGCTACAGGACAGAATCAGGAAGGCTCAAGTGGGAGACAAAGAGGTAGATGAAGTAAAGGAAAAGATGAAGGAAGGTCGAGCAAAGGAATTCCGCGAGGATGAGCAAGGTACCTTGTGGTATGGAGATCGTTTGTGCGTCCCCAACGATCCGGAGTTAAGGAAGTTGATTCTGCAGGAAGCTCATGACTCGCCGTATTCCATACATCCGGGCAATACGAAGATGTATATGGACCTAAAGGACAGATTCTGGTGGAACAACATGAAGGGAGACATCGCGGAGCATATTGCCCTATGTGATGTATGTAGCCGAGTGAAGGCGGAACACCAGAAGCCAGCAGGATTGCTACAGCCATTGCCTGTGTTGGATTGGAAGTGGGATAGAGTGGGAATGGATTTTATCACAGGATTGCCCAGGACCAGGTCAGGATATGACTCCATTTGGGTAGTGGTCGATCATTTGACTAAGGTAGCCCACTTTATACCGGTGAAGACGACTTATACGAGTGCAAAGTTGTCCAAGATTTACATGGACAGAATTGTGTGCCTACATGGAGTTCCTAAGAGTATCGTATCTGATAGAGGCACCCAATTTACCTCACACTTCTGGCGCCAGCTACACGAGTCACTTGGTACTAGATTGGAGTTTAGCATAGCGTTTCACCCACAGACTGATGGACAGACCGAGAGGGTGAATCAGATTTTGGAAGGCATGCTGAGAGCTTGCCCTTGGCTCATGGCTCTAGTTGGGATGAGAATTTGCCGTATGCGGAGTCCTCCTACAACAACAGCTATCAGACAAGCATCAAGACGTCACCGTTCGATGTGCTATATGGGAAACGGTGCCGAACACCATTGCTATGGGATGGAGTAGGAGAACGTCAGTTGTTTGGACCCGATTTGATCAAGGATGCTGAGGAGAAGGTCGCCTTGATTAGGGACAGGCTGAAGGTAGCACAATCAAAGCAGAAGAGCTACGCTGACGCCAAGCGCAAGGAAGTGGTGTATGAGATTGGTGATAGAGCATACCTCAGAGTGTCGCCACTTCGTGGGATCAAGAGATTTGGAATTAAGGGTAAGCTGGCACCTCGATTCATTGGACCATATCGAGTCTTAGCACGCAAAGGAGAGGTTGCCTATCAGTTGGAGTTGCCAGAGGCTCTGTCCGTTGTTCACAATGTGTTCCACGTATCCCAGCTGAAGAAGTGCCATCCAGAGATGGTGGATACACCATTGAGAGACACTGTACCGCTAGAGGAGGTTCAGCTTGAGAATGATTTGACCTATGAGGAGAAACCGGTCAAGATTCTGGAGACAGCGGAGAGGACTACCCGTACCAAGACAATCAGGTTTTGCAAGGTGCAGTGGAGCCAGCACACTGAATATGAAGCCACTTGGGAGCGTGAGGATGACATCCAAGAGGACTACCCACACCTATTTGCTAGCCGCGCCGAATCTCGAGGACGAGATTCATATTAAGGGGGTTAGTCTTGTCACATCCCAAATTTTAGATTTGGTTCTGCATATCATTCATATCACTGCATCATGCCTTTCCATACAAAACCGTCGATCGAAAAGAATCGGCGAAACGCTATTTTCAAAACCCTTTTTCTATTCTTCTACGAGGCTCCTGCGGGAGGCATTAGAAGAACTAGTGTTTCCACCCTTGTAGCCTAGTGGTTTCACTCAACCATTGACCCTAGATTGTTCCCCTCGATTTTACAAAACTGTAGGAGCAAGAATCGCTCGATTCGGAGCTCGTACGGAAAAGTTATCGCCGTTTTATGAAAAGTTAGAAAAACGGGCCAAAAATCGGGCCGATTTTTCCGAGTTCGTATCCAACCGCGCCCGAATCGGACTAGGACCACGCGGGGCCCACAAAAAGGCAGCCGCCGCCGCCCTGCCTCGTAAACCGAGCCCCACCCCGCCCCGCCTCGATCTCACCCCACCGCCTTGATCCACGCGAGCGCGCCGCCTCCCGCGATCGCCCGCCTCGGCCTCCGTGCACCCCGCCGCCTCCTTCCCGTGCTGCGCCGCCACCCGCCCTCGTCCGCCGCCCCAGGTACCCCGCCTTGCCCCGCCGCCGCGCCACACCCCGCGGACAACCGCCGCCCTGCCGCCGCTAGCTGCTGCTGCTGCGCCGCCTCGCCGCTGCGCCGCGCCATGCTGCTGCCGCTGCTGCACGCGCACACACACACGCACGCACGCGCCGCGCCCGCTCGTCCGTGCCGTGCCGTGCCGCCATCGCCGCCGCACGCGCCGTCGCCGTGTTGTTGACCGCCCCGTACTACGCGCTGATCGTTTCCCCTACCGCGCAGGTAACCGTCGTCGCCGGAACCGATCGCCGCACCGTCCGGAGTTCGTTTCGCCGTTTGTCTCCGGTAAGCCTGCAGCCACCGTTAGATTTCAGATCAGCGGTTCAGATCAGTCATTGACCGGTCAGACCCAGGCGTTGACTAGTCAGACGCCCATTCAGCGCCCAGTCAGCAGACGCGTTGACCAGTCAACAGACACAGTTGACTGGTTATTTTCGTTAATCGTTTTAGTTGGCAGATTTCGGTAGAAACTTGTAAATTGCGTAGAAATTAAACCGCTTGGCCAAAAATCCCAAATAAAATATGTGTAGTTTCAGTGAGTCGTGTAGAATCTCTCTGTACCTTTGGTTCAGGCTTTTGCAGCAAGGTTTAGTACAGTTTAATCAAACTAGTTAGTGGCCTTTTCGGAGTATTTAATTCGTAGAAAATGATCCGTAGCTCCAAAAATCACGTATGATATGTCCCTCGATTCAGTGGAACGAGGAGAATCTCATCATGAATTAAAAAGATAGGCTTACAGTGAAAACTTCTGCAGAAACTGTCTAGTGGCTTTCTGCAGTGTTTTAATTACTCGGGGAGTTTTATAATTCCTTTTTGAGTAATTCCAGTTGGTACTGTTCCTAATTAGCTATGCCTATGCTGTAGAATTTTTCCAAGATTTTACAAACAGTATACTACCGGTTGTGAATTATTTCAGTTCTAGCTCTAGTTTTGAGCATTACTTTTTGCGTAATAGTTTTCCTTGCGCTAAAACTATTTTCCATGCATGCAATCAGTAGTATTATTGTATAGGATTATGTGGTGCAGCTGTAGCACCAATTCACTTGCCTCGCATACTTTCATGCATCATATTTGTTGCATATGCTTGTGGATTGTTTGTTTATGATTGCAATTGTATCGTGTAGATTGTGACGAGTGCAACGCTTGCTCGTGTGTGGATTGTTCTTCCGACCGCTACAACCAAGGCAAGTAGATGCTACTTTATTCATGATATCGTCCTACTATTTTCATTGCATTGTCGTGTATTTTGTAGATGCATGTGTAGGATGATACTATCGCTATGCTATGTCCTATTATGTGGTAGGGCTTTCCTTGTAGATGAAACACCGTTGGTAGATGTGCTTAGCCATGCTATGATGAACGAGGGCTGGGTTACATCACTGAGACTTGTTTCTAAAAGTATTGGTTTGTGAAAACTAAAACAACTTAATCAATGAATCTCCTGGGTGTGATGGTATTGATAATTTTTGGTGGTTTCATTGCGGAAAGGCACCCAGGTATCGAGAGAAATTGATTGGCTTCTTTATTTGGTAGCTTACGTGTACAACCATGTGCCAATAATGAAATGGGCGGTTGGTTGGACTTAGTAGGTTGTGGTAACTCGAACCCGCGTATCCAGAGATGTAGAATTTTGGTAGGTTGGACCGGTGCGCGTCGGGATTGGGGAGCTACTTCCCGAACAGTCTCTTCTTGGACTTCTCCCTATCATCACCCAAAATGAGAGTGATGGTATGAGCTGGGCTGGCCAAGTCACATGGGTAAAGTGTACTAACCTCTGCAGGGTGTATAATCTAATTGATTAGCCATGTCCCCGGTTATGGACATCTGAGTTGCTTGATATTGATTCCATGACATGTTTCTCGCTCATTCCAATTTCATAATTGTTTTAATACTGTTGGGTTAACTTAATTGGGGATCTTTGCAAAGAAAAATCAAAAACTGTTTATGAAAGTAGGACAAAGGTATTTGCAAATGCAAGCCAGACACAGCTCCACTTGCCAAATATGCATGTAGATGTTAGTACTATTGTCTCCTTTACTAGCTCTACTTGCCATACATTCCATGTATTGACCCTTCGGGGCTGCTACGTTTCATGTTGCAGGTTATTCTGATTCTGAGTAATCGATATAGGCCACGGTACTCCACTCGACACTTGTTCACTTGTGGGCAATTTGAAGAATGGAGAATTTACTTAGTTTATGTTGCTACCTGAATAATTTGAGCTAGCCTTGGGCTAAGCTTTTATTGTAATAATGGTACTCTGGATCTTCGTTATTTATGATACACGGATATTTTGCTATGTTATTCATCTCATTCTATTGTGGGCTAATGAACCGATCCAGGGATTGGCATGTCACATAGAAGCCTCGGTCTTTTCAGAACCGCGGTGTTACAATTCTATCATGTCTATGTTGTTTGTGATCTTGCATGCTCTCCATTGCTAGTGGTTATCTTTGCCAAGTAGTTGCTAGTGACTCCAAGAGGGAGTATTTATGCTCGATAGTGGGTTCATGCCTCTAGTTTCCAAGGGAAGTGACAATAATCTCTTCGGTTGTAGATGTGATGTTGCTACTAGGGAGAAAACAACAGTCTCTTGTTCATGGAACATGTGGACTGTTTACCTTACACACTTTGCTTAAAGCAGTTGTCTGTTGCTTGCAACTTAATACTGGAGGGGGTTCGGATGATAACCTGAAGGTGGACTTCTAGTCATAGATGCAGTTGGATGGCGGTCTATGTATCTTGTTGTATTGCCCAATCAACCTCGTAGGATCTTTCTGACTAGTAATTGCATTGTTATGCCTTGCTCAGTTCCTGTCAATTGCCCTGTTATAATTTGTTTACCCTTCATGCCATGTTGTTTATCTAAGGAGAGAACCTCTAGTGAACTATGGACCTCGGTCCAATCTTTACCATTGATACATCTTCCACTGTTACTTGTTTACTTGCTGCAAACCATTACCTTCCACACCATACGTTTAATCCTTTGTTACAGCAAACCGGTGAGCTTGACAACCTCGCTGATTCGTTGGGGCAAAGTCTTGAGTTTGTGTTGTGCAGGTCTCCACGTTGTTTGCAACACCTGTGTGACGTTTCCTTCCTCCTTCTGGTTCGATAACCTCGGTCTCAACTGAGGGAAAACTTTCTGCTTGCTCTTCACACACCCTGCGCTTGGGGTTACCAAGGAAGTGCCACGTCGAGCACCATCAGCTACACCGAGAGGTGCATGCCTGTTATCAAGAGTAGGTGAATTTACTGACCCATGATAGGGAAATGGGATGAAGAACCGATTAGATATACCTTTTTGTTGGTTGTGTAACACATTCTTCATATCCCTTTGCCAAATTATGGTCAACATGATTTTGTTGTGTGGCATTTGAACAAAACATGTTGGAAATATTCCCTAGAGGCAATAATAAATTTGTTATTATCATGTTTGTTTGTTCACGATAAGTGTTTTTTCTCCATGCTATAATATTGTATTAATTAGAAACTGATGTCGATAGGTTTAAAACTTTTATGAGATGGGATTAACAATGGCGGAATAAAACTAGCATTTTTTGTTAAGCACAGAGCCTATAAATACTGAGGTTCACCTATGTGCACCAACAACTTATGCTAAGCAAGACAAGCAACAATGTGATAGCAAGATAGATTACTTCAAGTACGAAGGCTATAAAAATATAAAGTGCATAAGTAAACAGCTCGGGTATAGAGATAACCGAGACACACGGGGACGATGATATTTTACCAAGTTCCTTCCAACATGGAAGTACGCCTCGTTGGAGGGGTGGGAGGTACTAAGACCACCAATTCCACAAGAGGTCTCACCCTATTCTCCCGAGCACCCACCGCACGGCAAGCACCTGATCCACTATACGGTGGCCTTCAAGGTGCTTACCGGAACCTTTAAAAACTTGTTGAGTAGACCTCCACAACACTTGGAGTCTCCCAACATGATCCCGAAGCTTTACAGCCAATGTCCGAGCTCCGAGACCGAACACTTCCACACAACCGTCTAGGGTTCCAAGAACCCAAGAGGGACAAGCTCCAATGAATTCACGAACCAAATCATTCGAGGAGAACTCAAACCGATGCACCTAATGCAAAGAAAAGAACACCACAAAGATGCTCCAATCCTTCACTCTCAAGTTCCAACAAAGCTACTAAAGATATTGGGGGAACAAGAGGGGATGAACACAAAAAGAACACCAATTCTCCAAGATCTAGATCCCAAAGATACACTCACAAAGAGGTGATATGGTTTGGTCAAATTGTGGATCTAGATCTCCTCTCTCTACTTCTCAAATATGAGCAAGAGTCATTGGAGGGAGGGAGAGAAATCGAGCTTCAAAGAGGTGGGCAAATAATGGGGAAAAGATTTTGCAAAGAGGAAGAAGAAGCAAAAAATAAAAAGGAGAGAGGAGGCTTAAATAGAGGGGGCCAAGAAACTGCCCGTTGGGGCCTTTTTGACCTAGGCCGGCCGGTAGTACCGATGAGGCCCGGTACTACCAGACCCAGCCCACCAGCGCCAGCGCCAGGAAGCAAGATAGGCGGGAGCCGCAAGCGAGAGAAAAAAAGCGAGCGGCGGCAGGGGAGCGGGGCGTGCTTGGTGCGAGAGAGAGAACGAGGGAAGCAAGCGCAGCGCGCGGCAGCGAGCGGGTCCGGGCGCGCGAGAGGCGGTAGCATGCGCGAGAGAGATAGGCCAGCGATAGTAGGCGGCGACGGACTGGAGCAAGGCAGCTGGGCCGGGAGTTGGCAGACTGCCCGGTAGTACCGGCCCGCTCGGGCGGTACTATCACTTTGGGCCGGTAGTGTCGGCCACGCCCTACCAGGCGACGGAGAGGAAAAAGGCCGTGCGTAGAGGCGGGCGGAAGCAGATCCGGTAGTACCAGCTAGGCCCATAAAAAATATTTTTCTTTTTCAAACCAAATAAAGGAAAATTCAAAAGGGCATAACTTGAGTTAGGAAACTTCGATTGACCCAAAACTAATTTTGTTGGAAAGAGGACAACAAGAGCTACCCAACAAAATGGGTCTTGTTCGCTCTCTCATATGAATTTTTGTTTTTCTATGTTATAAATCCCATCAAAATGGAATATTTTTTAGTTAAATATGCTTATCATATGTAGTGGATAGTGGAATATAAGAGGATAGAACAATGTTTATCTCCGCGTATATAAGGTGTGGAAGAAATTTTGGCAAAGTGAAGAGCCTCATAAAGTTCGGAATTTTCTACATGAAAAGCATTGCACGGTATTGCTCCACGTCATTGCACGCTGGCGAACATACATATCGGATCATCTGGTAAACTCTTGTATGTTCGGTTCATGTGGAAAATCGGTGGCATATGCTTTTCCGTTGTCTGAGGGTGCATGTGATCTGGCAATGCTTGGGTATAACTTAATGTATTAGGGATACACTTATGATGGACCAATAAGGTTCTATGGTTTTGGAGCTGCTATGTTTCCAGTAAACCGGGTGGTATCATAGGCAATGTTCAGCAAATACTAAGTCTGTAGTCATGATCTAGCAGTACAAATGGTGGTCGAGGCGAAAGATCAAGAACAGAGAACCAGCATCAATCACATAGAGGACAATATTGAATAAATTTGGTTAATTACGTTGAAGGGTGTTGCAAATGTGGTATGTAGAGGATGATAGAGAAAACCCGCTACATGATCATACAAGTTGATAGTTGATGTTGCATTTTTTTATCATACAAGTTCACGTTTGATGTTGTTGCAATGGAGGTCACTTGTGAGCAAGCCCATCATGTGTGTGTTTTACATTCTAATTAGGAGGTTACATTATGGTTCTAACTCGTGATAGAGTTTCATGCTGTAAAACTATAATTCAGACTATATCTTCATTCGTGTTGTGCGTAATGTCAGACAAGTTTGTCTGCTTTGCAGCCATGGGAGTGCTTAGGGATTTGTTTGGTTGCTCGCATGGATTTTAGCCATTTTGCATCGGTGTTCTGATAGTGATTACATGGAATAAAAAGCGACATTAGTGATAATGTGCAGTTAGTTTGGTTGCCCGCATTTGCTATTTTCTCTACCTGTTGTTTGTCTTCTAGCACATGTGGTTTAAGAGAGTGCCAATTCAAAAAAAAAGTGTTTTGTTGCGTGCAAAGTTATGGGCTGGTAACTTGCTTTAAATATGACAATCTTACCATCACAATGGTACAGATAAACAGACTAAACTAAACAACATAGAAAACATCTCAATTAGACACGCAAGCATGTAATTAATACCTAGAGACACATATGGTTAACATTAGTCTACTCAAATAAGTTTCTTACAATATATGCATCAAGAGTGGCATCCCATGACCATACACACTAACCTCTGGGGCTAACACCCCTAATCAAAATGAGGACAATTTACTTAAACAGGGGCATCACATGCCCTTGAACACTGACATAAGAGGTTGACATCCCTAATCAAAAGACACATCATCAGTTCAACAATCACAATACATACTCCCTTTATTTTTATTTACTTTGCGTTCTAGGTTTAATAAAAGTCAGACTTTCTCAAGTTTTACCAAGAACATAGAAAAAACTATCAACATAAATACTACTAAATGCATATAGTATGAATATGTACTTTATAATCATTCTAATACTATAGATTTTTTATTTTTTATGTTGATTTTTTTGCTAAATATTTGGTCAAACCTTTTAAAGTTTGACTTTCATGAAATCAAGAATGCAAAATAATTATGAACAAGAGGGTACATACTACATACCACACTGGATATAGTGGTAATAAGACAGGCTAGAGCTCGTCAGCTGCTTGGTGATGGAGATGCCAGCCTTGAAGATCATCACCTTGAAGCCAAAGGCCTGAAGCTTGAACTCTACGGTATGGTTGTACTATAGGTCGTACTTCAAGGCCATCTCCTGCCAATTTCAAAAGGGCCACCTACACCTATCCTGTCTAGATTTTTGACATCGGGGGCGGGGATCCCCTTTGTTAGTTCGGTCAGGGGTGCAACGTCCGGCGAGCTCGATCGGTGACAAAATTTACGGAAGTGTTCTACTCGGTAGTTCCGAGAAGCACGGGGTGATCCCCTTATATTGATAGAGAGGCTTACCGTCCCAAGCTTTACAAGAGTTGGACTCGTATACATGCTAGAGTCCTGGTCGTACACATACACATAGGAAGGTAAGCTACGTAGAAAGGTAGGAATATATGTACCGACTCACAACATATTCGGTACAGTAGACGTAATCTATTCTACTTCTAACACCCTCCTTTAATCACCACTTAGCTAAGTTGAGATTATGCTTGAACTCTTCAAATTTGCGTACACCAAGAGGCTTTGTAAATCCATCAGCTATTTGATCATTTGAAGAAACAAACTTTATTTCTAACTCTTTGTTGAGAACTCTCTCTCTAACAAAATTAAAATCAATCTCTATATGTTTTGCTCTTGCATGAAACACTGGATTTGCTGACAGATACGTTGCACCCAAATTATCACACCACAAACATGGTGGTTGCTTTGAATTTATTCCAAGCTCTGCAAGAAGAGACCGTATCCAAATTACTTCTGTTGTAGCATTTGCCAATGATTTATATTCTGCCTCAGTACTTGACCTTGACACTGTCGCCTGTTTCTTAGCACTCCAAGAAATAAGATTTGGCCCAAAAAAGATAGCAAAACCTCCTGTTGACCATCTATCATCTAGACATCCTGCCCAGTCGGCATCTGAAAAAGCACTAACCAAGACAGAACTTGACCTCATAAAATTCAAACCAACACTGAGTGAACCTTTAACATATCTCAGAATTCTCTTGGCTGCCGTCCAATGTAAAGTAGTAGGAGCATGCAAATACTGACAAACTTTATTGACCGCATAAGAAATATCTGGCCTTGTGAGAGTCAAAAACTGTAGTGCACCAACCATACTTCTGTATTTAGTGCTGTCTTCGGGTCCTAGCAATTCTCCTTCATATTTAGTAATCTTTTCTGAAGATGACAAAGGAATAGGGGAGGCACTGTAACTACCTCGGTGAATTACGCTCCTAGTTACAAGCCTGGATGAGCGGAAATTGTTGAAATAGTACGGTGGGGCCCAAATGCCACTCACGGGTAGACCTTTCGGCCGTCCCAACCATTTCCAATTCATCGAGACAAGAACGGGCGGCGTAATCGGCAGGCGAAGGGATCAACTACATACACAAATGAGTATGTATGCAAGCCACCATACAACAGTACATCAGAGCCATTCCATCTAAAAGAAAGGAAATATAGCAACGCCATACGGCAAGATTCAAATATCCTAGATAGATATAATAGTTTAGGATATCTCCTCATACATCACACATCAGAGTATCAGGCGGAAGCGGCAAACAAGATCCGAGTACGGATAAGAAGCAAATCGGCATAAGATGCCCCATAAATAAGCACATCCCGCCCACAGATCTCACGGATCCCCGATCCCGGAATCTCTACACCGAACGATCGTTGCCCACATCATCCGCCTCCTCCACCCAGTATCCATCTTGTGAGTGTACCTGTTCATCTGGATCAAACAATTTATCGTGTGAGACCCTAGGGGTACTCAGCAAGTCTTTATGCCTCTAAAGGGGACACAACCTGGGGTGACGCAATTGCAGCAAAAGATAAACCCTAACAGTTCTATAGAAACTCGCTAACCATCCGCCTAACCAAAGATAGACGGATGTCCGTGAATTAATGACAACAGTTATAACAGTAATATCACCAGATCCATCCTCCTCCTCGCTTACCAACGAGGAAGCGGACGAACAACCCCCCATCCGTTGGCAATTTTATTAACCATTCCATGAGTGTTGCACTATTTACTAGTCAGTTACTTAGTCAATTAAAAGCGGTACTTTAGTTATGCTTGTCTATGATCGAGAAACTGTGCTCCAAGTCGTCCATAACCGCGGACACGGCTTTCAGAAAGTTTTACCCTGCAAGGGTACACAAATAGCAACACACACTCGATCAACCCCGGAAAAACCAAATCAAAACCCAACGAGGCCTTCACGACAAAGCAATCACAGGATTCAGAAATATTTCAGGGGGCCACCCCATTGAGTACACCCGCAACGAAGTTAGCTGACTCCGAGACGGACCCAAGGTTTGGGTGGACGGCTGTAAATGACTGGGAACCCAAAACTGGGCTTGTCGATACCGCGAAATCGTGTCCCGATCCTAAACAGTACAGGTGCTCCTCGCACAATCGTAAATAAAGCAGTAAAGCATGGCATAAGTACATGAGAGTAAATAAAACCTCAAACTAGTTTGTGGCCCCAAGAAATAAGAATGAATCAAGCTCTGGCTCAGGGGGGTCCCATAAGCCTCCCGGATGTGGATAGCGCGAATATTCAAGGAACAGGAATCAAGTACTCGGGGTCCTACGGGACACAAGTGAGCAGGAAAAACCAAATAGCAGATATTGCTCACCGGTGCCACTTTCATTAGTTATCCCATTACTACTCAGGTTAAGTTGTTTAGGTACCTCGTTATCCATTAGACACTCACATACCCTACACATGCTGTTCTACGACTCGCATGGCTCAAACAACTCCTGTAGTAATGGCTCATGGGATGGAGGAACAAGCTTGGTGGGGTTTAAAAGTAAAGGCTATGCAATACTTGGGATTCAGTTTAATGCAATCACGACTAAATGATGCAAGAACAAGATAGAGGCAATAGGTACTATATGTATGCAAGCATGTGGTAGTGCTTGCCTGGCAGCTCAGTTGTAGCGAGAGAAGGATCTGGGTAGTGCTGCTGGATCTCTTGATATATCCCCTGCTCAGCGTCTATTCGAAGAAGAACCAAACAAACAAGGGCCAATATAAATACAGTGCACAAGCATATGAATAAAATGCAACAAGCAAACAATCATGCCATGATGAATGATGCACAAGTTGCATGTCAATATTGTAGCATGGCATGGGTGAGGTGCAGAATACAATAAATAAACATTTTATTGAGTTTTGGCCACATTTTATCCTCATATTAGTTGCTGTTTACATTATATTTATATGATGCATGCTGCAAAACAGAACATAGAATGCATAAACGGAAAGGTCTCGTCGAGCCGATCATTTTAGACATATCATTTGTTAAATTTGGAGTTATAAATCAAAAGTTATTAATTAATTAAGGTGAAGGGCTTTTTATTGTACTTTTAATCAACTTGGAAATTTAAAGTGTTCAAATAATATTTTGAATGGCATATTTGAAATCCTCACATTTTTCTGATTTGAAAACATATATTATTTGTAATATTTGGATTTATAATTTAAAAGTTATTTTAAAACAGATTTATATTTGAATTTGAATTAATTGAAAAAGGTTTAAATTAAAACAGATTTAAACAGAAACTTTTTATACTCAGGCAGATCCAGTCCCAGTCGCTGACGGGTGGGCCAGATGCTGACTGGACAAACTGGCATATTAAAAAACGTTTCCCACCGCGGCCGGAGCTAGCCACTGAGACAGACGAGTGGGGCCAGCGGCCACGGGGGCCCACGTGACAGCGGAAGGGGAGGGTCGGCCACGCGGCTTGGTGAGGGAGCGCGGGTTGAGAAACGCAAAACAGAGGAGCCTTTTTATAAAATGGCCACAGGCACTGACTGTGGGCCTGGGCTGGACCGCGGTTTGAGGAAAACAAAAGATGGGGGGCTTTTCTGGAAAACGGCGCCACGCACTGTGGATCTTCTCTCTGCGTCTGGCGTGCGCGGTGCGCGGCGCAGCGAGGCGGGGGTTCGATCCCGTGATCTGGGCGCGCGCGCAGAGGGGCAGTACCAGTGCGGTAGGGCGGGTTAGCTGACAGGGAGTGGCTTAGGCGACTAGATGAGGCGTCTGTGAGGCGCAGCGGCGAGCAGACGACAGCGCCGCCGGCGCACACAGTATGCTCGACGAAACGAACGGCGGCACTAGGCGGCGACAGCGAGGCGGACCATGTCAGGGGGGTCAGGTAGCTCACTGTGGGGGCGTCAGTGGAGTTGGATCGGCTCGAGACGCAGAGGAACAGCGTCGAGGCAGACGACCAGAGGAGCTAGGGTTTGCGTCGGGCTCGCGCTGGGGCAGCGGTTCTGGGGCTTCCTCTTCACGGCTCCGTGTACGGGGCTGCTGCAGGGGGTCTCCTTGTACTCCTCGATCACCCCCTCGACGATCTTGACGGCCGGAGCGACGTGGACGACGAGGTGCTGGCGGCGGGTGGTGACGGCTGTTGGTGGCCGGAGAGGAAGAAGGAGGAGGGGTAGATGGCTCGGGCCAGATCTGGGAGAGGCAGAGATGCCGTGGGGGAGGTGGGGGAGATAAAGGTGGTCTCGGCCACCTTTGTCCTCTCCCTCACGTGCTTGGTCGGGGCAGCAGCAGGGGGAGGGGATGGAGGCTGCCAGGTGGGGTCATGGCGAGGCCAGGGAGGCAGGGCAGGCTCGGGCTAGGGGGCCACAAGGCAGGGAGAGAAGAGAGGGAGAGAGGGTAGGCTCGGGTTGGAGCTCTAGGGTAGGAGGGATGGGGTGGCTCGGGCTAGGGTTTGCTTGGGTGGTAGCTAGGTGGCATGGTGGGGCCAGCTAGGTGAGAGGGAGGGAGAGGCCGAGAGAGGGAGAGGTAGGTTTAGGGTTTAGATAGGAGAGGGGGTATGGTGATTAGGGGGGTAGGGTTTAGGGTTAGATGGGGGAAGGGAGATGGTTTCCTCTTGGCAAGCTCAAGCAAGCACAAGATCAAACCAAGCTAGACCCAAAAAGAGGAAGAGGTGGTGATATGTTTTTAAGCAAGATTACTAAGTCCAAGCCCAAGAGGAGTGGTAGAGAGAGAGATGATCCATGCAAAAATCAAATAAAATTCAAATGACAAGCAAAAGGTGGTACTTGCATGGGCCATGCATAAATAATTAATACCATGCTTATTTTGTGAAAACAAGATTATTTACATGGCATTGTTCTTATGCATCCCAAAATGTGGAGTAAAGGCCAAGCAAAAGAATTAGAGTTGGATCCACCCAACCCACATGAGCTAGAATAAAAACCAAAGAAAAGAATTACAAGCTCATGGGTTATTGGAATGGTGGAAGAAAAAGGTGGTGACAAGAAAGGTGGTGGAGTGGACAAAAGATATGCCCCCAACTCAACTTGGGCATTTAACCAATATATCAAGAACCAAATACAATATCAAGAGGCAAATACAAATAATAATGCATATGAGATAAGAACCAAAACACAAAGGGTTTTTGTATGATGCTCAAATGCAAGGTGGCATGATGACATGAGCATGATATGATGATGATGCAACAATTATATGTAGGAAGTAGCCATTATACTACTAAACCAAGTAGCATTACAGTTGTTAGACAAATGGGATGCTACAACTCTCCCCCACTAAACAGGAATCTCGCCCCGAGATTCTAGGAAGAAGAAGAAGAAGACACAAAGAGGGTAGGATAGTTGGCACGGAGCTCCTCTTCACGTTCCCAAGTGGCTTCATCAACAGAATGGTGCGACCACTGCACCTTGCAGAACTTGATGGACTTGTTGCGAGTCCTTCTTTCTGCGGTCTCAAGGATTTTTGTGGGGTGTTCTTGATAAGATAGGTCTTCTTGGAGATCGATTAGCTCATGATCCACGGTCCTGCCGGGATCCTTGAAGCACTTCTTGAGTTGAGAGATGTGGAAAACATCATGGACCTTGAGTTTTTCCGGGAGCTCAAGAGCATAAACAACTTCTCCTCTTCTTCCACGAATTTTGAAAGGACCGATGTATCTAGGAGCCAGCTTTCCTTTGATACCAAAGCGGTGTGTGCCTTTCATGGGAGTGACATGAAGGTAAACGAGATCACCAGGGGCATACACCATGTCCGTGTGCTTCCTGTCATAATTGCTCTTCTGGCGACTTTGAGCAATCTTCAGATTTTCAAGAATGATATGCACCTTCTCCTCCGCTTGAGTTACAATGTCAGGGCCAAACCAAATTCTTTCTCCTGCACCTGACCAACCAATCGGAGTTCTGCATTTGCGGCCATAGAGAGCCTCGAATGGTGCCATCTTTAGACTTTTCTGGAAGCTGTTGTTGTAAGAGAATTCAGCATAAGGAAGACATTCTTCCCACTTCATGCCAAAAGAGATGACACAAGCACGAAGCATATCCTCCAGAATCTGATTGATCCTTTCAACTTGTCCTTGCGACTGAGGGTGGTAAGCTGTGCTGAAGTTCAATTTTGTTCCCAAAGCATTTTGGAAACTTTCCCAGAACTTGGAAGTGAAGATGCTTCCACGGTCTGAACTGATCTCAAGCGGAACCCCATACAGAGAGACAATTCTGTTGATATAGAGCTCAGCCAACTGAATTCCAGAAATTGTTTCTTTGACGGGGAAGAAGTGAGCCACTTTAGAAAGCCTGTCGATGACAACAAAAATTGCATTGTTGCCCTTCTGCGACCTTGGAAAACCAGTGATGAAGTCCATCTCTACTCTCTCCCATTTCCATTCCGGGGGTTTCAATGGCTGTAGAAGACCAAAAGGTTTCTGATGGACAACTTTTACTCTGCGGCAGACATCACACTCCGAGACATACTTGGCACAATATCGTTTCAAACCCGGCCACCAATATTGTGTTTTCAAGTCCATGTACATCTTTGTGCTGCCAGGATGGATAGAAAGAACAGAATCGTGCGCCTCCTTGAGAACTTGCTCTCTCAAACCCGGGTAGTTCGGAACAAACATCCGGTGTTCAAAGAAAAGCGTGCCTTGATCATCGACGTGGAAGGACTCATACTTCGGAAGCTGAAGTTTGGAGATGATCTTTCTGGTGTGCGGATCACCCAGCTGACGAGAGCGAACCTTTTCTTCCAAGAGAGGGGTTGCTAGAAGGTTCAGGAGATACCCTTGTTCCACAATTTCAAGGTTGAGCTGACGGAATTCCTCGCACAAGAGAGGCTGTTGTTCTTCCATCATGAGGTTGTTGACATAAGCTTTGCGGCTGAGAGCATCGGCCATGACATTAGCTTTGCCCGGAGTGTAGTTGATGGTCAAATCAAAATCATTGATTGCTTCAATCCATCTCCTCTGCCGAAGGTTGAGGTCAGGCTGAGTGAAGATATACTTCAGACTCTTGTGATCAGAAAAGATTTCACAACGGTTGCCCAGCAAGTAATGCCTCCATAGTTTCAAAGCAAAGACAACTGCTGCAAGCTCGAGGTCATGTGTAGGATAGTTGATCGCATGCGTCTTCAACTGTCGAGAGGCATAAGCAACAACTTGTTTTTCTTGCATAAGGACCGCACCCAATCCTTGCAAAGAGGCGTCACAGAATATCTGGAAAGGCTTAGATGTGTCCGGAGGAACCAAGACTGGCGTGGAAGTGAGCTTCTCTTTGAGTGTCTCAAAGCTTGCTTGACATGCAGGAGTCCAAAGGTATTTCTTGCCTTTCTTGAGGAGATCGGTAAGAGGCTTCGCTATCTTCGAAAAGTTCTGGACGAAGCGACGGCAATAACTAGCCAAACCAAGAAAACTCCGCACTTCTTTGACATTAACAGGAGGAAGCCATTCAACAATTGTCTTCACAGTTTCCGGGTTAACTGCAATGCCCTTGGCAGAGATGACGTGACCAAGATAGGTTACTTGAGGTAGCCAAAACTCACACTTGGAGAACTTTGCATACAAGCGGTTCTCACGAAGCTTGTTTAGGACACACCGAAGGTGTTCTTCATGTTATTCCTTTGACTTAGAATAGACTAAGATGTCATCCAGATAGACCACAACGAACTTATCAAGATACTCCATGAGAACCGAGTTCATGAGCCTCGAGAAGGTAGCAGGTGCGTTGGTGAGACCGAAAGACATGACCGTGTACTCATACAGGCCATAGCGGGTGGTGAAAGCTGTTTTAGGCACATCTTCCTTGCGAATCTTGATTTGGTGATAACCACTTCTCAAGTCAAGCTTAGAGAACACCACAGCTCCAGCTAGCTGATCGAAGAGATCATTAATCCGCGGAAGGGGATATTTGTTCTTGATGGTTTTAGCATTGAGAGCCCGATAGTCAACACAAAGTCTATCAGTCCTGTCTCGCTTTTTCACAAAGATTGTTGGGCTACCCCAAGAAGAAGTACTGTGTTGAATGAAACCCAACTTCTCTTGTTCATCAAGTTGTCGTTTGAGTTCATCCAACTCAGCAGGACCCATTTTATAAGGCCGCTTGGAGATAGGAGCCGTTCAGGTTCAAGCTCAATTACAAACTCAACCTCACGATCCGGAGGCATACCCGGCAACTCTTCAGGAAAGACATCTGGGAACTCACAGACCACCGGAACACTCTGAATAGCTTCCATAGCATCATCATTCAGAGCCGCCAAAGAGAAAAGCTGGATAGCAGGAGTCAGACTTGGAGAATAGACTATATGGCCTTCAGGAATCTTCAGAGAAACCGAGCGTTCAGCACAATCAATCACAGCTGCATTTGCTGTCAACCAATCCATGCCCAAGATGACATCAATGTCAGAATTGCCCAGAACAATTAAGGACGCCGAGAACGAAGAGCCACCAATCTCAATTTGATTGCCATGGCTGATATGAACAGCCCTCATGTTTGCTCCAGGAGAAAGGACCATTAACCGCTTAAGGAGAGGAACCAAGACTAACTCATTCTCATATGCAAACTTGATAGAAACAAAAGAATGCGATGCACCAGAATCAAACAAAACTCGTGCAGGGACTGAGTTAACGAGAAGCATACCCATCACAACTCCAGGTGCATGCTCAGCTTGAGCAGCGTTGACACAGTTGGCACGAGCAACAGTAGACCCGGGCTTGGTGTTGATGTTGAGAGCCCGAGGTGGTGGTGCACGAACCAAAGGAGAGCTTGCCGCAGATCTTGGAGGGGGTGGAGGAAGAGCTTTGTTTTTCAACGGACAGTTCCAGTTTAGATGCCCAGAGTCTCCAAACGTGAAACAAGCACCAGGTGGATGTGGAGCAACGTAGCCAGGGACTCCGCCAGGCGCTCCAGGGTAGTGGTGGTTGTAGCCCCTGGGAGCAGCAGTGAGGAAGTTTGTTGGCCTTGCCGCGAAGCTTGAAGGTCTTGGTGGAGCCGGGAGCGACGGTGGGGTGTTAGGAACCCAGACACGACGCTTAGAAGGAGCTGGCATAGCTGAAGAGCTTGGTGCATCACGGTTGTGTTTCTTTGACTCCTCAAACACTTGCCTACTGGCTTCCTCCTGCAGAGCTGTATGCTGAAGTTCCAGAAAAGACGCCGGCCTTGCATGTGTGATTGCATATTTAATCAATGCATTGAGCCCTTGCCGGAACCTCTTTTGCTTCTTCTTGTCATCAGAGATCTCATCGCCACCATAACGATAAAGATTCACGAAGTTCCTGATGTAGGTATTGACATTGTCATTTCCCTGCTTGAGGTTGAGAAACACTTCCTTCATCCTTTCCATGACAATTTCTGACAGATACTGCTCTTTGAACGCTCCAGTGAATTGTTCCCAAGTAGGCTGAAAACCAATGCAGTTTGCCTTCAGGTAATTCTCCCACCAGAGAGCTGCATATCCCTTCAGAAGGTGAGTAGCACATTTTACCCATTCTTGCTTAGGAACATCAGCAGTCTCCAGTAGCCTTGATATCTCACGCAACCAATCATCAGCATCAAGTGGTTGATCAGAAACATCAAATTGGCGTGGGTTGAACTTCAGGAAGCTTTTGATGTCTCCTCGCTTGGGAGGTGGAGGTAGCGGAGCAAACTCATTTCTCCGAACACTTTCTTCGAAACGCTGCTGGTTCTGCTGCATTGCTGCCAAGGCATTGGCGATGTTTGACAACGCGGACCCCAGTTCAGGTGGTATGTCCTCATCAGAACGGCGTGGTGGAGCCATCCTGTGATTGATATAAAACACAAGTCAGTACTATAATGGAGAATAATAATAATCCAAAATAGTACTAAGATGGAATTAACCAAGATTAAAGGATACAATTTACTAAGATGATATTACAATATCAACAAAGTTCAAAGCACCTAGAAGATATTGAGCATAACGCACACGACTGAAAAGGAGTGTGGTACACAGATATATCAAAGAAAAAATTTCCACAAATTTCGGCATTAAAATACCAATAGATGCGCAAAATCACTTAACGAATCAAGATTAGTGACTCTACCAATTCAATATACAAGAGCGAATGATAAGAGTAGTGGTATGGTCACGACTCCATCCCGCACTCAAATCATTACTCCGCACATGAATAAGTGGAACCCATATCCTAACCCCTTCTTCTCACGATGAACCTAAAGATTAGTAACTACGGAAACGAACACCCCAAACAAGATAACGTCGAATAACAAAGAGTAAGACAGATCGCGGCCGTATACAATGAATCCGATAGATCGCGTCGGTTTGCAAAGCCTGCCGGTATGGAATGTACCAACAGTTGATAACCAAAAGGCCGATCGTGATAACAACTTGGATGCAACAGATAGACAAGGAATTACACACTCACACACACACACACAACCTATGATACTACGGAAACCCAGAACACGTGAATCCTAGTTTGAATTTTCAAGAAGAGGATTGAAAACGTTACACTTCCTTACCAGAAAAGGGTGGGTGGGTGGGTAAGAAGAAAAATGGAAGCAGTCCTACTCTCGCGTTTTGTTTTTCCCTAATATACGTAACTACCAAAAATATTTTGCTAGACTGACAACGACCATTTGGCTGAGACCCTGAAGGGCGGGATGGCTCTGATGCCAATTGTAACTACCTCGGTGAATTACGCTCCTAGTTACAAGCCTGGATGAGCGGAAATGGTTGAAATAGTACGGTGGGGCCCAAATGCCACTCACGGGTAGACCTTTCGGCCGTCCCAACCATTTCCAATTCATCGAGACAAGAACGGGCGGCGTAATCGGCAGGCGAAGGGATCAACTACATACACAAATGAGTATGTATGCAAGCCACCATACAACAGTACATCAGAGCCATTCCATCTAAAAGAAAGGAAATATAGCAACGCCATACGGCAAGATTCAAATATCCTAGATAGATATAATACATCACACATCAGAGTATCAGGCGGAAGCGGCAAACAAGATCCGAGTACGGATAAGAAGCAAATAGACATAAGATGCCCCATAAATAAGCACATCCCGCCCACAGATCTCACGGATCCCCGATCCCGGAATCTCTACACCGAACGATCGTTGCCCACATCATCCGCCTCCTCCACCCAGTATCCATCTTGTGAGTGTACATGTTCATCTGGATCAAACAATTTATCGTGTGAGACCCTAGGGGTACTCAGCAAGTCTTTATGCCTCTAAAGGGGACACAACCTGGGGTGACGCAATTGCAGCAAAAGATAAACCCTAACAGTTCTATAGAAACTCGCTAACCATCCGCCTAACCAAAGATAGACGGATGTCCGTGAATTAATGACAACAGTTATAACAGTAATATCACCAGATCCATCCTCCTCCTCGCTTACCAACGAGGAAGCGGACGAACAACCCCCCATCCGTTGGCAATTTTATTAACCATTCCATGAGTGTTGCACTATTTACTAGTCAGTTACTTAGTCAATTAAAAGCGGTACTTTAGTTATGCTTGTCTATGATCGAGAAACTGTGCTCCAAGTCGTCCATAACCGCGGACACGGCTTTCAGAAAGTTTTACCCTGCAGGGGTGCACAAATAGCAACACACACTCGATCAACCCCGGAAAAACCAAATCAAAACCCAACGAGGCCTTCAGGACAAAGCAATCACAGGATTCAGAAATATTTCAGGGGGCCACCCCATTGAGTACACCCGCAACGAAGTTAGCTGACTCCGAGACAGACCCAAGGTTTGGGTGGACGGCTGTAAACGACTAGGAACCCAAAACTGGGCTTGTCGATACCGCGAAATCGTGTCCCGATCCTAAACAGTACAGGTGCTCCTCGCACAATCGTAAATAAAGCAGTAAAGCATGGCATAAGTACATGAGAGTAAATAAAACCTCAAACTAGTTTGTGGCCCCAAGAAATAAGAATGAATCAAGCTCTGGCTCAGGGGGGTCCCATAAGCCTCCCGGATGTGGATAGCGCGAATATTCAAGGAACAGGAATCAAGTACTCGGGGTCCTACGGGACACAAGTGAGCAGGAAAAACCAAATAGCAGATATTGCTCACCGGTGCCACTTTCATTAGTTATCCCATTACTACTCAGGTTAAGTTGTTTAGGTACCTCGTTATCCATCAGACACTCACATACCCTACACATGCTGTTCTACGACTCGCATGGCTCAAACAACTCCTGTAGTAATGGCTCATGGGATGGAGGAACAAGCTTGGTGGGGTTTAAAAGTAAAGACTATGCAATACTTGGGATTCAGTTTAATGCAATCGCGACTCAATGATGCAAGAACAAGATAGAGGCAATAGGTACTATATGTATGCAAGCATGTGGTAGTGCTTGCCTGGCAGCTCAGTTGTAGCGAGAGAAGGATCTGGGTAGTGCTCCTGGATCTCTTGATATATCCCCTGCTCAGCGTCTATTCGAAGAAGAACCAAACAAACAAGGGTCAATATAAATACAGTGCACAAGCATATGAATAAAATGCGACAAGCAAACAATCATGCCATGATGAATGATGCACAAGTTGCATGTCAATATTGTAGCATGGCATGGGTGAGGTGTAGAATACAAGAAATAAACATTTTATTGAGTTTTGGCCACATTTTATCCTCATATTAGTTTCTGTTTACATTATATTTATATGATGCATGCTGCAAAACAGAACATGGAATGCATAAACGGAAAGGTCTCGTCGAGCCGATCATTTTAGACATATCATTTGTTAAATTTGGAGTTATAAATCAAAAGTTATTAATTAATTAAGGTGAAGGGCATTTTTATTGTACTTTTAATCAACTTGGAAATTTAAAGTGTTCAAATAATATTTTGAATGGCATATTTGAAATCCTCACATTTTTCTGATTTGAAAACATATATTATTTGTAATATTTGGATTTATAATTTAAAAGTTATTTGAAAACAGATTTATATTTGAATTTGAATTAATTGAAAAAGGTTTAAATTAAAACAGATTTAAACAGAAACTTTTTATACTCAGGCAGATCCAGTCCCAGTCGCTGACGGGTGGGCCAGATGCTGACTGGACAAACTGGCGTGTTAAAAAACGTTTCCCACCGCGGCCGGAGCTAGCCACTGAGACAGACGAGTGGGGCCAGCGGCCACGGGGGCCCACGTGACAGCGGAAGGGGAGGGTCGGCCACGCGGCTTGGTGAGGGAGCGCGGGTTGAGAAACGCAAAACAGAGGAGCCTTTTTATAAAATGGCCACAGGCACTGACTGTGGGCCTGGGATGGACCGCGGTTTGAGGAAAACAAAAGATGGGGGGCTTTTCTGGAAAACAGCGTCGCACACTGTGGATCTTCTCTCTGCGTCTGGCGCGCGCGGTGTGCGGCGCAGCGAGGCGGGGGTTCGATCCCGTGATCTGGGCGCGCGCGCAGAGGGGCAGTACCAGTGCGGTAGGGCGGGTTAGCTGACAGGGAGTGGCTTAGGCGACTAGATGAGGCGTCTATGAGGCGCAGCGGCGAGCAGACGACAGCGCCGCCGGCGCACACAGCGTGCTCGACGAAACGAACGGCGGCACTAGGCGGCGACAGCGAGGCGGACCATGTCAGGGGGGTCAGGTAGCTCACCGTGGGGGCGTCGGTGGAGTTGGATCGGCTCGAGACACAGAGGAACGGTGTCGAGGCAGACGACCAGAGGAGCTAGGGTTTGCGTCGGGCTCACGCTGGGGCAGCGGTTCTGGGGCTTCCTCTTCGCGGCTCCGTGTACGGGGCTGCTGCAGGGGGTCTCCTTGTACTCCTCGATCACCCCCTCGACGATCTTGACGGCCGGAGCGACGTGGACGGCGAGGTGCTGGCGGCGGGTGGCGACGGCTGTTGGTGGACGGAGAGGAAGAAGGAGGAGGGGTAGATGGCTCGGGCCAGATCTGGGAGAGGCAGAGATGCCGTGGGGGAGGTGGGGGAGATAAAGGTGGTCTCGGCCACCTTTGTCCTCTCCCTCACGTGCTTGGTCGGGGCAGCAGCAGGGGGAGGGGATGGAGTCTGCCAGGTGGGGTCATGGCGAGGCCAGGGAGGCAGGGCAGGCTCGGGCTAGGGGGCCACAAGGCAGGGAGAGAAGAGAGGGAGAGAGGGTAGGCTCCGGTTGGAGCTCTAGGGTAGGAGGGATGGGGTGGCTCGGGCTAGGATTTGCTTGGGTGGTAGCTAGGTGGCATGGTGGGGCCAGCTAGGTGAGAGGGAGGGAGAGGCCGAGAGAGGGAGAGGTAGGTTTAGGGTTTAGATAGGAGAGGGGGTATGGTGATTAGGGGGGTAGGGTTTAGGGTTAGATGGGGGAAGGGAGATGGTTTCCTCTTGGCAAGCTCAAGCAAGCACAAGATCAAACCAAGCTAGACCCAAAAAGAGGAAGAGGTGGTGATATGTTTTTAAGCAAGATTACTAAGTCCAAGCCCAAGAGGAGTGGTAGAGAGAGAGATGATCCATGCAAAAATCAAATAAAATTCAAATGACAAGCAAAAGGTGGTACTTGCATGGGCCATGCATAAATAATTAATACCATGCTTATTTTGTGAAAACAAGATTATTTACATGGCATTGTTCTTATGCATCCCAAAATGTGGAGTAAAGGCCAAGCAAAAGAATTAGAGTTGGATCCACCCAACCCACATGAGCTAGAATAAAAACCAAAGAAAAGAATTACAAGCTCATGGGTTATTGGAATGGTGGAAGAAAAAGGTGGTGACAAGAAAGGTGGTGGAGTGGACAAAAGATATGCCCCCAACTCAACTTGGGCATTTAACCAATATATCAAGAACCAAATACAATATCAAGAGGCAAATACAAATAATAATGCATATGAGATAAGAACCAAAACACAAAGGGTTTTTGTATGATGCTCAAATGCAAGGTGGCATGATGACATGAGCATGATATGATGATGATGCAACAATTATATGTAGGAAGTAGCCATTATATTACTAAACCAAGTAGCATTACAGTTGTTAGACAAATGGGATGCTACAGGCACTACAATTTGTCATGCCGACACAAGCAAGAACATCCTTTGCATATTTTGTCTGACTTAACACAAGTCCATCATCGACCTTTTGAACTCCAATGCCTAGAAAGAAATTAAGATCTCCAAGATCCTTCAAGGCAAATTCTCTACTTAAGTCCTGAAGTAGAGCATCTGTTTGCTACTTTGGAGGAACTTGCAACAATAATATCATCAACATAAATGAGCATAAATATAGTGACCTTTGACTTGTGATAGATAAATAATGACGTGTCAGACTTTGAAGCAATGAAACCAAGGCAAATCAACTGAGAGCTCAAACGATAATACCATGCACGAGGCGCTTGCTTCAAACCATACAGTGCTTTATCAAGCTTGCATATGTAATTAGGCTTACTCTTATTCTCATATCCTGGTGGTTGCCTCATATAGACCTCCTCTTCCAGAACACCATGTAAGAACGCATTCTTGACATCCAATTGTCTTAGGCTCCAACCCCTAGACACGGCAATTGACAACACTAGTCGAACAGTTGCAATTTTGACAACAGGACTAAACGTATCATCATAATCTATGCCATAGCGTTGCTTAAAACCTTTAGCGACTAGTCGTGCTTTATACCTGTCAACTGTACCATCTGACTTTTTCTTGATTCTATAGACCCAACGACAGTCTATTATATTCGCACCATGCCTCTTAGGAACTAGATGCCAGGTTTTATTTTTCACGAGAGCCTCATATTCTTCATCCATAGCTTCTTTCCATTTTCTATTAGCTAAAGCGTCATGCAAATTTAATGGTTCATCAGTGGAGCACGTCAAACACCATCTGATTGTACCATCCTTATATTCTTTTGGTCGGACAACACCTTGCGAGGCTCGAGTTCTTGGACGTATAGCTGAATCAGTCCCAGATTGACTTGTAGGAGTTGTGGCCACAGAGGATCCAAGCCTGCCATTAATTTCCGTCCTGTGCTGCTGCTGTGGAAAATCAGGTCGCGAGACCACTTCGTGCATGTCACTGCCCGTCCTTTGTTGCTCCGTATCAGCTGTTGTGGACGCTGAATTTAATTGTGAGGCTACAGACGATCCTGGAGAGCGATCGCTGTCACGCGACGTAGAACCAGACACACCCTGCGATGTGGCGCTGCGCGACACTGAGCCTGACGCGTCCTTCTCTGACCCAGACCCGGACGAAGCTGAGGGCGTGTGATCTAAGGGAGAGGATCCCGGGAAAAATTCGGCCGATGAATCTGAATTTACCTCGTGTTCTGTGTCATCCGAACTTGTTATTTGCTGTGTACTGTTTGAAGGCATTTGGATGCTGTTTTGACTGAAATCTTCAACATTAGTCTCTAAATTTTCTCCTGGTTGCTGCAAAACCTCACAAACAGGTTTAGTAGTACAATTATCAGGATAATTAGCCAATGATGAATCATCAATAAATTCTCCCCCTTGTTCAGAATTGGAAATAGATTGATCAAGCAAGATTAGTTCCTTGCGAAGAAGAGCTCCGGCATTTGGATGAAGTGACTCAAAAGGGAAAACAGACTCATCAAAAACAACATCTCGAGAAATATAGACACGCCCAGTGTTAACATCAAGACATTTGACTCCCTTATGAAGAGGACTATAGCCTAAAAAGACGCAACGCTTGGAACGAAAAGCAAGTTTGCGTTTATTATAAGGGCGGAGATTAGGCCAACAAGCACATCCAAAAACACGAAGGGAGGAATAATCTGGTGTAGTATGGAGGAGACGATGAACAGGAGTATCATTATTTATGACTTTGCTAGGGAGCATATTAATGAGATAGGTGGCAGTAAGAAAAGCTTCATCCCAAAATTTTAATGGCATGGAGGCATGAGCTAAAAGTGCTAGACCAACTTTAACTATGTGGCGATGTTTTCTTTCGGCAGAACCATTTTGCTGATGTGCATGAGGACAAGAGACATGGTGTGCAATTCCCTGAGTTTGGAAGAAAGAATTTAGCTTGACATATTCTCCTCCCCAATCTGATTGTACCGTAATAATTTTCTTATCAAACTTACATTCAACCAATTTTTGGAAGTTCACAAAGGCATGAAACACATCAGATTTCTTTTTAAGAAGATATATCCATGTAAACTTGCTATAGTCATCGATAAAGCTTATATAATAATCATGTCGTCCAACAGACGTAGGAGCAGGACCCCAAACATCAGTGAAAATCAACTGGAGAGGAAAAGTAGATAGACTAGTAGACACTGGGTAAGGTAACTGATGACTTTTAGCTCGTTGACAAGAATCACACACCGACTCTATGTTAAAATCTCTAACACAAGGAAGACTATTTTTGCTAACAATTTGTCTAATAATATTTAATGAAGGATGCCCTAAACGACTATGCCACTTGGTTGATGATGACTTGGTAGCGACAAAAGCATGCTTGTTGGAGGAAGACACCAAGGAGGAAATAAGTGGGTAGAGACCGCCAACACACCGTCCTCTATGAATTATTTTCTTCGTAACCTGATCCTTGATCAAAAAGAAGAAAGGATGAAATTCTAAATAGACATTGTTATCAAGTGTGAAGCGATGAACAGATAGCAGATTTTTGGAGGCATTGGGAACATGCAAAACATCTTTAAGGTAGAAATTTTGAACATGGGTACGAATAATTGATTGACCAACATGGCAAATATCCATACCTTGTCCACTTGCGGTGTTTACTTTGTCGCGACCATTGTACTTGTCATGAACCGATAATTTGTTGAGCTCCCCTGTGAGATGGTGAGTAGCACCGGTATCGGAATACCAGTTGGTATCCACACCATAGGCATATGCATCCTTTTCATCAGACATGTCATCATCATCATCTTGGAAGCGGTACCAGCAATCCTTGGCAGCATGTCCTTCACGAGAACAGATCTGACAAGTGACATCTATCCAGGGGGATGTGCGACGACGACCACGTCCACGTCCGCAGCCTCCTCCCGCGGGTCCAGTACGTCCTCCTCCACGATTGCTTGGACGCTGCTGCTGTGGGGGCTGGCGATCCTCATACTGGCGTTGTTGTTGTTGGCGATTACCGCGCCAAGCAGGCTGATAGCTACCTCCACCACGAGAACGCTGACCACTACCAAGGCGAGAACGTGCAGCGGCATTGGCGGAGGACTCAAAGTGGCCGTCATTGGGACTGCCCTGCAGATCATGGTGTTGATCTTGAGAGAGAACCTGAGAGTAGAGCTCATTGACAGTGATCGGAGTTTTCATGAGGCTGATGGCGCCAACAAGATTGTCATATGCTGAACCGAGGCCAACCAAAATATAGGCCACACATAGAGAGACTGACATAGGATTTTTACCCATTCAGGTCCGCAATGTGTGAATCCCTACGTCCTGCAACTATTGACTATCTGATGGATGATCACAATTACAAAGGTTCCTTAACCGGGAAGGCTCTAGCTAGGACAATCTCTCCCCTCTTCCGATCGACCTGGGCCTCCTTTTATAAGGGCAAGGGGACACAAAAAATGTCGGCCTCCACGCGGCGTTGATATAGAGCGCATGCCCTTAACATGGTAGTGCGCTCCTTTCACCACACCGCGTGTCTTGTACTGCCTATGTTGAGCAGTCTGACACTGGTGCATGTCTTGTTAGTCCGGGTCTTGCCGGGGACTATCTCCCGGGCACGCTATCCTCGGGATCCTAGACCGGTCCCCATAGGAAATACCGCCCAGGTCCCCGCGAGCCGCACAGCTTGCATGATGGCGACGTGTCACATTGATTCTTCTAGCTGGCACGATGTGGCTTAGTTGTGCTGTCAATACCCAAGGTGGGCCAAATGAAGCGTGGCCAGAGGGAAATATGTCCCCCAGGTCAGGGATCGTTGGCCAGTTGTCCATCTTCCTTTTCTGAGGTGACCTTTGGATCCATGCCCCCGAGATCCACAGCAATGCTGACGACACCCGACTAATGCATGAGTCTCCCAGGAAGTGCAGCAGGGTCCCCAAGGACATGTCTCGATTAATTTCTCGCGAGGGAATTACATAGGGGCTAGTGTGGCCCACCCGTCAGCTCCGGGGTACCCCGAGAACCACATATCTCCCGAGCGTGCCCTGACCAAAATGGGTCAGGCTAGGCTCGTGCCCCTATCTTTGGTAGGCTCGTGGCCCCTAGTTATGTACTCGCTGGAAGGTAGAGTTTGACCGCGTCTAAGGTGTTGCTCCAGCCTGGAGACGTGTGCTTCCCCTTCAACCCTTGCCATAACTTGTTGCTTGATTTGATGACTTGTTAGAGTGGTTGAGAGGGACAAACTCCGCTCAGTAGTCCTCCATGCCTCACAGCCTCTGTCCGAGGGCGGTTCCCTCCAAGACACAATGTCCGGCATCTTCAATCCCAATAGCTAGATCACCACCCAATCCGCTTGACGACGAGTCCATGAGGCAGAATGGGGATGACCAGGCTATAGGATAAAACTCGGCAGATGATGGTGCCCCTTCGGACAGCCATCCTTGCAAAGGGTGGCCTCATCTAGATTGCCTTGAGTTCTTCGTGATGTTGTTCACGAGCTCGAGGGAGTTTTGCAATTCCCTAGGGTGGTGTCCCGAGGGATGCTGCCGCAAAAGGGGATCAGTGAAGGTCTTCGGGCGAGGCTGGGGACGCTTTGTGTCCTCCCACCGCCTTGACCTTAGAGATCTCGTATTCTTTTCCTTCGATGGGTGTGGTGAGTTCATAGTTATCATCTTCAACGGTATCCACGAGAGCATGGAGTTCTGGTTCAAGGGAGTCATCGATCCTTAGACCAGCGACCTATGCCGCAACTTCTGGTCACAACTCTTCAATCATATTGCTTGTACATCACAACTTCCTTCCTTAGGCGGGAGGGGAGAAAAAGATTCATTAATATTTTCGTATCTTCCTCCTTTTTTAGCTTCTGAGGGTGACCTGAGGGGCGAGTGTCACCATCCGATGGTATTCCCCGGATAGGACCTTACCTGTGAGGGCCCAAGAGATACCGCTTCTTTATGGGCAGATTGTAGGCAGCTGGTGCCCATGAAAACTTGCTCAGGGAATGAATTATTCTATGGCCGAGGTAGAAGCTGCCGACAAGCCCCCTCGCGTGAGTCATGGCTCAGGTGGAGGCATCTCCTTATTTGCATCTGGGAACTATTTGGCATGCTTAGTCTGAGTTGCCCTTCATCCTTCATCTGGGTTCGCATCCGAGAATACATTGGCGAGATTTAGGGGAGTTTCTCCCACCCTTCCTCCTAGTTCGCATTTAGGAAATGGTTAGTGAGCTTTGAGTCGGAGTTGCATCCCATCCCGCCTCTTGGTTCGCATCCAGGAATAGTTTGGAGATGCTGAGAAAAATGTGAACGATCTAAACGCGACTCTCTATTAACGAAACAGGCATGATGAACGATAACCAATTTGTGTCTGCCAAAGATCAAATCATACATATTCATCCACGGGTATTGCTTCTAGATACATTGCTTGTTCTATGGGACCCAGCTGCTGCATAAGGATTTTCATTACAAGGGGTACTTCCCCCCAAGTAGTCTGCCAATGAGGGGCTCTCCCTTGTATCGTGAGTCCAACTGCAGGCAAGCCCGAATACGCTTTCATGGAGTGACTGAAGGTCACGATGCTAGGCGTTTCTTTAGGATAAACCTGACCTTTCGTCTTCGCCCTGGCTGGAGCCGGGCGATCCATTTTCTAGAGTCATAAGGCAGACATGCCCCTCATCCTCTCGGGTGGGCCACGCCTGGTTTCTGGGGAGAGGTATGCTACCCGCCTCGGGTCCCACCTCTGTGAACTACCTTATCCCCTACACCCCCTCACCGGCTCACCCACGCGGGTAAAGGGGGGACATGCAGCTGCTATTTATTTTGTGGTAGCCACGTCAGTGCCCGCTATGAGTCTAATAATTTTGGGTGAAGGGTTCCCTTGGATAGGGTGGTCCTTCGAGATTTAGAAGGGTTCCCTTGGATAGGGTGGTCCTTCGAGCTTTAGTCTTTCAGTGTCCTTGTTCGATGAACAAGTACTATAGAGTATTGTAGGGGATGCATCAAATGTCTTCACACACTGCGTCCATCATGGCATGTCTTCTTCTGAGGTGAGGGGAACCTCTGGCCTCCTGCCATAGGCGCCTCACGGTTTTGGCTTCTCAGGGTGGAGTTGGTTCAGGTTAGGTACCCTTCCCGGCCTCATTGTTGAGAACTTGGTGATCTCGGGGAACGCCTAAACTTGACGGGGGTGTGTCCCGCGCTAACCGAGGCCTCCAGTCGGGAGCCCCTAGGTCAACAACAGGCAATGAGTCGAACGAGTGATTTTTTATGCCAGGGAGCACCTTTTTGCGGTGGTGCTCCTCAATCTACTTCTTCCGCAAGGTCTTGTAAGGTATCTTCTTGAACCGAACATCAGGGGGGGACGTTCAAGGGTTCCCCCGCTCGCAGGTTGGTAAGGGCTAGGAGGAGGCACCTTTGGGCATCCTAGCATGTTTTCTCGACTCTAAGAGTTGGAGGAAAAAAGGATAGGCTCGATTAGGGCAGGCAAAGGCGCTTTTAGACATCTGGGGCATTCCTAGGCTCCCTGAGGATTCCATAGGGTATCCTTCAGCTCGGCACTAGGCCGGGTCCATCAGCGATGCCTCGAGAGTCATCTCCTCGCTACTCCCGGCCAGGGAACTTCCGGGCTAGAGGTGTCGAAGTCAGGGTTGGGTCAGGCGCGCCACTCTGGGGGCCTCCCATGTTAAGTCTAGTCGCTCGGGGGCGTGGTCTTTTAGATGACTGGAGATCGGGCCCTGTCAGGGTAGTGAGAGGCGCTTTTCAGGCATCTGGTGCATTCCCAGGCTCCGTTGGGAGTCTATATGGTATCCCCCAGCTCAGCACTAGGCCGGGGCCATCAGTGATGCCCCGAGAGGCATCTCCTCACTACTTTCAGCAAGGAAACTTCCAATTTTGTGGCGTCAAAAGCGGAGGTTGGACTGGGGGAACCACTCGAGGGTGCCCCTAATGGTCCAGTAGTTCGATGACAGGATTTGTCGATGTCCAGAAATCTTCTGGTCGCCAACCCCCATATTCCACAAGATTCTTGGTGATGCCGTGAGCGATGGGAGGAGTAGTCTTTGGGAATCCGAGGCGGCTCTTCAAACCCTCGGTTTGGTGAGTGTTCTCTGCTCGGAGAGTACTCCGAGGCCCTAGACAATGACCAAGGCCATCTCCCTCGATAGGGCTCGCCTTGATGCCAGGAGCTTATGCCGGCCCGACAGCTGCGGATGGGAAGAAGCGGCGTGTTTTGGTCGCAGATGCATGCGCCTGTGATGATGATAACTTATGTTGATGGTGTTTTCTTACTCATGGTTCCTTTACTCTCACCCCAGGATGGTGGGGAAGAAATAAACCAAGGCCGCATGGACCGGGAGGGGGCGCTTTCGGGCATCCATGTACACTTCCCCGGGCCGAGGATGGGGCAGCTTTCACATCTTGGAGCGCTCTCCAGGGCCCTAAGTGACGATGAGTCATTTACCTCCACGGTTCCCATCGACAGATCTCCAAGGGCCTCCTCCTTTTCTGATGCAATTCGGAGAGACGCTCATAGCCCGGCACGCTACCGAGGTCGTCGGCAATGGCCCGGAGGCCATCTCTTCCCGTACTCGACTGGTATCATAACTCCCTACACTCACCACTATACACGCCGAACGAGTTCGCGTAGAGGCTCTTTCAGAGGGGGCGCCTCTGACCGTCCTATCGAGAAGGAAGGGCGATCGCTCTACCTCCTCTATTCTGGTATAGTCATTTGCGATGGAGAAGATATTCACAATCGACTCGACGACGTGGGAGATCATGCACCTTTTCATCAGGGGCCTTCGTACTCCCCGAAAGAAGGACAACTCCACCCTCTCGGTGGATACCATGGGAGGGAGATGAGTACACGGGAAAGATGTCGGTCGAAACCACTCAGCCGCTCGCCCGTTCACTGCCTAACCCGGAGGAGGTCGGTGAAGTTGGGGCCACGCCGCTCCCTCCCTCGCCTAGGAGGCAGCAGCGTATCTAGCGAGCTAACACCCGCTCGACGGTTCACCCCTTTCGGGGGAGGTCCATCGGTGGGAGAAAATCTTGATGACGCGCTGAAGTCATCCTCCGACTCCTCGTAGGATCCGAGGAGGCGGAACATCGCCCATGCACTTGTATGTAGAGGTCTGAGCATGGTCCGAGCATGGGATCTGCGATGAAGAGCTCGTCTTCAGATGCGCCCCTACCTAGCCTGCCAGATGTCGTGTCTTGATTTTTGACACCGGGGATGGGGATCCGCTTTGTTAGTTCGGCCAAGAGCGCAACATCCGGTGAGCTTGATCGACGAGCTAGACGAATACACACATAGAGAGTGACAGGAGTTTTTTTACCCAGGTTCAAGTCCACGATGTGGAGATCCCTACATTATGCAACTATCGTCTATCTGATGGATGATCACAATTATAAAAGTTCCTTTCTTGGGAAGGCTTTATCTAGGAAATCTCTCCCCTATTCCGACCGACCTAGGCCTCCTTTTATAAGGGCAAGGGGACACCACAAAGGTCGACTTCCACGCTACGTTGATATAGAGCGCATGCCATTAACATGGTAGTGCGCACCTGTCACCATACCGCGTGTCTCCTACTGTAGTGCCGAGCGTCTGACACTAGCGCATGTCCCTTCAATCCAGGTCTTGCCTGGGGCTGTCTGCTGGGCACGCTATCCTCGGGCTCCTAGCCGGGACCCCGGAGGAAATCCCGCCTAGGTCCCCGTGAGCCGCACAGATTGCATGATGGCGACATGTCGCATTGATTCTTCCAGCTGGCGCGATGTGGATTAGTCGTGTTGTCGATACCCAAGGTGGGCCAAACGAAGCATGGCCAGAGGGAAGTATGTCCCTGAGGTTAGGCATCTTTAGCCAGATGTCCCTCTTCCTTTTACACGGCGGTCGTTGGATCCATGCCCTCGAGACCTACACCAACGATGGCGACACCCGATTGGCGTGTGAGTCTCCCAGAAAATGCAGCAGGGTCCCCCGAGGACATGCCTCGACTAAGTTCCTATGAGGGCATTACGCAGGGGCTATTGCGGCCTGCCCATCAGCTCCGGGGTACCCCAGACCATTGGATGCGACAACACACATTTGCCACACCATCGACATGCGAAAACCGGCATGCAACAGGGGAGATGAATCTTCCCTTTCCTTCAGTACCTTCGGAAACACTAGTGGGATGACAAGCATGTGTAAGTAATCCAAATCCAGTTAGACGCAGAACCGTGGAGGCACCGGGTCTTTGAGAATGTGGCCTAGTTCGGGATGGTGGCCATGGGTGTGCAGTGGTACCACTGCCCCTCTACCATCCCTAGCACTTTGTGATTCAGTGTCCACAGGTTCACAGGGAGCACGTCCTGAAACCAAGGTAGGGGATGCCATCCCCTCCCCACTATGTAGTAGTTCAACTTGAGAACTTCATTAGTAAAACATACATGATGGTAGGAACAATGTACTGATATTGTGTAAACTAGAACAAATGTGACACTAGAACAATGTGCACAAGCACAACTATGCAACTAGAAAAATGTGAACAAGAAAAAATATGTAACTTCAACAGTGTGCATATGCAAAAATGTGCAACTATAACAATGATACAACAAAGAGCAAGGGAAATGTAGAGCAAGTAAAACCAGTACAATAACTAAACCAAAGTGCACAAGCACAAATATGCAACTAGAAGAATGATCTAACATGGAGCAAGGGGCTAACATGTGTAGAATGCTAGGGAATTTGAATATTTTATTATAGACAACCACACATGCCCTAGGTTAACATACTCATGCTGGACACAATCGAGGAATCAATGGTAAAAATAATCAGTTGAAGCAAGAAATGATGAAATTAACGAACAATGTAAGATACTAATATGATAGGAAACATAATAATAGTGTCGTACATAAACTCTAGGAACAAGGGAATAAGCAACATACCTAGAACATATATATATGGGGCTAAAACGGATCGCGGTCGATCGCAAGTTGGCGAGTGCTGCAAATGCCTCTCAAGAAGCATGAATGGTACCAACATAGGAGGCGAGTGTCGAGGAGTCAACTCTATTTGAAACCCCTTGAATCTGGAGCAGGGCCACCGGCTTAAGTTTCAGGAGGACATGAATAAGGTGGTGTTGGATTAGCAGGACGCTCCTCGGTCATCTCCTCAGTGAGACAGGGGAGAAACCCTAGACTCTCCCATGTTTTCGCCGCCATCCTCCTCCTCTGCTTGCCCCATTGTCGCCTCACTGTCGCCTCCCGAGGCCACCACAGGCTAAGACGTGCGCCGCCGGGGAAGGGGATGGCGAGGATCTATGCCTCTCGGGCTCTCGCACGACAATTTTGGAGGGCGTCCACCATGACGGGTCCCCGAAGGTCATCGCCGGTCGCGGTGGGATCCACTTCCCCGTCCCACGGTGGCGTCGCCTCCTCTCCTACCACACATCCTCGTCACGCCCGCAACACGCCCGCGTTGTTACCCCCTTATCTCCGTCTGGCGGCTGCACCTCTTCTATCGTGTGCGGCGGTGTGTGATCGTTGGCCTGCCTGTGGCCTAGGTTCTTCTGGCGCGTGGCCCATGACCTCTTCGGCCCGGTCGCCCCCTGGGTCGGCTTACTGTCTGCTAGGCTCCCGGCGGTCCGACCGTTAATCACGGACCTAGCGTGAGGTTCGGGGCAGACATGGAGGCAAGGGCTCTGGTTGTCTCCACCTGGTGTGGTTCCTGTTCCCGGGGTTCTAGTCCAGGCAAAAGCTATTCGATGGCAGCGCCTGCGGGCATCGTTCCCCTTGGGGGCATTGATTTTGGACCCTCCCTCCCCTCCCGATGTGTGTTGCGTGTTCCCTTCCCCTTGGCGCCCGTTCCGCTCTCTCTGTTTTGTGCGGTGCCCGTGTCACCATCTTCCCAAAGTTGTCCATGTTGCTCTCTATTGTTCACCTACCCAGTGCTCCTTGCTTCGTCGTCCTCCAATTTGGTTTGGTCCTTCCTTACAACGTCGGGTTAGCGAGTTCTCTCTTCTTCTCCATGGTTGTCTTCGTTCCCTGCGGTGCCCATCCTCCTTTGAGGCTTCCTTCCCTCAAGGGCGAGCGGAGGCGTCCTCTCGTGCAGCATCCTTTGGGTCAAACCCCTTGCTCTCTTGCTTCGGTCATCCCTTATTTGAGGTTTCCTTCCCTTGAAGAGCGAGTGGACGTCGTCGGCAAGAGAAGAAACCACAGAGTCAGGCTCGACTGGCTTGATGCGATCGGACGTCATCAACCAATCTGGAGTTTTTCGTGCTCGGTGGTGTTGACCGAGTAGCTCTCTCTCCAACCCGAAGCCAGGTTAACAAGTTCTTGGACCCTCTCTTGGTTTTCTTTCTCTCGTAGTGGGTCTCCCTCCTCTAGGATTCCTCCCCCCAAAGGGCGAGCGGAGGGTGCTTGCTTGGGCAGCAGCCAACGTCTTGGATCTTCTTGTCCTCTTTGGTCCTCTCTCCTTCAAGGCTTCCTTCCCCTCAAGGGCGAGTGGAGTTCTCCCGCATGGGCGGCAACCACATAGCCACACACGGATGGCTTGATGAAGGCTGGAGTCAGCGATCTATCTTGTTGTCAACACAAGTCCGACAAGCTTGCTGCTTTGCTGGCACGCCTCTAGAGCTTTTTATGGTCACTTTGTAACTCCTATTTTAGCTGTTTTGTGATGGTTTCTATTCTATCACTTTGTGAACCCCGTGTATCTCTTTTACCTGTGTGTAAGAACATGACCCTTCGAAGGTACTTTCAAGTGGAATGCAACAAGCGGTGGGAATTTTTCCCTGTCAACCCCGGAAAAAAAGGAGGACATGAATAGAAGCAGTTCCCGAGACAGGACACCAAGTCCCAAACTTTTTTTTGTTGTTTCTCATGTATCTATAATCGTGCGTGGGACGTTCTATTTTGGCTCTTGGGGCCTAAATTCTCGAAAATTCCTTTTTTTCTCCCGAGCTCCAGTGCTCCTGCTTATTAAAAAACTATACTTATAAATTTTAAAAAATCTTGAGTCAAAATCCTAAAAGTTGCTAACGGTGTATCTCACAAAACATTCAAAATCTCAATTCGAAATGTTTTATATTCCGAGCTACACAAAAAATAACAAAGTGTGATTTTTTTTTTGTGATTTAAAATCACCATACTATAGATCTACAATTTTTTCATTTTTGTGTAGCTCAAAATATATACTATTTTGAGTTGCGATTTTGCATGTTTGTGGTATAAATCAGAGGCTACATCCTGATTTGTTTTTAGAATTCTTTGAAACTCAAAAAATATGAATTTTGATTCTTTTTTTTTAAAGTGGGTCACTGTTGTCCTTGTGGCACCAAATCTCCACCGCCTAATTTCAACGATACATTTATATTCTTTATTATTTATTATAAAGGTCGCCGGGTCAGAACATTTTTGCTCTAGATCCGACCCAATTTGGGTACTGTTTATGCAAGTTTCATGAGAATGAAATTGGAGGAAGTGCCCCTGCATTCGAAGTTAAATAAATATAATTCTCCGTTCCAAACTAGCTAAATATATATGATTTTATTTCACCATCCAACATTTGGAAATGTGAGACACGTTACGTACGCACGCACACGCCCGATGAGCTTATTATCACTGCTACGCGACGCACTAGCTCTATATATGTGCCAGCCGGCAGGTCAGAGCTGAGCGAGGCGGCGGACGTTGACGGGGGAGACGACGTCAGCGGCGCCGTCGAAGGCGTGGCGCGCGATGATGACGTTGACCGCCGCCGTGGGGTGGTAGGCGTCCCAGAACAGGTAGCGCTCCCGGTCGGCGCACGGCGGCATGAAGGGCAGGCACGTCATCTGCCCGCCGTTCCGGCCGATGCCGCAGCAGCCCCGGTCCACCACGTCGAACCCTGCACATATATATGTTCTCCATCCATCAATATCCATGCTCGAAACTAGAAAAATACTGTACTACTAGCTGGGCTCCGGCCATCGTGTTGCTTACCGTAGGAGGCAGGGTTGGCGAGCATGAGTTTGAACATACGGTAGTTGTCGAGGTGCGTGAACGTGGCTCCGGGGAGGCCGGCGTTGAGGCCGTCCAGCATCCCTCTCACCCCGGCGTTGAACGGCGCCACCAGGCCGTCCACCTCCTCCGAGCACCGCCCCTCCACGCTCCTGGCTAGGATGGTCGGGATGCACCCCATCGACCCCACCCCGGCCACCACGAACCTCCTCGCCCCCGCCTTGTACAGCCTCTGCGTTCACAAATTTTTCTCCATTCAATTCACAGCAAGAACGTACGTAACTACTAGTTGCCGGAAAAAATGGCGATCAAGGCCGGTGATTCGGTCTTTACGGTGAGCTGGGAGGCGTATTGTTTGACGAGGAGGTCGGCGAACTGCTTGGGCGTGTAGTGGCGCCGGGTGTCGTAGTTGGGCATGATGTAGTTGTTCAGGTAGTCGTTGCTCCCCAGCCCGACGAACACGATGGACCGGGCGACGATGCTGCCCGCCGTCGCCGCGCCGCCGGCGGTTGCGCCTGCGATCTGGCTGATGGTCGACTCGAAGTTCTGGATCTGCTGGTTGAACGGTATCCGTCCAGCCTGCATCACATTACGTCCGACAGGACAGTTGATCATCGTCAGAAGTCGCGATCGGAAGATACAATGATGAATGAATGAATCCTTACGAAGTTTCCTCCGCTGTCGTCGAGGATCCCGGCGGCGGCGGAGGCGTAGTTGACGCCTTGGAGGAGCTGCTGGACGGAGCCGGAGGCCTGGGAGTAGGGCGGCACCAGGGGCAGCCCAAGCATCTCAGCTGAAAAACAACCAACACAGAACATACTGAGATCTTGATTATCAGCTCTCACTTGATAGTAGTAGTACCAGTATTCAGCATTTAGCCAATCACAAATTATTCAGTCCAGACTGCTAGAAAAAGGCAGTATATATGTATGTATGTGATGTTGCATTTGCAGATGATACTAGCCATAGTATCATGCATGTACCATAAATACAACTTGTCTGAATCTACCTGTGATGACTTGTGTGCAGTCCGTGATGAACTGAATCAATGCTCTGTCCGGTAAAGGCCTTACTAGATTGTGTTCTGCTCTACACTTTGACGAGTAAACTTGGACATGCACTTTCAGGGAAATTACTGGGCAAACATACCAGATTACCAGACATGCATGCAGTGACAAGAATCTTTTTCAAATAGTACAACACTAGAAGAGGTAGAGCAGTGACTGGAGTTCAGAAATCATGTATCCAGAGACTGAAATTCAAAAACCCTTAATGTATAGTTTTTCCTAGTAGTATCTTTCTTTTGGGGGTTTATCGTAGCAAACATGCCACTTGAAAACTGCACATGCCTGAAGCCTGAACTCTGAAACTCTGGCTGGGTAGACGGTTCAGAATCTTCAGAGTACAATTTACACATGACATAAATTAGAGGTAAGCGTTTTGTTTCTTTGCTGGTGATTTTTTCCGGAATCCACGTGCGTGCGTAGATAGTTAGGCACGTACCGAGCTCGTCGACGATGGTGTATCCGTTGCAGAAGCGGCCGGTGGGGCCGGCGGCGAAGTCGATGCCGTAGGGGAAGTAGTTGGCCTTGGCCAGCGACGCCAGGTTGTTGTTGTTGCCGTTGTCCACCAGCGAGTCTCCGAACACGAACAGCGCCGGCACCAACGGCGGCGCCCGTGTCTCCTGCGCCACCGCCGCCGCCATGAGGAGCGCGCTCACGGCAACAGGCAGCAGCTGCCACAGGCATCGGAGGCCGGAAGACATCGCTAGCTGCAGCGATAACGCTCGTCACTCCGATGATGTCTGGCCTGCAGGTGTAAGCTGGCTTCAGCTATCGATTGGCTGGCGACGGTGGGACTGAAAGGAGTAGAATGATCAGGGTAGATATGGCGGCCTGGAGGGAGTTGGGTGCGATGCATACGTGTCCCTCCGGCGTGTGCGGGCAGGCAGGAGGAGTAAATGCATGGCGCCTCCTGCACTGCACCGCCATGGCGTGTGTGAGTGGCACAGCTAGGGATGGGGGTGCAGTGCTGCAGAGGTCAGTGCGTGGATCATCCTCGGGCATCGATCGATATGGAAGGGGAATTGCTCGGCGGAAGGAGGCGACGTGCATGGGCTCGGCTATCTCGGTGATGCAGGTGCGCGGGTGTCAGGGGTATTAAAGAGGAGAACTGGAGATGGACATCATGTGTCATAAAAGTTGGAACAATTTCCAATCCCAAAGATAGCCTAAATGAAGGCCGATCGAGAACCAAGAGACCTTCATTTTTACAAATTCGAAAAAAAATCATATAGATAAAATTTCAAAATCCAAAAAAGTATGAATGTAGTTAATGATTTATCCAACAAGCCTGCAAAATCTCAATGCAATTTTTTATATTTTAGATTACACATAAATGACAAAATTTGGCATATTTTGTAGTTTTGAAACACACACTATTCTTTATTCTTAGTGTAACACTCTTTCATTTGTTTCTAGCCTAGAATACAAAGTTTTTTACATTAAGATTTTGTGTGCTTGTAGTTTACATAATTGACTGTATCCAGGTTTTCTTAAAAAAATGTGAAATTTTGAAATATGATTTTTGAATTTATGAAAACAAAGGGCTCCCTTCAACTGGACCTCCATTTAGAGTTTCCGCGCAGCTCTCTTGCTAACATTCGAACATAGCTACTGTGTTTGTCGACTTCTAAAATTTCAGTAATTTTTATATACATATTTGATCTATCAGTTTTGTTTTTAATCTCACCGATATAACTAAAGGACTGTTTTCTCCCTAAGCTTTCCACACGTGGCTTTAGGGCTATAGGTGTATCACAATTCCTTAAACGGTGTTCGATTCGTTATCTTTATTTGTAGATCAATATTTGGATGGTCATATCGATCCATGTATAGCAATTATTTGCATAGTACGAATTTGCAGTTTTTTTTGCAAAACTAACATACTACGTGTTGTTAATATCTAAGAACTGTTGTTAATATCTAAGAACGATTGCGGGTTATCTCTTCTTAAAAAACCGGTACAGTATGACCAAAGTTGTATACGAAGACATTATGGAGAAGGTGTCGTATACTTGCAAGATTGACACAAACAATGTTTTTCTAATAGGTTCGGTCGGCAAGTTGGAACACGGCATAATCCTATATATATATATATATGTTGAAGAGGCCATGCGAGAAAAGTTTCGAGTAGTTCCTAGGATCAAAGATGATGCCACATTGAGACCCCCTTCCCTCATGGTTTGTCCGAGACTTGCAAAGGTCATTCTGATCCTACCCTTTCTCTCAAGCCTTTCTCGGGTCCCTTGAGAGCCTTCCTCTCAAGCCCTTCTGAGGGCACTTGAGAGCCTTCTTCTCAAGCCCTTTCTAGATCCCTTGAGTTTTATTTCAAATGAGAGTGAGTTTTTTATATACCCATGTGGGGAGATTTTATATGTTAGGTTTTTTTTATAAAAAGACCAAGGCTACCCTTGAGGTGGATAAACATGAGGCGTACCAAGGCCATTGTTATCTATAAGTTCCATGGTGCACTAGGAGGGGATAACATGTATGGTTTATGGTGGATCAAGCCTTCTTATCAAGGCCATTCATGATGGGCTTATTTCATCTTAGGTCTTTTCAGCACCTTCCTCTTTAATGTTCCCTTCTTCCATTCACTTTTTGACATTGGCAAGGGAGCCACTACAGGTGTGTTTCCATTTCGGATGTGATCCTGGGGGTGGTGTCAGCGATCCTTGTGATGTGCACAAATACATATCTTGTGCATCCTACTTGTTGGATTGCTAACTTCATCCATGTGATTTTGTGTGTCCATTATAAGTATGAGACCCTAATTGATGTTCATAATTTTGGTTCTTATTTGTTGCAACGGCCGATGATTAAAATGCTAGGGTGTCACTACAGGTGTGTGTCGTCTGGGATGTGATCCTGGTGTGGTGTCATTGAGCCTTGTGATATGCACAAATACATATCTTATGCATCCTACTTGGGTCACTGACAACATGACTGTGATTTTGTGTGTCCAATCTAAGTATGAGGCCCAAATTGATGTTCATTTTGGTTTTTATTTGTTGCAATGGCTATGCATGATATTCATTTTATTGTTTTGTAGTTTTTGTGAACATGAATGTGAACCCTTTGCTTTTGTTGCCTAATATACTATATATATTGTGCAGGGTTGTGATGACTACAAGTGCACAGATCGGTTGTAGCTAGTTTCAAAATAAATATATCGATTCCACAGGAAGCAGGAGTCTAAAGTCTAAGAATTCTTGAAATAAATATTGAAACTAGAAATGCTAAATAAAGTTCTAAGTGACGAGATAAAAATGCGAGTATTGTGTATAAAGGTGTTTTTGGGTTTTTGGTATAAGAGAACAACAAGTAAAGTAAATAAAACTAAATACAGAAAATGAGTATCGCGTATGTAAAAGAGATTTGAAACTTCAGTAGGAAAAGACGTTCTCAGGGATTAGAGGATACACCACTAGCATTATAAAAGGCTAAGGTAAAGATTATTATCATGAACATTCTCAACTATGTATGTGTGGGAGGAACTCCGTATTTGGACAAAGAGGTATCAATCACTGCTCAAATCATCCTCATAACCACAGCAGACAACAATCAACATCTATTGAATTACTGCGCTATTAAGGGACATAATCCCGCAGGACGTATCCCATGGCATGGATAGTGTTTTGTGAGTTTCCTCGATTCCCAAGTTGATAGGTATCGGGTGCCAATAGCTTTATAGTCACTGTAAGTGCTAACATCCCTCCGTCTACCAACAAGTAGTTCCCTACATAAGGTCCCCACAAGAGGCAAATATTGAGAGGTTGACTTCTCCCAACATCAAGATGTAGACAATCTAACACATGGTCACAGCGATGAATATCATAATAAACTTTATCTTATTTCAATCTCATGCTAGGGTTTCTACATCTCCCCAAGAACTAATGATCTACTCAGACATGGAGGCAAACAGCATCATGGCAATGGTAATGGAAACGATTATCGATGAATAGTACTTGTATAAATCCACAACTAGTGCAAGAATTGCAACAAGATCTAGGTGGGATGGATGGAGATGATGGTGGTGATGAAGATGCAGCGGTTGATGAAGATGGAGATCGATGCCTTGGCCTCCCAGATCTTCTTAGGGAGCAGATGGATCCCTAGGGCAAGTTCCCGCTCCATATGCCTTCCGGAGGTGAGGTTTCGGCAATTTCTAGGTGTTCTATATGTCGTCTCTCCAAACCAGTTGCACGGGGTGAAACTATTTGAGGAGGCGGAGGCGGCGCCAACTATACGGCGACGGCCCGTATAGTTGGTCGTCAACTCTTCTGGCTCATTTGCTTGCTTCGGGTTTTCTTCTGGTATTAACATTTCCCAAATAAGCAATTTACGTAGTTTTTTGTTCCTTTTCTCTCCAGTACAACTGCTCCAATAATTATGTCCATTGGATCCATCATCTGATCTGATCCTGGTAAAAATAAACATAAAAAGTGCATGCTAACACTGTAAAATACCAAAATACTACATCTACAATACAAAATAATAATCTAAAACATGATACAAATATGCACTCATCAACTTCCCCAAGCTTAGACTCTTGCTCGTACCTAGCAAGTTTAGCTTAATGGATGTATCCTCATATTCATGAAGCTGAGTCGATAAAATAAATTAGGCAGTTGCAGCATGTGTTTATCATAAAGGATACACATAAATAGGTTCAGGAGTAGTATCTTACTCGAACCATCTGAATAATATTAGCAGACTTCCACACCTTAGCAATTAACAGTTCACAAAAGATTATTTTCAACATGATGTAAAAGTATTTGGTTCAACTGAATGAGTTAGTGAGGTTGTCCCTAGTGTTTTTAGATTAACATATTCACTTGGGATTCAAAATCTTAAACATCTCTTTGTATTACTAAAGTATAGTGGTATATGCCTATTTTCTCTTTGCACATTCGCTCTTTTTCTTCATCTTTCTTTTTCTTCTTTTTTTATATATATTTGTGCTCACACTTTTGTTTAAGTGTTGTGCAAAGGAGCTATCCATATATTCCACTTCATGTAGGAATTTCAAAGTTTAACGATCTCAATTATCAAATTCCAAATATATATGAAGCATCTTTATAACTTGAATATTCTACCTCAAACTTGTTCTCACTCTATTTGATAGCACTTATAATTTCTCCTTTGTTAAAGGTTTTTCTTTTTCATCTTAATTAATTAGATAGTTTCTACTTTTTGTAAATCAAACCATTGACCTACAACATATTAATCAAACTATCTTTATATGTTCCATTAATACTAATGGTGTGAAAGACTCCTATTGCTATCATCAAGTGCAAGTAAAATCATACTCAAGTCATTCATATATCCAATAACACAAATTCAAACTCAATAATGCTCCATATATTATAATAAACTAGGAATTTCATAAGAGGGATCAACTATTCCTGAAGGGAATTCTAATGATGCAAACTTTATTTATGAGCTCGAACTAATGCAAAGAATAGAAATAAAAACTTGTCAGATAGATTACAAGGTCTTAAAGATCCCCCAAGCTTGGAATCAAGCTAGGAGAGATCAAATAATCCCTTGCGATTATTTGATATTGTGCTTTATTGAAGGTCATTGTGGTGCCATGGCATGTGGTATCTTATCCTCATGGGCCAACCTGAGACAGAGGGATTGATTAATGGCCTCCAGTTCCTTAATGCGCAGCTTGTAGAGAATATTATTCTTCTCCATCACTTTCACTTGTTTTTTAATGATCTCATTGTTGTTTTGGAGGATTTGTATCACCTTGAGACTCATGGTGAAACCTGCTTCGGTGGTTTGCTTGGTATCTTTATCAAGTTTATCAAGATAAACTTGCAGCCAGCAAAGATGCATGGGTGTCCCCGGTGCCTCCTTGTTTATTTCTTCAATCTTCAACTCAAGGGCCTTCAACTCCCTCTTCCGGCGTTCTTTGTCATTGTCAAAGAACTCAAAAAGGGGTAGTCTTGATCTCCTTGCCTTGCTTGTTGTTGTTTCCGATCTCCATAGGAACTCCTCCCCTTGGCCTCTTGGATCTTGATGGCTCTATGTTGTGTGTTTTCTTGTATGAACAAGAGGTAGATTTATTCCTGGTGATTTGTTATTAGAGAGACAATAGGGCAGTATATAAGAGGGGTCAGAGGTCAGTAAAACTTGCGAGAAACACCAAATTATCATCCAAGGAAACAATTCAAAACGATTAGGAAAAGAAATCGTGGATTTGGAGGAGTCCCGCGCCATGACGACCAACTATACAATCACGGATCGTATAGTTCCGGTCGTATAGTTGGTTCTGGGCAGATATTTCCAAATATCTCGAGCCCGGGTCGGTTAGATGACCGACTAAGAACCGACAAACAGGTTTTTTATCGATAAAGAATAATAACAAGAAGGGGTCGAGGATACTGAATCTTTGACGACCAACTATATGGCGGGAGAATTTTCTACGGCCGTATAGTTGCGGCCGTATAGATATGGTACCCTGAAAATATTTTGCGAGGGGATACAGAAGATTTGACGACCAACTATACAGCGGGAGATTTTTCTTCGGTCGTATAGTTGCAGCCGTATAAATTCCGCATCTCGAAAATTATTTCGCGAGGGGGATACAGAATGTTTAAAGGCCAACTATACGGTGGGAAAATTTTCTCCAGCCATATAGTTGCAGAAACCCCTAAAAAACTTCCGAAAAACAAGAGGAATTCAAAGGTAAAAAATTTAGAAGTAGAAACTATGGAAACAAAGCACTTATTAGAGTTAGAAAACTTACTTTCCACTTACCGTTTTTTAGTCGGGAGTGACAAACTCCTCCAACAACAAGGACTTCTTCTTCTTTGGAGGATTTGACCTTAGCTCATATAACAATTCTCGAAAACGAAAATCACCAGGTCTATATCTCCTCTCAATAAGATCGATGTCTTGCTAGGCAAATATAGATGCTGCATCCACTACCTTTGCTTCTTGTCTCTGCATGATCTGCAACTCAAATTCTTGAAGTAAAAGGATCCAACGGATCAGTCTTGGCTTATGAATCTTCCTCTTGAGGAGTTCTTTTAAACCATCATGATCCATGTGAACTCTTACTTTTGCATCAACAATATAAGAACGAAACTTATCACAAGAGAAAAATATAGCAAAGAGTTCTTTTTCCTCCTTAGGATAATTCTTTTGAGAACTATTGAGAGTTCTACTAGCATGATGTATAATATTAAATCTGCGACCTATGTGTTGTCCCAGAGTTACTCCTACATCATCATCACTAGCTTCACATATTAAATCAAAAGTCATATTCCAGGTAGGTGGTTTAATGATGTGAGCACGGGATAAAGCATATTTAAGTTTATCAAAAGCAATAAGGCACTTATCATCAAAATTGAATCTTACTCATTTTTGCAACAGATTAGTCAAAGGTTTAGAAATTGTAGAAAAATTCCTAATGAACCTTCTATAAAATCCTACATGACCAAGAAAACTTCTTATACCTTTTGCGTCCCTTGGTTGTGGCATTCTCTCTATTGCTTCAACTTTAGCTCTATCTACTTCAATACCCTTACTTGATACTTTATGTCCAAGGACTATGCCTTATTTGACCATAAAATGGCACTTTTCCCAGTTTAAGACAAGATTGGTTTCTTTGCAACGCTGCAAAATTCTATTTAGATTATCCAAGCAACTAGTAAATGAAGTTCCATAGACAGAAAAATCATCCATAAATACTTCCATTATCGATTCTATAAAATATGCAAATATACCGGTCATGAATCTTTGAAAAGTAGCTAGAGCATTACATAACCCAAAAGGATAGTGATCTTTCCTTGTTTCCTTATTCAATTTCCTTAAATCCATACGCATCCTATGTCCAACAATAGTTCTAGTAGGTATGAATTCATTGTTTTCATTAGAAACAACAGTAAAGCCGCCTTTCTTAGGAACACAATGGACATGACTTACCCATTCACTTTATTTTACAGGATAGATTATACCTGCATCAAGTAGGCATACTATTTCTTTTTTTACCACTTCCTTCAGTTCAGGCTTTAGTCTTCTATTAAATTCCGCAACTAGTTTAGCACCTTCCTCCATAAATATTCGATGGGAGGCTATCATGGGACTAATACCCTTCAAGTCATCCATTGAGTACCCAAAGGCCTTGCGGTGCTCCTTTAGTACCTTCATAAGTTCTTCTTCTTCCCCTGAAAGTTTAGCACTAATAATAACAGGGAATTTATTAGAATCATCTAAGAATCTATACTTAAGACTATCTGATAGATTTTTTAATTATGGGGGTGGTAGTTATTCATCCCCTCTCTTTTCTGGTTCTTCAAAAGCTTCATCAGTTGGAGGTTCTTCAATGGGAAATGAATCAAATTCACTTTCTAGTTCTTCTAGAGTTCTGTCCTCCATAATTATTTCTTCACAATTTGGGTCTACATTTATTTCTCCATCTTGATTATTTAAGTAAAGATTTGCCATCTCCTCTATAGTCTTATATTTCTCTTCTTCTTGTAAATGTAGAGGTTTGCCTTTAAATTTGGAAAAGTGGAATTATGTTTACGCTTTCCCAAGCTTAAGGGATACAACCTCCTTTTTGAAGTCAACTGTGGCACCTATATCACTCAAAAAGTTTCTTCCAAATATGATTGGGCAAAGAGTGTCAAGTGGCATATCAACAACTACAAAATCAATAGGGAAATTTTTATTGCCGATTGTGATAGTTGCATCTTTAACTACTCCCATTGAATTCTAAGATTTTTATTGGCTAACATGATTGTCATATCAGTATTTTCTATTGTAGCCGGTGCTATCTCTTATTTTATTTCTAAATAAAATTCATAGGATAAAAAATTAACTTTGGTGCCAAGATCACATAAACTGTAATGCGAGGTTTCTTTAAATATGCGGGGAAGAATAGGCTTACCCATATCTTTTACCTTAATTTTACCTTCAACCAATATAGAAGTCTCTTCATCAAGATCAACTATGTTACAACGTGCATACATAGCCATGATTGCTTCCTTGGTTACCTATTCATCTTTGGTTTCATCCAAATGTTCTTCAATCATTGGCACACTTTCCTCTTATTTCTCCTCCTGTACTGCCTTGACATGTTCATATTTCAAAATATGCTTCTATGCAGTGTTAGGGAAAGGTATCTCATACATTGGTTCTAGGGAGGCCAATGTTTCTTTAACTTCTCTTTTCTTCTCAGGTTCGGGTGGTGGATCATACCTGGTTGAACACTCTTTTGGAGCGTTGATGTGTTCTGTAAAAGCTTTAACAACTTGCAACACAAGATCTGAATCTAAAGAAAGATCTTTAGATAGTTCATTAATATGGCCTTTTTTATTATAGTCGTGAATACATTCATGATCTATTTATATGCCTCCTTTACTTCCTAGACCAAAATTCCATGAAACTCTATGATCGCGAATTCTATTAAGTAAAGCCCAAACTTTAGTTATAGGTAAATCCATAAAAGCTCCTCTCATGCAAGAGTCTAGTTCAATTAAACTGCCATAAAATATATGCAATAAATACCATTCAGGCAAATCATGGTGAGGACATTGTCTAATTAAATCTTTAAATCTTATATAATCTCTTACTAGTCCTTCATTGGGAAGGTTCCTCCAAGTCGTTATAAGACGCCTGATTCCAAAAGATTTTGATAATGGGCAATATTTGGATAGGAATTTGCAAGCTAAATTATCCCAAGTAGTAGTGGCTTCTGGGGTAGAGATCTATACCATGAGAGAGTTGTACTTGTCAAAGTTTGACTAAAAAGTTTAACCCTTACCTCATCGGCGGTATACTCCGTTAATTGGAACGTGCCACATATATCTTTAAAACATGCAATATGCTCATATGGATCAGGATCTTCTTCATCTCCAGTAAATTGCTTCTTGTGTAAAATACCAAGTAGTAGAGGATTTATTTCAAAACCCATTGTATTCTCATTGGAGTTGTCTCTTTTATATATATCATAGGGCTTCCTAAAGAGGTTGAGTGGGTTAGCACTAGTCATATGCTCAAACTCCATCATGTTGGTGGAAACCTGTAACTCAAAACAAAACTAAAGTAAATAAGCAAAAACTAAAAGACCTACAACACTTAGCTCCCCGACAACGGTGCCAGAAAATAGCTTGATGACAGCAAGTGCACAAATCGGTTGTAGCTAGTTTTGAAATAAAGATATCGATCCCACAGGGAGCGTGTGGCATCCCGCAAAACCACTACTAGAAAATCGCGTTGTTTTTGTGCATTGCATCATCATGACCGCATGCTCATGTCATCATGCCACATTGCATTTGAGCATCGTCATCATCTTGCATTTGATTGTATAAAACTATTTGCGGAAAGACCTGTTTGTGTTTTCTAAACGGCCCGTCTTTATTCAAACGCAAAAACCCCAGGCCTCCGGAATATTTTGCTTGTCTGCTATCGGTTTGCAAATGGTGCATCTGAAATAAATAAAATTTGGAATTATTTTTAGTGGGGCAGTCGAACGGGCCGATTCGACCCGAACGACCACCCCAGAAATAAAATCGGTCCAACCAACCGGTCAACCAAAATCCCTAGTCTACCCTGTCCTAGTCTACCCACCCAGCCTCCTTGGCCATTTTGCAGCAGGATCCCTGGGTTTTCCAGGCCCTCAACCCGCGGTCCTTCCCCTCTTCTGTACACGTGGGCGGCCCAGTCAGCCTGGCCCCACTTGGCAGTGGCTGTGGCTAGGACGGGGTGTAGTGAAAAAGGTTTTCGGGTTGTCTGTTTTATTTCAAATCCATTTCAAATTAATTCAAATTCAAAATTAAATCTGTTTTTAAATATCTTTTAAATTACAAATCCAAATTCTACATATAATATATGTTTTTGAATCAGAAAAATGTGAGGATTTCAAATATGCCATCCAAATTATGTTTTGAACACTTTAAATTTTCGAGTTGCTTAAACTTACAAGAATGCCACTGGACCCTAATAAATTAATAACTTTTGATTTATAACTCCGAATTTGACAAATGATATGTCTAAAATGATCAGCTCGACGAGACCTTTCTGATTATGCTATCCATGACTTCAATTGCAGCATGCATCATATAAATATAAAGTATACAGCAACTAATATGACAATAAAATGGGATCAAAACCCCATAAAAAGGTTATTTCTTGTGTTCTACACCTCACCCATGCCATGCTACTTTATTGCCATGCAACTTGTGCATCATTCATCATGGCATGATTGTTTGCTTGACGTATTGTATTCCTATGCTTGTGCACTTTATTTATGTTGGCCCTTGTTTGTTTGGTTCTTCTTCGGATAGACTCTGAGCAGGGGATATATCAAGAGAACCAGGAGCACTACCCAGATCCGTCTCTCGCTTCAACTGAGTTTCCAGGCAAGCACTACCACATGCTTGCATACATACATTACCTATTGCCTCTACCTTATTCTTGCATCATTGAGTCGCGATTGCATTAAACTGAATCCCAAGTATTGCATAGCTTTTACTTTTAAACCCCACCAAGCTTGTTCCTCCATCCCATGAGCCATTACTACAGGAGTTGTTTGAGCCATGCGAGTCGTAGAACAGCATGTGTAGGGTATGTGAGAGTCTGATGGATAACGAGGTACCTAAACAACTTAACCTGAGTAGTAATGGGATAACTAATGAAAGTGGCACCGGTGGGCAATATCTGCTATTTGGTTTTTCCTGCTCACTTGTGTCCCGTAGGACCCCGAGTACTTGAAACCTGTTCCTTGAATATTCGCGCTATCCACATACGGGAGGCTTATGGGACCCCCCTGAGCCAGAGCTTGATTCATTCTTATTTCTTGGGGCCACAAACTAGTTTGAGGTTTTATTTACTATCCTGTACTTATGCCATGTTTTACTGCTTTATTACGATTGTGCGATGGATAGCACACTGTACTGTTTAGGTAAGCGAAGTGTTTTCGCGGTATCGACAATCCCAGTTTTGGGTTCCCAGTCGTTTATAGCCATTGTCGCAAACCTTGGGTCCGTCTCGGAGTCAGCTAGCTTCGTTGCGGGTGTACTCAATGGGGTGGCCCCCTGAAATATTTCTGAATCCTGTGATTGCTTTGTCGTGAAGGCCTCGTTGGGTTTTGATTTGGTTTTTCCGAGGTTGATCGAGTGTGTGTTGCTATTTGTGCACCCCTGCAGGGTAAAACTTTCTGAAAGCCGTGTCCGCGATTATGGACGACTTGGAGCACAGTTTCTCGATCATAGACAAGCATAACTAAAGTACCGCTTTAATCTGACTGAGTAAATGACTAGTAAATAGTGCAATACTCATGGAATGGTTAATAAAAATTGCCAACGGATGTGGGGTTGTTCGTCCGCTTCCTCGTTGGTAAGCGGGGAGGAGGATGGATCTGGTGATATTACTGTTATAACTGTTGTCATTAATTCACGGACATCCGTCTATCTTTGGTTAGGCGAATGGTTAGCGAGTCTCTATAGAACTGCTAGGGGTTATCTTTTGCTGCAATTGCGTCACCCCAGGTTGTGTCCCCTTTAGAGGCATAAAGACTTGCTGAGTACCCTTAGGGTCTCACACGATAAATTATTGGTTCAGATGAACAGGTACCCTCGCAGGACGGATACTGGGTGGAAGAGGCTGATGATGTGGGCAACGATCATTCGGTGTAGAGATTCCGGGAAGGGGGATCCGTGAGATCTGTGGGCGGGATGTGCTTATTTCTATGGCATCTTATGCCGATTTGCTTCTTATCCATACTCGGACTTTGTTTTGCCGCTTCCGCTTGATACTCTGATGTGTGATGTATGAGGAATTATCCTAACATATTATATCTATCTAGGTCATTTGAATCTTGCCGTATGGCGTTGCTATATTTCCTTTCTTTTTAGATGGAATGGCTCTGATGTACTTTTGTATGGTGGCTTGCATACATACCCATTTGTGTATGTAGTTGATCCCTTCGCCTGCCGATTACGCCGCCCGTACAGGTCCCGATGAATTGGAAGTGGTTGGGACAGCCGAAAGGTCTACCCGTGAGTGGCTTTTGGGGCCCCACCGTACTATTTCAACCACTACCGTTCGTCCAGGCTTGTGTCTAGGAGCGTAATTCACCGAGGTAGTTACAGAGCGGGAGTCTGAAGTCTAAGAATTCTTGAAATAAATACTGAAACTAGAAATGCTAAATAAAGTTCTAAGTGACAAGATAAAATACGAGTATTGTGTATAAAGGTGTTTTGGGGGTTTTTGGTATAAGAGAACAATGAGTAAAGTAAATAAACTGAATATAGAAAATGAGTATCGCGTATGTAAAAGATATTTGAAACTTCAGTGAGAAAAAACGTTCTCAAGGATTAGCGGATACACCACTAGCATTATAAAGGGCTAAGGTAAAGATTATTATCATGAACATTCTCAACTATGTATGTATGGGAGGGACTCCGTATTTGGACAAAAAGGCAACAACCACCACTCAAATCATCCTCATAACTACAGCAGGCAGCAATCAACATCAATAGAATTACTGCGCTATTAAGGGACATAATCCCGCAGGACATATCCCATGTCATGGATAGTGTTTTGTGATTTTTCTCGATCCCAAGTTGATACGTAAGGGGTGCCAACAGCTTTATAGTCACTGTAAGTGCTAACATCCCTCCATCTAACAACAAGTAGTTCCCTACATCAAGTTCCCACAAGAGGCAAATATTAAGAGGTCGACTTCTCCCAACATCAATATGTAGACAATCTAACACATGGTCATAGCGATGAATATCATAATAAACTTTATATTATTTCAATCTCATGTTAGGGTTTCTCCATCTCCCCAAGAACTAATGATCTACTCATACATGGAGGCAAACAGCATCATGGCAATGGTAACGGAAATGATTATCGATGAATAGTACTTGTATAAATCTACAACTAGTGCAAGAATTACAACAAGATCTAGGTGGGATGGATGGATATGATGGTGATGATGAAGATGCGGTGGTTGATGAAGATGGAGATTGATGCCTTGTCCTCCCAGATCTTCTTAGGGCGCATATGGATCCCTAGGGCAAGTTCCCGCTCCATATGCCTTCCGAAGGTGAGGTTTCGGCGATTTCTGGGTTTTCTATATGTCGTCTCTTCGAGCCAGTTGCATGGGGTAAAACTATTTAAGGAGGTGGAAGCTGCGCCAACTAAACGGCGCCAACTATACGGCGGTGGCCCGTATAGTTGGTAGTCAACTCTTCTGCCTCCTTTGCTTGCTTCGGGTTTTCTTCTGATATTATGAATATTTTCCAAATAAGAAATTTACGTAGTTTTTGGCTCCTTTTCTCTCTAGTATAACTGCTCCAAGAATTGTGTCCATTGGATCCATCATCTTATCTGATCCTGGTGAAACTAAACATAAAAAGTGCATGCTAACGCCATAAAATACCAAAATCCTACATCTACAATACAAAATAATAGTCTAAAACATGATTCAAATATGCACTCCTCAAGCTGGCGAAGTGGTATGTGGTGTACAAAGGTTGGGTTCCAGGATGAAACAAGTAAACAAGTTCAAAGGCAACAACTACTTGAGAGGTACCAAATAAATGATTACTCAAATCAGGGTTTTGGGCATAAAGGTCACAAGAAAAGAGAGATGGCGGAAGCTAGGTGGAGGAACCACCTACGAGAGGAAGCTAGATCAAAGAGCCTGATGAAGGCCTTGGTCGTGATCCCCGTCTTGCTCACTTTCGTAGGTTAGGTGAACACTTCATTTGTAATCTGATGACCAACTTGCTACTCGATCGGGTTTCGAAACCTAAACTTGTGTAATAATTTGTCACTTGTCACTATATCGGATTCTAATTAGTGTGTTGAAGTACAATTGTGTTTCGTCTTATCGATGTCATATTTGTTATTGTACTGCTATGTAACTATGTATACATGTACCATGCACCGTATAATACTTATACAAATAAGTGAAAAGTGTACAAAAATAGAATACGATAATAATACTAGTGGAGCACCAAAGATGCAACCAGTGGCGCGCTTTATCAATGGTGCACCTTCCTGGTATGCATCACTCATATTTGTACTTATCGCACCACCATGTTGGATGCGCCACTGGTAATTTTGCTATCTGTGATGCGCGGACATATGCTCCACTGATAAATATTATCAGTGGTGTGATCACAGTCATGCACGCCCTTGTGCCACTGATATGCATAACCCGTGCGCTAGGATTTTTCCTAGTAGTATATGATGGAACTAACTTGTCTTTGTCAATTCACCATCCAGGGCGGCATGGGACATCCGGTATAGGATTTATTTCATTCCAACACGGTATTCTTAATAGTATAATTTTAGTTTGAATGGTGTGCAATTTAGGTTGCCAAGCTTTACAAGTTCAAAAATGTCAGAATGAGCAATATTGTTACTGCTCACTCCTTCTATAACCTATGATTGATCAAACTTTTGACAAATTGCATTTCTTAATGTTCTTTCATATCTCAACCCACTAATAAATAATTAAAACCAGTCAACAATAAGGACCGTTTGATATGAACTTCTATATTCATGTGATGTCTACGCACGCTTCTGTTCTTGTAGACAGTGTTGGGCCTCCAAGTGCAGAGGTTTGTAGAATAACAACAAGTTTCCCTTAAGTGGATTACCCAAGGTTTATAGAACTCAGGGAGGAAGTGGTCAAAGGTATCCCTCTCAAGCAACCCTGTAATCAAGATACAAGAAGTCTCTTGTGTCCTCAACACACCCAATACACTTGTCAGGTGTATAGGTGCACTAGTTCGGTGAAGAGAAAGTAAAATACAAGTAGTATGGATGATTAAGACAACGGTGCCAGAAAAGAGCTTGACGGGGAGGAAGCAAGCAAACATGTAGCAAGACTAGTTGTAAACAATGTTTCAATGCTTAGAAATAAGGCCTAGGGGTCATACTTTCACTAGTGGACACTCTCATATAAATATCTTCTCTTCATGATGCTACCCTGAACTACTCTCCGGTTGGACAACTCTAATCCACGGTAGGGCTACAAAAGCACTCCTTAAAGTTCGCATTCCCCATCTAGATAACCTCACACTGTCACCTTGAGTGCTAGATGGTTCCAACAAACACCACAATTTCATAGAGACATATAACTCAAAATATAACTCATGATAAGTATTTATGTAATCTTTAGCCTAAGTTCCACACGATGTGCACACTGTCAACTTCACATATATGGGGATAACCGGAGATTACAATTAAAGCACTTGAGTAGCAGAGTAGATCTACTTGATTACTAAGCTCATGATCACTATAATATCACGCATAGAGAGAGAGAGAGAGACAGATGAACACATAGCTACCGGTAGAGCCATTAGCCGTGAGGGAGAACTACTCCCTCCTCATCATGGGAATCAGCAACGGCAATGGAGATGGTGGTGGAGATCGATGTAGATGGCTCCGGGGGAAATTCCCCGTCCTGGCTGAGTGTGGAACAGAGACTTCTGTCCCCCGAATCTCCTCTTCGGTGGCGGCGGCGCTGCGGACCTTTTCGTGGATTTATGCCCGCATTAGGGTTTACATCTCGGGGAGACGTATATGTAGGCGAAAGGGCAAGGTCGGTGGAGCCTCGAGGGGCCCACGCCATGGGCTATCATGACCAAGGGCGGTCCACGCCACCCTATGGTGTGGCCACCTCGTCGCCCTCCTCCATCTCTCCTTTGGACTCCGTGTTGCGTCCGGAAAAAATAGGAACTTCGGCTTTTGTTTCGTCCAATTACGAGAATATTTCTTTACTAGCTTTTCTGAAACCAAAAATAGCAAAAAACAAGCAACTAGCACTGCGGCATCTTGTCAATAGGTTAGTTTCGGAAAATGTATAAAAATACCTCAAAGTGTAGACAAAACATAAGACAAATGATATAAAACAAGCATGGAGCATAAAAAATTATAGATATGTTTATGACATATCAAGCATCCCCAAGCTTAACTCCTGCTTGTCCTCGAGTAGGTAAGTGATAAAAAGAATAATTTTTTAGGTGACATGCACCATCACAATCTTGATCAAGGTATTTGTAAAGCATTGATAGCTGGGATCAAAGTACTCTAAACATGAGCATGAAAGATATAGTTCTAACAGTAAGACATAGCAACTATGTTGTAACATAAAAGGTAACACAAACAAAGGATCATGAATAACAATGCATTGAAAGACGTTTGTTTGCTTCACATATAGAAATCATAGCATAGTGGCATTTAGCTTGTCCCTCATGGAGTAGCAAAACATAAATGCATAGGACACCTTCAAAGTTCATAAGGGTGACTAGATACAAATAGTTCAAGAACAAGCAATATCAACATTATGAATCAATCAATAAGTTTTGGGACAATGCACATAAAACTAAGAATGACAACTATGCTCTCTTAATTGGTGCATAAAGAAAGAAGGTGGAGAATCAATATAAAAGTAATAAGAAAGGCCCTTCACAGGGAAGCAGGGATTTCAAGTTTCATAAAGAGCTTCCAAAAATTATGGTACTTGTTAGCTTTTAGCTCTCATTGCCCCTATCATAAGCATCTTGAAGTGGTTAAGGTTAAAGTGCAACAAATATGGAGTATATGCTTGACAAATCATAAGTTGGCAATCTCATATCCCTTGAGTATGAGGGCCATTCCTCATGCTACTCAACTTTAGTCACAAGCAAGTTCTTGTCATTGTTAGTATATGTGTATCATAGAGAACCACCAACGGGGTATCCCTTGCCCCATGACACATGAGCTGTCCCATATCAAAATGACAAGGCAACAGACAGTAAGCACCTAAGCGATCTTTTTATTTACCATCAGTATGGTGCTTTTTTTTTCTGAAAATTCTTCATATATTGCTCACTATGGTTATGCTACAAGTTTCCACCATGATTAGGCATGGCTTAGGCTAGCCGCCCAGGTGTTAACACATATATAATACTCCATGAACTTACAAGCTCCCCTTTTATTTCACACCGCCGACAACCATAAACAAAGGATCATGATATCAACTGGGTAAATATGTACATGTGTTGAAAGCGTTCCCCGTGACAGCACGGTTCTACTAATTCCCAACTTATAAGTGCAAGCATATACAATATAGATGACACAATGGTTCAAGTTTATTAGGGGCAAGAAAAATAAAGTGTGCCATCAAGTTCGTGAGAGCTTTAATCACTAATTTTCACATAACAAGTTTAATTTGGAAGATAGATAAAAACATGAATATACTTGGAATGGTGTAACACACCATGCATAGGAATTTATAGTGGACTCTTTGGAATAACTTGGTTTCTGGGAGTTGGATGCATGATTAGAGCTTACTCAGTACAAGTGGAGGCTAGCAAAAGATGGGAGCGACCAACTAAGAGAGCAATAATGGACATAATCATACAGAGCGACAAAACATTATCAATTAAAGCATAAAGTGATATCACAAGTCAAAAACTAAATGATCATAGAGGCTAACGTGACTGGTTCATAGTCTTAACATGGTGTAATCATGTTCCAAGTCAACCCAAATAAAGCATCAAAGGAGAATACCACAATAATATGCTTTTGTATGCTAAAACAACGCATGATTCTTTTAAGGCACATTAAGCAATCTCAATTGTTTGAAACAAGTCATGCTATAGCAATAATCACTAAGCACATGGTCAAAGCAACATCTAACATGACATGATAAAGTATAAGCCACAGTCAAAACAAGCTCCTTTTTGTACCACCTAAGCATGAAGCTTCCTACTCTTTCCCAACGCCAATCGACTTATTTGAATCAACTCACAAAGATAATAATTAAGAAAGATCAGTGAGCATGTCTCACAAATCCACAAAGAAGAACTAAAAATTTCAAGAAAAAAAGCATAAGAAAACTAAGGCTAAACATGTCACATCCCAAAATTTTCCAAATTTTGAAATGTGAAAAATAAATAAACAAAAGAAACAAATGTTGAAATTTAGGATGAAAAGAAACTTCTTGCTTCTAAGTGGAAACATCAAAACCCTATTTTAACAAATTTGAATGAAAAAGGCAACAAACAAATATTCCAAAGATCAAATGCATTCATGCATGGAAAGAATCTTGAATTTAAAACACTTGGGAAAAGTTAAACCAAAACCCTAAACTCTAAGGAAAGAAATCATATCCAAGATCACCCAAAGACTATGGATTTGTTCCATATAAAATTTAGAAGCAAACAATTCTAAATGATCAAAAATAGTAAACAAAAACATTATAAAACCATGGAAATTGGTTTCACTCAATTTGGAGCCATGGATAAAAACTTATGATTTTAATAAAATAAAAGAAAGTAATTCCAAGGTTAATAAAAGCTCCTAACTAAAATCAACATTAAATTGTGATCAAAGTAATCTTAAAAGGATTTGAAAAGATAAATAATTATTAAATAAAATTATACAAATTGGAATCACCAATTTTGAAGCTATAAATAAAAAGATATGGATTTTATAAGACAACAAAAGAATTAAATAAATAAGAAATATTTAAAAAGACAATTTAAATCTTGGCCAAATCCATAAACAAATGGAATAAGAGTAATTCAAATAAATTAAAAGAATAAAACATTATTTAAATAAAATTATATGGGTTTGAACCATATTCAATTTTACTTAAATAAACACAAATGCCTCACTTAAATGAATTATTAAATCACAAGAAAAATAATTGTAATTTTCAAAGTGGACAAATTCATCAACTCATAGTTGGTTTAAACCTACTGAAAAGGTTTTGCAAAAATTTGAATTCATATTGAATCTTGAATCATTTGAATCAAATGAAAACAAAAAATATAAATGGAAAAGGAAAAAAGAAATAAGAAGGAAAAAATAGAACAGAACCCAACCCACCTACCTGGCCGAACTGAAGCCAAAACTAGCCCACCCGGCTCCCCCGCATACCCCTGCTCCTTCTTTTCTCGCCGCACGCGCCGCACACCCCCTCGCTGACTTCTTGGTCCCACCGCTACGTTAGACCCATCTTCCTCAATCAGTGCCCGCGGGCCTCGTCGTCGCCGCCCGTTACTAGCTAATTGATTTTGAATCAATTCGTGTTATGGCCTCGGTAATCTCACGCCCTACCCCCTCTACTTAACACCCTCCTCCTTCCGCTCCTTTCCACTCACTCACCACCCTCTAAGTGCCGCTAGGCTGTCCACACGCGTGCTCACACCGCCGCTGCCCTGAGCCTCTCCGGCGATCAATTCCGGTGAAAACTGCCCGCCCCTCGCTCTCTAGTTCTTGCTATCGTATTCGCCACTCTCCCGCGCATCTAACACTGATTGCGGTTTTCCTTTTGGTGGCTTGTAGCATCGCCTTCGTCGACACCCGCGCGTGCTCGACGACAAGCTCTACTCCGGCGAACAAATACGGTAACTCTAGCCTTCCCCTTCTCTCTGGTTGACGCTCGTACACTCACCGTCCCAGTGCGCGTCTAACGCTGCATCTTGCTTGTCTTCCCGTGCCCTGTAGCGCCGCCAGCGACGACGCCCGAGCACACCTGAAGCCGACCTCACCTCCGGCGAGGAATTCCCGACGGCCCCGTACGCCCGCGCCTCCACTTCATCGATCGTCGTCATCACCTCATCCCCGCGCTTCGGCAACGACCCGTACTTTCCCCTCTCACCCCCTAGAACCGCCAGTACAACGCCGGCAGGAGCGTCCCCGCAGCTCTGGCCATTCGCGTCGTCCCTCTATGGTCGAAGCAACCTGCGCCGTTAGATCTAGATCTAGGGGACCAGATTAGGTCACTTACTCGAATCGGTATAGATCAATCTGGCCCGTGCGTTTTTAATTAGATCCTGCGGCTCATGTTGATCGATTCGGCCGAAGCGGTATGGACCAATCAAATCGTGTCGCATGTCTGCGTGCTGTTTAAATAAAATCCAAAAAAGTTTTTGAGGGTTCTTGAAAATTCATATCTTGAGTTCTGTTTATCCAAAAATACAAATAATATATCATTGGATTCATAAAAATGAGCTCTACATTACCGTGGGCTTGAATTTGTATTTTGCTTCTGAAAAGTTAGGTGTTTTTGCAGAAACATTAATAGGACTATTTTGGATATAAAAATTGTTCTAAAAATGATTTGTTTTGAAACCTTTTGCAAATGGATTTGTTTTGAAACCTTTTGCAAATGGATTTGTTTTGAACTCTCTGACTATAAACACTAACATTTGGATTTAAAAATATATTTGGTTAACACTAGAAATTTTTCCTTTGAATAAAAGCATTTCTAGCAAAACAAAAATGATTTAAAAGGCCTATTTTCACTAACTTGATTTTAAAAGGATTTCCACTTTTATAAATGACAAGTAGGTGTTTTGGAAATGTTTAGAACCTTGTTAGAAACCACTTATCCAATAAAACAATCTTTTGCATGCTTGCATGCATTTCCTTGTTTTTATTGTTTTTGTTTTGTTATTTGTTTGAATGCTAGTTTGAATGTGTGCTTGCTTGATTGAATTGTAGTGAACTTTGGAAAGTGTGACAGTTGAAAGATCAAGGAGAGTACATAGATTCTCTACTAAAAAGGCAAGTGGTGCTTCATATAATTTGCCCTATTATTTTGACTATGCATTAGTGATATTTTGAGTAGGACTTACATGGAAATTTTCTAAGTATCTATGCTATGCTATGCCTTGGGAAATCCTAGTAGATGTTGTCTTAGTAGAATTTTCCCTAAGTTAAGATTCTTGCTACTAGTATGATTAGCTTACCTAATAGAAAACAAGGGTGGATTATTCATGCTATGAACTATTTCTAAGTCTATGACTTGTGTTTTTGCTTAATAAAACAACTATGTGAATGAATCACCTGTGTGGAATGGAAATAATGGTTTGTGTTGAGTGGTTACCCAGGGCCCATTTCTATGGCCTACCCTAGTGTATCACACTTGTGGAAATCCACCCAGGAACAAAGAGATTTGAGATGTTTAGTGTTGAGAAGCTTCTAGTGCAGCCACATGGCATATGGGCTCTACCTTGATCATATAGGTTGCAATAACTTAGCCCTATGGACAGATGGTGGTAGGGGGATAGGATGGAACGCGTCCATGGTGGTCTAAGGGAAGGCTTCTGAAAGATCTTGTGTCGATGCATGTCGAGTCTTGTGGGGAAAGTGCACCACCTCTCGAGAGGGTAAAGCCTAAGTACTTAGCCGTGTCCCCGGCAACGGACAATTTGAGCATCAAAGACATTGAAGCTATCAAGGATCTCCTCATCCCAATTTCTAAGTTAAAAACTTGTGGTTGAACAAGGGTTAAAGGTTCACCAATTTCTATTGGTGGTTCCTTGGGTGTTTTTGACAAACAAAAAACTTAGTGTTTTCAACTGATAAGAAAAACCTATATTGAGCAAAGCAAGCCTAAGCTACACTATCCAAATTCATATAGATGTTAGATACTACTATTCCACTATGGTATCACTTGCCAATACAATTCAAATGTATTGACCCTTGTGGCTGTAACTTATTATGTTGCAGGTTTGTTTGAAGTTAGTGAAGTTTGTTGAGTAGGGATTACAAGTCTACAACCAACATGATTTTCTGTGGCACATGAAGATGAAGGACTCCATGCTATATAGTTATATCTGCTACATTGCAATAAGATAGCCAAATGATCTATGTAAGATGTAATGAATTATTTTATTCCTGGTTATAAGTTGTAATATGACCTTTGTTTCTTGATATTACATCTTAAACTGTGGATGCTAGCTATTCGATCCAGGGACTATCATTGTAAACATAGGGATCTCAACCTTATCAGGTTGGGACCTCTACAAAACACAGTGCTAGCAAAAGAGAACACTCACAAAATAATAAGAACGAAAACTAGAGTGTTCTAGGCAATGAAAACAGAGTGTGTCTCTCTCCAAAATAAGTGTGCTGGGATCTAAACAACTTATTGCATAAAACAAACCAAAAGAAAACCAAAAAAAACACAAAGACGCTCCAAGAACAACACAATAGTGCATGAAGCAATAAAAATAAAGTGTCTAGAAAGAGACCTGAGATTTTTATTGATGAAGAAGGGGATGCCTTGGGCATCCCCAAGCTTTGACGCTTGTACCTCTTGAATATTTCTTGGGGTTACATGGGGTGGCATCCCCAAGCTTGAGCTTTTGTCCATTCTTCATCTCAGCATATCATTCTTCCCCTACACTTGAAAATTTCCTTCATACAAAACTTCACACAATCTTCATTAGCAACATTAGTGCATTCAAAAGTAATAAACCTTTGGTTTTAGTTTCAACACAACAAAACTTCCATTAAGAACACATTCTACTGAAGCAATTCCTTTAAAAATCTCAATTTACCAAAGAGAACTCAAAAAGAAATCGATAAGAGGCAAATGCAAATAATGGCAGAAATCTATCAAAACAGACCAGCAGGTAAAAACCTATTTTTCGAAGACCTTATGTTGCTCAAATCAAAAAGTGTTGTACTAACTAAAGTTAGATAACAACCTGGGGCATTTACTGATAAAATTACAGCTCAATCCGACATACAGAGATTTTTCACGAATTTTTACTGTGAAGCAAAAATATCTGTTTCGGGACAACAACTTCCCCAAATCTTACTTCTCTCTCATTAGAGGTTATTCTTGGCACAAAAACCAAACTAAAAGGATAAGGAGAGTTTATTACAGAAGTAATAACTTCCAATACTCAACTAAAACTATTGGATTATCTCCCAAGAAGTACTTTTCTTTAACGCATTTAAGTTAGGCTTGATAGTTTGAGAAGATGCTCACATAAGAAATATGAATTGAAGTAAAAGAGAGCATCAAAAAGCAAATTGAAAACACATTTAAGTCTAACCCACTTCCTATGCATAGGAATCTTGTAAAGAAACAAGTCATGAAAGCACAAAGCAACAAGCATAGGAAAGCAAAACAAGTGCAACTTCAAGATTTTCAACATAAAGAGGGGAAACTTAATATTGTTGAGATACATAAAACCATGTTTCCCTCTCTCGTAATAACTTTCAATAGCAACATGAATAAAATTAAAATATAACTATCACATAAAACATTCTTATCATGAGCCACATGCATAAAATAATTATTACTCTCCACATAAGCATAGTCATTCTTATTAGTTGTAGTGTGAGCAAATTCAACAAAATAGCTATCATTATTATTATTCTGATCACCCTAATAATCAAATATAGGAGGCATATTGTAATCATAATTAATTTTCTCCTCAATAGTAGGTGGACTTAAAATATCATATTCATCATTGTAATCATCATATATTGGAGGTAAAGTATCATCAAAGAAATTTTTCTCCTCTAAAGCCGGGGAACTAAAAAGATCATTTTCATAAAAACTAGCTTCCCCAAGCTTAGACGTTTACATAGCATTAGCAATAATGGTGTTCAAAGAATTCATACTAATAACATTGCTATTATCATGCAAATAAAGTTCCATAGGTTTTTTAATTTTCTCTTTAAACACTTCATGTCCTAACTCAAGATAAATACTATAAAGCTCTCTAATTTTTTTTTTGTTTTCCATTAAGCCTAACTAGTGAAAATAAGAAACAAAAATATATAATTGTATAATCTAAAGGAAATAACTTCGAGCACTCACACACCAGCAACAGTACTAGAAGATAGCTTAGTAGCCAGAGGATGTGAGTACCTTTTACCTTACCTCCATGGCAACGGCGCCAGAAAAGAGCTTGATGTCTACGCACGCTTCTATTCTTGTAGACAGTGTTGGGCCTCTAAGTGCAGAGGTTTGTAGAACAACAACAAGTTTCCCTTAAATGGATTACCCAAGGTTATCGAACTCAGGAAGGAAGTGGTCAAAGGTATCCCTCTCAAGCAACCCTGCAATCAAGATACAAGAAGTCTCTTATGTCCCCAACACACCCAATACACTTGTCAGGTGTATAGGTGCACTAGTTCGGAAAAGAGATAGTAAAATACAACTAGTATGGATGATTATAAGACAACGGTGCCAGAAAAGAGCTTGACGGGGAGGAAGAGACTAAAGGCAAACAAAGATGGAAGCAAGCAAACATGTAGCAGGACTAGTTGTAAACAGTGTTTCAATGCTTAGAAACAAGGCCTAGGGATCATACTTTCACTAGTGGACACTCTCATATAAATATCTTCTCTTCATGATGCTACCCTAAACTACTCTCCGGTTGGACAACTCTAATCCATGGCAGGGCTACAAAAGCACTCCTTAAAGTTCGCATTCCCCATATAGATAACCCCACACTGTCATCTTGAGCGCTAGATGGTTCCAACAAACACCACAATTTCATAGAGACATCCAACTCAAAATATAACTCATGATAAGTATTTCTGTAATCTTTAGCCTAAGTGCCACACCGTGTGCACACTGTCAACTTCATACACGTGGGGATAACCGGAGATTACAATTAAAGCACTTGAGTAGCAGAGTAGATCTACTTGATTACTAAGCTCATGATCACAATAATATCACGCATAGAGAGAGAGGTGAACACATAGCTACCGGTAGATCCCTTAGCCTTGAGGGAGAACTACTCCCTCCTCATCATGGGAATCAGCAACGACAATGGAGATGGTGGTGGAGATCGATGTAGATGGCTCTGGGGGCAATTCACCGTCCCGGCAGAGTGCCGGAACAGAGACTTTTGTCCCCCGAATCTCCTCTTCGGTGGCGGCGGCGTTGCAGACCTTTTCGTGGATTTCTGCCCATGTTAGGGTTTACGTCTATAGGAAAAATGGCTCCTCCGTCTCCGCGTTGGACTCCGTGTTGCGTATGGAAAAAAATAGGAACTTCGGCTTTTGTTTCGTCCAATTCCGAGAATATTTTTTACTAGCTTTTCTGAAACCAAAAACAGCAGAAAACATGCAATTGCACTGCAGCATCTTGTCAATAAGTTAGTTCCAGAAAATGTATAAAAATACCTCAAAGTGTAGACAAAACATAAGAAAAATGATATAAAACAAGCATGGAGCATCAAAAATTATAGATACGTTTATGACGTATCATCATGCAACTACAAAAGATGACAAGAATATCTTGATCGTAAGTGTCTTCTTAGAAAGACAAATTAGATATTGAAACTATGATTTTAAATTTTTAGTTTTTTAGGGTTTAGGTTTTCCCAGAGAAACTATAATTGTATTTCTTTGAACAAATTAGTAACCTTTATTAATTATTAAGTCAACATCTTCCACAAGTTGTGGAACCATAAACTCGTAGGGAGACTCAAAATCGAGGGTATTATTCTGTCAAAAAAAAAATTCAAAGATGTGACAGACCTGACGACAACAGACACTACAAGATGGTCTTCAGGCACTACGAGATGGTCTTCGCTTAGTTGAACACATTGGGTGCAAGAGACTATATGTAGAATCTCACTGCATGCAGGCTATCTAGACGTTGGCAGACCCAAGACAAAACAGGAATGATGTCAGATCATGGTAGGGTTTAGCGCGACATGAATTTCTCACCGTCCGAGAGGTGCAAACACTGTGGCACATATGGTCGCAAGATCATTAGATGATATAGATGGATGATGCTTTTCTAGTCTCCAAGTTCACCGCAAAGCATCCGTGTTTAGTTTTACCATGTCTGCAGGAGGTCTCGACCATCCATCTTTTTTGGTACTTTCCTTTACTTTTCCTTGTCTTCCTGTTGTTTGCCACCATTGCTTTGATGGAAAGAGCCAGGAGACTTCATGATGAGGCTGATGTTGGGGGGAAGATGCAAAACCCCCACTGCTTGCAATGAACTCTGGGATAGCTTCAATCAACATATATGCAGCGGAAATAAAACAACGAGCACATGCACATGTGACACAAGGATTTACGTGGAAAAACCTCCTAAAGGTGAGGAGAAAAAACCACGGGTGTAGACCAATCGGTCCACGCAAGCTTCACTATGAGATACCTAGGTACAGAGTCTTCTCTAGAACATTTAGATATATACAACACACTCATCATGTTGCCAACCGGCAACAACAACAATAACCACTTGAAAGAAAGATTACATCAAAGCAGAGTATTTTAGTGTATGTCCTCTTCAGTAATCAGCAAACTTCTCTTAAACCTCATATCCAATTAGCATCAAACTTGGTAAACTAGCTGACATACGTGTTTCCAACATACATGCCAAATTTCAGCTCAATTTAACACCGTTTGCCTGCCCAAACTGTTCGTCTACCAAAACTTCTCTATGCTGAAACTGCAGCAGTCAGAACTGACTAAACCGCTTTCAAATCTGATGCTACACCGATCCAAATCTCAAACCAGCTAACCAAATCAAAGTACTCAAAGCAAGGAACAAGCTCACCAAGTTTAGAGCCAATCCAAATACGTTTGAGCCTCCAAACACTATCTTCAAGACAGACCGGTCAGATATCAAAAATCTAGACGGAGATCACCTCTCCTTCTTTTTCCTCTATTCTCACTAGGTTGTGGTGTTGTTGTGTGTTCTCTCGCCCTCTCTCAGCAGTAGCCACATTGGCTTGCTTCTCTCTTGCTCATACTCTCACACCTAGCCACCATATGTGTGCACCTTCTCAATTTGCATTTGCTTGGAATTCAGCACATATCGAATCCAATGATAGCGAACATCAATATGCTTCGACCTCGAATGAAAACTTGTATTCGTACTTAGGTGAATGGCACTTTGGTTATCACAAAACAGCACATACTTGTCTTTCTCAAAACCAGGCTTACAAGCCAATCGTTTCAGCCACAATAGATCTTTGCTTTCCTTAGTTACTGCGATGAGCTCGGCATCAGTTGTGTTCAGCGCCACACACTTTTGCAACCTTCTTTGCCATTTCACTACTCCCCCTAAATGGGTAATCAAGTAACCTGAAGTAGACTTCATTCCATCTACATCTCTAGCCAAGTCTGAATCTAAATATGCAATCAGCTTGGGCTCACTACCACCAAAGCAAAGCTTCATATTAGTGTTGCCCCGGAGATACCTGAAAATGCACTTCACAGCTTCCCAATGTGGTCTTCCTAAATTGGACATAAATCTTCTCACAACACTAACCACTTGAGAAATTTCATGTCGTGTGCACACCATAGCATACATCAAACTTCCAACAACTAAAGCATAAGGAATATTTTGCATTTACTTTTTCATCTCTTCTCAGTGGAGGGGAATTGATTTTTACTCAACTTGAAATGAGATACGAGTGGACAACTCACTTCCCTTGCCTTGTCCATCTTGAACTTGCGAAGTACCTTCTCAATATATTTCTCTTGAGACGAGTACAACTTGTTGGATTTTATGTCTCTCTCAATTATCATGCCGAGAATACACTTTTCTGGATCTAAGTCTTTCATGGAAAAACTTTTGCTCAACTCTTTCTTTAATCTAGCAATCCTAGATACATCCTTGCCAACAATCAAGATATCATCAACATAAAGCAACAACATGATAAAATCATCACCTGAGAATAGTACCTATGAATAAATACACAATGGTCTGAGCTACATCTCTTGTAGCCTTTCTCCCCCATGGCATATTCAAACTTAATATACAATTGCCTCGGTGTTTGTTTCATGACATAGAGACTTTTCTTCAATTTGCACACATAGTCTTCTTTGTCTTTAACAAGAAACCCCTCAGGCTGCTCCATGTAGATTTCTTCCTCCAACTCTCCATAAAGGAAAGTTGTCTTCACATCCATTTGCTTAACCTCCAAGTTGAGACTTGCTGCCATGCCAATGATCATTCAAATTAATGTCATATTCACCGTCGAATAAAATATTTCATCAAAGTCAATACCTTTTCTTGCCCTTGGGCAACTTCACCAGCTCATAAGTATGATTCTTATGCAAGGAATCTATCTCTTCTTGCATAGCCTTATTCCACTCCTTTTTGTTCTTATCTTTCATTGCATATTGAAAGCACTCAGGTTTTGAACCATCAAACAATAACACCATGTATTGGTTTGAATCATACCTAGTGGAAGGAATGCAACCTCTACTGGACCGTCTGAGTGCAGCAACTTGTGGACTATCCGGTGCAGGTGCTTGCTGATCATGATCATCTTTTTCAACATCATACTCTTGCTAGTGGGGAGCACCCTCACCTATACCACTATGTGCATCATCTTATACATCTTATGCATCATCATATTTAGCTTCTTGTTGAGCTGAATTTGCAGGAACTGGGCCAGAATCAGATGTGTCTTGTTGTTGATTTCGAGGACAAACATGTTGTTCTTGAACCTGCACCTTTGTCTTCACAATATCCTCAATCGTTTGGTCTTCAACAAACACAACATCACTAAAAGTGCAATGGACGTCGCCTAGAGGGGGGTGAATAGGCTTTTTAAAAATATTACGGTTTAGGCTCAAGTAAATGCGGAATAAAACTAACGTTTAATTTATTGAGCACGAAACATAACCACTAGGTTTCCCTAAGTGCACCAACAACCTATGCTAAGCAATACAAGCAACAAGGTGATAGCAAGATATAAATACTTCAAGCACGATGGCTATCACAAAGTAAAGTGCATAAGTAAAAGGGCTCGATTGAGAGATAACCGATGGACGCGGAGACAAAGATTTGTTTCCCGAAGTTCACTTCCAAAGAAGCTACGTCTCCGTTGGAGAGGTGCAATGGCGCAATGCTCTCTGAACGCTACAAATGGCTCACCTTGAGGTGTGGTGGTGTAACATCCTAGCATTAGAGCTTAGAAATAAGCTGAACACAGATGTGTGCATTGCATTCATGCATAGAAAATCCGAATAATTTTCGCGCTTTTAAATAAAAACTTGTCAAAGATATTGAAGCTTCTCTTAACTTGATGGAATTAAAGTAGATCATCAAGTTGACTGCGATAAGTTTCAATATGACCTTTGTTAAAACCTTATTTTGGGTAAGGGAGATTTGATCTAAGGGTAGATCAAATGTAATAAAAGTGAAACCTGATACATTATTTAATGATTTATATTTGATCCTTAGATAATCATATCCTAGTATTCATTACACAACTCATGAATACCAAGTTATAAACATAACTTAAGTAATAGGAATGTAACAACTTAATATTGACCTATCTTAATCTCATCTACTTATACCATGAGTATCATGGTAATACCTAACCTTAACTCTTTAGCGAGATTGAGTAGGAAAGAAACCAAGTCAAGATCATTCACCATACATCTTTATTTCCATATCAATCCTTATGGAATCCTATCCTTATATTTGTTATTCATCAATGTTAAGTAATCAATTATTGATTCACCAATTCTTAACCTAGAAACTCTTGCCTTTATCATAACAATCACTCTAAGTCCTTAGAGAATGAAGTAAGAATAGGTAAGTGGTAATGATAGATTTAAATATCAACTAATAGGATGGGAGTGTTGGAAGAGAATGAAATCATTATAATACTTGATGGAGTAACTCACTCCTGAATAGATAGAAGAGTTATGCAAAAGATATAATTATATGTTAACAAATAGGATTATAAGGATGAACATTGAAGATAGTTACCAATGAGTAATCCTATTGAATAAAGTAGGTATAGTAATTGAATAATATTTCTTAGTAAGATAGATTCACTGAGCAAATAATTTTAATACAACTATAATGTTGTATGGATGAAAGCCTTGATTAGCCAACTGGAAACCTAAGCCATATATGATCAAAGGATTATAATGATCATGCTTTACTCACCAAGATTGAATGCTTAGATCATGTATAAGTGACATTGGTGAATAGAACATGATTGAACCCTAGTATAGCAATGTTATTCTAGGTTAGCCATGACAAGTCACATTAATATAATGTGAGGTTGGAGTATAAGATACTAGAGTGAAGTGAATATAAGATAGTATGATTGTGATGATGTTAGAGCAACATTGGATTAAAGAAGTAGTATTTTCCTCTTTGGAAATACTAAGCACTTGAGGTGAAGTAGGATTTGATGTATACATCTATTGAAATAATATTAGTGAAAGGATGATAAGGGAAGAGCATGAATGGAAGTAACTGTAAAACAATTGTTAGATTGGAGGTTATCAGCAGTAGAGTTGTTGTTATAACCAAGTATGGATATAAGAAGATTATGAAAGCTTTAGTGTCAAGCTCATTGGATTTACAAGGTGGATAATAATATTTCTATAAAGTAAAGCTCATCATGTTAGCACATGATGAAGGATATAAAGAAGTAATATATCTAGGAAAGGAATTCCTTAATTAGTAGCCCAGGATTGTGAATTATGGAAGATAGGAATTCTTGGTAAACATTAAAACCATAAATTTTTAACCAAACATAAAATCCATTTCATCTGAGTGATTTATCATCCTATTTCCACAATGTCTTATAGGAATAATTTCATATAGCAAATCACTCAAGTATATCTTTTACACTTTCAAACCTTTAAATCATGTGTAGCACATAATTGGAAATTGCCCAATATTATATCCATATATTAATCACACTTAAGTAAGTAGTGAATAACTAGTTCCAAGAAAAGAATTATGCATATTCAAAATAAGAAAGGTGGTTAGGATTCACCTGTTATTAGGTTTTGAATAATAGAATTCACCATATAAAGATTTCCTTAATATTATGAGTTAATGAGAATAAAATATCATTAGTTAATAGTAAGGCATTCTACAATAAGTTTGTGGATATTAGCTCAATTAAATTCATATCAAAAGCTCTCACAAATAATAATAGGAAAAGTATATTGATAAAGAAAATATAATAATATATAATAAAAGTTCACCAATTGATTCATAATAACTTTATTATTGCTGCAAGTATTCAGAAAATAAATTCCATAAAGAAAAGTTCAAATCAAGAATTAAAATACAAATCTAGAAACAAAAACCTAAAACCCTAATTCTTATTTATTCCATTCAATAAATAATTTTTTATATAATTGTGAGCATTGAAAAATATCAACATGATTAGAGTAATCAATCACTATAGTTATCTTTGGAATATTTAAAATATTATACAAAAATTATGGTATTTAAAACCTTGAAGAAATTTGAATTGAAAACAAAACAGAATAAATAAAAGGGAAAGAAACAGGAAAAAATAGAAAAAGAGTCAATTCTAGCCCATAGCCCGCTTCTCCTCCACCTATCCAACGCTCACGAGTAGTAGAGAAAACAACCCGCTCACTTCACCACGGCCCAACAGAAGCCCGACCCAGATACCATTTTGTCAACCAATCCGTCGTCTTCCTCCCCGCGTCAAGCAGGTCGCTGGAGGGGCCGGCGACCACCCGATGCCACTCCTTAGTCGCGACGCCGCCAACGGGGGCTCTGCGAGGATAAGAACGCCACGCCGTTGTACCTTCTCGTCCTCATCCTCGCCATCTCTCTCTTTCTTCCTCTCCCGCCTGAACGCGAACCCTAGCTCCGGTCAGAGAGGACCGTCGCCGTCAGTAGAGGTCATCCCGGAGTCCGTGAAGTGGTCGAGGAGATGCGCCAGAGTGCGTAGATCATCTGTGAGGAACGAAGCATCAAGGGGGCACGAGGGCGATCGAATTTTGTCGTTCCCTTTCATCGGCCTTCATCAGAATTCTCGTCGGAGATGCCACCTCTGACCACACCAGGCCTCAACGATCATCGTACGAGAATCAGGGTGAGCTCATCATACCCATGCACCCCTTAAATCCTTCTATCTTGCCGTCGTTTTCCATTCCATCGTGAACCTCTGACCGCAGTCGTGTTTGCTCGCCGTGGAGCAAGTTCTGGCGACCAAACAGGGGCGGCGCCGCCACTATTCGGCTTCCCGCACTCCACTGATTCGAACAAGACCAACCCAGCGTTCCTGCATGCTCCCAATTCGAGGATCAAACCATGATCTAAGGATCATTCCTTGGATGATGTCAGCGTGACATCACGTTGATGTCATATATCATTTTATCATTTCCTAAATTGAGTTATTCATTTCTGTAATAAAGAAAAACCTGAGATATGACATGGCAAAGGTCCCACCAGTCAGTGACTGGGTTAGGATAGGCTCTGGTGAGAAAAACCCTTCATTTCATGCTGACATCAACATTACCTAATAAACACATTTAGTTATTTAATTAAAAAAATTCATAAAATGATTCAATCTTATAAAATCAATAACTTTTGTTTTGTAATTCAGAAAAACATGTTTAATATATGAAAACATTTAGAAAAATAAAATCTACAACTTAAAACTATTATCAAATATTATTATGATGATTATTTAAATAAATATTATTTAATAAAAGTTTTATAAGTAATAAAACTTTGATAATTCATATTTTAATAATGGTAAATGTTAAAAATATAAATAAAATATCAAAAATCTTAGAAAAATAAGAATTATAATTTAAAACTATAATCATGCATTATTATTCCACTTAATTAAATATTTGTTATTTGTTAAGTCTTTATAAAGTAATAAGTATTATAAAAATCATATCTTATTATTTTTTAAATCACAAAAATAAGTATAATATACCAAAATGATCACAAAAATAATACATATATGTTAAAAATATAATATTCCACTTTTAAGTTAAATAAAAAGTTAAATACTTTAATAACTTGAATTTAAACCTATTTCTTTAGTTAATAATTCATATAATGTCAAATAAAATTTGTTAATATTTCTTAAATTAACCAATTAAATCTAATAAATAGTATTAATCTTAAATACTAATATTATGAAGTCAAATGGTACAACACATTTTAAAAATGCAATTTTATTGAATTATCATTCAACCATAAGTGTAGATTATTTTCTAAAAAGATTCTTATCCAATATAAAATCTCCAAGAATAATTTGTAATGAGATAAAACCCATTCCTTTACTTTAACCACAAGTTTATAAACAAATCAAAACACTATAGTGAGTTTGTAAGTAGTAAATAATATTGTTTACTTATTCACAACCCTTAACCACACCCTTATTGGGAGATAAATCCCTTTATACATTTATAATGTAAAGAAACCACTACCAAATAAAAGTAATACCATTCTTAAGTAACTTTAAAGAAACAATATGAAGTGAACAAGGTATAAGTATAATAAGCATTACACCTAAAGTCCATCTATGTTTTAAAGTTAACTTTAGTCTACCGGACTTTAAGTATAATACTAAAAATTTATTATATACTTTATAGTTAACTTTGGTCTGTTATAATTAAGTTATAAAGCATCTCAAATCCAAACTGTTCCAGCAAGCACAAACAACATCAACCACCTCTGATTAGTCATAAGGATTGTTTAAACCTTAATAAAGGAATCTTTTCTTCAAAAGTTATTCGTTTTGCCACTTCAGTCAATATATGACAATTAATAGTAAACACCTTACTTTATACTTTACTTATATATTTAGGATTAATAAAAATTAAAGTTCTTTATAAGTGACACTACTTGTAAAGTAAATTTGAAGATAAACAATTATTATATAAGTAGTCTTTAAGTAGCATTCCATATGTGTGTACCTTATTGTTATATAGATATGTGTTGTTCACACACATTCACAAGCCATAATAAGATGCACAAATATGAAACTTAATATAAAAGAGCAACACATTCCAAAGAAACCATTTCTAGTATTCAAACCCTAGAGCAACGTTATCCTCGGGATTCGAGTTTACGAAATTGCATTACATTACTTATGCATAATAGTATCTTGCTTCTTTAAACATTAGTCCTTACCGGACCAATGATGTTGTTTTCAGATATTGGATCTTATATTGTCTTGAAGACCGTGAGTGCATAATCTTGCAATCACAAAAGGCAAGTTCACACTTGCTCATGTCCTTTGATTATTTTTTGTAAAGTATTTTACAAATCCAGTGTTGTCATCACCTGCATTTAAAAAAGGTCAGAAAACACTATTTTCATAATAATATGATTATAGGTTATTTACCATGAGGTAATAACCGACTATAAGAGTTATAGTGGTAAAGGAACATATTATCTGGGACTTAACAACCAATGTCGCCAGTGATTCTTGAGCCGTATATTACGCGCTGACCATGAGATTTGGAATGGGACTAAGAAGTCAGCTGTATCTTTTCCCTCTCGCATGGAGCCGGATGTGCGGGCCGTGGCTGTTATCACTCATAGTGTGCATATTATATGGTAATTCGTAGAGGATATGCAGCATATGGGTGGGAACCCTCAATGTCCCACGATAGTTCCGGCATCTGAACGGTCTGTACTGCCAATAGCCATAATTCAATAGGTGGGCTGGCATACACCAAGGAGACATGCGGGGTCACGGAGAAGGCAGTGATTGGCTTGGGTCTTAGTCTGGGCCTCACACCAAGGAAGTGTGAACGGGTTCGCGGCCCGGATGTGCAACAAAGCTAAGATCTCTCATGGGTAAAGTGACGCACCTCTGCAGAGTGTAAGAACTGTAACTTGTTACTCCCTGTTCCAGGAAGGAGCTGCGAACACGGTGGGAAAGGAACTCCATGAAAGTTCTGGTAAACCCGTGAAGGCTGACGGACATAGCTTTTCTGAATAAAAGCAACCTTTGAAGAAATGTTTACGAAAACCTGCATTGTCTACGACCTATGGTATGTGGCTGTAGATATAGTGCATCAAACACTCCTTTCCTAGTGAACTTGCTGAGTACGCTCATACTCAAAGTATCTTCTTAACCTTTGCTAGGTTCTAAAGCCAGTACAAACGATGTATACATCAAGTTATGCTCCAGGAATTATCACCAGAATCTAAAGTTCTTCAATGAAGTCAAGGAAGTCAACATATACATCAACTCAAGTGAAGACGAAGTTACTGATTAGATAGGAATATAATCTCTAGCCATAGAAACAATTTATGTAGTGTATTGCAATAGCAGCAATGCCAGACCATTAGTTAAGATACTAGTCTTAATAGTATGATAGTTTTTGAGTTGTTTATTTCTGATTCTTCTTTGTAAGAAGTTTCTTTCTCTCTCTTTAACCTAGAGTGTTCTCTGGATCTTTTGTAAAGAGTTGATTTGTAACCTATAGTCATGTCTTGGACCTGCGTGTTTCTGTTGTACCACTCTGAGGGATGTAATACTAGTGAACGGTGTTTCATTGGTGTTATGTCAACGACTATAGTGTACTACATCATGCAGTGGTATGCTGGGTCACCGCAGGTGGCTCGATGCTCACCCAATGCCACATAAGGCCTCACCCCGGATGCGGAAGCACACAACTCACCGACGCCACAAAAGGCTCACCCTATTCTCCCGAGTGCGCACCATAAAAGGCGGGCACTCGCTCCACTATGGGACACTTGAGGGCGGTCACCGAACACGTACATTATTGGGGCTATCTCCACAACTCAATTAGAGGCTCCCAACAACAAAGCCACAAAAGGATACACCACCACAAAAGGCCAACAAAGCCACAAAAGGCTACAAGACCACAAGAGGTCAACAAGACCACAAAAGGTCAACATGAAGGGTTTCGCAGCATAGTAAATCAAAAAAATTCTACGGATGCGAACGGGAAAGCCAAGATCTAATCTAGGAGATGCAATCAACGATAGGGATAGATGAGATCTTCATACCCTTGAAGAAATCGCACAGCGGAACGTTCAACAGAACGTGGTTGATGTAGTCGTACTAGCCTTCTCCTCCTCGTGATCCGATCCGATCCAACGCCGCAAGTGACGATGCCTCCGAGAGATGCACACGTACGGCATCGCAACGTCTCCTCCTCCCTCGGTCCATCAAGTGGGGTGGAGATATAGATTGGATCTACAACACGACAGCGTGGTGCAAAGGTGGAGAGTTTCTGCGGCAGGGCTTCGCCTACACGCAGTCGGGGGAGAGAGAGATCTGGAGGGCAGCAGGTAGGCGGCTAGGGTTCAAGGAGTGGGGGAGTAGGGCTGCGCCCCTGTCCTCTATATATAGGGGGCTGGCCGGCCCCCTTGGCCCCTCCTCCAAGCCCTAGGGCGGCGGCCCCAAGGGTTGGAGTGGGGGGCAAGTTTTCCCTCTCCTTCTAGAAGGTTTCCCTAGGGTTTCCCCTAGGGTTTGGTCGGCTGGGCCTATGGGTCCTTGTGCCCCTGGCCCAATGCGGCAAGGGCACTCCCTCGTAGGCCCACGCACCCCTCCGACAAGTGGGGCCACGTTGGTCCCACTCCGGAAGCTTCTAGAACCTTCTGGTACAATACCAAACATTCGAAACAATTCCGAAACCCAAAAACTGCTTTCCTTTATATGAATCTTATTCTCCGGACCATTCCGTAACCTCTCATGATGTCCTGGATCTCATCCGAGACTCCGAAAAAAACTCATAAACCAATTATCCATTCTATCCTAGCGTCGAGGCAAATTAAGTGTGTGACCCTACGGGTTCGAGAATATGCAGACATGATCTTCTATCAATAATCAGCAGCGGGATCTGGAAACCCATATTGACTCCCACATATTCATCGATGATCATATCAGATGAACCACGATGCCAGGATTCAATTAATCCCATATATATTCCCTTCGTCACGCGATATTTTACTTGCCCGAGATTCGATCGTTGGTATCGACATACCTAGTTCAATCTCGTTCACAGCAAGTAGTTTACTCGTTCTGTAATCCGATATCACTTTGTGATTAACTCCTTAACCACTTGCTTGCAAGCGGTGTTGATATCGATTACCGAGTGGGCCCGAAGTATATCTCTCTGACTTGGGAGGGACAAATCCCATCTCGATACATACAACCCAACAAGTACTTTCCGATCACCTGAGAGACACCTTTATGATCACCCTCTCATAGGATGACGTTTGATGACCTCAAAGCTTTCTTCCGATACCAGGGAGTTGCATTATCTCATGGTCTAAGGAATAAAATATTTGACATAGAAAAAGCTTCGCAAAGATGAACACGATGACACGATCTAATTGCTCTGCTTGATTTGGGTCTGTCCATCACATCATTCTCCCAATGACATGATCTCATTATTAATCGACAACTCATGTCTATGGTTAGGAAACCTTAACCATCATTAATCAATGAGCTAGTCCATAGAGGCGTACTAGGGACACGGTGTTGTTCATAAACCACACAAGTATCAAAGTTTTCGCTTAATACGATTCTAGCATGGAATATAAACTTTATCATGAACAAGAATTATAACAATAGCATCTTTATTATTGCCTCTAGGGCATAATTCCAACAGTCTCCCACTTGCACTAGAGTCAATAATCTAGTTTACATCTGGCAAAAATCTAACACCCATGGCATTGAGGTGCTGATCATGTTTTGCTCGTGGAAGAGGTTTAGTCAACGGATCTACGACATTCAGATCTGTATGTACTTTGCTAATATTTAGATCTCCATCTGTTATATAATCTCGAATTATATGAAATCGGCGGTTGATGTGCTTGGTCTTTGGATGATATCTTGGTTCCTTAGCCAATGCTATGGCGCCAGTGTTGTCGCACAATATCTCCAGTGGGTCCAAGGCACTTGGAACCACACCAAGCTCAATGATGAAGTTCCTGATCCAAACTCCTTCACTTGACGCTTCTGCAGCAGCCATGTATTCCGATTCTACTGTAGATCCCGCGATCACGCTTTGCTTGCAGCTTCTCCAGCTCACAGCTTCTCCATTCAAAATATAAATGTATCCTGTCTGAGATTTAGAATCATCCGGGTCGGTGTCGAAACTAGCGTCGATGTAACCTTTTACGACGAGCTGCTCATCACCTCCATAGACCAAGAACATTTCCTTAGTCCTGTTTAAATACTTTAGGATGTTCTTTACGGCTGTCCAGTGTTCCACTCCTGGATCACTTTGGTATCTGCTCGTCAAACTAAGAGCATTGGACACATCTGGTCTTGTACACAGCATGGCATACATGATAGAACCTATGGCCGAGGCATAAGGCACTTTGCTCATGGTTTCTCTATCGTTTACCGTAGCTGGACACTGAGTCTTGCTCAATATCTTACCTGACAACATGGGCACTGAACCTTTCTTTTCCTTATCCATTCTGAACCTCTTCAGAACTTTGTCTAGATATGTACTTTGGCTTAAAGCTATTAGGCATCTTTGTCTATCTCTATAGATTTTGATGCCTAATATATAAGCAGCTTCTCCTAGGTCTTTCATTGAAAAACATTTATTCAAATAACTCTTCACTTTGTTAAGCATACCAATGTCATTTCCAATAATCAATATGTCATCCACATATAGTACTAGAAATGACACTGAGCTCCCACTCACTTTCTTGTAGATACAAGCTTCGTAGCAATTTGGAACAAATCCAAAGCTCTTGATCACTTGATCAAAATGAAGGTTCTAACTCCGAGATGCTTGATTCAGTCCATAAATGGAACGCTGAAGTTTGCACACCTTATCAGCATCCTTAGGATCGACAAAACCTTCAGGCTGCATCATATACAACTCTTCATCAATGTTGCCATTGAGGAACGCAGTCTTGACATCCATCTGCCATATTTCATAATCATGAAACGCAACAATTGCTAATAAAATCCGAATGGACTTAAACATCGCTACGGGAGAGAAAGTCTCATCGTAGTCAACACCTTGAACTTGTCGAAAACCTTTCGCGACAAGTCGAGATTTATAGACAGTAACATTACCATCCGCGTCCGTTTTCTTCTTGAAAATCCATTTGCACTCAACGGCCTTACGGTCGATAGGAGGGTCCACCAAAGTCCATACTTGGTTTTCGCTCATGGATCCCAATTTGGATTTCATGGCCTCTAGCCATTTATCAGAGTCTGGGCTCATCATTGCTTCCTCATAGTTCACAGGTTCATTGTTGTCTACTAACAAGACAGTTAAGACAGGGTTGCCGTACCACTCAGGAGGGGCACGTGACCTTGTCGACCTGCGACGTTCAGCGGTAGCATCGCCCGAAGTTTCATGATCCTTATCATTAGCTTCCTCTCTTGTTGGTGCAGACGGCACTGGAACAATTTCAGGTGCTGTGCTACTCTCCAACTCGAGAGAAGGTTCAATAACCTCGTCTAGCTCTACCTTCCTCCCACTCACTTCTTTCGAGAGAAACTCCTTCTCAAGAAAGGATCCGTTCTTTGTGGCAAACACTTTGCCTTCGGATCTGTGGTAGAAGGTATACCCAATCGTTTCCTTAGGGTGTCCTATGAAGACGCATTTCTCCGCTTTGGGTTCGAGCTTGTCCGGCATCAACTTCTTGACGTATGCTTCGCATCCCCAAACTTTAAGAAACGATAACTTAGGATTAGCACCAAACCACAGTTCATACGGTGTCGTCTCAACGGATTTAGATGGTGCCCTATTTAAAGTGAATGCAGTGGTTTCTAATGCATAACCCCAAAATGATAACGGCAAATCTGTAAGAGACATCATCGATCGCACCATATCTAATAGAGTTCGATTCCGGTGTTCAGATACACCATTGCGTTGTGGTGTTCCAGGTGGCGTGAGTTGAGAAACTATTCCGCTTGCTTTAAGATGCGTGAGAAAATCATAACTCAAATATTCACCTCCACATCGGATCGTAGAAATTTAATTTTCCTGTTACGATGGTTTTCCACTTCATTCTGAAATTCTTTGAACTTTTCAAACGTTTCAGATTTATGTTTCATTAAATAGATATACCCATATCTACTTAAGTCATCATTAAAAGTGAGAAAATAGCGATATCCACCGCGCGTCGAAACACTCATTGGTCCGCATACATCGGTATGTATGATTTCCAACAAGTCCGTTGCTTGCTCCATTATACCGGAGAACGGGGTTTTGATCATCTTGCCCATGAGGCACGGCTCGCACGTGTCAAATGATTCAAAATCAAGAGACTCCAAAATTCCATCAGAATGGAGTTTCTTCATGCGTTTTACACCAATATGACCTAGACGGCAGTGCCACAAATAAGTTGAATTATCACTATCTACTTTGCATCTCTTAGCCTCAATGTTATGGATGTGTGTTTCATTGCTTTCGAGATTCAGAAGAAATAAACCATTCATAGCAGGTGCATGACCATAAAAGATGTTACTCATATAAATAGAACAACCATTATTCTCCGATTTAAATGAATAACCGTCTTGCAATAAACACGATCCAGATATAATGTTCATGCTCAACGCAGGCACATAATAACATTTATTAAGGTTTAAAACTAATCCCGAAGGTAAAACTAAGGAGAGCGTGCCGACGACCATCACATCAACTCTTGATCTGTTGCCAACGCGCATCGTCACCTCATCCCTCGCTAGCCGCCGTCTATTCCGTAGCTCCTGTTTCGAGTTACAAATATTAGCAACTGAACCAGTATCAAATACCCAGGCACTACAACGAGCGCTAGTAAGGTAAACATCAATAACATGTATATCAAATATACCTTTGATGGTGCCAGCCTTCTTGTCCGCTAAGTACTTCGAACAGTTGCGCTTCTAGTGACCCTTGTCCTTGCAATAGAAGAACTCAGTGTCCGACTTAGGTCCAGACTTGAGCTTCTTCTCAGCAGGGGCAACGCGCTTGCCGCTGCCTTTCTTGAAGGACTTATTTGCACCCTTACCTTTCTTAAAGCTAGCGGGCTTGTTGACCATCAACACATGATTATCTTTCTTGATGTCCACCTCCGCAGCTTTCAGCTTAGCGAAGAGCTCAGTGATCGTATCAGTGGAACCAATCTGATTATGAGTAACTACAAAACCTTTGTAGCTAGTAGGGAGTGATTGCAGAACTCTGTCAATCTTGAGCTCTTCTGGAATCTTGCAATCCAGTTGCTCAAGACGTTGAGTGTAGCCCGACATCTTAATGGCGTGCTCACTAACGGAACTCCCTTCCTCCATCTTGCAGTTAAAGAATTTCTCAGAGATATCATATCTCTCAGAACGGGCCTGAGTCTGAAACATGGTTTTCAGTTCCTCAAGAATCTCAAAGGGCCCGGCGAACTCCTCAAAACGATTTTGAAGGTCCGATTCCATAGCAAACAACATGGTGCTCTTAATCACACCATAATCATCTTTGCGCGACTGATAAACAGCTTTTTCATCAGTCGGCGCATCTATAGCAGGGGTGTCACCTAGCGCTTTCTCAAGGACATAGTCCTTTTGTCCGCCAGCGAGAATGATTCTCAGATTGCGGAACCAGTTGGTGAAGTTAGACCCATTGTTCTTAAGCTTTTCTTTCTCAGCAAAAACGTTGAAGTTGAAGTTGGACTTAGCCATTTGATCTACAAAATTTGCAAGTACAATTTAGACTATGTTCATGATAACTAGTTCAACTTAATCAAATTACTAGATGAACTCCCACTAAATTCAACATCCCTCAAGTTGTTTAGTGAACATGATCCAAATTCACCACACCTAATCCAATCTTCACGAGAAGAGATGTGGTTTCAATGGTGGACAAAAAAGTGTCGATCATATCATTCATATGACTCATGCTTAAACTTTCGGTTCGTGTGTTCTGAGGCCATGTATGTACATGCTAGGCTCGTTAAGTCAAACCCAAGTATTTCCGCGTGTGCAAAACTGGCTTGCACCCGTTGTATGTGAACGTAGAGTTTATAGCACCCGATCATCACGTGATGCTTGAACACGACGAACTTTCGCAACGGTGCATACATGGGGAGAACACAGTTTTATCTTGATCTTTAAGTGAGGAATCATCTTATAATGCTACTGTCGCGATCTAAGCATAATAAGATACATAAAAGGATAAACATCACATGCATATAATTTTATGTGACATGGTATAGCCAATCTCCGCGCAATGATCTCCATCTTGTGCGTGCCAGCATGATCTCCATCACTCCACCATGATTGTCTCCACCACGAATAGCAACTACAACTATTGCTAACTACTTAGCGATAAAGTAAAGCTATTACATGGCGTATAAGAAGTTGACACACAGGTCATACACAATTATAAAGACAACCATATGGCTCCTGCCGGTTGTGTACTCATCGACATGCAAGTCGTGAAATATTACAAAACATGATCATTGCATACAACATACACATCACATCTTGGGCCATACCATATCACAGAAACACTCCCTGCAAAAACAAGTTAGACGCCTCTACTTTGTTGTTGCATGTTTTACGTGGCTTATGGGAGTAACAAGCTAAGAACGATTCTTACCTACGGAAAGACACAACGGTGATATTATGGTTGCCAACATCCGGTGTAAATCCCATGACAACTATAGTGAGAGAAACTGGCATCCACCAGCCGCATGTGTGGAACAAGCCACACGTCAAGTGCGGAGCCGGTCTCGCGAACGAGGTCGCGTAAAGTTGGCCTGGACCGCTTCGATCTCACTATCCCGCGTCATAGGAAGTACACAACAAGAGGCTTGCAACATAAAACATCAACACCCGCAACAAGCATGTTGCGTTCTACTCGTGAAACACATCTACGCATAGATCTAGCTCTAATACCACTGAAGGGTTTCGCGGCATAGTAAATCAAAAAAAAATTACGGATGCGAACGGGAAAGCCAAGATCTAATCTAGGAGATGCAATCAGCGAGAGGGATAGATGAGATCTTCATACCCTTGAACAAATCGCACAGCGGAACGTTCAACAGAACGTGGTTGATGTAGTCGTACTAGCCTTCTCCTCCTCGCGATCCGATCCGATCCAACGCCGCAAGTGGTGACGCCTCCGAGAGATGCACACGTACGGCACCGTGACGTATCCTCCTTCCTCGATCCAGCAAGTGGGGTGGAGAGATAGATTGGATCTACAACACGACGGCGTGGTGCAAAGGTGGAGAGTTTCTGTGGCAGGGCTTCGCCTACACGCAGTCGGGGGAGAGAGAGATCTGGAGGGCAGCAGGTAGGCGACTAGGGTTCAAGGAGTGGGGGAGGAGGGCTGCGCCCCTGTCCTCTATATATAGGGGGCTGGCCGGCCCCCTTGTCCCCTCCTCCAAGCCCTAGGGCGGCGGCCCCAAGGGTTGGAGTGGGGGGCAAGTTTTCCCTCTCCTTCTAGAAGGTTTCCCTAGGGTTTCCCCTAGGGTTTGGCCGGCTGGTCCTATGGGGCCTTGTGCCCCTGGCCCAATGCGTCCAGGGAACTACCTCGTAGGCCCACGCACCCCTCTGACAAGTGGGGCCACGTTGGTCCCACTCCGGAAGCTTCTAGAACCTTCCGGTACAATACCGAACATTCCGAAACAATTCTAAAACCCAAAAACTGCTTTCCTTTATATGAATCTTATTCTCCGGACCATTCCGGAACCTCTCGTGATGTCCTGGATCTCATCTGATACTCCGAACAAAAACTCATAAACCAATTATCCATTCTATCCTAGCGTCGAGGCACGTTAAGTGTGTGACCCTACGGGTTCGAGAATATGCAGACATGATCTTCTATCAATAATCAACAGCGGGATCTGGAAACCCATATTGACTCCCACATATTCATCGATGATCATATCGGATGAACCACGATGCCAGGATTCAATTAATCCCATATATATATTCCCTTCGTCACGCGATATTTTACTTGCCCGAGATTCGATTGTTGGTATCGACATACCTAGTTCAATCTCGTTCACAACAAGTACTTTACTCGTTCCGTAATCCGATATCACTTTGTGATTAACTCCTTAACCACTTGCTTGCAAGCGGTGTTGATATCGATTACCGAGTGGGCCCGAAGTATATCTCTCCGACTTGGGAGGGACAAATTCCATCTCGATACATACAACCCAACAAGTACTTTCCGATCACCTGAGAGACACCTTTATGATCACCCTCTCATAGGATGACGTTTGATGACCTCAAAGCTTTCTTCCGATACCAGGGAGTTGCATTATCTCATGTTCTAAGGAATACAATATTTGACATAGAAAAAGCCTTGCAAAGATGAACACGATGACACGATCTAATTGCTCTGCTTGATTTGGATCTATCCATCACATCATTCTCCCAATGACATGATCTCATTATTAATCGACAACTCATGCTATGGTTAGGAAACCTTAACCATCATTAATCAATGAGCTAGTCCATAGAGGCGTACTAGGGACACGGTGTTGTTCATAAACCACACAAGTATCAAAGTTTCCGCTTAATACGATTCTAGCATGGAATATAAACTTTATCATGAACAAGAATTATAACAATAACATCTTTATTATTGCCTCTAGGGCATAATTCCAACACAACAAACCAACCACACAACCGTCTAGGGTTCCAAGAACCCAAGAGTAACAAGCCCACAAGCTTGTACTCGTCGAATCTCTGAGGAGAATTCAAACCTATGCAACAAATGCAAGAGGCAAGTCCTTATCTCTCAAATTCCACCAAAGCTACACAAGCTATTGAGGGAATAAGAGAGGAAGAACACAAGAGGAGAACACACAACTCTCCAAGATCTAGATCCCAATGATTCCTTCACAAAGAAGGGATTTGTCTTAGGGGATTTTAGATCTAGATCTCCTCTCTCAAATCCCTCAAAAAGATGCAAGAATCATAGGAAGGGAAAGGGAGAGGGAAAGCTCTTCAAGGTCAACAATGGAGGAGAGAAAGAAAGCCAAGAACCAAGAAAAGAGCTAGTACCCACGAAAGGGAAGAGGAGCCCCTTTTAAAGGGCTCCCAGATCCACCCGTTATGGGAATTCGTGATCCTGGCCGGAACTTCCGGTGGGAGGCCGGAACTTCCGGTGGCACACAGCCAACGGTCAAAAAACTACGATGCGAGAGACTGAAAATGCGAGCCTGGTCGGAACTTCCGCCGGTCCACCAGAACTTCTGGTAATTCAGACTGAAGTTCCGTCAAATAGATCAAATAAAATAAAGAGGTTACAGTACGTGGGCGGAACAAGAGCCAGAAATTCACCCGGTACTACCGGCGGCATTTATGCCCGAGCGGTACTTCTGGTCCCTGGCCGAAACTTCCGGCGGGGGCGATATTACCGCCAAAACTTCTGACCCAAATTCCGTCAAATACAACAAACCAGACAAAGAGGATACAAAACGTGAGTGGAAGAAGAAACAGAACTTCCACCGGAACTTCCGGCTGCAAAATGCCCTAGCGGAATTTCCGATGGGTAGCCGGAACTTCCGGTCAGGGAAATTCCAGAAACCAAAATTGCAATAACTTTCGCATCCGAACTCCAAACGAGATGAAACCAATTTTGTTGGAAAGATAACGACAAATAGAATCCAACGAAATATTGGGTATCACCTAGGGAGAAAATACCATGAACATATATATATATATATGTGAGGTATCTCCCAAGGTGTGGAGCCGGAAAACTCGCAAGATCAAAAACCGCAATAAGATATGCAAGGGAAATCCTTAGATGATGAACTATAGCTTGTTATGATGATGACCACAAGCTCTAGATCCTCTCATGGACAAGAACCAAATAACAACAAAGAAAGATTATGCTATGCATGCAAAGGTTTGAGCTCTCTCCAAACAATGCGAACGAGACACCCGCTTGAGAGCCCCTCTTGATAGTACGGCTATATATCCTAAACTCGGTCTCCCAACTAACACCATGAGACCGGAAAAAGAGAAGCCCCATCAAGAACATACCTTTGCCTTGAGAATTCCACTTGAACTTGATGTAGACCGTCTTATTCTTCTAGAGTGGGAACACCTTTCTTATTTGCTCTTGCTTGATGAAGATGAAGACTTGCAAATTGCTCCCCCATACTCCATGGGGAAACCTCTTCTTTGAACTTGTCTTCACAACCCCATGACCACGAGGATGGCAAGCTTCAAGCATGAGATCTTCTAGAGATGGCGCATCTTGAGCTCGCCCTTCTTCATCCCTTCTTGAGGTTGATACATCTTGATGCAACTCTTTGCACATGTCTTGATCAACCTTTGAGATCCTTCTTTCTTCATGATTCCAATGGGCACAAAGCCCTTGGACATTTCTTCATCTTTCAACCTTGAGACCAACACATGGCCCAAGTGATGCCAAAGGACAAACCTACAAGTGAAACTCAATTTACACATTAGTCCATAGAGATTGTCATTAATTACCAAAACCACACATGGGGGCATACATGCCCTTTCAATCACGACTTCTCACAACCTTTCTTGCTATTGGATCATACAACCTATAGCTGAACTGATCACCTCCATAGCCAAAAATACACTGTCGTGTCTTTAAATCAAGCTGACCTTTCATCTTGAGGGATATGAATAAAGGCCTTGCACCCAAAAACCTTCAGGTGCTCATATGAGACGTACTTGTCATAAAATACCCCGTTTGAAACATCTCCCTTCAATGGATAACTTGGTGAGAGATTAATAAGATAAACTATAGTCGACAAAGCCTTACCCCAATAATGTTTAGGCAGCTTTGCACTCGATTGAAAAAATCTAACTCTCTCAATAATTGTCCTGTTCATCCTCTCAGCAAGACCATTCAGTTGTGGTGTCTTCGTAGGAGTAAATTGGTGCCTAATTCCCTGCTCCTTGCAATAAGCATCAAATGGGCCATACTCTCCTTCATTATTAGTGTGAATGCACTTGATATTCTTCTCGGTTTCTCTCTCAACAGAGACTTGGAATTGCTTGAATACATTTAGTACTTGATCTTTAGTATTCAAAACATAGACCCACACCTTCTTGGGAAAGTCATCAATAAATGTGACATGTACTTTTCTCCACCCAATGAACTCACCTACATTTTGAAAACATTGGAATGTACCAAGTCCAGGACCTCGGTCTTCTTGTGAGGAAGTTGACTCTTGAACACAACTCTGTGTTGCTTCCCCGCTGGACAATCTGAAGATTTCTTGATGTGAACACCTTTCAATAGATTTTTCTCCACTAGCACCGCCATCCCCTTCTCACTCATATGTCAAAGTCCCTTGTGCCATAAGGCACATGCATCCTCTTTCTGCAACGCATTGACATAAGTAGCATAAAGCTTAGCATGAACATGATACAAAACTAAAACCATGTTACCTTTTGAAACAATCAGATTTCCTTTGGTGATCTTGTATTGTGCATTTCCAAATCTGCTCAAGTACCCATCTCCATCTAGAAATCCAACCGAGATAATATTGAGCCGAAGGGCCTCAACATGTCTCACTGACTTGAGGACTAGTGTCATACCATTTTTAGTCTCTAAGTGCACATCTCCTCTTCCAATGATTTTTGCTCTATCATTATTTACCATCTTCACAACACCAAAATCACATGTTGTGTAGTTGGTGAAGAGATCTCTACGAGATGTAGCATATATGGTAGAACCGATGTCCGGAATCCAAGTCATCTCATCACCATCTGCATGGCTGATGGTATCATCAGAAACTATAGTGATCCTCTCCTCAATGGTGGAAACACTGCCGCCATCATGTTTTTCATGCATGATAAACATGATCTCCTCTACCGCAGCAATCCGGCCTCCCTCACTATCACTATCCCTGTCGATTTCTTTCTGAAATTTCTTATTTTTATTTTTGTCTTTCTTCCATTATTAACAATGCCACTTGATGTGGCCCTTCTCATGATAGTGATGTCATATAATACCAGCATACTTTTCTTTGCCTTTTGATTTGCTTCTACTTCTTTCTCCTCAATTACTTGGACCTTTACTCTTGCTTCCCCCCGTGACTCGGTCACTAACATTTCAGAATGTGAGGAAGAAGCGTCCTTATCAGCAATTTTCTAGACTCTTTATTTAGTACCTCGGTCTTCACAAGGTTCCAAGTGACAACTCCATTAGGTGATGAATTGCACACGGTGACCTTAAAGGTCTCCCAAGTGTCCGGTAATGAGCCAAGTAGCAGCAAGGCTCTCACTTCATCTTCAAATGTGATTCCCATTGAAGATAGCTGATTTATAATGCCCTAAAATTCATTTACATGATCTGCAATTGGAGTGCCCTCTTTGTACCTCAAACGCATCAATTTCTTGATCAAGAACATCTTGTTAGTACCTTCTTTGCAGACATACAACTCCTTCAATTTCTACCATAAGGTACATGCATGTGACTCATCAATGATATAGTTCAAAAAATTATCATCCACCCATTGTCGAATGAACCCACAATCTTGGAGATAAAGTACCTCCCACTGATCTTATTTCATATCACTAGGCATTTCAATGGAGAACATCGGCTTCCAGTAATCCTTCACATATAACAAGTCTTTCATCCTTCTGTTCCAAGCTTGATAATTTGTACCATTCAAAGAAATCATTTTGTTGGTATTCACTTCCATCCTTCACCACAAGCAAATGCACTTAGCGCAAAACAAACCTTGCTCTGAAGCTGAATACAAAATTAACCTCGGCTCTGATACCACTTTGTTCGGGGGAGATGCAAAACCCACACTGCTTGCAATGGACTCCGAGGACAGCTTCAATCAACAGATATGCAACAAAAATAAAACAATGAGCACATGCACAAGTGACATAAGGTGACATGGTTATACCATACGGGTACACGACCTTAGCATACCTAGTCCAGCCCAAGGAAGGCCCATGACAAATATACACCGGCCCATGAAGACTTTCGGGTGGCCAGGGCCCATGACACCTTCAGATCCTTGGAGAGCAAGACAAGAGTAGATAGAAAATTCAAAGGGGTAAACCCTAAAACCTGTAACCGACTCGATCTGTGCCTGGGACCTGCCTACCTCTATATAAAGGCTAGGAGGGCACGACGAGGAGGCTCTCTGACAACCTCTCGCACACCACCGCATACACACCTCCACGCCAGATTGCATCTGCGCACCCCTGTAACCTTCGGTTCCACCATAATCAGAGTAGACAAGCAGGAGTAGGGTTTTCCCTCCGGGGGCCTGAACCTGGGTAAACCTCGTGTCCCCGTGTTGCTTGTTTGCTAACCGTTCCGCGATCTCCAGCATCCCCATCTTCTCCAAAACCCAAGTCCATAACAATGGGCATTGACGAGATTAAACCTCGTCAATTGGCGCCGTCTGTGGGAACTGGGGGCACTGATTGTGCGATCTTGATGGTCCCAACCAAAGCGATCTACAACTCCACGGCGACGGAGAGTCATCTCCTCTTCGACGTCTTCGACTTCACCGCACACTCGCCAGCCACCCTGAAGGACTTCGAGCCCGTTGGCGACGGACTCGAGATCTTGTTCGGAAGCTTCTGCTTCTAGGTGGGGCAGACCGACACTCTCCGCCTCCCAGAGCGGGTGCCCCTGCCGTCGATCAGGCCTGCTTCGTGGGCTCCACACCCCGTGCTACGCACATCACCATCGACATATGAGTCCTATGACAGCAGCAGTTGCAACTCAGATCTGTGCGATCCACCATCGGATGAAGGGACCTACGGTTCTGAATCCGATAGTTGCGGCAGCAACGATCCAATCTACGAGTGCTACCAATGCGCCATAGTCATCCAGAGTGACGCGGAACATCACGCGCCCAACCCGCCGCCTAACCCATAGGGTAGAAACGGCGGGAACAGAAGAAGCCAGTCCTCCCCACCCAATGGGGACGACACCGATCGGGTCATCCACCTCAGCGAGGAGGGATGGGCTCAAACACGCGAAGCCGTAGCAGGCAACAAGATCCTGCCCGTGGGTGCCTCACAAGACCTGCTGATGGCATACCACATGCTCCTAATCGAGGAGCACAAGAAGCAGGTGAAGATGCAGGAGGTGCTTGACAAGCGCAAGCAAGCAGCCTCAGAGTCCAGTGCGCGGCGAGCTGCGCTCTCCGCCATGGGCATTGGCTCCAGCTCGCACGGTAACCATGGCAACGAGCACCGTTCTCGGATGGAGAACATGGACCCCAAGGAGCGTCGTGAGGTAACTCGGGCCCTCAACGCGTCCTTCATGGAGATGGACGCCGACGGCAACGTCATCCCGAAGACACCACAAGCCGCAATCATGGCGGCCACTGCGCCTCGCGTCCCATCCACCTCCGGAAGGGGGCCCGAAAAGGGCCATGCATAAGTCCGCGCTTACCGGACTTGGACTCGTTGGAGCTGCGCTCCACGGAGAGGCTCCTGCGGAGCCAAAGAAGAAGGTTGCAGTCAGGTTCAACCGCAGCCCCACGCCCTCATCCGAGGACGAAGAGCACGACCTTCCTCGAAGGCACAAGAGCTCGCGTCGTCGCAGCCACGACTACAACACTCGAAGCGAGCTAACCCAGCGCAAGATCGACAAAGCGCACGCTAAGCGTGTATTCTCGTCCGAATCCGAAGAGGATGACAACGAAGGAGAACTCTGCAGATCCCGATGCTTCAGCAGATCCATTCGGCGGACGCGGATGCCGCGGAACTTCAAGATTCTTTCGGACACTCCGAAGTTCGACGGTACACAGGACCCCAAGGCGTGGCTCAGCGATCACCTGTCGTCCGTCAAGCTACACGGAGGGAACAAGGAAACCGCCATGCAATGCCTTTAGCTGCAGCTGACAAGCGCAGCCCGGATCTGGCTCAGCAGCCTATCCTCGAGATCCATCCGAAGCTGGGAGGAGCTGGCGTACAGTTTCGTCCGAAACTTCAAGGGCACCAGCAAGAGGCCTACCTCGATCGAGGAGCTACGGTCCTGCACCCAACGAACGGGCGAATCCATTCGCTCGTACATACTGTGCTGGTCCAACACCAAGAACTCCACGGCGCACATCTCTAAGGAGAGAGCTATATACGCCATCAAGGACGGCGTCAAATGCCAGGACTTCAAGGAAGAGCTTTGGCGCGTCAAGCCCAAGACACTCGACCACCTCATGGACATCGCCAACAGGTGGGCTGACGGCAAGGGCTCCGTCCACCGAGCGCACTCGGAGGAGGAAGAGGACTACGGTCGGTGACGTGAGCGCCGTAGCAAGAGAAGATCGCGCGTCTATGACCATCGCGATGGACCCGACATGGTCGCGGCTGGCTACGCCGACCGCCGCAGCGACGGCAACCTCAACAATGGCGGATATCGTGGAAGCAACTTCCGCGACGGAGGACGCCCAACGCAGTCATGGCAACGCCGTGGCCGTGACGACGGAGCCTCAGCATACGACAAACTGTCGGGTCCATGCACCATCCACTTCTACATCGACAAGCAGGATGGTAAGAAGAAAGCAAGCCACATGCTCAAGGACTGCCGCGAGTTCCAGAAACTCGGCGAGAGCATGGTTCAGATGAGGCAGCAAGCCCCGAACCCTGGATACGGGAATGCACCTACACCAGGTGAGATCGCACATGGAGCTCCTCCACCACCACCCACGGGACCTTCGAACCATCCAATCACACCCGCACAGAACAACGGTGGGCACGGGTACCCCGCGCCGAAAGGATGGCTGATGATGCAAAAGGGGAGCCCAACAAACAGGGTGCAGAAGAAATTCACCCGCCAAATTAACCTGGCCATGACCGCTCCGCCCGCCATCCCTGAGTACCTCAGCGGATCGGAGTCCTACATCACGTTCAGCCGTTCGGATCACCCTTGCCAGGTCCCTCGCCTAGGTCATGCTGCCCTGGTGCTCGAGGCGCAGATCGGCGAGTTCGACATGAGCCGTGTCTTCATGGACGGCGGCAGCGGCATCAATCTGATCTTCGCTAGTACCTTGGCAGCAATGCGGATCCCGCTGTGCAGCCTGGAACAATCTGATACAATGTTCCACGGCATCGTCCCAGGGAAGGGTATATTCCCCCTGGGAAAGATATGGCTCGACGTCATCTTTGGCAAGCCGGATAACTTCCGATGTGAGCGACTCGAGTTCGAAGTGGTGGACTGGCCATCACAATACCATGCCATCCTCGGGCGCGTGGCATTCGCACGATTCCTGGTGGTACCGCACTACGCGTACCTGCTACTCAAGATGCCAGGACCCAGGGGCGTCATCATGGTCCACGGGAGCTTCACCCGATCAGACCACTGCGACAGGGACTTCAACAGAATCTCCCAGTCCTTCGGCATGCAGGAGGAGCTCGTAAGGCTCCGCGAGGTGACAGACAACGGGGCACCCCCAGTCGCAAGACAGAATGCACCAGAGATGTCCTTCGACTCCACCGTCAACACAAAAAATGTGCAGGTACACCCGACGGATGCCTCCAAGACGGCGCTGATCGCCAACGACCTCAGTTCCGCATAGGAAAGCACGCTCGTCGAATTCCTCCATGAGCGCTGGGAAATATTCGCCTGGTGTCCTGCGGACATGCCAGGAGTTCCCAGGGAATTCGCCGAGCACGCACTCAATGTCTTTCCAGACGCCAAGCCCGTCAAACAGTCCATCCGACGACTGTCCGAACCATGGGCCGAAGCAATCGGAGTCGAAGTCAACAGACTACTCGACGCAAACTTCATCAGGGAGATCAAGGAGAGCGAGTGGCTCGCCAACGCCGTGATGGTCCCCAAAAAGGACACGGACATCCTGTGATGTGCGTGGACTTTACATCACTGAACAAGCACTGCCCGAAGGATCACTTCCCTCTCCCTCGGATCGATCAGATCATCGATTTGACTGCAGGATGCGAAAAACTCTCCTTCCTCAATGCCTACTCAGGCTACAACAAGATTCGACTGAAGGTCGAAGATCAGGAGAAAACGGCGTTCATCACGCCGTTCGGAGTGTTTTGCTACAACACAATGCCCTTCGGGCTGAAGAACGCAGGCCACGTACCAACGGTGCATGCAGGCATGCCTGAAGGACCAGATCGGCCGCAACATACAAGTCTATGTCGACGACATAGTCATCAAAACAAGGGAGGCCAAGACGCTCATCGACGATCTCCGCGAGACAATCGATAACCTTGATTGATACAAGATCAAGTTAAACCCAGAAAAATGCGCCTTCGGCGTCCCATCTGGTCAGCTGCTAGGCTAGTTCATCTCCCAGCGAGGGATCGAGGCAAACCCGAAGAAAATCCGAGCCATAATGGCCATGGAGAAGCCGAAGAACCTCAAGGGCGTCCAGCAGCTTGCCGGGTGAATCATGGCATTGAGCAGGTTCATCAGCCGCATGGGCGAAAAAGCCCTGCTGTTCTATCAGCTGCTGCGCAAGGCAGACAAATTCGAGTGGACGCCCGAGGCGGACGATGCATTCGAAGATCTAAAGCGTCTGCTCTCTACCTCGCCAGTCTTGGTCACGCCAAAGGAGCGCGAGCCTTTACTGTTGTACATAGCAGCCATACATCAGGTGGTAAGTACCGTACTGGTGGTCGAGCGACCCGAAGAAGGCAAGACCCATGGGGTCTAACGCCCAATCTACTACCTCAGCGAGGTACTGACGCCGACAAAGCAGAGGTACCCTCACTACCAGAAACTTGCCTACGGCGTGTTCATGACAGCTCGTCGGCTGAGCCAATACTTCCAGGAGCACCAGCTAATGGTCGTCAATGAGGCACCACTGAACAACATCCTGAACAACCCGGAGGCCACAGGACGCGTGGCCCTGTGGGGCATCGAGCTGTCACCTCTAGACATCGTCTATGAGAAGAGCCACGCAATCAAGTCTCAGGTCCTCCCGGACTTCCTCGTCCACTGGATGGAGCTGCAGCTGCCAGACACACCAGGCATGACACAGTCATGGACGATGCACTTCGACAGCTCCAAACGCGAGGCTGGAGCAGGAGTCGGTGTCATACTGACCTCCCCGCAGGGCGACAAGATGAAGTACGTCCTCCGGATGAAATTTCGAGCTTCCAACAACGAGGCCGAATACGAAGCCCTCATCCACGGCATGAGAATGGCAAAGATCTGCGGTGCAACGCGCCTGGTCATCTACGGAGACTCGAACCTCGTCGTCCAGCAGACGATGAACGAGTGCGACGCACACGCCGCCAACATGATCGCGTACCGTGCACTCTACAATGCACTCGAAGGAGACTTTGACGGCTGCGAGCTTCGGCATGTTGGGAGAGAAAGCAACGAGGAGGCCGACAGACTCGCCAATATCGGCTCCACCTGTGCACGGGTGTCACCAGGTGTGTTCCTCGAACAGATCTGCGTGCCATCCATCAAACAAAAATTCCCAAAGGGATCACCCGAAGAAGCAGAACACTCGGGGGCTGCGCTACCCGAAGGGCAGGAAGGACCCGAAAAGCTCGACACAGAGGTTGCAGTGGTCAACCTAATGTAGGTCATGGAAGTCGAAGAAACTTGGACACGACCATACCTCAAGTACCTGATAGACGGCGAACTGCCCGATAGCCCGACAGATGCCCGACGCATACCTCGTCGGTCAAAGGCCTTCACCATCATCAATGGCGAGCTATACAAGCGCAGCATTTCAGGGGTACTCCAAAGGTGCGTCACCATCGGTGACGGCAAAACCATCCTCCAAGACATCCACGAGGGCATCTGCGGCCATCATGCGGGCAGCCGCGCCCTTGTCGCCAAAGCTCTACGAGCTGGATTCTACTGGCCAACGGCCATGAATGACGCCAAGGACATCGTACGAAGATGCAACGGGTGCCAAAGGTTCGCAGATAAACCGCACGCACCTGGATAAGAGCTCATGCCCATACCTCTGGCCTGGCCCTTTGCCCAATGGGGCCTCGACATGATCGGCAAACTGCCAAGGTCCTCGAAACGAGGTCACGTCTACCTCTTGGTCGCAGTCGACAAATTCACCAAATGGATTGAGGCCATGCCCGTCACTAACCAAAAGGTCAAAACTGCCGTCAAGTTCTTTGAATCCATTGTCTACAGGTTCGGCGTGCCGCATAGCATCATCGCCGACAATGGGTCGAACTTCATCTCCAAAGAATTCCAGGACTTCTGCGAAGACCTCGGAATCAACATCACATACGCCTCCGTGGCTCACCTGCAAACGAACGGGCAGGTCGAGAAGGCCAACGGCCTCGTCGGTGCTGGCATCAAGAAGCGCCTAATGAGCCCACTCGAGCGACTCGCAGGAGTCTGGACACAAGAGCTACCCTCGGTCCTGTGGAGCCTGCGCACAACGCCAAATAGCTCAACTGGCTACACGCCTTTCTTCACGGTGCACGGAGCCGAAGCCGTGCTACCAGCAGAGGTACGCCACAAGGCCCCACGGGTCTTTGCCTACAGCAAAGCCGAATCGACGGTCGCACTCGAAGACGCTGTCGACACACTCGACGAGGCGCGTGATATAGCAGCGGCTTGATCAGCGGTGTATCAACAGAGCCTCCGCAATTACCACAGCCGACGGCTACGCACAAGGTCCTTCGTCGAAGGAGACCTAGTCTTGCGACTCAAGCAAGAGCGACCAAAGAAATTCGAGTCACCATGGGAAGGACCCTACATCATCACTGAAGTCATCCCAGGTGGCGCCTATCGCCTCAAGCACGTGGAGTCTGGAGTCGCATACTCCAACCCATGGAACGTCGCACAGCTGCGACGCTTCTACCCCTAGCTACCTCCCTCTTTTACTTTCAATAAGGCTATTCAGCCAAGGCTACTCAGCCGAACAATGTACCTCCTCCTTACAATATGAATAAAGCTAAGTGTCTCGCCCCAATCTGCATTTTACTCCATATTACAACACACTCGGGGGCTCCCCCTACCTCACGACTTCGTCGACTGAGGATAACGTGTGTACACCTGAGTAGCTGACTACGTCAGGCTAACGAAAAGGACACGTATACAAACAAAGCACCACGTGCTACACAACAATAAACCTTTACAATAAAGGGAACAACACGCCCAGTCGAATATATACAAATTGTACATCTATCTCTTTTTTAGGTCCTACCTATTCTGAAGAATAGCCTGCGCACGCTGCTCAAACAGATCTACAATTTGTTCAGCATACTGCCTTACAGCCACATAATGTGGACGCATATCCCACTCACCACCATCCGGAAGAAGAGGTGACCCATCTGCTACGGCAGACATATCTACATCGGGACGATGCAACCGCACAAGGGAAAGCGCGGCCTTCACCCCCGCGACAAGCTGATGTCGCACCAGTTCCCTAACACGATGTACATTTTGAAACTTCGCCAGCAGGCCAGAGAGAGTCGACGGCGCCCCATCTAGCAGAAACAACACATGCAGAACTGACGCCAACGAAGACTGCACCTGACGAAGCACCCGCGATACCTGGTGGACACGATCCTGCACCGTCGCAAGGACCATCGCACGATCACGGTCCATCCAGAAGAACCCGCCGGCCTCCATGTCCTGCTGGGTCAAGCAATTGATCCGAACAGCAATACACTCCTTTTCCTCCCTCGGAGCAAGGTTAGCACCTGGAACACTCGCCAAAAGTAAGACGAAAGGCCAACAGGCACACCCGAAACAATGAGAAGCAGCTCGAGAAACTCACATTGAAGCTTCTCGGACAAACGAGCAACTCCACCATCAAATACTCCTCCCTGGCAGCGCCTCGCTCTGCTTTCGATTTCCAAACATCGGCGTGGCCACACACTCCAAGCAATTCTTTCTCGAGGGCACGAACACGGTCTCGAAGAAACACAAGTTGCGACGCACCATCCAGGGATGGCCGCAACTGTGGTGTAGGCGAAGCATCAACGGGATCGTCACCCAAAGGCCCCTAGAGTAAAAGAAGACAAGGATATGAACAAGCAGACAAAGGAGCACAGAACTCGAAAATTCATTATGTGCAGCAAAAAGCCACTGCGTGGCACAAGGCTCGTTCATAGACATAATTACAACAAAGGAAACAAAAGCTATCCTACAACTACAAGGCCTAAGAAGCTGCATCCTGAGTAGCCTCGGAGCAAGACTACCTCCCCTTGGCCTCTCCCTGCTGCTTCAACGCGTACTCAGCCAGCAAGTCAATCAACTTCGGCCCATAACGCTTACAGCGAGCAGCATAGATGGCGAAGGCTACCTCGGATCCGTCAGCAGCCGTTGGCATCCGGGAGGTGACCGGATGAAGATCCAGCTCCGCTCCAGAAGCCAGGGCCATCGCCAGCCCGACGGACGCACCAATGCTTTTCTGCTTGCGCTTGTACGCCGCAGGTGCTTCGGCTGACAGTGCATCCGCCAAGGCATCGACATCTTCGAGGGCGACGCCCTTGGGGACGAGCTCCTTATAGAAGCGCCCAAGAACCTCCTTGGCCTTGGCAAGCAAGCCAACAACGGTACCACAGCGGTCTTCGACCGCCGCAGTGGCATCATCCAGAGCACTTCCGTTCTCCAGGACACCGCGGTCAAACTCGATGCCAGCGGCATCTAAAGAAAGAGACGGGGCAACATAAATAAAAGCACAGCAAGGAAAGACAGGGAAGCCGAAAAAAGGAAGACGAAGCAACTCACCCGAAATAGCCTTGGCAGCCGCCATCAGCTTGTCGGCTACCTCCTTCTCGTGCGAAGCCACGGCGGTGGCGAGTTGCTCCTTGAAGGAAATATGCCCTAGAGGCAATCATAGAGATGATTATATTTCTTATGTATCCATGAGTTATTGTAATGTTCCTTGAATATCCATATCAGGCAACTTGTATTGATTGGAAATTATGTGAATTGTTTGTGAAACTCTTTACTTGTATGGTTATTTAAGAGTTGTCCCTAGTCGGAGTTCATGTGAGGACACACGTGAATATTAGACTAGCACATCAATTGGTTGATGAATATGTTTCGCAAGTCATAGACATGGAGATGTCAAACCAATGATGTGGGCACATGTTATGAACATGGGGTTGGACTGACCCAACTTGAGACTGGAAATTTGTTGCAGCTCTCTCTCTACACATCGTGTACGTTTTGTCCTAAGACCTAAGATTGTCGCATGTACTTGATATGTGAATCGACCTACTTTGGGGCTATCAAACGCTGCACCGTAACTGGGTAGTTATAAAGGTAGCTTTCGGGTTTGTCCTGAAGCATGCTGGAAGGCATGGTCAATCAAGATGGGATTTGCCCCTCTCTACTTTAGAGAGAGATATCTGGGCCCCTCGAGTGATCGGATCCAGAAATGCATGGCCATGCTACATAAGGTTAATAGTTAACCTAGTAAAGGATTCCAAGTTACGGTATCGAGAAAGAGAGGTCAGCTTGGAGCTAGACCGAATATCGTGAGGCAAAGGGAAAGACATGTACTAAACCTTGTGATGGTTCGTCCGATATGATCTTTGTATGCGTTTAGGAGTTGGCATGTCTTGCTAGAGGCCGCTACCAACTATTGACAGAATAAGTGTGTTCGTGTCATGTCTACACGTATATGAACCTATAGGGTCACACACTTAAGGGGATGGAAGCCTAATGAGGATTGGATCCGAATTAGACCAGGCTTAGGCTACTAATGGGATGCTAATGTAGAAGCCCACTAGGGACGCCTATATAAGAGAGGGTGGGGCGAGCTGACCAGGGTTAGACCTTAGAACATTCCAGCCAGCCGCCACTCCTCACGCCTGTGTCGCGCGCGCGGACCTAACAGTCCGGCGTCTGACGCTTCCACACTGTACGTGTGGATACCTTGGAGGCGCTGCATCTGTGGCGTTTGGACGAGCCGCGCAAGGGGACTTGCTCGTGGGACGAGAACAAGGAGGAGACGTGGAACGTCTGTACTGCCTCGACGCGCTTCATCAATTCCGCAACTGCGCGTCTAGTGGTAATCCCGTGATCTATGACAACAGTAATCCTGGTATACGCGGTAGAATTTTTTTGATTTGCGCTAGTGTAGCCTATCTGTATCCCATCACTCCTCGCGGTCCGTAGCCTCCTGCTGCAGGCGCTCCTTGGTCGCAGCTGCGTTGGCTAGCTCCAGCTCGAGGCGCTCCTCCACACCAATGGCATCCTCAGCCTTCTTCTCCGCTCGCCCGAGGCTCTTTTTGAGAGCATCAAGCTCACGGAGGGTGGTATTGTTGTACTCTGCAAGCAGCAGAACACATATCAGATCGCAGGGCAAAGAAGTACAAAGAGCAGCAAAAAGATCAACTCGTGAATGTACCTTGAAGCTGTTTGAAACTGGCCTCCAATGCCAGGTGCTGCTGCACCAGCTGGTTGGCGCCTTGCACAGAAGGCTGCAAAAGGCACTACCCGTCAAAATAACGGCTCGGGGGCTACGCCCAAAGAATGAGCAAAACAAGTTACACATAAGAAAAACGCTCGGGGACTCCCCCCAAGACTTGAAGAAAAAACGAACAACAGATCATCCTAAAGATGCTCGGGGGCTCCCCCCCCCCCCCGAGGTAGGAAGAAACAATGATCAGCAGATCATTCAAAAAGGCTCGGGGGATCCCCCTGCGGCAGAAAACAAAATCACTTACATGGATAGACGGCGACTCCGAAGGTTCGCCTGCAGTCTTCTAAGGGACAACCACCCGAGCCTCCTGCGGAGAAGACCTCGGAGCAGCGCCCTCAGAGGTGGCCACCGTCTGAGGAGGAGGAGAAGCAATCTTCGACTCCCCCACCATCTCCCGAGCGCCATCGCTGGAGGAGCTGTCGGAAGAGTGGCTGCAAAAAAAAACATCAGACAAGAACAATCACGCGAAATAAAAGGAAAGCAAAAGGCAACTGGACAAACTTATGAGTTTAGATCGCTCAAGTCGAAGACAGGAGGGGTCTTCCTGCTCTTCTTCTCTTCCTTCTTTTCTTCCTTCTTCTCTTCCTTCTTCCGCTTCGCCGGCGGGTGCGGTGCCACAGCCCGCACGGGCACAGCCGGAATAGGAGAGGAAGAGCCCCCATGCCCCCCGCTATGACGCTCAAGGCATAGCGGATTCCTACGGGTCGGCGGAGTCGAAGCATCCGACGATTTGCTGGAGCTCCGTGTTCGCTTACGAGTGTGATCCTCGCTTGACTCGTTGGCCTCCTCAGCCGGTGATCGCGCCGACGGAAGTTCAGACATGGAGTCCACTACCTCGTTGTCCGGTGCATCCGGGAACACTTCGGGCAATGGAGGATACATGCCTGGCACCTTGAATTCCTGCATAAGAAGAAAACAAAAATTCCAGCACAAAAAGGTGCAAGGAAAACGCAGTCGAAAATAGCGCTGCGCGCACATCCCAAGATCTACACCCGCGGAACCGGACGAGAAGCAGAGAACGGAGGAGTCAGCGACTTCCCCGGGATATCCTCTCTAGCCTTGTATTTCAGCAGCGGGTGAAGAACCCCGTCGAGATCCCCCTTGGAGAACTCCTCAGCCGAAACCCTAGTCGGATCGCGATGACCAGAATAAAGGAACATCGGATGCGCCCTAGCCTGGAACGACTGCACGCGATGTTTAAGGAAGGTGCGGATGATATCCACACCGTTCACCTCTTTATCCGGAATCAGCTGGAGATCCTCCACCCGACGATAGAGCCCCTCTATCTCCGCCACCTCGCCATCCAAGATCTGGTTCTTCCAAGACTTCTTCGGCTCTATTTTTTGGGAGGGGTCGAAAGGAACAAGACCAAAATCCTGCGCAGCCACCGTGGAGTCGCGGATGTAAAACCATCGCCTCCGCCAGTACTGGACAGATTCGGACATAGAAAAGGAGAAGAAAAGAAGATTGGATTTGAGGGAAATGATGCAACCCCCAATGGGATAAACACCATCAGAGCCAGATTGCCTCTTCACAGAATAGAGTTTCCGGAAGAGGCCAAAGTGCGGCTCGATACCGAGCCAGCACTCGCAGAAAGTGACGAAACAGGCGACATGAAGAAGAGAGTTGGGAGAAAGATGATGCAGCTGGATACCATAAAGGAAAAGCAATCCACGAAGGAAATTGTTGACTGGGAAGGAAAAGCCCCGAAGGACAAAGGCGAGGAACATAACCCGAAACCCAGCGGGAGGACGGGGAATTACCTTGTTACCGGGAAGTTTGACAGCCTCCCTATCCTGCGGGATCAGGCCCCGCTCACGGAGCTTGCGGAGATCACTCTCACGCATCTCCGATCGCCGCCAGACACCATTGGTGACACGGGTGGCGGCGGAACCCTTCTTGCCACCAGCGGCGGCGCTGGTACCAACTGCAGAGGGGGACTTCTTGGGCTTCCCCATTGCAGTGCGGCGGCGACGGAGTTGAGCACGCAGAAGCAAGGAAGGAAAGGCGCGGGGAAATTCCAGCGAGCAGTGAGAAAAGCTCAAAGAAGATGGGAGCAGTAAAACAGGAATGGATGCGGTGAAAACAAATTCACCTTTCCCCAATGATTATAAGGACGAGGACGATGCATGACGACCGTCCATCGGGAAGACCTAGAGCCAACATCAAGATCTGGTCGTCCACGTGTCAGCACAGCAGCGAACCGTCGCTCACACGCCGTCCACTACGCATGGAAATCGAGGCGATGCTATAATTATCTCCACGTCGCGTGTGACCAGTCAACTCAAAGTCAGAAGGTGGGACCCATGTTCGTCCAGTCAAGTCATCTCTGGCGCCACAGACGCTTGAGGTCACCGATCGTCAGCACTGACGTCATCAAAAGCTATACTAGCAACGGTTACAATTCTTCGGCTACACAGCTAAGAGTACTCACTCGAATCTATGATTCGACTAATTACTCGGGGGCTACTCCTATTAGGAGCGCTGGTCGCGCACCCCGAAGAACGTTGAAAGTACTACATCATTGAACTATTTCTTCGAGTCCTACGTCGAGTCTACGACTCCACTGCGGACTCGGGGGCTACTCCCATAGGGAGGATGGATTCAAGCATCCAAAAAAAATGTGTCCTATGGACCCGAAGCCAAACAATGGTTGAATTAAAGTTTCTGCTCGAGTCTGCGACTCGAACAGACACTCGGGGGCTACTCCCATAGGGAGCGCTGGTCGCGCACCCTATGAATTCTTCGACTGCGATCCTTCGGATCAGAATGAAAAAACTTTTCGGCAACTCTGCCCCAGCCAATGCTAAGTGAGTAAAACATCCTCCTTGGCCACCCGAAACACCTCCGCGGTGATAAAATTTCGGATGTTGTGTCTGCGACACAAAGATAAGACCTACAGATATCATCTGATGGCCTCCGTGCCAGCAGGCGCGATGAAAATCCCAACGGACGCGTTGGGTACATCATTTAAATTTACTGGAATTCCACTCCTGTAAGTCCTCCGCGGCCTAAGTCGAATTGTGCCAGCATATGTTCCGGATTCGAGTCGAGGGACTCGAATCTGAAGAAGATCGTGTAGTTTTGTCCTAAGACAGTTAACTGACCCTGATCCGTCGGGAGAGTCAGGCACACGCATCAACAATCCCTGCACACTCAAATCATTCTCTAGCAAACAGAGATAGCCGCACCCGAAAGAATGAGGAGTCCTCAGCCGAATCTACGATTCGACTGAACACTCGGGGGCTACTGACATGGTTATACCCTATGGGTACACGCCCTTAGCATACCTGGTCCAGCCCAAGGAAGGCCCATGACAAATATACGCCGGCCCATGAAGACTTTCGGGTGGCCAGGACCCATGACGCCTTCGGATCCTTGGAGAGCAAGACTAGAGTAGATAGAAAATTCAAAGGGGTAAACCCTAAAACCTGTAACCGACTCGATCTGTGCCTGGGACCTGCCTACCTCTATATAAAGGCTAGGAGGGCACGACGAGGAGGCTCTCTGACAACCTCTCGCACGCCACCGCATACACACCTCCACGCCAGATTGCATCTGCGCACCCCTGTAACCTTCAGTTCCACCACAATTAGAGCAGACAAGCAGGAGTAGGGTTTTCCCTCCGGGGGTCTAAACCTGGGTAAACCTCGTGTCCCCGTGTTGCTTGTTTGCTAACCGTTTCGCGATCTCCAGCATCCCCATCTTCTCCAAAACCCAAGTCCATAACAATGGGCATTGACGAGATTAAACCTCGTCATAAGGATTTACATGGAAAAAACTGCTCAAGGCGAGGAACAAAAAAACATGGGTCTGGACCAACCGGTCCATGCAAGCTTCACTGTGAGCAACCTGGATACAAAGTCTTCTCTATAATATCTAGAGATGTACAACACACTCAGGATGTTGCCAACCGGCAACAATAACAACAACCACTTGAAAGAAAGATTACAGCAAAGCAGAGTATCTCAGTTTCTGTCCTCTTCAGCAATCAGCAAACTGCTCTTAAACCGTAGATCCAATCAGCACCAAACTTGGTAAACAAGATGAAATATGAGTTCCCAACATACATACCTAATTTTAGTTCAATTGGACACTTTTTGCCTGCCTAAACTGTTCGTCTACCAAAACTACTCTGTGCTGAAACTGCTGTAGTCAGAACTGACTAAACCGCTTTCAAATATGATACTATCTCAAACCATCTAAGAATATCGAAGTACTCAAAGTAAGAAACAAGCTCACCAAGTTTGGAGCCAATCCAAGCACGTTTAAAACTCCAAATACCAGCTTGAAGACGGCCAGATCTCAGAAATCTGAATAGAAATCACCTCCCCCTTTTTCTCTCTTCTCACTAGGTTGTGGTGTTCTTGTGTGTTCTCTCACCCTCTCTCAGCAGCATCCATGTTGGCTTGCTTCTCTCTTGCTCATACTCTCACGTTGGTGGCTAGGGTTTTCTTTTCTACTCCTCTCCCAAGGAGCACCTTAGCCGTTGGATACAAACATCAATCAACGGTTAAAACATGTTGGACTTTCACGGGTTGATATTAGGTTGCCAACACACCTCCATATGGAGGGACATGGCCCAACAGCTGATCCTCATGCTTGATTTCCCTCCTACGCCACCAAATCTCTCGAAATAGACTTTTGCCCCGCTTTATAAATAAAGCCACACACGGCCGAATTGATACAAGGTGATGAGAAGAACAAAGCAGATCAAAATAAACAAAAAAGGTACAAGAAGGACAAGACCTGCCACTGAAGCTACTAAGATGAGACCGAGGGGATTGGAGCTCCACGACTACGCCCCCAAGAGGGTAACGACGCACACGCTGCCGTCGTCAAGACCATAAGGTCAAAGGTTTTCACCTGACGCCCTAGCACGGCGAAGGTCACCACAACAGTTCCCCCCCCCAAGAGGGTCACGACACCCACAGACATCGCCATCATTGGCGTCGAAACGCTGAGCTTTTGGCCGAAAAAACCTCCGCACACGCCCCATTACCAGACCAATCATAGACCCCGATTCCAGCCTTCACCACACGATCTGGGAGGAGCTAGAACCTCCGTCAACTCCAGGAACTCCCGCCACATGCTCCTCGCCATCCACATGACCAAAGAACAAGGCCACCACCACTGCCACGTCGCTCGCCAGAGAGTCGCCCATGCAGTCCACCTTCCAGAGTCGCCTCTCCGGCGTCCATCACCTCACACCCAAGGCATCAAGGCATCACGAGGCCATCGAATCAAACAAGGAGAGCTACGAAAGAACCAGGTCCACGTGGGCGGCAACGACAGCCAAAAGGAGGAGATCCATCATCCACTGCCTTGGCGGTCGCCGAACGAACGTAGCAGTAGTGCCGGTCAGGCCCTAGATCCGTCCAGATCATGCCCAACTAGCTCCGCCGCCACGCTGCAACGTCGAGGTCATCGCTGCCACCCTGCAGGTTGGTAAGTGAGCGGACACACCGATTGAGGCCCGCTAAGCCCAGATCGGGCCTAGATCTGGGCCAAGCAGCCTTGACATGGTCTCCACCGTCGACCTCCCTACCACACGCCCTCGCTGCCACCACTTCTATCGATGCCGTCGAGGCACCACCGTCGTCCTGCCACCAAGCTAGGCTGAGGCCACCGCCACCCGGACCCGCTGCCGCCTAGAGCCTAGGAGCACTCCACCACGCTGTCGCCCGTCACGCCGCCGCCAAGACGAAGCCGAACGCCGCCGCCAAGCCTCCCGCCGGAAGAGGCAAGCTCCGGCTCAGGGGGCGGACCCGCAACCACCCCACAACGCGAGAGGACGAGAAGGCCTCGCCACCGCCGGCGACGACCGGGTTTTGCACGGCCGCGCCCTCTGGAAGCAGCGAGGGAGGAGGAGAGGAGGGGAGGGGGCCGGCGACGAGATTTCCTAGATTCCTCCCGGTCGCCGCGCGGGGGCGACATGGGGGGGGAGGTGTCGCGTTCCCCACCAGCCGTAGAATCTGTTTTCCTCTCCTTACGCCACCAAATAAATCATGGACATGTAACTATAACTAGCTGAATGCCCGTGCGTTGCCACGAAACATCACTTATTTTTCTTATTTCTCTGTGTATTAAGCCACTATTTTGCATGTTTTTTATGCCTATAGGTTTAAATCAAACACCAATGATAGTAAAAAGAGGGGTTTAATCTATCTTTTCTGCTTCAGCAGGTACATTAATTATGGCTATTTCAGTGTCCGTCAATAACACCATGTCCAATGATAGTGCTTGTCAACTAAAGATTAATAAAGTATCATCTGTATTGCTAACTTGGATGTTGATTTAGTAGTACAAATCTAGCGTCTTTCACATCATATCTGTTCTAGACAAACAACAAGAGAAAGAAACTTGCAACTCTGTCATGACCTCATAATGCTGACATTTCCATGTTTCCTCTAAAAATTTACAGGTACATAGTACATGAGATATCTGGACAGATCACTTCAGACACATAATCTAAAATGATAACAGTAACATAAGAGCGGACAGTCTAAATTAGGAATGATGAATTTCACTGCTAAACCTTATTTCATGTGAAGCATGTTCAAGGATAATACTCTTCAGATCGAGTGAACAACCTGATGGTGGCATCTCAAAATTTGAATAACGACGGTGACGTTCTCCTGTAAATTGCCTTGGCCTCCATCAATCAGCTGATAAGTGGGCAGATTGCCAAGCAGGTTCATTAAGCTCGAGCACGCACGCACACGCTGCACCACACACATACCGCTGTAACGCACACACACCACGATGCTAGACACGCACGCGGAAACCAATCCCCATCGCCACCTAACCACCATGGCCCCATCGTCCTCTTGCCTCCACCCGACGTAGCCACCAATTCCGAGCTCATTATGTAGTCGTTCGTCGCTTGTATTAAGATGAAAAAAAAACACCATAGATTTTTTTCAGTCCATAAAGAAGGAAAAATAGTCCATAAAGAAGGGAAATTATACAATAATTTTCCATATTACATCACACCTCCTACACACGCGTACAACTTAACTGAATGCATGTATGCTATAGCCGCCGAGTACTTAATTTGGCAAACTAACCACACAAGATATTCTCTTAGAGGAATATCATATAGCGGAAAGCGATAACGTGATATATTCAGTACAATGGAGCCAACAGTTGACATGAACATTTTTTCGTTATCGTCTGCAGATCAAGTGAAAGTATTCAGAAAACGGGATCCAATGCCAGCAACCTCGACTCAGCACGGCGAAGCTTCAATAGCCATCCTAGAAACATCGTTAGAAGCATTGCCCGTTGCTAAGGTCACAGTTCAGATCCTTTCAAAGCGTTGTATATGGGGATTATGTTCTCTCGACTACGATTGCATCAGCACAAGCTGAATCGGTAACTTGGTTATGAGAGGAAGAACTGGTTAGACCGTGCCTCAATCAAGGACTCAGAATTGCAATAAGAAATCATTCAATGGAGAAAGTGTTGATTTGCATCTTTGCTAGATTCTGGTCGCTAGGCTGAACCATTAGCTCAGGCCACCAACACCCCCGTTACCGTAGGCAAACGCCCATTTTTCTCAGTGCTCCGCCCTCAAGTCCTCAGCTCCTTTCTTCACACGATGCCCCCGTTCTGCCGGTGCCGCAGCAGCGTCAGACCTTCCTCTTCCTATCTTTCGTATCCACAAATTTCTCTTTCTAAAACTGATCGATTATTGCTTGCTTTCTCTCCCTTGTGAATCGATTCTTCAAGATCTTCTTTGATCTATTCACCCGATTCACCCCCTGGAACCAAGTGCGCTCTCTCCCAATTTCTCTGTGCCAGATCAAATCGCCCTCCGCCGTCGCCCCGGGTGCTTGCAGACAGCCGCCTCCCGATTCCTGTACAGCCCGCAGGCTCCCCTGAGTTCACTGGATTCCCTCCTCCATGACCCACCAAGCTCGCCAGACTCCCTCTTCATCACAACCGTCGCCGCCATGGAATCTCCCCTCATCTCAGAAAACTCGCGAACAAAAACAATATGACGCCCACTACTCGTTGCCCTCCGCCGTCGCCCGCCACCCCTCTGCTCCACGACCCCGTCCGCTTCCATGGCGCGCCATGGACCCTCCTTTATCCCCGTCGCGCCATCTCCCTCTTCGATTCCCCGCCCGTCCTCGACACCGTCAGGGAAATCCCATCGTCTCCTCCCTCTCCCTGCTCTCCCTCCTCGTGCTCCTCCCGCGCGGCATCAGGCGACCTCGCGACCACGTCCTGCTGCCCGTCCTAGATGCCACCAGGGTAAGCCCGATATCTCCTTCCTCTCCCTGCTCGCCCACCTGGCGGCACAACGTTGTTTCCCTTCTTCAAGGGGATAAGGTGCGGACGAGAAAAGAGAGAGGAACAAACCGGTATTTGAGTTTTTGCCTTGGGTGGTGGCATTTATGGTAAATACTCCGAATAGCCAGGGGCAAAACGGTCCACCAAAAATCGGAACGAAAATACGGACGGACGAGCCTACCTCAACGTAAATTAGTAGATAGATTTCATACACAAGGGCAGATCACCCAAACTAGGAACAAGATCAACTCAGGTGGTTAGTAGGTGCTCGGTGCTCCAGCATATTAGTGCCTGATCGATCTACTTGGATTGCTTGCTGAACATGATTCTCAAGCCCCAACATTTTCCATACTTCCATAGTTCCATAGCTCTGTCACATTGGAACATCCTCAATCATCATCATGTGCGTGGTGCGCCAGATCTTCAGCTCGCCACGAACAGAGCTCCTCTCGATAAGTCGAATTTCTGATTGTCAAGGACACACATCTTGGCCAGTCCATTTATAATTGTTGATTTGCTAAAAACAAACGTTTTTTCTTAAAAGAAACTTTGCGAAAAGAAAACTACGGCTTTGAAGCCCAGACGACACATGCAGTATGCAGCCATGCTCCTCATGCTATCTGGGCATGCCGCATGAGGCCCATTCTGGCACATATCTTGGCCAGCCCATTTATTAGTTCCGTCCCCCCTTCGCTTTCCCCAGAAACCCAGGCTCGCCGTGGAATCGCATCTGCAGAGGAGGTCAGGGACCGAGGGAAAACAGCAGCGGCGGCGGCGATGGGGATCGGCGAGCACTTTGAGGGCGTGATGCAGCACTGGGCGAGCAACTTCGCCTTCCTCGACTACTTCAAGAAGGTCTACGGCCGCGAAAAGCCCCTCCCCAAGTGGTCCGAGGCCGACGTCAAAGAGTTCATCGCCTCCGACCCCGTCTACGGCCCCCAGGTATCATCCTTCCCTACCATGCCCTCTCCGTCTCCCGATCCGGGTCCTTCTCTTCTCCCCCCTCTAAATTGGAGATGTTCCTTTCCAGCTCAAGGCCCTGAGGGAGTCCAGGAAGTTCGCGGTCGGGGGGGCCCTCGTCGGCGCCGCGCACCTCGGCGGCGTTGCCTTCAAGTACTCCAAGAGCCCGCACGGTAGGGAGAACACCTCGATCGATCTCGATTATTGACTTACATAGGTCGTCGTTGCTGCTGTGTTTCATCGAGATGTGGTGGGGATTGGTCCCTGACTCTCTGCCTGCCTGAAGGTTTCGTGCTGGCGACCGGATTCGGGGCGCTCACCGGCGCGGTGCTTGGATCGGAGGTGGCCGAGCACTGGTACCAGCTATACAAGATGGACAAGCAGGGGGCCAACCTCAGGTTCATCTACTGGTGGGAGGACAAGGTCTCAGGTGTGTTATTTCCTCCTGCCTTCCTTTCCCAATAATAATTTACTAGTACGTACGGCTGTTTCTCTTCATTTTGCATTTCAATTCCAAAAGAAAACATGTGCTATGTTGCATACTTACTATATGCCACTTTGTGAGACAACGTTATGATAGTGGTTCATGTGTAAATGTCGCGACTAAGGGATGTTGATAATATGGCATTTGAGAGTGACTTCAGGATTTTGGGCTGCGATTATGTTGTGTTGATGGAAATACAGGATTTGGTTTTGTCAACTTCAGGATGACTAGCATACAACTGATGGTAGTCAAGTGGATGCATCAGTGTTTTGTTTAGGTTGACATGTTTCTGTTTAGCTCTCATAGAACAAGTATATAAGTGAAGTGCAATTGGTCACAGTCAAGCTTCTGCATACAACTGCATGACAATGTCTCCTTGGCTTTTGCCGTGTACTTCCTTTAGCTGTCTTATAAAATTATCTGATACTGACTGGTAGTGTGATTGTTGAGTGACAGTACAGGATGTTTCATTTAGTTTTCCATATTTCCGTTTAACTATCCCAGAACATTATATGATAGTCTCTCCAGTAGTGTTAATGTAAAGATATCAGAGACATCATAATGCTATTTGGGCAAATTAGGAGTATTAAGGTATATGAAACAATATTTTCCTTTGCATGATGCTGGCTAACACAATATTGAATGGAGTTTCCTGCACGGAAGTATTCTGCTCACTTTTGCTACCAAAGTTTTCCTGGTCTAACCTTGCTGTGTATGTTGTTATTCTGTGAACAGGCCAGAAGAACTGAACAAGACTTCTGCATAAGCTTACGCCTGTTTGAGCATACTGGCTTGACAAGACTATTGTGTCTCCAGTGTGGGATTTGTAGTTTTTACTTCCTAGTATTTGTCTAATAAGGTGCGTATTGGTTGTGAACAATCAACTGGACAGTGTATTTCATTTTCTATACAATGAGTTTGTTCTCAGTTTCCTACAATATACATTTCGCGCTTGGGGAAAACTAAATGCCAGTACCTTTCAGTCTATCTGTTACCAAATGACTACTTCGCAGCTTGTAAGTATTCGATTATCTCAAAAATAATATTGGGGATGCATACTTTCTTCAAGACAGTTTCCAGTAAGATTTCATGCCTGTGAGCCTTGGTCTTGGGGCCTGGTAATGCAAGTGATTATGATTCTACATTGGATAAGAAAATTCTAGAACCAGCTTTACTGACTTACAACTGCATATTTCTTTGGGCCACTATTTTGATTATATTTCATGGTGTAAGTGTCACTGCATTTATTTACCTGCGAGAGTATGTTGTAGTATCAGTATTTCATATGTAGATGCTATAACAGTAATTTAAGTAGGCACGTGTGCCCTCAGTTTATATGGTTGTTTCTACCTCAGCCGCTTGATTTATCCTTGGTATGTATAACTAGTAAAGAACATTGAGATGTTGCTCTTGGCACTTGGTTTTGTTTGTGGCTCGTCAGATTATCACATACTAGTGATGTTACATCATGTTTTTTCAAGCAAACTGAGATCATGCATCAAACAAATATTGTGAACATGTAAAAATAACTTACTCAAGGGACAGTAAGTTTGTAGCATCCCAATGTTCGAAGTAACACGCAAACAAAGGTCTTAATTATGTGATATAGCATACATGAGAGCTCCTCAAGAGTTCTTTAGGGAATATAAAAGCACAGCAACTCAATGCAATGCAATACAATACTTAAGGCCTTAAGAGCACTTCTGAGGGAATATGGCCTATACAAATTACAAAGTAGTACCATAGCAAACCATAACACTGGCACTGTTAAGTATTAACCATATTACACGCTAATAATCAACATAGCTAATCCCTCAGGGCTTTATTTTCATCAGAAGGAATAGCCCATCTCTGAGCCCCTACAAGTAGAATAGCCACTCAGTATAGTCAGTGGGTTAGTGATCTCTTCTATCAGTGGGAATGTACTAAAATGCCCATTCTGCTGATCTGCTATAGTCATGCCTACGTCGATCAGTCCATGCTGTTCTACTATCTGCAAGCAGGAACACAACGAATGGTATCAGCTTGCTTGCATGGCACATTACACAAGATATCTATCTAGTTTGCAGTTTTATGGCAATATACAATTGGTACCTTTTCCTGGAGAATTTCGTTAGCAGCTTTCAACATGCCTTCCTGCATATGTAGAATCAAACTGTACGTTCAGCAAGTTGTCAATGATTTCTGGCTATTTATAGATTTGAACTATAGTATATTTGACTTGCCTTGCTCTTCAGTGCTTGGATCTCTTGAATCATTATCTGCATCTGTTAGATAAGGAAGTTTTTAGTGGTACCCAAATCAGTTTCTTTTTCAATAACCTATAGGCTTCCCTGTGTGTTACCTTTGCGGAGCGGATGTTGAACATCCATATCTCCAAGTATCTCTCCAGGGCATTCAGCTCTTCAACACTCATGTGCTCATTTGCCCTGTTTCCATAAATGTACCTGCCATAGTTTTTTATTTAGTTTTATAAGACTGAGTATCTGCTTACCGAGTATGTTAAAATAATACTTCCTCTGTTCACAATATAAGATGTTTTGGCAAACAACAAAATTATGACATGTCATAGATGTGCCACTGACATGTGGCCCGTGGGACCCACTTGTGAGCCTCACATGTGACTTAATAATTTAGTTTAGTAGATAGATGGGGACGGTGGAGGCGATGGGAAAAGAAGAGAAGGAACTAACCATTCTGTGATCGCCGCTGCCATCAGCGCTCATTCCTTCTCCGCTGACACTCTTGTACCTCTCAATCAGCCCATCCATGGTTCTGCTCACAAGGTCAAGACATAAGCTGGAGGTTGATATGAAAAAAACCACTCAATCAAACTGAGAGGTACTGTACATATTTCCTACCCGGTGGTGGCGAGGTCGTAGAGCTTGCCATGGGCGGAGAAGATGATGATGCCGATGTCGGCGTCGCAGAGCACAGAGAGCTCCCTGGCCTTCTTGAGCAGGCCAGCACGGCGCTTGCAGAAGGTGACCTGACGGTGGACGGGGTTCTCGATGCGGCGGAGCTGGACCTTGCCTCTCGCCATGGATGATGATGATGGGTGGGTGTTTGAAGGATACTTGATAGGCGTTGATAATGGATATTGCACACAACCTTCCACTAGTTTGGACTAGCTTCGAGGTTGCTGCGGTTGCTCCCTTGCAGCTCTCTCTATGTGAGACTACTGTCCTGGTTAAACCACAGGTGTGGCTAGAGATGCTGCTTATATAGTGGGCGCAGGAACCAATTCCCTTCCCTCCTCCTCCTTGCATCTCCGACAATAATAATGTTTGCCTTTGAGACCCGTCCTCCTACCAGTGTTTGAGGCTTGCGAACGCTCCACCATAATATAATAGACAAAATCATTACAAACACTTGGCCAATATGATTGTTTGTGCAATCTCCCTCTTGTCCCAGAACTAAACACTTCACCGTGTGCTTGGGTTGTCTCTATGAGTTCTTTCTCGTTTGAAAAGCGATAAAGATAAAAGCTAACTAAGAGGGTGAGTTGGCGGAACGCCCGTTGGATTCGTTGTGACGATGCATCCGTGCTGTACATCCTTTACACTTGGCCCGTGTCGTGTCTTCCCGTTCTACCGGGTTCTTGAAATTGAGACACATGGAGGTTCATGGCACGGCGCATCTATCGTGTCAGATGGTTGATGTGAGAAGTGCTTTGGATAAGCTAGCCGACCTAAGTTAACATGGGTACACCAAAGATATAGGGTGACGATTAGGTTTTAGATGTTAATTTGTGAAAGTTATTTAAAAAACAGATGTCAACTCACAAAAATATAGTCCTTAAGGCACAGTTAGTAAGAAGGAAAGAAAAAAAAAGATAGTCAAGGGATAAGATCAGAACTAGATGTATGTAATTTTGCAGTTTTTCCTAGAACAATTTTGCTGGCCCTTTTTGCCGCAACATTAGGCGGCTGATGGCTATGAATTCCTCCCCTCTTTGCTTTACGACTATATGTCTTGTTATAAAGATAGCTAGCTTTGCTAGCTTAATCAAAACAGGATGCTCATTTGGTGTCATGTCAATAACCCTTCTTTTCTGTCTCTTTTGTTGGACAAAGCATCTGTACCCAACAATTTGCAGTTTTAAAAAACCTCACTGGCTAGTGCTCAGAAAATTCTCATCCCTATCGCCCGCTAAATATTTTCTTTCTGGCGCGCACATATACAGGGTGACTTGAGAACACATGAAGGTTGCATTTTCTGAGTGAGAATATAACATAGTACCTTGTCGATGAAAGCGATGTTTCCTCGTCGAAATACATCCTGACATGAACATAAAGTGGCTCTTTACATCTTTACAGTGTGCACTGCAAATAAAGGAGAAGTGATTATAGAAATAGAATGTATGCACTTAGTTTTGAAGATATAGTCGAATCTGAAATCTGGAGGTTGGTAAGCCTTAAGAAGCCAATTGTCTCTAATATGATTCAGATTGCAGGACCTTTTACCAGCATCACACGTAACTTGTGCTTCGACATTGAAGAACTTGCCTCCACATCAATGGTTGGCAACTAAGTGCCAGAGAGTCCCTAAGTTTTCGTGTAAGTGAATGGAAATCACAACAAGAAAAACTATTTCTTCCAGATGTCAGTCTAGATTCATCAGTGAAATGGAGGGGTTTCGGGAGGCTGCCACCTGGTGAGACATCTCCTTGTGGGATGCTTCATAGTAGATGCTAGTGGTTTGGGGCATAAAGCTTCAACAGATTCCAATTAATTTGGCTTTTGATTAATGAAAGGTAAAGGAGAGGGTGAGTGCTCATTGGACATTCTCAATAGAAAGATTGCTGTCATGTCATCTCCTACCTGCATGCCTAGCCTATGACACTTGAGGCCTTTTAGATGCTAGCACTTTGCAGTGTTCTATATATAATCCATCAACACAGCATGTTGCTTCTGTGGTTAAAGATGTAAACTACACTATTACTTTACTCCTAGCTAGCCATGGATGGATATGTTATCATTGCGCCAGTTCCTGTTCATGCTTCTTTGGCCTTATTAGGTAGCTGTTGCAAGCTAAATTTCTAATAGATCTCACGTTAAGCAAAATACTACAATAGTAACAATATTGCTTATCTACACGACTATGGCTCTATCTCTGCAGATATACAACTAACTGGAGTCATCAGCAACAAGATTGTCTCAAGGAATATATTTCAAACGATACTAGTGCATTTTGTCACTAATACGCTGAGTTTAGCAATGTTAAATAATCAGAGAATATAACATTAGCTCTTGGAAAGTATGACCCTCTCTTGAAACATCCAAATATCCAAAGGAGTCTTACGATACATCAACAACATAGAGAATCAAGATTGGAGTCCAGCCAATCATATTATGTAACATCATCATACTAAAGCTGCCTGTGAATTAATCTACTGCTTGACTGTATCCCCAAAGTTGAGTTTACGGCTTCATGGCTACAGATTGCTGTTATAATATTCCACCTTAGAGAAAAGGATAGCTGTCTCAGATATTATAGATTGCTCTTAATCATAACAAGCGCATTAGTACTCGTTTCATAACCGAGGTGCACAGCTGCATGGCTTCATGGCTACACATTTCTGTTATATATTCCACCTTAGAGAAAAAGATAGTTGCCTCAGATATTATAGTTTTTTCTTAACCATAATCCACTTTTTTCATTACCGAGATGCGCAGCTGCGTGAACCAATCCATAGTCGAATTCCTCAAAGGTTCTTGTAGTTTGGGCTCTAGTTTAACAGAGCATATTATGGAGCAATATCACACAAGGACAAGACCACCTTATACTCCTTAAAAATTTGGGTCACAATTTGGTCAGTTTAAACTGGTAACTGGTACCACACAGGGTTCCTGTGATATTTTCATTACATACCCAGACTTTTCTATACTAGGTATAGAGAGCATGGATCTACATTTATCTTCTACTACCTAGCTTGCTAAAAAGGCTTATATTATGGAACGGAGGTAGTATAAGACTATATGCAATCCGTCTATGTTTGTTCTAATCGTCAACCCTCTTGGCTAGACTAAGGTAGAAATACCTAGTCTATGCTTGCCTAGGATAACCTCGGTCCATAGAAAAATAGAAGTATAGTACAAATATATGCTAGTGGCACAACGTGCAAGCACTTGTTCATGTCTGCCATGGCATGTTGAATTTTCTCTAGCCTTTATCCTTGTTATGCATGGTGGATGTACTAGATAATAGACATGACATTCTTATAAAAAAAAAAGATAATAGACATGACAGCAAGTATACTAGTATTGATCAATTGGCTACAATTCGGTGGCCAAATGCCTCTGGAAAGCAGGCTTTTCGTGTGATGCAAATGCAAAGACAGAGGAGAGCAAAACCATTCAGGACCACTGCCTGTATTTGTGAATCTTGGAACACCAAAAGCAGCCAATGCAAAGCTTGATAAGTTGCAGGATCAGTTGGAGCCAAGCAAAAAAAATGCCTGCCTATGATTGGAGAAATCCTAGAAATGCATAGTTTATGGTTTCTCGTTAGGGAGCCATGCTGGTCCAACAAACGCGCACAATATAATTTGCTTTTTTTGCCAACAAATATGGATTTATATAGGAGAGAAAAGACTGGACATGATCTTTTGTTTGTTTTGTTTGACTGGGAAAGAAGGTTCCTGAACAGTAGCAAATTTTGCTCGTGGAAAAGGGTTTTGCCTATTTGTTCCAACCAGTTGTGCTTCTTTTATGCGCTTAGACACACTGTCGATGGTTCTTCAAAATCCACATGATACGCCCTACTATATCAGATTTACCCATATAAGGTACTGGAACACTGCACCCTGCTACGATTTTTTTCATTGTATATGTGCCCTGCGAATCCACTCACTGTATTGACCTAGGAGTTGTTCCCCAGCATGCTCGAAAAGTTTTTTTTTGAATCAATCACTGTGATTTATAGAACTTCTGAAAGGTTCAGGCTCAGCCTAGATTCAATACAGTCTGGCACCAAGCCAAGGGAAGCCAAGCAAGTCTTCCTAAATTTATTTTCACAGCTAAATTTTGCTACTGTGCAGTTTCATTCGCCCAATGACATTGATCCACTCCTCCCAGCAGCTTCCTTGGCACCTCTACAGAGTCCCTTTCCAGGCATAGCTCACGAAGACCATGTTATGTGGACAACGAGCTATCCTATTATTGTAACCCGCCTGGTGAACGTGTCTTAATGGAATGCAAGTGTTCCATATAAAAAATAAGTCCCTTTCCAGCACCAGCTTTTGTACCTGAATTTCACTAGCCAGCAAAACAGCACGGAGGCATGCCTACATCTCGGCACCCTCGGCATCAGCAAGGTGGGGGAAAAAATTGACGGATCAAAGTCTGAAGCCTCCATGAAACATGAACTGAGGCTTTCTAGTTTCAAGATGAAAAGATGAACAACCATTGTGAATACAATATCTAGATATATGACATACAGTTTTACTAACAGAAAAATGCACGAAACAAATAGTACTAGAATCCAAATTTGACATATCACACCCTCTTCTGAGATATGTAACAAGTCCTCCAGAATCTAGCTCAACGAGCTCTGGATAATCCACATAAAAACTTGGTCCGCCAATACATTAGTAATCAGCGACGCCGGGAGCCATCCTCACTCCCCAGTCCAAGGGATTTCTGTGCATTAGCAATTCCCTCTTCGTCTGCAAGAGATGCAGTACAAGATTTAACAAGGAAAACAAGTGATGTTGTGGTATTTGAACATAAGGTGGGCTCGTTACAGAAGGAAGATAGGTCCAATATTTAAATCAACATGATATTGTTTCCCTTATATTTAACTGATGAAATACCGTAAGGAAGCCCTTACACTTAACCGAATATTGATCTGCTAACGTTGATCCAATGAATTAATAAGAAAAAATAAATGCAATTTAGTATCCTTGGGACGGAGAAGGATATCAATAACGTCCAACTATCTCAAATAACCATGCATTTTATCTTTGGTCAAAGACAAACTTAAGAAAGTTTGACCAAGTACAGAGAATATATAATAAGCATCTAAAATATCAAATCAATATTATTAGAATCATCATGAAATATACTTTCATACTGTATGCATTTGGTTTTGTAGATGTTAATATTTTTTCCTATATGCTTGGTCAAACTTTACAAAGTTTGACTTTAACCAAAGCTAAAACGCAGGGTAATTTGAGAAGAGGGGGCAGATGATATAGGGGCTTGAAATGAAAGCATGCAGTATTATTATTCTATAGCAGATATGTTTGCTGGGAAGGACAAAACCGGACCTGGGTACATGCAGAGGATATTTAGAGTTCAATCATTATGGCATATAAGGATTATTATTATGTATGTGGAGATCAAGAACTAGGCATCAACTAGCCCTTACACTTAAATTTCAAACAAACATGAAACTTCTGGCAAATAAGTAATAAATTGACACTACATACAAACAAGAAGAATCAATCAGCAAAGCAGTTGAAGCTAACAACAGCAATACATACTATCTTGCTATCAAATAAACTTACCCCAGAACTGTGTGAAGATCTTGAAGAAAAAGTTCACATTACGGGAGACACTGTATGCCATCACAGGAGGAAGAGGTTTGACAAGTGTGTCCACGGTGAAAACTCTCTTCAGAAACTGCAAAACAAAAGACTTCTTATCAGATAATTAACCAATAACAAACATAATAAAGTACTCCCTCCGTCTCAAAATAGATGCCTGAGATTTATCAAAATTTAGATGAATCTAGACATTATTTAGTATATAGGTTCATCTAAATTTTGACAAATCTAAGACATCTATTTTGAGACGGAGGGAGTAAAAGATTCCACTGTTTCAAAATCAGTAGTCCTTAATGAGGGGGTTTTGTTCATTTTTTTTTTTTGAGAAAACGTAAAAGGACTTTTTGCATTTCATTGCATTGGAGGTTTTTGTTCATTTTTATGATTATTTATTATTCTTCTTCATTACATATCTCTTTTATATCAGATTAAAAAAGGCAATATTTCTCTGATGGTGCACTGCAGTGCATTTTAGGGGTTAAATAACCTCACGTTCTTATGCACAATCCCAAATAGAGACAAGCATGTTTCGAAAAAGGATACTACTCCCGCACTCGGAAACATAAGGTTGTTCGACTTTTCACAGTCTCTGATGCATGATTTTGACTATGATTTTCACTTATAACATGCCTACAAAATTAGTAAGAGGACATATGACATAAAAATACTTTCAAAAAATACAACAATATTATTAGACATTCCCAGTCCCATTCAAAGTTTTAAAAGATTGACCACACATTTATTTATGTGCCTTATATTATGAAATGGATGGAGTATAATCACAATGATCCTTTATTTTTTATTGATTAAACCATAAATGCTTTGAAGCAACATCATTTGATTCATAAGAGTGAGAGAACAAGATAAGCTACACCACAAAAAGGAAGAGGAGCCCATATACTTGTTAGCATCTGTTGTGTGCGCCCAAATGTACACTTTGAGTATAACCATCAAGGACCATATGGCATAGAACATGGAAGATGGCACAATGCACTAGACAAGTAATATAATGGTGAGTGGATCTTCCACCCAACACATGGTATCCATTGGGTAAGGTATCCATGTCTGGTGACTTTCAGATCCTAATGGTTTCCATGGTGCTAGCTCAAACTCAAAACTACTCCCTCCATTTCAAAATATAAGATGTTTTAGCTTTGTGAAAGAAGTCTATCCTGACCCCTTTTAGTGTGTAGGTTCGTGTAGATTCGGAGTGAACCTACACAGTAAAAGGGGTCTAGATACACTCCATTCACAAAGCTAAAACAACTTATATTTTGAAACGGAGGGAGTATGTAAGAGTATGTGGCAGCACACGCACATACTCATTTCAGGGGCTTGGGCAAACAAACTAAAATTCTACATCTCCATTTTCAGATTCAGAGGGTGGGAGAACTATTACGATGAACAGGTTAGCATACATGTCCATATAAATTGTAATAAATCCCATACATGGTAGACGATACCGGGCATGGCCTACACAGCTGTGCGTGACAGATGGCAAAATCTACTTTGCTTTAACTGAGAGTGACTTTTATCGATTTAACACTATTTTGAGGAAAATAATACTCCCTCCGATCCAAATTACTTGTCGCAGTTTTAGGCAAAATGTTGCCTAAATCTTTCTAGGGTTCAATGAACCTGTGACAAGTAATTTGGATCAGAGGGAGTGTAAGCATACGATGAGTATGTGGCAGCAGACCGTGAATGCGCACATATTCATTTTAGGGGCTTGGGCAAACAAACTAAATATCTACATCTCCATTTTTTGATTCAGATGGTGGGAGGACTATTACGATGAACAAGTTAGCATACATGTCCATTGAAACTGTAATAAATCCCATACAAAGTAGCCGATACACGACAGGGCCTACACAACTGTGTGTGACATATGGCAAAATCTACTTTGCTTTCACTGGGAGTGAATTTTATTGATTTAACACCATCTTGAGGAAAATAATACTCCCTCCGATCGAAATTACTTGTCGCAGTTTTAGGCAAAATGTTGCCTAAATCTGTCTAGGGTTCAATGAAACTGCGACAAGTAATTTGGATTGTATGGAGTATAAAAAAAACCTGAATGAAGATGAAAGCCTTGATATGAAAGAAATCCAGAGTTAACAACTGTGAGGGCTACAAGCGATCATATGATTTCAGCCAATGCAATTTACCAGTATGGGACGCCATTCATCATTTATCTTTTACTTTGGTTGGCGTTTTGAGGGTACGATGTTATATACCAGTACAGCCCTGTGGTTGCTGGCCATCAATGTTCAGATATTTGCAGTGCATATGTCTGAAAACACTTGTCTACTTTTAGTTTTATGACCATTAACAGGTGATTGAACCCTAAACTTTAGAATTGATCCTACGTAAATTCCTTCGATTACGATTGCAAACCCCGCAAGCTTACAATTCGTCGAACACATCGCCCCCAACCCAAACCCAAGAAACGAGGTAGAGGCACAGGACAGATTGGTGCGTGGCGCGGGAGGGGCATACCCTGCTGTTGCGCTGGAAGGAGTAGCGCAGCTCGGGGTCGATCTCGTCCTCCTCGAAATCGTCGACGGTGAGGTCGAGGTCGGGGCGCTTGCTGCGCGGCACGTTCATGGTGGCCGTCTCCCCGGGGTTGCTGGTGACGCTGACCTTCCCCTCGCGGCTCATCCTCGTCGCTTCGTCGTCCTCCTCGGCTTCCCCCGTCCGCCATGGCGCCGACGACAGCAGCTCCTTCCTCTTCCTCACCATCGTCCTATCTCTATCTCTTCCTCTTCTCGCGTGTTTGTTTGCTTCGGGCTTGGTTCTGCGAGGAGGAAGAGGAACCGAAGGGGATGACGATGGGGTGGGGAAAGCTTTTGACTGGGCTCTGGTGGGTCGGATCGGGAGAGCTGTGAACTTTCATGGGCTGGACTAAGTTTTAGTAATTTGGTGGGCCCAATAGTGGTTATTCTGCGTGATATCATAGGCCCTTTCCTCGGAGAGTCCAATGGGCTGTAGTCTCGGTTCTGTGTTCTCTTAGAACGTCGGCACTTCGTTAATTAATCACAAAATATCAATAGAGCAGAATGAAAAACATTACGTACTAGTAGTTTGTAGAAAACCAGCTAGACCTAGAAATTAAGTAGTTTTGTCAAACCGTTACATCGATCATCGATAATGTCTCAAGGTGGCAACATGGCCGGGTATGGCGGAGCCATACCCACCTCGATCCCCGCAAATCCCCATAAAGCTATCGGGGGGACCCCCATCCCCGCGAAGGACAGGTACCCCGATCCCCGTCGGGGTCTCCACGGGGACCTTGGCGCCGACGTCGAGGTAGACAGATGCAGGAGGAAGCTGATGAGTTGACGCGGGAGGACGCTAGGAACAAGGTGGCGACAAGCTGATGCAGGTGGGTGGATGCAGAGCACGATGCCGTCGATTTGAATCTAATGCGGGTGAGCAGATGCAGGAGTATGCCGGCCGTGAGCTCATCCCGCATTTGCGGCCAGCGACGAGCTCCTCCTGGCGGTTGGGGAACTGGTGGCTCGAGCGGTCTGGCAACGAGAGGAACAAACGAGGGCGACGAGGGGAACGACCGGATGAGGGGAACGAACGAACAAACTGGGCTTAGGGATTTTTATCTACATATATTGTTTTTGGGTATCCATGGAGTCCCCATGGAGGGAATTTGCCCTCATAATATATTTGTCTCATAATTAATTGCATTGTTTGGAGGATTATAGGGACTATATTTGGTATTTTAAGTTTGTAATCTAATTATATCTTTAGTAGTCTTCTTGTCTCCCAAATCTTCTAGTACTATATAAACAGCCCAAAGGCTCTCAATGTAATCATCTCTTGCAATATCAATACAATCTATACTTCTGCAATCTTTCATGGTATCAGAGTGTGTCGCTTCTCGGCCTAGGGTTTAGCCACCACCGCCTCCGTCGCGCCGTCCCGGGGAGATCGTTCTCCGTCGGGGCCCGCCCAATAGTAGATTAGATCTTACTTTGCCAAAATTTTCTTACCGGCCGCTTGACCGACGTTTCTTCTTCTTTCGCCGATCATAGAAAAGATTGTGTCGTCCACAGCCGCATGTCGTCTTCACGCATCTCTAATTCAACCTCGGCGTCGACTCATCTCTGGCAAATCATCGCCAACGATCATGCCAAGGAGGATCCGCGTGGCGCCCCAAGGGACACCTTCATGCGTTGCATCGGCTTCTTCGTCCTTACGTCGTCACCACGTCGGCCCGTCGCCAACATCGACCGGGACACACGTCCTGGAGTACGCGCATCGCCGTCAACAACAGGTTGCACCTTCATCACCCGTGGTCATCATCGCCGACAACCATCTATAGCAACAACATTGTCGCCGTCATCACCAATCGTGGTCAATATCAACGCCAACAAAAAGTTTTTCTCCACGAGCAATGACGCGTTCATACAAGCAGAAAATACGGGTCTAATCCCCGAAATCGACCACCACAACAATTCAACCGCCATCAACAACTACCTCATCGTCTTCGTCCACCATGACCTCGCTGCCATAGTCGCAGTCTAATTTTTATTTTGCACTAAATTAATTTTTTCTTGCAACTACTTCATTTACTCTGAAAAATCGGCGGACAACTTCTACGCACCGACCATTCACGGAGAATTTCTCTGTTGCTCCCTCCGGCTCTGGCTCGCATGGCTTGTGATGGTCCCTGTCTTCACACGTTCGGTGTTGGCAACATCGACACATGCCTTCGTCTCCGACATGTTTGGCAAGATCGGCAAGGCATGTCGCCTACCTCAACTACTTCAACTCAAACTACGTCTACCTCAACTACTACGGCGAATTCTCCAGGCTCAATAACGACATCGACAACAACACAACATCATCAACTTCATCAACGACGACTACATCACCAACGACACCATCGACCACGACTACATCACCCTACTATTGGCTACATCGACATCGATATCCACCGGATCCCTCTCTAGTTCGCGCCTTTGGACTATGCTCTAGTCAGACCATTGATGAGCCACAAGTATAGGGGGTGTATTCGATAAATAAGAGTGTCAAACACAATGAGGAGTAGAAGGTGTTGACTAGTGGTTTGGATCATGAATTCTATGTAAATACTCCCTCCGTTTAGAAATATAAGATGCTTTAGGTTTATGAAGGAGATGTATCTAGACACCTTTTAGTATATAGGTTCAAATGAATCTAGACACTAAAATATGTCTAGATACATCTCCTTCACAAACCTAAAACATCTTATATTTCTAAAGGGAGGGAGTACTTAGCAAACGGATTTTTAGGGTTTCTTGATAATGCAAAGAAATAAAGTGCGAGAAAATAATAATTGCAGCAAGTGGCCCAATCCTTTCTTCAGCAAAGGACAAGCCAAGTGTATTACTTATGAGGACCAAACGTTCTCGAGGACACATGAGAATACTGTCAAGTGCTTTCACTTCACATAGTTGATTAATCTTCTTTGGTTAGATAAGTGTTGTGTGGGTGAACCTATGCTAATGTACCGACCTTACTTGAACTAATACATACTTGTGATTAAACCCCTTGCAAGCATACGCAACTACAATAAAGTAATTAAGATAAAAACCTAACCACAGCAATAAACTCTGAGATCCTACACTCCTTTGTGCAAAGGTTTCCTAACTGGGGTTTAGGTTTCTGTCACTCCGGCAACCCCACAATTAGTAGCCAAATACACAATGCATTCCCCTAGGCCCATAAATGGTGAAGTATCATGTAGTCGATGTTCACATGACACCACTAGAAGAATAGAACCACAACTTAAATATCAAACCATTGAATATTTCTCAACACAATTCCGCTACTGACAACATGACTTCTCCCATGTCCTCAAGAACTAAACGAACTACTCACGAGACATAATATGGATCAAGATCAGAGATGATATAATGATAAGTAACAATCTGAACATAAACAATAATTCAATGGTTCCACTCAATAGCATCAACTACAAAAGTAATCAACGCCGGGAAAGTCCCCCCTAAGAACTATGCAAGATTCAACCCAATTGTTACAGCGGGATGGAGTGGCGGTGATGGTGCTGGTGGAGATGATGGTGAATATGATGATGATCATGATGAAGTATAGCTTGATGACGGTATTGATGGCGACAATCTCCCCTCTCCGGGGAGGAATTTCCCCGGCAGAAATATGTCTGTCGGATAGCTCTTTCTCTCTCTGTAGTTTTCGCCCCGCAGAGGCGGTGGAATCTTTTTGTGGTTGCTCCCCGAGTCTTAGGGTTTTGAGGGGATGTTATAGGCGAAAGGGCGATGCCAGAGGTGGGCCAGGGTGGCCACACCACCTGGTGGCGCAGCCCAGGGGGCGCGCCAGGAGGTGGTGTGGGCCCCATGTGGCCCATCTCCACTTCCCCTTGTGGCTTCCTTCGTCTTCTGGAAAAATAGGGATTTCCATATATTTTCTGTAATTTTCTAATCTTCGCAAATATTGCATTTGGACACCGCTTTTTCCATCAGAATCCTGACTCCGGCAGTTCATCCTCCAAAAGTCATCCAACATGCAAAATAGATGAAATAACATAAGTACCTCTTAATATGGAATATATCATTGAATAGCAGTAAATTATGATATAAAATAGTGATGCAAAATGGACGTATCAACTCCCCCAAGCTTAGACCTTGCTTTTCCCCAAGATAAAACTGACCTCAGTAAACATGACCTCATGTTTATGGCGTGAAGTATCGATAAAAAGAATACGGATAAGAAGCATCACATTTATTAATACACAAGTCATAATAGAAAATAACTCAACATTATATAACTTAACTTGCAACTAGTATGAGAGTCACAATAGAGATGCATAAAGAAAATGATAATTGGTAATGGAAAACCTTGTTCTTGGTCAGAGAACAGTTGAGAAATCATACTGGGTTTTAAGGAAAGCTTTTATAATGAAGTTTATAAAGCAGGAATCTCTTGCTCAAACATAATGGGATTTTTACAAAGACAGCTTTCAAAGTAGTATTCATTCATATAAAAGCATTGTGCAAAACAAGGAACATAAGAAACAAGATTGAATAAATCAACATATGGATGATTGAATCACAACAACTCAAATGGTTGCTGGAGATAGAAAGGAATAGGTTTACTGACCCAACTTAAAGTAAAAGATAGACCCTTCGCAGAGGGAAGCAGGGTTCAAGTTTCAAAAAGAGCTTCCAAAAAATTATGGTACTTACTAACTTTGAGCTCTCATTGCCCCTATCATAAGCATCTTGAGGTGATTAAGGTTAAAGTGAAACAAATATGAAGTATATGCTTGACAAATCATAATTTGGCAATCTCATGCACCTTGAGTACGAGGGACGTGATGACCCACAAGTATAGGGGATCGCAACAGTCTTCGAGGGTAGTATTACCCAATTTATTGATTTGACACAAGGGGAGCCAAAGAATACTTATAAGCCTTAACAACTGAGTTGTCAATTCAGCTGCACCTAGAAATAGTCTTGCTCACAGAAGTTTATCAGTAACAACAGTTTTATAGTAGCAATAGCAAAGTAACAGTAGCAGTAAAACAAAGGCACTAGGAACAATTGTAGCAAACAGTAGGATATGAGTGCGGTGCATAGGGATGGATGTACGGGTGTTGCATGGACGAGACTATTCATATAACTTCAAGATCTAGGGCAATTGCAGATAAATAAGATAAAGCATCCAAGTACTAAACAATCATAGGCATGTGTTCCATATATAGTCATATATGCTCGCAATGAGAACTTGCACAACATCTTTTGTCCTACCAGCCCATTGCAGTAGGATCTTAAGGGAATCTACTGGCAATTAAGGTACTCCTTTTAATAGAGTACCGGAGCAAAGAATTAACACTCCATGAACACATGTGATCCTCATATCACAACCATCCCCTCCGGTTGTCCCGATTTCTATCACTTCAGGGCCTTTGGTTCCGGATAATGATATGTGTACACAACTTGTAGATAATATCACAAACAATACTATCAACAATAAGTTCAGATATGAGATCATGGCACTCGGTCCCTAGTGACAAGCATTAAGCACAACATGTTGCAACAAAGTCAAATAGCACCAACAAAGATACTAGGCACCATGCCCTAACAATCTTATTTGATTACATGATAGATCTCATCCAATCCCACTATCCCCATAGCCTACAGTGGGGGATTACTCACTCATGGATGGGGGAAACATGGATGGTTGATGGAGAGGCGTCGGTGATGATGATGGCGATGATCTCCTCCAATTCCCCGTCCCGGCAGGGTGCCAGAATGGAGTTTCTGGTTCCGAATCGCGGATTCTGGTGGTGGCGGCGCAGCGGAACTCTTTCTGGAAAAATGTCGAAACCCCTGAGTTTTTAGGTCAGAAGGCTTTAAGTAGGCGAAGAGGGAGGCTGAGGGGGTGCCCGAGGTGGCCACACCTCCTCCAGCCGCGGCCAGGGGGTGTGGGACCCTCATGGCCCTCCTCCGTCTCGTCTTCTGGCTTCGTGAGTCTTCTGGCAAAATAGGATTTTTGGCATATTTTTTGGGATTTCTCCTGAAAGTTGATTTTCGGCACAAAAACTAGACACCAAAGCAATTCTGTTGAAAACAACGTCAGTCTGTGTTAGTTGTGTCCAAATCACACAAGTTTAGAGGAGAAACAATAGCAAAAGTGTTCGGGAAAGTAGATACGTTTTGGACATATTAACACCCAACAAGCTTAGCTTATTGCTTAACCTTGATACGCCCAATTTGCATCACCTTTCAATATCATAATTTACCTCTATTCATTGATATATGTCTTATTATGAGGTATTACTTATGGATTTTCATATTTTTATGCATGTTGGATGATTCTTGGAGGATGGACTGTCGGAGTCTGGATTCTGGTGGAAAAGAAGGCGTTTCGGTGCAATTTTGGGAAGATCAGAAAAATACCAGAAAAATAGGGGGAAATATTATTTTTCCAGAAGATTGAGGAAGCTAGAAGGAGGAGCGAAGAGGGGCCGCAGGGGGCCCACACCCCTAGGCGCGGGCCCACCCTGGGCCGCTCCTAGGGAAGGTGTGGCCCACCTGCCCGGCTCCCGACTCCGCCCCTTCGCCTATATCTTCCCTACAAAACCCTAAGGCAGGGGAGCGACCACAGATAGATTTCCGCCGCCTCTGGGGGCGGAAAACATTGAGAGAGAAAGATCTCTCCGGCAGATATATTTCTGCCGAGGGAATTCCTCCCAGAGAGGGTATACCGTCGCCATCAACATCGTCATCAAGCTAGGCTTCATCGGGATCATCATCATCATCATCCACACCATTATCTCCACCAGCACCATCATCACCACTCCGTCCTATTGTAATAATTGTGTTGGATATTATTTTGTTCTTAGGAGAAACTTTCCCGATGTTGATTACTATTGTAGTTGATGCTTGTGAGTGGAACCATTGGATTATTGTTTATGTTCAGATTGTTATCCATTACCATATCATCTTTGATCTTGATCCATATGATGTCTTGTGAGTAGTTCGTTTAGTTCTTGAGGACATGAGAGAAGTCATGTTGTTAGTAGTGGATTTGTGTTGAGTTTTTATTCAATGGTTTAGTATTTAAGTTGTGGTGCTATTCTTCTAGTGGTGTCATGTGAACGTCAACTACATGATACTTCACCATTTATGGGCCTAGGGGAATGCATTGTGTATTTGGCTACTAATTATGGGGTTGCCAGAGTGACAGAAACCTGAACCCCCGTTAGGACACCTTTGCACAAGGGAGCGTACGATCTCAGAGTTTAAGACTGTGGTTAGATTTATACCTTAATTAATTTCTTGTAGTTACGGATGTTTGCAAGGGGTTTAATCACAAGTATGTATTAGTCCAAGTAAGGTCGGTATGTTAGCATAGGTTCACACACACAACACTTACAACACCAGAGAAGAGTACTCAGCTATTTGAAGCGAAAGCACTTGACAGAATTCACATGTGTCCTCGAGAACGTTTGGTCCTTATAAGTATTTACACCGGCTTGTCCTTTGCTAAGAAAGGATTGGGCCATTTGCTCCGTTTGTTCGTTGTCTTTATTACTTGCTCTTTGTTTTGTTGCCTTATCAGAAAACCACTAAAAATCCGTTTGCTAAGTATTTATAGAGAGTTCCTGCTCCATAGCACTGTTCAGCACCTTCTGCTCCTCGTTGGTATCGACACTCCTATTTATCGAAACTACTGCGATACACCCCCTATACTTGTGGGTCATCAAGACTATTTTCTGGCGCCGTTGCCAGGGAGTGAAGCGTTATTGAAGAGTGGAACTGGTAAGGGAAACTTCTACTGTGAGTATTGCTTTTTGTTACTGCTTGTTACTTTGTTCCTAATATGGATAAGCCACTTGGTTTTCTGTTTGGGAAAACTACTACCACTGCTAGGGTAATAGATGAACCACCACCTGTTGAGATAGATCCTTTTAAGATTCCTACAAGTATTGTTAATCGTGTTATGGATAATTATTATTTTGGGGATGGAACTATCCATCCTAGTGATCACTTGCTTTTTTATCCATGAATTATGCGGGTTGTTTAAGTGTGCAGGTATCACAACTGAACAGGTGAAGAAGAAGTTACTCTCCATATCCTTGAAAGGGAGAGCTGAAGAATGGTATAAGCTGCTGAAGAATGGACAATCCATGGAATGGGAGGAGATGGCATCTCTCTTTTACTCTAAATTTTATCCTCCCAGTGAAATTTATAAGGATAGAAATCTTATATATAATGTTTGGCCTCTTGATGGAGAGAGTACAGCTCAAGCTTGGGGGAGATTGAAGTTACTAATGCTTAAATGTCCTATTCATGAACTCCTTAACAATATTATTCTCAATAACTTTTATGCTAGGCTTTCTCTTCATGATAAAAATTTACTAGATGCTTCTTGTGCTGGATCATTCACATGTATGAAGGAAGAAGATAAATGGGATCTACTAGACCGTATTCAAGAAAACACTGAGGCTTGGGAGAATGACAAAGGAAGAAAGTCAGGTATAAACTATGACTATGAATGCATTAAATCTTTTATGGGAACTGATGACTTCCGTGATATTAGCAATGGGTTTGGTCTTGATTACCAAAGTATTGCAACTGTTTTAAAGCCTTTGCCTCTTACATAGAAATTCCCCAAAAGAAGTGGAACAAGTACCATGCTCCTTATAAAGATGTTGTTAGTCATGTTCCTGTTAGAAGTACTCAAGTTTGTACTAGTAATCATATTGTGCCTGAACCTCATGTTGAGAAAGTTCCTTTCCCAGCTAAGGTAAAGGAGTATTATATGATTATTAGTGCAAATAACAAAGGTACAATGAAAACTGTGGAGCCTCATGATCTTATTGATATTGAGCCTGTGGTAGCTATTGTGAAAGACCCTATTACTAGAAATATAGAGGATGAGCATATTGTCTTTTGTGAAGACGCTTCTAATATTATCTCTCATCCTAGTAAGGCTAGAAAAGCTAGTGTTCCTGTGCTTTCTGTTAAAATTGGTGATCATTGCTACTATGGTTTATGTGATATTGGTGCTAGTTCTAGTGCTATTCCTTATGAGCTTTACAGGGAAATTATGCATGAGATTGGTCCTTGTGAGCTTGAGGACGTTGATGTGGTTATCCACCTTGCTAATAATGAAACCATTTGCCCCATTGGCATTGTAAGAGATGTGGAGGTTCTCTGCGGTAAGATTAAGTATCCTGCTGATTTTCTAGTGCTTAATTCAGCAGCTAGCAAAACTTGTCCTATCATTTTTGGTAGACCTTTCTTGAACACTTGTGGAGCTATTATTGATTGTAAGAAGGAAAAAAGTTTTAACTAAGTTTGATGCAGATTCTTATGAGTTTAACTTTTCCAAATTTGCTAAAGCTCCTTGTGAAAATAGCTTGCATAATAAAGATTTCAGTATGGAACAACTTGCTTCTATTGACCCAGTTTATGACCTTGGACCTCTCTTTGGTGACTGTAAGTATGCTTATTCTAATGATAAAGTTGTTGATAGTGACAATTATATTGTCAAATTTATTCAAGGTTCTACTAAAAGTTATTATGAGAGAGGTAAACATGGTTTTATGCATCTCAATAATGTTAAGTTTCCCCGTTTTATGTTGAAAGCTTTGAAGTTGCATCTGTTTTGTCTTCCTATGCTAGTGCCTTTTTGTTTCAACAATTCGTTTTCTCATGATACTCCCATGCATAGGAAGTGGGTTAGACTCAAATGTGTTGGTTATTTGCTTCTTGATGCTCTCTTTCACTTCAGATATATATATATATATATATATATATATATCCTATGTGAGCATCTTTGGAAGTTTCAAGCCTAAATTAAAGGCATTAAAGAAAAGTACTTGTTGGGAGATAACCCAAGAGTTTTGTCGAGTCTTGGAAGTTATTACCTCAGTAATAACCGCTCCTTATCCTTTTTGTTTTGGTTTTTGTGTCAATTTCAACTACTTTTGTGAAGTAGAGGAGTTGTGAAAAGTGGTTGTCCTGGGACAGATTTTTGTGCTGCGTTGTAAAAATTCTTGAGGGGTCTTAGTACTTCAGATGGAGCTGAATTTTTCTGTGCTTGTTCTCCAAGTTGTTACCCAACTTTCATCAGTTCTGCACTTTTTGATTTGAGCAAATGAAGGTTTTAGAAAAAATCAATCTTTACCTGCTGGTCTGTTTTGACAGATTTCTATCGTCATTTGCATTTGCCTCTTATAGAAGCTTTTGTGTTGATGGGTTTTAAGTTTAAGTGTGTACCTAAAGGTTATTGTTTTTGCTTACACTAATGTTGTTATTGACTTTGTGCAAGGGTTTTGTATGAATGAATTTTTCAGGAGAAGGAGAAAAGGAATCTGCAGAGTTCATCTTTGAATAGGTAAAGGTGAAAACAGAAGGTTCGTGAAAATCCAATCTTTTTATATTTTTGATGTTTTTACTACATAAGGCAAGTTATGAGACAGAATAGAGGAAGAACCGGAGTCCGGGGTGGACAGACCCACCCCAGGCGCGGGCCGCGCCTGGCCGCGCCTGAGGGGTGTGTGCCACCCTTGAACTCCGTCTCCGCCTCGTTTCCGTGTCAGAACCTTCCTTATGCTTTGAAACTTCGTAATATATAACCCCCGGATCCCCCGAGGTTCGTGCATCGTGTTCTCGTTTCAATCTGTTTCTGTCAGGAAATCTTCTCAAGTTTAGAGCGTCATGGCCTCCGCCAATGATAAAGGCAAGAAGCCTGAGGAAGAAGAACCTCAAGTCCCCAAGGAGGAGGAGATTTTGGTAGGGTATGAAGGTGACATGGAGGAGGACAAGCATCCTGACACCCGCGCTACCGTCGCAAGCATTGGAGTGGTGGAAACCCCTATCAAGCTTAAGAGGATAGCACGGATGTCTACAGGAGGGAAATCTCGACGGCATACCCTCTCTCCACGATCATCTCCTCCACGTAACAAGAGACCTTTCCATACTCTTATACATGAGCGTCAATTTCAACATGTGCCCAAAGGGAACTAGCCCTCGATGTGGGATATGCCTCATTCTAACCATGTAGGGAAGGAACACTCTAAGAAGGAAGAGTGGAGGAAGAATAATAAGACTGGGATCCTCGGTCCGAATTGATCATGAGCTGCATTGAGCATAATTCGGAGTTGATTTGTACTATGACCTTCGATATTGAGGATTTGAAGAAACTTATTGAAGATCTTATTAAGAGAACACCACCACCACCGAAGGAGTAATTCGTCATAAGGTTTGGCATCCCCTTGGATTGTTCCAAGCTTGGGGGAGTGCCGCGGTATCACCACCATTGTCTTTTATCTTTTACCTTTTTAGTGGATTCATATTTTTCGTAGAGAAGTTATCTTATAGTTTGGTTTGCATGTGGAAGTATCTCTCCTTTAGTTGTTTATCTATGTATCCCTTGGTGTGAGTGCCTTTATTGGAATATAAATGAGAAGTCTCATCTTTTTACTTTTCGCACTTCTTATTTTAGTTTGCAATCTCTATTATATGATGGATCTTGTTGATCAGTATGGGCATCACTTTGGGATCATCAAGTGGATCTAAATTGGTTTTGGCAAACTGGGTTCTGGTCAGTAGCAATACTTTTTGAGGTTTGAAAGAAAAAGAGAAAAAATCTTAGAGGTATTTTGTATCATTTGTTTTCTTCTTGTTGGCTCATAAGCTTAGTATTCTTCATTTAAGATTCTTTTTTGTCTTCAAGGAAGATTGCATGTTTGGCTTTATTACTTGTATGTTTGCTTATTTATTTCAACTCTCTTGCTTGCTACCGAGCATTACTAGCCAAAAACCTGTTTTGAGAAGGCATACTTCTCATTCTTCCAATCCCTTTGAACCAAAACCTTTGCCATTTGTGTCCACCACACCTATCTATTAGCAATTGCTATTCCAAGCAAATTCTCAAGCTTCATCTACCTTTCGAATTAAAAAGTATTTTGTTATGTGAAAACTAGTTAGTAAAGCTCTCACGAACTTGATGGCACACCTTATTTCCTTGCCCCTAATAGACTTGAACCATTGTGCCATCGAAGTTGTATATGCTTGCATCTATACATTGGAATTAGTAGAACCGTGCAGTCACGGGGAACGTCTTCAACATTGCACTTGTACTCTGTACACAGTTGATGTCATGCTCTTTTGTCTATGGATGTCAACGGTGTGAAATAAAGAGGAAACTTGTAAGTCCATGGAGTATGTATTTTGTGTTAGAGAAACACCTAGGCCGCTAGCCTAATCCATGCCTAATCATGGTGGAAACTTGCAGCATCACCATAGTGAGCTATCTATGAAGCATCCTCAATAAAAATCTATGCACATAGTAAATAAAAAGATCGCCGAGATGCTCATTGTCTGCTTGCCTTGTCATTTTGGTTATGGGAAAGCTCCTGTACCATGTGCAAGGGGTACCCCGTTGGCGATTCTCTATGATACACATGTACTTACAATGACAAGAACTTACCTGTAACCAAAATTGAGTAGCATGAGGAGTGGCCCTCATATTCAAGGGACATGAGATTGCCAACTTATATTTCGTCAAGCATATACTCCATCTTTGTGCACTTTAACCTTAATCATCTCAAGATGCCTATGATAGGGCCAATGAGGGCTCAAAGCTAGTAAGTACCTTAATCTTTTGAAAGATCTTTATGACTTATAATCCCTGCTTCCCTCTATAAAGGGACCTTTCTCCCACTTCCAAGTTGAGTCAGTAAACCTACTTCCTCTCTATCTCCAGCAAGCATTTGAGTTGTTGTGTTTCAAGCATTTATATGGTGATTTATTCAATCATGTTCTTTATCTTCCTCCTTTGCACAAAACTCTTATCTATTGAGTATTATTTTGAAAGCCTTCATTGAAAAACCTTTTTGAGCAAAGAGTGCTCCTGTTGAAAAACTTCTACAAAGCTTTATTTGTGAAACTGTTTGCTAGATGTTCTCTGACCAGGAACAAAGTTTGCCAATTCCAATTATGATTTATCTTTATGCATCTCTATTGTGACTGCTGTACTCGGATGCAAGCTAATTAATATAATGGTGAGTTGCTTTCTTCTATGAGTTGTGCAATGGTAAGTGTGATTCTTATTGTTCGTATTCTTTTATCGACACTTCACTCCATAAACCTGTGGACATGTTACTGAGCTCAGTTTTCGCTTGGGGACAAGCGAAGGTCTAAGCTTGGGGGAGTGGATACGTCCAATTTGCATCACCTTTCTATATCATAATTTACCTCTATTCATTGATATATGTCTTATTATGAGGTATTACTTATGGCTTTTCATCTGTTTATGCATGTTGGATGATTCTTGGAGGATGGACTGCCGGAGTCTGGATTCTGCTGGAAAAGGCGTTTCGGTGCAATTTCGTGAAGATCATAAAAATACCAGAAAAATATGGGAAAATATTATTTTTCCAGAAGATTGAGGAAGCTATAAGGAGGAGCGAAGAGGGCCCGCAGGGGTCCCACACCCCCTAGGGGCGGGCCCACCCTAGGCCGCGCCTAGGGCAGGTGTGGCCCACCTGCCCGGCTCCCGACTCCGCCCCTTCGCCTATATCTTCCCTATGAAACCCTAAGGCCAGAGGAGCGACCACAGATAGATTTCCGTCGCCTCTGGGGGGCGGAAAACACCAAGAGAGAAAGATCTCTCTGGCAGACAGATTTCTGCCAGGGGAATTCCTTCCCGGAGAGGGAAGACCATCGCCATCAACACTGTCATCAAGCTAGGCTTCATCGGGATCATCATCATCATCCACACCATCATCTCCACCAGCACCATCATCACCACTCCGTCCCGTTGTAACAAATGTGTTGGATATTGCTTTAGTTCTTAGGGGAAACTTTCCCGGTGTTGATTACTATTGTAGTTGATGCTTGTGAGTGGAACCATTGGATTATTGTTTATATTTAGATTGTTATCCATTACCATATCATCTTTGATCTTGATCCATATGATTTCTTGTGAGTAGTTTGTTTAGTTCTTGAGGACATGGGAGAAGTCATGTTGTTAGTAGTGAATTTGTGTTGAGTTATTATTCAATGGTTTAGTATTTAAGTTGTGGTGCTATTCTTCTAGTGGTGTCATGTGAACGTCAACTACATGATACTTCACCACTTATGGGCCTAGGGTAATGCATTGTGTATTTGGCTACTAATTGTGGGGTTGTCGTAGTGACAGAAACCTGAACCCCCGTTAGGACACCTTTGCACAAGGGGGCGTAGGATCTCAGAGTTTAAGGCTGTGGTTAGATTTATATCTTAATTACTTTCCTGTAGTTACAGATGTTTGCAGGGGGTTTAATCACAAGTATGTATTAGTCCAGGTAAGGTCGGTATGTTAGCACAGGTTCACCCACACAACACTTACAACACCAGAGAAGAGTACTCAGCTATTTGAAGCGAAAGCACTTGATAGAATTCCCATGTGTCCTCGAGAACGTTTGGTCCTTATAAGTATTTACACCGGCTTGTCCTTTGCTAAGAAAGGATTGGGCCACTTGCTCCGTTTGTTCGTTGTCTTTATTACTTGCTCTTTGTTTTGTTGCCTTATCAGAAAACCACTAAAAATCCGTTTGCTAAGTATTTACAAAGAGTTCCTGCTCCATACCACTGTTCAACACCTTCTGCTCCTCGTTGGGATCAACAATCCTATTTATCAAAAGTACTGCGATACACCCCATATACTTGTGGGTCATCAGTCCTCAAGCAATTCAGTTGAAAACTGAGTGCGATAAAAGAACTTTCACGAACACATTTGCTTCATATGATGTATATATTCTCAACATATGATCAGTACTTAGACAATTCATAATAAGGAGTATGCAACTAAGTCTACTCAATAGTCATTGCAAGCTATGAAAAGATTCCAACTCACTAATAATAAGTAGCATGAAACATAAACATAAGCAACATTGCAATGCTCATAAGAAGGTATGATAGAGTGGTATCTCACTTGCCTTTGATTGTCGAGCAAACATAAATGCCAAGGCACCTCTGAAGTTCAAGTGAAGACTAGAAGTAAAGATATCAAAGATACAAGCGTCAAAGTCATGACATAATTAACCAAGTTTTGAGACAAGCACATTACACTAAGAATGACAACTATGCTCTCAAGTGGGTGCTCATAGAATAAGTGGTAAGGAAGCAAAAAGGTTTTGAAAAGTTTGAAAGGCTTCCAAATGCTGAAAGTATGGTACTCATTAACTTTGAGCTCTCATTGCCCCTATCATAGGCATCTTTAAGTGGTTAAGTTTAAAGTGAGGTCCAATATGAGTTATATGCTTGACAGACCATAAACTGGAAATCTCATGTCCCTTGAGTACGAGGGCCGCTCCTCATGCTACTCAACTTTAGTTACCGGTAAGTTCTTGACATAGTAAATACATGTGTATCATAGAGAACTTCCAACGGGGTACCCCTTGCACATGATACAGGAGCTATCCCATATCAAATGACAAGGCAAGCAGACAATGAGCATCTTAGCAATCTTCTTATTTACGATGGGAAAATGGTGTTTTTCTCTCTTTCCTCTTTTCATGTGTCTCTCTATTTTTTTTATAAGAAGAATGCTTCATAGATTGCTCACTATGGTTATGCTGCAAGTTTCCACCATGATTAGGCATGGCTTAGGCTAGCGGCCCAGGCGTTTCTCTAACACATATACATAACTCTATGGACTTACAAGATCCCTTTTATTTCACACCGATGACATCCGTAAACAAAAGAGCATGATATCAACTGGGTATATATTTACAGGTGTTGAAAGCGTTTCCCATGACAGCACGGTTCTGCTAACTCCCAGCCTATAATTTGCAAGCATATAACTTTCATGGACAGTCACAATGGTTCATATTTATTAGGTGCAAGAAATAAAGTGTGCCATCAAGTTCGTGAGAGCTTTACTAACTAACTTCCTCATAACAAGCAAACATTTTATTTGGAAGAAAACAAGGCATAATAAATATGCACGGAATAGCAAAAGATGCTAGTAGGTAGGTATGGTGGACACTTTTGACAATATTGGTTTTGGATAGTTGGAAGCATGAGTAGATCTCATACTCGGTGCAAGTGAAGGCTAGCAATAGAAAGGGAGCGACAAACAAGAGAGCAATAACTGTCATAATCATGCTTGCAACAAAACAGAATTAATTATGGCATAAAAGTGATACAAGAACTCTGAGGCAAAATAAATCATCGAGGCTTAACTAACTTTTGTTCAGTCCATATGCATGCGTGATCATGTGCCAAGTCGATTCAAATGAAACATTCAGAGGAGGATACCATAATGTCATACCAAGTTATGAATAGAACAATGCAAGCAAACATTCATATGACATGCTACAAACTATTAGCAAGCTGGAGCTAATCATAAGACAACAAGAACTACTAAGCATCCATAAATAACATACACCTTACATGAACAGACTAAGCATGCCCACAATGCTGAGTATATGTACAAAAATGAAAACAAATAGAGTTCATTAGCAGCCTCTTACCACACCTCAAGTTGTCATTAATCTTCATTATTGTCCTTCACTTGTGTGGCTTGAATAATAACATGAAACCAAAATCCACTGAGGACCGCTGAACCCTGCAACGAACTTCACAAAACCAAAGAAGAATAGCAAATATTTTTGGGTTTTTGATTTTTAAAGCAAGCACACAAAGCAAAAACAAACAAAGCAAAAAAAAATGGATTTTTCTTAAGGCAAACGAAAGCAAAAAAGCAAAGAAACAAACCAAGAGAAACAACAATTTTTTTTTGGTCTTTTTGTGTTTTGGGAAAGCAGAAACAAAAACTAAAAAGAAAGCAAAACATGGATATACAAAGTATCGACGAAGCATGATATATCAATGAGTGTGATGTCGGTATACCTCCCCCAATATTAGGCTTTTGGACTAAGTGGGGCTCAATCCTAGCCTGGCCAGGAAGGTGCGCCTCCGTAATGTGACGAAGAGGCCCTCTCGTCCTGGTACGTGCTCGAGGACGCCCCTGTGTAGTGCACAGAGTGATCGTAAGAGGGTGCGTCCCCCTGGTAGTGTCCGTGGAAACCACGAATGTGTATCTGCTCGTCCATCTCCTCCTTGGAGAATGACCAAGCCCCCTGCAAATACTTAACAAAGTAGTTTGTGGCAAAGGAATTTTCCTCTCTTCCCCATCAGTAAACATCATCCTGTAAACCAAACTCTTAACGGTAGAGCTAGCAGTAACAAAGTGATGCGCTTTCATGGCAGCTAATCAAGCCTCTGTGGAGCCAATATTGTATCATTTGGATCAACAAAAAGTTCTAAGGCAACAACTACACGTGCAACAATAATACCCCCATAAATGGGTCCTCTAGCAGCTAGGCGACGAGCAATGAGAGAACCAAGATTATACCCGGTTTCATTGTTGAGTGCAGTAGCTAGAAAGGCCAAATGATAGTTTGTAACATCCCTAAAATCATGTTTCAAACTCATGCATATCATCCATGCATCAATGATCATGTAGGATTCCATTTTCAAAAATCATTTCAAAACAGGAGCATATATGCTCATTATTTTATGTATGAATGTTCTAGCCTTGGTGCTTCATACTTTTGAGAAAGGCACTTATATTCTATCAGTATAGTTTTGAATCCTAACTTAAGTGATTCCAAAGGTTTGAGCCAAGTTTCAAAACAAGTATGAAATAAAACCAAAGTTTATGCCTTTTATTATATCTCCAAAAGGCTTGTTTTTATTTTATTTTTCAATTGACTCAAGTAGGTTTGAGTGAACAGATGTGTTTGACACTTATTTGAGTACAAGATTTATTGTACAAAAGTACAGAAAAGTTTTTAAATCAAACAGATTTGAATTGGAGTTTGAAAATCCTTTTTAGAAAAGCAAACAGAAAAAGAAAAAGTTTAAAAGAGAAAAAAAAAGCAAACAGTCGAATCTGGCCCAACCAGCCCAACTAGCCCAGCACCCCCCCCACGAAGCGTTTTCTTTACTCACACCCGCACCCGCTAGGTCGCTGACAGCCTGGACCCACTCCCTCTCTATTTCTCTCGCTGACAGCAGCGGCCCACACGGCGTCATCGTCTCCACCCCGGCGACGTGTTCTTCCCCAAATCAAGCGAGCGTTTCCTGTTTAATATCGCGTCGTCAATTCCCGTTGATTGCAGGAGTGATTCACGCCCCTGTCTCGCCTACTTAAGCCCCCTCTTCCCCCTCTCCATTTCCCCCCAGACCCCGAGCACAGAGCGCCCCCAGGCTGCCCGCAATCGCTCTTGCACCGCCGCAGACAGAGCTCACTCCAGCGACCAATCCCGGTGATCCCCGTGCGCCCCTTCCCCTCTAGTTCATGCAGACAGCCTCGCAACTTCCTTCGCACATTCTAACACCATTAGTTCATCCTATACTGCCCCAGGTCGTCGACTTCATCAAGCACTGCAAGCTCCCGATGACGTCTTCAACTCTGGCGACTAAATTCGGTGAGCCCCGTGTTCCCCTTCGCCTCTGATTCACACGAGCGTGTTCGCCATAGCCTTGCGCACCCCCTGATGCCTTTGATTCATGCTAGGGTGACCCGGAGCGCCGCCAACGACTTCGTCACCGAACACCCGACGTTGTCTTCAACTCCGACGAGCCCGTGTCGCCGTGTCCGTGCGCCCCTTGTCAAGCCGTCGCCACGTTGAGCTTCAGTACACCGTCGCGAGTCTGGTAAGCACCTCCGACGACCCCAGAGCACCCTGTATCCACCACGCCGCCGTAGACAGAGCCGCCGCCGCCAGTCGTCGCCGCTAGCGCCGCCAGGGTGTGGTCGTTTGATCGCGCACCGTTGGATCCAGATCTGACGGGCTAGATAGAACACTTAAGCGAAGGGGTATGAGTAGATCTGGACCGTGCAGATTAAGTTAGATCTAACTTTTTGTGTGCGCGATCCTGAGCGAACCGGTACGCACCAATCAGAACATGACACGTGGCTAGGGATTAGATTTAAAAACAGAATTTGAATCTATTAGTTGTTTGATTTTGTTTTAGCCATAACTTTTGATTCCCACGTTCAAATTTGACAAATTTTATATCAATGGAATCAGGAGAGCAAGCCCTTTCCAAATATCCAATGTGTTTAATGTTTTGTTTCTGTTAAAATGGTTTTATTTACAGAAACATGTGTAGGCCTATTTTGTGTATATAAATTATTTGAGAAATGTTTTAGTGTTTAAATAAATGTTGTTTGGCAAGTTTTGGAACTTGTTTATGAACCAGTACTGTGCACTTATCTTGTTGAGTTTAGAAAAACATCACATATCATATTGCATGCATCTATATATTTTTGCTTGTATTTATTTGGTATGTGATTTGTGGCTATATTTTTTGTGTAGATTTTGGTGCCAATAGTGATTGTGATTGTGAGGAGTGTAGCTACTCTCCAAACTACCAAGGCAAGTGGTGCTTCATGTTTTTATTCCTATGTTTTCTACTATGCATTAGAAATATTTTGCTAGTCTTGCATGGTTACATTTTGCTTATATGCTATGCTTGGGAAATCCTAGTAGTTGTAGAATTGCTAGAAATTTCTAAGTTAAGATGCTTATCTATGCCATGCTTAGCCTAGCTAGTAGCAACCAAGGGAGGTGAAATATTCATGCTATGTTAAAATATTTCTAAGTCTTTGGACTTTTGTTTTGCTTAATAAAACAACTAAGTGAATGAAACACCTGGGTGGAATGGAAGGAATGGTTTATGTTGAGTGGTTACACAAGGCCCATTTCTATGGTTTACCTTGTGTATCTCACTTGTGGAAAGCCACCCGGGAACAAAGGGATTTGAGAGGCCAAATGTTAAGAAGCTTCTAGTGCAGCCACTTGGCAATATGGGCTCTGCCTGGATCACATAGGTTGCAATAACTTAGCCATTTGGACAGTTGGTGGTAGTGGGATGATAGGTTGGAACGCGTCCATTTGGTCTAAGGGAAGGCTTCTGAAAGGTCCTGTCTTGGTGAAAATCAAGTCTTGTGGGGAAAGTGCACAACCTCTACAGATGGAAGAATCTAAGTACTTAGCCATGTCCCTGGAAAAGGACAACTTGAGCATCAAGACATGGAAGCTATCAAGAATCAACTCATCCCAATTTCTAAGTAAAATTTGAGGGTGAACAAGGGTGAAGGACCCCAATGTCTATTGGTGGTTCCTTGGGAAAAGTTTTTGACAAAGAAAAACTCAATGATTTCAACTAATAGGCAAAACCTATTTTGAGCAAAGCAAGCCTAAGCTACACTCAGCCAAATTGCATATAGTATCTAGTCCACCAAATTTATACTAAGGTATCACTTGCCAATACTATTCCAATGTATTGACCCACTATGGCTGTAACTTGTGATGTTGCAGGTTATTCTGATGAGGATTAGGAGTCATGAGTCTACACTCAACATGTTTGCCTGTGGCACATGAAGATGAAGACTTTTATCTATTTACTTATTTAAACTCTTGTACTAGGCCTGTGGCCTTGGAGTTGTAAAGACTAAGTTTGTCTCTGGAATGACTGTAATAATGACCTTTGTTTCTGTGTACTTCATCTTAAACTGTGGATGCTAGCATTAATCTAGGGACTAGCATTGCAATCACAGGGATCCTTTTCCTTTATAAAGGAGGGATCTTACAGATGGTATCAGAGCACTGTGTTGCCTGTAGGATTATGACCCTGGGATTGGAAACCACTAAGGAAAAAATTTCAACAAATTCCACACTTGTCTATTCTTCTCGTAAACTTTTCTAATCTTCTTTCTCATCTCTATTTGTAGATGAACTCCATCAACAAAGCCGTAAGGAAAGGACCACTCATGACAATGACTTCGGAGTGTGAGACAGAATTTCCCAAGGCTCTCAAGGACCTCATGGTTGCAATGGAAATACATGGTGCAGCTGTGTACAAAGGTTTTCTTGTGATGGATGAAGGAGTTGAGTACTGGTGGGTGCAACTTCACTTGTATAAAAACAAGGAAGACAACCACAAAGAATCAGGATTCTGCATGTTCACCAATTCAGTGGTGCACACTACATTCTTTGATTCAGCAAGGGATGCAGCTTGGATGACCATCAAAGAACTTGGTGATAGAGTCAAGTGAAGAATGCTCAATATCCAAAATGACCTAAAAGAAGAGAAGAAACATACCCAAGAGTTGGAGGCTACCAACCAAACCTTAAGAGGAGACATTATAGACTTAGTAATGGAGTCATGTGCTCAAGATAGACTGATTGCTTCTAGAAATATTGTGTTAGCTAACATATCTAGTGAGTTGGGATTGTAACGTACTTCGTTAGTTGGACCACCACTTATCACCTTATTTTCCAAATGTTGCTTAAATAAGTTGAACCTTGGATGCTTTGTAATGGTTTCATGTATGCCATGACTTGTGTGTTTTGAGTTCCAAAGTTATGCATGTGATGCCTTGTCTTGTGTTTTGTATTAAATTGTGTTGTTTCTAACTTTTTCTATCTTATAAATAGATGCCTAATGTTACCATCAGCACTGTTGAAGAGTTCCAGGGAACTCGTTTTGGCCCTCGTATTATTGAGCTCACTAGTTTGCTCAATCTCCCTCTTCCTACCATCATGGTGCTTCCCCTCACCAAGTTTGAGAGGAAAGACCTTTGGGGTTTCAAGGTCAATCAGCCAGGACGCCAGACTGAGCCTACCACGGAGGCTATCATCTTCAAGCTCATGCACGATGACAAGGAGAGAGGCCTAGAGGTAGTCATGCAGGACTTGATTGGACGTCTGTTAGGGAGACACTCTCGACAGGTTAGAGGTACTCACTTCCACGCCTTCGGTAGACGTGATGAGGATGGAGAGGCCATCGACTTCGAGGACACTTCGAGGGAGACAGCAGAGCCGATTCGCCTATACCTCCAGGACTTAGAGGTTCTTCTTAGGCACGTGGACACTGATAGGACCAACGTCATGCTCAGCAATGACGAACTCCAGGTGCAGCTTCATGAGAAGGACAAGCTCTTCGCGGAGCAAGATGAGATAGTCAAGGAGATGGAGGCAAAGTTCGAGAGTCAGGACAGAAAGTTCAAGTGTCAAGAGAAGCGAGTCCAAGACAGGAACAAGAGGATTCGAGACATGACTGCAGAACTAGAGGCCAAGGACTTCGAGCTCGAGCATCAGCAGACTGTGATTGAGAGGCTTCGTTCTCAGAAGAGGGCTCTCAAAGCCAAGGTAGAGACCTTGACCACCAATGTCGAGGAATACAAGACCGCTATGGAGAATGCAGGTCTTACCTTTGTTGAGGAGGAGGTTGATGCCGAGGAGTAGTGATGACTACTCATTTATCATTTTTTTTGAGTCGCAATGACCATCCAACATGTGGATGGCTTATTATTGGTGTGTTTACTTTGCAAACTTGTCGTCTTTGTTGTTGAACTATTATTATTATGATGCATGCTTGGTGATTGTTTATGTGATGTATTGTGCATGATAGCATCTATGGGTATCTCATTATTATCTCTATTGAACAAACCACAGATGCCTCCCCGTCGTGCAAATCCCAACCCCAACAACAACAACATCACCCCTGAAATGCCGCAAATGATGATAGCTCAGACTCAGCTAATGCAGATGATGACTATGTTCATCCAGAACCAGAACAACAATAACAATAACAACAACAACCCACCGGGTTTTGACATGCTTACCAGGTTCTTGAGATTGAGGCCAGCAAAGTTCTCAGGAACAACTGATCCTATGGTGGCCAATGATTGGCTACGCTCTGTGAACAAGGACTTGGTAACAGTTGGCTGTACTGATGAAGAGAAAGTCAGATTTGCAGCTCACTTGTTGGAAGGACCAGCAGCTACTTGGTGGGATAACTTCCAAATCACCACTCCCATTGAGGATGTGACATGGGATATCTTTGAAGATGGTTTTCGTACTTCTCACATCTCATTCGGTGTGATGAGTTTGAAGAAGAATGAGTTCCATAATCTGAAGCAGCGCCACCGCAGCGTGGCTAAATATATTGAGGAGTTTAACAATCTGGCGCGTTATGCACCGGATGAAGTTGACACTGATGCTAAGAGGAAGTAAAAGTTCCTTGAAGGGTTGAATGATGAACTGAACCTGCAGCTATCAGTGGCCTATGTTCCCACTTATCAGTCTCTTTGTGACAAGGCTGCTATTTTGGAGAACAAAATGAAGCAAGTTGAAAGCAGGAAGAGAAAGCACTCGGACAAGCACAGCTCGGGATCGTCTCACAAACGTTCCCATTATGATGATAGTGGAAGCTCAGGATCCCACAAGCATGGGAAATTCAACAAGCACCACAACCACAACCGTCATCATGACAACAAGCATCACCATAGTCATGACAATGACAAGTACAAGAACCACAAGGGTGGATATAAGAGCCACCACAGTGGTAGTGGAAGTGGCAGTGGAAGCCAGCCTGTCAAGAAGTATATTAGTCAGGTTGAGTGTTTCAAGTGCAAGAAGATGGGGCATTATGCAAATGAATGCCCAGAAAAGAAAGTCGAAGGACCCAACAAGCCCAACCCTTTTCAGAAGGGACAAGTGAACCACATCAATGTGGAGGAAATTTATGAGGAGCCTGATGCCGTTGCTGGTAAGTTCAAACTCAATTCTGTTCCAGCATTTGTTCTCTTTGATACTGGTGCATCTCATTCATTCATATCAAGAGCATTTGTTGAAAGAAATGAACTACCGGTAGAAACTATTGGGTGTCCTATAAAAGTAAGTTCTCCTGGTGGAGAAATGATAGTGAACTCGGGATGCCATGATCTAGTCATAGAGTTTGGGAAGTATAAGTTTCACGGTAACTTGATAATCCTAAATTCCCAAGGATTGGATGTCATTTTGGGAATGGACTGGATGACTAAGCACAAGGGAGTGATAGATTGTGCCAACCATACTGTCTCACTCACAACTCCAGAAAATAAAAGGATCAGATTCAAGACCAATTTTGAAGCAAGAAGGAGTATGCTAAATTCTCTTAAGGGGGTTAACATAGACAGTGTGCCAATTGTGAGTGAATATCCGGATGTGTTTCCGGAAGAATTGCTTGGAATGCCACCAGATAGAGATGTGGAATTCCTTATTGATTTGCTACCAGGATCTGGACCGATAGCAAAGAGACCGTACAAGATGTCAGTTGATGAACTGAAAGAACTCAAGAAACAACTTGGAGAACAGTTGCAGAAAGGATTTATTCAACCAAGTTCTTCATCTTGGGGAGCACCAGTTTTGTTTGTGGAGAAGAAAGATAGAAGTCAAAGGTTATGCATAGATTACCGTTCACTCAATGAGGTGACTATCAAGAACAAATACCCTTTGCCTAGAATCAATGACTTGTTTGATCAGTTAGAAGGAGCATGTGTGTTCTCAAAGATTGATCTTCGGTCAGGATATTTCCAACTCAAGATAAGAGAGCAAGACATACCTAAGACAGCTTTCACCACATGGTATGGATTGTATGAGTATACCATGATGCCATTTGGTTTGACCAATGCACCAGCATACTTCATGAATATGATGAACAAGGTGTTCATGGAATTTCTTGATAAGTTTGTTGTCGTTTTCATCGATGACATTTTGATCTACTCCAAGAGCAAAGAAGAACATGAAGGACATTTGCGTTTGATACTTGAGAAGCTTAGAAAGCATAAACTATATGCCAAATTCAGCAAGTGTGAATTCTGGTTGAATGAAGTTGGATTTCTTGGACACGTTGTGTCAGGAGATGGTGTAGCAGTTGATCCTGCTAAAGTTTCAGCTGTAACTGAATGGGAATCTCCCAAGTCAGTGAAAGAAGTTCGTAGTTTCCTTGGCTTAGCAGGTTACTATAGAAGATTCATTGAGAATTTCTCCAAGGTAGCTAAGCCTATGACAGAACTACTAAAGAAAGACAAGAAATTTGCTTGGTCTGAAGGTTGTGAACTCAGCTTTCAAGAATTGAAGAAGAGACTTGTGACAGCACCAGTCTTGTGTTTGCCAGATTTGGAGAAGGATTTCCAAGTGTATTGTGATGCATCACATCACGGATTAGGTGTAGTACTTATGCAAGAAGGGAAAGTTGTGGCTTATGCCTCGAGACAACTCAAAACTCATGAAGTAAACTACCCTACTCATGATTTAGAGTTAGCCTCTGTTGTCCATGCACTCAAAACATGGAGACACTATCTTTTGGGAAAGCGATGTGAAGTGTTCACAGATCACAAGAGTTTGAAGTATATCTTCACCCAGAAAGAAATTAACATGATACAAAGAAGATGGCTAGAACTCATCAAGGACTATGACTTGAGTTTGCAATACCACCCTGGTAAAGCAAATGTTGTAGCGGATGCTCTAAGCCGTAAGGTTTTTGTGAATGGCCTTACTAAAGGGGAATTGCAAGATGATTTGTGTGCCCAATTTAGGGATCTCAGATTGGAGATTGTGCCTGAAGGACATCTCATGTCTTTGGATGTTCAACCTACTTTGTTGGACAAAATCAAGGAAGCCCAGAAGACTGATAAGGAAATTGAAGAGATCAAGGAAAAGATTGGCAAGGGAAAAGCCAAAGGATTCCATGAAGACGAACATGGTACTTTATGGCATGGAAAACGTATCTGTTCCACAAGATCCGGAGCTTCGGAAACTGATTTTACAAGAAGCACACAACTCACCATATTCTATCCATCCGGGTAACACCAAGATGTACATGGATATGAAAGAAAGATTTTGGTGGAATAATCTCAAGAAGGACATCACCGAACATATTGCTTTGTGTGATGTGTGTAGTAGAGTGAAAGCGGAACATCAGAAACCAGCAGGTTTGCTTCAACCACTACCTATTCTTGATTGGAAGTGGGACAAGATTGGTATGGATTTCATTACTGGATTGCCAAGGACCCGGTCAGGATATGATTCTATTTGGGTAGTAGTGGATCGCCTTACTAAAGTGGCTCATTTCATACCCGTGAAGACAACCTATACAAGTGCTAAGTTGGCCAAGATCTATATGAGTAGAATTGCATGTCTACATGGAGTACCCAAGAGTATTGTGTCTGATAGAGGAACCCAATTCACTTCTCATTTTTGGAGGCAATTACATGAGTCATTGGGAACGAGGTTGGAATTCAGCACTGCTTTTCATCCTCAAACTGATGGACAAACAGAAAGAACTAATCAGATTCTCGAAGATATGTTGAGGGCATGTGCCCTAGACTATGGAGCCAGTTGGGATGAAAGACTGCCTTACGCAGAATTTTCTTATTGTTGGAGATATGCCCTAGAGGCAATAATAAATATAGTTATTATTATATCTTTGTGTTTATGATAAATGTTTACATTCATGCTATAATAGTATTAACAAGGAAACATTAATACTTGTGTGATTTGTAAACTAAAATAGAGTCCCTAGTAAAGCCTCTTTATAAATACTAGCTTGTTGGTTAATAAATGATTGTGGTTTCCCTATCATGAACATTGAGATGTTATTAACAACAAGATCATATCGTTAGGAGAATGATATGGTGGACATACTCCTATAGATAAGCGTAGCATAAAGATCAAGTCATTTTAATAGTTTAATTGCTATATGCTTTCTGATACATAGTAACCTAATTCCTTCGACCATGAGATGCATATCACCTTCACCGGAAGGATGCTTTGATGACATCAAACACCACACCGTAACTGGGTGGCTATAAAGGTGGCATTGAGTGTTCAGAAAGTATTGGTTGAGACACATGGATCAAGAGTGGGATTTGTCCATCCATATGACGGATAGATATACTCTGGGCCCTCTCGGTGGAATGTCATCCAATTAGCTTGCAAGCATGTGACTGGCTCACAAGGGATCACATATCACGGGAACGATAAAAGAGTACTTATCAGTAACGAGGTTGAACTAGGTATGTAGAGATACCGACGATCATAACCTCAGATAAGTAAACTATCATGAGACAAAGGGAAATTTGTATCGTATGTAAGTGGTTCATTCGATCACAAAGTAATCGTAGATATATGTGGGAGCCATATGAATTTCCAGATTCCTCTATTGGTTATTGTTCGGAGAAGTGTCTCGATCATGTCCGCATAATTCACGAACCGTAGGGAGACACACTTAAGGATTCGACGTTGTTTGAGTAGTTATGGAATGATGAGTAAGAGACCGAATGTTGTTCGGAGTCTCGGATGGGATCTGGGATATCACGAGGAGATCCGGAATGGTCCGAAGAATAAGATTCATATAAGGAAAGTCCTGTTTCAGGGTTGGAGAATGGTTCCGGTGTTTTCATCGGGAATGTTCTAGAAGGTTCCGGAATGTCCGACACTCCAGAGGGGAAGGGTACATGAATGTGTCATAACAAGTTGGAATGATTGCATCATGTACTAGGTGTCATCGCTGAACAAAATAAAGGGTTTAATCAAATCCTAGTTTGAAAAGTCAAACACCAATTTGAAAAGTCAAACGGCTATTTTGTGAGGTGGAGGGAGAGTAGGAAACCTACTTGGGGAGGAGTTCCCTCCCTCCACCGTCGGCCCACTTGGAGACCGAGTTGGGGAGGGACTCCCCTCCCCTTGGCGCGCCCCCTCCACCTATATAAGGAGGGGCAGGACTGCCCCTCCAAGCACACAACACCACGCCCCGCAAACCCTAATCCTAGCCACCGGCGCCGCCACCTCCTGCTGCCGCCGCCGCCTAGGGCAAGCCGCCGCCGCCTAGGCAAACCCTAGCCGCCGTCCTTGCTCCTCCTTGGTGCGTCTAAACCCTAGATCACCGAGGCCCTCTCTCATAGTCCACCATACTCGCTCCGGCTTAAGGCGAAGCCCTGCGAGATCTCCCCTCTACTTCCGGTACCACGCCGTTGTGCTGCCGGAATCACGAGGAGAGTGCTACAACCTCCGCTGCCTGCTGGAACAAGGGAGAGGAAGGTCTTCGTTGAGTACCGAACGTGTGACCGACTGCGGAAGCGCTGCCGGAACGCAGCGCCGGAAGGATCGTCTACGCGATCTTGAGATCGGCAAGAGTACGACTACATCACCCACGAGAATCCGCTCTCGTTAAACACTTTGGAATCTTCGAGAGTGAGTTATTCCATCGACTCGTTGCTACAATCTAGTAGATAGATCTTGGCTTGTTTGTTTGTATGCGGTAGAATTTTTTTGTTTTCCATGCTACGAACCCCTACAGTGGTATCAGAGCCGTGTCTATATGTAGATCTGTTGCACGAGTAGAACACAATGGTCATTGTGGGCGTTGATGCTTTTGTTGTCGATTGCTTCTTGTGTACTTTGCATCTTGCGGGATGGTGGGATGAAGCGGCCCGGGCTAACCTTACATGACATCATTCATGAGACTTGCTCCACGCTTGACATGCAACTTGTATTGCATAAGTGGATTTGCGGGTGCCTGTTTCTCCCAACATAGTTAAGATTCAATTTACAACGGGTGATTGACAATACTAGTATCAATATTGTGGTTCTTGTTCGTAAGTTAGAACGACACTTATTGAAATCCCCAAACCACGTAAAACATGCAAAGAAAGTAGAGGCGTCTAACTTTGTTTTGCAGGGGTGTGCTGTGATGTGATATGGCCATGATTGTGATTATATTTGATGTATGCAATGTTTCTTATTGTAAGTTTGCAACCGGCAGGAGCCATATGGTTGTCTTTAATTTCTGTTAAGACCCGCGTGTCTATTCAAAGTAGTTGTAATAGTTGAAGTTGGTGGACGACAACCATGGAGCGGCATCATTGACCTTGATGCAATGCCGGTGATGATGGAGATCATGTTCGTGCTTGAAGATGGAGATCGGAAACACAAAGAAGAAAGGCCATATCATATCACATATTATGAATTGCATGTGATGTTAATCCTTTATGCATCTTGTATTGCTTAGTTAACGACGGTAGCATTATAAGATAATCCCTCATGCACATGAATATCAAGTTCTAAAGTGTTCACCCTTAGTAAGAACCGTTGCTAAAGCTTGTTGTTTCGAAGCACCACGTGATGATCGGGTGTGTTAGATTCCGCAAGTGTATACAATGTGAGCAGGCCAGATTTGCTCATGCGGAAGCTAAGGTTTGATCTTGACGAGCCTAGCATGTACAGACATGGTCTCGGAACACGGATCACCGAAAGGTAAAACATGAATCATATATTAAGATATGATGAACATGACGATTGTTCGCCATTAAAGCTACATCGACTCTCGTGATGATCGGTGTTGATGTGGTGGATTTGGTTCGTGTGATCACTAAAACAATGTGAGGGATATTGTTTTGAGTGGGAGTTCACCTAGATTAATTTAACTATTAATTAGAAATCAATTTGTCATAAACTTAGTCTAAACTATTGCATATATGTTGTAGATCAATGGCGGCCCCTACCATCAATTTTAATGCGTTCCTAGAGAAAGAAAAGTTGAAAAACAATGGAAGAAACTTCGCGGATTGGTTCCGCAATTTGAGGATTGTCCTCACTGCTGGTAATTTGACCTATGTGCTGGATGCACCGCTGGGTGACCCACCTGCAGCTACTGCTACCGATGAAGTAAAGAATGTTTACCTCGCTCGGAAAACTCAGTACTCCACAGTTCAGTGTGCTATCTTGTATGGTTTAGAATCGGAGCTTTAGAAAAGGTTTGAGAATTCAGACCCACATGATATTGTCCGTGATCTCAAATTGATCTTTGAGACTCACGCGGCAATTGAGAGCTATGAGGCTTCTGAAAAGTTCTTTAACTACAAGATGGAAGAGGGCAGCTCCGTCAGTGAGCATGTGCTTAAGATGTCTGGGCACGCAAACAAACTTCAAATCTTGGGTATAGTAATTCCTAATGCTTTGGGGATTTATCGTGTCCTCCAATCACTACCACCAAGTTACAAGAACTTTGTGATGAACTACAATATGCAAAACATGAACAAGCAGTTGCCAGAACTCTTCGCCATGTTAAAATCTACAGAAGTGGAGATCAAGAAAGAGCACCAAGTGTTGATGGTCAATAAGACCACCAAATTCAAGAAAGGCAAGTCTAAGCAAAAGGGACACTTCAAGAAGGGTGGTAAGAAAGTTACCCCGCCGACGAAGAAGACCAAGGCTGGACCTAAGCCTGATACTGAGTGCTTTTACTGCAAGGGAGAAGGTCACTGGAAGCGGAATTGCCCAAAGTACTTGGCGGATTTGAAGAACGGCAACATCAAGAAGTACATGTTATTGATGTGTATCTCACTAGTACTCGTAGTAGTGCCTGGGTATTTGATACTGGTTCGGTTGCTCATATCTGTAACTCGAAACAGGTGCTGCAGAATAAACGGAAGCTAGCGAAGAACGAGGTGACAATGCGCGTGGGAAACAGATCAAAGGTTGATGTGATCGCGGTCGGCACGCTACCTCTTCATCTACCATCGGGATTAGTTTTATACTTAAATAATTGTTATTTGGTGCCTGCGTTAAGCATGAACATTATATCGGGATCTTGTTTATTGCGAGACGGTTACTTGTTTAAGTCCGAGAATAATGGTTGTTCGATTTATATGAGTAATATGTTTTATGCACATGCACCTTTGATAGATGGTCTATTCTTGTTGAATCTCAATTGTGGAAATACACATATTAATAACATTGAAGCTAAACCTTTGAAATTGAGCGATAACTTGACCTATATGTGGCACTGTCGTCTTGGTCACATTGGAGTGAAGCGTATGAAGAAACTCCATTCCGATGGACTTCTTGAATCACTTGATTTCGAATCACTTGAAAGATGCGAAGCATGTCTGATGGGTAAAATGTCTAAGACTCCATTTTCTGGTATGATGGAGCGAGCTACGGACTTATTGGAAATCATACATACCGATGTGTGTGGTCCAATGAGTGTAGCATCGCGCGGTGGTTATCGTTATGTTCTTACCTTCACGGATGACTTGAGTAGATATGGGTATATCTATTTCATGAAACATAAGTCCAAAACTTTCGAGAAGTTTAAGGAATTTCAAAGTGAGGTTGAGAATCAACGTAACAAGAAGATTAAATTTCTGCGTTCTGATCGTGGAGGTGAATATCTAAGTTACGAGTTTGGCGAGCATTTGAAGAAATGCGGAATACTTTCACAATTGACACCGCCGGGAACACCACAGCGTAATGGTGTGTCCGAACGTCGTAATCGAACTCTCTTAGATATGGTTCGTTCTATGATGTCACTTACAGATTTACCGCTATCATTTTGGGGTTATGCATTAGAAACAGCCACATTCACTTTAAATAGGGCACCATCTAAATCCGTTGAAACGACACCGTATGAATTATGGTTTGGGAAGAAACCTAAATTGTCGTTCCTTAAAGTTTGGGGTTGCGAAGCCTATGTAAAGAAGTTACAGCCGGACAAGCTTGAACCCAAAGCGGAAAAATGCGTCTTCATAGGATACCCGAAGGAAACTATTGGGTATACCTTCTATCATAGATCCGAAGGCAAAATCTTCGTTGCAAAGAATGGATCCTTTCTAGAGAAGGAATTTATCTCGAAAGAAGTGACTGGAAGGAAAGTAGAACTCGACGAGGTTGTTGAACCTTCTCTCGAACTTGCGAGTAGCGCAGCACCGGAAGTAGTTCCTGTGGTGCCTACACCAATAAGAGAGGAAGCTAATGATGATGATCATGAAACTTCGGTTGTAGTTGCTATAGAGCCTCGCAGGTCAACGAGAAGTCGTACCACTCCTGATTGGTATGATCCCGTTATGAATGTCATGTTGGTGGACAACACCGATGACCCTGCGACATATGAGGAAGCAATGATGAGCCCAGATTACAATAAATGGCAAGAAGCCATGAAATCCGAGATTGGATCCATGTACGAAAACCAAGTATGGACTTTGGTGGACTTACCAGATGGCCGGAAGGCTGTCGAGAACAAATGGATTTTCAAGAAGAAAACAGATGATGATGGTAATGTTACTGTCTATAAAGCTCGACTTGTCGCAAAAGGGTTTCGACAAATTCAAGGAGTTGACTACGATGAGACTTTCTCACCTGTAGCGAAGCTAAAGTCTGTGAGGATTATGTTAGCAATCGCTGCATATTATGATTATGAGATATGGCAGATGGATGTCAAAACAGCATTCCTCAATGGAGACATTGATGAAGAGTTGTATATGTTGCAACCCAAAGGTTTTGGCGATCCTAAAGATGCTAACAAGGTATGCAAACTTCAACGGTTCATCTATGGATTGAAGCAAGCATCCTGAAGTTGGAATCAACGTTTTGATAAGGTAATCAAAAGTTTTGGTTTTATACAAACTTATGGAGAAGCTTGTATTTACAAGAAAGTGAGTGGGAGCTCTGTAGCATTCTTAATACTATATGTAGATGAGATATTGTTTATTGGGAATGATGTAGACCTTCTTAGTAGTGTCAAGGAATATTTGAATAATAGTTTTTCAATGAAGGATCTTGGCGAAGCAGCTTATATATTAGGCATAAAGATTTATAGAGATAGATCAAGACGCCTAATATCATTGTCACAAAGTACATATTTGGACAAAGTTCTAAAGAGGTTTGGAATCGAAGATAGGAAGAAAGGGTTCTTGCCCATGTTGCCCAATACGACCTTGAGTAAAACTCAAAGTCCGACAATGGCAGAAGATAGAGAAAGGATGAGTAAAACTCCCTATGCCTCAGCCATAGGATCTCTGATGTATGCCATGCTATGTACTAGACCCGACATTGCATATGCTGTTAGTTTAACTAGCAGATATCAAAGTGATCCAGGAGTGGATCATTGGACAGCGGTCAAAAACATCCTTAAGTACTTGAGAAGAACTAAGGATATGGTTCTTTCTTATGGAGGTGATGAACAACTCGTTGTTAATGGTTACACCGATGCTAGTTGGAACATCGATCCGGATGATTCTAAATCACAATCTGGATACGTATTTACTTTGAATGGTGCAGCAGTTAGCTGGAGGAGTGCAAAGCAAAGAGTTGTGGCGAGATCTTCAACTGAATTCAGCGGCTTCAGAGGCTTCACAAGAAGCAATATGGATGAAAGAGTTCATTATAGAGCTCGGTGTGGTTCCTAGTGCGCTGGACCCAATGTCAATCTACTGTGATAACATGGGCGCCATAGCCAATGCGCAAGAACCAAGGTCATAGAAGAAGCTGAAGCACATCAAGCTACGTTTTCACGCTATTCGTGAACATGTCCAAGATGGGGACATAAAGATTTGCAAAGTACACACAGATCTGAATGTGGCGGATCCGTTGACTAAACCTCTCCCGAGGGCAAAACATGACCAACACAAAATGTCACATCCCAAATTTTAGATTTGGTTCTGCATATCATTCATATCATTGCATCATGCTTTCCCATACAAAACCGTCGATCGAAAAGAATCGGCGAAACGCTATTTTCAAAACCCTTTCTCTATTCTTCTACGAGGCTCCTGCAGGAGGCATTAGAAGAACTAGTGTTGCCACCCTTGTAGCCTAGTGGTTTCACTCAACCCTTGACCCTATATTGTTCCCCTCGATTTTACAAAACCGTAGGAGCAAGAATCGCTCGATTCGGAGCCCGTACGAAAAAGTTGTGGCCGTTTTATTAAAGGATAGAAAAACGGGCCGATTTTCGGGCCGATTTTCCGAGTCCTTTTCCAATCTCGCTCCGAATCGGACTAGGACCCGCGTGGGGCCACAAAAGGGCAGCCGCCGCCGCCCCTGCCTCGTAAACCGCCCCAGCCGCCTCGATCGCCCCGCCTCCTCCTCGTCCCGCGTGCCCGCGCCGCCGCCAGGGCTCCGCGCCACCGCCTCGATCGCCGACCCCGCCTCCGTCGCCTTCCCCCGCCGCCGGCCAGGTATCGCCGCCGCCGCGTCTCTCTCTCCTCTCCTCTCTCTTCCCCGCCACCGGCACCACACCCCGCCACCGCCGGCCGTCGCCTCGCCGCCTACCCGCCAGCGCGCCGCGCGCCGCCGCTGCAGCTGCTGCCGCGCGCCGCCTCGGCCCCGCACGCACGCGCACGCGCGCCTGCCCGCTGCGCCGCGCCATGCTGCTGGCCGCTTGCGCGCGCTGCCGCCGCCGCCGCTTGCTGCTGCCGTTGCATGCTGCTGCTGCTGCACGCGCACACACACACGCACGCACGCGCGCCGCCTCGCGCGCCTTGCGCCGCGCCCGCTCGTCCGTGCCGTGCCGCACCGCCGTCGCCGCCGCACGCGCCGTCGCCGTCGCGTTGACCGCCCCGTACTACGCGCTGATCGTTTCCCCTTCCGCGCAGGAGAAATGCCGTCGTCGGAACCGATCGCCGCCACCGTCCGGAACTCGCCGCCGTCCGTTTCGACGTTCGTCTCCGGTAAGCCTGCAGCCACCGTTAGATTTCAGATCAGTGGTTCAGATCAGCCGTTGACCGGTCAGACTCAGGCGTTGACTAGTCAGACGCCCAGTCAGCGTCTAGTCAGCAGACGCGTTGACCAGTCAACAGAGACAGTTGACTGGCTATTTTCGTTAATCGTTTTAGTTGACAGATTTCGGTAGAAACTTGTAAATTGCGTAGAAATTAAACCGCTGGGCCAAAAATTGCAAATAAAACATGTGTAGATTCAGTGAGTCGTGTAAAATCTTGCTGTACCTTAGTTTCACACTTTTGCAGCAAGATTTAGTACAGTTTAATCAAATGAGTTAATGGCCTTTTTGGAGTAATTAATTCGTAGAAAAAGATCCGTAGCTCCAAAAATCGCGTATGATATGTCCTTGGATTCAGTGGAATGAGGGGAATCTCATCGTGAATTAAAAGGATAGGCTTACAGTGAAAACTTCTGCAGAAACTGTCTAGTGACTTTCTGCAGTGTTTTAATTACTCGGGGAGTTTTATAATTCCTTTTTGAGTAATTCCAATTGGTATTGTTTCTAATCAGCGATGCCGATACTGTATATTTTTCCCAAGATTTTACAAACAGTATACTACCGATAGTGAATTATTTGAGTTCTAGCTCTAGTTTTGAGCACTATATTTCGCATAATAGTTTTCCTAGCGCTAAAACTATTTTCCATGCATGCAATCAGTAGTATTATTGAATAGGATTATGTGGTGCAGCTGTAGCACCAATTCACTTGTCTTGCATACCTTCATGCATCATCTTTGTTGCATATGATTGCGAATTGTTTGTTTATGAATGCAATTGTATCGTGTAGATTGTGACGAGTGCAACGCTTGCTCGTGTGTGGATTATTCTTGCGACCGCTACAACCAAGGCAAGTAGATGCTACTTTGTTCATGATATCGTCCTACTATTTTCAATGCATTGTCGTGTATTTTGTAGATGCATGTGTAGGATGATACTATCGCTATGCTATGTCCTATTATGTGGTAGGACCCTCCTTGTAGATGAAACACCGTTGGTAGATGTGCTTAGCCATGCTATGTTGTACGAGGGCTGGGTTACATCATTGAGACTTGTTTCTAAAAGTATTGGTTTGTGAAAATCTAAAACAACTTAATCAATGAATCTCCTGGGTGTGATGGTATTGATAATTTTTGGTGGTTTCATTGCGGAAAGGCACCCAGGTATCGAGAGAAATTGATTGGCTTCTTTATTTGGTATCTTACGTGTACAACCATGTGCCAATAATGAAATGGGCGGTTGGTTGGACTTAGTAGGTTGTGGTAGCCCGAACCCGCGTATCCAGAGATGTAGAATTTTGGTAGGTTGGACCGGTGTGCGTCGGGATTGGGGTGCTACTTCCCGAACAGTCTCTTCTTGGACTTCTCCCTATCATCACCCAAAATGAGAGTGATGGTACGAGCTGGGCTGGCCAAGTCACATGGGTAAAGTGTACTAACCTCTGCAGGGTGTATAATCTAATCGATTAGCCGTGTCCCCGGTTATGGACATCTGAGTTGCTTGATATTGATTCCATGACATGTTTCTCGCTCATTCTAATTTCATAATTGTTTTAATATTGTTGGGTTAACTTAAATGGGATCTTTTCAAAGAAAATCAAAACTGTTTATGAAAGTAGGACAAATGTATTTGCAAATGCAAGCCAGACACAGCTCCAATTGCCAGATATGCATGTAGATGTTAGTACTATTGTCTCCATCACTAGCTCTACTTGCCATACATTCCATGTATTGACCCTTCGGGGCTGCTACGTTTCATGTTGCAGGTTATTCCAATTCTGAGTAATCGATATAGGCCACGGTACTCCACTCGGCACTTGTTCACTTGTGGGCAATTTGAAGAATGGAGGATTTACTTTATTTATGTTGCTACCTGAATAATTTGAGCTAGCCTTGGGCTAAGCTTTTATTGTAATAATGGTACTCTGGATCTTCGATATTTATGATACAAGGATATTTTGCTATGTTATTCATCTCATTCTATTGTGGGCCAATGAACCGATCCAGGGATTGGCATGTCACATAGAAGCCTCGGTCTTTTCAGAACCGCGGTGTTACACCAAACTGCCATGGGTGTTCGGTATATTACCATGTAATCTAGATTAGATGACTCTAGTGCAAGTGGGAGACTGTTGGAGATATGCCCTAGAGGCAATAATAAATATAGTTATTATTATATCTTTGTGTTTATGATAAATGTTTACATTCATGCTATAATAGTATTAACAAGGAAACATTAATACTTGCGTGATTTGTAAACTAAAATAGAGTCCCTAGTAAAGCCTCTTTATAAATATTAGCTTGTTGGTTAATAAATGATTGTGGTTTCCCTATCATGAACATTGAGATGCTATTAACAACAAGATCATATCGTTAGGAGAATGATATGGTGGACATACTCCTATATATAAGCATAGCATAAAGATCAAGTCATTTTAATAGTTCAATTGCTATATGCTTTCTGATACATAGTAACCTAATTCCTTCGACCATGAGATCATGCATATCACCTTCACCGGAAGGATGCTTTGATGACATCAAACACCACACCGTAACTAGGTGGCTATAAAGGTGGCATTGAGTGTTCAGAAAGTATTGGTTGAGACACATGGATCAAGAGTGGGATTTGTCCATCCATATGACAGATAGATATACTCTGGGCCCTCTCGGTGGAATGTCATCCAATTAGCTTGCAAGCATGTGACTGGCTCACAAGGGATCACATATCACGGGAACGAGAAAAGAGTACTTATCAGTAATGAGGTTGAACTAGGTATGTAGAGATACCGACGATCATAACCTCGGATAAGTAAACTATCATTAGACAAAGGGAAATTGGTATCGTATGTAAGTGGTTCATTCAATCGCAAAGTAATCGTACATATATGTGGGAGCAATATGAATTTCCAGATTCCTCTATTGGTTATTGTTCGGAGAAGTGTCTCGATCATGTCCGCATAATTCACGAACCGTAGGGAGACACACTTAAGGATTCGACGTTGTTTGAGTAGTTATGGAATGATGAGTAAGAGACCGAATGTTGTTCGGAGTCTCGGATGGGATCCGGGATATCACGAGGAGATCCAGAATGGTCTGGAGAATAAGATTCATATAAGGAAAGTCCTGTTTCGGGGTTGGAGAATGGTTCCAGTGTTTTCATCGGGAATGTTCTAGAAGGTTCCGGAATGTCCGGCACTCCGGAGGGGAAGGGTACATGAATGTGTCATAACAAGTTGGAATGATTGAATCATGTACTAGGTGTCACCGCTGAAAAAAATAAAGGGTTTAATCAAATCCTAGTTTGAAATGTCAAACGCCAATTTGAAAAGTCAAACGGCTATTTTGTGAGGTGGAGGGAGAGTAGGAAACCTACTTGGGGAGGAGTTCCCTCCCTCCACCGCCGGCCCACTTGGAGACCGAGTTGGGGAGGGACTCCCCTCCCCTTTGCGCGCCCCCTCCACCTATATAAGGAGGGGCAGGGCTGCCCCTCCAAGCACACAACACCACGCCCCGCAAACCCTAATCCTAGCCACCGGCGCCGCCACCTCCTGCTGCCGCCGCCTAGGCAAACCCTAGCCGCCGGCCTTGCTCCTCCTTGGTGCGTCTAAACCCTAGATCGCCGAGGCTCTCTCTCATAGTCCACCATACTCGCTCCGGCTTAAGGCGAAGCCCTGCGAGATCTCCCCTCTACTTCCGGTACCACGCCGTTGTGCTGCCGGAATCACGAGGAGAGTGCTACAACCTCCGCTGCCTGCTGGAACAAGGGAGAAGAAGGTCTTCGTCGAGTACCGAACGTGTGACCGACTGCGGAAGCGCTGCCGGAACGCAGCACCTGAAGGATCGTCTACGCGATCTTGAGATCGGCAAGAGTACGACTACATCACCCACGAGAATCCGCTCTTGTTAAACACTTTGGAATCTTCGAGGGTGAGTTATTCCATCGACTAGTTGCTACAATATAGTAGATAGATCTTGGCTTGTTTGTTTGTATGCGGTAGAAATTTTTTGTTTTCCATGCTACGAACCCCTACACTTATAACAACAGCTATCAAGCCAGTATTGAGATGGCACCATTTGAGTTTCTCTATGGGAGAAAGTGTACCACCCCATTACTATGGAATGGTGTGGGAGAAAGAAGTCTGTTCAGACCAGAACTAATCAAAGAAGCCGAAGAAAAAGTCAAGTTGGTTAAGGACAGATTGAAGATAGCACAGTCCCGACAGAAGAGCTACGCCGATCCTAAGCGTAGAGAAGTCACCTATGAAGTGGGTGATAGAGCTTATCTTAGAGTGTCACCACTTCGTGGAGTGAAGAGATTTGGTGTCAAAGGAAAATTGGCGCCACGATATGTTGGACCATTCAAGATTCTAAGTCGCAAAGGAGAAGTAGCCTATGAGATTGATTTTCCAGAGTCTTTGTTAGCTGTTCATAATGTGTTTCATGTGAGTCAGCTTAAGAAATGTCATCCAGAAATGGAAGAAACTTCTTTGAAGGATACTATACCTTTGGAAGAGGTTCAATTGGAGAGTGACCTCACTTATGAAGAGAAACCTATCAAGATTCTTGAGACTGTAGAAAGAGTTAATCGGACTAAGACTATCAAGTTCTGCAAGGTTCAATGGAACCATCATTCCAAAGAGGAAGCAACATGGGAAAGAGAAGATGATCTTCGGAAAGACCACCCTCACCAATTTGCTAGCCAATCCGAATCTCGAGGGCGAGATTCACCTTAAGGGGGTTAGATTTGTAACATCCCTAAAATCATGTTTCAAACTCATGCATATCATCCATGCATCCATGATCATGTACGATTCCATTTTCAAAAATCATTTCAAAACAGGAGCATATATGCTCATTATTTTATGTATGAATGTTCTAGCCTTGGTGCTTCATACTTTTGAGAAAGGCACTTATATTCTATCAGTATAGTTTTGAATCCTAACTTAAGTGATTCCAAAGGTTTGAGCCAAGTTTCAAAACAAGTATGAAATAAAACCAAAGTTTATGCCTTTTATTATATCTCCAAAAGGCTTGTTTTTATTTTATTTTTCAATTGACTCAAGTAGGTTTGAGTGAACAGATGTGTTTGACACTTATTTGAGTACAAGATTTATTGTACAAAAGTCCAGAAAAGTTTTGAAATCAAACAGATTTGAATTGGAGTTTGAAAATCCTTTTTTAGAAAAGCAAACAGAAAAAGAAAAAGTTTAAAAGAGAAAAAAAATAAGCAAACAGTCGAATCTGGCCCAACCAACCCAACTAGCCCAGCACCCCCCCCCCCGTGAAGCATTTTATTTACTCACACCCGCACCCGCTAGGTCGCTGACAGCCTGGACCCACTGCCTCTCTGTTTCTCTCGCTGACAGCCGCGGCCCACACGGCGTCATCGTCTCCACCCCGGCGACGTGTCCTTCCCCAAATCAAGCGAGCGTTTCCTGTTTAATATCACGTCGTCAATTCCCGTTGATTGCAGGAGTGATTCACGCCCCCGTCTCGCCTACTTAAACCCCCTCTGTCCCTCTCCATCTTCCCCCAGACCCCGAGCACAGAGCGCCCCCAGGCTGCCCGCAATCGCTCTTGCACCGCCACAGTCAGAGCTCACTCCGGCGACCAATCACGGTGAGCCCCGTGCGCCCCTTCCCCTCTAGTTCATGCAGATAGCCTAGAAACTTCCTTGCGCACATTCTGACACCATTAGTTCATCCTATACTGCCCCAGGTCGTCGACTTCATCAAGCACTGCAAGCTCCCGACGACGTCTTCAACTCCGGCGACTAAATTTGGTGAGCCCCGTGTTCCCCTTCGCCTCTGATTCACACGAGCGTGTTCGCCATAGCCTTGCGCACCCCCTGATGCCTTTGATTCGTGCTAGGGTGACCCGGAGCGCCGCCAACGACTTCGTCATCGAACACCCGACGCTGTCTTTAACTCCGACGAGCCCGTGCCGCCGTGTCCGTGCGCCCCTTGTCAAGCCGTCGCCACGTTGAGCTTCAGTACACCGTCGCGAGTCTGGTAAGCACCTCCGACGACCCCAGAGCCCCATGTAGCCACCGCGCCGCCGTAGACAGAGCCGCCGCCGCTAGTCGTCGCCGCTAGCGCCGCCAGGGTGTGGTCGTTTGATCGCGCACCGTCGGATCCAGATCTGACTGGCTAGATAGAACACTTAAGCGAAGGGGTATGAGTAGATCTGGACCATGCAGATTAAGTTAGATCTAATGGCTTGTGTGCGTGATCCTGAGCGAACCGGTACGCACCAATCAGAACATGACGCGTGGCTAGGGATTAGATTTAAAAACAGAATTTGAATCTATTAGTTGTTTGATTTTGTTTTAGCCATAACTTTTGATTCCCACGTTCAAATTTGACAAATTTTATATCAATGGAATCAGGAGAGCAAGCCCTTTCCAAATATGCAATGTGTTTAATGTTTTGTTTCTGTTAAAATGGTTTTATTTATAGAAACATGTGTAGGCCTATTTTGTGTATATAAATTATTTGAGAAATGTTTTAGTGTTTAAATAAATGTTGTTTGGCAAGTTTTGGAACTTGTTTATGAACCAGTACTGTGCACTTGTCTTGTTGAGTTTAGAAAATCATCACATATCATATTGCATGCATCTATATATTTTTGCTTGTATTTATTTGGTATGTGATTTGTGGCTATAATTTTATGTGTAGATTTTGGTGCCAATAGTGATTGTGATTGTGAGGAGTGTAGCTACTCTCCAAACTACCAAGGAAAGTGGTGCTTCATGTTTTTATTCCTATGTTTTCTACTATGCATTAGAAATATTTTGCTAGTCTTGCATGGTTACATTTTGCTTATATGCTATGCTTGGGAAATCCTAGTAGTTGTAGAATTGCTAGAAATTTCTAAGTTAAGATGCTTATCTATGTCATGCTTAGCCTAGCTAGTAGCAACCAAAGGAGGTGAAATGTTCATGCTATGTTAAAATATTTCTAAGTCTTTGGACTTTTGTTTTGCTTAATAAAACAACTAAGTGAATGAAACACCTGGGTGGAATGGAAGGAATGGTTTATGTTGAGTGGTTACACAAGGCCCATTTCTATGGTTTACCTTGTGTATCTCACTTGTGTAAAGCCACCCAGGAACAAAGGGATTTGAGAAGCCAAATGTTAAGAAGCTTCTAGTGCAGCCACTTGGCAATATGGGCTCTGCCTGGATCACATAGGTTGCAATAACTTAGCCATTTGGACAGTTGGTGGTAGTGGGATGATAGGTTGGAACGCGTCCATTTGGTCTAAGGGAAGGCTTCTGAAAGGTCCTGTCTTGGTGAAAATCAAGTCTTGTGGGGAAAGTGCACAACCTCTGCAGATGGAAGAATCTAAGTACTTAGCCATGTCCCTGGAAAAGAACAACTTGAGCATCAAGACATGGAAGCTATCAAGAATCTCCTCATCCCAATTTCTAAGTAAAATTTGAGGGTGAACAAGGGTGAAGGACCCCAATGTCTATTGGTTGTTCCTTGGGAAATGTTTTTGACAAAGAAAAACTCAGTGATTTCAACTAATAGGCAACACCTATTTTGAGCAAAGCAAGCCTAAGCTACACTCAGCCAAATTGCATATAGTATCTAGTCCAGCAAATTTATACTAAGGTATCACTTGCCAATACTATTCCAATGTATTGACCCACTGTGGCTATAACTTGTGATGTTGCAGGTTATTCTGATGAGGATTAGGAGTCATGAGTCTACACTCAACATGTTTGCCTGTGGCACATGAAGATGAAGACTTTTATCTATTTACTTATTTAAACTCTTGTACTAGGCCTGTGGCCTTGGAGTTGTAAAGACTAAGTTTGTCTCTGGAATGACTGTAATAATGACCTTTGTTTCTGTGTACTTCATCTTAAACTGTGGATGCTAAAATTGATCTAGGGACTAGCATTGCAATCACAGGGATCCTTTTCCTTTATAAAGGATGGATCTTACATAGTTGGAAATACTTCTAGTGTTCTCCCTACCAAGAATACTAGTGGAAAGATAATAAGCAAAATATCTGATAGCTGGGAGTTGAATATTTCTTATCTTCCCGCGCTGGGCTATGCGGTCATCATCATTAGTTACCCCACGGTAGAGCTCCAACAAATCAGCGGGTCAAGCTTGAATCTTCTTCACCATCCCAGCCATGCCAATCCCCAAAATGTAGCAAAATTTCTTCAGTGTCATGGTGATAGGCCTATCATAGATTTTGAATGACACATCTGTCCTGAAAGGGTTGTTAGTGCAAGAGAAACTCTCCACAAAATTTTTGGTGAGCATAGCATATTGCTCACTCTCATCCTACATATAATCAGTTAGACCAACCCTCCTAACAAGAGTTAGGAAATCATTGAGAATCCCTGCAGCTTGCAAAAAGGTAAAACAAGGGAATGTAGAAGGGTGCGCATCCCCCTCATCTCCCTCGTTGCCAAAGCACGGCGTAATAAGATCCTCATTGTATGATGGCCTAGCTCGGGAGGATGATCTCGAAGCCCTTGTCCTCCTAGGTGCATCACTCTCAAACACTTCTCCAAAGGTGTGCTTGTCCATGACCCTTTTTCTGAAATTTTTAGACAAACGTCAAACCAAGTGATTTCCAAGTTGATAAATGATGAGGGACTACTATAGGAACTTGCTAGAGGGCTAAACATGCATCAAAATGAAATCTCTAAGCATAGAATAAGCATATAGGCTCACACAACCTGTCACCTATAGTACCAAAGTACTCAAGATACAATCTACCAATCAAAAATTTAATTGGACAAGCGGAGGAAGCACATACCGGAGAGCAATCCCTCCAAAAATTAGCAGCAAATATGGGATGAACAAGGAGATCGAAAATCGGGAGCAAGAATAGCAGGAACTCGAGCTTTAGAAAGTTTTCCGGTGTTTTTTGGGAGAGAGAAAGAAGTGGCTGGGAGGAGACAACTTGGAGGGCCACAGGTGGGTCCCACCCAAGCCAGGCGCGCCCTAGGGCTGGCTGCGCCACCAGGGTGTGTTGGCTTGGTGGGTCCCCCTAGGCCAATCCAGGTGTCCCTCTGCCCCTTTTTTCGAGGAAAAATTTAATATGAATTTTCTGAAATTTTTCGGGAAACTTTATTTTTGGCCAATTTTCAGGTTGTGAAAATTGATTTTCTCGCAGTTTTTTTTGAAAGACACAAAAGCAAACCAAAACTAAAACTACAGAAGTTCTAAGACACTCTAAAAATCAAACAACTAGCAAAGCTAAAGCTAACAGGAGGAAGAGAAAATATTGGAAAGGAGAAAAAAATAAAGGTGAGCAAGTATAATCATTGTGAAAGCATTATTTTGTCCATTAAAATCCCTTTGTTAACAAGGTTGATCAAGTCTTGTTACCAAAACAATTTCATATGAAACAAAACCTTGCATTTCACAAAATGATTATGTTACCTCAATCTTGATAGCAATAGTCCCAATCATAATAGTTTCAAAACTTTCTTGTGGAATGGGACAATATATTTCTCTAACTTTGATGCTCTCAATATTTTAAATTGAATTTAGGCCATAGCTCTTATCGATCTTCTTTGGGAAATATATAGTATGATCTTTGTCATTAATATTAAAAGTTACTTTTCCTTGATTACAATTGATGACAACACCTACAGTATTAAGAAAAGGTCTCCCAAGAATAATAGACATATTATCATCTTTAGGCATCTCAAGCACAACAAAATCAGTTAATACCAAGCAATTATGAGCCACTTGAATAGGAACATCCTCACATATACCAACAGGAATAGTAGTTGACTTATCAGCCATTTGCAAAGATATATCAGTTGGTATCAATTTTTCTAGATGAAGTCTCTTGTAGAGAGAAAAAGGCATAACACTAAATCCAGATCCCAAATCACGCAAAGCAGTTCTAACATAATTATTTTTAATAGATCAAGAAATAGTTGGAATACCTGGATCACCAAGTTTCTTTGGAACCTTACCATTGAAGGAATAATTAGCAAGCAAAGTAGAAATTTCCTAGGATTCTTCCTTTTATTAGAGACAATATCCTTCATATACTTTGAATAAGGAGGTAACTTAATAGCACGAGTCAAAGGAATTTAGAAAAATAAAGGTTTCATCCACTCACAAAACTTGTTATAGTGTTCTTCCTCCTTTGACTTGTGTTTCTTATTAGGAAAAGGCATTGGTTTCTGCACCCAAGGTTCTCTTTCACTACCATGTTTATTAGCAATAAAATCTACCTTAGTGTACCTAGTGTTCTTAGTGTGCTTCTCAGGTTCTTCTTCAACTTCTTCCTTATCAGGAGCATCATTTTTATCATTACCACTTTCAGTTTCAGCATACGAGATAGATATACTATTAGGATCTACAGCAGGTTCAGAAGGTTCCTCAACTATTTTATGTTTTGTTTTGTTTCTCTTATGAGGACTACCACTATTTCCATCTTGTTGAGAATCCTGTTCAATTCTTTTAGCGTGTCCTTCAGGATATGAGTGGCAGCACCACTCCTAGTTCTAATTCCATAAGCTTGTTTATCTCCTGAAGCATTAACTGGCATATCTTTTTGTACCTTAGCAAGTTGATCAATTGGGTTTGAACCATTTGGAAGTGTTTAACAAGCATTTTAACATCATTAGAAGTTCTTTCCACAATATCTTTTAACTCATTAATAGCTCTAGAGTTTTCCAATAAATGATTTTGAACCTGTTTATTAAAATTACCTTGTTTAACAATAAAAATGTCAAGTTCCTCTAAGCATTGATCAAGAGGTTTCCCATAAGAAATATCACCTTCATCAAAGTGTTGGAGAGAGTGTACCTCAATAGTGGATGAGTGGGAAATTGGATTACATAATTCTTCTATACGAGGTAAATTCTTCACATCTTCAGATCTAATACCCTTCTCGTTAAGACATTTCTTAGTTTCTTTCATCACTTCATCATTTAATGCAACCATTCCCCTCTTCTTTGGTGTTGGTGTTTGTAAGATCCCTCCTTTATAAAGGAAAAGTATCCATGTGATTGCAATGCTAGTCCCTGGATCATTGCTAGCATCCACAGTTTAAGATGAAGGACATAGATACAAAGGTCATTTATTACAGCCATTCCAGAGATAAACATAGTCTTTACAACTCCAAGGCCACAGGCCTAATACAAGAGTTTGAATAAGTAAATAAATAAAAGTCTTCATCTTCATGTGCCACAGGCAAACATGTTGAGTGTAGACTCATGACACCTAATCCTCATCAGAGTAACCTGCAACATCACAAGTTACAGCCACAGTGGGTCAATACTTTGGAATAGTATTGGCAAGTGATACCTTAGTAAAAATTTAAGTGGACTAGATACTATATGCAATTTGGCTAAGTGTAGCTTGGCTCGCTTTGCTCAAAATAGATTTTTCCTATTAGTTGAAATCACTAAGTTTTTCTTTGTCAAAACTTTTCCCAAGGAACCATCAATAGACATTGAGGTCCTTCACCCTTGTTCACCCACAAATTTTACTTAGAAATTGGGATGAGGAGATTCTTGATAGCTTCCATGTCTTGATGCTCTAGTTGTCCATTGCCATGGACTTGGCTAAGTTCTTAGATTTTTCCATCTATAGAGGTTGTGCACTTTCTGCACCAGACTTGGTTTCACCAAGACAGGACCTTTCAGAAGCCTTGCCTTAGACCAAATGGACGCGTTCCAACCTATCATCCCACTACCACCATCTGTCCAAATGGCTAAGTTCTAGCAACCTATGTGATCCAGGCAGAGCCCATATTGCCAAGTGGCTGCACTAGAAGCTTCTTAACACTTGGCATCTAAAATCTCTTTGTTCCTGGGTGGCTTACCACAAGTGAGATACACAAGGTAAACCATAGAAATGGGCCTTGTGTAACCACTCAACATAAACCAAACCTTCCATTCCACCCAGGTGTTTCATTAACTTAGTTGTTTTATTAAGTAAAACACAAGTCCAAAGACTTAGAAATATTTTCATCATAGCATGTATATTTCACCAACCATTGTTTGCTACTAGCTAGGCTAAGCATGGCATAGATAGTAACTTAACTTAGAAATTCCCTAGCATTTCTACAACTACTAGGATTTCCCAACATGGCATATAAGCAAAATATAGCATGCAAGTCTAACAAAATATTTCTAATGCTTAGTAGAAAACATAGGGATGATAATATTCATGAAGTACCACTTGCCTTGGTAGTTGGGAGAGTAGCACTCCTCACAATCACAATCACTAGCACCAAAATCTACACAAAGATTGGTAGCAACAAATTACACACAAAACATATACAATCAAAAAAAAATGCATGCATGCAAGATGATATGTGATGATTTTTAAAACTCAACAAAGCAAGTATTCAGTACTGATTCATAAACAAGTTCAAAACTTGCCAAACAACTATTATTTATACCCTAAATTAATTCCTAAACATTTCATATACTCAAATTATCCCTACACAAGTTTCTGCAAATAAAACCTTTTTAAAAGAAGCTAAACATTAAACACATTGCATATTTAGATAGAGCTTGCTCTCCTGATTCCAACGGTATAAAATTTGTCAAATTCTAACGTTGGGATCAAAAGTTATAGCCCAATCAAATTTAAATAACAATCAGATTCAAAATTCAGTTTTAAATCTAAACTCAGCCACGCGTCATGTTCTAATTGGTGCGTACCGCTTCGCACCGGATCACGCTCGGCTACAGTTGGATCTAACTAAACACGCACGGCTCAGATCTAAACTTACCTCTTCGTCACAGATCTAATCTCGCACGTTAGATCTAAATCCTACGGCCCTAAACTAACTGACCACAGACGGCGGCGCTAGCGGCGGCTACTGGCGGCAGCACGGCGCTACAGGTTGTCCTAGGGTCGTCGGAGGGGCTTACCAGAACCGTGGCGACGTGCTGATGCTCAACCTGGCGGCAGCTTGGCAAGGGGCGCACGGTGTGGGCTGATGGAGCTCGTCGGAGTCGTGCACAGCGTCGGGTGGTTGCAGACGAAGTTATTGCCGATGCTCTGGGTCTTCCTAGTACCAACCAGAGGCATCAGTAGCTGCGTAAGGACAAGGCGAACCTAGTCGTATGCGAGAGAGGTCAAGGGGCGCTCAGTGCTTACCGCAATCGATCGTCGGAGAAGAAGAAAGCGTCAGGCACTTGCGGTCGTCGTCGTTGGCGAGTCTCCAGACGGTCCTAGCATGCACCAATAGGGTGAGAAGATGCGCATGGTTGTCGTGATCATTCTGGCAAACTTAGACAACAAGGGGCGACGGGGTCTTACCGGAATACCTCGCCGGAGTTGGCTCTGACTGCGGCGGTGCAATACGAATTAGAGGCAGCCTGGTGGCGAGAAGAGTGTGCAGTGTGGGGGGAAATGACCGCGGCGGGGTGTGGTTTAAGTAGGCCTAAGCGCGACAGGAAACGCTCGCAGAATCAAGGCTAATTACGCCGCGCCATTATCGGCATCAACGGCAGCGACGACGTGGTCTGCGGGCGAGATTTGGGGAAGACGACGGTGACGTGTACGGGGCCCAGTTGTCTGCGAGAGAAACAGAGGGGGGGTGGGGTCCTGGCGTCAGTCACTTGCTGGGTGCGTCTACGAGTGAGAGAGGGAGAGAGGGAACCCGGGTGGGCTTAGTGGGCTGCTTTCTCAGTTGGGCCAGAATCCTGGCGCTGACCCTTTTCTATTTCCTTTCTCTTTTTCTTTTTCTGTTTTGAATTTCTGGAATGAATTTCAAATGGTTTCAAAAGCTTTTTGAATTCAAAAAATTTCAGGATTTTGTAGGGTGCAACAATCACACTTCTGGGCATAAAATCAAGTGGTTACTTTGGATTAGCTTGGTCATTTAGAATAAAATTAAAATAAACAGTGACATAGCACTTGATTTGGAAATGTTTTGAAAATGGTTTTGAAACCACATTTGTTCTATGAATTTTTGTCCAAACTCCACATTCAATCCAATCAACAAGGAATCCAACAAAACTTGGTTTAAAACACTTATGCTCTCAATTCAGGATGGTCATTTGTTTTAAGTTTGCTCACATAAAATAATAGCACTATGTGCTTCTGTTTTCTTGAAAATAGTTGGAAAATGATCTCAAAATTATATGCATGCATGAATGATATGCAATCTTTGAAATCATGATTTTAGGGATGTTACAAATCTAACCCCCTTAAGGTGAATCTTGCCCTCGAGATTCGGATTGGCTAGCAAATAGGTGAGGGTGGTCTTTCCGAAGATCATCTTCTCTTTCCCATGTTGCTTCCTCTTCGGAATGATGATTCCACTGCACTTTGCAGAACTTGATAGTCTTAGTCCGTGTGACTCTTTCTGCAATCTCAAGAATCTTGATAGGTTTCTCTTCATAAGTGAGATCACTTTCCAGTTGAACCTCCTCCAAAGGTATAGTATCCTTCAAGGAAGTTTCTTCCATTTCTGGATGACATTTCTTAAGTTGACTCACATGAAACACATTATGGACAGCTGACAGAGATTCTGGCAGTTCAACTTCATAGGCAACTTCTCCTTTACGACTCATAATCTTGAATGGTCCAACATATCTTGGTGCCAATTTTCCTTTGACTCTGAACCTCTTCACTCCACGAAGTGGTGACACTCTAAGATAAGATCTATCACCAACTTCGTAGGTGACTTCTCTACGCTTAGGATCTGCGTAGCTTTTCTGTCGGGACTGTGCTATCTTCAACCTGTCCTTAACCATTTTTACCTTCTCTTCGGCCTCTTTGATAAGATCTGGCCCGAATAAACTTCTTTCTCCCGCACCATTCCATAACAATGGGGTGGTACACTTTCTTCCGTAGAGAAACTCAAATGGTGCCATCTCAACGCTGGCTTGATAGCTGTTGTTATAAGAAAATTCTGCGTAAGGCAGACTTTCATCCCAACTGGCTCCATAGTCTAGGGCACATGCCCTCAACATGTCTTCAAGAATTTGATTAGTCCTTTCGGTTTGTCCATCGGTTTGAGGATGAAAAGCAGTACTGAATTCCAACCTCGTTCCCAATGACTCATGTAGCTGTCTCCAAAAATGGGAAGTGAATTGAGTTCCCCTATCGGACACAATACTCTTGGGCACTCCATGCAGACATACAATTCTACTCATGTAGATTTTGGCTAACTTAGCACTTTTATAGGTTGTCTTCACGGGTATGAAATGAGCCACTTTAGTTAGGCGATCCACTACTACCCAAATAGAATCGTATCCTGACCGGGTCCTTGGTAATCCGGTAATGAAATCCATACCAATCTTGTCCCACTTCCAATCAGGAATAGGTAGTGGTTGAAGCAAACCTGCTGGTTTCTGATGTTCCGCTTTCACTCTACTACACACATCACACAAAGCAATATGTTCGGCGATGTCCTTCTTGAGATTATTCCACCAAAATCTTTCTTTCATGTCCATGTACATTTTGGTGTTACCCGGATGAATGGGATACGGTGAGTTGTGTGCTTCTTGCAAAATCAGTTTCCGCAGCTCCGGATCTTGTGGAACACAGATACGTTTCTCATGCCATAAAGTACCCTGTTCGTCTTCATGGAACCCTTTGGCTTTTCCCTTGCCAATCTTTTCTTTAATCTCTTCAATTTCCTTATCAATCTTCTGGGCTTCTTTGATCTTGTCCAACAAAGTGGGTTGAACATCCAAAGTCATGAGATGTCCTTCAGGCACAATCTCCAATCTGAGTTTTCTAAATTGGGTACACAGATCATCTGGCAATTATCCTTTGGTAAGGCCATTCACAAAAACCTTACGACTTAGAGCATCTGCTACAACATTTGCTTTACCGGGGTGGTATTGCAAACTTAAGTCATAGTCCTTGATAAGTTCTAGCCATCTTCTTTGTCTCATATTAATTTCCTTCTGGGTGAAGATATACTTCAAACTTTTGTGATCTGTGAACACTTCACAACGTTTTCCCAAAAGATAGTGTCTCCATGTTTTGAGTGCATGGACAACAGAGGCTAACTCTAAATCATAAGTAGGATAGTTCACTTCATGAGTTTTGAGTTGTCTCGAGGCATACGCCACAACTTTTCCTTCTTGCATAAGTACTGCACCCAAACCCTGATGAGATGCATCACAATATACTTGGAAATCTTTTTCCAAATCTGGCAGACACAAGACTGGTGCTGTCACAAGTCTCTTCTTCAATTCCTGAAAGCTGAGTTCACAACCTTCCGTCCAAGCAAATTTCTTGTCTTTCTTTAACAATTCAGTCATAGGCTTAGCTACCTTGGAGAAATTTTCAATGAACCTTCTGTAGTAACCTGCTAAGCCAAGGAAACTACGAACTTCCTTTACTATCTTGGGAGATTCCCATTCTGTCACAGCTGATACTTTAGCAGGATCAACTGCTACACCATCCTTTGTCATAACATGTCCAAGAAATCCAACTTCATTCAACCAGAATTCACACTTGCTGAATTTGGCATAAAGTTTATGCTCTCTTAACTTCTCAAGTATCAAACGCAAATGTCCTTCATGCTCTTCTTTGCTCTTGGAGTAGACTAAAATGTCATCGATGAAAACGACAACAAACTTGTCAAGGAATTCCATGAACACCTTGTTCATCATATTCATGAAGTATGCTGGAGCATTGGTCAAACCAAATGGCATCACGGTATACTCATATAATCCATACCTTGTGGTGAAAGCTGTCTTAGGTATGTCTTGTTCTCTTATCTTGAGTTGAAAATAACCTGACCGGAGATCAATATTTGAGAACACACAAGCTCCTTCTAGCTGATCAAACAAGTCATTGATTCTAGGCAAAGGGTATTTGTTCTTGATGGTTACCTCGTTGAGTGAACGGTAATCTATGCATAACCTTTGACTTCTATCTTTCTTCTCCACGAACAAAACTGGGGCTCCCCAAGATGAAGAACTTGGTTGAATAAATCCTTTCTGTAGCTGTTCTCCAAGTTGTTTCTTGAGTTCTTTCAGTTCATCCACTGACATCTTGTATGGTCTCTTTGCTATTGGTCCAGATCCTGGTACCAAATCTATAAGAAACTCCACATCTCTATCTGGTGGCATTCCCGGCAATTCTTCCGGAAACACATCCGGATACTCACTCACAATTGGCACACTGTCTATGCTAACCCCCTTAAGAGAATTTAGCATACACCTTCTTGCTTCAAAGTTGGTCTTGAATCTGATCCTTTTATTTTCTGGAGTTGTGAGTGAGACAGTATGGTTGGCACAATCTATCACTCCCTTGTGCTTAGTCATCCAGTCCATTCCCAAAATGACATCCAATCCTTGGGAGTTTAGGATTATCAAGTTAACGGGAAACTTATACTTCCCAAATTCTATGACTAGATCATGACATCCAGAATTCACTATCATTTCTCCACCAGGAGAACTTACTTTTATAGGACACCCAATAGTTTCTACCGGCAGTTCATTTCTTTCAACAAATGCTCTTGATATGAATGAATGAGATGCACCAGTATCAAAGAGAACAAATGCTGGAACAGAATTGAGTTTGAACTTACCAGCAACAGCATGAGGCTCCTCATAGATTTCTTACACATTGATGTGGTTCACCTGTCCCTTCTGAAAAGGGTTGGGCTTGTTGGGTCCTTCAACTTTCTTTTCTGGGCATTCATTTGCATAATCCCCCATCTTCTTGCACTTGAAGCATTCAACCTGACTTATGTCTTTCTTGACAGGCTGGCTTCCACTTCCACTTCCATTACCACTGTGGTGGCTCTTGTATCCACCCTTGTGGTTCTTGTACTTGTCATTGTCATGACTACGGTGATGCTTGTTGTCATGACGGTTGTGGTTGTGGTGCTTGTTGAATTTCCCATGCTTGTGGGATCCTGAGCTTCCACTGTCATCATAATGGGAACGTTTGTGTGACGATCCCGAGCTGTGCTTGTCCGTGTGCTTTCTCTTTCTGCTTTCAACTTGTTTTATTTTGTTCTCCAAAATAGCAGCCTTGTCACAGAGAGACTGATAAGTGGGAACATAGGCCACAACCAACTGCAGATTCAGCTCATCATTCAAGCCTTCAAGAAAATTTTCCTTTCTCTTAGAATCGGTGTCCACTTCATCCGGTGCATAACGCGCCAGATTGTTGAACTCCTCAATATATTGAGCCACGCTGCGGTGGCGCTGTATCAGATTATGGAACTCTTTATTTTTCAGACTCATCACTCCAGATGAGATATGAGCAGTGCGAAAGCCATCCTCAAAGATAGCCCATGTCACATCTTCTATGGGAGTGGTGATCTGGAAGTTATCCCACCAAGTGGCGGCTGGTCCTTCCAGCAAATGTGCTGCAAATCTGACCTTTTCAGCATCCGTACAGCCTACGGTTACCAAGTCCTTGTTCACAGAACATAGCCAATCATTGGCCACCATGGGATCAGTCGTCCCTGAGAACTTTGCTGGCCTCAATCTCAAGAACCTGGTAAGCATATCAAAACCCAGTGGGTTGTTGTTGTTGTTATTGTTGTTGTTGTTGTTATTGTTGTTATTGTTGTTGTTTTGGTTCTGGATGAACGTCGTCATCATCTGCATCAGCTGAGTTTGAGCGGTCATCATTTGCTGCATTTCTGGAGTGATATTGTTGTTGTTGTTGGGGTTGGGGTTTGCACGACGGGGAGGCATCTGTGGTTTGTTCAATAGAGATAAGAATGAGATACCCATAGATGCTTTCATGCACATTACATCACATAAGCAAACACAAAGCATGCAACACAAAGATAAAGGTTCAACAACAAGATAACAAGTTCGCAAAGTAAAACACACAAGTAGCAAGCCATCCACATGTCGGATGGTCAAATAACAAGTTCTCAAACAACAAGTATGATAATAAATGATAAATGAGTAATCAAATCTACTCCTCGGCATCAATATCCTCCTCGACAAAGGTAAGACTTGCGTTCTCCGCCGCGGTCTTGTATTCCTCGACACTAGTGGTCAAGGTCTCTATCTTGGCTTTGAGATCCCTCTTTTGGGAATGAAGCCTCTCAATCACTATCTGCTGATGCTCGAGCTCGAAGTCCTTGGCCTGCAGTTCTTCAGTCATGTCCCGGATCTTCTTGTTCCTATCCTGGACTCGCTTCTCCTGACTCTTGAACTTCCTGTCCTGGCTCTCGAACTTCGCCTCCATCTCCTTGACTATCTCATCTTGCTCCGCGAAGAGCTTGTCCTTCTCGCGAAGCTGCACCTGGAGTTCGTCATTGTTGAGCATGACGTTGGTCCTATCAGTGTCCACGTGCCTAATGAGAGACTCTAAGTCCTGGAAGTACAGACGAATCGGCTCTGCTGTGTCCCTCGAATCGTCCTCGAAGTCGATGGACTCTCCATCCTCATCACGTCTACCGAAGACGTGGAAGTGAGTACCTCTAACCTGTCGGGAGTGTCTCCCCAGCAGACGTCCTATCAGATCCTGCATGACTACCTCAAGGCCTCTCTCCTTGTCATCGTGCATGAGCTTGAAGACAATGGCCTCCGTGGTAGGCTCAGTCTAGCGTCCGGGCTGGTTGACCTTGAAGCCCCAGAGGTCCTTCCTCTCAAACTTGGTGAGGGGAAGCACCATGATGGTAGGAAGAGGAAGATTGAGCAAAGTAGTAAGCTCAACAATACGAGGACCAAAGCGAGTAACCTGGAACTCCTCAACAGTGCTGATGGTAACAGTAGGCATCTATTTATAAGATAGAAAAGTTAGAACAACACAATCAAGATAAAACAAAAGACAAAACATCACATACATATCCTTGGAAATCAAAACACACAAGTCATGGCATACATGGATCCATTACAACAACCAAGGTTCAACTTATTTTAAAGCCACATTTTGGAAAATAAGGTGATAAGTGGTGGTCCAACTAACGAAGTACGTTTACAATCCTATCTCACTGGATCTGTTGGCTAACACAATGTTTCTAGAAGCAATCAGCCTATCTTGCTCACATGACTCCATCACTAAGTCAATAATGTCTCCTCTTAAGGTTTGGTTGGTAGCTTCCAACTCTTGGGTATGTTCCTTCTCTTTCTTTAGATCATTTTGGAGGTTGAGCATTCTGCACTTGACTCTATCACCAAATTCTTTGATGGTCTTCCAAGCTGCATCCCTTGCCGATTCAAAGAATGTAGTGTGCACCACTGAATTGGTGAACATGCAGAATCCTTTTTCTTGGTGGTTGTCTTCCTTGTTTTTATACAAGTGAAGTTGCACCCACCAGTATTCCACTCCTTCATCCATCACAGGAAAACCTTTGTACACAGCTGCACCTTGTATCTCTAATGCAACCATGAGGTCCTTGAGAGCCTTGGGGAATTCTGTCTCACACTCCAAAGTCATTGTCATGAGTGGTCCTTTCCTTACGGCTTCGTTGATGGAGTTCATCTACAAATAGAGATGAGGAAGAATATTAGAAAAGTTTACGAGAAGAATAGACAAGTGTAGAAGTTGCTGAATTTTTTTCCTTAGTGGTTTCCAATCCTAGGGTCATAATCCTATAGGCAACATAGTGTTCTGATACCATCTGTAAGATCCCTCCTTTATAAAGGAAAAGGATCCATGTGATTGCAATGCTAGTCCCTGGATCATTGCTAGCATCCACAGTTTAAGATGAAGTACATAGATACAAAGGTCATTTATTACAGCCATTCCAGAGATAAACATAGTCTTTACAACTCCAAGGCCACAGGCCTAATACAAGAGTTTGAATAAGTAAATAAATAAAAGTCTTCATATTCATGTGCCACAGGCAAACATGTTGAGTGTAGACTCATGACACCTAATCCTCATCAGAGTAACCTGCAACATCACAAGTTACAGCCACAGTGGGTCAATACTTTGGAATAGTATTGGCAAGTGATACCTTAGTAAAATTTTAAGTGGACTAGATACTATATGCAATTTGGCTAAGTGTAGCTTGGCTCGCTTTGCTCAAAATAGATTTTTCCTATTAGTTGAAATCACTAAGTTTTTCTTTGTCAAAACTTTTCCCAAGGAACCATCAATAGACATTGAGGTCCTTCACCCTTGTTCACCCACAAATTTTACTTAGAAATTGGGATGAGGAGATTCTTGATAGCTTCCATGTCTTGATGCTCAAGTTGTCCATTGCCATGGACTTGGCTAAGTACTTAGATTTTTCCATCTGCAGAGGTTGTGCACTTTCTGCACCAGACTTGGTTTCACCAAGACAGGACCTTTCAGAAGCCTTCCCTTAGACCAAATGGACGCGTTCCAACCTATCATCCCACTACCACCATCTGTCCAAATGGCTAAGTTCTAGAAACCTATGTGATCCAGGCAGAGCCCATATTGCCAAGTGGCTGCACTAGAAGCTTCTTAACACTTGGCATCTAAAATCTCTTTGTTCCTGGGTGGTTTACCACAAGTGAGATACACAAGGTAAACCATAGAAATTGGCCTTGTGTAACCACTCAACATAAACCAAACCTTCCATTCCACCCAGGTGTTTCATTAACTTAGTTGGTTTATTAAGTAAAACACAAGTCCAAAGACTTAGAAATATTTTCATCATAGCATGTATATTTCACCAACCCTTGTTTGCTACTAGCTAGGCTAAGCATGGCATAGATAGTAACTTAACTTAGAAATTCCCTAGCATTTCTACAACTACTAGGATTTCCCAACATGGCATATAAGCAAAATATAGCATGCAAGTCTAACAAAAAATTTCTAATGCTTAGTAGAAAACATAGGGATGATAATATTCATGAAGTACCACTTGCCTTGGTAGTTGGGAGAGTAGCAATCCTCACAATCACAATCACTAGCACCAAAATCTACACAAAGATTGGTAGCAACAAATTACACACAAAACATATACAATCAAAAAAAATGCATGCATGCAAGATGATATGTGATGATTTTTAAAACTCAACAAAGCAAGTATTCAGTACTGATTCATAAACAAGTTAAAAACTTGCCAAACAATTATTATTTATACCCTAAATTATTCCTAAACATTTCATATACTCAAATTATCCCTACACAAGTTTCTGCAAATAAAACCTTTTTAACAGAAGCTAAACATTAAACACATTGCATATTTATATAGAGCTTGCTCTCCTGATTCCAACGGTATACAATTTGTCAAATTCTAACATTGGGATCAAAAGTTATAGCCCAATCAAATTTGAATAACAATCAGATTCAAAATTCAGTTTTAAATCTAAACTCAGCCACGCGTCATGTTCTAATTGGTGCGTACCGCTTCGCACCGGATCACGCTCGGCTACCGTTGGATCTAACTAAACACGCACGGCTCAGATCTAAACTTACCTCTTCGTCATAGATCTAATCTCGCATGTTAGATCTAAATCCTACGGCCCTAAACTAACTGACCACAGACGGCGGTGCTAGCGGCGGCTACTGGCGGCGGCGAGCTCTGCCTACGGCGGCGCGGCGCTACAGGTTGTCCTAGGGTCGTCGGAGGGGCTTACCAGAACCGTGGTGACGTGCTGATGCTCAACCTGGCGGCGGCTTGGCAAGGGGCGCACGGTGTGGGCTGATGGAGCTCGTCGGAGTCGTGCACGGCGTCGGGTGGTTGCAGACGAAGTTATTGCCGACGCTCTGGGTCTTCCTAGTACCAACCAGAGGCATCAGTAGCTGCGCAAGGACAAGGCGAACCTAGTCGTATGCGAGAGAGGTCAAGGGGCGCTCAGTGCTTACCGCAATCGATCACCGGAGAAGAAGAAAGCGCCAGGCACTTGCGGTCGTCGTCGTTGGTGAGTCTCCAGACGGTCCTAGCATGCACCAATAGGGTGAGAAGATGCGCATGGTTGTCGTGATCATTCTGGCAAACTTAGACAGCAAGGGGCGACGGGGTCTTACCGGAATACCTCGCCGGAGTTGGCTCTGACTGCGGCGGTGCAATACGAATTAGAGGCAGCCTGGTGGCGAGAAGAATGTGCAGTGTGGGGGGAAATGACCGCGGCGGGGTGTGGTTTAAGTAGGTCGAAGCGCGACAGGAAACGCTCGCAGAATCAAGGCTAATTACGCCGCGCCATTATCGGCATCAACGGCAGCGACGACGTGGTCTGCGGGCGAGATTTGGGGAAGACGACGGTGACGTGGACGGGGCCCAGTTGTCTGCGAGAGAAACAGAGAGGGTGTGGGGTCCTGGCGTCAGTCACTTGCTGGGTGCGTCTGCGAGTGAGAGAGGGAGAGAGGGAACCCGGGTTGGCTTAGTGGGCTGCTTTCTCAGTTGGGCCAGAATCCTGGCGCTGGCCCTTTTCTATTTCCTTTCTCTTTTTCTTTTTCTGTTTTGAATTTCTGGAATGAATTTCAAATGGTTTCAAAAGCTTTTTGAATTCAAACTTTTTCAGGATTTTGTAGGGTGAAACAATCACACTTCTGGGCATAAAATCAAGTGGTTACTTTGGATTAGCTTGGTCATTTAGAATAAAATAAAAATAAACAGTGACATAGCACTTGATTTGGAAATGTTTTGAAAATGGTTTTGAAACCACATTTGTTCTATGAATTTTTGTCCAAACTCCACATTCAATCCAATCAACAAGGAAGCCAACAAAACTTGGTTTAAAACACTTATGCTCTCAATTGAGGATGTTCATTTGTTTTAAGTTTGCTCACATAAAATAATAGCACTATGTGCTTCTATTTTCTTGAAAATAGTTGGAAAATGATCTCAAAATTATATGCATGCATGAATGATATGCAATCTTTGAAATCATGATTTTAGGGATGTTACAGTGTTGGAGTTGGTTCAGGCACAATTGGTTCAGGTGTAATTGGCTCAGGTGTAATTGGCTCAGTTGAAGTCCAATCATCATAATTCTTGCTTATTTTTGCCATTAATTATTCAGCTTCTGCAGGAGTTCTCTTCCTGAAAACACAATCAGCAAAACTATCCAAGTATGTCCTAGATTCATCCGTTAGTCCATTATAATAAATATAAAGAAGCTCATTTTTAGGTAATGAACATCGAGGATGTGCATGAATCAACGCACATAACCTTGTCCATGACTCAGGAAATTTCTCTTCTTCTCCCTGTTTAAAATCAAAAAGTTTCTGCAAAGCAGCATGTATAGCACTAGGAGGGAAATATTTCTAAATTAAAGTAGCAATCAAGCAATTAGGGCTATTAATGGATCCAGGAGGTAAACTATTAAACCAAGCTTTAGCTTCTCCTTTTAGTGAAAATGGGAAGATCTTTGCAACCAAGTACTTGCGCATCTTAACATCATCAGAGAATAAGGCACTCATAGTTGAAAGCTCATTCATATGAGTCACAACACTTTCATTCTCAGTCCCACAAAAAGGTTCTTTCTCAACAATGTTTATATAGGATAAATCAAGAGAGAAATCATAATCTTTATCTTTAATATCTATGGGACAAATTTAGCATCAGGAGACAGTTTAGGTATAATAGTACGTCTCTCAAGGAGACTCCTAATAGCACTAGCACCACATGTGTTTTGGTACTCTTCAATAAATTCATCAGTCATTTCAATGTAACCATTATTAATATCATATCTCTCTCTAGACTCAGGTGAGCTAATAGGTGTAATAGTGTCTTCACTAGGAGTTTCAGCGTTTCCCAATATAGTTCTAGCAATAGTAGCATCTACGAAAGGACCTAATGAACCACTCTCATCAAGCACAGTAGAAGTAACATCATGAGTATCAGAAGCAATTTCAGATTCAGCAGTAGTAGCAGTGTGTGTAGCATGTGTATGTGGTGGTGTAACAAGCTTACTTATAACAGACGGTGAATCAAGAGCAGCAGAGGTGTTTAGAACTGTACCTCTTCTTGTAGTGGATGGTAAAATAGGAAACTTTCCATCACGAGAATTTCCCATGATGAGAGGAATAGCAGTGAACAATAATAGACCCAAGTAAACTTACAAATAAAGCTATGCTCCCTCACAACGGCGCCAGAAAATAGTCTTGATGACCCACAAGTATAGGGGATCGCAATAGTCTTCGAGGGTAGTATTACCCAATTTATTGATTCGACACAAGGGGAGCCAAAGAATACTTATAAGACTTAACAACTGAGTTGTCAATTCAGCTGCACCTGCAAATAGTCTTGCTCATAGAAGTTTATCAGTAGCAACAGTTTTGTAGTAGCAATAGCAAAGTAACAGTAGCAGTAAAACAAAGGCAGTAGGAACAATAGTAGCAAATAGTAGGATATGAGTGCGATAGGCATAGGGATGGATGGACGGTTGTTGCATGGACGAGACTATTCATATAACTTGAAGATCAAGGGCAATTGCAGATAAATAACATAAAGCATACAAGTACTAAACAATCGTATGCATGTATTCCATATATAGTCATACGTGCTCGCAGTGAGAACTTGCACAACATCTTTTGTCCTGCCAGCCTGTTGCAGCGGGGCCTCAAGGGAATCTACTGGCAATTAAGTTAATCCTTTTAATAGAGTACCGGAGCAAAGCATTAACACTCAATGAACACATGTGATCCTCATATCACAGACATCCCCTCCGACTGTCCCAATTTCTGTCACTTTGGGGCCTTTGGTTCCGGACAATGATATGTGTACACAACTTGCAGATAAGAACACAAACAATACTATCAATAATAAGTTCAGATATGAGATCATGGCACTCGGGCCCTAGTGACAAGCATTAAGCACAACAAGTTGCAACAAAGTCAAATAGCACCAAAAAAGATACTAGGCACCATGCCCTAACAATCTTATTCGATTACATGATAGATCTCAGCCAATCCCTACCATCCCCATAGCCTATAGCAGGGGATTACTCACTCATGGATGGGGGAAACATGGATGGTTGATGGAGAGGCGTCGATGATGATGATGGCGATGATCTCCTCCAATTCCCCGTCCCGGCAGGGTGGCAGAACGAAGTTTCTGGTTCTGAATCGCGAATTCTGGTGGTGGTGGCGCAGCGGAACTCCTTCTGGAAAAACGTCGAACCCCCTGAGTTTTTAGGTCATAAGGCTTTAAGCAGGCGAAGAGGGAGGCCTAGGGGGTGACCGAGGTGGCCAAACCCCCTCCAGGCGCGGCCAGGCCCAGCCCGCACGACCAGGGGGTGTGGGCCCCTTGTGGCCCTCCTCTGTCTCATTTTCTAGCTCCGTGAGTCTTTTGGTAAAATAGGATTTTTGGCATATTTTCTGAGATTTTTCGTGAAAGTTGATTTTCTGCACAAAAACTAGACACCAAAGCAATTCTGCTGAAAAAAGCGTCAGTCCATGTTAGTTGTGTCGAAATCACTCAAGTTTAGAGGAGAAACAATAGCAGAAGTGTTTGGGAAAGTATATACATTTTGGACGTATCAGGCCGTTCCTCGTGCTACTCAACTTTAGTCACAAGCAAGTTCTTGTCATTGTAAGTATATGTGTATCATAGAGAATCGTCAACGGGGCACCCCTTTCCCCATGACACAGGAGCTATCCCATACCAAAATGACAATTCAACAGACAATGAGCATCTTAGCGATCTTTTTATTTAGCATGAGAATGGTGTCTCTCTTTTTTTATCTCTATATTTTTTCTGAAGATGCATCATAGATTGCTCACTATGGTTATGCTGCAAGTTTCCACCATGATTAGGAATGGATTAGGCTATCTTCCCAGGCATTTATCTAACACATATATAATACTCCATGGACTTACAAGCTCCCCTTTTATTTCACACCACCGACATCCGTAAACAAAACATCATGATATCAACTGTATAATATGTACAGGTGTTGAAAGCGTCCCCCATGACAACATGGTTCTGCTAACTCCCAACTTATATGTGCAAGCATATACAACATAGATGACACAATGGTTCAATTTTATCAAGGTGAAAGAAATAAAGGTGTGCCATCAAGTTCGTGAGAGCTTTACTAACTAGTTTTCTCATAACAAAAGAATTTTTAATTTGGAAGATAGATAAAACTCGAGAATTTACTTGGAATAGCAACAATGCTAATATGTAGGTATGGTGGACACAAATGGCATAGGTTTTAGTTCAAGGATTGGATGCATGAGAAGCATTCCCTCTCAGTACTGGTTTTTGGCTAGCAAGGCTGGGTAGCAAGCATACGAGTTGAAGGAAAAAAACAAACATACAAGTGATATAAACAATCATGCAATCTTCATTGAAAACACAAAATAACTTAACTTGGGAATACTAAGCTTATGAGCCAATAAAGAAAGAAAATTAAATAAAATAACTGTAAGTACTTTTCTCTTTTCCTTTCAAACCTCAAAGTGGTGTTGCTACTGACCAAAGCTAAGTTTGCCAAAACCAACCTAAATTTAATCAATGCTCCCAAAGTGATACCAATACTAACAACAAGATCAATCATATAACAGGAATTGCAAACTAAGATAAGATGTGCAAAAAATAAATGATGAAACTTCTCATTAATATTCCATAACGGCACTCACACCAAGGGATACACAGATAACCAACTAGAGGAGAGATACTTCCACAATGCAAACCATCCTATATGAGAACTTCTCTATTCATGATATGACTCTACTTAAAAAGGTAAAAAGATAATGATGTGATACCGCGACACTCCCTCAAGCTTGGAACAAACCAAGGGGATGCCAAAACCTGATGACGAATTAGTCCTTTGGCGGTGGTGGTGGTGTTCTCTCGATAAACCTTTCGATCAATTTCTTCAAATCCTCAATCTCGAAAGTGAGAGTATGAATCATCTCCGAACTGTGATCAATGCGGTTTATGATCATGTCGGACTGTGAATACCATGACATTTTCTCAAAATCTCTTGTTTTTCATATTCCGGAACACATCTTTGCATAATACCATCCACTCCATCTATATAAATGTGGTTCATCCCAAAAATAATGCCTCAGATCATAAAAGAATTTCCTTCTTTGCTAGGTTGTAAAGGTTGGAGGCAAATACTTGGAAACAATAAAGTTAGCATAATCAGCATACCAAGGACTCTTTCGCGAGCTTACCGTTATTGCAGCTAACTGTTCATTTGGAAAACTATCATTAATAGGCATAGGATCAAAAGAAATGTTTTCCAATCGAGATAAATTATCAGCAACAGGATTTTTAGCACCTTTCCTATCTACAATATGTAGATCGAATTCTGTTAAAAGCAACACCCATATAATAAGCCTAGGCTTAACATCTTTCTTTGTCATAAGGTATTTAATAGTAGCATGATCAGTTTGAATAGTAACTTTTGAATCAACAATATAAGATCTAAACTTATCACAAGCAAAGATTACAGCTAAGAACTCTTTTTCAATAGTAGCATAATTCTTTTGAGCAGCATCAGGAGTCTTACTAGCATAATGGATAACATTCAATTTTTTATCTATTCATTGCCCAAGAACAACACCTACATCAAAATCACTAGCATCACACATAATTTCAAAGGGTAAATTCCAATCAGGTGGTTGGACAATAGGAGCAACAATTAAAGCTTTCTTTAGAGTTTCAAAAGCTTACTTACAATCGTCATAAAAAACAAAAAGGTACATCTTTTTAGAGAAGATTAGTAAGAGATTTTGATATCTTGGAGAAATCTTTAATAAACCTTCTATAGAAACCAGCATGACCAAGGATATTACGAATACCTTTAACATCCCTAGGACAGGGCATTTTCTCAATTGCTTCAATTTTGGCTCTGTCAACTTTAATACCTCTTTCAGAAATTTTATGTCCAAGGACAATTCCTTCATTAACCATGAAGTGGCATTTCTCCCAATTAAGAACAAGATTAGTTTCTTCGCATCTCTACAAAACTTTATCAAGGTTGTGCAAACAATTATCAAAAGAAGTTCCATAGACGAAAAAAATTTCCATGAATACTTACACGATTTGTTCACAAAAACCATGAAAGATAGCAGACATACATCTTTGAAAAGTAGCAGGAGCATTACACAAACCAAAAGGCATACGCCTATAATCATAAGTTCCATAAGGACATGTAAAGTGGTTTTCTCTTGGTCTTGCGCTTTAACAGTGATTTGAGAAAACCTAGAGTAACCATTAAGAAAACAAAAGTGAGTCTTCTTGGACAACCTTTCTAGAATTTTATCAATAAAAGGTAGAGGATAATGATCTTTCTTAGTAACTTTATTCACCTTTCTAAAATCAATACACATCCTATAACCAACTACTACTCTTTGAGGTATAAGCTCATTATTTTCATTTGTCACAACCGTAATTCCTCCTTTCTTAGGGACACAATGAACATGACTAACCCAATTACTATCAGCAATAGGAAAAATAATACCAGCATCAAGAAGTTTTAATACCTCATTTCTTACCACTTCCTTCATCTTAGGATTTAAACGGCATTGACGTTCAACAACTGGCTTTGCATGAGGTTCTATATTAATAGCATGCCGACATATAGTACGAGAAATCCCTTTTAAATCATCAAGAGTATAACCCATAGCTCCTCGGTGTTTCTTCAATAATTCTAATAATATTTCCTCTTCCTTTCCTGAAAGTTTAGAACTAATAATAATAGGATATATTTTCTTATCGTCTAGATAAGCATATTTAAGATCATCAGGTAGAGTTTTTAGATCAAAGACATGATCCTCTTTAGGTGGTAGTGTGGTACCCAAATCTTCCACAGGTAGGTTATGTTTAAGCATCTTGGGTTGACGAAGAAAAATCTCGCCAATCTCATTTCTTTCTTCCATGAAGATCTCACTTTCATGATCTTCCATATATTGATGCAAAGCATTGTTAGGAGCAAAAAAAATAGAAGAAAGTTGTTCAACTCTGAAATCCTCATTAGGCAATTCATTTTCATAAGAAGGTTTAGGAAATTTGGAAAAATTAAACTCATAAGATTATCCATCAAATTTAGTTAAATTTTTCTCCTTCTTACAATCCATAATAGCTCCACAGGTGCTCAAGAAAGGTCTACCAAAAATGATAAGACAAGTTTTACTAGCATCTTTACCAAGTACTAGAAAATCAGCAGGATATTTAGTCTGACAACAAAGAACTTCCACATCTCTTACAATACCAATTTGGACAGACGATCTCTCTATTAGAAATGTGAATAACCACATCAATGTCTTCAAGTTCACAAGGACCAATTTCATGCATAATTTCTTTGTAAAGTTCATAAGGAATAGCACTTGAACTTGCACCAATATCACATAAACCATAATAGCAATGGTCACCAATTCTAACAGAAAGCACAGGGACACTAGCTTTCCTAGTTTTACTAGGATGTGAAACAATATTAGAAGCATCTTCATAGAATATAATGTGCCCATGTTCTACATTTTTAGTGAGAAAGTCTTTAACAATTGCTACTGCAGGTTCAACATTTATTTGTTCATCAGGTTCTACAGCTTTCTTTGTGCTTTTGTTAACCACATTAGCTATCATAGAATGTTCCTTTACCTTAGAGGGGAAAGGTATTTTCTCAATATAAGGTTCATGCAAAATATGATCAACAGTTTAAACTTCAGTATTTCTAGCAGGAACATGATTATCAATATCTTTATATGGTACATGATACTTGTTCCATTCCTTTTTAGGAATTTCAATATAAGAGGCAAAGGCCTTAAAACAATTTGCAAGAACTTTAGAATCAAGACCATAAGCATTAATAATATTATGAAAGTCATCAGTTCCCATAAAAGATTTAATGCATTCATAATTATAATTTATACCTGACTTTTTTCCTTTGTGATTCTCCCATGCTTCAGTATTTTCTTGAATACGGTCGAGAAGATCCCATTTAGCTTCTTATTTCATACTTGTGAATGATCTAGCACAAGAAGCATATAATAAATCCTTATCATGAAGAGAAAGCCTTGCATAAAAGTTATTAATAATAATATTATTAGGGAGCTCATGAATAGGACATTTGAGCATTAGTAAATTCAATCTCCCCCAAGCTTGGGCTGTACTCCCTCCATCACGAGGCCAAAAGTTATATATTTGATTCCGATCTTTATGAATCTCACTAGGAGGATAGAATTTAGAATAAAAGAGAGGTACTATTTGCTCCCATTCCATACATTTTCCATTCTTCAGCAGCTTATACCATTCTTCAGCTCTACCTTTCAATGATATATAGAGCAAATTTTTCTTAACTTGTTCCGTTGTAATACATGCACACTTGAACAACCTGCATAATTCATGGATAAAAAGCAAGTGATCACCAGGATGGACAGTTCCATCTCCAAAATAATAGTTATCCATAACACGATCAACAATTTTTGTATAAATTTTAAAAGAATCTATTTCAGCAGGTGGTGGTTCATCTACTACCTTAGCAGTGGTAGTAGCTCTCCCAAATAGGAAACTAAGTGGATTATCCATACTGAAAACAAAGTAACTAACAGAAATAAAAACAATACTCACAATAGAAATTTCCTTTGCCAGTTCCACTCTTCAATAGCGCTTCACTCCCCGGCAACGACGCCAGAAAATAGTCTTGATGACCCACAAGTATAGAGGGTGTATCGTATTACTTTCAATAAATAAGAGTAGAATCCAACGAGGAGCAGAAGGTGTTGACTAGTGGTTTGGATCAGGAATTCTCTGTAAATACTTAGCAAACGAATTTTAGGGGTTTTTCATAATGCAAAGAAATAAAGTGCGAGACAATAAAAGACAATAATAATTGCAGCAAGTGGCCCAATCCTTTCTTTAGCAAATGACAAGCCGAGTGTATTACTTATGAGGACCAAACGTTCTCGAGGATAAATGGGAATACTGTCAAGTGCTTTTGATTCACATAGTTGATTAATCTTCTTTGGTTAGATAAGTGTTGTGTGTGTGAACCTAAGCTAATGTACCGACCTTAATTGGACTAATACATACTTGTTATTAAACCTCTTGCAAGCATCCGCAACTATAAGAAAGTAATTAAGATAAAAACCTAACCACAACATTAAACTCTGAGATCCTACACTCCCTTGTGCAAAGGTTTCCTAATGGGAGTTTAGGTTTCTAACACTCCGGCAATCCCACAATTAGTATCCAAATACATAATGCATTCCCCTAGGCCCATAAATGGTGAAGTATCATGTAGTCGATGTTGACATGACACCACTAGAATAATAGGACCACAACTTAAATATCAAACCATTGAATATTTCTCAACACAATTCCACTACTAACACCATGACTTCTCCCATGTCCTCAAGAACTAAACGAACTAGTCACGATACATCATATGGATCAAGATCAGAGATGATATAATGATAAGTAACGATATGAACATAAACAATAATTTAATGGTTCCACTCAATAGCATCAATTACAAAAGTAATCAACACCGACAAAGTTTCCTAAGAACTATGCAAGATTCAACCCAATTATTACAGAGGGATGGAGTGGCGGTGATGGTGATGGTGGAGATGATGGTGGAGATGATGGTGAAGATGATGATGATGATCCCGATGAATTCTAGCTTGATGACGGTGTTGATGGCGATGATCTCCCCTCTCCAGGAAGGAATTTCCCCGATAGAAATCTGTCTGCCAAAGAGCTATTACTCTCTCTATAGTTTTCACCTCGTAGAGGCGGCAGAATCTTTCTGTGGTCACTCCCCGAGTCTTAGTGTTTTGAGTGGATGTTATAGGCAAAAGGGCGATGCTAGAGGCTGGCCAGGGTGGCCACACCACTGATGGCTCAGTTGATGTGGAGCCTGTTGGGAACCCCAAGATCAAGGTGTGAAGAAGCACATCAGCAAGTCTTACCTCAGTAAGAAACCGAAGTTATCGAACCAGTAGGAGGAAAGAAACGTCACACAGGTGTTGCAAGCAACGCGAAGACCTGCACAACACAAACTCAAGACTTTGCCCCAACTAACAGTGAGGTTGTCAAGCTCACCGGTTGCTGTAACAAAGGATTAAACGTATGGTGTGGAAGGTAATGGTGGTTAGCAGCAAGTAAACAAGTAATAGTGGAAGATGTATCAATGGTAAAGATTGGACCGGGGTCCATAGTTCACTAGAAGGGTAAACAAATTACAGCAGGGCAATTGACAGGAACTGAGCAAGGCATAACAATGCAATTACTAGTCAGAAAGATCCTATGAGATTCAATTGGGCAATACAACAAGATACATGGACCGCCATCCAACTTCATCTATGACTAGAAGTCCACCTTTAGGTTATCATCCGAACCCCCTCCAGTATTAAGTTGCAAGCAATAGACAACTGCTTTAAGCAAAGTGTGTAAGATAAACAGTCCACGTGTTCCATGAACAAGAGACCGTTGTTTTCTCCCTAGTAGCAAAAACACATCTACAACCGAAGAGATTATTGTCACTTCCGTTGGAAACTAGAGGCATGAACCCACTATCGAGCATAAATACTCCCTCTTGGAGTCACTGTCAACTACTTGGCCAAGGTAGCTACTAACAACGGAGAGCATGCAAGATCACAAACAACACAGACATGATAGAATCATAAAGACAAAACCATTAATCAAACCAACATAATAATCTCAATATCCATCGGATCCCCGCAAACACAACATGCATGATTACAAATATATTAGATCTTGATCATGAATGGAGCTCACAAGATCTATACATGAAAGCACAAAGGAGGAGATACAACCATCTAGCTATTACATGGACCCATAGTCCAAGGTGGAACTACTCATGCATCATACCGGAGAGAAGGCCTCCGAGATGATCTCCCCTCCGGTAGGGTGCCGGGAAAAACTTCAGATCCCCCCGATCTAGGGATGATGGTGGCGGCGGCTATAGACGGTTTCGTGGATATTTGATCGGGTGGCTAGGGTTTCTGCATCGGGGCTTCTTATAGGCGAAGGGGGAGACCAAGGAGGCGGCCAGGGTCACCAAACCCTAGCCAGGCGCGGGTCTGGGCCCACCCGCGCCTAGGGTGGGTCTGGCCCCCCTGGCTGGCCCCTCCGGCTCCCCTCTGGACTTCTTGTTCCCCACGGAAAGTAATTGACTTTGGCTTTTGTCCCATCCAATTCCGATAATATTTCTTTACTAACTTTTCTGAAACCAAAAACAGCAGAAAACAGGCATCTGGCACTGTTGCAACTTGTTAGTAGGTTAGTACCAGAAAACATGTAAAAAGCACCTCAAAGTGTAGACAAATAAAGCAAAGTAGATACTTAAACAAGCATGGAGCATCAAAAATTATAGACACGTTTCCAACATATCACAAGCCAAGGACTAAATGATCATAGAGTCTATGGTGACCGCCATCCAACTACTATTCAAAAAGATCCTATGAGATTCGATTGGGCAATACAACAAGATACATAGACCGCCATCCAACTTCATCTATGACTAGAAGTCCACCTTCAGGTTATCATCCGAACCCCCTCCAGTATTAAGTTGCAAGCAACAGACAACTGCTTTAAGCAAAGTGTGTAAGATAAACATTCCACATGTTCCATGAACAAGAGACCGTTGTTTTCTCCCTAGTAGCAACAACACATCTACAACCGAAGAGATTATTGTCACTTCCCTTGGAAACTAGAGGCATGAACCCACTATCGAGCATAAATACTCCCTCTTGGAGTCACTGGCAATTACTTGGCCAAGGTAGCTACTAACAACGGAGAGCATGCAAGATCACAAACAACACAGACATGATAGAATCATAAAGACAAGACCATTAATCAAACCAACATAATAATCTCAATATCCATCGGATCCCGGCAAACACAACATGCATGATTACAAATAGATTAGATCTTGATAATGAGGAGAGCTCACAAGATCTATACATGAAAGCACAAGGAGGAGATACAACCATCTAGCTACTACATGGACCCATGCTCCAAGGTGGAACTACTCACACATCATACCAGAGAGAAGGCCTCTGCGATGATCTCCCCTCGGGCAGGGTGCCGGGAAGAACTTCAGATCCCCCGTTCTAGGGACGATGGTGGCAGTGGCTACAGATGGTGTCATGGATATTTGATCGGGTGCCCAGGATTTCTGCATCGGGGGCTTCTTATAGGCAAAGGGGAGACCTAGGAGGCGTCCAGGGTCACCAAACCCTAGCCAGGCGCGGGGCTGGGCCCACCCGCGCCTAGGGTGGGTCTGGCCCCCTGGCTGGCCCCTCCGGCTCCCCTCTGGACTTCTTGTTCCCCATGGAAAGTGATTGACTTTGGCTTTTGTCCCGTACAATTCCGAGAATATTTATTTACTAACTTTTTTGAAACCAAAAACAGCAGAAAACAGGCATCTGGCACTGTTGCAACTTGTTAGTAGGTTAGTACCAGAAAACATGTAAAAATCACCTCAAAGTGTAGACAAGTAAAGCAAAGTAGATACTTAAACAAGCATGGAACATAAAAAATTATAGATACGTTTCCAACGTATCAACATCCCCAAGCTTAACTCCTGCTCGTCCTCGAGTAGGTAAGTGATAAACAAAATAATTTTTGAGGTGACATGCACCCTCACAATAAAGATCCAACCATTTGCAAGCATTGAAAGCGGGGATCAAAGAGCTCTAAACATGTGCATGAAAGAATGGAGTTCTAACAGTAGGACATAGTAACTATACATGCAACATGACAATCTACAAACAAAGATCATGAATAACATGCATTGAAAAACGTTTGTTTGTTTCACATGCAGAAAACATAGCATAGTGGCAATCAGCTTGTCCCTCATAGAGTAGCAATATAGATGCATAGGACACCTGCAAATTTCACAAGGGTGACTAGAAACAAATAGCACAAGAACAAGTAATATCACAATATGCATCAATTAATAAACTTTGGAACACTGCACACAGAATGACAACTATGCTCTTTTAATGGTGCCTAAAGGTAGAAGGTGGAGACTCAAATAATGATGGAAGAAAGGCCTTTTTGTAAAGGAAGCAGGGATTATAAGTTTCAAAAAGAGCTTCCAAAAATTATGGTACTTGTTAGCTTTTAGCCCTCATTGCCCCTATCATAAGCATCTTGAAGTGGTTAAAGTTAAAGTTGCAAAACTGGAGTATATGCTTGATGAAGTATAAGTTGGCAATCTCAAGTCCCTTGAATACGAGGGCCACACCTCATGCATACTCAACTTTGGGTCCAGGTAAGTTCCTGTCACTGTAAGTATTTGCATATCATTGAGAACCGCCAACGGGGTACCCCTTGCACATGGTACATGAGCTTTCCCATAACCAAAATGACAAGGCAAGCAGACAATGAGCATCTCAGCAATCTTTTTATTTACCATATGCATAGCTTCTTATTGAGGATGCTTCATAGATAGCTCATTATGGTGACGCTGCAAGTTTCCACCATGATTAGGCATGGCTTAGGCTAGCGGCCCAAGCGTTTCTCTAACACAGAATACAAACTCCATGGACTTACAAGTTTCATCTTTATTTCACACCGGTGACATCCATAGACAAAAGAGCATGATATCAACTGAGTACAAAAGTACAAGTGCAATGTTGAAAACGTTCCCTGTGACAGCACGGTTCTGCTAATTCCAACTTATAAGTGCAAGCATATACAACAAAGTTGTCACAATGGTTCAAGTTTATTAGGGGCAAAGAATAAAATGTGCCATCAAGTTCGTGAGGGCCTTAATCACTAAGTTTTCACATAACAAAACCGTTTTTAATTGGAAGATAGTTGAAAACAAGAATATACTTGGAATGGTGTAACACACCATGCATAGGAGTTTATAGTGGACACTTTGGAATAACTTGGTTTCTTGGAAGTTGGAAGCATGAGTAGAACTATCTCATATAAGTGGAGGCTAGCAAAAGACTGGGAGCAACCAACTAAGAGAGCATAATGGCCTTAATCATGCAATGCAACAAAGCATACTAATCAAAGCAAAGAGTGGTACTACAAGTCAAGGACTAAATGATCATAGAGGCTAATGGTGACTTGTTATAGTCATAACATGGTGTAAGCATGTGCCAAGTCAACCCAAGCAAAGCATCAAAGGAGAATACCACAATACTATGCTTTTGCATGCTAAAACAACGCATAATTTCTTCAAGGCACACTAAGCAATTCCAATTGTTTGGAACAAGACATGCTACAGCAATAATCACTAAGCATAATGCTAAAACAACACCTAGCATGTCATGCTAAAGTCTAAGTTACAGTCAATGCAAGCTCTTCTTGCACTTCAAGCAAGAACTTACTACTCCTTTCCAACACCAAGCAAACTTATTTGCAAAACAACATAGCGGGAACGGGGGTCCAAACTACTTTATTCAAGCAAACTGAACAACCAAAGCAAAGCAAACAAAAACTAAGACGCTCCAAGAACAACACAACTGTGCATGAAACAATAAAAACAAAGTGTCTAGACAGACCTGAGCTTTTTATTGATGAAGAAGGGGATGCCTTGGGCATCCCCAAGCTTTGACGCATGTAGCTCTTGGATATTTCTTGGGGTGACACCATGGTGGCATCCCCAAGCTTGAGATTTTGTCCTTTATTCATCTCATTACATCATTCTCTCTCTACACCTAAAATTTTTCCTTCATACAAAACTTCACACAATCTTCATTAGCAACATTAGCTTATTCAAAAGATATTAGACCACTGGCAAAGCTTTGAAACAGCAAGGCTTTTCACTAAAAACACAAGCTACTGTAGTAACTCCTTCAAAAATCTCAATTCATCTAAAGAGAACTCAAAAAGGAATCAATAAGAAGCAAATGCAAATAATGGCAGAAATCTGTCAAAACAGACCAGCAGGTAGAAACCGATTTTTTCGAACATCTTATGTTGCTCAAATAAAAAAAGTGTTGAACTAACGAAAGTTATCTAACATACTGGGGGATTTATTCATAAATGTTAAGCTCAATCCAAGTTACATAGACTCCTCACGAATGTTTTTGGTGGAGGACAGAAATCTGTTTCGGGACAGCAACTCTCCAAATCTTACTTCCCTCTCATTAGAGGTCATCCTTGGCACAAAAAGCAAACAAAAAGGATAAGGAGAGGTCATTAATGAAGTAATAACTTCCAAGACTCGAGGAAACTCTTGGGCTATCTCCCAACAAGTACTTTTCTTTAACGCCTTTAAGTTAGGCTTGATAGTTTGAGAAAATGCTCTCATAAGAAATATGAATTGAAGTCAAAGAGAGCATCAAGAGAAAATTCAAAACACATTTAAGTCTAACCCACTTCCTATGCATAGGAATCTTGTAAAGAAACAAGTCATGAAAGCACAAAGCAACAAGCATAGGAAAGCAAAACAAGTGCAACTTCAAGATTTTCAACATAAAGAGGGGAAACTTAATATTGTTGAGATACATAAGACCATGTTTCCCTCTCTCATAATAACTTTCAGTAGCATCATGAATAAACTCAACAATATAGCTATCACATAAAGCATTCTTTTCATGATCTATAAACACATAATTTCTATCAAGCTCAAAAATAGTGGGATTAAAACCTTTAAACCCACTTTTAACAATTTTATAACAAGGAGACTGATCATTCAATATAGGACCATCATCTAGAGTTTTATCATAAAGTTTTTATAAGAAAAACTCTTTAGTACCATGCATTTTGAAGTTAGGCACAAATATAGGATTATCATAGATAACATGAACATAACTATTATCACAAGTTTTACCCATAGCAGATATTTCAAAAGAATCCATAGGAACATAACATTCATCCTCCTTTGGTAAGCATGGAGGACAATCAAATAATGTAAGAGGTAAAGAGTTACTCTCATTATAAGGTAGAAATGGTATATCCATTCTTCCTCCTCTTGACCATCACTCTCCTCCTCTTTTCCATCTAATGAGCTTTCAGTTTCAGCAATTTCTTCTTCCATAGGCTCCTCCAAGGCATTAGTCTCTTTCATTTGTGGAAAACACCTATTAAAATATTCAAGAATATAGCCATTTTCTCCCTTGTAATTATCAAAGCAAAATTTAAGTATCTCATAAACCTCATGTTCATAAGGTGCATCGTCAGTATTTTCAAGAAAACTAGCAAGTCCAAATGCACCCTTGAAGGCAATAAATTCTTCAATTTGTTCCACATCATCAAAGTCATAAATTCCTTTAACATAAGAGGATATGGTAACATTATCATTATACTCACATTGAAAAAGGAGGTGTTTATACCTCCTACAGCAACAAGCTTTATCAAAGCAATAAGTAACATTATAAGTAGAGCACACGTCTCTATCATAGTATTCAATTTATCAATTTGTTCCCATAAGTTTTTCCCTTTTTGTGACAAACGGTGCTCCTTATAATAATACTTTTCTTCTTCCGTGAACCCACCTTGCCAGTAAGAACTAGTTTCAAAGAAACCATCCATTGATAGAAGGCATGACAAAGCAAGGCAATAACAGACCAGCAACTAGAGTGGGAACTATTTTTTTTTTGTGTTTTTTAATAAAGAAAGCAAAGCAAACTAGACTATTTTTTTGGTTTTTTTTTGGAAAAAGGCAAACAAAACCAAACAAAAGAAACAAAGCAAATTAAAAACAAAGTAAAGAGAAAGGAAGTGAAGGACTCCCCTTGTGAAGATGTCCTTAGCCTCCCCGGCAACGGCGCCGGAAAACTTGTTGATGCGCCTAGTTGATGTAGGTGCACTTCGTTGGTGAACCCCAAGAGCAAGGTGTGAAGCAGCACATCAGCAAATCTTCCCTCAGTAGAGACCGAGGTTATCGAGCCAGAAGGAGGAAGGAAATGTCACACAGGTGTTGCAAGCAACGTGGAGACCTGCACAACACAAACTCAAGACTTTGTCCCAACGAACAGTGAAGTTGTCAAGCTCACCGGTTTGCTATAACAAAGGATTAAATGTATGGTGTGGAAGTGTAAAGGTCCCAACCTGATAAGGTAGAGATCCCTGTGTTTACAATGCTAGTCCCTGGATCAATAGCTAGCATCCACAGTTTAAGATGTAATATCAAGAAACAAAGGTCATAATACAACTTTATAACCAGGAATAAAATAATTCATTACATCTTACATAGCTCATTTGGCTATCTCATTACAATGTAGCAGAAATAACTATATAGCATGGAGTCCTTCATCTTCAAAGTGCCACAGGAAATCATGTTGGTTGTAGACTTGTAATCCTATTTAACACACTTCACTAACATCAAACAAACCTGCAACATAATAAGTTACAGCCGCAAGGGTCAATACATTTGAATTGTATTGGCAAGTTTCACTACTATGTGGAAATAGTTGGAAACTATCAATATATGCATATTTGGCTAAGTAGGGTTTAGGCTCATTTGCAGAAAGCAACATGGTTTTATCCTATCTTTTCAAAATAGTTTTGATCTTTCAATCAATCTTTCTGAACTCCTTGGCAAAATCCAAGTGCTTCTAATCCCTTGTTGACACCATCAAGTTTTACTTTGAGAAATTGGAATGTCAAGATCTTCCATAGCTTCAGGCCTTAGTTGCTTAGAGTTGTCCGTAACCGGGGACACAGCTAAGTACTTAGAATTTGATCTTCTGTAGAAGTTGTACACTTTACCCACATGACACAATCTCGTCTTGATGCCACTAGTGGCCGTTGGATAAGAACACACCAAATGGAGTACCGGTAGATCGAGAATGTGACAAAGTCTTTCCATAGAAGTCCTCCCAATACATAATGCTAGCATGTCTACCAGGCACCAATGTAAGGATATATTTCCAATACATGAATCTAGTTAACCTGAATAGGTGCCAATGCAAGGGTCTTCCACTATGTAATTGACTAAGCCAGTGCCCATTTAGCATGTGGCTGTACACGGAAGCCACTATACGAGAAACATGTTCAATCTCTAAGTCCCTGGGTGGTTTTCTTCTAGTGCACATACGAAAAAGATAGCCATATATACATGGTTCCCTTCGTTGCCACCTTATCCACAATTGAGTATCCGCATTCCACCCAGGTGATTCATTGAGTACTTATTTTATTATATAAAACATATATTTTTCCAACTATGATGTTTCCACTAAGGAAGATATAAAGGATATCCTAATAGGACATAGCATAGCATAGTAACATAGTAGCCCTATCATGCATACTACAAAAATTCCACTAAGTGTAATGAAAATAGTAGGACATGGATGATAGTGCCACTTTGTCACATCCCAAGATTTTCCAAATCTTGTAATGTGAAAATAAATGAATAAAATAAAACTTTGTTTAAATTTCAGAGCCAGAAGAAAACTTTTTGAATTCAATTGGAACTTCAAACCCATTTGAATTAAATAAAACCTAAAGGTATTTGAGATGATGAACTTTTATTAAAGGAAAATAAAAATAGTTAAAATACTAATTTGAAACTCTTAAATGAAAAGTTTGTTTTCAAATGGAATAGAAGTTTTGCAAATAAGGATTATTTTATAAAGCTAAATTAAACCTTGGACAAGCCTTGGAATTAAAACATTTATTCTAAATAAAAATTAGCAAAGGTTTAAAACAAATTAATAAGGTTTTATTATCCAAGTTTTATTAATAAAGGCTCTATCATTTATAAACCATCAAGGACTTATTTGTTTAATTTAATAAAGTTTCCAAGTATTTAATATTTTCAAATAAACCCTACTGATTTGGTTTTTAAAAAAAATATTTGGATTAAAAGGGGTTTTATTAATTAAACCAAACCCTATTTTATTAATAAACCATGGTCCACTTTATTTAATTATTAAATGGATCCTAAATTAAATATAAAATTATTGTTCTATTTTGGATTTGGATGATGTTGATAAACAGAACCAAATTCAAATGAAAAGTTTGTTGTTTGTTTGAATTAATTTGAGTATTGTTTGAATGTGTGAATAATTGTTTGAAATTCAAAACAGGAAATAGAAATAGAAAAAAAGAAAAAGAATTAGACAGAAAAAAAATGGAACAGCCCAACAACCTGGCCCAACAGCCCAACTCGCAGCCCACCTCCTCTCCACCCCGGACCGTTTTTCCTCACCGCTGAAACAACCCGCAAAGTCCCTGACAAGTGGACCTCCCCTCGTTTCTTTTTCCCACTGACCGACCGACCCCACTTGTCACTGTTCTTCTTCTCACCCACACGACCTCTTCTCCCTCCTTCGACACCGCTCCTGCCGATGAATTCGCGGCCTTAATTCGCTTTAACTCGACCACCGTTACCAGCTTTGATCACGCAGGTTGAAACGCCCAAGCCTCCTCTATAATTCCCCTCTGACACCTCGCGCTCGCACGCCTTAGACCACCTCAATTCCCTCCTCGAGCTCCTCTGTTCCGACCGCCGTCTCCGGCCAATTCAGGCCAGTACAGACCACCTTCCACCTTTCCGAGCACGCTAGCAGCTTCCCCACTCCCAGACACTTCTCCCCGTACCCTTCTTTCAACCACGGGCGCCCCGGAGCATCGGCTTCGACAAGCTCCGACAGCGTCGCCGTCCGTTTCTACTCCGGCGACGACTCTCAGGTGAACCAGACCACCCCGACCCCTTTCGTTCACGCACCCAGCATCTCCTTGCTCTTGCGCATCTAATTGTGCTCCTGTTTTACCTTAGGGCGATCTGCAGCGACGACTCCTACCGCCACCTTCGTCTGCCTCAACTCCGACGACGCCCACAGGTTAATTCCGACCACCCCGTACCCTCTGGATCACGCACACCTCTTTGCCATGGTCCTACGCAGCTAACCCAACCCTCCGTTTGTCTTCTCGTGAACCACAGAGACGACCTCGACCTCGACCAGAGCCGCCCGTCGCCAGAACCAACTCCGGCGAGCAATTACTGCAGTACCCGAGCGCCCCTTGTCAAGCCAACAGCACGTCGAGCATCACCACAGCCCTGCGATTCTGGTGAGCACTTTTTCTCTCCTCTTTGCTTCCTGTAGCCACCGTAGCGCCACCGCCTGGCCGTACGCCGCCGTTAGCCGCCGTCGGCGCCGCTCACTTTTGGTCCAACGAGCCAGTACCATAGGATCTAGTTTGAACGTGTGCGATTAGATCACTTACCGCGAAGAGGTACGCGTTCTGTGCCGCACGATCCAACTTAAATCCAACGCTCCGCAGCACACGATCCACCCGAACCGGTATCAACCAATGGAATAACGCCGCGTGTCACCTGTCTGTTTAAAACAGATTTTGAAAACAGATTTAAATGCCATTTTCAAACCCTTATAACTTTTGATCCACACGTCCAAATTTGACAAATTTTATACCAATGGAATCAGGAGAACAAGCCCTAGCTAACCATGGCCTTAGTTTTGAAAATAGTATCTGTTAGCTTGTTGGAATTTGCAGAAACATTTGTGTACTTGTTTAGGGTATAAAAATTGTTTAAAATAGATTTTAGGATTAAAACCTTTGCAAAATGGAATTATGTGACCATACTGGCCCTAGGAACCAACCCATAGTGTTAAAAATGATTTTGATGAAATTTAAGTTGAATTATTTAACTTAGCCATTTTCTAGCCATATAAAATTATTGATTTTATCATGGAAATGTTTTGCAAGGAAAACTTTGGGGAAAAATGTTTTGGACCAAACTTACTGACCCAAAAACACCAAGCCTTGCCAAGAGCAACTTACTTGGTGCAAAACCTAAAGTTTTGCTATGATAAGAATAATTTTCACCACATAAAATGATGAATGAATTTTAAAATAGTCTTAGGATAAACCCAATTGCAAATGACTTTGCCATTTTGGTAAATGACCAATTTGGACCATACAAAGTTTATAAACCTAGTAGAGACCAACCTTGCACAAAAACCCCCTTTGCATGACTTAGACTCCATTTCTATGTGTGTGAAATTGTTTGTTTAACCTTGGTTTGGAATGTTAGTTGATTTGGTGATTTGCTTGGTTGACTTGTAGTGAGATTAGCAAAAGAGTGAGTCTATCAAGATCAAGAAGTAAAACTCTCATCCCCTACCAAAAAGGCAAGTTACACTATCATACAAAAGTCCTACTATTTTTATTATACTTAGTGGATTTTGAAAATATGCATGAAAAGATATTTCTGTACTTATGCTATGCTAAAATCCTAATAAGATTCCCTATACACTCCTTAGTGAAAATATTGAAGTTGTACATGCTTAGCCATACTATGTTTTGAAAAGAGATACATGTTGAGATTTTTACAAAGGTTGAGAAAAGACTTGTGTTTTATATAATAAAACAAGGACTCAATGAACCACCTAGGTGGAGGATACTTTAAGTTTTGGAGAAGGTGGCAACAAAAGGGAACCATGTCTATGGCAATCACTTTGTGTTGTGCTCCAAAAGAAAACCACCTAGGAAACTTAGAGATCAAACATGCTTCTCCAATTGTGGCTTTCGTGTGCAACCACATGCTATTATGGCTCTGGCTTAGTCAATTACATTAGGAAGACCCATACATTGTCTTTAGTTACTAGACATGGGGATCTGGAATGCTTCATGGGGGCTGAAGACAAAGCTAGCAATGATGTATGGGAGGACTTTTTGGAAAGACTTCGTCACATTCTCAATCTGCCAGTACTCCATCTTGGTGAGCACTAATCCAGTAGGCCACTGGTGGCAACAAGATGGGATTGTGTCATGTGGGTAAAGTGTACTCCTTCTGCAGAAGTTAATAAAATCTAAGTACTTAGCCGTGTCCCCGGTTATGGACAATACTGAGCAACTAAAGTTTGAACTATGGGAGATCTCGACATTCCAACTTCCAATATAAAAACTTGATGCCCTTGTGTGTCTACCAAGGAATTCAAAGAGATTTTGTAAAGCTTGTTGCACTTGGGGTTACCAAGGTGCTCAAGAGCATGATGTACTTGGGGATACCAAGGAACTCATGAGTTTTGATAAAACTTGTTGCACTTGGGGTTACCAAGGTGCTCAAGGGATTTTGACAAGGAATTGAACACTTGAGTTTCTACCAAGGAGTTCAAGGAACTTGGAAAAGAAATTTGACAAAAGACTTTAAAACCCTTTTGAAAAGATAGGATAAAATATTGCTTTATGCAAATAAGCCTTAAACTCTACTTAGCCAAATATGCATATAATGGTAGGATCCACTCTTATTATACATAAAAGTGAAGCTTGCCAATACAATTCAAAATGTATTGACCCTTGTGGCTGTAACTTGTAATGTTGCAGGTTGATTGTTTTAAAAATGAAGATTGTTTGATTGACTAGGACTACAAAATCTACAACCAACATCTGCCTGTGGCACTTTGAAGATGATGGACCCATACTTATAGTTATTCCGCTGCAAATGTAATGTAATAGCCAAATGAGCTATGTTTGATGTATTAAACTTATGTTATTCCTGGTTATAAATTTATATTATGACCTTTGTATCTTGATATTACATCTTAACTGTGGATGCTAGCTATTGATCCAGGGACTAGCATTGTAAAACACAGGAGGGATCAATCTTATTAAAGATTGGGACCTCTTACACACTTGCCTTCTTAGTATATAATATTGGTTCACTCCTTGATCTTGCAACAATCACACTCTTCAAATTTCACTACAATTCAATCAAGGCACAATTTCAAACTAGCATTCAAATCAAGTCACCACATAAAATATAGAAAACAAAATAATGCATGCAAGCATGCAAAAGATTGTTTTATTTGGAAAGGTGGTTTCTAATAGGCTATAAACATTTTAAGCACATATTGGTCATTTATAAAAGTGGTAAAACCATTTAAATCAAGTTAGTGAAAATGGGCCATTTAAATCATTTTTGTTTGCTAGAAATGATTTAGTATCAAAGTAATAATTTCTAGTGTTTGACAAATATATTTTTAAACACAAATGTTAGTGTTTTAAGGTCAAGTGTTTAATATTAAACTATTTGAAAAAGGTTTCACCTAAAAACTATTTTTTTAAATCAAAGCAATATTTTATTTTGTTGGAAATTCCTTTAAGCAGAGTAAGGATTTTATAGGGTTCACCAAATATATTTTTAAATCCCAAAACTTGGTGTTTATGGTCAGAGAGTTTAAATCAAATCATTTTCCAAAGGTTTTACCCCAAAAGCATTTTTAAAACATATTCAACATTTTTATTCAACTAGAAATGCTTTTATTCAAAGATTTATTCCCTAGTATCACAAAATATTCTTTTAAATCTATAAGTTGGTTCTTATGGTCAGTAGGTTCAAAAAAATACATTTACAAAAGATTTTACCCTAAAACAATTTTTAGAATAAATTTTATACACAAAATAAGCCTAAATAAGTTTCTGCAAAAACAACCAATTTTAAAGAATCAAAATACTAAACTAATGGCATTGTTGGAAATTTTGAATTTTTGTGATTTTATTGATATAAAATTTGCAAAATTTGGACGTGTAGATTAAAAGTTATGAATTTTACAAATTTAATAATCTAATAGAACAAATCTGGTTTTTAAAACAGAGTCTAGGCCACGTGGCTTAATTCTATTGGTCTGTACCGCTTCGGTTGGATCGTGCTCTGTGGATCGTTGGATCTAACTAAGATCGTGCGGCATAGATCGATGCATACCCCTTCGGTTAGTGATTCTATCACGCCCATAGGATTGTGATCTAACGGCTCACAGCGAAACAACCAAGATCTGGCGGCGCTGGGCGATGACGGACGGCGGCACGCGCTCAGGCGGTGATTTTGCCGGCGATACAGGAAGCGAGAGAGCGAGGGGAAAAGCTCACCGCATTAGTAGGGTCATAGTGAACCTCAAGGTGGTCTCCGTTACTCGAGGGGCGTACGGCAACAGCGGCGATTGCTCACCAGAGATGGCGTTGGCGTCGGGCACGCTCTGGTCTGGACGGAGGTGAGGCTGCGAGTCACGGGAAGACGAGTGGAGAGTGGAATTAGACGCGGGCGAATGTGGAGAACACGTGTGCGTCATCGAGAGAGAGAGGGGAGGACGGAACTTACGGGGAATGGTCGCTGGAGTGGGCGCGGTCGTCGGTGGTGCTTAGTCGAGTTCGTAGCCGATGCTCTGGGGCATGCGCGGCCAAGCGGGCGGCACTAGGAGATGCAGGAGATGATGATGAGCAAGATCGTGTGAAGCAGGGACAGCGGGGGTGGCTGTTCTCGCCGGAATTTGGATGAGGGCTCGCCGGAGACAGTGGTGTTCGAGCTCGCAATTACGGCAGCCTGGTGGCATAGAGGAAGTGGTGCCTGGGGGAAAAGAGAGAGGGGGCGATGGCGTTTAAGAGTGCGTCGTCGCTGGCGAGATTTACGTCTGCTTTCAACGCGAATTAACGCGAGGATTAAGCGACAGTGAATGACAGTGAGGAAGAGCGGGAACGGTCGCAGGGTGGAGACGACGACTGGCAGTGTGGGATCGCAGAGTCAGCGAAGGAGAGGGTTACGCGTGGGGTCACGCGGTCAGCGACTGAGTGGGTGAGCGCTTGAGTGAGAAAACGCTTCGCGGGGAGGGTGAAGAGAGTGGGCTTGCTGGGCCAGATGGGCTGGTTCTTTCTATTTTTTTCTTCTCTGTTTCTTTTTCTTTTTCAGATTTTATTTTCTGTTTTGATTTGAATCAAATGATTTAAACTCTCATTTATTTTCAAATTTTTTCCAAACTTTCAGTAAGCTTTTAATACTATTTATTAATACATTATAAAGTCCATTTTTGAATATTTCTTTTATTCCATTATGGTTTATTATTTATTTAAAATAGACATTTGTCTTTATTTTAAATAAGATATGGTTCTAATCCATATTATTTATTCAAATGATTCTTTTATTCTTTTTAAGTCAATTAGATAACTTTTAGTCCTCTTTGGTAATTTCAATTATTTTTCCCATGATTTATTTAATCATTTTATTAGGGAATTTTGTCTTCATTAGAATATGGTTTAATCCCATATACTTGGAATATTCTTTATCCCTTTATTTTATTTGGATTATATTTATTCCATTTGCTTATGGATTTGTCCAGGATTTAATTTGGCTTTTAAATATTCCTTATTTATTTATTTCTTTCTTTGCCTTATAAAATCAATATCTTTTTAAATACTTTTAGGATCACTTTGCTCAAGATTTGATATGGATTTAGATAGGAGCTTTTATTAGCCTTGGAAAATATTTCCTTTAATTAAATTCATAAGTTTTTACCTATGGCTCCAAATTGAGTGAAACCAATTCCTATGGTTTTATAATATTTTTATTTATCATTCTTAATCATTTACAAATATTTGTTGACAAATTTTTATATGGATCAAATCCATAGCCTTAGAGAGATCTTGGAAATGAATTATTCCTTTTAGGGTTTTAGGGTTTTGGTTTAGCTTTTCCAAGTGTTTTAAATTTCAAGATACATTATTGATGAATGCATTTCACTTGATTGAAATTTTGTTTGATTCCCTTTTTATTCAAAGTTTGTTCAAGATGGTTTTTGATGTTTCCATTTGGAATCAAAAAGTTTCTTTTCACCCTAAATTTCAACAATCATTTCTTTTGTTTATTTATTTTTCACATTTCAAAATTTGGAAAATTTTGGGATGTGACAGGAAGGTAATGATTTGCAGCAAGTAAACAAGTAACAATGGAAGATGTATCAATGGTAAAGATTGGACCAGGGTCCATAGTTCACTAGAGGTGCTCTCCTTAGATAAACAACATGGCATGAAGGGTAAACAAATTACAGCAGGGCAATTGACAGGAACTGAGCAAGGCATAACAATGCAATTACTATTCAAAAAGATCCTATGAGATTCGATTGGGCAATACAACAAGATACATAGACCGCCATCCAACTTCATCTATGACTAGAAGTCCACCTTTAGGTTATCATCCGAACCCCCTCCAGTATTAAGTTGCAAGCAATAGACAACTGCTTTAAGCAAAGTGTGTAAGATAAACAGTCCACATGTTCCATGAACAAGAGACCGTTGTTTTCTCCCTAGTAGCAAAAACACATCTACAACCGAAGAGATTATTGTCACTTCCGTTGGAAACTAGAGGCATGAACCCACTATCGAGCATAAATACTCCCTCTTGGAGTCACTGTCAACTACTTGGCCAAGGTAGCTACTAACAACGGAGAGCATGCAAGATCACAAACAACACAGACATGATAGAATCATAAAGACAAAACCATTAATCAAACCAACATAATAATCTCAATATCCATCGGATCCCCGCAAACACAACATGCATGATTACAAATATATTAGATATTGATCATGAATGGAGCTCACAAGATCTATACATGAAAGCACAAAGGAGGAGATACAACCATCTAGCTATTACATGGACCCATAGTCCAAGGTGGAACTACTCATGCATCATACCGGAGAGAAGGCCTCCGAGATGATCTCCCCTCCGGTAGGGTGCCGGGAAAAACTTCAGATCCCCCCGATCTAGGGATGATGGTGGCGGCGGCTATAGACGGTTTCGTGGATATTTGATCGGGTGTCTAGGGTTTCTGCATCGGGGCTTCTTATAGGCGAAGGGGGAGACCAAGGAGGCGGCCAGGGTCACCAAACCCTAGCCAGGCGCGGGTCTGGGCCCACCCGCGCCTAGGGTGGGTCTGGCCCCCCTGGCTGGCCCCTCCGGCTCCCCTCTGGACTTCTTGTTCCCCACGGAAAGTAATTGACTTTGGCTTTTGTCCCATCCAATTCCGATAATATTTCTTTACTAACTTTTCTGAAACCAAAAACAGCAGAAAACAGGCATCTGGCACTGTTGCAACTTGTTAGTAGGTTAGTACCAGAAAACATGTAAAAAGCACCTCAAAGTGTAGACAAATAAAGCAAAGTAGATACTTAAACAAGCATGGAGCATCAAAAATTATAGACACGTTTCCAACATATCACAAGCCAAGGACTAAATGATCATAGAGTCTATGGTGACTTTTCATAGTCATAACATGGTGTGAGCATGTGCCAAGTCAACCCAAGCAAAGCATCAAAGGAGAATACCACAATACTATGCTTTTGTATGCTAAAACAACGCATAATTTCTTCAAGGCACACTAAGCAATCCCAATTGTTTGTAACAAGACATGCTACAGCAATAATCACTAAGCATAAGGTCAAAACAACACCTAGAATGTCATGCTAAAGTCTAAGTCACAGTCAATGCAAGATCCTCTTGCACTTACAAACAAGAACTTACTACTCCTTTCCAACACCAAGCAACTTATTTGCAAAACAACACAACGAGAACGGGGGTCCAAACTACTTTATTCAAGCAAACTAAACAACCTAAGAAAAGCAAACGAAAACTAATACGCTCCAAGAACAACACAACTGTGCATGAAACAAAAAAAACGAAGTGCCTAGATAGACCTGAGCTTTTTATTGCTGAAGAAGGGGATGCCTTGGGCATCCCCAAGCTTTGACGCTTCTACCTCTTGGATATTTATTGGGGTGACACCGGGGTGGCATCCCCAAGCTTGAGATTTTGTCCATTCTTCATCTCATTGCATCATTCTCTCTCTACACCTAAAAATTTTCCTTCATACAAAACTTCACACAATCTTCATTAGCAACATTAGTTTATTCAAAAGATATTACACATATGGCAAAGCTTTGGAACAGCAAGGCTTTTCACTAAAAACACAAGCTACTGTAGTAACTCCTTCAAAAATCTCAATTCCCCAAAAGAGAACTCAAAAAGGAATCAATAAGAAGCAAATGCAAATAATGGCAGAAATCTGTCAAAACAAACCAGCAGGTAGAAACCGATTTTTTTCGAACATATTATGTTTCTCAAATTAAAAAGTGTTGAACTAACGAAAGTTAGCTAACATACTGGGGGATTTATTCATAAATTGTGATCTCAATCTGAGTAACAGAGACTCCTCACGAATGTTTATGGTGGAGGACAGAAATCTGTTTCAGGACAGCAACTCCCCAAATCTTACTTCCCTCTCATTAGAGGTCATTCTTGGCACAAAAAGCTAAAAAAAAGGATAAGGAGAGGTCATTACTGAAGTAATAACTTCCAAGACTCAAGGAAACTCTTGGGTTATCTTCCAACAAGTACTTTTCTTTAACGCCTTTAAGTTAGGCATAAGAAGCAAGAAGAATCAAGTATTTTCAAATGATGAAGCATTAACATCAAACCTTGCTTTCAAAGGAGGAGCAAAAAGCAACTTCTCTCTCCTCATAGGGAAGTGTTCAATACCTTTATTGAATGAAAAATGATGTTTGATGGTGCCTTCTTTCATATCAATGATGGCACCAACTGTTCTAAGAAAGGTCTTCCCAAAGTAATAGGACAAGAAGCATTGTATTCAACATCTAAAACATAGAAATCAACAGGGACATAAGCATTGTTAACCATAATGAGAACATCATTAGTACTCCCCATGAGTTTCTTCTTATCATTATCATTGAGTGGGACATCCAAATAACAATCTTCCAATGGTGGCAAATCAAGCATTTCATAAATCTTCCTAGGCATAATAGAGACACTAGAACCAAGATCACATGAAGCTTTAAGATCAATGTCATTCACTTGCATATTAATAATGGGTTCCCAACTATCTTCTACATTCCTAGGAATAGAAGCTTTGTGTTTTAGCTTCTCTTCCTTAATTTTCACAAGAGCATCTGTAATGTGTTTAGTGAAAGAAACATGCATATCACTAGCATGAGGACTTCTAGCAAGCTTTTGTAGGAACATAATCACTTCAGAAATATTGCAACCATCAATATCAAAGTCAAACTTAGCATCACTAGTAGTAGGCTCAATAGGCTTAGGCATAGTAGTAGGAGGAAAATGGACTACTTGTGGTTTAGTGGTGATAGTGCATACGCTATTGTTTCTATCAATTTCAGCTTCCCTTTCCCACCTAGCATGAATTTGAGCTAACAACCTAACATTTTCATCAATAGTAACTTGTATGGCATGAGCAGTAGCAAAGGTATTTTCCATAGTTTCAGGTTTAGCAACCATTTTATTAATCAAGGAAGACTGGGCTTCAAACAAAGAGGATATATTTTTCTCAACATTTTGAAGCTTTTCCTATATAGTTTTATTGAAAGTGGTTTGTTTACTAATAAATTCTTTGAGCATGACTTCAAGTTCAGAGGGGGTACTTCTAGCATTATTGTAAGAGTTTCCATAAGAATTGCCATTATTAGGAGGATAAGGCCTATAATTGTTGTTGCTACCAAAATTATTACTATAGGCATTGTTGTTGAAATTGTTGTTTCTAATGAAGTTCACATCAACTTGCTCTTCTTTAGAAACCAAGGAGGCTAAGGGAACACTATTAGGATCTAGAGGAGCTTTCTCATTAACAAGCATAGCCATAATAACATCAATCTTATCACTCAAAGGTAGCATCAGGAGCAGGTGGAGCAATAGGAGTCCTTAGGAAATCATTGTTGTTTATGCTAGTGAAGTCACACAACTTGGTGTTCTCAGCAGAGTTCATTTTGGCAAAGGTGGGCAGGCCAAAAACAGCAGCAGCAGCAGCTAGAGCAGGAACTAATTTTTTTGGGTTTTTTGAAAAGAGGCAAGCAAAACCAAACAAAATAAACAAAGCAAACTAAAAACAAAGTAAAGAGAAAGGAAGTGGAGGACTCCCCTTGTGAAGACGTCCTTAGCCTCCCCGGTAGCGGTGCCAGAAAACTTGTTGATGGCTCAGTTGATGTGGAGCCTGTTGGAAACCCCAAGAGCAAGGTGTGAATAGGGATGTAAACGGCGTGCCATTTAATCCCGCATAATACCATTTATCAATACTCTAGTTCAAAGAAATTTGCTTTTTTCAAAAAAATGAACTAACAAGTTGAATAAACGGGACTTGCGGCTGCCGTTTAGCTGCCATTTACATCCCTAGGTGTGAAGCAGCACAACAGCAAGTATTACCTCAGTAAGAAACCGAGGTTATCGAACCAGTAGGAGGAAGGAAATGCCACACAGGTGTTGCAAGCAACGCGGAGACATGCACAACACAAACTCAAGACTTTGCCCCAACTAACAGTGAGGTTTTCAAGCTCACCGATTGCTGTAACAAAGGATTAAACGTATGGTGTTGAAGGTAATTGTCAACACCCTGATTTTTAATCCCATATGCCTATTATGCCATACATCACAATCCCAGGATTACCATTTTTGCGAGACATAACAGATTGGATATCACAGTACATCATCCATTACAATCTATACATAAGGTCTCATGATCCAGTCTTAATACAATCATAGCAGCGGAATAATGTAATAATAACGATAGCGTAGGTGAGACTCCATCTGCATGGTCACAGGCAATGCTGACGATGGGAGATGATCCCAGTTTTCGTAACCTTCCTGTTGTCTGTCCTCCTGATAGTCCTCTTCATAGTCTAGCCACGGGAATACCCAGGGACAAAGCCATGAGTACTCTTTAAGTACTCGCAAACTACTACCAACAAGTGAAGTGGTTTTTGAGTAGGAAAATGCCAGGATCTAGGTTGTTTTGCAAAAATCCAAATTTATCTCTACTGAGTTCAGAAGCAAAGAAAGCTAGTTGAAAGTTTTATAACACCTAAGTGGGAACTTGAATTTCATATCACAACTCTGTTGTGGTCAAGTCAAAGTCATGATTCATTTCACAAGTCATTTTGAAAACATCTGACGACAGAACAGTATGGTCACTCCAACTGTCCATAACCGCGAACACGGCTATTCGAATAGTTTGACACTCTGCAGAGGTGGTACACTTTCAGCAAAACATTTGATACATCTGTCAGGAGCAATCCTGAATTCACCATACTCAGTATGCGTATAATCAATCCTAACCTTTCAATTACACGCCCTAGTATAGGCACATATGCTTAAGGCATCTAGTTTGCATAGTTGTCATGCAAGGGTTAACTTGCAAACTCAATAGCTTGCTAAGGTAACTTGTAATGTTAGGCTTGCCTTGTGCAGGGCAGTGGTTGAAGTTCTCCTCGGCTTCTTCTTCGTAGTATTCTCCTTCATCCTCGTATCCTTGGTCGGTACTAGCGTCTATAAATAAATACGAGGTACACAATCACCAAACAATACGTAACTACTTTTATTTATCACACCAAGGTTTTCACTAGATGATCTAGCATCATCACAAACATTACAATCATCAAAGCACTTGTCTTATTTATTTTATTTTTGGAAAAGTAATTTCTACTCATTGAAAAACTACTTAAGATTTAATATTTTCCAACTCAAACATGGGATCATGTTGACACATGTCATCACCACATATTCCAGTACGTGGGAATGTGATTTAAAGTGGTGTCACAATTTAATAAGGTTTAACCTTTTTATTTTAATTAAATAAAGTGACTAGAATGGCCTATGAGGCATTCTTTTATTGCTTGACCATTATTTTTGCAAGTAAACCTAGATATTTTTATATATTCAGAAAGGTCTTGTTAAATGTGATTTTTGAGAGTTGGAATCAACTCAAAAGATTTTGGGGTTGAATTTTGAAAAATGTTTGAGTGCAGAAAAGCTTATGCCTTATCATTTTTACTATAGGTGATCTAGAAATCTAAATGGTTTGAATCCAACGGGCTTGGATTAAGAATTCCAGTACCTTTCTAACAAAATTGGTTTCATGCATTTTTGGTTCAATGAATCGTCCTGGGTTGATTTTTGAATCTAGGTACAGAACTATGTTTGAAACTAAAAGAATAAATTTAAATTCAAACTACTGGGGCACGCGGGAATGTAAATGGGCCGGCCCACCGTGCACAGCGCACGCGCGGGTGAGTTTAAGTGGATGACCCCACCAGTCAGCGAGACAGGGGGTGTGAAGCGGTACGGGGTGATGTGGACCGCACAATCAAACTCTAATCTAACGGTTGGGACCTATCGTCTCTGTCGGGCAACTCTGGCGAGACAGAACCCTAGCGCGACCAGTGGGGGTCTACGAGGGATCACCGGGGCTCTGGCGAGTGTCGGAGATAGGGGCGAACGATGAAGTCGACGACGGCGAACCTCCTGGTACCGACGGCTTCTCCTGGGGCGGCTCCAACCGCTGGCTCCTCTCCTCCTCATCTGCGGCAGACTCCGGCCAAATTCTGGCGACCTGCTGCTCGCCTTGCTCCAGGAATGAGTGGGGATGATTTTGAGAGAGAGGGGAGTGATATGGTGTGCTGAAATCGAACGGGGGTGGCCTCTATTTATAGTGCCAAGAGGGGTCCGACGGGCGCGGGTGTAGCTCGTCGTGGTCGTCGGCACAGTGGGCTAATGGCATGGGCGATGGTAAGGGCGGTGTTGTGATCCCTGGCGAAGCTCAATGGTGTGGTTACGCAGTGTGGGATGGTGTCAGAAGGTCGGAACATTACGGTGCTCTGGGCGGGTCCGACAAGTTTTATGGCACACCGCGGCTACGGGTCACGCAGCGGCGAACGGGGTTATCTGGCAGTCTCCTGGGACGGTGGTGATCACACTTGCACGTGGCGAGGGCGGCGCGCGGTCTGTGGGTGCGTGTCGAGCGCGGCGCTCTGGCGCTCTCTCAGCATGGCACAGATGCATAGGGCGCGGCGATTTTAGGGGTGGTCCAGTGGCTTGCTGCTCGTTGGAGTTGGACAGGGGGTGGCGATGGACGGTGGTGAGTGTCCCAGACAAGGTGGCTAGGCTTGGTGCTGCTCCTAGCTTGCTGTCGACCAAGGGGTGGCAAGGTAAGGCTCAACATGCTCACCATTGATGGCAATGGCAAGCTCACAGTGGTGCTAGAGCTTGCTAACTAAGCTAGATGATCTACTAATAGCATGTTGTGAGCCAAAGAGGGAACAAGTTAGGCCCAAATCACTACTCACTATAGTGTTTGTTGTTTGTTTGATTTGTGTCTGCAAGATGTTTAATGAAATGGCCAAAAGAGATTTGAATTTGAATTTTTGATTAAAACTTGGTGGGTGTACTAGTCACATACTTTGTAGTCTCTGGTTAGTTGAAAAGGTCGAGGGGAATTGGTTTGGTTGGTTTTTGAGAATTGGATGATCTTCCCATATGAACTAGATTCAATTTTGAATTGTCATTTGAATCAAGTTGCCAAATGTTTATGTAAGTTTGAAAGGTGGGCTTTGGTTCACTTTTATTTGGTCTAGTAAGGGGTGAAAAGAAATAGAATTGTTTCTGTTTGAAATCTTGGACTAGAAACACTCAAAGTGGTCTAGTGAGCAAGATTGGCAAAAATGACCATTTGCTTATTTGGTTTGTTTTTGAATTTCTCTTTATTTGTTTCCGCTTGGATTTGATTTAGATGATGGTGTTTTCATTTTTAAACAATTACTTGTTATTCACATCAATCACACAAGTCCATTCATGCATTCATACAATCATCACATACACACATGCATTCATATGATTAACAAAAGTTTTGTTAACCCTAAATTTGGTGATTGGAATTTGATAACCTTGTTCAATATTTTTGGGATGTTACAAACCTTCCCTCCTTAAACAAAATCTCGTCCCGAGATTTGAGAAAGAAGAAAGAAGAAAACTAGGATTTAAAAAGATCGGGAAACTCCGTCTTGATGTAGTCTTCTCGTTCCCAGGTAGCTTCTTATTTAGTGTGGTTACTCCACTGAATCTTGAGAAACTTGATGCTTCGGGTCCTGGTGGTCCTGAAATCTTCCTCCAAAATACGAATGGGTACTTCGGGATACGTCAGGTCATCGTTGATCTCTATGGTGCGGTGATCAATGTTCTTGAAAACTTCAGTCTTATCTGGGACTTCAAGGCATTTGCGAAGCAATGATATATGGAACACATTATGCACGGCTGACATCTCCTCTGGCAGTTCCAGTTGATATGATACTTCTCCTCGACGATTCAAAATCTTGAAAGGTCCTATATATCTGGGGGCTAACTTTCCTTTGAGCTGGATACGCTGTATTCCTTTCAAAGGCGACACTTTGAGATACACAAAATCTCCGATATTGAAAGCGAGGTCTCGACATCTCTTGTCGGCATAACTCTTCTGTCTGGATTGGGCGGTCTTGAGGTGCTCACGGATCTTGTGAACTTTCTCTTCTGCTTCTCGTAGGATGTCGGGTCCAAAAATCTGACTCTCTCCTACTTCCGACCAATTCAAAGGGGTACCACACTTCCTTCCATACATGAATTCAAATGGAGCCATTTGCAAGATGGCTTGGTAACTGTTGTTGTAAGAAAATTCTGCGAAAGGCAGATAGTCTTCCCATTTAGATCCATACTCTAGCACACAGGCTCTCAACATATCTTCGAGTATTTGATTTACTTGCTCTGTTTGTACAACTATCTAAGGGTGATAAGCTATGCTAAAATCCAATCTTGTTCCCAATCCTTCTTGGACTTTCTTCCAGAATATCGAGGTAAACCGAGTTCCTCGATCTGACACAATGTTCTTGGGGACTCCGTGCAAACTGACAATTCTGGCGATGTATAACTCCGCTAGCTTCGAGCTCTGCTAAGTGGTCTTGACTGGTAAGAAATGATCAACCTTGGACAATCTATCAACTATGACCCAAATAGAGTCATTTCCCCTACTACATGTAGGCAATCCGGTGATAAAGTTGTAACATCCCAGTTTTAGTTAATCATATTTAGGGATTTGTTTGTGCATCATGAGCATCATCCTTTAAACTTTGCATTAAATAAAATAATGCCAAACCCAAAACCCTACTCTCTCCCTCTATTTGAAAACCATTCAAATGATTTTTAATTTGAAAAGTTACTAAAATAGTGGAGCCCAAATTGTTTACGAGGGTTCCTTAGTGTTTCAGTTATTTTACAAAGCCTCTTGTATTTTTGAAATAATTCAAAAACAGTTTTCAACTGAAATTACAAAGAGAAACAGATTTTAGAAAAGGAAAAAGAATTTCTGCTAAAAAATGGATCCTAAGCTAATCTGGGTCGAGCCCGTCTCTTCCCTCTCCTCTCTCTGTCGCCGCGCGTGGACCCAGTAGCCCGGCCTAGCCCACCGTACCCCTCCGTTCCTTTTTGTTTTCTTCTTCCTCGAGACACAAGGACGACAAGAAGGCAGCTGCCTGCCTCCTCCTGATTCGTCGACCGCCACGTCGTCGTCGCCGCCCCTGGACCAGATAGCTATCCGAGGATACGAAGAAGACTACACGTCTCTCCTCTCTTTCCCTATCCTTTTCTCTCGGCCCCTCTCGCTCTCCAGCGTTATCAAATGGAGAGCCCGAACCCTAGCTTCCAACCTCGCCGGTGCGTCGCCATTACTGGACGCCCCGAGCTCCATCGAGCGTGCCCCCCTGACCGCCTTTACCTCCTCTATCTTTTGCCCCAAACGGCGCATGCAGGAGAAGCCCGAGACGCCGCAATCGACAGCTCCTTCTTGAGCTCCGGCCGTCGCTGTCGCCGTCGATTTCGGCCATGCCACGCCCTCCCGGCCGCACGCTCGCAATCCTGGTGAGCCCCTGGTGCTTAGGCACCTTGCCTCCTTCTTTCTCACACGTTGTAGTCATCGCTCGTCGCCGTGCTGCAAGCACCGCTGCCGCTCGCCGTTGATACCCGTGCTCCGGTGACCAAGAATCGGAGGCGCCGCCGTAGTTAGCTTCGACTCTGTGCGCCCGTTCGAACGAGACCAGTCCCGCGTGTTGGCGTGCTCTGTGTCGTCGCCGGCTACCACCATCTGGCAGTGGCCGTCGTGGTGACGTCATACTGGCGTCAGGCTGACGTGGCCCGTGGGCCGTTGACTGCTGACCGCCACGGTGGCAACCGACGTGGCCTCGGCCCCACCTGCCAGCCCCAGCGGGTAGCCTCTGCACCGGTGTAAAACAACCCCCTCCCCTGTGCTGATGTCACAGTGATGCAATAAAACAATTTAAAAGGTTTTAAATAATTCCAGAATTTGATATAAACTTGTAACTTCAATAACTTTTTCATATTAAGTCAGAAAAATATGTATAATATATCAAAATATTCAGAAAAATGAGAACTACCTTTTTAAGCTATAAGCATGCATTGTTAAACAATTTAAATAACAAGTTTATTTAGAACAATATAGTAACCCCTCTCATATGAATTCGGAGTTTCCTCGAGTTAGGGTTTGTACCCCTCGGAACCCCGATTAAATGGTCGAGCATGCCTTAGGGTTACATTTCAATGCAAATTAACTTGTCATATCATCATACTTGCTTGAGCATTGCATCGATGCCATGTGTTGATTGTTTCCCCTTTCTTTCCGGTGTTTGGTTCTTCCCGGTAGAATACGATATCGAGATCAAGATCGAAGACCGAGGTCAACATCGTCGAAGTTCGAAGATCGAAGAACAATACTTTACCAACTATAACCAAGTCAAGTACAAGGCCCCCGAAGATCTGCTTATTGTTTATCAACTGGCAAAGGCAAGCATAGTCCCACCATGGTATAATCCTATGTTTTTGAAAGCATTTCAATTCTGCCATGATGCATACGATTCTACTATGGTATTTTATCGATAGATAGAGTATCCTATCTATTGCATTACTCCCTTTGAGCTTATATTACCTGATCCACTGCTCCTAGCATAACTAGATTTGGCTTGTGTGCACTGCTAGAGCTTATATCTGTGTCTTGCTTAGCCATGCATAGCTGTCAGTGCTGGTTCATCCAGGTGATGTACCAGATGCAGAGAATCTAGTATGACAGGAGAACGTGATGAGATGATATTAGAGGTGATATAAGTTAAACATGCTAAGGCTTGTATGGGAGGCGGTGGGATGTGGTTTTTCTAGTCCCATGCTCGCCACCACTAGGACCTGAGTTCTTGCCTTTGGAACCAAGACGAGCGTACAACCATACGGGGCCTGGACAACCTCATGACCAACTAACTTGCCTATTAGAATCCATGAGTCACATAGTTCGGGTGTTCCATTCGACATATGCATAGAAAACCTTTTGAAATATTTGCCGGGTCAAGGTGCATTCATAACAGGTAGGAAAGCGTGGACCGGGTTGCTTGGGGTTGATGGCGCCCCTGGTAAACCAACCTCGCCTCACATATTTAAGTACCGGCTTTGGGATTTGACCCATTACGGCGGAACCATACTTATTGCGTGACTCATGGTCTCGGCGAAAGCAAGGTAAAGGTCGTGTCTAACCACCCTCTGTCGGCCTTCCAAGGAAGAGGGCTAATCATGTGGCATTAATATAAGGTTAGTACGTGTGGGAAGTGGCGGAGCTATGCATATGTCAGCAGGGGCCACCGCCCCCCCCCCCCCCAACTTTTGAAATTTTATTGAAGGAATTTTTTTAGAAGGTTTAGAATGGGATTTTTTTTAGCCTTTTGCCCCCCTAGACCATGAAGTTTTGTATTTTGCCCCCCCATGGATCCTTGCCAAGCTCCGCCACTGCATGTGGGTAAAGTTGTACACCTCTGCAGGGTAATAATCTTTTTGAAAAGACATGTTCATGGTTATGAACCACTTGGCGATCGGACTCAAGATCATAGAGAACTATAGCCTAATCGTAAAACTTGGCAGATCAACATGTGCTTAAGGATGCTTCGTCATGGGTATGAGGGGGTGATCCTAGATAGGGTTCAGATGATGATGACTTGGTGGATATCAAAAGATGATGGTCAACATTTTGGAGATGCCGCTCTCTTATCCCCTTTTAAATACTATGAATAGACGAGCTTCTCCTCCCTCTTGTTTTATAAACAAAGGTGTCTTTACGCAAAACAACTCCACCAGCCATAAGTCTTGCGGAGTACACCCTCTACTCACCCTTGTTTTTTTGGTACTTTTGGCAGAGTAAGTGTTCCCATGAAGATGAGTTCCGTACTACATCGACATCGACGAGTAGCTTGGGGTTCCCGCCTCCGGCAGCCTGGAATCTATGGGCTGGGACGTCATCGTTATGCTTCAGGCCTCTTAGGCCATTTGTTAAGTTTGCTATACTTAATAGCATAATTTTCCTTCCGTTGTTTGATGTTTGTGGTTAGTGACCTCTACTTCTAATATTTGTTTCTTTGCTCATTTATGAGCTTGCTGTAATAAATTTTGTGTCATAGGGTCACTGTTGTGTTATCGATTCTCCACTGGATATCCTCGAGATCAAGGTTAAGCTTATGTCAGACGGAGGTCTGGGATTTGTTTAGCCCTAATCCTGGGGGTGTCACATGTTTTGGTATCAGAGCAGTATCGACCGTCGGAAAACCTTGCTATTGGTTGATGTTGAGTCTAGTGTTTGTCCAAACTATTTTAAAAGCTAAAAAGTATTAGCGAAAACTATAGTATGCTTCGTTTACTCCTTATCCAGTTTCGCTCTAACTCTAGGTTATCTTATCTTGTGTTGACTTTGAAAAGTTTTCATATCTCTTCTAGTCTTTCAAAACATACGTGCCTTCTTGGCATGTCGTTTCACAACCAGTTGACCTAGTGTTGAGTTCTCTAGAGTTGTGTGTGTTGTGAATTCCTTGTTCCCCTTGCTCTTGTTCATCTAATAGATTCCTTTCTATCATAATCTCTCTATCTTTGGGTCACAACATCATGTTGATGGTTCCATAATATTCTGTTCTAAGCTTCGAGGTTTCGCCTCATGTGCCTCCTTTTCGTTTGTTAGGTACTTCAGAAGTTGTTTCTTCTATTGGAAGCTACCTCGTGGTTACTAACTTGTAGTGTACACTATGTCACTCAAGTAGTAGTTACTTCTTTTCTCGGGTCTTAACCCTTGTACTTGAATCTAAGATCCCTGATTGTGCTGGATTCTGGCGTTGTGAATCTTGTAAATGAAGCTGACCTTTAATCCAAGATCCATTCCTTTGACCCATGTCGTTAATGTTCATACATTACCTCGGGATGGCTGGCACTAAAATTCTATCCTTCAAGCATGTGGTCTTTGTCGCAGTTGAGTTGTGACAATCAAGGACTTCCGCTATCACTAGCTACGACAGATGTTCTTTAATGGAACCAAAAAGATCACGACAAGAGTACTCCTCGAGGGTCTCGCATCTATATTCATGACTCCGCCACACCTTCTCTTCTTTGCATTGGTTTTTGGAAGATTGTTAATATATGCATCCACATCTCGGGATTCCATCCTGAGCATGTTCCTTTTCCCCTTGTTGTTTTCCGACCTTTGTCTACCAGTTGGTAGCCAAGTAGTAAATGTGCATCGGTGTCTTCTGATGCAAGATACTCTTGTGGTCCATGCAGACAAACCTTTTCGGAATGTCTAGGAGAAACAAAATCCAGTACCTCGTCATATCTAGGACCAGGTCAAAGTGTTGTAATCCGCAGATTAAGATGCATTGAGTGTTTTTCATCTGTTCTACCTTAACGTATCACACTCTTTTATACCAGGAGGTCGTGTCGAGTTCCATGACCCCTTAATGAAGTGATGCTCTCACACATCTTTACCCACCCTTCCTCGAGCTTTCACGCTCGTGAGTGATGCGTGTTCGTAATAATATGGCTATCTGAGATTCTTAGCAATTATTATTGTTTTGAACTCTAAGGACATTTGTGTCATTCTTAGCGTGAATGGTTAACCCTATCACTAAGCGAAGAATGATTATGCTACTAAGTTTGCCATTCTAGTATGCTCCTTTTGGTCAAAGAGTCAGGCTTGTGCCGAAGCTCTGAGACTAAGTCTGCTTGCCTTACCAAGCAAGTTTCCTCTCGAACTAAGTGACATATCGGTTGTTCGTGATATTCTAGATGTCTTACTAGAAGTATCGCCATGTTGCCACATGACCGTGTTGTCAAGATCTTGAGCAAGCTAGTTCTCTGAATTGCTCTTATCTCCAAGAATCTGTACTGGATACCCTTGAGCAAGTTGGTTGAGCTTAAACAACAACTTGGAGAGTTGTAAGACAAAAGTTCAATCCGACCCAGTTCCTTCGTAATGGGATGTCTAGTTTTTCTTGTGTTGAAGAAAGATAGTATCTCCTTTATGGATATATTATCTTCCCCCACCTTTGATTTGATTTGGGTTATCGTCAAATCAAACTCAGTTCCAAGGATTATCTCGATGATGTTTCTTCATGTGATGTTTCACTTGAGTACATATTCATGTCCTTTGGTCTGACCAATACTATTGCCTTGTTCAAGTAACATATGAGTCCATCTTCTTGGAGTGTTCCGGTAAGTTTGTTATTGAGCCCATCAATGACATCCTGATTTTCTCCATGCTAGACAAGATTCATATGGAACAATTGACATTAATGTTGGAAATTTTCGAGAACCATCTTCGAGTCATCTCAAATTATGTGTTCTGGATGTTAGAAGTAACCTCCTCTGATTCACTTGCAAATGTTGAAAGATGTCGTCGTGAACTCGAGCAGAGTTATCCCTGTTCCAAGGATACACGTGTATTTTATTGTTAGTACTTCATATGTAGGCAGTTGTCTATCGACAAGTTGCTAATTTCATGGGTCTAGCAATCTAGCTCATTCTTTTAGAGCTTGACACTTTAGTCCACATCTTGAGAATCTAGTAACTTTACCTTTGTGGTAAATGTTGCGAACTTTCTATTCGGACATGCTGAGTCTGAAGTATCATTCCACCTAACCAAAGCTGAATCTCAAGCAGCAATGATGGTTGGTGTTCCTCAAGTTTTGACATAGGTCTCTTTGTAAACCCGGAAAGATTGATGTAATGGTTGACACACTTAGCCAAAAAGACCTTTTGTTATATTCTCTTGACAGCAATAACAACCACTCTTCATGAGGCTTCTTCTATGATTTATTATAGGAGTTGTGCTTATGGTTTCTTTTGTACCTGAAGTCCGACCTCCACTTGATGTATGTTGTCTCGAACATCAAGGAGCACATTTAAAGTAGTGTTGCTAAATGTCTCTTGGTCGATCCTCCAGACCCTTTATGTTGGAAAGTGTCTTGTTGTGCCAAGTAAATGAAGTCTAAGAATGAAGTTTCTTTCTTCTTGTGTCATCAGGAATCCTTTTAACTATTCATCTGGTGGTGTAAAGTGATACCATGATCTTTGGCAAAGATTCTAATAAACCTGGATGAATACAAAATTTCCTTCGTTTTATCAACCATGTTCCAAGAGTGACTATGATTTTGGTAATCAATAGTTTTTCTTGTTACATGCTCTTTGTGACTCTTATGAGTCCTCTCCACAAAAACACCTTTCTGTCTAAGCCTCCTATTGAATGAAAAAGTAACCCTTAGGTTCCAAAAGTAGTTCAGCAGCTTGGTTTTGTTGATCCAAATCTCTGCAACCCAAAATATCTACTTAAGACGTTTAGCAGAGGTTCATTTCTCGAAGTCTGTGGTTCTGATTTTTATGTTGGAAGCTTTCTTTTTCAGAAGCTTCAAAACTCTTCTATGAGTTCCCTGGTCTCAATCCTTATGAGGACCATCTATCTAACAACTTGAAACCTTCTCCTCTTGTTTCCTTCGTTACCTTGGCGTGTTTCATGTCGTCATCTCAGAGTTGTTCTAAACACTCCATCCATGAGTTGACCATGAGATAATATGTGTGTTGTTTAGTGTGTTCCCCTCTTATCTTTAGAGTGGCATTGTTTCTTTCTCTCACTGCCTCTCTTCCTACCTTTGGAATCTCAGGTCGAGATTCTCGTAAGGGGGACAGAGCTGTAACACCCCAGTTTTAGTTAATCATATTTAGGGCTTTGTTTATGCATCATGAGCATCATCCCTTTAAACTTTGCATTAAAGAAAATAATGTCAAAACCTAAACCCTACTCTCTCCCTCTATTTGAAAAGCATTCAAATGATTTTGAATTTGAAAGTTACTAAAATAGTGGAGCCCAAATTGTTTACAAGGGTCCCTTAGTGTTTCAGTTATTTTACAAAGCCTCTTGTATTTTTGAAATAATTAAAAACAGTTTTCAACTGAAATTACAAAGAGAAACAGATTTTAGAAAAAGGAAAAAGAGTTTCTGCTAAAAAATGGATCCTAAGCTAATCTGGACCGAGTCCATCTCTTCCCTCTCCTCTCTCTGTTGCCGCGCGTGGCACCCAGTAGCCCGGCCCAGCCCACCGTACCCCTTCGTTCCTTTTTGTTTTCTTCTTCCTCGAGACAGAAGGACGACGAGAACGCAGCTGCCTGCCTCCTCCTGATTCGTCGACCGCCACGTTGTCGTCGCTGCCCCTGGACCAGATAGCTATCCGAGGATACGAAGAAGATCGCACGTCTCTCCTCTCTTTCCCTATCCTTTTCTCTCGGACCCTCTCGCTCTCTAGCGTTATCCCATGGAGAGCCCGAACCCTAGATTCCAACCTCGCCGGTGCCTCGCCATTACTGGACGCCTCGAGCTCCATCGAGTGTGCCCCCGTGACCGCCTTTACCTCCTCTATCTTTTGCCCCAAACAGCGTATGCAGTAGAAGCCCGAGATGCCGCAATCGACAGCTCCTTCCCGAGCTCCGGCCGTCGCTATCGCTGTCGATTCCAACCATGCCACGCCCTCACGGCCGCACGGTCGCAATCCTGGTGAGCCCCTGGTGCTCATGCACCTTGCCTCCTTCTTTCTTGCATGCTGTAGCCGTCGCTCGTCGCCGTGCTGCGAGCACCGCCGACGCTCGCAGTCGATACCCGCGCTCCGGTGACCAAGAATCGTAGGTGCCGCCGTAGTTAGGTTCGCCCATGTGCGCCCATTCGAACGAGACCAGGCCCGCATGCTGGCGTGCTCTGTGTCGTCACTGGCGACCACCATCTGACGGTGGCCGTCGTGGTGACGTCATCATTGCGTCAGGCTGACGTGGCCCGTGGGTTGTTGACTGCTGACCGCCACGGTGGCAACCGACGTGGCCTCGGCCCCACCTGCCAGCCCCAGCGGGTAGCCTCTGCACCGGTGTAAAACAACCCCCTCCCCTGTGCTGACGTCACAGTGATGCAGTAAAACAATTTAAAAGGTTTTAAATAATTCCAGAATTTGATATAAACTTGTAAATTCAATAACTTATTCATATTAAGTCAGAAAAATATGTATAATATATAAAAATGTTCAGAAAAATGAGAACTACCTTTTTAAGCTATAAGCATGCATTGTTAAACAACTTAAATGACAAGTTTATTTAGAACAACATAGTAACCCCTCTCATATGAATTCGGAGTTTCCCCGAGTTAGGGTTTGTACCCCTCGGAACCCCGATTAAATGGTCGAGCATGCCTTAGGGTTACATTTCAATGCCATGTGTTGATTGTTTCCCCTTTTGTCACATCCCAAGATTTTCCAAATCTTGTTATGTGAAAATAAATGAATAAAATAAAACTTTGTTGATTTTCAGGGTGAGAAGAAACTTTTTGAATCCAATTGGAAACTTTCAAAACCTATTTGGATCAAATAAAATCCTAAAAGGATTTAAAAAGGTAAATAAACAATAAAGATAAAAATATCTGGAAATACTATTTTGGATCTTTTAATAAAAAGATTTGACTTTCAAATAAAAAGGTAGAAATATAAATAAGGATTATTTTATAAAGCCAAACTAAAACTTGGCCAAACCTTTGAAATAAAATATTTCTATTTGATAAAAATAGTAAAGGTTTATTTAAATAAAATAATAAGGATTTAATATCCAAGTTTATTAAAAATAAAGGTTTTACTATTTTAATTAAACATCAAAACTTATTTATTTGTTTTAAATAAGTTTTCCAAGTATTTTATATTCTCAAATAAAACCTACTGATTTGGTTTTGATAATACTTAGATTTCAAATGGAGATTTTAAATAAATCAAAACCCATTTGTTTAATAACTAAGGCCATTTATTTAATTATTAATGGATCCTAAAAAGAATAAAATTATATTATTTTGTTTTGGACTTTGGTTTATGTTGTTAAACAGAACCAAAACTCAATACAAGTGTGGTGAATTGTTTGATTTGATTTGAATGTTTGATTTGTTGTTTGAATTTCAAAACAGAAAATAGAAATATAAAAAGATAAAACAATCAGAAAGAAAAAAATAGAACCAGACCTGACCCAACCCACCTGGCCCAAGAAGCCCATTCGCAGCCCAGTTTCCCTCCCCCTCTCTGCGAATCGTTTTCCACTTAAACTCATACCCGCGCAGACACCGACGAGTGGACCCTCTCCCCTCACTTCCTTTCTCGCTGACAAGCATGCCCCACCACCAGCTCACTCTCTTCTTCCTCGCGCAGACGTCGCCCTGCCGTTGCAGTAAGTAACGCTGGCGATCAATTCGCGTTAAAGACCGCATTACTCCACCCCGCGACCATGCCCATTTAACCGCCCGCGTCTTACCTCTCTTTCCCCCCCAGACCCCGCACCACCGGAGCCACCAGGCTGCTCCCATTTTTCGTTGCACTACCGCTGTCTCCGGCGAGTTCCGCGAACAATTCTGGTGAGTACACGCCGCCTCCTCCTCTCTAGTTCACGCTCACTGGATCTCCATCACTTTGCGCATCCACTGACCCCAGCCACACTTCCTCTGGTGACCCAGAACGTCGGCAACCACCTCGACAGAGCGCCGCCGCGTCTGCTTCTTTCTCCGGCGACCTTCCCTGGTAAGTCCCGACCGCCCCGACACTTCCTATTGACGCTCACTTCATCAGTAGATCAAAACGCGTCTAACTGTGCCCCTGCCTTGCCTCGGGGTGAACCACAACGCCGCCCTCAACGACCTCCATAGCCGTCTGACGCCGACGATGTCTCCGGCGAGCGATTAATCCCGCTCCAGTGCGCCCCTCGCCAGACCAGCATCACCTCGAGCTTCACCGCGATCCTGCGAACACGGTGAGACCTTCCTCTGCCTTCTTTGCTTCCTGTAACCGCCGCTAGCACCTCGACGGACCGTGCGCCGCTGCTAACCGCCGTCAGCGCCGCTCGAGTATGGTCAAATAGGTTTACACCGTTAGATCTTGATCTTGTGGCTGGAAATAGAACTTAAGCGAAAGGGTAAGTTTGATTCAGAGCCGTAGGATTTCATTTACATCTAACGCACCGCATCAGTCGATCCACCCGAACCGGTACCGACGAATAGGAAAGCGCCGCGTGGCACCAGTTCTGTTTAAAACAAATTTTGAATCTGATTAGAATGTGATTTTGTAAACCTTGTAACTTTTGATCCACACGTCCAAAAATTACAAACTTTATATCAATGGAATCAGTGGAACAAGCCCTAGACAACCATGCAATTTGTTTAGTAAAAAGATTCTGGTAAAATGTTTGTTTTTGCAGAAACATTTGTATTCTTGTTTAAGTTAGAAAAATTATTCCAAAATGATTTTAAGGATGAAATCTTTGCAAATTGGTTTGTGGTGAACCTACTGAACCTAGGAACCAACTTATGGATTTAAAAATGTATTTGGTGAAGATTAGGATTGAATAATTGAATTAGCCCATTTCTAACCAAATAAAAATATTGAATTTGTTATGAAAATGACTTTTGAGAAAAACCTTTGGAGAATGTTTTGATTCAAAGCTACTGACCCTAAACACCAAGTTTTGTGAACTAACAACTTATTTGGTGAACAATGTAAAATTTTTGCTTTGCTAAAAAAACAATTTCAATCACATGAAATGATGATTGGATTTAAAAATGGTTTATAGATAAAACTCTTTTGCAAATGACTTTGACACTTTGGAAAATGACCACTTTGAACCTTACAAAGTTTAGAGCCTAGTAGAAACCACCTTTGCAAATAAAACTACTTTTTGCATGCTTGCATGCATGACTTAGTTTCTATTATTTTATGTGTGATGATTTGTTTGATTATGGTTTGGAATGCTAGTTGAATTTGTGTTTGCTTGATTGACTTGTAGTGAAGTTAGAAGAGTGTGAGATTAGCAAGATCAAGAAGTGAACCAACATTCCCTACCAAAAAGGCAAGTTACACTATCATCCAAAGTCCTACTATTTTCATTATACTTAGTGGATTTTGAAACATGCATGAAAAGGATTTCTATACTTTATGCTATGCTAAATCCTAATAGGATACCCTTATACATTCCTTAGTGAAAACAACGTAGTTGCAAAATGCTTAGCCAAGCTACATATTTTGAGAAGAGATACATGTTGAGATTTTATGAAGTTGAGAAAAGACATATGTTTTATATAATAAAACAAGTACTCAATGAACCACCTGGGTGGACAAGGATACTCAAGTTTTGGACAAGGTGGCAACAAAAGGAACCATGTTGATGGCAATCTCTTTGTGTTGTGCACCAAAAGAAAACCACCCAGGGACTTAGAGATTGAACATGTTTCTCCAACAGTGGCTTTCGTGTACAGCCACATGCTAATTGGCTCTGGCTTAGTCAACTACATTGGGAAGACCCATGCATTGTCCTCAGGTTAACTGGAAATGAGGGAACTAGGAACCCTACATGGGTGCGTGAAGACAAGCTAGCAATGGTGTATGGGAGGACCCTATGGAAAGACTTTGTCACATTCTCAATCTGCCAATACTTCATCTTGGTGAGTACTTATCCAGCGGCCACTGGTGGCAACAAGATGAGCGTGTGTCATGTGGGTAAAGTGTACAACTTCTGCAGAAGATAATAAAAATCTAAGTACTTAGACGTGTCCCCGGTTATGGACAATACTGAGCAACTAAAGGCTTGAAGCTATGGGAAATCTCGACATTCCAATTTCTAAAAGAAAAACTTTTAAGTGACAACAAAAGACTTTAAGCACTTGGGGGTACCAAGGAGCTCAAGAGATTTTGATAAAAACTTGAAGCACTTGGGGATTTACCAAGGAGCTCAAGAGATTTGGATAAAAACTTGAAGTACTTGGGGTGTACCAAGGAGCTCAAGGGATTTTCATAAAAACTTGAAGCACTTGGGGATTTACCAAGGAGCTCAAGAGATTTTGACAAAGACATGAAACACTTGGGGATTTACCAAGGAGTTCAGAAAGATTTGACAAAAGACCAAAACTATTTGAAAAGATAGGATAAATTATTGCTTTCTGCAAATGAGCCTAAACCCTACTTAGCCAAATATGCATGTAATGGTAGGATCCACTTATATTCTACATAGTAGTGAAACTTGCCAATACAATTCAAATGTATTTACCCTTGTGGCTGTAACTTGTAATGTTGCAGGTTTGATTGAAATTAGTGAAGTTGATTGATTAGGATTACAAAGTCTACAACCAACATGTTTGCCTGTGGCACTTTGAAGATGAAGGACCCCATGCTTATAGATATTCTGCTGCAATGTAATGTAATAGCCAAATGAGCTATGTAAGATGTAATAAAATTATGTTATTCCTGGTTATAAAGTTATATTATGACCTTTGTTCCTTGATATTACATCTTAACTGTGGATGCTAGCTATTGATCCAGGGACTAGCATTGTAAACACAGGGATCTCTACCTTACTTAAAGGTTGGGACCTCTACAGATGGTATCAGAGCATTGTGTTGCCTGTAGGATTTGTAAACCTAGGATTGGACAAAGACCCTTAGAAAAATAGGAGTTGTATTTGTTCCAAAACTTATTTACAAACAATCTTGTAAACTCTTTCCTCAACCATTTTGGTTTCAACTCTACATCTCTTCTATTTCAACTTGATGGAAAAACCTACCCCATGACCAAAGACTTCACCATGTGCAAAGGACTTCTTCAACTCTAATGACTTCAACATCTTCAACTCTAATGACTTAAACATCTTCAACTCTAATGACTTCAACATCCTCATCATATTCACCAAGGACTTCAACCTTGGATATCACTAAGGAGAAGTGAGACAAGAAATCTTGCTCAAGATTTGGAGACTAAGGAAACACAACTTAGAAGGAGCCATCATCACCTTTGAAGTTTTGTGACCAAAAGTTTTCTCAAGGAAACCATGATCACATGCAAAAGAATCAACCAAAGAAAGATGGAAAGATCTCAAGTGAACCATATAGATGAACCACCATATTTTAGTTAAGTCAAACACACCAACTTATGTGGTGTAACAAAAATATTTTGTTGCCTAAAAATGTGTTTGAAACTTCATTGTTGGGTGAAATGTTTGTTTGTGATTGCTTGCACATTGCTTGAGTGAATTGTAATGGGTGTGAATAGAATTATTTCCTTAGAAATATCTTGCCTATTCTAATCTCAATTCAACCCAAACAGATGACTACTCCAAGAGACTCCAACATCAAGGTTGATGACAACAACACCAACCAAGAGGACAACATGGAGGAACTTATAGCAACCCAAAACCAGCTGAACCAAATGACAGCTCAATTCATAGCCAACACCAGTGGGGAAGATCCAACCCTGCAAGGATTTTTTGGAAAACCAAGCTCAAATGTTGCATAAGGTGACAGACCAAATGCTCAACATGGAAAGCAACTTTTCCAAAGGAGACAAGGATGTTATTCTAAAAGGAACCAAAGCTTGCAATATTTGTGGAGACAAGGATCACACTTCCAAGGAGCATGGAGATCAATGCCCTAACTGTGAAGAGAAACATCCTGTTGGCCAATGTCCCACCTCTCAAGCTACTTGTTACTTATGTGAAGGAAATAACCATGTCCCTATCTAATGCCCCATCTATTCCATAGTTGAACAAAGGAAACAAGGTGGAGTGCAACAAATGATTGCAAACTATCAAGAGGGATCTAAGTCTACCAAGAAGAATGAAGACAAAGGAAAAGCTCCACTTATACCTCCATGCAATACAACCCAATTCAAAGGACCAAAGAAGAGGCATATGAATTACCCAAAGAGCAATAGAAGGTACAAGAAACAAGTAGACATTCCTACCTACCAGATAACATATGAACAACATGAACTAGATGCACTCCTAGCTTTGGAGAAGCCCAAAAAGAAAAAGAAGGACAAAAGTCATGTGCAATGTCATCATTGTAAAGAAACGGGACACTATTCCAGTGAATGTCTAGAGAAACAGAAATATAAAGAGATTGGTCAAGTATGGTGCAACAACTGCAAAGAGATAGGCCATTATGCAACAACTTGTCCACAAGAGACACATGAAGAACTAAAACTTATCATATGTTTCAATTGCAAAAACCCAGGACATTATGCAAGCAATTGTCTAGAAAAGATGAAAAACAAGATAAACAAGCCTATGAAGGATCTCAGCCTTGTCACATGTGTCAAGTGTGGAAACAAAGGACACTATGCAGATGTTTGCCCAGAGAAGTTTCCCCAAGATCCCAAGCAAACCAATAAGTAATTTAGTTGGAAAAATTTTAAGGGTGGTAGTGCCCTAGATGCTTTGAGCCAACTTGTAACCCTAGCCTTCCCAAATCTCGGGACGATATTTACTTTAAGGGTGGTATCCTGTCACATCCCAAGATTTTCCAAATCTTGTTATGTGAAAATAAATGAATAAAATAAAACTTTGTTGATTTTCAGGGTGAGAAGAAACTTTTTGAATCCAATTGGAAACTTTCAAAACCTATTTGGATCAAATAAAATCCTAAAAGGATTTAAAAAGGTAAATAAACAATAAAGCTAAAAATATCTGGAAATACTATTTTGGATCTTTTAATAAAAAGATTTGACTTTCAAATAAAAAGCTAGAAATATAAATAAGGATTATTTAATAAAGCCAAACTAAAACTTGGCCAAACCTTTGAAATAAAATATTTCTATTTGATAAAAATAGTAAAGGTTTATTTAAATAAAATAATAAGGATTTAATATCCAAGTTTATTAAAAATAAAGGTTTTACTATTTTAATTAAATATCAAAACTTATTTATTTGTTTTAAATAAGTTTTCCAAGTATTTTATATTCTCAAATAAAACCTACTGATTTGGTTTTGATAATACTTAGATTTCAAATGGAGATTTTAAATAAATCAAAACCCATTTGATTTAATAACTAAGGCCATTTATTTAATTATTAATGGATCCTAAAAAGAATAAAATTATATTATTTTGTTTTGGACTTTGGTTTATGTTGTTAAACAGAACCAAAACTCAATACAAGTGTGGTGAATTGTTTGATTTGATTTGAATGTTTGATTTGTTGTTTGAATTTCAAAATAGAAAATAGAAATACAAAAAGATAAAACAATCAGAAAGAAAAAATAGAACCAGACCTGACCCAACCCACCTGGCCCAAGAAGCCCATTCGCAGCCCAGTTTCCCTCCCCCTCTCTGCGAATCGTTTTCCACTTAAACTCATACCCGCGCAGACACCGACGAGTGGACCCTCTCCCCTCACTTCCTTTCTCGCTGGCAAGCATGCCCCACCACCAGCTCACTCTCTTCTTCCTCGCGCAGACGTCGCCCTGCCATTGCAGTCAGTAACACCGGCGATCAATTCGCGTTAAAGACCACATTACTCCACCCCACGACCACGTCCATTTAACCGCCCGCGTCTTACCTCTCTTTCCCCCCCAGACCCCGCACCACCGGAGCCACCAGGCTGCTCCCATTTTTCGTTGCACTACCGCTGTCTCCGGCGAGTTCCGCGAACAATTCCGGTGAGTACACGCCGCCTCCTCCTCTCTAGTTCACGCTCACTGGATCTCCATCACTTTGCACATCCACTGACCCCAGCCACACTTCCTCTGGTGACCCAGAACGTCGGCAACCACCTCGACAGAGCGCCGCCGCGTCTGCTTCTTTCTCCGGCGACCTTCCCTGGTAAGTCCCGACCACCCCGACACTTCCTATTGACGCTCACTTCATCAGTAGATCAAACCGCGTCTAACTGTGCCCCTGCCTTGCCTCGGGGTGAACCGCAGCGCTACCCTCAACGACCTCCAGAGCCGTCTGACGCCGACGACGTCTCCGGCGAGCGATTAATCCCGCTCCAGTGCGCCCCTCGCCAGACCAGCATCACCTCGAGCTTCACCGCGACCTTGCGAACACGGTGAGACCTTCCTCTGCCTTCTTTGCTTCCTGTAACCGCCGCTAGCACCTCGACCGACCGTGCGCCGCCGCTCACCGCCGTCAGCGTCGCTCGAGTATGGTCAAATAGGTTTACACCGTTAGATCTTGATCTTGTGGCTGGAAATAGAACTTAAGCGAAAGGGTAAGTTTGATTCAGAGCTGGAGGATTTCATTTACATCTAACGCACCGCATCAGTCGATCCACCCGAACCGGTACCGACGAATAGGAAAGCGCCGCGTGGCACCAGTTCTGTTTAAAACAAATTTTGAATCTGATTAGAATGTGATTTTGTAAACCTTGTAACTTTTGATCCACACGTCCAAAAATTACAAACTTTATATCAATGGAATCAGTGGAGCAAGCCCTAGACAACCATGCAATTTGTTTAGTAAAAATCTTCTAGTAAAATGTTTGTTTTTGCAGAAACATTTGTATGCTTGTTTAAGTTAGAAAAATTATTCCAAAATGATTTTAAGGATGAAATCTTTGCAAATTGGTTTGTGGTGAACCTACTGACCCTAGGAACCAACTTATGGATTTAAAAATGTATTTGGTGAAGATTAGGATTGAATAATTGAATTAGCCCATTTCTAACCAAATAAAAATATTGAATTTGTTATGAAAATGACTTTTGAGAAAAACCTTTGGAGAATGTTTTGATTCAAAGCTACTGACCTTAAACACCAAGTTTTGTGAACTAACAACTTATTTGGTGAACAATGTAAAATTGTTGCTTTGCTAAAAAAACAATTTCAATCACATGAAATGATGATTGGATTTAAAAATGGTTTATAGATAAAACTCTTTTGCAAATGACTTTGCCACTTTGGAAAATGACCACTTTGAACCTTACAAAGTTTAGAGCCTAGTAGAAACCACCTTTGCAAATAAAACTACTTTTTGCATGCTTGCATGCATGACTTAGTTTCTATTATTTTATGTGTGATGATTTGTTTGATTATGGTTTGGAATGCTAGTTGAATTTGTGTTTGCTTGATTGACTTATAGTGAAGTTAGAAGAGTGTGAGATTAGCAAGATCAAGAAGTGAACCAACATTCCCTACCAAAAAGGCAAGTTACACTATCATCCAAAGTCCTACTATTTTCATTATACTTAGTGGATTTTGAAACATGCATGAAAAGGATTTCTATACTTTATGCTATGCTAAATCCTAATAGGATACCCTTATACATTCCTTAGTGAAAACAATGTAGTTGCAAAATGCTTAGCCAAGCTACATATTTTGAGAAGAGATACATGTTGAGATTTTATGAAGTTGAGAAAATACATATGTTTTATATAATAAAACAAGTACTCAATGAACCACCTGGGTGGACAAGGATACTCAAGTTTTGGATAAGGTGGAAACAAAAGGAACCATGTCGATGGCAATCTCTTTGTGTTGTGCACCAAAAGAAAACCACCCAGGGACTTAGAGATTGAACATGTTTCTCCAACAGTGGCTTTCGTGTACAGCCACATGCTAATATGGCTCTGGCTTAGTCAGCTACATTGGGAAGACCCATGCATTGTCCTCAGGTTAACTGGAAATGACGGAACTAGGAACCCTACATGGGTGCCTGAAGACAAGCTAGCAATGGTGTATGGAAGGACCCTATGGAAATACTTCGTCACATTCTCAATTTGCTAGTACTCCATCTTGGTGAGTACTTATCCAGCGGCCACTGGTGGCAACAATATGAGAGTGTGTCATGTGGGTAAAGTGTACAACTTCTGCAGAAGATAATAAAAAACTAAGTACTTAGTCGTGTCCCCGGTTATGGACAATACTGAGCAACTAAAGGCTTGAAACTATGGGAAATCTCGACATTCCAATTTCTAAAAGAAAAACTTTTAAGTGACAACAAAAGACTTGAAGCACTTGGGGGGTACCAAGGAGCTCAAGAGATTTTGATAAAAACTTGAAGCACTTGGGGATTTACCAAGGAGCTCAAGAGATTTGGATAAAAACTTGAAGTACTTGGGGTGTACCAAGGAGCTCAAGGGATTTTCATAAAAACTTGAAGCACTTGGGGATTTACCAAGGAGCTCAAGAGATTTTGACAAAGACATGAAACACTTGGGGATTTACCAAGGAGTTCAGAAAGATTTGACAAAAGACCAAATCTATTTGAAAAGATAGGATAAATTATTGCTTTCTGCAAATGAGCCTAAACCCTACTTAGCCAAATATGCATGTAATGGTAGGATCCACTTATATTCTACATAGTAGTGAAACTTGCCAATACAATTCAAATGTATTGACCCTTGTGGCTGTAACTTGTAATGTTGCAGGTTTGATTGAAATTAGTGAAGTTGATTGATTAGGATTACAAAGTCTACAACCAACATGTTTGCCTGTGGAACTTTGAAGATGAAGGACCCCATGCTTATAGATATTCTGCTGCAATGTAATGTAATAGCCAAATGAGCTATGTAAGATGTAATAAAATTATGTTATTCCTGGTTATAAAGTTATATTATGACCTTTGTTCCTTGATATTACATCTTAACTGTGGATGCTAGCTATTGATCCAGGGACTAGCATTGTAAACACAGGGATCTCTACCTTACTTAAAGGTTGGGACCTCTACACCTTTCTTTCCAGTGTTTGGTTCTTCTTGATAGAATACGATATCGAGATCGAGATCGAAGACCGAGGTCAACATCGTCGAAGTTTGAATATCAAAGAACAATACTTGACCAACTATAAGCAAGTAAAGTACAAGGCCCCCGAAGATATGCTTATTGTTTATCAACTGGCAGAGGCAAGCATAGTACCACCATGATATAATCCTATGTTTTTTAAAGTATTTCAATTCTTCCATGATGCATACGATTCTACTATGGTCTTTTATCGATAGATAGAGTATCCTATCTATTGCATTACTCCGTTTGAGATTATATTACCTGATCCACTGCTCCTAGCATAACTAGGTTTGGCTTGTGTGCACTGCTAGAGCTTATATATGTGTCTTGCTTAGCCATGCATAGCTGTCAGTGCTGGTTCATCCAGGTGATGTACCAGATGCAGAGAATCTAGTATGACATGAGAACGTGAGAGATGATATAAGTTAAACATGCTAAGGCTTGTATGGGAGGCCACAGTGGGATATGGTTTTTCTAGTCCCATGCTCGCCACCACTAGGACTTGAGTTCTTGCCTTTGGAACCAAGATGAGCGTACAACCAAACGGGGCCTGGACAACCTCATGACCAACTAACTTCCCTAGTAGATTCCATGAGTCGCATAGGACGGGCGTTCCATTCGACATATGCATAGAAAACCTTTTGAAAGATTTGCCAGGTGAAGGTGCATTCATAACAGGTAGGGAAACATGGACCGGGTTGCTTGGGGTTGATGGCGCCCCTGGTAAACCAACCTTGCCTCACATCTTTAAGTACCTTCGAGATTTGACCCGTTACGGCAGAACCATACTTACTGCGTGACTCATGGTATCGGCGAAAGAAAGGTAAAGGTCGTGTCTAACCACCCTCTGTCGGCCTTCCAAGGAAGAGGGATAATCATGTGGCATTAAGAGAAGGTTAGTACGTGTGGGTAAAGTTGTACACCGTTGCATGGTAATAATCTTTTCTAAAAGCCGTGTTCACGGTGATGAACGACTTGGCGACCAGACTCAAGATCATAGACAACTATAACCTAATCGTAAAACTTGGCAGATCAACGTGTGCTTAAGGATGCTTCCTCATGGGTATGAGGGGGTGATCCTAGATAGGGTTTAGATGATGATGACTTGGTGGATATCAAAAGATGATGATCAACATTTTGGAGATGCCGCTCTCTTATCCCCTTTTAAAATACTCTGAATAGACGAGCTTCTCCTTCCTCTTGATTTATAAACAAAGGTGGCTTTACGCAAAACAACTCCACCAGCCATAAGTCTTGCGGAGTACACCCTATACTCACCCTTGCTTTGTTGATACTTTTGGCAGAGTAAGTGTTCCCCTAAAGATGAGTTCCGTACTACATCGACATTGACGAGTGGCTTGGGTTTCCCGGCCGGCAGCCTGGAATCTATGGGCTGGGACGTCATCGTTATGCTTCAGGCCTCTTAGGCCATTTGTTAAGTTTGCTATACTTAATAGCATAAGTTGCCTTACGTTGTTTGATGTTTGTGGTCAGTGACCTCTTCTTGTAATATTTGTTTCTTTGCTCAGTTATGAGCTTGTTGTCATAAATTTTGTGTCATAGGGTCACTGCTGTGTTATCGATTCTCCACTGGATATCCTCGAGCTCAAGGTTAAGCTTATGTCAGACGGAGGTTTGGGATTTGTTTAGCCCTGATTCCGGGGGTGTCACAAAAGTCCATTCCAACGGAATCCCATTTCCATTCTGGAATCTATAATGGTTGCAGTAGTCCTGCGGGTCTCTGATGTCCCGCCTTGACTCTTTGGAAAATATCACACTTGGCGATGTAGCTTCCGATTTCTTTCTTCATCTTATGCCACCAAAATTGCTCCTTTAAATCCTGATACATCTCCGTTCCTCCAGGGTGGATAGAATAAAGGGTATCATGGGCATATTTCAAAATGGCCTCCTTCAACTCTGAATCTGCTGGTACACAGATGCGTCCTTTGTACCACAGAACTCCTACTTCATCCTTAGTGAATCTGGGTACTTTGCATGTACCGATGCGACGTTTGATTCCGTCGATACTAGCATTTCCTTTCTGGGCCTCCTTGATCTGACTGATCAAAGTGGGTTGAAGTTCTATACTAGCCAAAAATCCTTCACTTACTAATTCCATTCTGAAATCTTCCATCTCCTTGTGCAAACTTGGTTGCTCCTTCAAAATCATGGAGTTCAAGCAGCACGACAATCTGCTAAGGGCATCTGCTACCACATTGGCTTTTCCGGGGTGATAGTGAATGTCCAGATCATAGTCCTTGATTAGCTCTATCCATCTTCTCTGCCTCATATTCAGCTCCTTCTGAGTGAATATATATTTCAGGCTCTTGTGATCCGAATAAATCTCACAACGGTTTCCCATGAGGTAATGCCTCCATGTCTTCAGGGCTAGAACTATGGCTGCTAGTTCAAGGTCATGAGTAGGATAATGCTGCTCATGCTGCTTAAGTTGTCGGGATAGATAGGATATAACTTTGCCCTCTTGCATCAACACACATCCGAGACCGATCTTGGATGTGTCACAATACACATCAAAGGGCTTCGTGATATCTGGCATGATCAAGATTGGGGATGAAATTAATCTCCTCTTGAGTTCCTGAAAACTCGCTTCACATTTTTCCATCCATTCGAACTTCTTATCCATTTTCAACAATTGGGTCATGGGTCTTGCGATACTCGAGAATCCTTCTACGAACTTGCGGTAATATCCCGCTAATCCAAGAAATGCGCGAACTTGGGTTTGAGTGGTTGGGGCTTGCCAATCTTCAACATCCTTCACCTTTGCAGGGTTAACGGCAATTCCTCCGGCTGATACGATATGTCCGAGAAATCCTACCTCCTGTAACCAGAATTCACATTTGCTAAACTTGGCATACAACGGATGCTCCCTAAGGGTTCCAAGGATGGTCCTTAGGTGTAGCTCATGTTCTTCTTCTGATTTGGAATAGATCATAATGTCATCGATGAAAACAACGACAAACTTATCTAGGAAGTCCATAAAAATCTTATTCATGAGGTTCATGAAATAAGCGGGGCATTGGTTAATCCAAAATACATGACTGTATACTCATACAATCCATATCTGGTGGTAAAGGCAGTCTTTGGAATATCCTCTGCGCGAATCTTGAGTTGATGATAGCCATTTCTAAGATCAATCTTAGAGAACACCTTGGCACCAGTCAACTGGTCAAACAGGTCTTCTATCTTTGGCAGTGGGTACTTGTTCTTGATGGTGACATCGTTCAACTTCCGATAATCCGTACACAAACGGTTACCTCCATCCTTCTTGTCCACAAACAAGACATGTGATCTCCATGGCGACGCACTTGGTTGGATCAATCCTATCTCCAGCATAGCATCCAGTTGCTTCTTCAGCTCCACTAATTCACACGGGTTCATACTATATGGTCTCTGGGCCATGGGTCTTGTTCTAGGGATTAGTTCAATGATAAACTCGATATCCCGATCTGGGGGCATACCGGGCAAACCATCTGGAAATACATTGGGGTATTCACAGACTATTCTGACTTGGTCAATGGTTGGTCGGGCTATACTCTTGTTGCACTTGAATTGACGGGGCAAGGTTTCAGATACATGCTCTACTGATAATCCAGCCGTACTGGTCATGGTGATGGCCTTCTTGGCACAGTAGATTAATCCTTTATGTTGCGACATCCAATCCATTCCTAGTACTACTTCCAAACCTTTAGTTCCGAGTACTATTAGATTAGCATAAAAATCTATGCCATGGATTCGGATAGGCACGGCCTTGCAAATTTGTCTAGCTTTGGTGGTTGAACCAGGTATAGGAACTATCATAACATGCTTCAGTTTGGTGGGTTGAATCTTACTAGTGCATGCAAATTCGTCAGTAAAAAACAAGTGTGATGCTCCAGAATCAAACAACACTCTTGCAAATACTGAGTTAACAGAAAACATACCCAGCACGACATCTGGCGCTTCTTGGGCTTCTTCGGCATGCATGAGAAAGAGATGACCATTGCGGTTGAGCGAGTTCCCTGGGGAAAACCTTCTTCCAGGCTGAACACGATGCTGCTGCTGAGCTGGGGCATTTGCATTGGGGGATGCGGATATATTCTTGGGGCACTCATTGGAATAGTGACCCTTGTTTCCACATTCATAACAAGTCACCTGAGACCTGTCCTTTGCTGCAATAGGCACAACATTGCTTCTAGTCCTCGGGGAAGTGTTGGTGTTGGTGGCGACATTGTTGTTGTTGAACTTAGGCAGTGCACGGTTGAAATTGCTGGGGTTGCCGGGGTTGTTGTGATTTCTTCCGGGCCTTGGGTTTCCTCCTCCATAGTTGGGATAGGTTGGACGGTTCATCGGGGGTCTGTTGTTTCTTGGGGCAAATCCTGGAGATGGGTTAGGGTGATAATTTGGTGTATGATGGGTTCCTGGTTGATGCATCATGCGATGCTTGCGGTTCTCATTGGCTTGGTTGATCTTGCCTTCCATCTGAATGGCACAGTCCACTAAGGCTTCAATATCAGCAAATGGGATATTGACTAACACCATCTACATCTCATCATGCAGACAATTCAGAAATCTCTCCTTCTTCTTGGCTTCAGTGTCAATCTCATTAGGTGCATACGTAGCCAATGACAAAAATTTGTAATGGTACTCAACTATTGTCATCCTCCCTTGCTTCAGTTCCCTGAATTCATCTCTCATCCTCTTGATCAAACCCGGTGGCACACGGGTTCTGCTAAACTTCACTTTGAATTCCTCCCAAGTCATCATTTGACGTCCATTCATGGCACGAACGTTGTTCCACCATGCTCTTGAATCTCCGGCCAGGTAGTGGGTGGAAAACAGTACCTTCTCGTTGGCTTCCACTCCGGCAACTGATACGTTGGAGACGTATCTATAATTTTTGATGCTCCATGCTTGTTTAGTATCTACTTTGCTTCACTTGTCTACACTTTGAGGTGCTTTTTACATGTTTTCTGGTACTAACCTATTAACAAGTTGAACAGCGCCAGATGCCTGTTTTCTACTGTTTTTGGTTATAGAAAAGTTAGTAAAGAAATATTCTCGGAATTGGATGGGACGAAGGACAAAGTAATTCACTTTCCGTGGGGAACAAGAAGTCCAGAGGGGAGCTGGGGAGGCAAGCCAGAGGGGCCACCCCCAGGCATGGCCACAGGTGGGCCCGCGCCTGGCTAGGGTTTGGTGGCCCTGACCGCCTCCCGGTCTCTCCCCTTCGCCTATAAGAAGCCCCCGATGCAGAAACCCTGAGTACCCGATCAGAAATCCACGAAACCGTCTATAGCCGCCGCCACCATTGCCCCTAGATTGGGGGGATCTGAAGCTCTTCTGGCACCCTGCCGGAGGGGAGATCATCCTGGAGGCCTTATGTCCAGTATGATTCATGAGTAGTTCCACCTTGGACTATCGGTCCATGTAGTAGCTAGATGGTTGTATCTCCTCCTTTGTGCTTTCATGTATAGATCTTGTGAGCTCCGTTCATGATCAAGATCTAATCTATTTGTAATCATGCATGTTGTGTTTGCGGGGATCCGGTGGATATTGAGATTATTATGTTGGTTTGATTAATGGTTTTATCTTTATGATTCTATCATGTCTGTGTTGTTTTTGATCTTGCATGCTCTCCGTTGCTAGTGGTTATATTGGCCAAGTAGTTACTAGTGACTCCAAGAGGGGGTATTTATGCTCGATAGTGGGTTCATGCCTATAGTTTCCAAGGGAAGTGACAATAATCTCTTCGGTTGTAGATGTGTTGTTGCTACTAGGGAGAAAACAACGGTCTCTTGTTCATGGAACATGTGGACTGTTTACCTTACACACTTTGCTTAAAGCAGTTGTCTGTTGCTTGCAACTTAATACTGGAGGGGGTTCAGATGATAACCTAAAGGTGGACTTCTAGTCATAGATGCAGTTGGATGATGGTCTATGTATATTGTTGTATTGCCCAATCAACCTCATAGGATCTTTCTGGATAGTAATTGCATTGTTATGCCTTGCTCAGTTCCTGTCAATTTCCCTTCTGTAATTTGTTTACCCTTCATGCCATGTTGTTTATCTAAGGAGAGCACCTCTAGTGAACTATGGACCCCGGTCCAATCTTTACCATTGATACATCTTCCAATGTTACTTGTTCACTTGCTGCAAACCATTACCTTCCACACCATACGTTTAATCCTTTGTTACAGCAAACCGGTGAGCTTGACAACCTCACTGATTCATTGGGACACAGTCTTGAGTTTGTGTTGTGCAGATCTCCACGTTGCTTGCAACACCTTTGAGACATTTCCTTCCTCCTTCTGGTTCGATAACCTCAGTCTTTACTGAGGGAAACTTGCTGTTGTGCTCCATGCGGTGACCCAGCATACGACTGCATGATGTAGTACACTATAGTCGTTGACATAACACCAATGAAACAGCGTTCACTAGTATTATATCCCTCAGAGTGGTACAACAGAAACACAACAGGTCCAAGACATGACTATAGGTTACAACTCAACTCTTTACACAAGATCCAGAGAACACTCTAGGTTAAAGAGAGAGAAAGAAACTTCTTACAAAGAAGAATCAGGAATAAATAACTCATAGCTACCATACTTATAAAACTAGTAGTTGAACTACTAGGCTTGCATTGCTGCTATTGCAATACTCTACAGAAGTAGGTTCTATGGTTAGAAATTCTATTCTTATCTAATCAGCAACTTCGTCTTCACTTGAGTTGATGTATATGCTGACTTCCTTGACTTCATTGAAGAGTTTTAGCTTTTAATGATGATTCCTGGAGCATAACTTGATGTAGACTTCGTCTGTACTGGCTTTAGAACCTAGCAAGGGTTAAGAAGATACTTTGAGTACGAGCATACTCAGCAAGTTCACTAGAAAAGGAGTGTTTGATGCACTATAGCTACAGCCATAGACCATAGGTCGTAGGAAATGCAAGTTTTCATAAACATTTCTTCAAAGGTTGCTTTTATTCTGAAAAGCTATGTCCGTCAGCCTTCACGGGTTTACCAGAACTTTCATGGAGTTCCTTTCCCGCCATGTTCGCAGCTCTTCCCGGAACAGGGAGTAACAAGTTACAGTTCTTACACTTTGCAGAGGTGCGTCACTTTACCCATGAGAGATCTTAGCTTTGTTGCACATCCGAATTGCAGGTTCGTTCACACTTCCTTGGTGTGAGGCCCAGACTAAGATCCAAGCCAATCACTGCCTTCTCCGCGACCCCGCATGTCTCCTTGGTGTACGCCAGCCCACCTATTGAATTACGCAATTGGCAGTACAAACCGTTCAGATGCCGGAACTATCGTGGGACGTTGAGGGCTCCCACCATATGCTGCATATCCTCTACGAATTACCATATAATATGCATGCTACGAGTGATAACAGCCACGACCCGCACATCCAGCTCCATGCGAGAGGGAAAAGATACAACTGACTTCTCTGTCCCATTCTAAATCCCATGGTCAATGCGTAATATACGGCGCAAGAATCACTGGCGACATTGGTTGTTAAGTCCTAGATAATATGTTCCTTTACCACCAGAACTCTTATAGTAGGTTATTACCTCATGGTAAATAACCTATAGTCACATTATTATGAAAATAGTGTTTTCTGACCTTTTTCAAATGCAGGTGATGACAACACTGGATTTGTAAAATACTTTACAAAAAATAATCAAAGGACATGAGCAAGTGTGAACTTGCCTTTTGTGATTGCAAGATTATGCACTCACGGTCTTCAAGACAATATAAGATCCAATAGCTAAAATCTGCATCATTGGTCCGGTAAGGACTAATGTTTAAAGAAGCAAGATGCTTTTATGCATAAGTAATGTAATGCAAGTTGATAAACGCGAATCCCGAGGATAACATTGTTTTAGGGTTTGGATACTGGAAAGGGTTTCCTTGGAATGTGTTGCCCTTTTAGATTAAGTTTCACACTTGTGCTTCTTATTAAGGCTTGTGAGTATGTGTGAAAAAATATGTACACATAATGGCATACAACAATAAGATATACTAATGAGATGTGCTACTCAAGGACTATTCTAAAGTGGCAAAAATAATAACATTTGAAGAAAAGATTTCCTTACTAAGTTTTAAACAATCTTTGTGGTTAATTAAATGTGATTGATGTTGTTTGTGCTTGCTTGAATAGTTTGGACTTGAGATGCTTTATAACTTAATTATAATAGACCAAAGTTAACTATAAAACATATAATAATGTATTTAGCATCATACTTAAAGCTTTGCAAACTAAAGGTAACTTTAAGGATGTAGATAGACTTAGGGTTTATTACTTATGATACTTGTATCTCGTTCACTTTATATTGTTTCCTTAGAGTTACTTAAGAATGGCATTACTTTCATTTGAGTAGTGGTTTATTAATTTTATAGTTGAATAGAATCATCTATCATTTTATAAAGGTGTGGTTATGATTTATAATTAAGGAAGTAACAGCACTTAACTATTCATGCACTCACTAAATTGTTTACAAACTTGTGGTTGAAGTAAGTTAAGGTTTTTTTATTTAATCTCATTTAATCTGGAAGATTTTATACTTGGTAAAGATATTTTTAGAAAATAAGCTACATAAATGGTTGAATGATAATTCAATAGAATTGTATTTAAATGGGTTGAACCATTTTAACTTTATATTATAAATATTTAAGAGTAGTATTACTTATTAGATCTAAATTGGCAATTTTAGGAATATTAAAAAAAATTATGTATATGAATTATCTATTAAGGAAAAAAGTTTATACTTAAGTTATTAAAGTTTTTAACTTTTTATTTAACTCAAAAGTGGAATATCACATTTTTAACATGTAGCTATTCCTTTTGTGATCATTTTGGTATATTACATTTATTTTTGTGATTTATAAATAATAAGATATGATTTTAATAAGGTTTATTACTTTATAAATACTTAATACATAATAAATAATTAAGTAAGTGAAATAATAATACATGATTATAGTTTTAAATATAGTTCTTATTTTTCTAAGATTTTTGGTATTTTATTTATATTTTTAACATTTACCATTATTAAAATATTAATTATTAAAGTTTTATTACTTATAAAACTTTTATTAAATAATATTTATTTAAATAATCATCATAATAATATTTGATAATGCTTTTAAGTTGTAGATTTTATTTTTCTGAAAATTTTCATATATTAAACATATTTTTCTAAATTACAAAACAAAAGTTATTGATTTTATAAGATTGAATCATTTGATGAATTTTTTTAATTAAATAACTAAATGGGTTTATTAGGTAATGCTGATGTTAGCATGAAATGAAGAGTTTTTCTCACCAGAGCCTATCCTATCCCCAGTCACTGACTGGTCGGACCTTTGTGATGTCATTTCTATTGGTTTTTATTTATTACAGAAATCTTATCATAATTAAAATAGTAAAAGAAAAATAGGAATATGACATCAGCGTGATGTTACGCTGACATCATTCCTGGATCATCCTCAAATCATGATTGGATTTGTGAATCGGGTGCGTGCGCAGGGCTGTGCTTGGGCTTATCGGAAAGAGGGCGTCGCGGGGTGCATTATAGTGGCGACGCCGCCTTGAAATGGTCACTGGTGACGGTGGTGCAACGACAGTGAGCGCCGGCGGCGGGCTCTCGCGGGGAGGGAGATTCAGAGGGAGAGAGAGAAAGTGAAAAGGTGCTTGAGCACCGGTGCCTCACCAGGAGCATGACGGTGGTGGTGCCGAGGCGAGGCGAGCACGGGGGATGCCGGAATCAAGGGAGGAAGCTGCGGCCGGAGCTCGGGAAGGCGGTGTCCTTGTCGAAGATTGGGAGCTGTTGGAGATATGCCCAAGAGGCAATAATAAAGTGGTTATTATCATATCTTCATACTTATGATAAATTTTTACATACCATGTTATAATTGTATTAACAGGAAACATTCATACTTGTGTGATTTGTAAACATAAAAGAGTCCCTAGTAAAAGCCTCTTGTTAAACTAGCTTGTTGGTTAATATATGATCATGGTTTCCTGATCATGAACATAGAGATGTTATTAACAACAGGGTCATATCATTAGGAGAATGATGTGATGGACATACTCCTATAGTTAAGCGTAGCATAAAGATCAAGTCATTTAATATAGTTCATTTGCTATAAGATTTCTGATACATAGTAACCTAATTCCTTCGACAATGAGATCATGTTAATCACCATCACCGGAAGGATGCTTTGATGACATCAAACACCACACCATAACTGGGTGGCTATAAAGGTGGCATTGAGTGTTTGGAAAGTATGGGTTGAGGCACATGGATCAAGAGTGGGATTTGTCCATCCATATGACGGATAGATATACTCTGGGCCCTCTCGGTGGAATGTCATCCAATTAGCTTGCAATCATGTGACTGGCTCACAAGGGATCACATATCACGGGAACGAGAAAAGAGTACTTATCGGTAACGAGGTTGAACTAGGTATGCAGAGATACCGACAATCATAACCTCGGATAAGTAAACTATCGTGAGACAAAGGGAAATTGGTATCGTATGTAAGTGGTTCATTCGATCGCAAAGTAATCGTAGAAATATGTGGGAGCCATATGAATTTCCAGATCCTCTATTGGTTATTGATCGGAGAAGTGTCTCGATCATGTCCGCATAATTCACGAACCGTAGGGAGACACACTTAAGGATTAGATGTTGTTGAGTAGTTATGGAATGATGAGTAAGAGACCGAATGTTGTTCGGAGTCTCTGATGGGATTCATATAAGGAAATCCGAAATGGTCCGGAGAATAAGATTCATATAAGGAAAGTCCTGTTTCGAGGTTGGAGAATGGTTCCGGTGTTTTCATCGGGAATGTTCTAGAAGGTTCCGGAATGTCCGGCACTCCGGAGGGGAAGGGTACATGAATGCATCATACCAAGTTGTAATGATTGCATCATGTACTAGGTGTCATCGCTGAACAAAATAAAGGGTTTAATCAAATCCTAGTTTGAAAAAGTCAAACGCCAATTTGAAAAGTCAAACGGCTATTTTGGAAGGTGGAGGGGAAGTAGGAAACCTACTTGGGGAGGAGTTCCTCCCCTCTACCGCCGGCCCACTTGGGATCCGAGTTGGAGAGGGACTCCCCTCCCCTGGCGCGCCTCCCTCCACCTATATAAGGAGGGGCAGGGCTTCCCCTCCAAGTACACAAGATCTCCACCCAAAACCCTAGCCCCGGCGCCGCCATCTGCTGCTGCCGCCGCCTAGGGCAAACCGCCGCTGCCGCCTAGCTAAACCCTAGCCGCCGGCTTGCCCCCTCCTTGGTGTGTCTAAACCCTAGATCACCGAGGGCTCTCTCATAGTCCACCATACTCGCTCCGGCTTAAGGCGAAGCCCTGCGAGATCTCCCCTCTACTTCCGGTACCACGTCGTCGTGCTGCCGGAATCTCGAGGAGAGTGCTACAACCTCCGCTGCCTGCTGGAACAAGGGAGAGGAAGGTCTTCATCGAGTACCGAACGTGTGACCGACTGCGGAAGCGCTGCCGGAACGCAGCGCCGGAAGGATCGTCTACGCGATCTTGAGATCGGCAAGTGTACGACTACATCACCCACGAGAATCTGCTCTCGTTAACCGCTTTGGAATCTTCGAGGGTGAGTTCCTCTATCGACTCGTTGCTACAATCTAGTAGATAGATCTTGGCTTGTTTGTGTGCATGCGGTAGAAATTTTTTGTTTTCCATGCTACGAACCCCTACAGTGGTATCAGAGCCGTGTCTATATGTAGATCTGTTGCACGAGTAGAACACAATGGTCATTGTGGGCATTGATGCTTTTGTTGTCGATTGCTTCTTGTGTACTTTGCATCTTGCAGGATGGTGGGATGAAGCGGCCCGGGCTAACCTTACATGACATCGTTCATGAGACTTGCTCCACGCTTGACATGCAATTTGTATTGCATAAGTGGCTTTGCGGGTGCCTGTTTCTCCCAACATAGTTAAGATTCAATTTACAACGGGTGATTGACAATACTAGTATCAATGTTGTGGTTCTTGTTCGTAAGTTAGAACGACACTTATTGAAATCCCCAAACCACGTAAAACATGCAAAGAAAATTAGAGGCGTCTAACTTTGTTTTGCAGGGGTGTGCTATGATGTGATATGGCCATGATTGTGATTATATATGATGTATGCAATGTTCCTTATTGTAAGTTGGCAACTGCAGGAGCCATATGGTTGTCTTTAAATTCTGTTAAGACCCGCGTGTCTATTCAAAGTAGTTGTAATAGTTGATGCTGGTGGAAGACAACCATGAAGCGGCGCCATTGACCTTGACGCCACACCGGTGATGATGGAGATCATGTTCGTGCTTGAAGATGGAGATCGGAAGCAAGAAGAAAGGCCATATCATATCACATATTATGAATTGCATGTGATGTTAATCCTTTTATGCATCTTGTATTGCTTAGTTCATGACGGTAGCATTATAAGATGATCCCTCAAGCACACAATTTCAAGTTTTAAAGTGTTCATCCTTAGTAAGCACCATTGCTAAAGCTCGTTGTTTTGAAGCACCACGTGATGATCGGGTGTGTTAGGTTCTGCGAGTGTATACAACGTGAGCAAGCCAGATTTGCTCATGCAGAAGCTAAGGTTTAATCTTGACGAGCCTAGCATGTACAGACATGGTCTCGGAACACGGATCACCGAAAGGTAAAGCATGAGTCATATAGTAGATATGATGAACATGATGATTGTTCGCCATTGAAGCTACATCAACTCTCGTGATGATCGGTTTTGATGTGGTGGATTTGGTTCGTGTGATCACTAAAACAATGTGAGGGATATTGTTTTGAGTGGGAGTTCAATGGCAATATGATTAAAAGTTGAACATTATTTATCATAAATTAAATCAAAGTGAATTTGCATAATTGTTGTAGTCATTGGCATCCGTTTACCACCTTGCGCTTAGTTATAATTGAGATGATAGAACTACAGAATTCTGGTTAGTTACTTTACGAACTGGTACCATATTGTTTTGAAGTGTTAATCTAAAGTTTAAAAGTCCTATTGCAAACTTTCAGTAAGTTCCGGTTACTCCATGAAATTTAATAATTGGTATTAAATTAAGAGTGACAATTCCAAGAGTTAGTGTATGAGTATCATGTTTGTCTCCATGATTCTTGATATTCAAAGAATTGTCTTAATATCAAGGTTATCTAGGATCTGAAAGAGTTGTTTCAGAAACCATGATGTGTGGAAGATATTGTGATATCTGAAACGAAGTTTTGGTTGCAGCATGATAGAGTATAATATGGCAAAAGTCATATTCTCATATTTGATGAGAATTTGCAAAAGATTGGAGACACTAGTTGTCCTAATCCTCCAAAAGGTTTTGGAGAGCAACATTATACCCGCGATTCACCGCAATAAGCTAAAGTAGCTTGATCATGAATAATTCCATGGTAAGGGTGAATATTTGATGTAGGTATAATATTTACTACACCAAGAGATTACTAAAGAATGGAATTTGAAAGCACACCAAACATTTGATGATGGTGATCTACTTCAAAGTGCAAGTCCAAAGACATTGGTATTTAATTATACACGCTTTGGACTATGTGTCATATGTATGAATCCACTATTGATGTTGATAGATTCTTTCAAACAGAAAAGGAAATACTGAAAGAGAATCTCAAAAATATATGGCAGAAAATAAAAAGACTAGAATTGTTCAGCTTGGGTATATAGAGGATATACGTGTTATGGTTGTATTCTTTGCTTATTAAATAATGTGGTTCTTAAGTACTGGATACTGAATTTGTTGGTATGAATCGTCATACGAAACAACAGAATTCATGAACCACAATGGCCTAAGTAACTAGCAAAAGAATATGTGATGATGTTCATCGAGAACAAATAAAGGGTTATTGTGTTGCTCGTTAAACATCAAAGCTTGCCTTCAAGATTTGTTTTATCAGGTATTATGAGAACAAAAGGGTTGTTCAAATAATTGCCGTAATCCATAAAAGATGGATGATTCACAAATCTCGTTGGAGAAATCACATCCATAAAACTAGTGCTAAATATGTCGAAAGACAAATTGATTGAAATATCACTTAGGAAGTGACATCGCCGTTTAAATTATATTGGAAAGAAAACATGAAGAAACTCCATGTGGATGGAATTTTGGAGTCTTTTGATTTTTGATCAAATAACGCTTGTGAAACTTTCCTAGAGATAATTAAAACTTCGTTCATAGGCCAAAAGGGAACGAATGACTAGCTTATTAGAACTTGTACATATTGTTGTACGAAGTCCATTATGTGTAGTCAAGAGCGATGGATTTCAACTTCATATGCTTTCTCCGAAAATTTGAGTGAATATATGAATATTTACTTAATAAGGATGAAGTATGAAACATTTGAAAAGTTCAAAGACTTTCAAGATGAAGTGCAAGATCATTGTAACAATAATATAAATAGTTTATGATAAGATCATAAAGGAAGATATTTTGAGTTACAGGTTTAGCATAATACCTAAGATTTAAGGAATCGTTCCGTGGATTTGCATGTCCCGAAACACCATAAGAGTATGGAGTGTTCGAGATATGTAATTAAACCTTTTTTGACATGGTAAGATCGAAGGTGTAATTCATAAAACTGCCATTATATTTTAAAGATTAAAAGCTTTAGAGACTACCGTTTTTCCACTGAAAAGAGCTCCATCATAATCCATTGAAATGACACCATATAAAGTTATGGTTTGGGATAAAACCCAAGTTGTCCTTTCTTAAACATTGGTATGCTATGCATAAGAAAGATGTTTGCAACCAAAGTCGGATGAACCTGTCTTTGTATGTTATTTCGAATAACTGTTAAGTAATCCTCCATAACATCGGAGACAAGAGTGTTTGTCACTTAGAACATCAAGTTTCTTTGAGAAGGAATTTTTCGTGAAGAGATAAGTGGGAGGACAATAGAACTTTGATAAAGTTAAAAGAACCTTAGCTATATGTGCAAAGTTGCGCAGCGCCGAAAAGTGTTCCGGAGGCAGCAACAATGCTCATGGCGCACGTGCCTCAAAGGTTGTGGTTATGAAGGTCAAAGTTTCTATTGAACCAAGTAGGTCGAGTAAGCAATCAAATACCAAGATTTGAGGGTTGAATCATTATTTGAGAATAATGAACGTACTACATGCAAAGAAGCGATGATGGGCCCTGACTCCGTAAAATGGCTTGAAACCATAAAATCCGTGATAGTTCCATACACGAGAAATCAAGTTTTGAACTTGAAGGACCCTCGAGAAAGGTGTAAGACCTTACAGTTGTGTTTAGATCTATAAAGAAATAGACATGGATGTTTCGCATCTATGAAATGGTCGACATGTTGGGAAAGAGTTCACAACAATGTTCAAAGGTTGACTATGACAAGATTTGATCTTTCATAGCGATATTTAGTCTAGACGGATTAATGTAGCAACCACGACATATAATTTTGTTATGTGTTGGATAAACAAAACAAGTTCTTCTAATAGAAGGGTTACCTAGGACGTGTGCATGACACGGTCCAAAGGGTTTTGTTAATTCAAAGGATGCTAAATGCATATGCAAACTTCAATGGTTGAAGTAAGCATTGCAGAGTTGGAATCTTCACTATGATGAAACGGTTAAAGGAGTTTAAATTCGTCGGAGACGATGAAGATGCTTGCATTTGCAAGAAATTAAGTGGGAGCGCTAAGACATGTTTCTAATACATTATGTGGAAGACATATTGTTGATTGGAAATGATGTATCTTTTATTAACACATATTGAGAATTTCATCCCGATGAAAGACTTAGGCAAAACCCAAATATTTGGCATCAATAGACGCTAATATGGTTGTGCTGAAAGTACATAGATGATGTATTGAATGAGTTCAATATAGAAACTACAAGAAAGGTTCTTGTCACACAGAAAGGATTGAATGAGTTCAATATTGATGATATATTCAAGTGTATTGACACTGGATAAGTGAAACAAAGATTCAAGTATAGATTGATACTTGATGTATGAAATCACAAAGAGTATTTATATCAATCATACTGTGATATGTACAAATCCAGATATGTCCTATACTCTAAATGTTATGAGCATATACCAGAATGATTCATAAGTTGATCATTGGACAATAGTAAGGATATTCTTATGATCTTTTGGAAGAACTAAGAGTATATTATTTGTAGAAGTGACAAATAGATGGTTAGTTCATTGTAAAAGTACTACATTGATACTAGTTTTGTCACAAAGTACAAATTAAGTTTATCTCAATCTAAACTAAGGGTGGCACAATATAATGGAAAGTAAGTTCCATAATGGATTTGGATGAGTTCCAAAGTTAAGACATTGTGACAGATACTACAACAAAAGGCTAAGTATATGACTGGTATAATAGCAGCTAAAGAGGGCATTTGTGTCAAGTAGTTTGTTGTCAAACTAGGTGTAGTTCACAGCGGGATAATACTATGAAGATATATTGTACGACAATATTATCAACATGTTTTAACCCCAAAGAACTAAAGGTCTCACCAAAGGACCAAAATTATACAAAGCCATCTCATTAGAGAATGAGTGATGCGTAGAGACGCAAAGACATGCAATTACACACGGACCTGGAAGTGTCAGATCCGGAGATCAGTTGACCACTAGCAATCGTGTACATACAACACCGGAAAGCCATAGGTGTTGAATACACAAAGGTTTGAAACTAGATTATTGACTCTAGTGCAAGTGGGAGACTGTTGGAGATATGCCCAAGAGGCAATAATAAAGTGGTTATTATCATATCTTCATACTTATGATAAATGTTTACATACCATGCTATAATTGTATTAACAGGAAACATTAATACTTGTGTGATTTGTAAACATAAAAGAGTCCCTAGTAAAAGCCTCTTGTTAAACTAGCTTGTTGGTTAATATATGATCATGGTTTCCTGATCATGAACATAGAGATGTTATTAACAACAGGGTCATATCATTAGGAGAATGATGTGATGGACATACTCCTATAGTTAAGCGTAGCATAAAGATCAAGTCATTTAATATAGTTCATTTGCTATAAGCTTTCTGATACATGGTAACCTAATTCCTTCGACAATGAGATCATGTTAATCACCATCACCGAAAGGATACTTTGATGACATCAAACACCACACCGTAACTGGGTGGCTATAAAGGTGGCATTGAGTGTTTGGAAAGTATGGGTTGAGGCACATGGATCAAGAGTGGGATTTGTCCATCCATATGACGGATAGATATACTCTGGGCCCTCTCGGTGGAATGTCATCCAATTAGCTTGCAAGCATGTGACTGGCTCACAAGGGATCACATATCACGGGAACGAGAAAAGAGTACTTATCGGTAACGAGGTTGAACTAGGTATGCAGAGATACCGACGATCATAACCTCGGATAAGTAAACTATCGTGAGACAAAGGGAAATTGGTATCGTATGTAAGTGGTTCATTCGATCGCAAAGTAATCGTAGAAATATGTGGGAGCCATATGAATTTCCAGATTCCTCTATTGGTTATTGATCGGAGAAGTGTCTCGATCATGTCCGCATAATTCACGAACCGTAGGGAGACACACTTAAGGATTCGATGTTGTTGAGTAGTTATGGAATGATGAGTAAGAGACCGAATGTTGTTCGGAGTCTCTGATGGGATCCGGGATATCACGAGGAGATCCGGAATGGTCCGGAGAATAAGATTCATATAAGGAAAGTCCTGTTTCGGGGTTGGAGAATGGTTCCGGTGTTTTCATCGGGAATGTTCTAGAAGGTTCCGGAATGTCCGGCACTCTGGAGGGGAAGGGTACATGAATGTGTCATACCAAGTTGTAATGATTTCATCATGTACTAGGTGTCATCACTGAACAAAATAAAGGGTTCAATCAAATCCTAGTTTGAAAAAAGTCAAACGCCAATTTGAAAAGTCAAACGGCTATTTTGGAAGGTGGAGGGGAAGTAGGAAACCTACTTGGGGAGGAGTTCCTCCCCTCCACCGCCGGCCCACTTGGGATCCGAGTTGGGAAGGGACTCCCCTCCCCTGGCGCGCCTCCCTCCACCTATATAAGGAGGGGCCGGGTTGCCCCTCCAAGTACACAAGATCTCTACCCAAAACCCTAGCCCCGACGCCGCCATCTGCTGCCGCCGCCTAGGGCAAACCGCCGCTGCCGCCTAGCTAAACCCTAGCCGCCGGCTTGCCCCCTCCTTGGTGTGTCTAAACCCTAGATCACCGAGGGCTCTCTCATAGTCCACCATATTCACTCCGGCTTAAGGCGAAGCCCTGCGAGATCTCCCCTCTACTTCCGGTACCACGCCGTCGTGCTGCCGGAATCTCGAGGAGAGTGCTACAACCTCCGCTGCCTGCTGGAACAAGGGAGAGGAAGGTCTTCCTCGAGTACCGAACGTGTGACCGACTGCGGAAGCGCTGCCGGAACGTAGCGCCGAAAGGATCGTCTACGCGATCTTGAGATCGGCAAGTGTACGACTACATCACCCACAAGAATCTGCTCTCGTTAACCGCTTTGGAATCTTCGAGGGTGAGTTCCTCTATCGACTCGTTGCTACAATCTAGTAGATAGATCTTGGCTTGTTTGTGTGCATGCGGTAGAAATTTTTTGTTTTCCATGCTACGAACCCCTACAGGAGCTCCTCGCGTCGATTCCTTTTGCGGGGCTGCTCACCGCGGCGAGGCGAAGCTTCCAGGATCCACGGCGAGGCTCCGGGCGGCCGGAGACGGCGGGCCTCAACGGCGGGCCTCAACGGCGTCTGTGAGCTCTAGGGTTAGGGTTTGCGCGCTGGAGAAGAGAGGAGAGGAAATGACGTGCTAGGGTTCATCTTTGGCGAGGTAGAGGGTTTTGTAGATGACGGCGGGCGGCGGCACGAATCCTGGCGCACGCCGGCGCGGCGGAGCTCGACAGCGAGATGCTTGCTCGATCCGTCGGCGAGGAAGACTGTAGAGGTCCCAATCCTTTAAAAAGGTAGAGATCCCTGTGTTTACAATGCTAGTCCCTGGATCAATAGCTAGCATCCACAGTTAAGATGTAATATCAAGAAACAAAGGTCATAATACAACTTTATAACCAGGAATAAAATAATTCATTACATCTTACATAGCTCATTTGGCTATCTCATTACAATGCAGCAGAAATAACTATAGCATGGACTCCTTTATCTTCAAAGTGCCACAGGCAATCATGTTGGTTGTAGACTTGTAATCCTAATCAGCACACTTCACTAATATCAAACAAACCTGCAACATAATAAGTTACAGCCACAAGGGTCAATACATTTGAATTGTATTGGCAAGTGATACTATGGTAGTATAGTGGAGTCTATCATCTATATGCATTTGGCTAAGTGGAGCTTAGGCTTGCTTTGCTCAAAATAGATTTTCCTTATCATTTGAAAACACTAAGTTTTTTTCTTTGTCAAAATCACCCAAGGCATCTCCCAATATAAATTGGTGATCCTTCAACCCGTGTTCAACCACAATTTTTTAACTTGGAAATTGGGATGAGGAGATTCTTGATAGCTTCATGTCTTGATGCTCAAATTGTCCATTACCGGGGACACGACTAAGTACTTAGATTTTTTCTTCTGCAGAAGTGGTGCACTTTCCCCACAAGACTCGACATGCATCGAGACAAGATCTTTCAGAAGCCTTCCCTTAGACCAGAATGGACGCGCTCCAAACCTATCATCCCCTACCACCAACTTTCCATTTGGCTAAGTTATTGCAACCTATATGATCCAGGCAGAGCCCATAATGCCAAGTGGCTACACTTAAAGCTTCTCAACATTTGACATCTCAAATATCTTTGTTCCTGGGTGGCATTCCACAAGTGAGATACACGGGGTAAGCCATGAAAATGGGCCCTGGTAACCACTCAACAAAAATCCTTCCAAGCAAGTCCCTTTCCACCGAGGTGATTCATTCACATAGTTTTTTTATTAACAAAACACAAGTCCTTGACTTAGGAATATTTCATAGCATGAATATAATCCGCCCTTGTTTTCTATTAGCTAGGCTAAGCATGATAGTAGTAGGAATCTTAACTTAGGAAAATTCTACTAAGGTTTCATCGACTAGGATTTCCCATGGCATAGTTTATACTTAGAAAATTCCATGCAAGTCCTACTTAGAAATATCACTAATGCATAGTGAAAATAATGGGACAAAAGTATGAAGCACCACTTGCCTTTTTGGTAGAGAATATAAGTTCACTCCTTGATCTTGCAATAGTCACACTCTTCAAGTTCCACTATAATTCAATCAAGCAAGCAAATATTCAATCTACCATTCAAGCAATCATCACATAGAATAATAAAAACAAAGCAATGCATGCAAGCATGCCAAAGATTGTTTTATTTGTAAAAGTGGTTTCTAATAGGTTATAAACATTATAAAACACCTATTGGTCATTTGTAAAGGTGGCAAAACCATTTGATATTAAATTAGTGAAAATGGCCATTTGAATCATTCTTGTTTTTCTATAAATGATTTAAATCAAAGTATTATTTTCTAGTGTTTTACAAATATATTTTTAAACACAAATGTTAGTGTTTTAAGGTCAAGTGTTTAATATTAAAAACCATTTGCAAAAGGTTTCACCTATAAACCATTTTTATATCAAAGCAATATTTTATGTTGTTGGAAATGCCTTTAAACAAAGTAATATTTTTATAGGGTTCACCAAATATATTTTTAAATACAAAAGCTTGGTGTTTAGGGTCAGAGAGTTTAATTCCATCCATTTCCAAAAGGTTTTACTCATAAAGCATTTTTAAAACATAATCATTATTTTCATTTAACTATAAAAGTCTTTAATTCAAAGATTTATTACTTAGCATCACAAAATATGTTTTTAAATCCAAAAGTTGGTTTCTATGGTAAGTAGGTTCAAAACAATCCATTTACCAAAGATTTTACCTTAAAAATATTTCTAGAATAATTTTTATATTCAAATTATGCCTACACAAGTTTCTGTAAAAACAACCAATTTAACAGAAGCAATTTACTAAACAAAGTACATGGTGGAAAGTGATTGTTTTGCTGATTCCATTGATATAAAATTTGTAAACTTTGGACGTGTGGATCAAAAGTTATGCAATTTACAAATTCACATATCTAATTGAAATGTTTCTGTTTTTAAATCACACTCTGGGCCACTTGGCGTGTTATTACTGGACGGTACCGATTCGTGTGGATCGTGCAACATGGGGCATTGGATTTAAAACAGATCGTGCGGCACAGAAACTATGTACCCTTTTGTTTAAGTGCTTCTATCGTGGCCGACAGATCAAGATCCAACGGTGCAAATCAGATCGACCACAAACGAGCGGCGCTGGCGGCAGCGAGTGGCGGCGGCGCGCTCAGACGAGGGTGGTTCTAGTGATGCAGGAATTGAGAGAGGACGTGGGGTGGCTCACCGAGATGGTCGTGGCGAGTATATGCTCAAGGTGGTCTCCTTTGGCCAAGGGGCGCACGAGGTCACTGGGGATTGCTCGCCGGAGTTGTCTACTGGCTCGGGTACGCAAGGTCATCGACGGGGGCGAGGTTACAGAGCGTGCTAAGACAAGACAACAGTGGCATTAGACGCGTAGAAGGTTGTTGAGTATAGGAGCATCATTCAGAGGGGAAGAGGAGGTCGTGATATACCCGTAGAGTTCGTCGGAGCTGCTGCAGACCGTGGCGGTGCTCGGTATTGATGTTGCCGACGATGTGGAGCACGCGTGGGCTAGCTGGTTCTGCAGAAAGGTTCGCCAGGAGATGGGTATTGTTCTCGTGGAGGTTAGGGAGCAAGGGGAGGCGAGGAGCGGCCGGGATTGTCGCCAGAGGGTGTCGCAGCAGAGGGTGGTCTCGGGAAAAATCAACGCAGCCCGGTGGCGGAGAGGAAGGGGAGAGTGAGGGGAAATGGGGAGGAGACCTAGGCGCTGTATCTTGCGTGGTCGCGGCGAGGTTTAAGCGCGGCATTGATGCAAATTAAACGTCGGCATTCATCGGCAGGAAACGGCCGGCGTGGTCACCGCGGGGTGAGGAAGAAGGTCTGGCAGGTGGGGCTCAGTGGTCAGCAAGAGAGAGGGGGAAGGTAGGGTCCAGCAGTCAGTGGGTTTGCGGGTGAGAACTACGGTGTGAACCGTTTTCTGCGGGGGAGAGGGGAAATGGGCTAGCTGGGCCTGGTTTGATGGGCTGGGTCCTTTCCATTTTTTTGTTCTGATTCATTTTTCTTTTTCTATTTTATTTTTCTGTTTTGATTTTGTCCAAATGATTTCAAACCTTGTTTGAATTCAAACCTTTTTCAAATATTCAGTATATTTCTATAATGTTTTAAATAGTTATATTAAGTCAATTTTAGAATAATTCCTTTATTCTTTTGTGGTTTATATTTTATTTAAAATAGGCTCTTGCCTTTATTCAAATAAGATTAAATATATTTTCAAACTATTTATTTGAATTCTAATTTTCACTAAACTTTTTCAGTAGGTTTTATTTATTTAATAGGGTGTTAAATAATTCACTTTGAATTATTTAAAGTATTTTAATATGATTATTAATCATTTAATTTGGGCAATTGTCTTTATTCCAACGAAATTAAATAGGGTTTTAATTCCATAAATTTTATTTAGATGATTTCTTTGACTCCATTTAAGTTAATTAAATAACCTTTATTCCACTTGGGTAAATTCCAATTATTATTTTCCCATGATTTAATTAATCATTCTTATTATGGATTTTGTCTTTATTCAAATAGAATAGAATTTGGTTAATGTCATATTAATTTATTTGAATATTCTTATCCCTTTATTTTATTTGGATTATCTTTATTTCATTTGCTCATGGATTTGGCCAAGATTTAGTTTGGCTTTTAAATATTCCTTATTTCTTTCTTTCTTTTTCTTATAAAATCCATATCTTTTTATTTATAGATCCAAACTTGGTGATTCCAATTTGTAAAATCTTATTTAATATTTGTTTATACTTTTATATCTCTTTAAGATTATTCTGCTCAAAAATTGGTATGGATTTTAGATAGGAGCTTTATTAGCCTTGGAAATAAATTCCTTTTAACTTATTAAATTCATAAGTTTTCATCTATGGTTCCAAATTGAATGAAATCAATTTCTATGGTTTTATAATATTTCTATTTGTCATTCTTGATCATTTATAAATGCTTGATGCTGAATTTTTATATGGATCAAATCCATGGTCTTTGAGATATCTTGGAAATGTTTTTCTTCCATTAGGGTTTTAGAGTCTTGGTATATTTTCAAGTGTTTTAAATTTCAAGATGCATTTATGAAGAATGCATTTCACTTGATTTGAATTTAGGTGGATTCCCTTTTATTCAAAGTTTGTTCAAGATGGGTTTCCATTTAGAAATAAAATGTTTCTTTTCACCCTAAATTTCAACAATTATTTATTTTGTTTATTTATTTTTCACATTTCAAAATTGGGAAAATTTTGAGAGGTGACAAAGACGATTGGGAAAGAGACAACGAAGGGGTACGGGCCAGTGCCGGGCCGCACTTGGGCCAGATGGGCTGTGTTCGGCTGCTTGTGGCGATGAGTAAGAGAGAGGGAAGATGGGCCATGGGCCTGGAACTGGGCTAATCTGTCTCTTTTCTTTTTCTTTTAAATTTTCTATATTCTGTTTTTATTTTCAGGTTTGAATTAGCATATTTAATTTGAATTTCTTTATAGAATTTTATTTGATGAACAATTGCAGTAACAATAAAGTTATTAAGAATCAATTTGTGAACTTTTATTATATATTGTGATATTTTCTTTATTTCCTTTGTATATATACTTTTTATATTATTATTTGTGAGGGCCCTTAATATGAATTTAATTTGAAAAAAATTCATAAACTTATTATAGAATGTATTACTACTAACTAATGAGATTTTATTCTCATTAATATATAATATTAAGGCAACTTTTATATTTAGTGATCTTTCATAATTATTTAATATATAAAGTTATAAGTACTAATAGGGTTTGAAATTATTCTTATGAATTTAAGAAATAGCAATAGATATATTTTATTATAACTAACTTAAAAGTTAAAGGTTTGAGGTTATAAATGTCTACCATGAATTATGGGAGTTTTAATATTTTTATATCCTTTGATAATTGTGAATAAGGTGAATGATTAAAACATATTATTTTTATGTTTATGATCATGAATGGCATCATCATTTAAAGTAAAATAGTGGGATTGTTTTCTAAGCTAACTTATGAGAAAGAATTGATAAAGATGGTTCCTAAGCACCTATGATGATGATGGTTGAAAATGACAAAGATGTGCTTAAATGATTTAATATAGGAAAATACTTCTATAAAGCATTGGGGAAATAGGATGATAGGTCAATTAGATGAAATAGATATTATGTTTGGTTAGAGATTTAGGGTTTACGTTTTATCTAGAATTTCTACCTTTCATACTTCAATAATCTTGGACTTCAAACTAAAGAATTCCTTTCCTAGATATTCTTCTCCTTCATATCCATCATCATGTGCTAACATGATGAGCTTTAGTTCACAAGAATATTCTTATCCATTTTTTTATTCTTCTGAATCCATTTATAAATAAAATGAGCTTGACACTAAAGCTTTTCATAATATTCTCATATCCATACTTGGTTATATCAACTACTTTGTTGTTGATAATCTCCAATCCAACAAGTGGTTACTTCTAACTCCAATCATACTCTTCCTTAATCATCCATCACTAATACTACTTCAGTAGATGCATATATCAAATTCTATTCTCCTTAAGTGTTTAGTATTTCCCAAGAGGAAGATACTACTTCTCTAATTCAATGTGCTCTAGCATCATCTTAATCATACTATCTTGTCTCTTCTTAACTCCAGTATCTAACATTCCAACCTCACATTATATTAATGTGACTTGTAATGTCTAATCTAGGATATTATATCTATATTATGGTTCAATCATGTTTTATCCACCAATGTCACTTATACATGGTATAAGCATTCAATATTGGTGAATAAGGCATGATCATTATAATCATTTGATCCTTTATGGTTCAGGTTTCCAGTTGCTAAACAAGGCTTCCATCCATACAATATTACAGTTGTATTATAATTATCTTCTATTTAGCTCTATTGGATTAAGAGATATAATTTATTGACCATGCCTACTTGATCCAATAGGACTACTCCTGGTAACTATCTTTAGACTTCATCCTTGTAGTCTTCTTTGTTACCATATTGATTTGATTTCCTCCAATCACTCCCATCCTAGAGATGACATTTAAAACTAGCATCACTATTTACCTCTTCTTACTTCTTTCTTTATAAGCCTTAAGTGAATGCTATAATAAGGTTAAGAGTTGATAGATTAAGAATTGGTGAATCAATAGTTGATTATCAACATGGATGAACAACAAATATAAGGATAGGATTCAATAGAGATGATAAGAATTGATATGGTAAGAAAAATATATGGTGAATGATCTTGACTTTTGTTTCTTTCCTACTCAATATCACTAGAGAGTTAAAGTTAGGTATTTCCACGATGCTCATAGTATAAGTAGATGAGATTAAGATATAGTTGTTACATTCTTATTATTTGTGTTATATTTATAATTTGGTATTCATGAGTGGTTATAATGAATACTATGATATGATCACCTAAGGATCAAGTATAAATCACTAAGTAATGTATTAGGGTTTAATTTTTATTACATTTGATCTACCCTTAGATCAAATCATGTTTAGCCAAAATAAGGTTTTAGCAAAAGTCATATTGAAACTTATCGCAGTCAACTTGGTGATCTACTTCAATTCCATCAAGTTAAGAGAAGCTTCAATCACTTTGACAAGTTTTTATTTAAAAGCGCGAAAATTATTCAGATTTTCTATGCATGAATGTAATGCACACACCTGTGTTCAACTTATTTCTAAGCTCTAATACTGGCATGTTACAGACTCTCCCCCTTAAAATAAACTTCGTCCTCGAAGTTCGCACACTCTTTCATTTCGGAATGAGGAATTGTCTTGTTTTGGTTACGGCATTTCTCAACTCCATGGTAACCCTAAATGGAAATAATTATATTATTCCATATCGAGATCATTTCCTTGAATTCTGATTGTATTTAGCAATCTTCAACTGGTTGTCTCCAATATTCCAAAGTTACTTTTACTTTACTCCCTTAGGGATATGTCCTTATTATGAATTTCTTAAATAGGGGTCTTTTCCTTAGTTCATTTTTCCTAATTAGGTATCCTCATCCAACTCCTTTTATTTAATCATCGAACTTTCTTACTATACTATGTAAGATCTAGGAAGTCTCACTAAAACATGTTTTTAAATTTTATTAGTCAATAGTGTGGTTAAAAGACTAATCTTTAATTTGTCATTGTATGAGTTATACTGGTAATCCTTCCGAATATTGGTTTTGAACACATTTAGTCCAAACCCATTGGAATTTATTGTTCCTCTATACTTGTCCAATTGGATGTGATTATTCACTCTTAAGGACCACTTAAGAGTTGTTTCCTCTAGACTTAGTCTATTAAGATTAATCTATTTTATCACCCCTGAGATTTTGTCTTGGCAAGCTTTAGATAATGTTTTCATTATTACCTTAAGTACTTCTTCAACTTCCATTTATTAGTTACCTCAAGGTTTGAGTACTACTACCTTGAAATAAACTCCGATCTTTAATCTAGACATACTTCTGAAATTACTCGTATATTAGTGGCTTCTTTTAATCTTATGAAAATAAGCTTAATGTTATCATAAGTTAGTACTTCTTCTTCAACCTTTACTTGGATTTCGGATCACAGTACTTCCATTTACTGTTTACTCTCCCCCTTAGGGTTTACTAATGGTCTCTAAACTGCCTATAGAGTAACCATTGGCTTTATAACTAGAATGTAGGGCTTTGACTAGCTTATTCTCTACCTAGTTAGGGTCTCACGAAAGATTGTACGGTGTATCTACACAATTGTGGATCTCTGAAGTGAATCTTTCAGCATTATTTGTCTAACTTACTATTTAGACACTTTCGTTTTGATAGGTCTAACTTTGCGAAGCGTTTTAGAAATCTGTCACTTAATATTTTATACTCCTTTAGGTCTTACTTAGCTTAGGCCAAGTTTTATGCTCTTTATGCAACCATTAAGATGATCTTGTTAACTAAGTCAACCAACACCGGCTACGGACAAGATACCAACTGTGGATCAAATACCAGTTGCAGCTCATCCTAGTTTGTAGGTATTACCCTACGGCTTCCAACATCCTTATGGCATTCTCTCTGAACTGTCAGAGCTTGAATACCATTTTTCTTCGAAACTTCATATTTACATGTATTCATGATACTTCCATGAACTTGGTACAATTACTTTATTAACTTCCTATCAACATCACTTATTTTAGGTGAACTCTAAGTTCATGACTCCTTATTGCTCCAAGTATGTTCTACGCTTGTCACATCCCAAGATTTTCCAAATCTTGCAATGTGAAAAATAAAATAAACAAAATAAATTATTGTTGAATTTTAGGGTGAAAAGAAACTTTTTGTTTCTAAATGGAAACTTAAAATCCCATCTTGAACAAACTTTGGTAAAAGTTTGAATTCAACAAAAATTCAAATCAAGAGAATTGCATTCCTCATAAAATGCATCTGGAAATTTAAACACTTGGAAAATAAAATCCAAACCCTAAAACCCTAATGGAATAAAAATCATTTCCAAGTTATCTCCAAGCCCATGGATTTGATCCATATAAATTCTTGTCAACAAACATTTACAAATGATCAAGAAAGACAAATAGAAATATTATAAAGCCATAGAAATTGGTTTCACTTAATTTGGAGCCATAGATAAAATCTTATGAATTTTAATAAGATAAAGGAATTGAATTCCCAAAGCTAATAAAGCACTTATCTAAAATCCATACAAATGGTGAGCAAATAATCCTAAAGATATTTAAAAGGATAAATAAATATTAAATAAGATTTTATAAATTGGAATCACCAAGTTTGGATCTCTAAATAAAAAGATATGGATTTTATAAGATGAAGAAAGAAATGTTAAATAAAGAATATATAAAGACCAAATCAAATCTTGGCCAAATCCATAAGCAAATGGAATGAATATAATCCAAATACAAATAAAATAAAAGGATAAAGAATTTCCAAAATAAAATAAGATGACATTAACCATTCTATCCCTATTTTAAGAAAGACAAATCTCTAATAAGAATGATCATTTAAATCATGAGAAAATAATATTTTGGAATTTACCCAAGTGGATTAAAAGTTATTTAATTAACTTAAATAATAAGATCAAAGAAAACTTCCAAATAAAATTTAGGGAATTAAAACTATATTTAATTCCATTGGAAATAAAACAAATACCCAATTCAAATGATTTATGAATCATATTAAAAACTTTCCAAATAATTCAAGATGAATTATTTGAACCCAAATAAACAAATAAAAACCTACTGAAAGGAATTGGAAAGTTTAAAGAATTTAAATGGTGTTTGAAAATATTATTAAATTTTATTTGATTTAAAACAATGGCCTTTTTTAATTAAAAGACCCCAAAAAGAATAAAATATTATTCTAAAAAATTGACTTCAGATTATACTGCTAACTAGTATTTAAACCCACACAAAATTTGGTAAATATTTGAATTCAAATGGATGCTTGAAATGATTAAATAAAACCAAAACAGAATAAAAGAAAAGGAAAAAGAAAAACAAACAAAACAAAAAAATGTTAAAGGACTCAGCCCAGCCGGGCAGCCCAACAAGGGCCAACAGCCACTCCCTCTCTTTCCCGCAAGAAAATGTTTCGCACCCACATATGAACCCGCAAGGTCGCTGACCGAAGGACCCCACCGCCTCCTCCTCTCTCTCACTGCCAAGCGGACCCCACGCCCACGTCACCGTCTTCAACCCCGCGGTGACCACGCCCCCTTTCCTCCTCACCGTTTCTGCCGATTAAACGCCGACGTCAATACGCCTTAATGCCGTGTTAATCCCTCGTCGTGACCACGCAGTAATAAACGCCAGGCTTCCCTCTCCCTTCTCCCCCAGACCACACCCCACAGGAGCCACCAGGCTGCACAAATTTCTCCCTCGAAGCTTCTCTGTCCGACGACACTCCGGCTTATCTAAAATCCATACAAATGGTGAGCAAATAATCCTAAAGATATTTAAAAGGATAAATAAATATTAAATAAGATTTTATAAATTGGAATCACCAAGTTTGGATCTCTAAATAAAAAGATATAGATTTTATAAGATGAAGAAAGAAATGTTAAATAAATAATATATAAAGACCAAATCAAATCTTGGCCAAAGCCATAAGCAAATGGAATGAATATAATCCAAATACAAATAAAATAAAAGGATAAAGAATTTCCAAAATAAAATAAGATGACATTAACCATTCTATCCCTATTTTAAGAAAGACAAATCTCTAATAAGAATGATCATTTAAATCATGAGAAAATAATATTTTGGAATTTACCCAAGTGGATTAAAAGCTATTTAATTAACTTAAATAATAAGATCAAAGAAAACTTCCAAATAAAATTTAGGGAATTAAAACTATATTTAATTCCATTGGAAATAAAACAAATACCCAATTCAAATGATTTAGGAATCATATTAAATACTTTCCAAATAATTCAAGATGAATTATTTGAACCCAAATAAACAAATAAAAACCTACTGAAAGGAATTGGAAAGTTTAAAGAATTTAAATGGTGTTTGAAAATATTATTAAATTTTATTTGATTTAAAACAATGGCCTTTTTTAATTAAAAGACCCCAAAAAGAATAAAATATTATTCTAAAAAATTGACTTCAGATTATACTGCTAACCAGTATTTAAATCCACACAAAATTTGGTAAATATTTGAATTCAAATGGATGCTTGAAATGATTAAATAAAACCAAAACAGAATAAAAGAAAAGGAAAAAGAAAAACAAACAAAACAAAAAAATGTTAAAGGACTCAGCCCAGCCTGGAAGCCCAACAAGGGCCAACAGCCACTCCCTCTCTTTCCTGCAAGAAAACGTTTCGCACCCACATATGAACCCGCAAGGTCGCTGACCGAAGGACCCCACCGCCTCCTCCTCTCTCTCACTTCCAAGCGGACCCCACGCCCACGTCACCGTCTTCAACCCCGCGGTGACCACGCCCCCTTTCCTCCTCGCCGTTTCTGCCGATTAAACACCGACGTCAATACGCCTTAATGCCGTGTTAATCCCTCGTCGTGACCACGCAGTAATAAATGCCAGGCTTCCCTCTCCCTTCTCCCCCAGACCACACCCCACAGGAGCCACCAGGCTGCACAAATTTCTCCCTCGAAGCTTCTCTGTCCGACGACACTCCGACGACAATTCCGACTGAACCCTGCCGCCCCTTTCCTCCTCGACCAAGCTCACATACTCCCCACCTCTTAGCGCATCTCCTCGTAGCACTAGCTCGCCCCCGCATGCCCCGCAGCCTTGGTTCCGTCCATGTCTGAGCACCACCGAGGATGAACTCGACTCCGGCGAGCTATAGCCGACGACCTCGTGCGCCCCTTGCTCACTGGTGAGTATTATCGTGATCCTTGAACTCGTGTGCACCTTCCTGATGCGTTATTTTTCTCGTTTGTGTCCCAGAGACCCGCCTTCGACCACGGCCGTGCGTGCCCGAGCCCGCAAGCTACTCCGGCGAGAGATTGACAGCAACCTTGTGCGCCCCTTGCCTTCCCGCGAGTACCTTGAGCTTCGCCGTGATCTCCTGAACCTGGTGAGCATCTCCTTACTCTTCCTTGCTTCCTCTAGCACCAGCTCCGCCGCTAGCCGAGCACCACCGCCGCACGCAGCTGTCGAGCGCCGCCAGAACATGGTCAGGGTGATGATGGCCATTAGATGATGATCTAATGGATGCGATAGAATCACTTAACGCCGAAGGGGTATGCAATCTGTGTCGTGCGATGTAACTTAATCCAGCGGTCCTCAGTGCATGATCCGAACGAATCGGTACCAGCCAGTAGCAAACAACCATGTGTCCCTGTCCGTTTGATTTAAAACAGATTTGATCTATTAGATGCAAGATTTTGTAAAATCTATAACTTTTAATCTACACGTCCAAATTTTGCAAACTTTATATCAATGGATTCAGAAAGACAAGTCCTAGCCAACCATACACTTTGTTTAGTAAAAAGCTTCTGTTAAACTGATTGTTTTTGCAGAAACTTATGTATGCTTGTTTAGAATATAAAAATTGTTCTAAAATGATTTTGGGGATAAAATCTTTGGCAAATGGTTTGTTTTGAACCTACTGACCCTAGAAATCAATTGGTGGTTTCAAAACTGTATTTAGTGAAGCAAAAGAATGAATCTTGGATTTAAACCATTTCTAGTCAAATAAAAATATAATTTAATTATTAAAAATGTTTTGTAGGAAACCTTTGAGAAATGTTTTGAAAATAAACTCTATGACCCTAAACACAAGGTTTTATGGTTTGTAAACATATTTTGTGAAACCTATAGAATTTTGCCTTATTAAAAGCATTTCTTCACCACATAAAATAATGACTTGATCTAAAAATGGTTTATGAAGTAAAATCTTATACAAACGATTTTGCTACTTTATAAAATGACCATTAGGTGTTTTCAAATGTTCATGAACCATTAGAAACCACTTTTTCAAATAAAACATTGCTTGCATGCATTGCTTTGTTTTTATCATTCTATGTGATGAATTGCTTGAATGGTAGATTGAAATATTGTTTGCTTGATTGAATTGTAGTGACTTGAAGTGTGTGAACATTGCAAAGATCAAGGAGTGAACTTATACCCTCTACCAAAAAGGCAAGTGATGCTTCATACTTTGTCCCATTATTTTCACTATGCATTAGTGATATTTCTAAGTAGGACTTGCATGGAATTTTGCTAAGTATAAACCATGCTATGGGAAAACCTAGTAGATGAAACCTTAGTAGAATTTCCTAAGTTAAGATTCCTACTACTATCATGCTTAGCTTAGATAATAGAAAACAAGGGTGGAATATATATTCATGCTATGAAAAATTTCTAAGTCTGAGGACTTGTGTTTTTGTTTAATAAAACAACTAAGTTAATGAATCACCTGGGTGGAATGGAAGGAATGGTTTGTGTTGAGTGGTCATGCAAGTCCAGTATGCTGGGGAAAACTTGGTGTCTCACTTGTGGATGGCCACCCAGGAACAAAGAGATTTGAGATGTCAAATGTTGAGAAGCTTCAAGTGCAGCCACTTGGCATTATGGGCTCTGCCTGGATCATATAGGTTGAAATAACTTAGCCAAATGGACAGTTGGTGGTAGGGGATTGATAGGTTGGAGCGCGTCCATTATGGTCTAAGGGAAGGCTTCTGAAAGATCTTGTCTTGGTGAAACCAAGTCTTGTGGGGAAAGTGTATAACCTCTGCAGAGTGTAAAATCTAAGTACTTAGCCATGTCCCTGGCAAAGGACAATTTGAGCATCAAGACATGGAAGCTATCAAGAATCTCATCATCCAAATTTCTAAGTTAAAAACTTGTGGTTGAACAAGGGTTGAAAGGATCACCAATTTCTATTGGGGGATGCCTTGGGAAAGATTTTTGTCAAACAAAAACTTAGTGTTTTCAAATGATAAGGAAAATCTATTTTGAGCAAAGCAAGCCTAAGCTCCACTTATCCAAATGCATATAGATGATAGACTCCACTATACTACCATAGTATCACTTGCCAATACAATTCAAATGTATTGACCCTTGTGGCTGTAACTTGTTATGTTGCAGGTTTGATTTATATTAGTGAAGTTAAATGATTAGGATTACAAGTCTACAACCAACATGTCTGCCTGTGGCACTTTGAAGATGAAGGACCCCATGCTATTGTTATATTCTGCTGCATTGTAATGAGATAGCCAAATGAGCTATGTAAGATGTAATAAATTATTTTATTCCTGGTTATAAAGTTGTATTATGACCTTTGTTTCTTGATATTACATCTTAACTGTGGATGCTAGCTATTGATCCAGGGACTAGCATTGCAATCACATGGATCCTTTTCCTTTATAAAGGAGGGATCTTACAGATGGTATCAAAGCATTGTGTTGCCTGTAGGATTGTAACCCTAGGATTGGACAAAACCCCTTAGAAAATAGGAGTTGTTTTTGTTCCAAAACTTATTTACAAACAATCTTGTAAACTCTTTCCTCAACCATTTTGGTTTTAACTCTACATCTCTTCTATTTCAACTTGATGGATAAAGCCTTCTCCATGGCCAAATACTTCACCATGAGCTAAGGACTTCATCAACTCTAATGACTTCAACATCTTCAACTCTAATGACTTCAACATCTTTAACTCTAATGACTTCAACATCTTCACCAAGGACTTCAACCTTGGATATCACTAAGGATACAAGTGAGACAAGAAATATTACTCAAAACTTGAAGACTAAGGAAACACAAAAGGAAACATCATCACCTTGAAGTTTTGAGACCAAGATGCAAGAAATTCTCTAAGGATAAAAGATCTTTTTCATAAAGAATCAACTAAGAAGGATGGAAAGATTTCAAGTGAATCATATAGATGGACCACCATATTTAGTTAAAGTCAAACTCACCAACTTATGTGGTGTAACAAAAATATTTTTGGTTGCCTAAAAATATGCTTGAAACTTGTTGTTGAATGGAAATTTTGTTTGTGATTGCTTGCACATTGTTTGTGTGAATTGTGATGTGTGTGATTAGAATTATTCCCTTAGAAATATTTTGCCTATTCTAACCCCAAACCAACCCAAACAGATGACTTCTCCAAGAGACTCCAACATCAAGGATGGTGACAACAACAACCAAGAGGTCAACATGAGAGACCAACCGCTTGCAAGAAAAACCCAGTTGAACCAAGTGACAACTCAGTTTTTAGCCAACAACAATGAGATAGACCCAACCATGCAAAAAGTTGTGGAAACTCAATCCCAATTGTTGCAAGGGATGGCCACTCAAATGATCAACATGGGAGACAACTCTTCCAAAGGAGTTTGTGACAACAAGGATGACAAAGATGTTATTCTAGAAGGAACCCAAGCTTGCAATATTTGTGGAGACAGGGATCATACTTCCAAGGAGCATGAAGATCAATGCCCCAACTGTGAAGAGAAACATCCAGCTAATCGATGCCCCACATCTCAAGCTACTTGTTACCTATGTGAAGGAAATAATCATGTCCCTATCCAATGCACCATCTATTCCATAGTTGAACAAAGGAAACAAGGTGGAGTGCAACAACTGATTGTAGACTACCATGAGAGAGCCAATTCTACCAAGAAGGATGAAGACAAAGGAAAATATCAGCTTGTACCTCCCAGCAATACGACCCAATTTAAAGGACCAAAGAGGAGACATATGTATTATCCAAGGAGTAATAAAAGGTCAAGGAGACCAGGAGCTGTTCCTACCTTTGAGATAACATATGAAGAACATGAATTAGAAGCACTCCTAGCTTTGGAGAAACCCAAGAAAAAGAAGGACAAAAGCCATGTGCAATGTGGTCATTGCAAAGAAATGGGACACTATGCCAGTGAATGTCCAGAGAAGAAGAAGTATAAGGAGATTAGCCAAGTGTGGTGCAACAACTGCAAAGAGCTAGGCCATTATGTAGAAACTTGTCCACAGAAGATACGTGAAGAACACAATCTTATCACATGTTACAATTGTGGTAACCAAGGACATTATGCAAGCAATTGTCCAGAAAAGATGAAGCACAAGATAAAGCCTATGAAGGATCTCAGCCTTGTCACCTGTTTCAAGTGTGGAAACAAAGTACACTATGCAGATGTTTGCCCAGAGAGATTTCAACAAGATCCCAAGAAAGCCAAGATGTAATCTAGTTGGAAAATTTTTAAGGGTGGTAGTACCCTGGTTGTTTTGAGCCAACTTGTACCCCTAGCCTCCCCAAATCTCGGGACGAGATTTATTTTAAGGGTGGTAGCCTGTCACATCCCAAGATTTTCCAAATCTTGCAATGTGAAAAATAAAATAAACAAAATAAATTATTGTTGAATTTTAGGGTGAAAAGAAACTTTTTGTTTCTAGATGGAAACTTAAAATCCCATCTTGAACAAAATTTGGTAAAAGTTTGAATTCAACAAAAATTCAAATCAAGAGAATTGCATTCCTCATAAAATGCATCTGGAAATTTAAACACTTGGAAAATAAAATCCAACCCCTAAAACCCTAATGGAATAAAAATCATTTCCAAGTTATCTCCAAGCCTATGGATTTGATCCATATAAAGTCTTGTCAACAAACATTTACAAATGATCAAGAAAGACAAATAGAAATATTATAAAGCCATAGAAATTGGTTTCACTTAATTTGGAGCCATAGATAAAATCTTATGAATTTTAATAAGATAAAGGAATTGAATTCCCAAAGCTAATAAAGCACTTATCTAAAATCCATACAAATGGTGAGCAAATAATCCTAAAGATATTTAAAAGGATAAATAAATATTAAATAAGATTTTATAAATTGGAATCACCAAGTTTGGATCTCTAAATAAAAAGATATGGATTTTATAAGATGAAGAAAGAAATGTTAAATAAAGAATATTTAAAGACCAAATCAAATCTTGGCCAAAGCCATAAGCAAATGGAATGAATATAATCCAAATACAAATAAAATAAAAGGATAAAGAATTTCCAAAATAAAATAAGATGACATTAACCATTCTATCCCTATTTTAAGAAAGACAAATCTCTAATAAGAATGATCATTTAAATCATGAGAAAATAATATTTTGGAATTTACCCAAGTGGATTAAAATATATTTAATTAACTTAAATAATAAGATCAAAGAAAACTTCCAAATAAAATTTAGGGAATTAAAACTATATTTAATTCATTGGAAATAAAACAAATACCCAATTCAAATGATTTATGAATCATATTAAATACTTTCCAAATAATTCAAGATGAATTATTTGAACCCAAATAAACAAATAAAAACCTACTGAAAGGAATTGGAAAGTTTAAAGAATTTAAATGGTGTTTGAAAATATTATTAAATCTTATTTGATTTAAAACAATGGCCTTTTTTAATTAAAAGACCCCAAAAAGAATAAAATATTATTCTAAAAAATTGACTTCAGATTATACTGCTAACCAGTATTTAAACCCACACAAAATTTGGCAAATATTTGAATTCAAATGGATGCTTGAAATGATTAAATAAAACCAAAACAGAATAAAAGAAAAGGAAAAAGAAAAACAAACAGAACAAAAAAAATGTTAAAGGACTCAGCCCAGCCGGGCAGCCCAACAAGGGCCAACAGCCACTCCCTCTCTTTCCCGCAAGAAAACGTTTCGCACCCACATATGAACCCGCAAGGTCGCTGCCCGAAGGACCCCACCGCCTCCTCCTCTCTCTCACTACCAAGCGGACCCCACGCCCACGTCACCGTCTTCAACCCCGCGGTGACCACGCCCCCTTTCCTCCTCGTCGTTTCTGCCGATTAAACGCCGACGTCAATACGCCTTAATGCCGCGTTAATCCCTCGTCGTGACCATGCAGTAATAAACGCCAGGCTTCCCTCTCCCTTCTCCCCCAGACCACACCCCACAGGAGCCACCAGGCTGCACAAATTTCTCCCTCGAAGCTTCTCTGTCCGACGACACTCCGGCGACAATTCCGACCGAACCCTGCCGCCCCTTGCCTCCTCGACCAAGCTCACATACTCCCCACCTCCTGGCGCATCTCCTCGTAGCACCAGCTCGCCCCCGCATGCCCCTAAGCCTCGGTTCCGTCCATGTCTGAGCGCCACCGAGGATGAACTCGACTCCGGCGAGCTATAGCCGACGACCTCGTGTGCCCCTTGCTCACTGGTGAGTATTCTCGTGATCCTTGAACTCGTGTGCACCTTCCTGATGCGTTATTTTTCTCGTTTGCGTCCAAAAGACCTGCCTTCGACCACGGCCGTGCATGCCCGAGCCCGCAAGCTACTCCGGCGAGAGATTGACAGCAACCTCGTGCGCCCCTTGCCTTACCGCGAGTACCTTGAGCTTCGCCGTGATCTCCTGAACCTGGTGAGCATCTCCTTACTCTTCCTTGCTTCCTCTAGCGCCAGCTCCGCCGCTAGCCGAGCACCGCCGCCGCGCGCAGCCGTCGAGCGCCGCCGGAACATGGTCAGGGTGATGATGGCCGTTAGATGATGATCTAATGGATGCGATAGAATCACTTAACGCCGAAGGGGTATGCAATCTGTGCCATGCGATGTAACTTAATCTAGCTGTCCTCAGTGCACGATCTGAACGAATCGGTACCAGCCAGTAGCAAACAGCCACGTGTCCCTGTCCGTTTGATTTAAAACAGATTTGATCTATTAGATGCAAGATTTTGTAAAATCTATAACTTTTAATCTACACGTCCAAATTTTGCAAACTTTATATCAATGGATTCAGAAAGACAAGCCCTATCCAACCATACACTTTGTTTAGTAAAAAGCTCTGTTAAACTGATTATTTTTGCAGAAACTTATGTATGCTTGTTTAGAATATAAAAATTGTTCTAAAATGATTTTGGGGATAAAATCTTTGGAAAATGGTTTGTTTTGAACCTAATGACCCTAGAAATCAATTGGTGGTTTCAAAAATGTATTTGGTGAAGCAAAAGAACGAATCTTGGATTTAAACCATTTCTAGTCAAATAAAAATATAGTTTAATTATTAAAAATGGTTTTGAAGGAAACCTTTGAGAAATGTTTTGGAAATAAACTCTCTTACCCTAAACACAAGGTTTTATGGTTTGTAAACATATTTGGTGAAACCTATAGAATTTTGCCTTATTAAAAGCATTTCTTCACCACATAAAATAATGACTTGATCTAAAAATGGTTTATGAAGTAAAATCTTATACAAATGATTTTGCTACTTTATAAAATGACCATTAGGTGTTTTAAAATGTTTATGAACCATTAGAAACCACTTTTTCAAATACAACATTGCTTGCATGCATTGCTTTGTTTTTATCATTCTATGTGATGAATTGCTTGAATGGTAGATTGAAATATTGTTTGCTTGATTGAATTGTAGTAAGTGTGTGAACATTGCAAAGATCAAGGAGTGAACTTATACCCTCTACCAAAAAGGCAAGTGATGCTTCATACTTTGTCCCATTATTTCACTATGCATTAGTGATATTTCTAAGTAGGACTTGCATGGAATTTTGCTAAGTATAAACCATGCTATGGGAAAACCTAGTAGATGAAACCTTAGTAGAATTTCCTAAGTTAAGATTCCTACTACTATCATGCTTAGCTTAGCTAATAGAAAACAAGGGTGGAATATATATTCATGCTATGAAAAATTTCTAAGTCTGAGGACTTGTGTTTTTGTTTAATAAAACAACTAAGTTAATGAATCACCTGGGTGGAATGGAAGGAATGGTTTGTGTTGAGTGGTCATGCAAGTCCATTATGCTGGGGAAAACTTGGTGTCTCACTTGTGGATGGCCACCCAGGAACAAAGAGATTTGAGATGTCAAATGTTGAGAAGCTTCAAGTGCAGCCACTTGGCATTATGGGCTCTGCCTAGACATATAGGTTGCAATAACTTAGCCAAATGGACAGTTGGTGGTAGGGATTGATAGGTTGGAGCGCGTCCATTCTGGTCTAAGGGAAGGCTTCTGAAAGATCTTGTCTTGGTGAAACCAAGTCTTGTGGGGAAAGTGCACAACCTCTGCAGAGTGTAAAATCTAAGTACTTAGCCATGTCCCTGGCAAAGGACAATTTGAGCATCAAGACATGGAAGCTATCAAGAATCTCATCATCCAAATTTCTAAGTTAAAAACTTGTGGTTGAACAAGGGTTGAAAGGATCACCAATTTCTATTGGGGATGCCTTGGGAAAGATTTTTGTCAAACAAAAACTTAGTGTTTTCAAATGATAAGGAAAATCTATTTTGAGCAAAGCAAGCCTAAGCTCCACTTAGCCAAATGCATATAGATGATAGACTCCACTATACTACCATAGTATCACTTGCCAATGCAATTCAAATGTATTGACCCTTGTGGCTGTAACTTGTTATGTTGCAGGTTTGATTGATATTAGTGAAGTTAAATGATTAGGATTACAAGTCTACAACCAACATGTCTGCCTGTGGCACTTTGAAGATGAAGGACCCCATGCTATTGTTATATTCTGCTGCATTGTAATGAGATAGCCAAATGAGCTATGTAAGATGTAATAAATTATTTTATTCCTGGTTATAAAGTTGTATTATGACCTTTGTTTCTTGATATTACATCTTAACTGTGGATGCTAGCTATTGATCCAGGGACTAGCATTGCAATCACAGGGATCCTTTTCCTTTATAAAGGAGGGATCTTACAACACTAGACTTCCTTCTTATATCTGGCTAAGAATAACCTGAGCTTGATCTATCCTCCAAATTGGATTGATACTCCTTATATTTGGCTTTACCCTTCATGTAGGTCTTCATCTTGGTCTTTGGAACTCGTCTCTCCCTTACACGAATTCCCATTCCTATCTAGGTCTATAACATTAAGTAATAACTGTATGTTGCAACATGCATTTGCACATCAAGTCAAACTTCATGTACAGATCTAGTCAATCAATGAGATCCAAGAAAACCAAATAAATCCAAATGTGGTACATATAACACGCAATATTCTAAGCCCGGAATATAATAGTTGAGTATAGTATCTCTAGAATTCAGGCTTAGTTGTGTAGTATATGACACCTCCTCGTATAGGTTTTCATTATGATACTTAGCACATAGGTTCAAACTATACTTTGTCTCAATATTTACCCTAATTGCTCAATTGCAATAAGATAAATTTAAGCAAGGTGATCTCAATTTGGTTTTGACTAACCTTTAATCTCACTTTTGGAATGGCTAATATACCCTACTTTTCTTCATTGGTAAACTAACCTCACATGATAACTCCAAAAGACTAATCAGATTTTATTACTATCTTAAACCAAAGATTATTAGAGATTTTTAGCACCTAAAACTTCTATCATAGCTCTACGATGGTATTTTCATACTTCTACTTCAAGATAATTTACTAAGTTTTTGTCATATTTATACTTATATCATGGTTTCGGAGCTAATCTCACCATGATCTTATTATGTTTTACCTATACATCATGATTTAAGAGTTAATCTAGCCATGATGACCTTGTTTCACATTACACTATCATTAATCCTATCATAACTCCACTTCATCACGTAGAATTCTCTAATGAATTCCACATGATTACTACTTAGTACATCCACATTTATCCTAATGATATTCATCATGTTGTCTTTGGTATCAACTGACACTAGGATTTTACTGTTCTTCCTAAATTCTAGGATTAGGCTACACCATTAAGACTACTTCAATTGATGGCTTACACTTTCCTAAAGTATCATGGTGGTTTATGTCTCCCTCGGAAGACACTAAATAGCACTATACCAAGAGAAGATAAAATAATTACTCCTAAGAAAGAATGACTTGAGCATCTGACTTAGGTGTGACAAGATTATCCTCAAGTGGACACTCATCACAAGTCATATGAATATTTGGTTTAGATAAGATGGCTCCTATAGTCACTATCCAACCTACAGATCTTCCTAAAAGGCTTTCAATCCTAAGGTCAAAGAATATGCTCTGATACCAACTGCGGTGACCCAGCATACCACTGCATGATGTAGTACACTATAGTCGTTGACATAACACCAACGAAACACCGTTCACTAGTATTACATCCCTCAGAGTGGTAGAACAGAAACACAGCAGGTCCAAGACATGACTATAGGTTACAACTCAACTCTTTACACAAGATCCAGAGAACACTCTAGGTTAAAGAGAGAGAAAGAAACTTCTTACGAAGAAGAATCGGGAATAAATAACTCATAGCTACCATACTCATAAAACTAGTAGCTGAACTACTAGGCTTGCATTGCTGCTATTGCAATACTCTACAGAAGTAGGTTCTATGGTTAGAAATTCTATTCTTATCTAATCAGCAACTCATCTTCACTTGAGTTGATGTATATGCTGACTTCCTTGACTTCATTGAAGAGTTTTAGCTTTTAATGATGATTCCTAGAGCATAACTTGATGTAGACTTCGTATGTACTGGCTTTAGAACCTAGCAAGGGTTAAGAAGATACTTTGAGTACGAGCATACTCAGCAAGTTCACTAGAAAAGGAGTGTTTGATGCACTATAGCTACAGCCACAGACCATAGGTCGTAGGCAATGCAAGTTTTCATAAACATTTCTTCAAAGGTTGCTTTTATTCTGAAAAGCTATGTCCGTCAGCCTTCACGGGTTTACCAGAACTTTCATGGAGTTCCTTTCCCGCCACGTTCGCAGCTCTTCCCGGAACAGGGAGTAACAAGTTACAGTTCTTACACTTTGCAGAGGTGCGTCACTTTACCCATGAGAGATCTTAGCTTTGTTGCACATCCGAATTGCAGGTTCGTTCACACTTCCTTGGCGTGAGGCCCAGACTAAGATCCAAGCTAATCACTGCCTTCTCTGCGACCCCGCATGTCTCCTTGGTGTACGCCAGCCCACCTATTGAATTACGCAATTGGCAGTACAGACCGTTCAGATGCCGGAACTATCGTGGGACGTTGAGGGCTCCCACCATATGCTGCATATCCTCTACGAATTACCATATAATATGCACGCTACGAGTGATAACAGACACGACCCGCACATCCAGCTCCATGCGAGAGGGAAAAGATACAACTGACTTCTCCGTCCCATTCCAAATCTCATGGTCAACGCGTTATATACGGCGCAAGAATCACTGGCGACATTGGTTGTTAAGTCCTAGATAATATGTTCCTTTACCACCGGAACTCTTATAGTAGGTTATTACCTCATGGTAAATAACCTATAGTCACATTATTATGAAAATAGTGTTTTCTGACCTTTTTCAAATGCAGGTGATGACAACACTGGATTTGTAAAATACTTTACAGAAAATAATCAAAGGACATGAGCAAGTGTGAACTTTCCTTTTGTGATTGCAAGATTATGCACTCACGATCTTCAAGACAATATAAGATCCAATAGCTGAAATCTGCATCATTGGTCCGGTAAGGACTAATGTTTAAAGAAGCAAGATGCTTTTATGCATAAGTAATGTAATGCAAGTTGATAAACGTGAATCCCGAGGATAACGTTGTTCTAGGGTTTGGATACTGGAAATGGTTTCCCTGGAATGTGTTGCCCTTTTAGATTAAGTTTCACACTTGTGCTTATTATTAAGGCTTGTGAGTATGTGTGAAACAATATGTACACATAATGGCATACAACAATAAGATATACTAATGAGATGTGCTACTCAAGGACTGTTTATATGAGAATTATCTTATCTTCAAGTTTTACTTCGCAAATAATGGTATTTATAAAGAACTTAAGTATTAACAATCTTGTTATACAAGTAAAGTATAAAGTAATGTGACTGTGATTAGTTGTCATTTGTTTTTCTGAAGTGGCAAAAAGAATAACATTTGAAGAAAAGATTTCCTTACTAAGGTTTAAACAATCTTTGTGGTTAATTAAATGTGATTGATGTTGTTTGTGCTTGCTTGAATAGTTTGTACTTGAGATGCTTTATAACTTAATTATAACAGACCAAAGTTAACTATAAAACATATAATAAAGTATTTAGCATCATACTTAAAGCTTTGCAAACTAAAGGTAACTTTAAGGATGTAGATAGACTTAGGGTGTATTACTTATGATACTTGTATCTTGTTCACTTTATATTGTTTCCTTAGAGTTACTTAAGAATGGCATTACTTTCATTTGAGTAGTGGTTTATTAACTTTATAGTGGAATAGAATCATTTATCGTTTTATAAAGGTGTCGTTATGATTTATAATTAAGGAAGTAACAACACTTAACTATTCATGGACTCACTAAATTGTTTTAATTTGTTTACAAACTTGTGGTTGAAGTAAGTTAAGGGTTTTTTATTTAATCTCATTTATTCTGGAAGATTTTATACTTGGTAAAGATCTTTTTAGAAAATAAGCTACATAAATGGTTGAATGATAATTCAATAGAATTGAATTTAAAATGGGTTGAACCATTTTAACTTTATATTATAAATATTTAAGACTAGTATTACTTACTAGATCTAAATTGGCAATTTTAGGAATATTAACAAATTTTATTTACCTTTATATGAATTATCTATTAAGGAAATAAGTTTATACTTAAGTTATTCAAGTTGTTTAACTTTTTATTTAACTCAAAAGTGGAATATCACATTTTTAACATGTAGCTATTATTTTTGTGATCATTTTGGTATATTACATTTATTTTTGTGATTTATAAATAATAAGATATGATTTTAATAAGTTTTATTACTTTATAAATACTTAATACATAATAAATAATTAAGTAAGTGAAATAATAATACATGATTATAGTTTTAAATTATAGTTCTTATTTTTCTAAGATTTTTGGTATTTTATTTATATTTTTAACATTTACCATTATTAAAATATTAATTATTAAAGTTTTATTACTTATAAAACTTTTATTAAATAATATTTATTTAAATAATCATCATAATAATATTTGATAATGCTTTTAAGTTGTAGATTTTATTTTTCTGCAATTTTTCATATATTAAACATATTTTTATGAATTACAAAACAAAAGTTATTGATTTTATAAGATTGAATCATTTTATGAATTTTTTTAATTAAATAACTAAATGTGTTTATTAGGTAATGCTGATGTCAGCATGAAATGAAGAGTTTTTCTCACCAGAGCCTATCCTACCCCCAACCACTGACTGGTGGGACCTTTGCCATGTCATTTCTCTTGGTTTTTATTTATTACAGAAATCTTATCACAATTAAAATAATAAAAGAAAAATAGGAATATAACATCAGCGTGATGTTACGCTGACATCATTCCTGGATCATCCTCAGATCATGATTGGATTCGTGAATCGGGTGCATGCGCGGGGCTGTGCTTGGGCTTATCGGAAAGAGGGCGTCGCGGGGTACATTATAGTGGCGACACCGCCTTGAAATGGTCACCGGTGACGGCGGTGCAACACGGCGAGCGGTGGCGGCGTCGGGCTCTCGCGAGGAGGAAGATTCAGAGGGAGAGAGAGAAAGCGGAAAGGTGCTTGAGCACCGGTGGCTCACCAGGAGCATGATGGTGGTGGTGCCGAGGCGAGGCGAGCACGGGGGACGCCAGAATCGAGGGAGGAATTGGCGGCTGGAGCTCGGGAAGGCGGTGTCCTTGTCGACGATTGGGAGCTCCTCGCGTCGATTCCTTTTGCGGGGCTGCTCACCGCGGCGAGGCGAAGCTTCCAGGAGCCACGGTGAGGCTCGGGGCGGCCAGAGACGGCGGGGCTCAACGGTGTCTGTGAGCTCTAGGGTTAGGGTTTGCGCGCTGGAGAAGAGTGGAGAGGAAATTACGTGCTAGGGTTCGTATTTGGCGAGGCAGAGGGTTTTGTAGACGACGGCAGGCGGCGGCACAAATCCTGGTGCACGTCGGCGCGACGGAGCTCGACAGCGAGCTGCTTGCTCGATCCATCGGCGAGGAAGACAATGGGGAAAGAGACAACGAAGGGGTACGGCCCAGTGTCAGGCCGCACTTGGGCCAGATGGGCTATGTTCGGCTGCTTTTGGCGATGAGTAAGAGAGAGGGAAGATGGGCCATGGGCCTGGAACTGGGCTAATCTGTCTCTTTTTTTTTCTTTTACATTTTCTATATTCTGTTTTTATTTTCAGGTTTGAATTAGCATATTTAATTTGAATTTCTTTATAGAATTTTATTTGCTAAAAAATTGCAGCAACAATAAAGTTATTAAGAATCAATTTGTGAACTTTTATTATATATTGTGATATTTTCTTTATTTCCTTTATATATATACTTTTTCTATTATTATTTGTGAGGGCCCTTAATATGAATTTAATTTTACAAAAATTCATAAACTTATTATAGAATGTATTACTACTAACTAAGGATATTTTATTCTCATTAATATATAATATTAAGGCAACTTTTATATTTAGTGATCTTTGATAATTATTTAATAGATAAAGTTCTAAGTACTAATAGGGTTTGAAATTATTCTTTTGAATTTAAGAAATAGCAATAGATATATTTTATTATAACTAACTTAAAAGTTAAAGGTTTGAGGTTATAAATGTCTACCATGAATTATGGGAGTTTTAATATTTTTATATCCTTTGATAATTGTGAATAAGGTGAATGATTAAAACATATTATTTTTATGTTTATGATCATGAATGGCATCATCATTTAAAGTAAAATAGTGGGATTGTTTTCTAAGCTAACTTATGATAAAGAATTGATAAAGATGGTTCCTAAGCACCTATGATGATTATGGTTGAAAATGACAAAGATGTGCTCAAATGATTAATATAGGAAAATACTCCTATAAAGCATTGGGGAAATAGGATGATAGGTCAATTAGATGAAATAGATATTATGTTTGGTTAGAGATTTAGGGTTTAGGTTTTATCCACAATTTCTACCTTTCATACTTCAATAATCCTGGACTTCTAACTAAAGAATTCCTTTCCTAGATATTCTTCTCCTTCATATCCATCATCATGTGCTAACATGATGAGCTTTACTTCACAAGAATATTCTTATCCATTTTTTTATTCTTCTGAATCCATTTATAAATCCAATGAGCTTGACACTAAAGCTTTTCATAATCTTCTCATATCCATACTTGGTTATATCAACTACTCTGCTGTTGATAATCTCCAATCCAACAAGTGGTTACTTCTAACTCCAATCATACTCTTCCTTAATCATCCATCACTAATACTACTTCAGTAGATGCATATATCAAATTCTACTCTCCTTAAGTGTTTAGTATTTCCCAAGAGGAAGATACTACTTCTCTAATTCAATGTGCTCTAGCATCATCTTAATCATACTATCTTGTCTCTTCTTAACTCCAGTATCTAACATTCCAACCTCACATTATATTAATGTGACTTGTAATGTCTAATCTAGGATATTATATCTATATTATGGTTTAATCATGTTTTATCCACCAAGGTCACATATACATGGTATAAGCATTCAATATTGGTGAATAAGGCATGATCATTATAATCATTTGATCCTTTATGGTTCAGGTTTCCAGTTGCTAAACAAGGCTTCCATCCATCCAACATTACAGTTGAATTATAATTATCTTCTATTTAGCTCTATTGGATTAAGAGATATAATTTATTGACCATGCCTACTTGATCCAATAGGACTACTCCTGGTAACTATCTTTAGACTTCATCCTTGTAGTCTTCTTTGTTACCATATTGATTTGATTTCCTCCAATCACTCCCATCCTAGAGATGACATTTAAAACTAGCATCACTATTTACCTCTTCTTACTTCTTTCTTTATAAGCCTTAAGTGAATGCTATAATAAGGTTAAGAGTTGATAGATTAAGAATTGGTGAATCAATAGTTGATTCTCAACATGGATGAACAACAAATATAAGGATAGGATTCAATAGAGATGATAAGAATTGATATGGGAAGAAAAATATATGGTGAATGATCTTGACTTTTGTTTCTTTCCTACTCAATATCACTAGAGAGTTAAAGTTAGGTATTTCCATGATACTCATAGTATAAGTAGATGAGATTAAGATATAGTTGTTACATTCTTATTATTTGTGTTATATTTATAATTTGGTATTCATGAGTGGTTATAATGAATACTATGATATGATCACCTAAGGATCAAGTATAAATCACTAAGTAATGTATTAGGGTTTAATTTTTATTACATTTGATCTACCCTTAGATCAAATCATGTTTACCCAAAATAAGTTTTTAGCAAAGGTCATATTGAAACTTATCGCAGTCAACTTGGTGATCTACTTCAATTCCATCAAGTTAAGAGAAACTTCAATCACTTTGACAAGTTTTTATTTAAAAGCGCGAAAATTATTCAGATTTTCTATGCATGAATGCAATGCACACACCTATGTTGAACTTATTTCTAAGCTCTAATACTAGGATGTTACACTCCATCACATCTTGGTCTTGGGGTTTCCAACAAAGTGGTCCCACGTCAACACCGGAAGCACGCATCAGCAACTTCTAGGTTGTTATCCATGGTTTGCAGCCAATCATCGGCATCTAGGGTCTCTTTAGACTTAGTGAAGATAGGTGGATTGGTGTTCTGGAAATTCTTGATCTTGGATCCATGGTTGTCCTGATTTCCATGGCCTTGGTTGTTGTTTTCCATCTGAGAAATGTGCTAAAGGGTGGCTAAGTTGGCTTGACGTTCGGCTCTTTCAGCTTCACGGTCCGAAACCAACATTTGCAAGATTTGCAACATCGGGTCCGGGGATGAATTGCTTCCTCCGCGAGGCATCTGAAGATTGAGATAGATCATGAGAAAAGAGGGAAATTTCTAAGGTTTAGGTTTTTGTAAAGTTTTTGAAGTTTGACTCAGATATTTCTAGCAACTTGCTTTTCATTCATTCATAGCACACGATACAAACACACGCCACAACAAAGAAAAACAGATGGTTTTAAGAACCATTCTGGGAAACTACGATACAGTGGGACCGGATACAATTTTCGTAACGCTAGTGCTCAAGTGCTACTACTCCTCGGAGTCGGTGGCTTCATCCTCACCATCCTCATCATCATCAATGAAGGCGAATTCATCCTCATCGGTGAAAAAGTCCATGGCCTGGGCCTCTAGAAAGTCATCATCGTCACTGAGATAGGATTAGGGGTCTCCACAAAGGTCTTCCCCTGCATTCTCCCTCTCCTCGAGCTGCATGTCTCTCTCGTGGATGGTCTCCTCCAAGTCTGTGATCCGGTGACGAAGACGGGCAATGATGCGCTCATTCTTGTCGAGATGACGGCGACGAGACTGGTGATCCTTCACTAGCATGGCAATAGTCTGATCCTTATTGGCGGCGATGGCGTACTTGTGGTTGGCATAGGAGTGGGCATTGTCTAACTCCTTCTGACGGTCATACATCATGAAGCTGAGGTGGTACAATTGACTCTTCAGCTCATGGTGATGTGGTGCCTCCAGTGGCTGTCCCATAACATCACGCCTTGGATAGAACTCAAAGCGGGTACCCTTGATCTGATTGATACTCTGCCCACACAGACGGGCGAGAGCTTCTTGCATGGCTCTGGCAAGTCCATCGAGCCAGTTGTTCTCTCTCAAGGTGAACTGAATTTCCTCTGAGGTGGGGGCTTCAATCTTTCCTCGGAGACTTGCAACAACTAGCCATTGCAATTCCTCTCCTTCCTGATCGTTGAGCTGAGCTCCAAAGGACTCGGGGAGCGGACGCTCCAGCATTTCCGACAACTGGTCCAAGTCACGCTCAAAGATGAGATCTCCTCCATTCCCCAACTGATAGAACTTGCTATACTTCACGTACATCTATAAGAATATAGGATGAGTAAGTTAGTAGAGTGATCAAGTGTGTCAAATTTTATGGAAGTTTGCAAGAATTTTTGAGGAACATGAATTTTTATGAAAGAGTCTAAGTGATAAGAATGAGAATAAGTTTTCATAAATACTCACTTCTTCTTGATTTTGAAACTAAATTTTTGATTCTAACATCCATTCTAAACTAGGGTCTCCTATGGTCATGATGGCTCTGATACCAACTTGTCAACACCCGGATTTTTAATCCCATATGCCTGTTATGCCATACATCGCAATCCCAGGATTACCATTTTTGCGAGACATAACAGATTGGATATCACAGTACATCATCCATTACAAACCATACATAAGGTCTTACAACAAATAAAAGATCTCATGATCCAGTCTTAATACAATCATAGCAGCGGAATAACGTAATAATAACGGTAGCGTAGGCGAGACACCATCTTCATGGTCATAGACAATGCTGACGATGGGAAATGATCCTAGTTGTCATAACATTCTTGCTGTTCGTCCTCCTGATAGTCCTCTTCATAGTCTCGCCACGGGAATAGCCAGGGACAAAGCCATGAGTACTCTTTAAGTACTCGCAAACTACTACCAACAAGTGAAGTGGTTTCTGAGTAGGAAAATGCTAGGCTCTAGGTTGTTTTGCAAAAATCCAGATTTATCTCTACTGAGTTCAGAAGCAAAGAAATCTAGTTGAAAGTTTTATAACACCTAAGTGGGAACTTGAATTTCATATCACAACTCTATTGTGGTCAAGTCAAAGTCATGATTAATTTCACAAGTCATTTTGAAAACATCTAACGACGGAACAATATGGCCACTCCAACTGTCCATAACTGCGGACGCAACTATTCGAATAGTTTGACACTCTAGAGAGGTGGTACACTTTCACCACAACATTCGATACATCTGTCAGGAACAATCCTGAATTTACCATACTCAGTATGCGGATAATCAATCCTAACCTTTCAATTACACGCCCTAGTATAGGCACCTCTCCTGTGAGTTTGGCCTCCCAACCATGACCAACTGTCATCTTGGGAACTGCACAGGTGGACAATCTTCACAAGGTAGAAACAGCTCAAACCTTGGCCGCAAGGGAACCCATACTAAGCTATATAAATTTCCAATCAAGCCCTACCCAATTCTTCGGATATTGTGGTTGTACGGTAAAATTGGAATGATATTGCATCCAGAAAACCATCAGTTTTATAAAGGGCTAAGGCTCATGCCTCAACATTTTCATCATCAAAATCATCTGGTGTTCAAGAACACATGTCAAAACATTTCATTATAATGACTCATCATTCTAAGGTTTTCATAACCATTTTCACCAAGTAATCCCATCTAAAGTGATCAAGTTTTTATGCTTAGCACTAGCATATACAATTGGGGCTAAACACTAACGAAGGGTGGTAAACAAGTGTATCTTATCTAAGTTCAATCTCATGCCTCAGGGTGACACCAAGATTATCTAACTTAGTCCATGTTTTATGCTCTTTATGCTACCTTTAATAATCTTTCTAAGCTCTACAAGTCACTAATTAAACTCTAATAGAAAGCTTTGATAAAGAAATAAAATAATTAAGCTTGCAAGTAAAACTGGGATTTGGTATCATCAAGTGGGTATAATCACATATGCTTAAGGCATCTAGTTTGCATAGTTTTCATGCAAGGGTTAACTTGCAAAGTCAATAGCTTGCTAAGGTAACTTGTAGTGTTAGGCTTGCCTTGTGCAGAGCAGTGGTTGAAGTTCTCATCGGCTTCTTGTTCGTAGTATTCTCCTTCCTCCTCGTATCCTTGGTCGGTACTAGCGTCTATAAATAAATACGAGGTACACAATCACCAAACAATACTTAACTACTTTTATTTATCACACCAAGGTTTTCACTAGATGATCTAGCATCGTCACAAACATTACAATCACCAAAGCACTTGTCTTATTTATTTTATTTTTGGAAAAGTAATTTCTACTCATTGAAAAACTACTTAAGATTTAATATTCTCCAACTCAAACATGGGATCATGTTGACACATGTCATCACCACATATTCCAGTACATGGGAATGTGATTTAAAGTGGTGTCACGATTTAATAAGGTTTAACCTTTTTATTTTAATTAAATAAAGTGACTAGAATGGCCTATGAGGCATTCTTTTATTGCTTGACCATTATTTCTGCAAGTAAACCTAGATATTTTTATATATTCATAAAGGTCTTGTTAAATGAGATTTTTGAGAGTTGGAATCAACTCAAAATCTTTTGGGGTTAAATTTTGAAAAATGATTGAGTGCAGAAAAGCTTCTGCCTTGTCATTTTTACTATAGGTGATCTACAAATCTAAATGGTTTGAATCCAACGGGCTTGGATTAAGAATTCCAGTACCTTTCTAACAAAATTGGTTTCAAGCATTTTGGTTCAATGAATCATCCTGGGTTGATTTTTGAATCTAGGTACAGAACTATGTTTGAAACTAAAAGAATAAACTTAAATTCAAACTACTGGGTCACACGGGAATGTAAATGGGCAGGCCCACGTTGCACATCGCACGCGCGGGTGAGTTTAAGTGGATGACCCCACCAGTCAGTGAGACAGGGGATGTGAAGCAGTACGGGGTGATGTGGACTGCACGATCAAACTCTAATCTAACGGTTGGGACCTATCGTCTCCGTCGGGCAACTCCGGCGAGACAGAACCCTAGCGCGACCAGTGGGGGTTTACGGGGGATCACCGGGGCTCAGGCGAGGGTCGGCGATGGGGCGAACGACAAAGTCAACGACGGCGAACCTCCTGGTATTGGCGGCTTCTCCTGGGGCGGCTCCAATCGCTGGCTCCTCTCCTCCTCCTCCGCGGCAGACTCCGGCCAAATTCCAGCGACCTGCCGCTCGCCTTGCTCCGGGAATGAGTGGGGGTGGTTCTGAGAGAGAGGGGAGTGAGATGGTGTGCTGGAATCGAACAGGTGTGGTCTCTATTTATAGTGCCAAGAGGGGATGGACGGGCGCAGGTGGAGCTCGTCGTGGTCGTCGGCACAGTGGGCTAATGGCATGGGCGACAGTAGGGGTGGTGCTATGCTCCCTGGCGAAGCTCAACGGTATGGTTACGCAGCGTGGGGTGGTGCGAGACGGTCCGAACATTGCGGTGCTCTGGGCGGGTCCGACTTGAAGTTTTATGGAGCACCGTTGCTACGGGTGGCGCGACGGCGAACGGGGTTGTCTGGCGATCTCCTAGGATGGTGGTGATCACGCCTGCACGCGGCGAGGGCGGCGCGCGGTCTGTGGGTGCGTGTCGAGCGCGGCGCTCTGGCGCGCTCTCGGCATGGCGCATAGGCATAGGGCACGGCGATTCTCGGGTGGTCCAGTGGCTTGCTGCTCGTTGGCGTTGGACAGGGGGTGGCGATGGACGGTGGTGAGTGTCCCAGACAAGGTGGCTAGGCTTGGTGCTGCTCCTAGCTTGCTGTCGACCAAGGGGTGGCAAGGTGAGGCTCGGCATGCTCACCATTGATGGCAATGGCAAGCTCACAGTGGTGCTAGAGCTTGTTAACTAAGCTAGATGATCTACTAGTAGCCTATTGTGAGCCAGAGAGGGAACAAGTTAGGCCCAAATCACTGCTCACTATAGTGTTTGTTGTTTGTTTGATTTGTGTCTGCAAGGTGTTTGATGAAATGGCCGAAAGAGATTTCAATTTAATTTTTTTATTCAAACTTGGTGGGTGTACTAGTCACATACTCAGTAGTCTCTGGTTAGTTGAAAAGGTCAGGGGGGATTGGTTTGGTTGGGTTTTGAGAATTGGGTGATCTTCCCATATGAACTAGATTCAATTTTGAATTGTCATTTGAATCAAGTTGCCAAATGTTTCTATAAGTTTGAAAGGTGGGCTTTGGTTCACTTTTATTTGGTATAGCAAGGGGTGAAAATAAATAGAATTGTTTCTGTTTGAAATCTTAGACTAGAAACACTCAAAGTGGTCTAGTGAGCAAGATTGACAAAAATGACCATTTGCTTATTTGGTTTGTTTTTGAATTTCTCTTGATTTGTTTCTGCTTGGATTTGATTTAGATTATGTTGTTTTCATCTTTAAACCATTCCTTGCTATTCACATCAATCACACAACTCCATTCATGCATTCATACAATCATCACATACACACATGCATTCATATGATTAATAAAAGTTTTTGTTAACCCTAAATTTGGTGGTTGGAATTTGATAACCTTGTTCAATATTTTTGGGATGTTACAGTAATGGTGGTTTGCAGCAAGTAAACAAGTAACAATGGAAGATGTATCAATGGAAAAGATTGGACCGAGGTCCATAGTTCACTAGAGGTGCTCTCCTTAGATAAACAACATGGCATGAAGGGTAAACAAATTACAGCAGGGCAATTGATAGGAACTGATCAAGGCATAACAATGCAATTACTAGTCAGAAAGATCCTATGAGATTCAATTGCGCAATACAACAAGATACATAGACCGCCATCCAACTGCATCTATGACTAGAAGTCCACCTTTAGGTTATCATCCGACCCCCCTCCAGTATTAAGTTGCAAGCAACAGACAACTGCTTTAAGCAAAGTGTGTAAGGTAAACAGTCCACATGTTCCATGAACAAGAGACCGTTGTTTCCTCCCTAGTAGCAACAACACATCTACAACCGAAGAGATTTCTATCACTTCCCTTGGAAACTAGAGGCATGAACCCACTATCGAGCATAAATACCCCCTCTTGGAGTCACTAGCAACTACTCGGCCAAGATAGCTACTAACAATGGAGAGCATGCAAGATCACAAACAACACAGACATGATAGAATCATAAGATAAAACCATTAATCAAACCAACATAATAATCTCAATATCCATCGGATCCCCGCAAACACAACATGCATAATTATAAATAGATTAGATCTTGATCATAAACAGAGCTCATAAGATCTATACATGAAAGCACAAGGAGGATATACAACCATCTAGCTACTACATGGACCCATAGTCCAAGGTGGAACTACTCACGCATCATACCGGAGAGAAGACCTTCGGGATGATCTAGGGACGATGGTGGCGGGAAGAACTTCAGATCCCCCCGATCTAGGGACGATGGTGGCGGCGGCTACAGACGGTTTCATGGAGATTTGATCGGGTACTTAGGGTTTCTGCATCGGGGGCTTCTTATAGGCGAAGGGGGAGGCCGAGGCGGTGGCCAGGGGCCCCACACCCTGCCTAGGCGCGGGGCAGGGCCCACCCGTGCCTAGGAGGGTCTGGCTGCCCTGGCACGCCTCTCCCCTCCCCTCTGGACTTCTTGTTCCCCACGGAAAGTTATTGACTTTGACGTTTGTCCTGTCCAATTCCGAGAATATTTCCTTACTAGCTTTTCTGGAAACAAAAACAGCAGAAAACATGCAACTCGCACTGTGGCAACTTGTTAATAGGTTAGTACCAAAAAACATGTAGAAAGCACCTCAAAGTGTAGACAAAGCAAATCAAAGTAGATACTAAACAAGCACGGAATATAAAAAATTATAGATACGTTTCCGACGTATCAACCACCTGGTGGTGCGGCCTAGGGGGGCGCGCTAGGGGGGTGTGGGCCCCCTGTGGCCCATCTCCACTTTCCCTTCTGGCTTTCTTCGTCTTCTGAAAAAATTGGGATTTTCATATATTTTCTGGAATTTTCTGATCTTCGTGAATATTGCATCTGAACACCGTTTTTTCCATCAGAATCCTGACTCCCGCAGTTCATCCTCCAAAAGTCATCCAACATGCAAAATAGATGAAATAACATAAGTATCACCTCTTAATATGAAATATATCAATAAATAACAATAAATTATGATATAAAATAGTGATGCAAAATGGACGTATCAACCGTCCGTGACACTACGGCTGTTCTCGTCACTACCGATCCGACTACAGGGGAGTGTTAGAGTATATCACGGTTTGGACTATATTTGGTAGTTTTAGTATGTAATTAAATTCTATCTCTAGTAGTCTTCTTGCCCCCCAAGTCTTCTAGTACTATATAAACAATCCAAGGGCTCTTAATTTAATCACCTCTTGCAATATCAATACAATCTATACTTTCTCAATCTTTCAGGATACCCGCCCCGTCATCCCCGTGGAGGTGATTTGCCCCCGTCCCCGCTTCTTATCGGGTATTTCCCCACAGGTAACCGTCCCCATGGGGAAAACTGCCATCTTGAATAATGCCAGGAAGAGGAAAAGGTGGTGCTTATCACTCGGTGTTTGATGTCTCCAATCATAGATCCCACCTCAGATCCAGGAGAGTTGATCCAATGCACCAGAGATAACCAAATTGCCGCGAATTTCACCAAATTGTAGCCTTCATTGCGAGCAAGGATTACGACCCAGCTAAGAGCAAGAACCTCGGCTAACTTGGGTGTCCTCCTCTCGCAGAGGCACCTCGTTGCACCCAACCAGGTAACCACCATTGTAGTCTCGGGAGGACGATGTAATCCCCACTAGAACTACAAAAATAACAGTGTACACATTGATAAACACCTTCCAAACAACAAAAGGGACAACCGGCACTACGGGTGTGATGTCTCATGTTTGTATAAGAGTGTGGTTTTTGTCAAAAAAAGCAAATTGGTTCGACAGCTCCACATAAGCCTTGATCTTGTTAGCATACGACAAGCATGTCGTGGTTGATGATCTCAGTTATGCATGACTTTCCTTAGCAAACAAACAATCGACTTTATTACTTCCTCCATTCCAAACTAGACTTTACTACTTGCTATGTTCCAAACTATTTGAAGTTCTAGCTTTGTCGAACTTCTTTGAAGTGTAGCAAAATCTCTATCTCTACTATCTAAAAAATATGAAGAGGTTCCGTTTTCTGCCAAGAGGAGCACTACGTTGTCGCGTTTCGTCCAACTCCCGACGCTCGCACGAATCCCGTCCGTATTTCCCGTTAACGAATAATCTACGTCTCCACTAATCCCGTCCATGCGAATCCCGTCAATTAACTGTCGTTGTGCTCTGACTGCATGCTAGGAATTAATAATCAGCGTGATTTCCTCCATCCATGCAAACTGCTTCCTCAAATCTGTACTACCTAAAAAGTCTCAGAACACACCCACGACCACGAAGGCACAAACCCTATATTCGTTCGCCTCTCTCCCTCCCCCGTCTCCTCCCTCTCGCCATCGCCGCCGCCGGCCAGTAATCGCTTTCATCCACCACTCCACCACCAGCCCCAATCCCAAGATCCAAACCACACAACATCAGCCGCGATTCTCAAGGGAATAAAGCATGAGATCTATATCCATACATCGGCGACCCCATATGATCTCCTTCCAAACCAACAACGACGTACGCATGGGCAGTGGCGCCGGCGACGCCTCTGCCGGGATTGGATCCGCGAATTCCGAGGAGTATGAGTAGTACGAGCATCACCATCGGTATGTACCTCTCCCCGAACAACAGATGCGAATTCGGTAACGCGTCGGTGCTTGAGCCGTCGAGGATCTCACTGGGGCTGGGGGACGGGTTCCATGGGAGAATAATCACGTCCAAGTGTAAGTTCACCACCAGCACGCCTTCGGAATTAAGTGACCGTGACTCCGTGATTAGAGTGAAGGGCTCGCGAGGTAAACTTGGTAACCTCCTCTTGCTAAATTACTATTGCTTCTATTGTGCTATCACAGTCATCGCCATTGTTGGAAAAAGGTATACTCGAATCCCAGCAAGTCCAAGACGACTTGCAGCAGATATAACAAGTGATCTCACAATCCCTACTCTTGACAATTTTTTATTCTTAATTCTTGAAGTGTACCAGTTTACGCATTCACTATTCTTTACTGAAAATGTGGACTGAATATTCATCTATGTATCCTCTTGTGTCGAAAAGGAATTCTTTTGAAGCTCTAGGACTCTCTTATTCAAAGTAGTATAATACTTTAAAACTGATCCAATGCCCTAACAAATGGGTGTCATGAGTGTCATATGAGTTAATCGGTCCCTGATGCCTGTAATTTCAACGAACCGATGATTCACTTGACGCCTCTTATATGAACAGGCCTGTATATGAACAGAACAACATTTCTTGTTGGACTGATACTGAGATGCATATCATGATATATTAAGAGGAAGGAAGCCGAGTATGATTTCCTGCTCCAATCATATGCTATATAGAATATGTTCTCTGATACACTATTCAAAGTTGAATGCATTTTTAAACTGGATGGTTATGGTGTTCAGTTCATAGTACATTTTCCCATGACATGCTTTTGTGATTTTTTGTCTTCTTCTATATTCGTCCTGGTCTAAAAATAGATAAAAGGATTGCCCTATGAAGGTATACAACTATTTTCAGTTCCATGAGTTAGCACTTCTCCAACACATCTCAAAGAAAATTTGCAACTACTGAAGTTTCTTTGTCATAGGTACTTAATTGAAGATAGGCTTATGATAGTGCACATTATGAAGATTATATATTAGTGTGCCTATTATTATTTGTAGCCATCCTTTTCCATTACAAATCTTGATATTATTTTGGTTGTCTCTCTTATACTGTCGTGCTTTTTCTCAACATTGAACATTAGTACAGTAAGTACAATCACAAGGAATGCCACTGAGGTGTGCTTGGCCTTGGCAGGGATGCAATACTTGATGTTTCCTTTCTGAATTGGCAAGAAATGTGCGACAACAAAACCATATACTGATGATTCTTCATTTCTTTTCCTCTATTAGGACACCATTTTGTATATGCACAACAAATATATACCTTCCACTATTCGCCCCCCTACACTTATTTACTCTTTCACTTTTTGCTAATTTTAGATTAATTCCATGTCGTCTGTAGTTCGTGAGTTTGAAAATACATGCTCTTCAATGCCTTTTTAATTGGTCTTTAAATTGGTTGTGCACTTCTCCGCCTCCCAAAAATGGTATACTTTCAAAGAGGTATTTACAGTTTCTACACTGTCTGACATACCCTAACTTCAGTTTCAAATTCATGGTTTTGTGATATGAAATAGTTGCACCCAGGGAAACAAAATGTACTATTAAATTTATAATCCTATTTGAGCTAATTGTATATATATGCATTCCATTCCTGAATATATTTTAGATATGATTGTATTCTTGAATAATGTCATATACTAATTGTTTTCTTTAGAGGCTGTATTTGCTGAGAGCTTTCCATTCGTGAGGTTAGTGATGGATGGTTGCAATCGATGCATCTTTGTGTATGGGCATAACGGAATAGTGAAACATTCACTATGGAAGGTGTTTCAGATAATAGGCGTGAATTACAGGGCTCTCGAAGAACTGTTCAGGTTCTCCGAGGAGAGAAGCTCGTCTGTTCCATACACATTTTGTGTGAGTATATTGGAAGTCTATGAAAAAATCAGGGATCTTCTTGATGACACCTCCGAAAAACGTCAAAAAGGTATATCTCATTTCTTTGTGTATTTAGGAGAGAAGTCGTCTGTTCCATACACATTTTGTGTGAGTATATTGAAAGTCTAGAATGAAAAAAATCATTTCTTTATGTATTTTGACATTATAATAAAATCATGGGCGCATTGGACATAAAGAGAACTGCTGACAAGGCACAAGATTTAAGTTGGTATATCTGACATACTAATGAGGTTATTTAGCATTGGAAAATGAAATCCAGCCTTCAGTTGTATTTGCAGGTTGGTTAGGGTCCGTGTTTATGAGTGAGCATTTGGTTACTTGTGTCAGTCAGATTACTCAATTAGTTCAGAAATATTTCGTAGGCATTCTGTGGTTAGGTTCAGAAATGAAACAGACGAGCTTCATTCTATTGCAAATTACATCTTGGGTAAATCATTTTTGTTGCATAGTACATCTTGGATATTTATTTTATTCTCGAGATTGATGCCTTCAAAGTGTTGTTGAGGGAACATTATCAAGCACTTGTAGCACAATGTCATAAATTGGGTCTGATTATTTTAAGTGAATGAGATGTGTTAATATTATCATTGAGTTACTTTTTTTTTATCTTGGTCTTTGGCCGCATGTAACCTTTTAAAGCGGTTGTCGTAGACCTAAATACAAGCAGGACATTTGAGGTGGCATCCATGGAGCTTGGTTTTTTCTTCCCGCGTCAATTCCCATATATGAGTATTGTGCCTTTATTCACTTTTTGCGACATTTGTTGTTGGTCCAATAATAATGATGAAAGATGTAATGGTTGATGATAATGATGGATTACTTTGTTATTGATTCCATTCGGTATGTGAAAGATAATGTGTGGCTTGAGAAACTGTATAGGGAAAAACTGCCTATATATATATTACAAGGAATGAAAACCACGCGAATTGTGTTATGATGATTGTTGTGATCTCTTAATTGACTACGATGATTGGTTACAAGTGGGAGTGGTTGTTGGATTAGAGTAACTATGAAGTACAAATGCGACATTGTTGGAATGGAGTTACTAAATCACAACAACGTTTTTGAAAGAGGGAGAGGGAGGGGGATCAAGACTATCAATAGTTCTGTAGTGTTCTCAAAAAGAACACATTGTTGATCGAGCAACTCATTCCATAATGAAAATGACGCCCACAAGAGGGAAGACGTTTTTTTATTGATTGAGCTAAGAGTGAGATGGACGGGCATGAGAGGAAGAACAAAGACGACCAATACCAGGACCACATGAGAGGGCGATAATACCACACATGGCGTGCTAAAGATCCTAGATACAGTTAGTGTGAAACAACTAGAACATGGATACCCGTTGCAACGCACGGGCAATTAACTAGTTTATAAAAAAAACATGAACTTCTATAATACTACTCTACTACAGATCCATGGTAGAGTGTATTTTCCGTGCTAGTCCCTCCGATTAATAAGTGTTGCTGATACTGAATCAACGATGCTTATTATGAAAGTGTGAATACTAAATATTGATGTTGTAGATACTACAAACATCTGTGTCTACTCCCACTACGGGCTGTATGTACTTACAATAATCATGAAAGCATGCAGAAATTAGTTACAAGTAGCGAATATTTACTTGGTCAAGCTAAATTATCCCAAATCCATCTCAATGCAAAACGTAACATGAGCATGTATTTCCTCTGTTTACGACGGCCTCTGTTCCACGACGTAAGCCTTCTCAGAGAGCTGTTTTAGCTATCTAAAAATGTTTATATTGTGAAACGGAGGAAGTAATATAATGCATTTAAGTTTTTTCTAACATACACTCATTTTAGAATAAATCTAGTCCATTTTTAAATATCTAAACTAAAATGTCGTATATGTGTGAACGGTGGGATTACTACCTTACTAGTAAAGCAAAAGAGTCAGGCAAACACGAATAGTTTCTTTTTGGGCGAGGTACGTACACCAATTGTTCCTACGAAGACAAAAATGGACATATAAGAAAACATGGATAAACGAATCTTTCTCTCGAGCACACGGAATGGCACATGCCCTTATATATCTCTCTAACATGCACCCTGATTGTACCAACGTTAACCAAGCAGTGGGCCGGTCGCCGGTGAAGTCTCTATCTCTAGTCTAATGTTCCTCTAACGTGCGTCGGCGACGCGCGCATGACAGCCTAGATCCCCCTAAAAGAAAACACCATAGTCTCAAGACAATAGCTCGACTGAGACAGGAAAAATATAAATATGTATAGTTGTCCGATCGAGGATCGGACATTGACAATTAGGTACACCCATTATTAATTGACAGAAGAAAAGGTTTGAGATGATCCGGGACATTGACGCATCGCCGGCATGGAATTGCAGGCTCAGAGCGGCTGATTTGGCACAGCTTTCTTGTCAATCGTCATGATGGTGTCCCTTTTCAGGAAGGCTCTGCTCTGCTTGCTTGGAGATGGAAATTTAGTCTCGCTCGCTCTCTGCTCTACTACTTTGATGATACGTGCAGCAGCTGGAAACCGGCCTCGCGTCCCCGTCAGATAGCTACGGCCTAGCCGATGACCATCCGATGCCTCATGCTTCACACGCTTAATCGTTTTTTTTATTTGACGGTGGTTTCTTCCGGGCAATCACAAGTCGGAGTACAATACTTATGTTAGCTTGCAAGGCATAATTTGCTCTCAACATAGGATCTGCTCGTGGCAAATTCCACTATTTTCCGCTAGAGTTCTGGGTTGTTGTCAGAAATAACTGATTTGGATTTATCTAGATTCGAATATATCTATATATGGTGAGTCGTGGTAATCCCATCAGGTGGGAGAGACCGAAAAAGAACCCCCCGTCTCTCGCCCCCGCCCCCCCTCCCCCCGAGGGCGACGGGGCCTCCCCTAACTCCTGCCGCCTCCTTCCCTCCTCCACCACTCCCCCTCTGTCGCTGGGCGACGACGGCGGCGGCTTTCTTCTCCCCGCGCTATGGAGGGCGGGTCGGAGCTCTGACTCCATGGCGGCGGTGCAGCTCGGAAGTCCCTGGTCCGGCGCGGCCGGGTGGATCTAGCGGTGGTGCAGAGCTCCTCCGCGGGCGCCATGGACGGGAGGTACAGCCGACAGCCGCCCTAGCCAGGATCTGGTCGCCTCGGGCCTAGATGGGCTCGAGAGGGCTACAGATGGGTTTGAGAGGGCTGGGTGTTGCGTCTGTGGTGCTCTCTACAGGTGACGGCAACGACTATATTGGAATTGGGGACAACAGCGCTATGACCTGCCCATCGCAGCAGGGCGGCTAGGGCTTTACGAGCCCATTTGGGCCCGGCCGGACCCATCTGGGCCTGGCGTGCCTCGGCTGCTCTGTCCGGTAGATGACTGCCTATTGGCGGTGGGTTCCTCCCGCGGTATGCAAGGCGGCTGTCCCTCGTTCCGACAATGTTGTGTGCCCTCGCGGGTCAGACTACGCACGAGTGTCCATGGAGAGACGGTGATAGTGACTTCAATATCGTGGTGGCGCATGCTGGTGGAAGGTGAAGCTGGGTGATGGTGCTTTGTTGCGCTACGGTTTTCTGTGGGGGTGGAGGTCGGGAGAAATCCATGTTGGCTCGTTCGACCCCAACGCAGTGCCGTCTTCGAGTGGCATCATTCTTCCTAGAGGGCGTCGAGGGAATCCTCCGTCTCCACTTTACTCTAAGTACCGAGGGAAACCCTAGGACTATAGTCCAGGTAGAAACACCATTGACATGGATATACCCCATGGGTACACAACCTTGGTATACCTGGTCCAGTCCAAGGAAGGCCCATGTCAAGACACGCGGCCCATGAATACTTCGGGTGGCCCAAGCCATGACGTTTTTGACACCTTGGAGAACAAGTCTAGAATAGATAGAAATTCAAAGGGAACAAACCCTAATTTATAACCGACTAGACCTAAGCCTGGGACCTTCCTATCTATATAAAGGCCAGGAGGGTGCGGCGAGAAGGATCTCTTCCACCATCGCATACACACCTCACGCCAGATTGCATCTGCGCACCCCTATAACTTTCGGTTCCGCCGTAATCAAGAGCAGACAAGCAAGAGTAGGGTTTTCCCTCCGGGGGCCTGAACCTGGGTAAATCCCGTGTCCCGTATTGCTTGTCTGTTAACCGTTCTGCGATCTCCAACATCCCCACCTTCTCCAAAACCCAAGTCCATAACAATGGGATTGACGAAATCGACCCTCGTCAATTGGCGTCGTCTGTGGGAACTCGGGACGCTGATTGTGTGGCCGTGACGGTTCCATCCGGAGCAATCCACAACTCATCAGCGACGGAGAGTCGCCTCCTCTTCGGCGCCTTCGACTTCACCGCCCACTCGCCGGCCACCCTAAGGGATTTTGAGTCCGTCGGTGACGGACTTGAGATGCTGTTCGGGAGCTTCTGCTTCTAGGTGGGGCATACCGGCACTCTCCGCCTCCCAGAGCGGGTGGCACTACCATCCATCAGGCCTGCCTCATGGGTCCCACCTATCGGCGCGTTAGACGCGTCGACGCTGACATACGAGTCAGACAACAGCGGCAGCTGCAACTCAGATCTATGCGTCCCTCCCTCAGATGAAGGAACCTACGGTTCCGAATCCGAAAGCTGCAGCAACATCAATACAATCCGTGGGCACTATCTATGCGTCGTCGTCATCCAAAACGAAACGAAACTACCACCAGGTTCGAGTGCACCCAACCCTACTCTCAACCCGCAAGCTGAGAATGGAGGAAACGGGGGAAATCTGCCTAACAGGCCCAACGAGGGCGACGCTCATGCCTACAAGCAGATCAACCTCAACGATGAAGGCTGGCGCCAAGCACGCAAAGCCGTGGCAGGCAACATCATCCTACTTGTGAATGCTTCACGGGGTCTACTGATGGCCTACCACCTCCTCCTCATCGACGAACATAACCGGCAGGTGAAGCTGATGGAAGAGATTGACAAGCGCAAGAAGGCAGCTGCGGAATCCAGCGTGCGACGAGCTGCGCTCTCCACCACTGGCGACTCTAGTTCGCATGGCAACAACACCAACAAGTACCGCTCCTGCATGGAGCACATGGACCCTGCCGCACGACGTGAGGTCACTCGGGCCCTTAACACGTCCTTCATGACGATGGATTCGCACGACAATGTCATGCCGAAAACACAGCAGGCTACGATCATGGCGGCCACTATATATCTCGTGTCCCATCCACCTTCGGCGGGTGACCCGAAGAGCGCCATGCACAAGTCCGCTCTAGCTGGTCTCGGACTCATCGGATCTGCACTCCACGACGAGGTTCCTGCAGAGCCGAAGAAAAAAGCTGCGGTCAAGTTCACCCGCAGCCCTACGCCCTCATCCGAGGAGGACAAGCACGATCTGCCCCAACGTCGCAAGAGCCCACGACGCCGCAGCAGCGACTACGACGCTCGAAACTATCTCACCCAACACAAGATCGACAAGGCAGCGCTAAACGCGCGTGTTCAACTGAATCCGACGAGGAAGACGATAGAGAGCTATGCGGAGCTAGATGCTTCAGCAGATCCGTTCGGCGAACGCGGATGCCGAAAAATTTCAAGCTCCCTTCGGACACTCCGAAGTTCGATGGTACGCAGGACCCGAAGGCCTGGCTCAGCGACCACCTTTCATTTGTCAAGCTGCACGACAGAAACAGGAACACCTCCCTACAAAGCCTTCAGCTACAGCTGACGGGTGTAGCTAGGATCTGGCTCAACAGCCTGTCCTCTGGCTCCATACGAAGCTAGGAGGAGCTGGCATACAGCTTCATCCGCAACTTCAAGGGCACCAACAAGAGGCCAGCCTCGATCGAGGAACTGCGAGCCTGCACCCAACGTACCGGTGAGTCCATCCGCTCTTACATACTATGCTGGTCCCATATCAAAAATTCTGCCACACATATCTCTGAAGAAAGGACAATTAACGCCTTCAAGGATGGTGTCAAGCGCCAGACTTCAAGGAAGAACTTGGGCGCGTCAAGCCCAAGACGCTCGACCACCTCATGGACATCGCCAACCGATGGGAAGATGACGAGGATTCCCTCCACCAAACGCATTCGAATGACGAGGATGACTATGGCCGCAGGCGAGAACGCCGTAGCAAAATAAGATCGCGCATCTACGACGATCGCGACGGAGTCGACATGGTCGCGGCTGGATACGCCGACCGACGCAACGACGACAACCGCATCAGCGGATACCGCGGAGGCAACTACCGCGACGGAGGGAGACCCACACAAACGTGGCAACATCGCAGCCGCGACGATGAGCCTTCGGCATACGACAAATTGTCTGGTCCTTGCACCATCCACTTCTACATCGACAAACAGGACGACAACAAGAAGGCCAGCCACATGCTCAAGGACTGCCGCGAGTTCCAGAAGCTCAGCGAGGGTCTCACCCAAATGCGGCGCCATATCGTGAACCCTGGATTTGGGCCCACACCTATACCAGGTGACATCGCCCACGGGGCTCCTCCACCACCACCCGTTGGACCGTCGAATCCAGCGATCGCACCAGCACCAAATAACGGTGCGGGCAAATACCTGCCACCAAAAGGGTCCCTGATGATCCAGAAGGGGCACCCAACTAACAGGGTGCAGAAGAAAATCACCCGCCAAGTCAGCCTGGCCGTGACCTCTCCACCAGCCATACCTGAGTACTTCAGTGGCTCGGAGTCCTGCATCACGTTTGATCGTTCAGATCACCCACGCCAGATCCCTCGCCCAGGTCATGTTGCACTGGTACTCGAGGCACAGATTGGGGGTTCGAGATGAGCCGCGTCTTCATGGAAGGCGACAGCGGCATCAATCTAATGTTCGCCAGCACACTCGCGACAATGCGGATCCCGCTGTGCAGCCTGGAACAATCAGACACAATGTTCCATGGCATAGTCCTAGGAAAGGGCATATACCCTCTGGGCAAGATATGGCTCGACGTTATCTTCGGCCGGCCCAAAAAATTCAGGCGCGAGCGGCTAGAGTTCAAAGTGGTGGACTGGCCATCACAATACCACGCCATCCTCGGGCGCGTGGCATTCACACGATTCCTAGCAATACCACACTATGTGTACCTGCTACTAAAGATGCCAGGACCTAGGGGCGTCATCACAATCCAGGGAAGCTTCACCCAATCCGACCACTGCGACAGAGACTTCAACAAAATCTCCTAGTCGTTCGACATGCAGGAGGATCTTACAAGGCTTAGAGAGGTGACAGACAACGGGGCACCCCCAGTCACCAGGAAAAATTCACATGACATGTCATTCGACTCCACGGTCAACACAAAGAAGGTGCAGGTCCACCCGATAGACGCCTCCAAGATGGCGTTGATCGCCAACAACCTCAGTCCCGCATAGGAAAGCGCGCTCATCGAATTCCTCCATGAGCGCTGGGAAATTTTCGCCTGGTGTCATGCGGACATGCCAGGAGTTCCCAGGGAATTTGCCGAGCACGCACTCAATGTGTTCCCTGACGCGAAGCCAGTCAAGAAGTCGATCCAACGACTGTCCAAACCAAGAGCTGAAGCGTTTGGGATCAAATTCAACAGACTGCTCGATGCCAACTTCATACGGGAAATCAAGGAGAGCGAGTGGCTAAACAACACCGTGTTGATCCCCCAAAAGGACATGGATATCCCGCGGATGTGCGTGGACTTCACATCGCTCAACAAGTACTGTCCCAAGGACCACTTCCTTACCACGGATCAATCAAATCGTCGATTCAACTGCAGGATGCGAGAAACTCTCCTTCATTGACGCCTACTCAGGCTACAACCAGATTCGGCTGAAGGTCAAAGACCAGGAGAAAACAACGTTCATTATGCCGTTCGGCGTATTCTGATACAACACCATGACCTTCGGGCTAAAGAATGCAGGTGCTACATATCAGAGGTGCATGCAGGTGTGCCTGAAAAACCAGATCGGTCGCAATATCCAAGTCTATGTCAACGACATAGTAATCAAGACCAGGGAGGCCAAGACGCTGATCGACGATCTCCGCGAGACGTTCGATAACCTTGATCATTACAAGATCAAACTAAACCCATAAAAGTGCGCCTTTGGCGTCCCATCTGGCCAGCTACTTCATCTCCTAGCGGGGGATTGAGGCAAATCCGAAGAAAATTAGGGCCATACTGGCCATGGAGAAGCCGAAGAACCTCAAAGGTGTCCAGCAGCTGGCCGGACGCATCGCGACACTGAGCAGATTCATCAGCCGCATGGGCGAAATGGCCCTACCCTTTTACCAGCTGCTTCTCAAGGCGGACAAGTTCGAGTGGACACCCGAAGTAGATGACGCATTCGAGGACCTCAAGCGGCTGCTCTCCACCTCGCCCGTCCTAGTCACGCCAAAGGAGCGAGAGACTTTGCTGCTATACATTGCAGCTACGCACCAAGTAGTAAGCACCGTACTCGTGGTCGAACGACCCGAAGATGGAAAGACCCATGGGGTACAACGCCCAATCTACTACCTCAGCGAGGTACTGACCCCAACAAAGCAGAGGTACTCTCACTACCAGAAGCTCGCCTACGGCGTATTCATGACGGCTTGTCGGCCGAGCCAGTACTTTCAGGAGCATCAGATCATAGTCGTCAACGACGCCCCACTGTCCAACATCCTGAACAACCTCGAAGCCACGGGACACGTAGCCTTGTGGGGCATCGAGTTGTCTCCTCTGGATATAATCTACGAGCGGCGCAAGGCCATCAAATCTCAGGTTCTCCCTGACTTCCTCGTCCACTGGATGGAACTCCAGCTGCCGGACACTCTGGACATGTCGCAATCATGGACGATGCACTTCGACGGCTCCAAGCGCGAGGCTGGACCAGGGGGGCGGCGTCATACTGATGTCCCCTCAAGGCGACAAGATGAAATATGTCCTTCGGATGAAATTTCACGTCTCCAACAACGAGGCCGAATACGAGGCCCTCATCCACGGCATGAAGATGGCCAAGATCTACGGCGCAACACGCCTCGTCATCTACGGTGACTCGAACCTTGTCGTCCAGCAGACGATGAACGAGTGCGATGCTCACAGCGCCAACATGATCGTGTATCGCACGCTCTACAACTCACTCGAAGTGGACTTTGATGGCTGCGAGCTTCAGCGGGTCGGAAGGGAAAGCAACGAAGAAGCCGATAGACTCGCCAACATCGGCTCCACCTGCGCACGGGTGCCACTAGGTGTGTTCCTCGAACAAGCCTGTGTACCCTCTATCAAGAGAAAATTCCCAAAAGGTTCAGCCGAAGAAGTAGAGCACTCGGGATCTGCGCCACCCGAAGGACAGGAGGGACCCAAAAATCTCGACACCGAGGCCGAGTTGGTCAGCCTGATGCAGGTCATGGCGATTGAAGAGACATGGACTCAGCCGTACCTTCGGTACCTAATAAACAATGAACTGCCCGATGACCCGATAGATGCCCGACGCATATCTCGCCGATCAAAAGCCTTCACCATAATCAACGGCGAGCTATACAAGCGCAGCATTTCGGGTGTGCTGCAACGGTGCGTCACCATCGGTGACGGCAAAAGCATCCTCCAGGACATCCACGAGGGTATCTACGGCCACCACGCAGGCAGCCGCGCCCTAGTTGCCAAAGCTCTACGAGCTGGGTTCTACTGGCCAAACGCCATGAACGACGCCAAGGACATCGTCCAGAGGTGCAACGCCTGTCAGAGATACACGGACAAGCCGCACGCACCAGGATCCGAGCTGAGGCCCATACCATTGGCCTGGCCCTTCGCCCAATGGGGCCTCGACATGATCGGCAAACTGCCAAAGTCCTCGCCAGGAGGTCACGTCTTCCTCTTGGTCGCAGTCGACAAATTCACCAAGTGGATCAAGGCCATGCCCATCACCAACCAAAGCGGCAAAACTACCGTCAAGTTCTTTGAATCCATTGTCTATAGATTTGGCGTGCCTCACAACATCATCACGGAAAACTGCTCGAACTTTATCTCGAAGGAATTCCAAGTCTTCTGCGGGAACCTCGGCATCAACATATCCTACGCCTCAGTGGCTCACCCGCAGACCAACAGACAGGTCGAGAAAGCCAACGGCCTCATAGGGAACGGCATCAAAAAGCGTCTGTTGTGCCTACTCTAAAGGCTTGCGGGAGCCTGGGCGGATGAGCTACCCTCTGTTCTTTGAAGCCTGCATACAACGCCAAACAGCTCAACCGGCTACACGCCCTTCTTCATGGTGCACGGAGCCGAAGATGTGCTGCCTGCCAAGGTAGGCCACAAAGCCCTACGGGTCATCACCTACAGTGAAGCTGAATCATCGGCCGCACTCGAAGACGCTGTCGACACACTCGACGAGGCACGCGACATCGCCGCGGCTCGCTCAGTGGTCTATCAACAGAGCCTCCGTAACTACCACAATCGTCGGCTGCGCCCAAGGTCCTTCGTCGAAGGAGACCTCGTCCTGCGACTCAAGCAAGAACGTCCCAAAAATCTCGAGTCACCTTGGGAAGGACCCTACATCGTCACCGAAGACATCCCAGGAGGAGCTTATCGCCTCATGGACATTGCATCAGGAGTCGAATACTCCAACCCCTGGAACGTCGCACAACTGCAACGCTTCTACCCATAGTTACCCTTTACTTTCAATAAGGCTACTCAGCCAAACAATGTACCTCCTCGTTTGCTATGAATAAAAGCTAAGTTCCTTGGCCCAAATATCCCTTTCTTTACATTACTTATCGCTAAAAACACGCTCGGGGGCTATGCCTCACCTGACGACTACGACAACTCAAAACAAATGCATACAACCCGAGTAGCTAACCACGTCAGACTAACGAAAGGGACATGTAAACTGCAGAGCACTGCGTGCCAATATACACATAACACTTTATAAAGGGCACCACGAGCCCACTCGAATAAATCCAAATTTTACATTAGAGTTTTTCTTTACAGGACCTACCTATTCTGGAGCATTACATTCGTCCACTGCTCGAATAGATCTACAATCTCCTCAGCATGCTGCGCCACAGCCGCATAATGTGGGCGCATGTCCCATAGACCGCCATCTGGTCGAAGGGGTGGCCCAGTCGCAACCTTCGCAAGATTGACATCACGACGATGCAACCGAACGAGCGACAAGGCAGCCTTCATGTGGCGCCCCGCAAAAACCACTACTAGAAAATCGCGTTGTTTTTGTGCATTGCATCATCATGACATCAGCATGCATCTGTTTGCCTAAAACTATTTTCGAAAAGCCCTTCTTTGTTTTCTAGATATTCCCATCTTCATTTCAAATGTAAAACCTCGGTCTGTTCAGATCTTTTATTTGTCTAAAAAGTATTTACAAAATGTTTTAGAAATAAAATTAACAATAAAAAGTTTTGTTCGGGGAGGCAGTCCGACCGGTCAGGCCAGAGGCCCAACCGGACCAGACTACCTACTACCCGGCCCAAAAGAAAACCCTAGGCAAATATCTAATCCTAAAAACTACCCAGTCCTATTCCACCCAGCCTCCCTCCACCTCACCCCCTCCAATCCTTTGTCGACACCTCACCCTGGCCATATCCTCCCTCCAACCCTTGTGCGCCACCTCAGCGCGCAGCACACCGCCCACACAACACACGCCTGCCCCCTGACCCACCAACCGCGTGCATCCACTCTCCCACACAGCCGCCCCGCTCCCTGGCCCACCCGCGAGTCCCACCTGTCGCCTCCCTCACACCAGAATCCCCTCCCCCATCCCGATGCCAACCTCCCCCGCTCTTCCTCCTTCCTCGATCCCCACCGCCGCCAGGAGCTTTCGCCACCGGCCCACGACTCGCGTCGCCAGAGCCGATCTCCTCCGCCCACCCCCGCTGCGACCAGCCTCCGTCCTCGCCCCGGGCCCCTTCGTCGTTGTCGAGTCGCGCCCCCCCGTCTCCACCTCCTCCCGCCGCCGGCCGACCTCGCTCCTCCTCCTCGCCCGCAGCCGCCCGGCCGTCCGTGACCTCCGCCTCCACGAGCCCGGCCGCCTTCCGCGGCAACCGCCATCCTGCCTCGCCGCCTCTCTCGGCCACCTCCCCTGCAACCTTGCAGCCGCCTCTCCGCCCAGAGCCCTGCCGCCCGGAGCGCCGCGCCTGCAAACTCGCGTTGGCCGGAGCCTGGCCAGCCCGTGCGGCGCATCCGCCCGTCCTCCCTCGGCCCCGCTCACCGACCACTTCCTCCGGCCGCCCCGCAGGCCTCCGCTAACCACCGCCCCGTCCGCGCCCTCTGCCTCGCGGGTCCGGCCTCCCCCACCACGTCGTCCCCGACCTCGTCCGGCCGCCGCCATGACCTGGGCGCTCACCCCCGCGGTCCGAGCTCGTCGTTCCCCCTCGCGAGCTCAAGCCGCTGCTACTCTCGCAGGGGCCCCTCCTTCTCGCCTCTCCCTGTCGTGGTACGCGCTCCTTCGCGCCTCTGCAAGCCAGCACGGACCGGCCCCACCTTGTCCTGCGCTCTGCCGCCGAGGTCGCTCCGCTAGCGGCTGTCGCCGCCCACAAGAGCTCCATCCCGGTGCTTGGAGGCTGCCCGAACCAGCTCGCCGATCCTCCTGTCGCTTGCCGTCCGCAGGGTGTTTGAGCCTATGCCTGCACGAGACAGGGGCCTCCTCGCAGATGCCAAGAACAACCGTACCCGATGGCCGAGACCCGAAGATTTCACGGCACGCCAAAATCTTCTACTCGATCCACAAGACCGATCCAATGCCGACCCAAGTTCTTCTCCCGGACCCGTCAAGATCTCCATCACCGAACCCTCGAGGCCTTCCACACGGAACACCGAGAACTCCTCCCTGAACGCCAAGGTCGTCGACACGGATACGCCATGTTCTTCCTCTCGGACCCGAAGACACCGAGACCCTGGACGCCAAGATCTCCGCTGTGAAACGACAAAACCGACGACATGACCCGACGACCCCGGATGCAACAAGACCTTCTTCCCGAATGCGACGTCGAGAACCCGAACGCTAAGATCGCCGACGCGAATACGCCAAGTTCGTCTTCCCGGACACCGTGCGACAAGATCTACTTCACGGATCCGAAGACCCCGGTACCCGATCCATTCAAGTTAGCCATCGATGACAAGATCGACCGCTTGTAACCCAAGATCTCCACCACGTCGCAACAAGTTCTCCATCTTGAATCTGAACCTCGATCCCTGTTGAACCCTGAGACCGAACCCCGAAACCCTCGGAACCCCAAGATCGCCGAGACCCTCCCATGTGTGATCCCCTTTCCGAGCCCTATTTTATAAATTGTAATATAAACTCATGCATATTAAATTGACATGCTTGCACACAAATTTGGTGTGGTTTGGGGGCATTATGCCAATTCATCTCATAATTAAATATGGGATCCATATGCGGGCAAATCTAGTCCAATATTGGTCCCATTTAAATTGGTGTAGAGAACCGATGCCATGTTCCGCCCTGTTAACCCAACACTTAATTTGCGGGGTAGATAAATAACTCGAACCTATTAATTAATTGTCGGGACCCCGGTTCCGCTTAATAATGCCTAATTGCATCGCAGCTTTACCATGCCATGCATCATACATGCATCATGTCCGATCTTTTGCCGTAGTATTAAATAGTGCATCCGGTGTTTCTTCTAGTGTTTTGCTTCTTCGCGGATAAGGCCGTTGAGTTGATGTGAGCTTCGCTCCGATCTTCGGATGAACCTTCGGCAATGTTTTCAGGCGAGCATCCCTTCCCCTTCTACCTATTTTGCATTTATAGTCTTTATTTCCTCCTGTTGATCTATTGCTATCTGTGTTGCGATGCTCTAGTTTTCGTACCCGTGATATCCCTTGCAACCTTATATTGCCTTGGACACCTCCTATTACATGTTGTTTGGTAGATAGTTGGACCTGCGCGTCATAGTCGCTTGCTCAAGTGCTGTTGCGTGTCGTCAAGTATCACAGTTGTTGGAGTATTGTCGTGTGTTTATTGTTGGAGTTGATCAAGACTTTAATTACTGTTTAACAACTAAAATTGAAGTAGGTAAATGCAGAGGCACAGGTGGGCAATAGATGTTATTTGGTTGTTAACCGTCCACTTGTGTCCCGTAGGACCCCGAGTACTTGATACCTGTTCCTTGAATATTCGCGCTATCCACATCCGGGAGGATTATGGGACCCCCCTGAGCCAGAGCTTGATTCATTCTTATTTCTTGGGGCCACAAACTAGTTTGAGGTTTTATTTACTATCCTGTACTTATGCCATGCTTTACTGCTTTATTTAAATTGTGCGAGGTACTGCACCTGTACTGTTTAGGGAAGCGGAGTGTTTTCGCGGTATCGACAAGCCCAGTCACACTTTCGGGTTCCCAGTCGTTTACAGCCATTGACGCAAACCTTGAGTCCGTTTCGGAGTCAGCTAACTTCGTTGCGGGTAGCTTAATGGGGTGGCCCCCTGAAATATTTCTGAATCTTGTGATTGCTTTGTCGTGAATGCCTCGTTGGGTTTTGATTTGGTTTTTCCGAGGTTGATCGAGTGTGTGTTGCTATTTGTGCACCCCTGCAGGGTAAAACTTTCTGAAAGCCGTGTCCGCGGTTATGGACGACTTGGAGCACAGTATCTCGATCATAGACAACTATAACTAAAGTAGTGCTACAAATTTGACTTTATAATGACTAGTAATCAGCTTCACTATAATGGAATGGCTAAATAAAACTGCCAACAATTGCTTGATTGGGTTGTCGCTTGCTACCATTGTATCTGACTAGTAAGTATTGCAACTATAACGGAATGGCTAAATAAAAGTACCAACAACTGCTGGGTTTTGGGTTATCTCATGCTAATTGTATCTGACTAGTAAGTGTTGCAACTACAACGGAATGGTTAACTAAAAGTGCCCACTGCTTATTCTATCAGGACGACTTTCTATACCTGACTAGTAATTGCTGCAACGATAACGGAATGAATAAAACTGCCAACTGTGTGAGTTCCTCGGTTGACTTCCTCGTTTGGTCTCGAGGGGGAAATACCAGGATGGGTATGTTGGGTGGTAGAATCAGATTGGTTCTGAATAGGTCTTTCTTATCCCTCTCTGATAGCCGACAGTTATATCGAGTCTCTATAGGTTGTTCTAGTGCATGCTGCGCTGCCGCTTCAGTCCACCATACCTATGTAGGCGAGGACCGCCGAATTCTATCCTCGCCGTGTACTGGCCTCAGTACTGACCGCTCTCTCTTTTTCCTTTGCCCTTTGTCGGCACCCCTTTTGTTTAAGCAGGTTTTGAGATCGACGTCGTTAGCAGGGTTACCCTTCCGGCTTGGCCTGGGCAGGGTTATGGACGCCATTGATTATTCTTCAGGGCTCTTAGCCCCATTTGCATCTTGTCCGTAGTCGGACGCTCTATCATTTTCAAGGTGATTTGGATCTTTGTATATTATGTCTGTATTCTTGACTCATGGAGTCGTTGTTGCATATATCTGTTCTGTGGGTCCCATCGAGGACTGTTGTGTAATGTTATTACTTCGTTTTCCACCCGCACGAAAGTGCCTGGTGGGCACCTTTGAATCGTTTCTATGCGGGTTTCGCGGGTTTCGCTAAAACTTGCATAGGGACGATTATGAGGGTGTTACAGAGTGGTATCAGAGCTCAGCAGTTGCGATACCCCACAAGTCCAGCCTGTAGGATAACCTAGCTAACGGCCGAAGTAGAGTGTCAAAACTATTTTGCAAAATCGGTTGGATAGTTCTGATTAGGTCTAATTTTACTCCTTACCCCTCTGCTATTATCCTCTTACCTCTGCGTGTTTTGAATCCGCTCTCTTCTCTCTCTTCGAGTCCAGGACTTCTCGTGGTTGGGTTTTCCGTCGTATCTTTAGGGTTTCGCTTCCTCCTTTGGTAACGGTGTTGCTACATCTGGTCTTCATGCTATCCGAGGAATCCTTCGTCTGGTGGACTTCTCTTTGTTCCTTCTCGTGCCTTCCGGTGTTTTTCTGACGCGACGACATCATCTACGTCAGATCCGATGCAGAGTCTGCATCACTCCTTTGTTTCTGAACCTCGTTTGTCGAGATCTTCAGTCTGAATTCTGAGAGTTGGTTGCATAATTCTTCTATTAATGTGCAGAGTAATGCTTTGGGTGCGCGATGGACTGATCACCATCCGACTACTCTTATCATTCGCTCTTGTACCTTGAGTCGGTGGATCGATGCAATTATACTCATTCCGTGGGAGTTAGAGGTCGCCTTATCTTTTGGGTACCTCCACCTTCGCCCTTTGTTTCCCGGAGTGTTCTCTCGACGATCACGGACAACGACCTCTTGTTAGTGGTGTCGTGAGGATCGACACGATGCGAGAAGATTCAGATCGCCGCCCTTCTTCCCTGTACCATGAGGCGGATCTCGAGGGCGAGATCCATTGTTAGTGGTGTCGAATTGTGGCGCCCCGCAAAAACCACTACTAGAAAATCGCGTTGTTTTTGTGCATTGCATCATCATGACATCAGCATGCATCTGTTTGCCTAAAACTATTTTCGAAAAGCCCTTCTTTGTTTTCTAGATATTCCCATCTTCATTTCAAATGTAAAACCTCGGTCTGTTCAGATCTTTTATTTGTCTAAAAAGTATTTACAAAATGTTTTAGAAATAAAATTAACAATAAAAAGTTTTGTTCGGGGAGGCAGTCCGATCGGTCAGGCCAGAGGCCCAACCGGACCAGACTACCTACTACCCGGCCCAAAAGAAAACCCTAGGCAAATATCTAATCCTAAAAACTACCCAGTCCTATTCCACCTAGCCTCCCTCCACCTCACCCCCTCCAATCCTTTGTCGACACCTCACCCTGGCCCTATCCTCCCTCCAACCCTTGTGCGCCACCTCAGCGCGCAGCACACCGCCCACACAACACACGCCTGCCACCTGACCCACCAACCGCGTGCATCCACTCCCCCACACAGCCGCCCCGCTCCCTGGCCCACCCGCGGGTCCCACCTGTCGCCTCCCTCACACCAGAATCCCCTCCCCCATCCCGATGCCAACATCCCCCGCTCTTCCTCCTTCCTCGATCCCCACCGCCTCCAGGAGCTTTCGCCACCGGCCCGCGACTCGCGTCGCCAGAGCCGATCTCCTCCGCCCACCCCCGCTGCGACCAGCCTCCGTCCTCGCCCCGGGCCCCTCCGTCGTTGTTGAGTCACGCCCCCCCGTCTCCACCTCCTCCCGCCGCCGGCCGACCTCGCTCCTCCTCCTCGCCCCGCAGCCGCCCGGCCGTCCGTGACCTCCGCCTCCACGAGCCCGGCCGCCTTCCGCGGCAACCGCCATCCTGCCTCGCCGCCTCTCTCGGCCACCTCCCCTGCAACCTTGCGGCCGCCTCTCCGCCCAGAGACCTGCCGCCCGGAGCGCCGCGCCTGCAAGCTCGCGTTGGCCGGAGCCTGGCCAGCCCGTGCGGCGCATCCGCCCGTCCTCCCTCGGCCCCGCTCACCGACCACTTCCTCCGGCCGCCCCGCAGGCCTCCGCTAACCACCGCCCCGTCCGCGCCCTTTGCCTCGCGGGTCCGGCCTCCCCCACCGCATCGTCCCCGACCTCGTCCGGCCGCTGCCACGACCTAGGCGCTCACCCCCGCGGTCCGAGCTCGCCGTTCCCCCTCGCGAGCTCAAGCCGCTGCTACTCTCGCAGGGGCCCCTCCTTCTCGCCTCTCCCCGTCGTGGTACGCGCTCCTTTGCGCCTCTGCAAGCCAGCACGGACCGGCCCTACCTTGTCCTGCGCTCTGCCGTCGAGGTCGCTCCGCTAGCGGCTGTCGCCGCCCACAAGAGCTCCATCCCGGTGCTTGGAGGCCGCCCGAACCAGCTCGCCGATCCTCCTGTCGCTTGCCGTCCGCAGGGTGTTTAAGCCTATGCCTGCACGAGACAGGGGCCTCCTCGCAGATGCCAAGAACAACCGTACCCGATGGCCGAGACCCGAAGATTTCACGGCACGCCAAGATCTTCTACTCGATCAAGAGCGATCCGATGCCGACCCAAGTTCTTCTCCCGGACCCGTCAAGATCTCCGTCACCGAACCCTCGAGGCCTTCCACACGGAACACCGAGAACTCCTCCCTGAACGCCAAGGTCATCGACACGGATACGCCATGTTCTTCCTCTCGGACCCGAAGACACCGAGACCCTGGACGCCAAGATCTCCGCTGTGAAACGACAAAACCGACGACATGACCCGACGACCCCGGATGCAACAAGACCTTCTTCCCGAATGCGACGTCGAGAACCCGAACGCCAAGATCGCCGACGCGAATACGCCAAGTTCGTCTTCCCGGACACCGTGCGACAAGATCTACTTCACGGATCCGAAGACCCCGGTACCCGATCCATTCAAGTTAGCCATCGATGACAAGATCGACCGCTTGTAACCCAAGATCTCCACCACGTCGCAACAAGTTCTCCATCTTGAATCTGAACCTCGATCCCTGTTGAACCCTGAGACCGAACCCCGAAACCCTCGGAACCCCAAGATCGCCGAGACCCTCCCATGTGTGATCCCCTTTCCGAGCCCTATTTTATAAATTGTAATATAAACTCATGCATATTAAATTGACATGCTTGCACACAAATTTGGTGTGGTTTGGGGGCATTATGCCAATTCATCTCATAATTAAATATGGGATCCATATGCGGGCAAATCTAGTCCAATATTGGTCCCATTTAAATTGGTGTAGAGAACCGATGCCATGTTCCGCCCTGTTAACCCAACACTTAATTTGCGGGGTAGATAAATAACTCGAACCTATTAATTAATTGTCGGGACCCCGGTTCCGCTTAATAATGCCTAATTGCATCGCAGCTTTACCATGTCATGCATCATACATGCATCATGCCCGATCTTTTGCCGTAGTATTAAATAGTGCATCCGGTGTTTCTTCTAGTGTTTTGCTTCTTCGCGGATAAGGCCGTTGAGTTGATGTGATCTTCGCTCCGATCTTCGGATGAACCTTCGGCAATGTTTTCAGGCGAGCATCCCTTCCCCTTCTACCTATTTTGCATTTATAGTCTTTATTTCCTCCTGTTGATCTATTGCTATCTGTGTTGCGATGCTCTAGTTTTCGTACCCGTGATATCCCTTGCAACCTTATATTGCCTTGGACACCTCCTATTACCTGTTGTTTGGTAGATAGTTGGACCTGCGCGTCGTAGTCGCTTGCTCAAGTGCTGTTGCGTGTCGTCAAGTATCACAGTTGTTGGAGTATTGTCGTGTGTTTATTGTTGGAGTTGATCAAGACTTTAATTACTGTTTAACAACTAAAATTGAAGTAGGTAAATGCAGAGGCACAGGTGGGCAATAGATGTTATTTGGTTGTTAACCGTCCACTTGTGTCCCGTAGGACCCCGAGTACTTGATACCTGTTCCTTGAATATTCGCGCTATCCACATCCGGGAGGATTATGGGACCCCCCTGAGCCAGAGCTTGATTCATTCTTATTTCTTGGGGCCACAAACTAGTTTGAGGTTTTATTTACTATCCTGTACTTATGCCATGCTTTACTGCTTTATTTAAATTGTGCGAGGTACTGCACCTGTACTGTTTAGGGAAGCGGAGTGTTTTCGCGGTATCGACAAGCCCAGTCACACTTTCGGGTTCCCAGTCGTTTACAGCCATTGACGCAAACCTTGAGTCCGTTTCGGAGTCATCTAACTTCGTTGCGGGTAGCTTAATGGGGTGGCCCCCTGAAATATTTCTGAATCTTGTGATTGCTTTGTCGTGAATGCCTCGTTGGGTTTTGATTTGGTTTTTCCGAGGTTGATCGAGTGTGTGTTGCTATTTGTGCACCCCTGCAGGGTAAAACTTTCTGAAAGCCGTGTCCGCGGTTATGGACGACTTGGAGCACAGTATCTCGATCATAGACAACTATAACTAAAGTAGTGCTACAAATTTGACTTTATAATGACTAGTAATCAGCTTCACTATAATGGAATGGCTAAATAAAACTGCCAACAATTGCTTGATTGGGTTGTCGCTTGCTACCATTGTATCTGACTAGTAAGTATTGCAACTATAACGGAATGGCTAAATAAAAGTACCAACAACTGCTGGGTTTTGGGTTATCTCATGCTAATTGTATCTGACTAGTAAGTGTTGCAACTACAACGGAATGGTTAACTAAAAGTGCCCACTGCTTATTCTATCAGGACGACTTTCTATACCTGACTAGTAATTGCTGCAACGATAACGGAATGAATAAAACTGCCAACTGTGTGAGTTCCTCGGTTGACTTCCTCGTTTGGTCTCGAGGGGGAAATACCAGGATGGGTATGTTGGGTGGTAGAATCAGATTGGTTCTGAATAGGTCTTTCTTATCCCTCTCTGATAGCCGACAGTTATATCGAGTCTCTATAGGTTGTTCTAGTGCATGCTGCGCTGCCGCTTCAGTCCACCATACCTATGTAGGCGAGGACCGCCGAATTCTAGCCTCGCCGTGTACTGGCCTCAGTACTGACCGCTCTCTCTTTTTCCTTTGCCCTTTGTCGGCACCCCTTTTGTTTAAGCAGGTTTTGAGATCGACGTCGTTAGCAGGGTTACCCTTCCGGCTTGGCCTGGGCAGGGTTATGGACGCCATTGATTATTCTTCAGGGCTCTTAGCCCCATTTGCATCTTGTCCGTAGTCGGACGCTCTATCATTTTCAAGGTGATTTGGATCTTTGTATATTATGTCTGTATTCTTGACTCATGGAGTCGTTGTTGCATATATCTGTTCTGTGGGTCCCATCGAGGACTGTTGTGTAATGTTATTACTTCGTTTTCCACCCGCACGAAAGTGCCTGGTGGGCACCTTTGAATCGTTTCTATGCGGGTTTCGCGGGTTTCGCTAAAACTTGCATAGGGACGATTATGAGGGTGTTACACTTCACCCCAGCAATCAGCTGATGCCGCACTAACTCTTTGACGTGGCCTACGTCCCAAAATTTTGCAAGAAGGACCCAAAAGGTGGAAGGCGTGACATCCAAAGGGAACATGACGGCCCAAATGACCGCCAAAGAAGACCTCGCCTGCTTAAGCACCCAAAGAACCTGGTGCACACGATCTTGCACCGTCGCAAGGATGATGGCCCGATCCCGGTCCATCCAGAAGAAGCCACCAGCCTCCAGGTCCTGTTGCATCAAGCAGTTCATCCGAATCGCAACGCGCTCCTTCTCTTCCCTTGGAACGAGATTGACATCTGCACCAAGCACGGAATGAGATGTCATACAATTAGGGCGCACCCGAAGGAACACCGGCTGTCAAAGACATTAAGTTTTCTCCCCCATCTGCCGCAACTCCCCAAGCAAGAACTCCTCCCTGGCCATGGCTCGCTCAGCTTTGGACTTCCACACATCCGCGTGGCCTCGAATGCTAAGGATGCCCTTCTCCAAGCTGCGAACACGATGACGAAGAAAAGCCAACTACGATGCATCATCCAAAGATGGTCACGACTCAGGAGCAGTCAGAGTGACAACCGGAACCTCACCCGAAGGACCCTAAAGGCAAATAAATCAAGCACAAACATCACAAGCATTTCTAGCAGCAGCTCGAAAGACAAACTTATATACATCAATAAAGCTACCTTGTGGCATAGTTGGGTCTGTTCATCAGCAAAAGGTTGCAGAAAGAAGCAAAAGAGGGAACTACATCATCTAAATTACAAAGGCCTAAGCTCCCACATCCGGGTGGCCTCAGAGCCAGACTGCCTGCTCTTGACCTCCTCCTGCTGCTTCGCCGCGTAGTCAGCTAGGAGATCGATGAGCTTCGGCCCATAGCGCTTACAATGAGAAGCAAGGAGGGCGAAAGCTACCTCAGAACCATCTGGAACCGTCGGCATCTGGGACATGATGTGCGGCAGGTCCAGCTTAGCCCCTAACGCCATCGCCCCCCATGGAAGCACCAAGGCCCTTCTGCTTGCGCTTGTACTCCGCTGAGGCCTCCTCTGACAAAGCATCCGCAAGAGTGTCGACGTCGTCAAGGACAACACCCTTCGAGACGACCTCCTTGTAGAAGCGCGCGAGCACTTTCCTGGCCTTTGATACATCGGAAACGTATCTATATTTTTTGATGTTCCATGCTTGTTTAGTATCTACTTTTCTTTGATTTGTCCACACTTTGAGGTGCTTTTTACATGTTTTCTGGTACTAACCTATTAACAAGTTGCCACAGTGCCAGTTGCCTGTTTTCTGCTGTTTTTGGTTCCAGAAAATCTAGTAAGGAAATATTCTCGGAATTGGACGAGACAAAAGCCAAAGTCAATATTTCACCAAGGAGAACACGAAGTACAGAGGAGAGATGGAGGGGCGCCATAGGGTGGCCACACCCCCTCAGGCGCGACCTAGGGTGGGCCCGCGCCTGGGCAGGGTGTGGGCCCCCTGGACGCCTCCCAGCCTCGCCTCTTCGCCTATAATAATCCCCCGATGCCTAAACCCTAAGGACCCGATCAATATTCCATGAAACCATCTGTAGCTGCCGCCACCATTGTCCCTAGATCAGGGGGATCTGAAGCTCTTCCCGGCACCCTGTCGGAGGGGAGATCATCCCGGAGGCCTTCTTCTTCATCATGCCAGCCTTCGATATGAAGCATGAGTAGTTCCACCTTGGACTACGGGTCCATGTAGTAGCTAGATGGTTGTATCTCCTCCTTTGTGCACTCATGTCTAGATCTTGTGAGCTCCATTCATGATCAATATCTCATCTATTTGTAATCATGCATGTTGTGTTTTCGGGGATCCTATGGATATTGAGATTACTATGTAAAATTGATTAATGGTTTTGTCTATTTGATTCTATCATGTATGTGTTGTTTGTGATCTTGCATGCTCTCCGTTGTTAGTAGCTATCTTGGCCAAGTAGTTGCTAGTGACTCCAAGAGGGGGTATTTATGCTCGATAGTAGGTTCATGCCTCTAGTTTCCAAGGGAAGTGACAGAAATCTCTTTGGTTGTAGATGTGTTGTTGCCACTAGGGAGAAAACAACGGTCTCTTTTTCATGGAACAAGTGGATTGTTTACCTTACACACTTTGCTTAAAGCAGTTGTCTGTTGCTTGCAACTTAATACTGGAGGGGGTTCGGATGATAACCTGAAGGTGGACTTCTAGTCATAGATGCAGTTGGATGGCAGTCTATGTATCTTGTTGTATTGCCCAATCGAATCTCATAGGATCTTTCTGACTAGTATTGCATTGTTATACCTTGCTCAGTTCCTGTCAGTTGCCCTGCTGTAATTTGTTTACCCTTCATGCCATGTTGTTTATCTAAGGAGAGCACCTCTAGTGAACTATGGACCCTGGTCCAATCTTTACCATTGATACATCTTCCACTGTTACTGTTTACTTGCTGCAAACCACCATTACTTTCCACACCATATAGTTAATCCTTTGTTACAGCAAACCGGTGAGCTTGACAACCTCACTGTTCGTTGGGAAAAAGTCTTGAGTTTGTGTTGTGCAGGTTTCCACGTTGCTTTGCAACACCTTTGAGACGTTTCCTTCCTCCTTCTGGTTCGATAAACTCGGTCTCTACTGAGGGAAAACTTGCCGCTGTGCTCATCACACCTTGCTCTTGGGGTTCCCAACGAAGTGCACCATGCATAGCCAACACCGTAGTCGAAAGAACACAAGACACAAACAAGGCAAGGGAAACTCACCAGAAATAGCTTTGGCTGCAGCCATAAGCTTATCCGCCATCTCCTTCTTGTCAGCGATCGCTGCGGCCACGAGTTGCTGCTCACGATCGGCAGCCTCCTTCTGCAGGCGCTCCTTGGATTCATCTGATTTCTTCTCCGCCTAGCCGAGACTCTTTTCGAGAGCGTTCAGCCTTCGGAGCGCATCATTATTTTCATCTGCAAAACGATAAGACAACTGATCAATACCAGAAAATCATTGGAGTAGACGAACAAAAACAGGGCGAACAGTCACATACCTTGAAGCTGCTGCAGGTTAGCCTCTAGCGCCAGATGCTGTTGGATAAGGAGGTTGGCGCCGTGCATGAAGGGTTACAGAGAAAACAAAAGCACAAGTCGATAAATAAAGGGCTCAGGGCTCCCCCCAAAACAATCAGCAAAGTCAAAACAAAAAGGGCCCGGGGGCTCCCCCCATGGAGTACGTAAAGTAACACTTACGTGTTCAGGTGAGGACTCCGAAGGTTTGTGAGCTTCCTTCTGAGTCACGACCACCCGAGCCTCTCGCTTAGAGGAGCTCGGGCCATCGTCCTCAGAGTCAGCCACCACCTAAGGAATAGAAGCCGTTGGCTTCGACTCCGCCATAATCTCTTGAGTGTCCCCGTTAAGGGACTCCTCCGAAGAGTGGCTGCAAGCAAAGATCAGATTCACATCACATCGAGACTACACAGATGAACAATAGAAAAAGACTCAGGCGGAATAGATTACGACTCGATGTCCGATAAGTTGAAGGCGAGAGCCGCCTTCTCCTTCTTCTTCTTCTTCTTCTTCTTGGTCGGCGGCTGCAGAGCCGCTGACCGAAGGGGCACAAAAGCACAAGGTGCAGACGATGCACCATCATCCTCAACATGTTGCTCAAGGAACGACGAACCCCTTGTAGTTGGAGGGGTAGACGTATCCGAAGACTCGCTCTGGGTGCGCTTCTGGGTCCGCCCTTCGTTCGGCTCATGGGCGTCCGCCGTAGGAGATTGAGCCGGAGGAAGTTCGGACTTGGAAACCACAACTTCGTTGTTCGGCGCAACCGAAAACTTCTTAGGCAGAGGGGGCATCATGCTAGCCATCTTGAGATCCTGCAAATCAAAGACGTAAAAGAACATGATTAGTAACACTAATCATAAGCAAATAGAACTCGAAAAAAGCGCAACGCGCATGGCATAAGTCTCCACCTGAGGAACTGCATATGCAGCACTGAAGGGGGCGGTCAAGGATTTCCCCGGGAGGTCCTCATCGGCCTTGTTCTTCAGCAGAGGCCGAAGGGCTCTATCAAGATCACCCTTGGACAACTCCTCGGATGAGACCCTCGTCGGGTCGTTGCGGCCAGTATAGAGAAACATCGGATGTGCCCCCGCTTGGAGCGGCTGCACCCGACGCTTGAGGAAGGTGCGGATGATGTCCACACTATTGACCTCTTTCCCAGCCACCATCTGGAGAGCCTCCACGCGACGGAGCTCCTCCACCTCCACCGTTTCACCCTCCAAGATGTGGTTCTTCCACGATCTCTTCGGGACGATCTTCTGAGAGGAGTCGAAGGGAGCGAGGCCAAAATCTTGTCCGTCCACCTTGGCGTCACGGATGTAAAACCACTTCTTCCGCCAGTATTGGGCGGATTCGCACATAGAAAAGGAGAAGAAAAGAAGAGAAGATCGCGTAGAGATGATGCAGCCGCCGAGCGGATAGACTCCGCTGGTGCCGGATTGCCTCTTCACGGAATAGAGCTTCCGAAAGAGGCCAAAGTGCGGCTCGATACCGAGCTATCACTCTCAAAGAGTGATGAAGCAGGCGATATGGAGGAGAGAATTGGGAGACAAATGATGTAACTGAATCCCATAAAAGAAGAGGAGTCCACGAAGAAAATCATAAACATGAAGAGAGAGGACACGGATGACAAAGGCGTAAAACATGAGCCGAAACCCTTCGGGTGGGCGCCGGATTACCTCGTCGCCGGGAAGGATGGCGTCCTCCTTCTTCTGGGGAATCAACCCAGAATCGCGCAGCTTGCGCAAGTCCCCGCCGCACATCTTTGTGCGCTTCCACCCGCCTTCAGTGGCGCGGGCCGTGGTGGCGATCTTCTTGCCGCCGGCGGTGGCGCTCGACCCAGCTCCAGCAGCGGTCTTCTTAGTCTTGCCCATCGTGCGACGACGAATGCGGCGGTGCGCGTGGATAAAAGAGGAAGGAAAGGTGCAAAGAACTTCCAGTGCGTAGTGGAGGGAAGCAGTGCTCGTGAAAATGGAGGCAATGGAGATGAGCAAATGACGAAGGGTAAAAGAAAACTACTGTTTACCGACGATATAAAAGGAGAAAGACGACACACACGAACCGTTGATCCAGAAGCCCTAGCGCACACCCCAAATCTAACCCTACACGTGTCAACACTACACTGAACCGTCGCCAGCATGCAGTCCACTACGCACGAAAACCGAGGAGACGTCGTAATTTTCGCCACGTCTGTGCGTGACTAGTCAACTTCAAGTCAGGCGGTGGGATCCACGATCATCTCGTCGCATCATCTCTGCTGCCGTACATGGTTGAGATCACCAATCGTCAGCACTGACGTCATCAAGGCCAAGCCAGCAATGGCTGGAAGTTTTCGGCTGATCAATCAAGTACTTACTCGAATCTATGATTCGAGAAACTATTCGGGGGCTACTCCTACCAGGAACGCTGGCCGCGCATCTGAGAATTGAGTAAGGTAACTACACCTCGCAAATATCTTTGCGTCCTACGTCGAGACTGCGACTCCACTACAGACTCGGGGGCTACTCCTACATGGAGGATAATGACTGAACTAAAGTCTCTGCTCGAGTCTACGACTCGAACAGATACTCAGGGGATACTCCCATAGGGAGCGCTGGACGCGCAACCTATGAATTCTTCGACTGCGATCCTTCGGATCAAAACGACAAAATATTTTTCGCAACTTTGCCCAAACCAACGCTAAGTGAGAAGCATTCTCCTCGGCCATCCGAAACACCTCCGTGGTGATAAAATTTTGGATGTTGTGTCTACAATGCAAAGATAAGTCCCACAGATATCATCTGATGGCCTGGTAACACACCTGACTGCGCTCTGTCAGTAAACTCCCGTGTCAGCAGACACGATAAAAATTCCGACGGACACGTTGGGTCCATCACTTGAAAATCACTAGGATTCGACTCCTATAAGATCACAACGGCCTGAGTCGAATCACACCAGCAATCATTCCGAATTCGAGTCTGGTGACTTGAGTTTGATGAAGATCGTGTTGTTTTGTCCTATGACAGTTAACTGACCCTGATCCGTCCGGAGAGTCAGACACACGTATCAATAATCCCTATGAACTAAAACATTTTCTCTTTAAAATAATAGGCTCAAACTACACTCGAAAGATTGAAGAGTCCTCGGCCGAATCTATGATTTGATTGAATACTCGGGGGCTACTGACATGGATATACCCCACGGGTACATAACCTTGGTATACCTGGTCCAGTCTAAGGAAGGTCCACGTCAAGACACGCGGCCATGAAGACTTCGGGTGGCCCAAGCCCATGACGTTTTCGACTCCTTGGAGAACAAGTCTAAAATAGATAGAAATTCAAAGGGAACAAACCCTAATTTGTAATCGACTCTACCTAAGCCGGGACCTGCCTATCTATATAAAGGCCAGGAGGGTACGACAAGAAGGATCTCTTCCACCATCGCATACACACCTCACGCCAGATTGCATCTGTGCACCCCTGTAACTTTCGGTTCTGCCGTAATCAAGAGCAGACAAGAAAGAGTAGGGATTTCCCTCCGGGGGCTTGAACCAGGGTAAATCTCGTGTCCCACGTTGCTTGTTTGTTAACCGTTCCGCGATCTCCAGCATCCCCATCTTCTTTAAAACCAAAGTCCATAACAATGGACATTGACGAAATCAACCCTCGTCAACTGTGTCGACGGTGCTTCCTTGTGAAGCTGCTGCTTGGTACTCGGCATGTCAGAGTGCTTGGAGCGTGGTGGGGCAAAGTCGGAGGGCGGGGTCATCATCATTTCGTCTATTCACCATTGTCTTTATTTCTTTTCTTTTGGGCATGTTTGTTTTGTTGCCCTTTTTTTCCCTTTATTTCGAACTCATGTATCTGTGTGATTGCCATATTAATATAGCAGGACGAAGGCCTATTTTGAGAAATGTATCTATACACTAAAATGCAATTAGATATATTTAAATTTATACAAAACCAAGTTAGTTATTTCTAAACGGAGGGAGTACTTATTTTCCCAATTTATTTCCTCGATGATTGATATGAAATGTTTGGGTCAGTCAATCGACTATACAAAATAAAAGGAGCTTATTTTGCTGCGACGAAACAAATCGGGGGAGATGCGCATCAAGACTGTCCTGCCATGACTGTAGCTAATTAAGTCTGAATTCCACCAACACTCATAAAGTCTCAGTTGTGGTGCAGACATTGTTTTTTTTCGCAGGAGTTCTGAGATGTTTAATTTCTATAAAGTACTACTTATTTCGCGCAAGAATAGATGTTTTAGATTTTTTGAATTTTAGATGAATCTATATACTAAATAGTGTCTAAATTTATTTAAATTTTAATAAATTTGAGACATCTATTTTAGGATAGAGGGAGTAGATGTTTTTCCAACTTATTTCCTGATGATTGCTTCACAAAGATATGGAATGTTTGGGTCAATCGGCTACAAAACAAAATGAGCTTTTTTTTGCTGCAACGAAATAAATTGGGGGGAGATGCGCATAAAGTCTGTCCTGCCAATCTGCCATGACTGTAGCTAATTAAGTCCAAATTCCACCAACACTCGTATAGAATCTCAGTAGTGGTGCAGACATTGTTTTTCTTTCTTTTTACATATAAATGGCCTGCCTTCTTTGACTCCTTTCCTCTCACGGGCCAGATTTTTTTTCAGTGGAAATCTGAAGGAGATTCACACCTTACACGAGAGAGAGGATGTTGCTATCAGCCCAATCTAGTGACATTTGCACCTTTGGCCGCACATGTCAAACTATGACACATGCACTGGATGATGTATTCACGGTCTCGTACGTATGGTTTTGCGTGTTAAAACCGTGTCACAAAAGACTGGATTAGTTTTCTCCATCTACGGTTATCTAGTCCATGCACACCCTTCCCGCCTTGGTGGGACCCATGCCTAAAATTTTCGGAGAATATTACACTTTATTACTAGCTGATATCAGCCAAAGTAATAATATATCACTTCCAATAAACATTGATTGTATGCTATGAAACATGTTTTATGTTTGATTTGGTAGCGTGTACTTGTTGATAATTCATCATTGGCCAGCCATTTAAATATTTTACTAAGTATACATATTCTAAAACCGACACACATTATGGCGGCAAAAGATTGTCGAATTTCCCACAAAAAATAATAAATTGCATACATACATACATACATACATACATACATACATACATACATACATACATACATACATACATACATACATACATACATACATACATACATACAAGTTGCCTTGTTTCGTTTTGAAAAATCAAATTCGAAGCATACAAAAATAATCAAGAGTCACAAGTTAGCATATGCAACGAACACTATGTTCTCCTCCCCACAAAAAGAAGAAGAAATAGTATGCATCCTTGAGAGTAACTTAATTTATCTTGATATATCTATAGGTTGCCACTTTTTCCCTTGGATATACCAATTCAACATAGGATACATTTGGTACCAAGTACATAGGGTTGCAAACGGTAAAAAAAAAGTATATAGGGTTGCACAAGACCTCGATACTCATTACACTTGGCGTGTGTACAACATCATCCCTAATTATCACTATCGAAAGCGGCGATGGTGGACGGCTGCGACATAGCCACTTCAGGGAGGGATATGTGGAGGAGCCAAAGGGGAGAGGTGCACCACTATATATGCATGTATGTGTGTAAGAGAGAACAGAGGGAGAGGGAGAAAGAGAGAAGGATGACGGGGCGGTGATAGAGGGAGGAGGGGCGGGAGAGAGAAATGAGTGACAAGAAAAGATATGAGAGGAAATAAGACACGGAAAATATGGATTGTAATGAATTGCGTAGTAGTTAGATCTAAAGAGCTCGCTTATGCTATTAACAAATTAATTTTGTCCTATGATCATAAACAAGGAAGTAATTGAGAATCGCAAGTTTGCACATGGACTGGACATTGCAACAAAATAATTGCATCCTCTAGACCATGTTTAATATCTCTTGCTATGTACAGCTGGCCACTCACATCCTGCTCACCACAGGTGTACTATGTTTTTCTTTCTGCAGGGCACCACAGGTGTACTAGACATTGTTGACTTCTTCAATTTATTCCTTATATATACAAGACAAATACCTAGTTTTCTTTTCAAGCAGATAAATACAGTAGGTTCTTAGATGCTAAGGCTTTGACAAACAACCGTGAATCAAAGCTAACGTGGCAAATCAATCAATTGAATAAATATTTCGAGTTTTCCAAAACTGAACTAAAATTTTCCCAAAAATCTGCTTTCATAAAACAGGAACTAACGTCTCTCTCTGTCTCTCTGACAATTACTCTTGTCTCTCTGTCCTCGCTGATTTCACCAACCAGAAAAGAAGGGAAAACAGACGGCCGGATACTTGGAAGAGACCAAACAATAGGACCCAAGAAAAGGCCATCACTGAGGGGGAGAGAGGGAGATCTGCGGGGCGACGCGTCGCGGTTTTCCGGCGGCAAGGTTCGATTTTGATCCCGACCCCGGATTCCCCACCCCGATTCGTCCCCTGCCCAACTCGGCGCTGGTTTCTGCCAAGTCTCTGGGTGCTCTTGGAGTAGGGTTTCTCGCCGGAATCGCAGTCCCCCTCATGGGATGCGTCAGTTCGAAGCAATTCCACGGCGGCGACGAGCGTGGCGGCGACGGGGGGAAGCCTCGCCGCCGCCCGTCCAGCAACTCCCTGAGGCGCCTGGTTAGTTACAACTCCAGCAAGAGGCACGAGGACTTGGAGGAGGAGGATGAAGAAGGCGGGGTCGTGGCCGCCACGTCCTCGAGCGTCGGACTCCGCGTTGGGAAAGATGCGAGTACGACGAGGCTGATTCGGAAGCCCCCGGTGGCGCCAGTGGTGGTCGATGCAGTGGTGGCGCTGCCGGAGGAGGCGGCCACCGTGGCGGCTGGCGCCGTCGATGTGGAGAGGGCAGTTGTTGCGCCAGCGAATCGTAGGCGTGTTCCTAACGGCGCGGCGGAGCAAGAACCGAGGAGTGGTGGCATCAGGACTGAGGCGAAACCGAGGATCACAGATGTGCCCAACGGAGTGGTGGCGGAGCATGTGGCGGCTGGCTGGCCAAGGTGGCTCACGGAGGTAGCGACGGAGGCGGTCCGTGGGTGGCAGCCTCGGAAGGCAGAGTCCTTTGAGAAGTTGGACAAGGTTCATCCTTATGCACAACAAATTTATCATCTTCTTTCTGTTTTTCAAGACCTCCATTAGCCATCTGTGTTCTGGACCATGTTTAGCTGTGATTTAGTGTAGTAAATGTTTCAAAGTGCTTGAGCATCATCTTATGATGACATAGGATATTCTGCAGAAGTAAACACACATTTCTAGAACTCATTCAAGATTGAATAGAATTGCAGTTAGACAAATAGATCACACCCGCAACGCTCCCACTCCTGTTAAGCAATCTGATTGAGCAGAACTGAAACTAGTACCCAACTGCTGATTCTGCACTATGCCTATATTCACCCCCGCCTTTTTTTATATATTTCAGATAGGGCAAGGTACATACAGTAGCGTTTACAAAGCACGAGATCTTGAGAATGGAAAATTCGTGGCACTAAAGAAAGTTCGGTTTGCCAATATGGATCCTGAGAGTGTTCGATTTATGGCGAGGGAAATTCACATCTTAAGAAGACTTGATCATCCAAATGTTATTAAGCTTGAAGGTTTGGTCACATCGCGCATGTCTAGTAGCTTGTATCTTGTATTTGAATACATGGAGCATGATCTTGCGGGACTTGCAGCTACACCTGGCATAAAATTCACAGAGGCTCAGGTTTTATTCTGGACATTTTCTCTAATCTTCGCTTCAAACTTTTTTTTGTTGTGCCTTCAGTTTTCATGCCGTGCTGACTTTGGAAAATGGCCATTTCAGGTCAAGTGTTACATGCAGCAGCTACTTTCTGGACTTGACCACTGTCATAGTCGTGGTGTTTTGCATCGGGACATAAAGGGTGCCAATCTTCTGCTAGACAATAATGGTGTCCTCAAAATAGCAGATTTTGGTCTAGCTACATTCTTTAATCCAAACCAAAAGCAGAATTTGACGAGTCGTGTTGTAACTTTATGGTATCGGCCTCCGGAACTTTTGCTGGGTGCTACTAACTATGGTGCCACAGTTGATCTCTGGAGTGCTGGTTGCATCCTTGCGGAGTTGCTATCAGGGAAGCCTATCATGCCAGGACGAACTGAGGTACTGTTTGACTACTAATGCAGTCATAGTTTGCTCAAACTCAAGACTGTTGCTACTCTGGACTAATTCTATTTTTCTGCTCACGTTACGCGGAGTTGTTGAATATCATCAACTTATTACACAGAATCCCATTTTTTTAGAGTGAGTTGAGGGAGTAGGTTTTATTAGGAGAGACGAAGCAGTAAATTGGGGCTTATCGGGACCTATGTTACGAGCTTCTGGAATACAATGGGATCTTCGTAAAGTGGATCCTTATGAGTCTTACAACCAATTTGATTGGAAAGTCCAGTGGCAAAAAGAAGGGGTTTCATTAGCTCGTTATTTAGTACGAGTCAGTGAAATGAGGGAATCTATTAAAATAATTCAACAAGGAATAAGCTCTCGTTTTAAATCCATTACACTTTTTTGTTTTTCTTCTTTTTCGAGTTAGAATAAAAAGAAAAAAGAAAACAATTTAGCATCTTTGGTACAATCTATATTTTCGCGAAATGGATCGTGATAAAATGGATTTTAGGTATCTAGGGAAGATTCACTTGGAAGTAACTATTTCGTAGATACCTATGCACGGTACTTCACGGTTGAATGAATAAAAAAATACCTAAAAAAATGGATTGAGCAGCAGCTCGTAGACCGCCTGAAAAAGAATATTTATTATTTGAGCTATATCCTGCCATAAGAAGACCGATAGGGGCAATACTTGAAATGGCAATCCATAAAAAACACCAATACTAAGATCAGCTAAAACAAAATGATATCCCAAAGGGATAACTAAAAAACTTAATAAAATGGATATGACTGCTATAGAGGGTCCAATGCTAAATAAAGGAATATCCCCTCGGGATGGTAGGATATATCCTCTTTTAAAAGTAGCTTGGTCCCATCTGCTATAGCTTGAAGCAGTCCCAGGGGGCCCGCACTCGAGTAAATCTATGAATCTATGTATGGCACTTAAGGTTCAAATTTATTTTTCTTATCTGAATTCTTTCAGGTAGAACAGTTGCACAAAATATTCAAGCTTTGTGGTTCACCATCAGAGGAGTTCTGGGCTAATTTGAAGTTGTCGCGTGCTACCATCTTCAAGCCACAACATCCATATCGTCGTTGTGTGAATGATGTGTACAAGGACTTTCCTTCTTCATCTCTGGCACTTCTGGATCGTTTACTTGCTGTAGAACCTGATAATAGGGGTACCGCAGCTTCTGCCCTTGAAGGCGAAGTAAGTTCTGGCCGCCATTACATTTATTGATTTATTTATATGGCTGATGTATTGTCTGCCCTAAAGAAAATCTGTAGTCTTTCAAACATGTAGGTAGGCATACAATATTAGCTAAAAGTGGCCATGTCCTGCAATATAATGGTGGTCAATGTATCTAAAACTTAAATATGAGATTTTACACATTTTTCACAAGTACAACCTCAAACATGCATGCATCCTACCTTTTTCCAGGCTGCTCACTTTTGCCGCTATCTCGTTAGATGTATTTATGCATTTATCATCCCAGCTCTGTTTTTGTCCGGTCAAAGACGGTTAGCACCTTTGGACTGTCCCATGGGTGATATTTTAACAAAAATAGACTCATCTGCCTTCTTCTTCCTTGCATCTTCATCCTTGACCGTCTCTCCCATCAGCCTAGATGCAGTGTGAACCTCCCTTGCTTGCATGCCGGCACCGTTCCCCACCTTCCCTGCTGCAGCACCATTTGACGGAGCTAAGTACACCCATTTGCAAAAGGACTGTCAAGAACACAGGTCATGAAAGGTATGTTGCATGCCAGTTTGGAAGCCATCTTGAGCAGAGTTAATCACAAGCAAAAAGTTTAATATCCGAACAAAACAAATGACCATAACTTGGTCTCTTCCCTCTGTACAACTAACAAATCAAGCACATCGTGCATAGAGTCAAGCCCTCTGCTGGCGCTCATCCTCTGTGTGAGCTGCTGTCTCTGAGTCCACCTTGTCATCTCGGATGCTGCTGGACGTAAAAGCCTTAACACTGGTGCAAACTTCATCGCGGTCGAGCTCCCAGTTGCCGTTGTTCACAGGGATGAGGTTCAGGACCACTCGAGTCTTGAGCTGGAGGCCGCCTGGATCTGACCAACTGGCCCCTCCATGGCCATTGGGTGCTTCAGTTGGAAACGTGGCCCCAATGCGACACATGTCGGAGCCACATGGAGAGAAATGGGCAGAGTGAGACAGTGAAGAGATGTTGGCCCCAAGACGAGGTGGAGGTTGGAGGGAGAGAGGGATGGTAAGACAAGATATGTGCAGTGGAAGAAGCATTTTACAGAATGCCCTTGGATGAAAAGCGATCGGTCATCAGAGTGGCAAATGCATAGATAATTTAAATGGAAGATTAGCAAAATTGAGTAGCTATAAAAAGGAATTGCAGGATACAAGTATAGAGTTGCAGTAGTGGCAAAAGTGTAAAATTCCCCTAAAATTTGGATTCATGTGTTACTTTCTTCCCATGTACTGTGAATTTCATGACAGTTGTCATTTTTTTTAAAAGTGAGCAATATCTCTTGATCTTGATATTAAGACTTAAGAGGCGCTATTTCCATTTTACACTTTTCCAATGGATTAGTTGATAACACATTTGGTTGTCTATATCTGAAAGTTACCCTCCTTGTTTATAATCTGTACGTGCACTTTATACCACAGTTTTTCACAACAAAGCCTTATGCCTGTGATCCATCAAGTCTACCAAAATATCCTCCAAGCAAGGAATATGATGCCAAGCTTCGAGATGAAGAAGCTAGGAGGTAAGATTACCTGTAGAACCTAAGACGAATATTATGTAATCTTTGACTGACGAAATTTAAGGTACAATCTTCTTTTGCTGGGCATTTCTGCATTTGCGCTAATCATGTGGTTTGGTCTTGACAGGCAAAGAGCAGCTGCAGCCAAAGGGCATGAATCTGAAACTGGGCGCAGGAAGCAACTTGCAGCACAAAATGGCAATAGTGAATTGGTAATTATCATTCCCATGGATCTCTTTATTGAGGGTTTTTCTGGTGCCATAATGTGCACTTTCGAGCTTTAGAATTATCAGTTTATGTAGCCTTTTGAATCCCTGGTGGAAAAATATGCCATTCAATACATGGCTCATTATAAGTGGTACTTAATAGCAGGCTAGGAGAACCATTTGTAGTATATGTAATACAATGCAATTGCTTCTCGATTTTTCTGGAAGTTACTTTATACAACAGTTTCATTCTAACCAGGCAGCAATTTCATCTGTGTAATGCAAACACATGGTTTCATCTCCAAAAGCAAATATACCTTATATACTATATAGCAACTAGTTCTGTCAGATTGTTAAATATAAACACTATGCTGTTTGTAAGTACTCAAAGTTCTCGTGTTCCATGGCTTTCCAGCAACGCCGAATTCAGGTTAATCCAAAAGGCGGTAGTAATAAGTTTACTCCAAAGGAGGATGCTGTTACCGGCTTTGCAATGGATCCTCCTGGAGGAGCTGCTGAGAATGGTCACGCTCGTCGGGTTCCTTTGATGAATGCTGGTCGTTCATCCTCCACTTTGGGCCGTTCAAGTGGCACAGATCCGAACGCTCAACGATTTTACACTTCTCAGATTGCTGCTGCCGAGATGTCTAACCAATCTACTGCAACTGGGCAGCGAGGCAATACTGCTAAGCTGTCTAACCTTGGCGACAGTGCCAGGAAACAGTATTTAAGAGAGCATCGATCAAGTTCAAGATACAGTCAACTCACTGCTGCTGACCCCTCTGACAAAACCAAATGGTCGCAGTCACAGCAATTCCAAGAAAGACCGTCATCTTCGCATCGGAAGGATGACGTGGTGGCAGATAAAGAACCTTCAGGGGTAAGCTATTTAGTTGTTCTAATAAGCTTCAGTTGGTCTTAACTCAACATTCATAAGCAGCACAGTATGACCTGTATTATTCTAGCCCTTAAGATCCATGATCAGTTTCCATTTATTTTTCAAAGCCCTGTTTTTGGCATTTCTGGCAGGTTCTTATTGAGTTTGGACTTTGGAGTAGTACATAAATAAGTTCACAAGATGATTCCTTGTTGGTCATATACCATGGGATGCTAGGCTATTTTCTTGGTTTCTCATATTCCGACTTACTTTGGGGGTGGAGATCATACTTTTTTGTCTTGTAAGATACTTGAACATAATGGATCCTAGATGGAGCTTAGCGCGAGAGTAACATTCCTTTTGTTACCATAAACATGCTGATGAATTCTCCTCTATATATTCAGGTGAATGGTGCTAGGAAGAACAGGATCCAGTACTCTGGGCCATTGATGCCTCCAGGGGTAAACATGGAAGAGATACTTAAAGAGCACGAACGGCAGATCCAACAGGCTGTACGAAGGGCCCGTCTCGACAAGGGGAAGGGCAAGCACGGAGAGAGAGACCAGTCAGAGTCACTGCTGTACGCCGCCCAGAATGGCAGGTCGTAGCGCTGTGCATCTCGACCTGGGTATTCTCGATGGCGGCCTCTGCCTGCTTCGGCAGTCGAACGATGGAAAATAGTGTGATCCCCTTATTCTTTTCGCCCCCCCTCGAGCGGAGAGGTTTGTTCTGCCGGGCAGCTCCCACGCCATTGCTGTGGTGCGCTGCAGTTTGGTGGTTCCTGGCAGGAGAAAGAAGGCCTGCTCCTTGTAGAGATTTTCGCCAAGTTTAGCAAGAAAGATATTCGCTGGTAAATTTGTTGCCCACAGTCGTCACCAATTGTATATCTCGAGAGTGTACCCCTCTTTTGAGGATTGATGATTCTTACACCTGTTTTGGTAGGTGCCAAGAGAAATATAATCAAATTATACATCTGTCATTGCTGCCTGCCTCTCAATTCTCAATTCCCCTAAACTGAAGACAAAACTTTCCGGTGCTGTTGTTTTTTATTCAATCTGAAGACAAATTTTAGAAGATTGTAAATCGAGAAATAATGATTTGCATAGTCGGGGCGGGTAATCTGGGACATTGGATGCAAATCGAACGTTCCCAAATAAATGACAGGCTTCTTCATCAAAATCTGTCGACATGTGTAAAGACTAGTGGTAAAAGTAAAACCCCAACCTGGAGCGTATTTGCGACGAGACATCGGCGTGCCCAAACGCCGAGAGCTTCTCCCCGCAACCGCAACTAGCCAGTTTCTCCCCACCAGCTTCGCCTCCGCCGCCGCTGCGGTGTGATGCGACGGCGAAGGCGGCGGCCGTTTGATGCGCCCACCTCCCACCACCGCCGCCGCCGTCTCGCTCTCCAAGCAGCAACTCCTCCGCATCCGCCGCTGCATCCCACCCGTTTGGAGAAATGCCGCACCTGCCCAAGAACCGCCGCCGCCGCCAGCCTCATCCTTCCCCCCCGCCGCCCTCTCGTCCATTCTCTTATCCTGCACCGCCCATCGCGCGCTCCGCCCCGGCGAGCAGGCCCACGCGCGCGCCTTCACGCTTGGCCTGTACGCGCACCCTTCCGTCCTCCCCAGGCTCGCCTCCTTCTACATAGCCCTAGGAGACGTCCCGGCCGCGCGCGCCGCCGTCGAGAAGGTGGGCGGGAAGGCGCGGGCGTTCCCCTGGAACCTGCTCATATGGAGTTACGCCGGCGACAGGCTGTGGAAAGACGTGATCATGGCGTATGACAAGATGGTGGCACTGGGCGTGGACGCTGACAGGTTCACGTATCCTTCTGTGCTGCGTGCGTGTGGGGAGCTCGGGGAGGTCACCATTGGACGCAAGATAAACCAGCGTATTCGGAGGACCAGATATGATCTGGACATGTATGTCTGGAATGCTTTGGTTGGGATGTATGCCAAGTGCGGTGAGCTGGAGGATGCGCGGAGGGTGTTCGATGAAATGGCTGTTAGGGATGTTGTTAGCTGGAACACGATGGTGTCTGCCTATGCATCGATGGGGATGTGGAGCAAGGCATTTGAGCTGCTTCAGCGAGTTCCTGGGGCAAACGTTGTGACGTGGAATGCGGTTGCAGCCGGGAATTTGAAAGCTGGGAACTATGATGAAGTCATCAGGTTGTTGTCTCAGATGAGGAATTGCCGTGAGCCAGGGGTGGACTCTGTGAGCTTGCTGATTGGCCTCAAAGCATGTGGCAAGAGTGGGTATCTGAGGATTGGCAGGGAATTGCATGGGGCGGCCGTTCGTCTACACTTTGATAAGCTGGAGTCTGTGGTGAACTCACTGATCACAATGTATTCAAGAGGCGGGATGATGAGCTCTGCTGAACTTTTATTCAGAATGTGCTCAGTTCGGAGCACCACAGCTTGGAATTCACTGTTAGCAGGATTTGCATTCATGGACCAAGTCGACGAAGCTTCTTTTCTCTTCAGAAAGATGATTGGCTCACTTATCTGTCCAAATGATGTAACTATTTTAACAATGCTCTCCCTTGTTGCACGGTTTGGACACCTCTGTCATGGAAGGGAGCTGCACTGCTACATCCTTAGACATGGACTGGAGGGATCTAAATTATTGCAAAACTCACTTGTCGACATGTACTCAAAGTCTAGACGCATGAGAGCTTCCCGGATAGTGTTTGATCGGATGGAAAATCGAGACAAGCATGCCTACACTTCATTGATTTTGGGATATGGAATGCAAAGAGAGGGCCATGTATCATTGAAGCTCTTTGATGAAATGATTGCCAACAGTATTAAGCCAGACCATGTGACCATGGTCGCTGTTCTTTCAGCATGCAGCCACTCTGGGCTGCTCACTCAAGGGCAGCTACTATTTGCCCAGATGTATGCTTTATTTGGCACTGCACCAAGAGTGGAACATTTTTCTTGCATGGTTGATTTGTACAGCCATGAAGGTTTGCTGAAGATGGCTGAGGAGATGATTGACAAGATGCCATTCCAGCCAACTGCTGCAATGTTAGCGACTCTTGTTGACGCTTGCCTGATCCATGGTAATATAGACATTGGGGAACAAGCTGCAAAGAAGCTGCTGGCAATGAGAACAAACAATCCTGGTCACTACAAACTGATCTCAAACATGTATATATCAGCAAAAAGTTGGCCAGAGCTAGCTAAACTTAGATCGTTGATGAGTACGATGGAGTTAACTATGATCCCAAGCCATTCTTTGCTAGAATCAGAACATGATGTATGCTTCCTTGAGCAAGATGATTTCTTCAATCATGGTGCACATTGTGACTTGTCTGACCGCATAACGGATACTGATTCATCTAGTAGCGAGGAAGTGAAATGTAGTGAAGCTTTTGGTGGATAATAGCAAAGTCGGAGTGCGCTAGGTTTCTTGGACCATTTTGTTTGTAAGGACAGAGGTTTCCAGAGGTAATTAATATTTGTTGCTAATATCTGTTTGCTGTGATGCTACTTACCGTACAAACTGATACTACCTCACGTATAACAATGCATAGCATAGGGTAGTTTTTTTTGTACGTGTGCTCAGGTTGAACTACGCTGGAAATTATTTTTACATGCCATCTTAACATGCCAGCTATTTCTCCAACCTTTGTTTTCCAGCTTGAAGCTCTAGAGTCGTCTCATATTTGGAAGGTTTTGACTCCCTTGTGCACACTGAAATACTTCCTTTCTGGCTCTTGAGGCCAGTTCAAGATTTTGTCGATCCAGGGTGAATGGAATGCGAACCAGGAGATTGTCATGCTACTCCTGTGGCCAACAAATTATATCAATTTCCTGACCACCCAGGAAGCTGAAGTATTTGCACCAGGTGTGTTTGGTGAATGCTAATCACTTGCTGAACTGCCAGACAAGGAACTTCATCCGTATGTTATCCTGAACTCTCTGCATCTCCGTTTGTTATTTTTGTGAGGTACTTGTACCTGCATGTTTTAAACTTCTGAAAGTGTTCATTTTCGAGAACATGCAGGACAGCTTCACGTGTATATTATTAGAAAGAAAAGGTCTTTTACATGCTGCGACCCATACTACCCAAGACAACCACAACCGAGTAAAATACAAAGGCAGAAGCTTACGACCGAAGCCTGGCAAGCCAAAGAAAGACAAGGCATTTTGGAGCCGTCCAGGATTACCAGCCTGAGCACTTTGAAATGCGACCACAGGGGCGAAGAAGGTGTTGTCAGCAGATGTGGATGCATACAATCCAGACGCCTCCTGTTTTCCATGACCGTACGTTTGGATCCCATGGTGAGATAACCATATCTGTAGTGGCTTCCCAAGTGTCCAGGGGCGGTTTTATATCATCCTGATTCATCTTCACTCTCGGCAACAGTTCTTTTTGTGCGACCGTCAACCAGAATGGGTTGAAAGTGTCTGGAGCGATCGCCTGGACAGAAAGTTCCACGATGCTAATTGTCAGCCTCGAAGTGAATTTGAGAACCATCGCCAAGGCGAACGGTAGCGGCGGCGTGGTTTCTTCACAGGGTTCAGTCATTCTAGCAGTCACGTCATGAATTGTACGCACTTGGTCCATAAATACATCGCGGATGATTTAGTCACAATTCAAGTCTTTCTGAGTTTGACCACTGCATGTAGCTTAGCAGTATAGCTTTTCTGATTCTTCTTCATTTTCCGTCTTTCAGTTTTTTTTCCTGCTGCTGACCTGGGTGTAAACCAACCTCGCGCCATCTTGGTGCTCTTTCTCTAATACAAATGACACACATTCTGGTGCCTTGGTGTGTGTTTGAGGGGAAAAACAGTTTGACCAAAGTATGATCTGCCATAAGATTCAGTACTGTAGTTGTTGATATTCCCTTGTATGTGTTTGATCAAACTTAGTAAGGTTTACGTAAATCCATATATGACATATTGTGGAGATGGTAGAGTCGATGAAACTGCAAAAGGTAGGAGTATCATATTTGAGAGGACGATTTTTCCAGCCAATGTGTTACAAAGGGCCTCTGTTCTGAAGATGATGGATCTGGTTTGGGCATATGTCTGTCATTGTGCTGTTTCCACCAGCCGTCGGTTCCAGTCACCGCCGCCTGTCCGGTGGCTCCACGCCTCCACCTGCCAGCCGGCCAGCCCCGCTCGTTCGTCTTCCCGCCCCGCTCCGACGTTTGATGCTCCATCTCGCCGCCCTCGCTCAACAGAATCAAGGGTTCAAATCCAAAAGAAACCTTTTTTGTTTTGAACAGATAAAAAAAACCTTTTGTTTGCCTGTATGGGTTTCAGACAACCTTGTAAGTGCTTCTTAGGCCTTCCACAACGTTGTATTTTATCGGTGTCCAATTCATTTCCGGCTCCGATCCCTGGTGCCCACACTTTGTGTGACTGGTGCCGAAACAAAAATATTCATCGGAGCAGCTAGAGTAACTGATGCCCAAACAATCCAGCTATTAAAGTATTAGTCTCAATGTACTATTGCATGTAGCTGAGCACAATTCATATGAAGCAAAAAAGTAAGAAAGAATAGAGTCGGTTGTTTATTATGTTGTGGGTCCTGCTAGCATCGATGCCCAAAATCAACACACTATGAGGATGGTGCCTCGAATAATTTTTTTGATATCACTAACAAGCTAGCATACTTTTTACCAATTGGGCACCGCTCACGCTGTGGGAGGCCTTACAGGACCCTTTAAAACAGTGCCTGGTTTCACCAAGGATAATAGAATAACAACCAAGTAGATTTGCTCGGAGTAACGACTCAGGTAGAAAAATAAAATCTATATACAACGCTAAAAGAAATTACTCTTACAAGTGAAGTGCCCACGGTTAATTAGAGCACTACTCGACCTCCGGAGGAAAAAACCACGTCGACTTTGTATCACAGTACTCATGCAACAGCTGAGTTTCACAATCAGCAGCTCGCCGTTTGACTCCAGGAGCTGCTAGCTACACGTCATGAATTTCTCCGGACCAGAGTACATATTAATTTTTTCAAATGATACCAGTCGACCTTCAAATCGTAAAAAACTGCTAGATCGAAAACGAGTTGCCGTAAAAAGCACTGATCCATGTTTGATCACGAATTGACAGCGAATCTGACAGGATGGACCCACTTGTCGGGGGCTATCTGCTGATGTGGACCGGGACAAACATGTCAGCTTTGTTAAAAAATTAAAACATCCATTTTTTCTCTCATCGGTTGACCACCGCTGGCCATGTCCAACACCGGCGCCGCTTGTCCACCACCGGCGCCGCCCCAACACCGTCCCGTCCACCCCTGGCGCCGCCCCAGCCAACCTCCGTCGACCAGCAGCGCCGCCCTGGCCCCGTTCACCACCGGCGCCGCCCTGGCAAGCCCGTCTGCCCCGTCGTGATCTCGACCCCACTGCCAACACCAACCGCGACAACCCCAACACCAATGGCGATGGCGTGCCAGGCCGTCCTGAGATCCACCACTCAAATGGTGAGCGGCACATGATCAGGGAAGCCCTCAAGGGCAACCCTTTGCCAGAAAACCCATCCCGAGATGTGCAGATGAGCTACCATTGGCTCCTCGTGAAGGAGTTCCACCGCCAACATGCGGTGCAAGCTCAGCTCGATGAGCGCAAGAAGGCAACCGACGAGTCGAGTGCCCGACGGGCGGCCCTTGATACGCCCAATTTGCATCATCATTTTATATCATAATTTACCTCTATTCGTTGTTATTATTATTATGAGGTATTACTTATGGCTTTTAATATGTTTATGCATGTTGGATGATTCTTGGAGGATGGACTGCCGGAGTCTGGATTCTGATGGAAAAGAAGGCGTTTCGGTGCAATTTCGCAAAGATCAGAAAAATACCAGAAAAATATGGAAACATATTATTTTAACAGAAGATGAAGGAAGCCAGAAGGAGGGATGAAGAGCGCCTAGGGCAGGTGTGGCCCACCTGCCCGGCCTCCGACTCGCCCCTTCGCCTATATCTTCCCTTTGAAACCCTAAGGCTCGGGGAGCGACCATAGATAGATTTCCGCCGCCTCTGGGGACGGAAAACACCGAGAGAGAAAGATCTCTCCGGTAGACAGATTTCTGCCGGGGAAATTCCTTCCCGGAGAGGGGAAACCGTCGCCATCAACACCGTCATCAAGCTAGGTTTCATCGGGATCATCATCATCATCATCCACACCATCATCTCCACCAGCACCATCATCACCACTCCGTCCCGCTATAACAATTGTGTTGGATATTGCTTTAGTTCTTAGAAGAAACTTTCTCGGTGTTGATTACTATTGTAGTTGATGCTTGTGAGTGGAATCATTGAATTATTGTTTATGTTCAGATTGTTATCCATTATCATATCATCTTTGATCTTGATCCATATGATGTCTTGTGAGTAGTTCGTTTAGTTCTTGAGGACATGGGAGAATTCATGTTGTTAGTAGTGAATCTGTGATGAGTTATTATTCAATTGTTTAGTATTTAAGTTGTGGTGCTATTCTTCTAGTGGTGTCATGTGAACATCGACTACATGATACTTCACCATTTATGGGCCTAGGGAAATGCATCGTGTATTTGGCTACTAATTGTGGGGTTGCCGGAGTGACAGAAACCTGAACCCCCCTTAGGAAACCTTTGCACAAGGGAGCGTAGGATCTCAGAGTTTAAGGCTGTGGTTAGATTTATATCTTAATTACTTTCCTGTAGTTACGGATATTTGCAGGGGGTTTAATCACAAGTATGCATTAGTCCTAGGAAGGGCGGTATGTTAGCACAGGTTCACCCACACAACACTTACAAACACCAGAGAAAAGTACTCAGCTATTTGAAGCGGAAGTACTTGACAGAATTCCCATGTGTCCTCGAAAATATTTGGTCCTTATAAGTATTTCCACCGGCTTGTCCTTTGCTAAGAAAGGATTGGGCCACTTGCTCCGTTTATTCGTTACTTCTGTTACTTGCTCTTTGTTTTGTTGCCTTGTCAGACAACCACTAAAAATCCGTTTGCTAAGTATTCACAGAGATTTCCTGCTCCATACCACTGTTCAGCACCTTCTGCTCCTCGTTGGGATCGACACTCCTATTTATCGAAAATACTATGATACACCCCTATACTTATGGGTCATCAGCCCTCTCGTCCATCAACAGGTCCGACGGGCGGCCCTCTCCTCCCGACAGACGGTGCAACTTGATATGTGTTATAAGAACGGAGGGTGCATTAGTTCATACTGCATTGCACATGGAAAAGCAATTTGGTTGATCCCATTTTCTGAAATAATCATAGAAAACATATGATCAAAGGAACCTCACGCTTTTATTGTCCCTATCTGATTTTATTATTGATTCCTGCTAGAGTAGGTAATATTTAACCTTTCTTTCATTGAAAATTTAGAGTTGGTAAATAGTCATGCGTTTTATTTTTCATATATGTCAAAGGTAAGAGGAGAACTTCGTATCACTTTTTATTCGCCAAGTGTTATATGTCACCTATTTTGCATACGTTTTATTACTTACCTTGTCATACTCATAATGATATCTGTAAGGGTGTTGTATTGTTAACATGTGAGGATTTTGGGAACTATTGATTGTAGGGATTATCTGCGTCTTAAACAATATCTTTTAAATTTCAGTAAATGAAGTTGTATAATGGTAAAGGTTTGAATTATAGTAGTTGCGAGGTGTATTCAATAGAGATAATGAAAAGTAAAATATGAATATATGATCATGATATGATAGTAAGTTTGACAGCAGGGATGTGGGCAAAAAAAGCGGCATAACATACGGATATTCACTTCGGCTCGCAGGTGCAAATGCACCCATTATAAGAAAATATATTTTGAAATATTAAAAAATTCAAAAAAAAATTATATATACATTAGAACATTTTATGTTGGTTCACAACTTTTCGGGGTAAAAGAACATTTTATCGGCCGTGTATAAAAAAGACAAAATGTGTCATAGGAATACTACTATTCAAATGAATTGTTTTTTTATACAGAAGACATAAAATGTTCTTTCATCCTGAAAACTTATGAACCAATATAAAATGTTCGAATCTATATGTAGAATTTTTTTTGGAATTTTTTAACATTTTGAAATATGTTTTTTTATAATGGATGCATTTGCACCTATGAGTCGAATTGCCGCCTCCTATATAGCGCTAAAAGAAATAACTCCTACTAGTGAAGTACCCACGGTTAATTAATTAAAGCACTACTCCACCTCCGGAGGAAAAACCTATGTCGACCTTGTATCACAGTAGTCATGCAACGACCGAGAGCTGTGGTGGGCAATGTCGTTCTGGTCGACAAAATAGCAGGTGAGACTATTATTTGTAGGTGCGGGAACAGACTTGCAGAAACGCTTGCTGATGAAAAGCTTCTCCCCCCTCTCATAGCCTTCTACAGATGGCCGAAACCGATGAGACAGTGTTAATGTCGGCCTTTAGGACCTCAATCTTGATAGATCACAAGCCTAGGGAGACACACGCGATCACAGTGGAACGGATCTAAATCGATCAATGCACACCCCGCTCTGAACTTTCTTCTCTTACGGAACAAGCTACACACAGAGAGAGACGGAGTTTTGCGACACCTTAACCTGCGTCTTTTCCGCTTCTTTCCTTTTATTTAGAGGAACGACATAACCAACTGAAATCTACGCTCTCCACGATCCGTTTCACCCGTGCCATCCCACGGACGGAGTCGTGCAGAGCGATCCTACAAAGACGCTAATTCTGAATCGCGTACAGTCAGACGAGCAAATCCTACTTATTCTCTAAAGTATTTTTTGACAAATCTGACCAATCTGAACAAGTTCAATCAGCTCTCCCCCGGGCGAAACTAATTCGGAATCTGACCTCTCACGTCGGCGCCATTTCAAACGGCGCCGACCTAACACATGTCGGCGATGGCGCCGAGCTAGCCACTGGGGTGAGCAGCGGGGTTGACGTGGCCGCTATGTCGGCGCCATTTCAAATGGCGCCGACCCTAGGGTTATACCCAGTCAACCAGTTTCCCTTTCCCAGCCCTCCCATTTCCTCCTCCCAGCCGCCACAAGTTCTCTCTCTCTCTCTCTCTCTCTCTCTCTCTCTCTCCCCTGTTTTTCGCCCTTCTCTTCAAATCTTGTTGAAACTCAAAGATTTCTTGGATTGGGACCATGGCAAGTCTTCTTAGAGGTAATCTCTCTCAAATCCCCTTTGATTCCACCTATTAGAATATCTAATTTGATCTCATTCATCTCTTTTTTGTTGAAACCCTAGAAGATCATAGATATGTTATTTAGATTTCTTTTATAAATAATATTTGTTTGAATAAATTGTAGCTAGTGTATGTATGCATTTGATAGGAGCTTTGTCTTAGTGTTTGCTATTTTAGTTTACATATGACAAAACCAAAATATGCACATGTGGAAAAATATTTGTAGGGATTCATTTCTATAGAGTTTGCTAGTGTATGTATGCATTGGATATGAGCTTGTCTTAGTGTTTGCTAAGTTGGGAAGTACTTCAATGGAAATTAGCCGGTTGTATGATAATATAGCTTAGGACATTATAAGTGATAGTGTTTGCTATGTTAATTATCCCAATGTTTGTAGATTCTCCGGACATGTGGACGAAGATTGCATGTCAGATGAAGTTTGTAGAAAATACCAAAGGCAAGTATCCCAATATGTCATCGAAAGATGCTCCGGTGCTACCAAGATATCCGGTACCAAATTGTTGTTGTGGTAAAACTTGTCATATCCAACAATCTAACTACCACACTACTGCTGGCCGCGCATTCTACCGTTGCCCCGATACACGCGTGAGTTTTGTTGTCTTGTGACATGGTATCTATCATACTTGATTGATCGTTGATTGTTGATATGGTAAAGTTTATTTGATAGGAACATTGCACATGCTATTTCTTCTAGTGGATCGATGGCCCCGAGTGTTATGATGACTATCTTCTTTCATGGGATATTAGCATTCTTTTGGGCCCAAAACCAGCTGAGAGGTGGAAACACATTATGCGTCCTCCTCCATCTCCACCTAAGGATTGGAAATTACACTAGACCACACCCAAGGCTCCTCAACTTGTTTGGTGTGAGCACTGTCAAGATATGACACGGTGGTGTCCCCTTTACGGGCCCGACACTTTAGATGAGTCTTGGAAGGTTTTCGATGAGGAGAAAAAGAAGCATGATGATGAAATAAACTTGGAGTTGCAAGAGATTGAAAAAGCACAGAAGGAGCGCTCAAGGAAGTACCAGTTAGAAGCTAAAAGGAAGAAAGAAGAAGAGGCAAGGATTAAAGAAGAACAAAGGGAAGAGAAGAGAAGGAAAGAGTGGAAAGATAGCAAGGCTTGGTTGAACAAGGAAAACACAAAGTGGAAGCTGTGGAACTAACTATTGAGCACATTCTGATATCATCATGTATTAGGCTTGGTTGTAAGCTGTGGAACTAATTTGGCACCGTTTTCATTATGTTTGTAATGAGTACTTGAGATGAAATATTTGCAACTCAAATTGTTTTCTACTAAGATGATAAGTACATTGCATAGCACGAAATGATGATAAATTGCTAGATGGTACAATTTATTTGTTGCTACTGCTTGTGCTTGGGGAATGGAAACCATTGACCCCTCTAAATCAAAGATACAAGAGCACCATTTTGAAATGGAAACTAAATTAAAAGGAAATACGAGTGTCTAGCAATTTTCATACTCATCCTAATTGTTTCGTTTGTTGGCCATCTTTTTATCACACCATTCCTCGAACGCTTTCTGGTTGTGCTGTCTGTGCTCTCTTTTTCTTTTCTCCTCTAGCTCCTTGACCTCTTTTTTCTGCACATATTTTTCTCCATACCAGTAAACTTCGTACTGTCTTTGTTCTTCAAACCAGAAATCCTTGTCGCATCGCGATCCCGCCTATTGAATAATATAGATTTTTATCTTAAACATTGAGAGAGAAGAGAGTTCTACCCCTAGTAAAAAATTTGAGCAAGGAGAGAGTTCTTACGAAATAGGGTGCAGGACCCCGGGCGTGCCCGCACACAAATCCCCATTTTCTGCCAAGCCCACCGCTCTTCATCTTGGCTTCATCAGCTGTGTAGCAGCATCCTACCATGCAATCACACTATATGATCCATGGAACATGACCGTCTAGTTCATTCATCGGTGGCATGTATGGTGGGAGGAATGTACCACTACGAGGCCCTACGAGTTCAAAGGCTATCTCCTTCCCTTTCCTTGAATAGGATCCTGCATCGGCCATGAGTGGTGTTTGCTGAGAGAGATAGAGAGTGAGAGGAGTTGTCTAAGAGAGATAGAGAGATGTTGATTGGAGTGAATACGAAGACAGACAACCACCCGGGTGCTATTTATGGAGGAATGACAAAGACAGACACACCGGCCGAGAGTTAAAAGTAATATAGGGATATATAGAGAAAGATTAGCCCGCTAATTTATTGATCACAGGATTCATAAATAAGTTACAAGTGTTTCGGCAAACAAAGTGAGAAACATAATTCTGCAAAACATAATGGTACGACACATAAGTAAATATTACATACAGGCAAAATTAAAACAATACTACGACTCCCTACCGAGTGCCCGAATACGTGCCTTCAAATTTTCTATCTCGACACGTTGGTCCATGATGAGGACCCGTGCTTCAACAGGAAACGGGTCGCCGTACCACTGGAAGAATCCACTTTGGCCATTATCCTATTAAAATATTCTACAATTATTAAGTATAGCACACATAGGCTATATATTTGTAAATATGATGGTTTTAAGTAGATACCTGGCCGTCTACCCCAGGACAATCTGTCAACACCCGGATTTTTTAATCCCAGATGCCTGTTATGCCATACATCGCTGTAGGGGTTCGTAGCATGGAAAACAAAAAATTTCTACCGCATGAACACACAATCAAGATCTAATCTATGATCAAGCCAAGATCTATCTACTAGATTGTAGCAACGAGTCAATGGAATACTAACCCTCGAAGATCCAAAGCGGTTAACGAGAGTGGATTCTCGTGGGTGATGTAGTCGTACTCTTTTCGATCTCAAGATCGTGTAGACGATCCTTCCGGCGCCGCGTTCCGGCAGCGCTCCCGCAGTCGGTCACACGTCCGGTACTCGATGAAGACCTTCCTCTCCCTTGTTCCAGCAGGCAGCGGAGGTTGTAGCACTTTCCTCGTGATTCCGGCAGCATGACGGCGTGGTACCGGAAGTAGAGGGGAGATCTCGCAGGGCTTCGCCTTAAGCCAGAGCGAGTATGGTGGACTATGAGAGAGGCTTGGCGATCTAGGGTTTAGAGGCACCAAGTAGAGGGAGCTAGGCCGGCGGATAGGGCAAGGGGATTGCTCCAAGTCGGCGGCTTGGGAAAACCCTAGGGCGGCGGCGGCTGTGGTGGCCGGCGGCGGCTAGGGTTAGGTTTAGAGGGGCAAGGTGTAGGGGAGGGGAGTCCCTCCCCAACTCGGCTTCCAAGGCCGGCGGTGGAGGGAGAGGGACTTATATAGGTGGAGGGGGCCGGCCAAGGGGAGGGGAGTCCCTCCCCAACTCGGCTTCCAAGGCCGGCGGTGGAGGGAGAGGGACTTCCTCCCCAAGTAGGTTTCCTACTCTCCCTCCACCAAGCAAACTTGCCGTTTGACTTTTCAAATTGGCGTTTGACTTTTCAAACTAGGATTTGAATTATCCCTTTATTTTGCTCAGCGATGACACCTAGTACATGATGCAACCATTCCAACTTGTAATGATACATTCATGTACCCTTCCCCTCCGGAGTGCCGGACATTCCGGAACCTTCTAGAACATTCCCGATGAAAACACCGGAACCATTCTCCAACCCCGAGACAGGACTTTCCTTATATGAATCTTATTCTCCGGACCATTCCGGATCTCCTCGTGATATCCCGGATCCCATCCGAGACTCCGAACAACATTCGGTCTCTTACTCATCATTCCATAACTACTCAACAACATCGAATCCTTAAGTGTGTCTCCCTACGGTTCGTGAATTATGCGGACATGATCGAGACACTTCTCCGAACAATAACCAATAGAGGAATCTGGAAATTCATATGGCTCCCACATATTTCTACGATTAATTTGCGATCGAATGAACCACTTACATACGATACCAATTTCCCTTTGTCTCACGATAGTTTACTTATCCGAGGTTTTGATTGTCGGTATCTCTGCATACCTAGTTCAACCTCGTTACTGATAAGTACTCTTTTCTCGTTCCCGTGGCATGTGATCCCTTGTGAACCAGTCACATGCTTGCAAGCTAATTGGATGACATTCCACCGAGAGGGCCCAGAGTATATCTATCCGTCATATGGATGGACAAATCCCACTCTTGATCCATGTGTCTCAACCCATACTTTCTGAACACTCAATGCCACCTTTATAGCCACCCAGTTACGGTGTGGTGTTTGATGTCATCAAAGCATCCTTCCGGTGATGGTGATAAGCATGATCTCATGGTCGAAGGAATTAGGTTACTATGTATCAGAAAGCTTATAGCAATTGAACTATTAAAATGACTTGATCTTTATGCTACGCTTATCTATAGGAGTATGTCCATCATACCATTCTCCTAATGATATGACCCTGTTGTTAATAACATCTCTATGTTCATAATCAGGAAACCATGATCATATATTAACCAATAAGCTAGTTTAACAAGAGGCTTTACTAGGGACTCTTTTATGTTTACAAATCACACAAGTATTAATGTTTCCTGTTAATACAATTTATAGCATGGTATGTAAACATTTATCATAAGTATGAAGATATGATAATAACCACTTTATTATTGACTCTTGGGCATATCTCCAACAATCGCAATCCCAGGAATACCATTTTTGCGAGATATAACAGAATTGGATACCACAGTACATCATCCATTACAAACCATACATAAGGTTTTACACAAATAAGGATCTCATGATCCAGTTCTTAATACAACACAAGCAGCGGAATACGTAATAATAACGGTAGCATAGGCGAAGCTCCATCTTCGTGGTCACAGGCAATGCTGACGATGGGAGATGATCCTAGTTGTCGTAACCTTCCTGGGATCCATCCTCCTGGTACTCCTCTTCATAGTCTGGCCATGGGAATAGCCAGGGACAAAGCCATGAGTACTCTTTAAGTACTCGCAAACTAATACTAACAAGTGAAGGGTTTTTTTTGTAATAGGACACTAAGCTCTAGGGTTGCTTTGCAAGAAGCCAGATTTATCTCTACTAAGTTCAGAAGCAAGAGAAGCTTAGTCACAATGTTATAACTCCTAAGTGGGAACTTGTATTTCATATCACAACTCTGTTGTGGTCAAGTCAAAGTCTCAAATCATTTCACAAGTCATTTTGAAAACATCTGACGGGGGAACAGTATGGCCACTCCAACTGTCCATAACCGCGGACGCGGCTATTCGAATAGTTTGACACTCTGCAGAGATTGTACACTTTCACCACAACATTCGATACATCCGCCAGGAACAAATCCTGAATTCACCATACTCAGTATTCGGATAATCAATCCTAACCTTTCAATTACACGCCCTAGTATAAGCACCTCTCCTGTGAGTTTGGCCTCCCAACCATGACCAACTGTCATCTTGGGTACTGCACAGGTGGACAATCTTCACAAGGTAGCCTCAGCTCAGACCTTGGCCGTGAGGGAACTAATACTAGGGTATATAAGTTTCCAGTCAAGCCCTACCCAATCTTCGGGTATTGTGGTTGTACGATAAAATTGGAATGGTATCGCATCGAGACAACCATCAGTTTTATAAAGGGCTAAGGCTCATGCCTTAACATTTTCATCACCAAAATCATCTGGTGTTCGGAAACACATGTCCAAAACATTTCAATAGAATGATCCATCATTCCAAGGTTTTCATAACCATTTTTCCACCAAGTATTCCCATCTAAAGTTGATCAAGTTTTATGCTTAGCACTAGCATCTACAAGTGGGGGTAAGTACTAATGAGGGGTGGTAAACTAATAGAGTTTCAACTAAGTTCATTCTCATGCCTTGGGATGATATCAAGATTATCTAGCTTAGGCCAAATTTTATGCTCTTTATGCAACCTTCAAATATCTTTCTAGTATCTACAATTCACTTAAGTAAACTCTAAGTAATAGCTTTGAAAAAGAAATAAGTATAAAGCTTGTAAGTAAAAACTAGGATTGGTTTATCAAGTGGGTAGGATCATCTATGCTTAAGGCATATAGTTGGCATGGTGACAAGCAAGTATTGGCTTGCATAGGTCAACTTGATTAGTAAGGCTTGCTAAGTTAATAGCTTGCAAGTATTGGCTTGCCTTGTGCAGAGCAGTTGTTCAAGTTCTCCTCGGCTTCTTCTTCGTAGTATCCTTCTTCCTCCTCATATCCTTGGTCGGTACTAGCGTCTATAAATAAATATGATGTACACAATCACCAAACAATACTTAACTACTTGAAATCATCGCACACAAGGGTCCTATAGATGATCTAGCATCATCTCTAACATTACAAGATTAAAGCTTGGTTTAATTCCTTTTATTTTTAGAAAAGTAATTTCTACTCATTGAAAAACTACTTAAGATTTAATATTCTCCAAACCAAACATGGGATCATGTTGACACATGTAATCACCACACATTTTAGTTCATGGGAATGTGATTTAAAGTGGTGTCACAATTTAATAAGGTTTTACCCTTTTATTTTAATTAAGTAAGTGACTAGAAATGCCTATGTAGCATTCTTTTATTACTTGAACATTATTTCTGTAAGTAAACCTGTATATTTTTATATATTCTGAAAGGTATGATAAATTGTGATTTTTGAGAGTTGGAATCAACTCAAAAGCTATTATGGTTTAAATTTGAAAAATGTTTGAATGCAGAAAAGGTTCTGCCTTGTTATTTTTACCAAGGATGATCTATAGATCCAAATGACTTGAATCCAATGGGCTTGGATTCAGAATTTCCAGACCTTTCTAACAAAATTGGTTTCATTCAATTTGGTTCACTGAATCGATCTGGGTTGATTTTTGAATCTAGGTGCAGAAGTGTGTTTGAAATAAAATGGAAAAGGTTAATTTCAAATGACTGGGCTGCGTGGGAAACGATACTGGGCCGACCTGCTAAGCACAGTGCTTACGCGGGCTGGTTAAGTCGCTATCCCCACGCGTCAGTGAGACGAGGGGGTGCGAAGCGGTATGGGGCGATGTGGTGCGTTCGGTCTAGTTCTAATCCAACGGCCGAGGGTCATCGTCCACGTCGGGCAACTCCGGCGAGACTGAAACCTAACGCGGCGGGTGAGGGTCGTTGGGGGATCACCTGGGCTCAGGCGAGGGTCGGCGAGGCGGGAAGTCAACGACAGCGAGCCTCCTGGTACCGGCAGCTTCTCCTGGGGCGGCTCCAATCGCTGGCTCCCTTCTTCTCCAGAGGCGGCGGGCTCCGGTGAAATTCCGGCAAAGTGCTGCTCGCCTTGCTCCGGGAATGGGGTGGAATGATCAGTGAGGAGAGGGGAGTGAGATGGTGTGCTCAATTCGGCTGGGGGTGGCCTCTATTTATAGTCGCGACGACGAGACCGAACGACATGGGCAGGCGACGGTGGCGACATGGCTACGGGCTGCTAGAGGCATGGCCGGCGGTGGCGATCGCTTGGTGGTCTCCTGGCGATGCTCTACGGCTTTAATGTGCATGTAGGGGCGATGGCAAATGGTCTGGAACACGCGATGCTCTGCGCGGCAGAGGCGGTGTCTTCGACGATGAGTGGTGGCTGTGAGGCATGGGGCGGCGAATAGGGATGTCTGGCGGTCTCCTGGGTCGGTGGCGATCGTGTATGCACGCGGAGAGGGCGGCGCGCGGTCTATGGGCGTGTGTCGAGGGTGGCGCTCTGGCGCACACTTGGCATGGTTGACAGAGGCATGGGCGCAGCGTTCCTGGGTGCTCTGGTCGATGTCTTTGAGGCAGGGCTGGTCAAGAGGGGGCGGTGAGGCATGGGTGATCTCCCAGACAAGGTTGGCATGGCTAGTTTCTTTCCTAGCTTGCTGTCTACACTGGGGTGGCATGGTGTGCTTCGGCTGTTCACCATTGATGGCATTGGCGAGCTCACAGTGGTGCTAGTGATTAGTTAAGTTCATTAGATGATCTACTGAGGCTATTGTGAGCTAGAGAGGGAACCAGTTAGGCTCAAAACACTGCACACTATAGTGTTTTGATTTTTGTTAGATTTGAATCTGCAAGGTGTTTGATGAAATGGCCGCATGAATTCAAGTTTTGAATTTTGAAAAGATTTTTGGTGGGTGTGCTAGATTGGTGCTGGTGAGTCTGCAGATGCTTGGGTTTTGAAAGTTGAGCTTGTTTGAGTGGTTTTTGAAAAAGTGGGATCTTCCCATATGATAAAGATTCAATTTTGAATTGTCATTTAAACTATGCATTTGAAAGTTTCTGGATGATCACAAAGTGGGCCTTGATGCTTTGTTATGAGTACTATCAAGGGGTGTAAAGATCAAAACAAGTTTCTGTTAAGTTCTAAAAGTTTGAGACAACCAAAGTAGGCATGGGAGTTAAATTGGCCAAAATGACCATTCCTTTATTTTGTTTGTTTTGATTTATTTGTCTTTGGAAAAAGTGTGGGGATTGTTTAGATGATGTTTATTTCACCTAAGAATCCTTTTGCAAGCAAAGAAACACATAAACAAGGCAATTCAAAAGAATCCAAATTAGGATGCATACACATATGAATGCTTTCATGTTTTTATTTAGAAAGTTTTTGTTAACCCTAAATTTGATGATTAGAGTTTGATGATTCTAGTTTAATATTTTTGGGATGTTACAAACCTTCCCCCCTTAAACAAAATCTCGTCCCGAGATTTGAAAAAGGACGAAAAGATTACCTAGGATTTGAAGAGATCGGGAAACTCCGTCCTGATGTGATCTTCGCGCTCCCAGGTAGCTTCCTCTTCCGTGTGGTTGCTCCACTGAATCTTGAGAAACTTGATGCTTCGGGTTCGGGTGGTTCTGAAAGCTTCTTCCAAAATACGGATGGGTACTTCGGGATAGGTCAGGTCATCGTTGATCTCTATGGTTCGGTGATCGATATTCTTGAACACTTCGGTCTTCTCCAGGACTTTGAGACACTTGCGAAGTAATGAGATATGGAACACATTGTGCACGGATAACATCTCTTCGGGTAGTTCCAATTGATACGACACTTCTCCTCGACCGTTCAGAATTTTGAAAGGTCCGATATATCTGGGGGCTAACTTTCCGTTGAGTTGGAAACGCTGCATTCCCTTCAATGGCGACACCTTAAGATATACAAAATATCCTATATTGAAGGCAAGGTCTCGACGTCTCTTGTCGGCGTAACTCTTCTGTCTGGACTGGGCTGTCTTGAGGTGCTCACGAATCTTGTGAACCTTCTCTTCCGCTTCTCGTAGGATGTCGGGTCCGAAAATTTGACTTTCTCCTACTTCCGACCAGTTCAAAGGGGTGCGACACTTCCTTCCGTACATGAATTCAAATGGGGCCATTTGCAAACTAGCATGATAACTATTGTTGTATGAAAATTCTGCAAACGGCAGACAGTCTTCCCACTTAGAACCATATTCTAACACACATGCTCTCAGCATATCTTCGAGTATTTGATTTACTCGCTCCGTTTGTCCATCGGTCTGAGGGTGATACGCGGTGCTGAAATCTAGGCGGGTTCCTAAACCTTCTTGAACTTTCTTCTAGAATCTCGAGGTAAATTGAGTTCCTCGATCAGATACGATGTTCTTGGGGACTCCATGCAAACTAACTATTCTAGCGATGTATAACTCCGCTAGCTTCGAACTCTTATATGTGGTCTTGACGGGTAAGAAATGGGCGACTTTGGACAATCTGTCCACTATGACCCATATAGAGTCATTTCTCCTACTATAAGTAGGCAATCCGGTGATAAAGTCCATTCCAATGGAATCCCATTTTCATTCTGGAATCTGCAAGGGTTGCAACAATCCAGCGGGTCTTTGATGTCCTGCCTTGACTCGCAGACATATATCACACTTGGCGATATAGCTTCCGATTTCTCTCTTCATTTTATGCCACCAAAATTGCTCTATCAAATCTTGATACATCTTAGTTCCTCCGGGATGGATAGAATAAAGAGTATCATGAGCTTCCTTCAAAATAACTTCTTTTAACTCAGAATCTGCTGGTACACAAAGGCGTCCTTTGTACCACAGAACTCGTTCTTCGTCTTCGGTGAATCCGGGTACTTTGCCTGTACCGATACGACGCTTGATTCCATTGATACTAGCATTTCCTTTCTGCGCCTCTTTGATCTGACTGATCAAAGTGGGTTGGAGTTCTATGCTAGCCAAAAATCCTTCACTCACTAATTCTATTCGAAAATTTTCCATCTCTTTGTGCAGACTTGGTTGCTCCTTTAAGATAATGGAGTTCAAGCGGAACGGCAATCTGCTAAGGGCATCTGCTACCACGTTGGCTTTACCAGGGTGATAGTGAATGTCCAGGTCATAATCCTTGATTAGCTCAATCCATCTTCTCTGCCTCATATTCAGCTCCTTCTGAGTGAATATATATTTTAGGCTCTTGTGATCCGAATAAATCTCACAACGGTTTCCCATCAGGTAATGTCTCCATGTCTTCAGGGCTAGAACTACGGCTGCGAGTTCGAGGTCATGGGTTGGGTAATTTTGCTCATGTTGCTTCAGTTGTCGAGATAGATAATATATAACTTTGCCTTCTTGCATTAGCACACATCCGAGACTGATCTTGGATGCTGAAAGGACTATATCTTCCCTTGATGTTTTTTTTGGTGTTAAATGACAATCCCAACCTTGTTTTTAACTGTGCTCTTGAGTTTCAGGGGAAACGTCGTTGTTGTCTCATTGTATTGTGATGGATGCTCTCTTGTGATCTTTTGAAGACGGTGGCCTTTTTAGTCTTCTCCTAGTTTCTTTCTGGTTGATGTTTTTAGGTCACCGTACTATTAAGAGGGGGTCCATGTTGGAGGGCTGTGGGAAATCACTTGTTTTTGCACAAACCTATATGCACCACCACAGCCATCCCATTATTCTGTGTGAGAGAGAGAGAGAGTTTTTCCTGTTCTGTTGGGGCCTTTTGAGTCTCACCGGAACTTCCGGTCATAGACCGGAAGTTCCGCTCAAACCTTTTTCTGCGGGCTGTTCTGCAGTTTGTTCCGACGCTAGTTCCGCCCAAGTTCCGGTGGCAGTTCAGTAACCTTCTGTGTTGAAGTGTGCTATTTGCCGGAACTTGGCCGAAACTTGACCGGAACTTGCTCGGAACTTTTCCTGGCAAAAGTGCTTGAGCGGAACTTCCGCCTGAATGCCGGAACTTCCGGTCAGACTCGCTTCGCGACCCAAAAGTTCCGCCCCTGTTCCGCCCCAAGTTCCGGTGAAGGCTCAGAAAGTTTCTGTTTTGAAACATACTATTTGCCGGAACTTGATCGAAACTTGCTCGGAAGTTCACCGGAACTTTCGGTCTGCTTTGACCGGAACTTCCGGTTGCACTTCTGGAGCGGGCGTCAACGGTCTGATGACCGTTGGAGCCAGGCTCAGGCGGAACTTCCGGCCTCTCACTGGAACTTCCGGTGAGGTCGCGGGGGCTGTAACGGTTCAGTGCGAGGGGGGCCTATTTAAGGCACCCCTCTTCTTCCTCCCACTCTCTCTCGATTTTTCTCTCTCCTCCATTAATACCTGAGCTTCACCTCACTAGATCTCCCTCTCTAGCCACTCAAACGACCTGATCTTTTGAGAGGTGAGGGAGGAGACCTAGATCTACACTTCCACCAAAGAAGAATTGATTTCCCCCACCCATCCTTTGTGGATCTTGTTACTCTTGGGTTTCTTGGAACCCTAGACGGTGTAGGGCATACCCGGAGCTGAGGCATGTGTTGTAAAGCTTTGAGGTGTCGTTGAGGGCCTCCAATTGAGTTGTGGAGCCTCCCCCTCAACCTTGGTGTAAAGGTTTCGGTTGGCGCCTTCAAGGTCACCGGTTAGTGGATTGTGAGGCCTCCTTTGTGGGGGAGCTCACCGGAGAAGAAGGTGAGGCCTTTGTGGCGCTCGGGTGACCTTGTGTGGCCCCGACACCTCTCCAACATAGACGTAGCTCCTTGGGAGTGAACTACGGGAATTACATCTCCGTGTCCCCTCGCCGGTTACTTCGTTCCCTTCCTTTATTCCTTGCTATTTACTGTTTTTGTGGTTTGTGTTCGCTTTCTTGCATTTAGGTTGCTCACTTAGTTGCATCTCTAGATAACTTTCTTTCTCGTTGAGCCTAAAAGTGTGAAACAAATTAAAATTGGTAGACGCCTATTCACCCCCCCTCTAGTCGTTTCAAGTCGGTACTTTCAATTGGTATCAGAGCGCAGGCTCTTATTTCGGGCTTTACCGCCTAAGAGACTATGGCCGACGAAGGGGGTAGTGAAACTAAAAAAGCCAAGAACTTGGCCACTATGGATGACCTCAAGCAATTGGAGTCATCCATGATGTCCAAGTTCGAGGAAATGATGACTCTCTTGTAGTCCCTCGAGCCAAACCCCATGGTTGCTATTGACACACCCCAATCCAACGAGGTTCCTCCCACCGTTACGGTGTCCGCCCCCGGGGTAACTCCCGCGGCTGCCACCACTCATTTGGGACTTGGTTTTGTTGCTCAAACATCTACCAAGGTTCCAAGTGAGAACATCGAGGAGCCCGAGAACCCAACTTCAAAAGGGGAGAATGGAGGAAAGGACTACTCGGCGGTACCCCCACCGCTGAAGTACACTCCGAATCCACCCATTCCCATGCCACACATTATCCGTCAAGGAGCACCACCTATGCTAGATACGTCTAATTTCGCCAATTGGCAATATCTAATGCGCTCACATATTTCCAGCTCATCCATTGAGTTAATGAGGATTGTGGAGGATGGATTCTCTCCATTTGAACCAAAGAAGTTGACACGAGGTGAAGTGGTGGACAAGCAACTCAATGCTACAGCTTTGGGAATGATTCAAAAGGCCTTGACTCCAAAGGATTTTGCTCACATACGCCAATTTGACACTGCCAAGGAAGCTTGGGATCAACTCACCGAGCTCTTCGTTGGGAATGCTAGCATCCAAAGCTCCAAGTTTGACGAGATCAACAACGAGTGTGATGGCTTCGCAATGCAAGATGATGAGACCCCTGAAGACATGTATAGGCGCCTTAAGGTCCTTTGTTCCACTATGAGGGACCTTGGGGCTCACTATGTTGATGACAAGTTTATGAAGAGAAAGTTCATTCAAGATCTTCTCCCATTTGAAGAACAAAAGCTCAACTCTATCAAGGGAAGAACCAACTTTCACTTAATGACCTCCCAAGAAGTCTTGAGTGAAGTAATTGCCATGACTATTGCTAAGAAGAATGCGGAGTCCGCTCGAGCTAGAGCCATTGGATCAACAAAAGTGAACCTTGCTTTGAAGGCCAAGGCTATTGAAGTTGATGATGATGATACATCAAGTGAGTGGTCTCAAGAAGATCTCAAATGTGCCTTCAACGAACATCTTGCTCTCGCTTCAAGGGCCTTTTGGAACAAGTCCAGATTCAAGTCAAGATCAAGGGACAACTCAAGATTCAACTCACCCAACAAGTCTCCCAAAGCAAGATCATGCTACAATTGCAATGACAAGAGTCACTTTGTGGCCAAGTGTCCCTTTGAGAACCGTGAAGACAATGGTGGTCGTCTCATTCGCAAGGTCAAGACAAGATCTCCTCATCCCATAAACAAGAACTACACCGTCAAGAACGCCACCAACAAGGAACGAGCAATTGTGGTCCATGAAGAATATCTTTCGGGCACGGATGAAGATGATGATGATGAAGGTCATGGTGGAGATATTGTGGGGGTTGCTGCTATTGCCACTACCTCAACTCCACGTCTATCCCTCTTCGACTCGCCAAATGAAAATGTCATCTCCTCCAACCAAAAGTGCTTCATGGCCAAGGCCACCGAGGTATCACCGAAACCCACTCCTCAACCCATCTCTAGTGAGCCTTCCTCTCTTGATCTTGTTGGTCTAGAGGTGAAGAAAGAGATGATTGACATGTGTGAATTTGTTGCTACCTTAGATGAAGAAACTAAAAACTGCTTTGAGTCCTTACTTGCACAACTTGAAAATGCTAGAGATGCCTTAGATGAAAAGGAAGAACTTCTTGACTTGCTAAGTAAAAATGAAAGAGATGCCGCCGATGAAATTGCCTCTCTCACTCAAAGTCTTGAGGATGAACAAAATATGAGAATTAATCTTGAAGAAAATGTGTCTAAGCTTGTAGATGATCATAACAACACTCTGACCTCTACAATTAAAGAACGTGACCATGATCTTGCTTTGATTAAGGTTCTCAAGAAAGAAAATGCTGAGTTTGTGGGTGGTCATGATAAGACTCAAGAGGATCTTGAGAAACTCAAAGAGGAACACAAAGCCTTGGAGAGTAAATTCTCAAGTCTTTTTGAGGCTCATGAACAGCTTCAAACTCAATTAACTTGTGATCTTTCTAAGTCTTCCGCTGTGAAAATTATAGACTTGTCTAGTTCTCCTAACCCTTGTTGCAAGCATGAGCATCTCATAGAGGAGGTCAAGGTTTTGAAGGATCAACTTGCCAAGATTAAGAAGAAGAAGAAGAAGAAGAAGAACAAGAAGAAGAAAAAGAACAAGGGCATGGCCCAAGGAGTTCCAAATGGCCTAACCCTCTTGCAAAGTGACAACTTTGCCGGAAAGAACAATCCCTCTTATATTCTTTGCAAATCTTATGATGGTCATGTATATGCTAGATATGTGGGGACATCTTACATGCATGATTATCATTGGGCCATTTGGGTGCCAAAGGTTCTTGTCACTAACAAAAAGGGACCCATTGCAAAATGGGTACCTAAAACCAAGGCTTGATTTTCTTGTAGGACTATGCTTCCGGCGGATCAAAATGGGTGCTTGATAGTGGTGCCACGAGTCATATGACCGGAAGCAAGTCTATCATGACTGAGTTGAGACCCAATATTGCCAACACCATGGTCTCCTACGGTGACAAAACAAGCTCTCAGGTTTTGGGTTTTGGCAAAGTGGTGGTAACCCCGGATGTATCCTTGGTTGACGTCATGCTTGTCAAAACTCTTGGTTACAACTTACTCTCAGTTCGTGCTCTTGCTCTTTTGGGTCTTTCTTCTTTCTTTAATTCTCATTCCGTGGTCCTCATGTGGAGCAAGTCTCTCAAGGTGGCTTTTGTAGGGTATGTAGAACATGACTTGTACGTGGTGGACTTTTCAGGGACCACTACTCCTCATGCTCTATGTCTCTATGCTAAAGCCGACAAGGGCTGGTTGTGGCATCGCCGCCTAGCCCATGTTAACATGAGAACTTTGCAAAGACTTCACTCTGAGGGCCACATCCTTGGAATTAATGATGTTTCTTTTGCCAAAGATCGTGTTTGCAGGGCTTGTATTGAAGGGAAGATGCATGAAACTCCTCACAAAGCGCTCAATCAAATCACTACCGAGAGATGTTTGGAGCTCTTGCATATGGATCTCTTTGGTCCTCCCTCTCATGATAGCCTTGGAGGCAAGAAGTATTGCTTGGTTATTGTGGATGATTTCTTAAGATACACTTGGGTGTTCTTTTTCAAGTACAAGAGTGAGACTCAACAAACCGTCATTGACTTTGCTAATGAGGTTCAACGGAAGCACAATGCAACTATTCTCTCAATTCGAAGTGACAATGGCACCGAGTTCAAAAACTATACTTTGGATGAGTTTCTCAGTGATGAAGGAATCAAGCATCAATACTCCACTCCCTACACCCCTCAACAAAACGGAGTTGCTGAAAGGAAGAATCGCACTTTGATGGATGCGGCTCGGTCTATGCTAGCTGAGTTCAAGTCTCCATACAACTTTTGGGCCGAGGCCATCTCCACCGCTTGCCATGCAACCAACCGACTTTATCTCCGCAAGAATAAGAACAAGACCCCCTATGAACTTCTCATCGGAAAAAAGCCTAATGTTAGCTACTTTTGGGTGTTTGGGTGCAAGTGCTACATACTCAAGAAAGGAGTTCGGTTGTCAAAGTTTGAATCCAAGGCTCAAGAAGGAATTTTCGTTGGTTACTCAATTCAGTCCCATGCCTATAGAGTCTACAACAAAGCCAATGGAAGAGTTGAAGAGATGAGCAACGTGAAGTTTGATGAAAATCATGAGTCTCTTGTTAGGCAAGATGGTGTTTGTGATCCAAGTGATGAAATTCCTCCCAAGGCCATAGGAAGAATGGGTGTGGGTTTCCACCTCCCCATTGAGGATCCCCTTATGGACGAAGGAGAAGGACCAAGCTCTACTCAAGTGGAGCCCTCACTCTCACAAGATCATCTTGCACCTCAAGGACCTACTTTCTTGGCACAAGCTCCCTCAAGCTCTTCCGAAGCTTCCCATGCTCATGACTCTCCAAGATCTAAAGAACAAGCTCTTCATCAACAACATCAACCTCCCCACGATGGGGCTCCTCCTCAAGGCACCTCTCACGGACAAGCTCTTCACCAACCTCATCAACCTCCCCAAGATGGGGCTCCTCCTCAAGATCACGTTCCCCAAGGTCAAGCTCGTCGAGATCAAGATCAAGTCAATGATCCTCAAGTATCCTCTCCAAGTGATGACTCCCTCGAAGTGGAAATTGATGAAGATGACCCTCGTGTTCGTGCTTATAGTCAAGGGGACGGCTCAATTGGTGGAAATGACCAAGTGGTCGCTCAAGAATCTCGAATTGAAGCACATGCCCGTCGTCAAGCCTATCGTCTCGCCAAGCTTGTTCGAGATGGCCATATCCTTTATAATGTCTATGGAGATTTCAATAAAGGTTCCACTACTAGGAGGCAACTAGCTTCCTTTTGCTCTCACCATGCGTTTATCTCTCTTGTGGAACCACAGAAAGTCTTCGAAGCTCTTGAAGATGACGACTGGCTTGATGCTATGAACGAGGAACTTCACAACTTCAAGAGGAACAATGTTTGGGCATTGGTTGAGCGGCCCAAAGATTGTCAAAACGTCATTGGAACCAAGTGGGTCTTCAAGAACAAGTGCGATGCGAATGGAATTGTCGTGCGCAACAAGGCAAGGTTAGTTGCCCAAGGATACTCACAAGTTGAGGGCATCGACTACGGTGAGACTTTTGCCCCCGTTGCTCGCCTTGAATCCATTCGCATGCTCCTTGCCTTCGCTACCCATCATAACTTTAAATTGTATCAAATGGATGTTATGAGTGCTTTTCTTAATGGTCCTTTGAAAGAGTTGGTATACGTCAAGCAACCTCCGGGCTTTGAGGATCCACTTCTTCCGGACCATGTCTACAAGCTCAATAAGGCACTCTATGGCCTCAAGCAAGCTCCACGTGCGTGGTATGATTGCCTTAGGGAGCTCCTGTTAGACCGTGGCTTCGAAGTGGGTCTCATTGATCCCACTCTTTTTACTAAGAAAGTTGGAGGCCACTTGTTCGTATGCCAAATCTATGTTGATGACATTATCTTTGGGTCTATTAACAAAACTTTTAATGAGGATTTTGCCAAGCTCATGACCGACCGCTTCGAGATGTCCATGATGGGGGAGTTGAAGTTTTTCCTTGGATTGAAGTCAAACAATTGAGGAAAGGGACTTTCATCAATCAAGCCAAGTACATCCAAGACATGCTCAAGAAGTTCAAGTTTGATCAAGTTAAAGGTGCCAAGACTCCCATGCCAACTAAGGTTAATCTTGATCTCGATCCCAAGGGTAAGGAGGTGGATCAAAAACTCTATCGTTCGATGATTGGTTCTTTGCTCTATCTTTGTGCATCTCGGCTGGATATTATGTTGAGTGTGGGTATGTGTGCAAGATTTCAAGCCGCACCAAAGGAAAGTCACATGGTGGCTGTCAAGAGGATCTTTCGATATTTAGTTCATACCCCAAACTTTGGGTTGTGGTTGTAGGGGTTCGTAGCATGGAAAACAAAAATTTTCTATCGCATACAAACAAACAAGCCAAGATCTATCTACTAGATTGCATCAACGAGTCGATGGAATAACTCACCCTCGAAGATTCCAAAGCGGTTAACGAGAGAAGATTCTCGTGGGTGATGTAGTCGTACTCTTTCCGATCTCAAGATCGCGTAGACGATCCTTCCGGCGCTGCGTTCCGGCAGCGCTTCCGCAGTCGGTCACACGTTCGGTACTCGACGAAGACCTTCCTCTCCCTTGTTCCAGCAGGCAGCGGAGGTTGTAGCACTCTCCTCGTGATTCGGCAGCACAACGGCGTGGTACCGGAAGTAGAGGGGAGATCTCGCAGGGCTTCGCCTTAAGCCGGAGCGATTATGGTGGAGTATGAGAGAGAGCTATTAGTGGTCTAGAGATTAGACACACCAATTAGAAGGCTCTAAACCGCAGGCTAAAGCAATTATAAGCTCTAAACCAAAACGGCTCTAAACCGGAGATTAGAGGATAGGAACTTGTGTGTAGAGGAGGAGGCCCTGCCCCTCCTTTTATAGGTGGAGGGGCTGGCGCGCCAGGGGAGGGGAGGGGAGTCCCTCCCCAACTCGGCCTAGGCTGGCCGCCGGCTTGGAGGAGAGGGACTCCTCCTCCAAGTTGGTTTCAACCTCCTCTTGCTTGTTTCCCACAGTTTCCTGTTTCCCACAGTTTCCTGTTTTCCACAGTTTCCTGTTTTAGCCGTTTGACTTTCAAACTGGCAATTTGACTTTTCAGTTTTGGAACAGCAAGAACACTTAGTACATGATGCAATCATTCAATGACACATTCATGTACCCTCCCCCCCGGAGTGCCGGACAATCCGGAACCTTCTAGAACATTCCCGATGAAAACACCGGAATCATTCCTGAACTCCGAAACAGGACTTTCCTTATATGAATCTTATTCTCCGGACCATTCCGGATCACCTCGTGATATCCCGGATCCCATCCGAGACTCCGAACAACATTCGGTCTCTTTCTCATAATACCATAACTACTCAAACAACGTCGAATCCTTAAGTGTGTCTCCCTACGATTCGTGAATTATGCGGACATGATCGAATCCTTAAGTGTGGCTCCCACATATTTCTACGATTACTTTGCGATCGAATGAACCACTTACATACGATACCAATTTCCCTTTGTCTCACGATAGTTTACTTATCCGAGGTTATGATCATCGGTATCTCTGCATACCTAGTTCAACCTCGTTACCGATAAGTACTCTTTTCTCGTTCCCGTGATATGTGATCCCTTGTGACCCAGTCACATGCTTGCAAGCTAATTGGATGACATTCCACCGAGAGGGCCCAGAGTATATCTATCCGTCATATGGATGGACAAATCCCACTCTTGATCCATGTGTTTCAACCAATACTTTCCGAACACTCAATGCCACCTTTATAGCCACCCAGTTACGGTGTGGTGTTTGATGTCATCAAAGCATCCATCCGGTAAAGGTGATATGCATGATCTCATGGTCGAAGGAATTAGGTTACTATGTATCAGAAAGCATATAGCAATTGAACTATTTAAATGACTTGATCTTTATGCTACGCTTATCTATAGGAGTATGTCCATCACATCATTCTCCTAATGATATGATCCTGTTGTTAATAACATCTCTATGTTCATGATCAGGAAACCATGATCATATATTAACCAACAAGCTAGTTTAACAAGAGGCTTTACTAGGGACTCTTATTTTAGTTTACAAATCACACAAGTATTAATGTTTCCGGTTAATACAATTATAGCATGGTATGTAAACATTTATCATAAGTGTGAAGATATGATAATAACCACTTTATTATTGCCTCTTGGGCATATCTCCAACAGTCTCCCACTTGCACTAGAGTCAATAATCTAGTTTCAAACCTTTGTGTATTCAACACCTGTGGCTTTCCGGTGTTGTATGTACACGATTGCTAGTGGTCAACTGATCTCCGGATCTGACACTTCCAGGTCCGTGTGTAATTGCATGTCTTTGCGTCTCTACGCATCACTCATTCTCTAATGAGATGGCTTTGTATAAATTTGGTCTTTCGGTGTGACCTTTAGTTCTTTGGGGTTAAAACATGTTGATAATATTGTCGCACAATATATCTTCATAGTATTATCCCTCTGTGAACTACACCTAGTTTGATAACAAACTACTTGACACAAATGCCCTCTTTTGCTGCTATAATAGCAGTCATATATTTAGCCTTTTGTTGTAGTATCTGTCACAATGTCTTAACTTTGGAAATCATCCAAATCCATTATGGAACTCACTTTCCATTATATTGTGCCACCCTTAGTTTAGATTGAGATAAACTTAATTTGTACTTTGTGACAAAACTAGTATCAATGTAGTACTTTTACAATGAACTAACCATCTATTTGTCACTTCTACAAATATTATACTCTTATATCTTCCAAAAGATCATAAGAATATCCTTACTATTGTCCAATGATCATCTTACGAATCATTCTGGTATATGCTCACAACATTTAGAGCATAGGACATATCTGGATTTGTACATATCACAGTATGATTGATATAAATACTCTTTATGATTTCATACATCAAGTATCAATCTATACTTGATTATTTGTTTCACTTTACCAAATGTCAATACACTTGAATATATCATCAACATTGAACTCTTTCAATCCTTTCTGTGCGACAAGAACCTTTATTGTAGTTTCTATATTGAACTCATTCAATATCTCGTCTATGTACTTCTGGCACAACCATATTAGCGTCTATTGATGCCAAATATTTAGGTTTTGCCTAAGTCTTTCATCGGGATGAAATTCTTAATATGTGTTAATAAAAGATACATTGTTTCCAATCAACAATATGTCTTCCACATAATGTATTAGAAACATGTCTTAGCGCTCCCACTTAATTTCTTGCAAATGCAAGCATCTCCATCGTCTCTGATGAACTTTTAAACTCCTTTAACAGTTTCATCACAGTGAAGATTCCAACTCCGCGATGCTCACTTTAACCATTGAAGTTTGCATATGATTTTAGCATCCTTTTGAATTAACAAAACCCTATGGACCGTGTTATGCACATGTCCTAGGTAACGATTCTATTAGAAGAACTTGTTTTGTTTATTCAACTACCATATAACAAATTATATGTAGTGGTTGCTACATTAATCCGTCTAGACTAAATATCACTATGAAAGATCAAATCTTGTCATAGTCAACCTTTGAACATTTTGTGAACTCTTTCCCAACATGTCGACTATTTCATAGATGTAAAACATCCATGTCTATTTCTTTATAGATCCAGACACAACTGTAAGGTCTTACACCTTTCTCGAGGGTCCTTCAAGTTCAAAACTTGATTTCTCGTGTATGGAACTATCACATATTTTATGGCTTCAAGCCATTTGACGGAGTCAGGGCCCATCATCGCTTCTTTGTATGTAGTCGGTTCATTATTCTCAAATAATGATTCAACCCTCAAATCTTGGTATTTGATTGTTTACCCGATCTACTTGTTTCAATAGGAACTTAGATCTCCGTGACCACAACCTTTGAGGCACGTGAGCCATGAGCATTGTTGCTGCCTCCGGAACACTTTTCGGTGCTGCGCAACTTTGCACATATAGCTAAGGTTCTTTTAACCTTATCAAAGTTCTATTGTCCTCCCACTTAACTTTTCACGAAAAATTCCTTCCAAAAGAAACTTGGCGTTCTAAGCGACAAACACTTTTGTCTCCGGTGTTATGGAGGAATACTTAACAAAGACAGGTTCATCCGACTTTGGTTGCAAACATCTTTCTTATGCATAGCATACCAATGTTTAAGAAAGGACAACTTGGGTTTTATCCCAAACCATAACATATGGTGTCATTTCAACGGATTATGATGGAGCTCTTTTCAGTGGAAAAACGGTAATCTCTAAAGCTTTTAATCTTTAAAATACAATGGCAGTTTTATGAATTATACCTTTGATCTTACCATGTCAAACAAGGTTTAATTACATATCTCGAATCCTCCATACTCTTATGGTGTTTAGGGAAATGCAAATCCACGGAACGATTCCTTAAATCTTAGGTATTATGCTAAACTCTGTAACTCAAATATCTTCCTTTATGATCTTATCATAAACTATTTATATTCTTGTTACAATGATTTTGCACTTCATCTCGAAAGTCTTTGAACTTTCCCAAATATTTCACACTTCATCCTTATTAAGTAAATATTCATATATTCACTCAAATTTTCGGAGAAGGCATATGAAGTTGAAATCCACCGCTCTTGACTACACATAATGGACTTCGTACAACAATATGTACAAATTCCAATAAGCTAGTCTTTCGTTCCCTTTTGGCCTATGAACGAAGTTTCAATTATCTCTAGGAAAGTTTCACAAGCGTCATTTGATCAAAAATCAGAAGACTCCAAAATTCCATCCACATGGAGTTTCTTCATGTTTTCTTTCCATTATAATTTAAACGGCGATGTCACTTCCTAAGTGATCTTTCAATCAATTTGTCTTTCGACATTTTTAGCACTAGTTTTATGGATGTGATTTCTCCAACGAGATTTGTGAATCATCCATCTTTTATGGATTACAGCAATTATTTGAACAACCCTTTTGTTCTCATAATACCTGATAAAACAAATCTTGAAGGCAAGCTTTGATGTTTAACGAGCAACACAATAACCCTTTATTTGTTCTCGATGAACATCATCACATATTCTTTTGCTAGTTACTTAGGCCATTGTAGTTCATGAATTGTGTTGTTTCGTATGACGATTCACACCAACAAATTCAGTATCAAATACTTGAGAACCACATTGTTTAATAAGCAAAGAATATAGCCATAACATGTATATCATCTATATACTTAAACTGAACAATTCTAGTCTTTTCTTTTCTGCCATATATTTATGAGATTCTCTTTCAATATTTCCTTTTCTGTTTGAAAGAATCTATGAATATCAATAGTGGAGTCATACATATGACATATAGTCCAAAGCGTGTATAATTAAATACCAATGTCTTTGGACTTGCACTTTGAAGTAGATCACCATCATCAAATATTTGGTGTTCTTTCAAATTCCTTTCTTTAGTAATCTCTTGGTGTAGTAAACATTTTACCTACATCAAATATTCACCCTTATCATGGAATTGTCCATGATCAAGCTACTGTTAGCTTGTAACGATGAATTTATGAGTATAATGTTGCTATCCAAAACCTTTTGGAGGATTAGGACAACAAGTGTCTCCAACCTTTTGCAAATTCTCATCAAATATGAGAACATGACTTTATCCATATTATACTCTATCATGTTGCAACCAAAACTTCGTTTCAGATATCACAATATCTTCCACACATCATGGTTTCTGAAACAACTCTTTCAGATCCTAGATAACCTTGATATTAAGACAATCCTTTGAATATCAAGAATCATGGAAACAAACATGATACTAACACTTGGAATTGTTACTCTTGATTTAATACTATTTATTAAACTTCATGGAGTAACCGGAACTTACTGAAAGTTTGCAATAGGACTTTTAAACTTTAGATTAACACTTCAAAACAATACGATACCAGTTCGTAAAGTAACTAACCAGAATTCTATAGTTCTATCATCTCAATTAAAACTAAGCGCAAGGTGGTAAACGGATGCCAATGACTACAACAACTATGCAGTTTCACTTTGATTTAGTTTATGATAAATTGAGTTCTAATTAATAATTAAATTAATCTAGGTGAACTCCCACTCAAAACAATATCCCTTACATTGTTTTAGTGATCACACAAACCAAATCCACCACATCAAAACCGATCATCACGAGAGTTGATATAGCTTCAATGGCGAACAATCAACAAGTTCATCATATCTACTATATGACTCATGCTCTACCTTTCGGTAATCCGTGTTCCTGAGGCCATGTCTGTACATGCTAGGCTCGTCAAGATCAAACCTTAGTTTCCGCATGAGCAAATCTGGCTTGCTCACATTGTATACACTTGTAGAATCTAACACACCCGATCATCACGTGGTGCTTCGAAACAACAAGCTTTAGCAACGGTGCTAACTAAGGGTGAACACTTTATGACTTGAAATTCATGTGCATGAGGGATCATCTTATAATGCTACCGTCGTCTACTAAGCAATACAAGATGCATAAAGGATTAACATCACATGCAATTCAATAATATGTGATATGATATGGCCTTTCTTCTTTGTGCTTCCGATCTCCATCTTCTAGCACGAACATGATCTCCATCATCACCGGCATTGCATCAAGGTCAATGATGCTTCTCCATGGTTGTCGTCCACCGGCTTCAACTATTACAACTACTTTGAATAGACATGCGGGTCTTAACATAAATTAAAGACAACCATATGGCTCCTGCCGGTTGCCAACTTACAATAAGGAACATTGCATACATCATATATAATCACAATCATGGCCATATCACATCACAGCACACCCCTGCAAAACAAAGTTAGACGCCTCTACTTTCTTTGCATATTTTACGTGGTTTGGGGCTTTCAATAAGTGTCGCTCTAACTTACGAACAAGAACCACAACATTGATACTAGTATTGTTAATCACCCGTTGTAAATTGGATCTTAACTATGCTAGGAGAAACAGGCACCCGCAAAGCCACTTATGCAATACAAGTTGCATGTCAAGCGTGGAGCAGGTCTCATGAACGATGTCATGTAAGGTTAGCCCGGGCCGCTTCATCCCAACATACCGCAAGATGCAAAGTACACAAGAAGCAATCAACAATAAAAGCATCAACGCCCACAATGACCATTGTGTTCTACTCGTGCAACAGATCTACATATAGACACGGCTCTGATACCACTGTAGGGGTTCGTAGCATGGAAAACAAAAATTTTCTATCGCATACAAACAAACAAGCCAAGATCTATCTACTAGATTGCAGCAACGAGTCGATGGAATAACTCACCCTCGAAGATTCCAAAGAGGTTAACGAGAGCAGATTCTCGTGGGTGATGTAGTCGTACTCTTTCCAATCTCAAGATCGCGTAGACGATCCTTCCGGCGCTGCGTTCCGGCAGCGCTTCCGCAGTCGGTCACACGTTCGGTACTCGACGAAGACCTTCCTCTCCCTTGTTCCAGCAGGCAGCGGAGGTTGTAGCACTCTCCTCGCGATTCGGCAGCACAACGGCGTGGTACCGGAAGTAGAGGGGAGATCTCGCAGGGCTTCGCCTTAAGCCGGAGCGAGTATGGTGGAGTATGAGAGAGAGCTATTAGTGGTCTAGAGATTAGACACACCAATTAGAAGGCTCTAAACCGCAGGCTAAAGCAATTAGAAGCTCTAAACCAAAACGGCTCTAAACCGGAGATTAGAGGATAGGAACTTGTGTGTAGAGGAGGAGGCCCTGCTCCTCCTTTTATAGGTGGAGGGGCTGGCGCGCCAGGGGAGGGGAGGGGAGTCCCTCCCCAACTCGGCCTAGGCTGGCCGCCGGCTTGGAGGAGAGAGACTCCTCCTCCAAGTTGGTTTCAACCTCTTCTTGCTTGTTTCCCACAGTTTCCTGTTTCCCACAGTTTCCTGTTTTCCACAGTTTCCTGTTTTAGCCGTTTGACTTTCAAACTGGCAATTTGACTTTTCAGTTTTGGAACAACAAGAAAACTTAGTACATGATGCAATCATTCAATGACACATTCATGTACCCTCCCCCCCGGAGTGCCGGACAATCCGGAACCTTCTAGAACATTCCCGATGAAAACACCGGAATCATTCCCGAACTCCGAAACGGGACTTTCCTTATATGAATCTTATTCTCCGGACCATTCCGGATCACCTCGTGATATACCGGATCCCATCCGAGACTCCGAACAACATTCGGTCTCTTTCTCATAATACCATAACTACTCAAACAACGTCGAATCCTTAAGTGTGTCTCCCTACGATTCGTGAATTATGCGGACATGATCGAATCCTTAAGTGTGGCTCCCACATATTTCTACGATTACTTTGCGATCGAATGAACCACTTACATACGATACCAATTTCCCTTTGTCTCACGATAGTTTACTTATCCGAGGTTATGATCATCGGTATCTCTACATACCTAGTTCAACCTCGTTACCGATAAGTACTCTTTTCTCGTTCCCGTGATATGTGATCCCTTGTGACCCAGTCACATGCTTGCAAGCTAATTGGATGACATTCCACCGAGAGGGCCCAGAGTATATCTATCTGTCATATGGATGGACAAATCCCACTCTTGATCCATGTGTTTCAACCAATACTTTCCGAACACTCAATGCCACCTTTATAGCCACCCAGTTACGGTGTGGTGTTTGATGTCATCAAAGCATCCATCCGGTAAAGGTGATATGCATGATCTCATGGTCGAAGGAATTAGGTTACTATGTATCAGAAAGCATATAGCAATTGAACTATTTAAATGACTTGATCTTTATGCTACGCTTATCTATAGGAGTATGTCCATCACATCATTCTCCTAATGATATGATCCTGTTGTTAATAACATCTCTATGTTCATGATCAGGAAACCATGATCATATATTAACCAACAAGCTAGTTTAACAAGAGGCTTTACTAGGGACTCTTATTTTAGTTTACAAATCACACAAGTATTAATGTTTCCGGTTAATACAATTATAGAATGGTATGTAAACATTTATCATAAGTGTGAAGATATGATAATAACCACTTTATTATTGCCTCTTGGGCATATCTCCAACAGTGGTACCCCAAGGGAGCCAGCTTTGATCTGATTGGCTATACGGACTCGGACTGGGCTGGTGACAAAGTGGGAAGAAAGTCAACCTCCGGAGCTTGTCAGTTTCTCGGAAGATCTTTGGTGTGTTGGTCCTCGAAGAAGCAAAACTGTGTGTCTATGTCTACTGCCGAAGCTGAGTATATCTCTGCCGCAAGCTGTTGTGCTCAATTGCTATGGATGAAGCAAACCTTGAAGGATCTTGGACTATCTTTTGACAAGGTGCCTCTTCTTTGCGACAATGAGAGTGGAATTGCTATTGCTCATAATCCCGTGCAACACAACCGGACCAAGCACATTGAGATTCGTCGTCATTTCATTCGGGACCATGTTGCTAGAGGAGACATTTCTTTGGAGTATGTTCCCACCAAGGCAAATCTTGCGGATCTTTTCACGAAGCCTCTTGATGAAGCAAGGTTCCGAGAGTTAAGGCATGAGCTAAATATCATTGATTCGAGCAATGTTGCTTGAGCCCTTGCACACCTACCCGTGTCTCAATGTGTATCTTGTTTGGATGTAGGCATGGATTTAGGGGGAGTGTAGTTCCTCTTATGAACAAACACTATCCCTATTATGCGCACATTGAAGTTTTCATACTCTATTGTCTCTAAAGGAGACCATTTGAGCTTCATGATGAGTGTTGGTAATGAACCCAAGATATATCTTCGCGGTGTCAAGCCATTTACTCTTATATAAGGTGGCTTCGGCCACCGACTCGTTTTTTTTATTATTTATTTATTTTTATTTTGGTTCGCTTTTATTTCGTGTTTATTTGTGTTTTCTTGTTTTGGTGTTTTTGGTTCTTCACAGTTTGAACTAGCTATCCTAAGCCTTTCCTTACCTCAAGCCCTCTCTATTCCCTGCACAAGTTCTTCCTTGTTATCCTATCCTGAGATGTTCCTACCTGTGTCAGCGGAACTTCCGGTCAGTCTGACCCGGAAGTTCCGGTCCACCGGAACTTCCGGTCCCTGACCGGAACTTCCGGTGGTGCTCCCTGTCCTATATAAGGTGGGCCCTGGGGGAAAACGGGATCTTCTTCCTTTTTCCCCCAAGACCCATCTTCTATCAGGAGCGCCGCCGGCCAGGACGTCTCCAAGAGGGCGCTCCGGCCTCCTCTTCTCCAACCGCTCCTCTCCAGATCTGCTCCGTGGGATCCTTCCCCACCTCGATCTCCCGCCATGGACTCCGGTATTTGCCCTTAACTCCCTCCATTAATGGAGATCTTGCTCTCACCATGGCTTGAGTTAGGGCACACCTTGTCTAGGCTAGTTCTTTGGCTAGAACTTGTTGGGAGATCTTGGTAGGCCTAGGGTATCATGCTAGAGTAGATTGGTCCAATACATCCTTGGAAAAGTTTGTGCATTGGTGGTCTTTAGATCTACATCTAGGGAACTCCTGTTGAAACTGTCAGTTTGTGGTCTCACCGGAACTTCCGGTGAGCCCCGACCGGAACTTCCGTTCTAAACCGGAAGTTCTGATGTTTCAGCGGAAGTTCTGGCTACACTGCATTTTCTTTTCCTGTTTGTATTTTTCCAATCTAACTCTTTTGTTTCCTCTTCCGAACTTGTGCACTTATCCCAACTTCCCTCCCTACTCTTGTTCTTTCTTCTCAGGGGAAGGAGAGACTCGCCAAGGCAAGCATGCACGGAGACCATCCGCTGACATTCCTCCTGAGATTGACGAGGAAGATGCTGAAGTTGTGCGTCCAACCTCACAGACTTCTCGTCAGAAGGCTGCTGCTGCTCGCCGTGCTGCTGCTGCTGCAGGGAAGAGGCCTGCTCTTTCTCAGAAGGCCACTGCTGCAGGGCCAGATATGACCAAAGCCAAGATTTCCAAGTGGTCTCAGAAGGCTTATGCTGCATTCAGGGCTACAGATCCCTACCTCGTGCCTCGTGATCGTCTATGCTTGGACCCTTATTTTCACACCTGCCGTCAGGAACAGATTTATGAAGAAATCTATGCATCAAAGAAGAAGTTCGTGGTTGCTCCTCAGAAGTACATCAATGTGCCTCACATGGAAGAGAAGCAAGTCTACTTTGGGGAGGCTCTGATATCTGCAAGAAGTTTGGACTGATTCCCCTCATGGAGCACCGTCAGAACTTTGATGTGACTGCTATTGCTCAGTTCTACTCCACTCTGTTTCTTCACATGCAGTCCTCAACTGAAGGTGAGATGAAGTGGATGACCAGGGATGTGTACCTTGCCGCTACTTGGGCTGAGTTTGCTGAGCTTCTGGGCTACCCCATTCAGCCTGGACGCGGGGCGAATGGATGGCGTGTTCATGGTCCTACTGCTGCTGATCCAGAGGTTCTGGAGCCTCTCTACATTGAAGGATGGGGAAGTGTTGGGTTTGTGAATCATCTGCTGCCAGCTTATGACATTATGCGCAGGGTGTACTTGAACACCATCTCTCCAAAAGCTGGCAACTTTGATCAGTTTCATGGATATCAGGTTGACCTCATGCATCAGACCCATCTTCGCCGAGACACTGCCAGGTCAATGGATGTTATGCACTTCATTCACTCAGAGTTGTGGGGGGCTCTCATCGAAAAGCGCTCCTGCATCTATGCTCCCTACATTCAAACTCTCATCAATCACAAGTGGTTCGAGAAGACTGTCACTCACTTTCCTCAAGACAACATCACCATTCATGAAGAGAAAAGGCTCCGTGTGAGTAAGCACCAGAAGCCTCGTTCTCAGGAAGAAAAGGAAGCTGCTCTCAAGAAGACTCAAGATGTTGCTAGTGGTCCCTCCTCTGCTCCGGGTGGCTCTAGTGCTGGTGGTCCTTCTCTTCAAAGGCAGCCATCTTGGGCAAAGAAGCTGCTTGGGAAAGTGAAGAAGACTTTCTGCTTTCTGCAGGACCGCGAGTATCAGGCCTATGTTGATCAGCGTCACAATGTTCAGCGCCAGAAGGCCATCATGACAGCCCTCAATATTCCTTGCTCACCGGTCTCTAGCTCTGTCACTGCTCCCAAGGAGGATTGGGTTCGCACCTACTGCAACTGGTCTGAAGTTGAGTCCGAGGAGGAAGTCACTGGTCCGCATGAATCTTCTCCTCCTTCCCCTTCTCATGGCTGGGACGAGTAGTTTGATCTTTTCTTCCTTTTTGGTGTCTCGATGCCAAAGGGGGAGAAAGATGTCTATTAGGTTGTCTACGGGGGATTTGCATGGGTTGAGTCGCGAGCCTGTTCTTGCCTTTGATCTTTTCTTACTCGCGAACTCTCTAGTTTATTGGTGTGCTTATGGTTTTATGTCCATGAACTTATGTGTGCTTGTGGACCATGTGGTATGTTATGTTTGAGACTATGTGGTATCTCTATGTGATATCTTTGTGGTATCTTATTGTCATCCCTTGGGCTGTTGTTTTGGTGAGACTATGTGGTATCTCTATGTGATATCTTTGTGGTATCTTATTGTCATCCCTTGGGCTGTTGTTTTGGTGGTGGAGCCTCATTGATCTTGTTACTATTATTACTTCGGTTGTCTCCACCACTGTTTAGTTGGTTCTGGTATGGTCTCTATCCCTTTTTGTTCTTATGCTATCTTTACAATTGTTAGGGGGAGCCTCCGTGTATGTGTGCTAGTTCAATCCTTAGGGGTCTTCTCTCTACCTTGCACACATACAGGGGGAGTCTGTCCCGTCCATTGCAAAGATTGCTTTGTTTCTATGCAAATCTGTGGGATTGTCATCTAACACCAAAAAGGGGGAGATTGAAAGGACTATATCTTCCCTTGATGTTTTTTTGGTGTTAAATGAAAATCCCAACCTTGTTTTTAACTGTGCTCTTGAGTTTCAGGGGAAACGTCGTTGTTGTCTCATTGTATTGTGATGGATGCTCTCTTGTGATCTTTTGAAGACGGTGGCCTTTTTAGTCTTCTCCTAGTTTCTTTCTGGTTGATGTTTTTAGGTCACCGTACTATTAAGAGGGGGTCCATGTTGGAGGGCTGTGGGAAATCACTTGTTTTTGCACAAACCTATATGCACCACCACAGCCATCCCATTATTCTGTGAGAGAGAGAGAGAGTTTTTCCTGTTCTGTTGGGGCCTTTTGAGTCTCACCGGAACTTCCGGTCATAGACCGGAAGTTCCGCTCAAACCTTTTTCTGCGGGCTGTTCTGCAGTTTGTTCCGACGCTAGTTCCGCCCAAGTTCCGGTGGCAGTTCAGTAACCTTCTGTGTTGAAGTGTGCTATTTGCCGGAACTTGGCCGGAACTTGACCGGAACTTGCTCGGAACTTTTCCTGGCAAAAGTGCTTGAGCGGAACTTCCGCCTGAATGCCGGAACTTCCGGTCAGACTCGCTTCGCGACCCAAAAGTTCCGCCCCTGTTCCGCCCCAAGTTCCGGTGAAGGCTCAGAAAGTTTCTGTTTTGAAACATACTATTTGCCGGAACTTGATCGGAACTTGCTCGGAAGTTCACCGGAACTTCCAGTCTGCTTTGACCGGAACTTCCGGTTGCACTTCTGGAGCGGGCGTCAACGGTCTGATGACCGTTGGAGCCAGGATCAGGCGGAACTTCCGGCCTCTCACCGGAACTTCCGGTGAGGTCGCGGGGGCTGTAACGGTTCAGTGCAAGGGGGGCCTATTTAAGGCACCCCTCTTCTTCCTCCCACTCTCTCTCGATTTTTCTCTCTCCTCCATTAATACCTGAGCTTCACCTCACTAGATCTCCCTCTCTAGCCACTCAAACGACCTGATCTTTTGAGAGGTGAGGGAGGAGACCTAGATCTACACTTCCACCAAAGAAGAATTGATTTCCCCCACCCATCCTTTGTGGATCTTGTTACTCTTGGGTTTCTTGGAACCCTAGACGGTGTAGGGCATCCCCGGAGCCGAGGCATGTGTTGTAAAGCTTCGAGGTGTCGTTGAGGGCCTCCAATTGAGTTGTGGAGCCTCCCCCTCAACCTTGGTGTAAAGTTTTCGGTTGGCGCCTTCAAGGTCACCGGTTAGTGGATTGTGAGGCCTCCTTTGTGGGGGAGCTCACCGGAGAAGAAGGTGAGGCCTTTGTGGCGCTCGGGTGACCTTGTGTGGCCCCGACACCTCTCCAACGTAGACGTAGCTCCTTGGGAGTGAACTACGGGAATTACATCTCCGTGTCCCCTGCCGGTTACTTCGTTCCCTTCCTTTATTCCTTGCTATTTACTGTTTTTGTGGTTTGTGTTCGCTTTCTTGCATTTAGGTTGCTCACTTAGTTGCATCTCTAGATAACTTTCTTTCTCGTTGAGCCTAAAAGTGTGAAACAAATTAAAATTGGTAGACGCCTATTCACCCCCCCCTCTAGTCGTTTCAAGTCGGTACTTTCAGATGCATCACAATACACATCGAAGGGCTTAGTGATATCCGGCATGATCAAGATTGGGGCTGAAATCAATCTCCTCTTGAGTTCTTGAAAACTCGCTTCACATTTGTCGGTCCATTCAAACTTCTTGTCCTTCTTCAGCAATTGGGTCATGGGTCTGGCGATACTCGAGAATCCTTCTACGAACTTGCGGTAATATCCCGCCAATCCGAGAAATGCACGAACTTGGGTTTGAGTGGTTGGGGCTTGCCAATATTCTACATCTTTCACTTTGGCAGGGTCAGTGGTAATTCCTCTGGCTGATACAATGTGACCGAGGAATCCTACTTCCTGTAACCAGAATTCACATTTGCTAAACTTGGCATACAACTGATGCTCTCTAAGGGTTCCAAGAATGGTCCTTAGGTGTAGCTCATGTTCTTCTTCTGATTTGGAATAAATCAGGATGTCATCGATGAAAACAACGACAAACTTATCCAGGAAGTCCATAAAAATCTTATTCATAAGATCCATGAAATAAGCGGGGGCATTGGTTAATCCAAAAGACATGACTGTATACTCGTATAATCCATATCTGGTGGTAAAGGAAGTCTTTGGAATATCCTCTGCACGAATTTTGAGTTGATGATAGCCTGTTCTAAGATCAATCTTAGAAAACACTTTGGCACCGGTCAACTAATCAAACAAATCTTCTATCTTGGGCAAAGGGTATTTGTTCTTGATAGTGACATCATTCAACTTCCTATAATCCGTACACAAACGGTTACCTCCATCCTTCTTGTCCACAAACAAGACAGGTGATCTCCATGGTGACGCACTTGGCTGAATCAATCCAATTTCCAGCATGGAATACAGTTGCTTCTTCAGTTCTGCTAATTCCGATGGGTTCATACTATATGGTCTCTGGGCTATGGGTCCTGTTCCGGGAATTAGTTAGATGATAAACTCGATATCCCGATCTAGGGGCATACCGGGCAAAACATCTGGAAATACATCAGGGTATTCACAGACTATCTGGACTTGGTCAATGGTAGGCTGGGCTATACTCTTGTTGCACTTGAATTGACGAGGTAAGGTTTCAGATATATGCTCGACTGATATTCCGGCTGTACTGGTCATGGTGATGGCTTTCTTGGCACAGTCAATCAATCCGTTATGTTTGGACATCCAATCCATTTCTAGTACTACTTCCAAACCTTTAGTTCTGAGTACTATCAGATTAGCATAAAAATCTATGCCATGGATTCGGATAGGGACGGCTTAGCAAATTTGCCTAGCTTTGGTGGTTGATCCGGGAATTTGAACAATCATAACATGCTTCAGTTTGGTTGGTTGAATTTTACTAGTGCATGCAAATTATTCGGTGACAAATGAGTGCGATGCACCAGAATCAAACAACACTCGAGCAAGTACTGAATTAACAGAAAACATACCCAGCACGACGTCTGGCGCTTCCTGAGCTTCTTCAGCATGCATGAGAAAAAGACGGACGTTGCGGTTGAGTGAATTCCCAGGGGCAAATCTCCTTCCTGGCTGAACACGACGCTGCTGCTGAGCTGGGGCATTGGTATTGGGGGCTGCGGCATTCTTCTTGTTGGGGCACTCGTTGGAATAGTGGACTTTATTTCCACAGTCATAACAAGTTACCTGCGACTTGTCCTTTGCTGCTACAGGCACATCATTGCTTCCAGTTCTCGGGGCACTGTTGGGGTTGGCGGTAGCATTGTTGTTGTTGAACTTAGGTGGGGCACGGTTGAAATTGCTAGAGTTGCCGGGGTTGTGGTTATTTCCTCCGAGCCTAGGGTTTCCACGGTTGGGATAGGTTGGACGGTTCATTGAGGGTCTGTTGGTTCTCGGGGCAAATCCTGGAGATGGGTTAGGGCGATACTTTGGGGTCTGATGGGTTCCTGGCTGATGCATCATGCGACGCTTGCGGTTCTCATTAGCTTGGTTGATCTTTCCTTCCATCTAGATGGCAGAGTCGACAAGGGATTCAATATCCGTAAAGAGAATATTGACCAACACAGTCTGCATCTCATCGTGCAGACCATTCAAGAATCTTTCTTTCTTCTTGGCTTCAGTGTCGATCTCATCCGGGGCATACCTAGCTAATGACAAAAATTTGTCACGGTATTCCACTACGGTCATCCTTCCTTGCTTCAGTTCTCTGAACTTGTCTCTCATCCTCTTGATTAAACCCGGTGGCACATGGATTCTGCTGAACTTGACCTTGAATTCCTCCCAGGTCATCATCTGGCCTCTGGTCATTGCACGGACACTGTTCCACCATGCTCTGGCATATCCGGCTAGGTAGTGGGTGGCGAACAGAACTTTCTCGTTAGCTTCCACTCCGACGACTTCTAGGTTATTTTCCATGGTTTGCAGCCAATCGTCGGCATCTAGGGGTTCTTCTGACTTCGTGAAAATAGGTGGGTTGGTGTTCTAGAAATTCTTGAGCTTAGATCCATGGTTGTCCTGATTTCCGTGGCCTTAGTTGTTGTGGGCAAGTTGAGCTATCTATTGCAGGGTGGCTAGGTTGGCTTGAAGTTTGGCTCTTTCAGCTTCACGATCAGAAGTCAACATTTCCAGGATCCGCAACATTGGGTCCGGGGATGAACCACTTCCTCCACGTGGCATCTGAAGATTGAGATAGATCATGAGAAAAGAGGGAAATTTCTAAGGTTTTGGGGCTTTGCAACGTTTTTTTTAAAGTTTGACTCAGATTTTCTAGTAACTTGCTTTTCATTCATTTTTCATTCATTCATTCATAGCACACGGTACAACACACACCACAAAAAAGCAAAACAGATGGTTTTAAGAACCATTCTCGAAACTATGATACAGTGGGACCGAATACTACTCACTACGCTAGTGTTCAAGTTCTACTACTCCTCGGAGTCGGTGTAGTCGTCATCCTCATCATCCTCGTCGTCATCGATGAAGGCGTAATCATCCTCATCGGTGAAGAAATCCATAGCCTGATCTTCCAGGAAATCATCATCATCGCTGAGATAGGAGTAGGGGTCTCCCCGAAGATCCTCTCCGGCATTCTCCCTTTCCTCCAACTGGATGTATCTCTCGTGGATGGTCTCCTCCAAAGATGAGATACGGTGGCGAAGACGGGCAATGATGCGCTCCTTCTTGTCGAGCTGACGGCGGCGAGACTTGCGATCCTTCGCTAGCATGGCGATGGTATGATCCTTCGTCTTGATGATGGCGGACTTGTGGTTGGAGTAGTCACGACAGTTGTCCAACTCTTGCTGACGATCGTACATCATGAAGCTAAGGTGGTCCAATTGAGTTTTCAGCTCGTGGTGGTATGGTGCTTCCAGGGGTTGTCCATTAGCATCACGCCTTGGGCAAAACTCAAAGAGGGTACCCTTGATCTGGTTGATACTCTACCCACACATACGGGCAAGAGCTTCCTGCATGGCCCTGGCAAGTCCATCTAGCCAGTTGTTCTCTCTTAAGGTAAACTGAATTCCCTCAGCAGTGGGGGGTTCAATATTTCCTCGGAGACTTGCAACAATTAGCCACTGCAGATCTTCTCCTCCTTGATCTTTGAGCTGAGCTCCGAAGAACTCGGGGTGAGGACGCTCCAGAAGTTCCGAAAGCTGGTCCAAATCCCTCTCAAAGATAAGGTCTCCTCCATTTCCCAATTGGTAAAACTTGTTGTACTTCACGCCCATCTAAAAGAATATAAGATGAGTAAGTTAGTAGAGTGATCATGTGTGTCAAATTTTTATGCATTTTGCAAGAGTTTTTGAGGAACATGAATTTTCATGAAAGAATCAAAGTGATAAGGATGGGAATAAGTTTTTGTAAATATTTGTTTTCTTTGGTTTTGAAACTAAGTTTTTGGATTCAAACGTCCAGTCTAACTAGGGTCTCCTATGGTCAGGATGGCTCTGATACCAACTTGTCAACACCCGGATTTTTTAATCCCAGATGCCTGTTATGCTATACATCGCAATCCCAGGAATACCATTTTTGCGAGACAGAACAGAATTGGATACCACAGTACATCATCCATTACAAACCATACATAAGGTTTTACACAAATAAGGATCTCATGATCCAGTTCTTAATACAACACAAGCAGCGGAATACGTAATAATAACGGTAGCGTAGGCGAAGCTCCATCTTCGGGGTCACATGCAATGCTGACGATGGGAGATGATCCTAGTTGTCATAACCTTCCTGGGGTCCATCCTCCAGGTACTCCTCTTCATAGTCTGGCCATGGGAATAGCCAGGGACAAAGCCATGAGTACTCTTTAAGTACTCGCAAACTAATAATAACAAGTGAAGGGGGGGTTTGTAATAGGACACTAAGCTCTAGGGTTGTTTTGCAAGAAGCCAGATTTATCTCTACTAAGTTTAGAAGCAAGAGAAGCTTAGTCACAATGTTATAACTCCTAAGTGGGAACTTTTATTTCATATCACAACTCTATTGTGGTCAAGTCAAAGTCTCAAATCATTTCACAAGTCATTTTGAAAACATCTGACGGGGGAACAGTATGGCCACTCCAACTGTCCATAACCACGGACGCGGCTATTCGAATAGTTTGACACTCTGCAGAGACTGTACACTTTCACCACAACATTCGATACATCTGTCAGGAACAAATCCTGAATTCACCATACTCAGTATGCGGATAATAAATCCTAACCTTTCAATTACACGCCCTAGTATAAGCACCTCTCCTGTGAGTTTGGCCTCCCAACCATGACCAACTGTCATCTTGGGTACTGCACAGGTGGACAATCTTCACAAGGTAGCCTCAGCTCAGACCTTGGCCGTGAGGGAACTAATACTAGGGTATATAAGTTTCCAGTCAAGCCCTACCCAATCTTCGGGTATTGTGGTTGTACGATAAAATTGGAATGGTATCGCATCCAGAAAACCATCAGTTTTATAAAGGGCTAAGGCTCATGCCTTAACATTTTCATCACCAAAATCATCTGGTGTTCGGAAACACATGTCCAAAACATTTCAATAGAATGATCCATCATTCCAAGGTTTTCATAACCATTTTTCCACCAAGTATTCCCATCTAAAGTTGATCAAGTTTTATGCTTAGCACTAGCATCTACAAGTGGGGGTAAGTACTAATGAGGGGTGGTAAACTAATAGAGTTTCAACTAAGTTCAATCTCATGCCTTGGGATGATATCAAGATTATCTAGCTTAGGCCAAAGTTTATGCTCTTTATGCAACCTTCAAATATCTTTCTAGTATCTACAATTCACTTAAGTAAACTCTAAGTAATAGCTTTGAAAGAGAAATAAAGTATAAAGCTTGTAAGTAAAAACTAGGATTGGTTTATCAAGTGGGTAGGATCATATATGTTTAAGGCATATAGTTGGCATGGTGACAAGCAAGTATTGGCCTGCATAGGTCAAGTTGATTAGTAAGGCTTGCTAAGTTAATAGCTTGCAAGTATTGGCTTGCCTTGTGCAGAGTAGTGGTTGAAGTTCTCCTCGGCTTCTTCTTCGTAGTATCCTTCTTCCTTCTCGTATCCTTGGTCGGTACTAGCGTCTATAAATAAATACGTGTACATAATCACCAAACAATACTTAACTACTTGCAATCATCACACACAAGGGTCCTATAGATGATCTAGCATCATCTCTAACATTACAAGATTAAAGCTTGGTTTAGTTCCTTTTATTTTTAGAAAAGTAATTTCTACTCATTGAAAAACTACTTAAGATTTAATATTCTACAAACCAAACATGGGATCATGTTGACACATGTCATCACCACATATTTTAGTTCATGGTAATGTGATTTAAAGTGGTGTCACAATTTAATAAGGTTTTACCCTTTTATTTTAATTAAATAAGTGACTAGAAATGCCTATGTAGCATTGTTTTATTACTTGAACATTATTTCTGTAAGTAAACTTATATATTTTTATATATTCTGAAAGGTATGACCAATTGTGATTTTTGAGAGTTGGAATCAACTCAAAAGCTATTATGGTTTAAATTGGAAAAATGTTTGAATGCAGAAAAGGTTCTGCCTTGTTATTTTTACCAAGGATGATCTACAGATCCAAATGACTTGAATATAAAGGGCTTGGATTCAGCATTTCCAGAACTTTCTAACAAAATTGGTTTCATTCAATTTGGTTCACTGAATCGATCTGGGTTGATTTTTGAATCTAGGTGCAGAAGTGTGTTTGAAATAAAATGGAAAAGGTTAATTTCAAATGACCGGGCTGCGCGGGAAACGATACTAGGCTGGACTGCTAAGCACAGTGCTTACGCGGGATGGTTAAGTCGCTGTCCCCACGCGTCAGTGAGACGAGGGGGTGCGAAGCGGTATGGGGCGATGTGGTGCGTTCGATCTAGTTCTAATCCAACGGCGAGGGTCGTCGTCCACGTCGGGCAACTGCGGCGAGACTGAAACCTAACGCGGCGGGTGAGGGTCGTTGGGGGCTCACTGGGGCTCAGGCGAGGGTCGGCGAGGCGGGCGAACGACTAAGTCGACGACGGCGAGCCTCCTGGTACTGGCAGCTTCTCCTGGGGAGGCTCCAATCGCTGGCTCCCTTCTTCTCCAGAGGCGGCGGGCTCCGGTGAAATTCCGGCGAAGTGCTGCTCACCTTGATCCGGGAACGGGGTGGAACGATCAGTGAGGAGAGGGGAGTGAGATGATGTGCTCAATTCGGCTGGGGGTGGCCTCTATTTATAGTCGCGACGACGAGACCGAACGGCATGGGCAGGCGACGGTGGCGACATGGCTACTGGCTGCTAGAGGCATGGCCGGCGGTGGAGATCGCTTGGTGGTCTCCTGGCGATGCTCTACGACTTTAATGCACATGTAGGGGCTGTTCACCATTGATGGCATTGGCGAGCTCACAGTGGTGCTAGTGATTAGTTAAGTTCATTAGATGATCTATTGAGGCTATTGTGATCTAGAGAGGGAACCGGTTAGGCTCAAAACACTGCACACTATAGTGTTTTGATTTTTGTTAGATTTGAATCTGCAAGGTGTTTGATGAAATGGCCGCATAAATTCAAGTTTTGAATTTTGAAAAGATTTTTGGTGGGTGTGCTATATTGGTGCTGGTGAGTCTGCAGATGCTTGGGTTTTGAATGTTGAGCTTGTTTGAGTGGTTTTTGAAAAAGTGCGATCTTCCCATATGATAAAGATTCAATTTTAAATTGTTATTTAAACTATGCATTTGAAAGTTTCTGGATGATCACAAAGTGGGCCTTGATACTTTGTTATGAGTACTATCAAGGGGTGTAAAGATCAAAAAAGTATCTGTTAAGTTCTGAAAGTTTGAGACAGCCAAAGTAGGCATGGGAGTTAAATTGGCCAAAATGACCATTCCTTTATTTTGTTTGTTTTGATTTATTTGTCTTTGGAAAAGGTGTGGTGATTGTTTAGATGATGTTTATTTCACCTAATAATCCTTTTGCAAGCAAAGAAACACATAAACAAGGCAATTCAAAAGAATCCAAATTAGGATGCATACACATATGAATGCTTTCATGTTTTTATTTAGAAAAGTTTTTGTTAACCCTAAATTTGATGATTAGAGTTTGATGATTCTAGTTTAATATTTTTGGGATGTTACACAATCCCAATACCTTCGGCTAGCATTTCGGAACCTCCAGTCATAGCATATCCTAGCTTCAAAGTTGCAGTTGCACCAAAATCGTCGAAGGTCTGCCATTGTTGTGTTGTTGTAGGTGAGACGGAAAATATTGTGTACGAGTGATATATATAGCTATACATTTCTAAAGTATTATATGGGGTATGTTTGTTTTTCGTTGAGTGTCACTGTAAACAGTGTGTAGTCACCATCAACTATACACTGCATTATCACTAATGTGTAGTACTACTAGCAGCAGCGTGTAGTCACCATCAACAGTGTGCTATCCAAATCACATGTGCTCAGTGTTTTAGTGTCTCAGTGCTCAGTGCTTAGTGCTCAGTGTTTTAGTGTTCAATAATTTCTATTGCTCAGTGTTTCAGTGCTCAATTATTAGAATGGTTCAGTGAATCGCTGACTCACTGACTCAGTCACAATAATTCAGTATTCAATGATTCACTGGCTCAGTGACTCAGTGCACATTAATTTCAATGGTCCAATGATTCACTCAGTGATCAATGATTCAATGATTCGTAGCCATGTGAGTGTTGTAGGAGCAATAATTCATCACAGCGCTGATTCATTGCTTCCCTTTAACTATAAATGTCCATGCACTCTTGCTTTCAACTCACAATTACTAGCACCATGTTCAAAAACCGTGCTCTTCCAGGTAGCTCGGTCAATCCATATGATCCTGATCGTTACCCAAGTATTCCAGGTATACGCTGCCATTGTCCAACATGGCCAATTGTTAGGGTCAAATATGATTGGTCATTTGAGAATGCGGGGAGAAGATTCTCAATATGTGCCAAACCAGAGGTACACGCAATTAACACCGCCAATTGTTAGGGCTCAATATTCACTATTGATATCATGATCTTTCATTGGTAGGGGTACCGATGCGGCCACTATCAGTATGTAGACGAGGAGTTCTCTCCGGAAGCTAGAGTACTAATTTACAACAATCATATGGATATTGAAAGGCTGAAGACGCAGCTTCGCAATTTAGGTGGCGAACCATAGATTTATGTTTCTGTAAGAATAAGGTTGGGAACCATGTATGTTTTGTAATTCTCAATTTGTCCAATAACTAAATATTCTGTAATAGAACTCCATGTCTTATAGTGAATAATTACTAAATTAATTAAATATTTGGTACGGCGCCATTTGATTAGGCGCCGAGGTTGCACAGTTCGGCGCCAGTTGAAATGGCGCCGAGAACTGGGGCTGGATTTGTTGATCCAACGCACCTTCTATGTCTGCTGTGGCGCCGACGACGCATATAGGCGCCGAAGTTCAGCGCCACTTGAAATGGCGCTGAAGTTGCACAGTTCGGCGCCAGTTGAAATGACGCCGAGAACTGGGGCTGTATTTGTTGATCAACGCACCTACTATGTCTGGTGTGGCTCCGACGACGCATATAGGCGCCGAACTTCGGCGCCACTTGAAATGGTGCTGAAGTTGCATAGTTCGGCGCACAGTTCGGCGCCAGTTGAAATGGCGCCGAGAACTAGGGCTGGATTTGTTGATCCAACGCACCTTCTGTGTCTGGTGTGGCGCCGACGACGCATATAGGCACTAAAGTTCAGTGCCACTTGAAATGGCGCTGAAGTTGCACAGTTCGGCGCCAGTTGAAATAGCACCGAGAACTGGGGCTGGATTTGTTGATCCAACGCACCTTCTGTGTTTGGTGTGGCGCCGACGACACATATAGGCGCCGAAGTTCGGCGCCATTTCAAGTGGCGCCGAGGTTGCACAGTTCGACACCAGTTGAAATGGCACCGACATCTGTGCACACTTGGAAAATGCTAACAACATTATCAAATTCCCAGATTCACATATAACACATATGACAGTTCATAGATGACAAATAACAATATATGACACATCACAAAAATGCAGTAATAGTTCAAGATTCAGAACATTACATATACCACATCACATCACATTCATCACAGGTAGGTAGCAAAATATGTCCGCACATACATAGTTCAAGTCATACATAGTTCACGTTTCATAATATGTCTGCACAATCATCACAAACAGGTTGCATAATGACAGGTCTCACTACGCCTTCCTTTTCTTGACGACACCCTTCTTACGGCGTGGTTTGAGAGCGTCAGTGCCGGGGGTTGTAATATCCGGTGTGCGACGCGCACGAGAACCCCTACGAGGCATACCTTGTGATTGGCTTGGCTGACTCAGCTCCGGACCATCATGGATAGTTTGGGAGGAGGAAGCTCCATGGAACATGGACAATGGAGTGTCAGAGTCGATGGAGGTCTCGTCACCTGAGTTGTACATGGATGCGCTGCCACCAGAAGTTGGAGGGCTCGGCTGGAGACTCGTCATGACAGCGGTAGGATCCCGACATCCAAGCCTAGACACCAAAGAGCGGGAACGTTTGACCAATTTCTGCATAATAGAACAATGTAAGTGTTTGCCAAACTTGTAGACACTTGCACAGGGAACGAGCGGGAAACATATGTATATTTGCCAAACTTGTGAACTTTGCTAGTCGTTACCTCGAGAGACTTGCGCAGGGTAGACTCAGTAGCTGGACTTCCCAGAGTAACCCTCAGTTCCACTTCAGCTTCTTTGATACCTCGTACAAGCTCACCAGCCTACAAAGCATGACACATATGAACATCATCAACGAGAACTAGCAAATAATTCAGTGCTTGATATTAGTATGTTCTTACCACAAGGTTTCGCACGGGGCCATGGTCGACACGCTTGTCCATCCAGACCTCTTCATCAAACTCATTTGGATCGTCAGATCCCTCTTCTAAGAAATCGACGTTGGTCCAGCTGGGCTTGAGATGAACCCGAGTAGCTTTCTGCAGCCATGTCTCGTAGTCTCGGTAGCTGTTATAATCCCAACTCTGCTGGAGGATATCCTTATGAGATGCCTTGTCATTCCATTCCCGGATATACTCCCGCTGATGATGTTCCCAATCAGTAATTGACTTGTTTTTTCCTTCTATCAAGCCTACCAAAGCCTACCAAAAAGCACATAGAGGAGACAATGAATAACCAAGGAGAAACATATATGCGATAGGATAAAGGCGTTGGCGCTTAAGGGATCTTACTTGTGCAGATCAGACGAGGTGGAGAAGTGCTCCGGGGGCAATTCCTGGACCTTACCAAACTGCATCCCGACTCGGTGTGGAAGGTGGTACTCGACCGCATAGAAGCAAATGTGCGGGCACCTCTTCGTCCACATATCCATGTCTTGAGTGCACATCGGGTTTAAGTAAAAGTCCTCGCCTAGCTCACTCGCAGTGTACGGCTGCCATGTAACCTATGAGTGAAATAAGAAGATGCTAGGCAACAATGACAACATATATTAAGCAAAATCGATATGACACTCACCTGCCCCCGACGCAAGGAGTCAAAATTCTCGGTGTATTGCCGATACAGATTATCGGAGGGCCCCCACTTGGTAGATACATCCTCATAAAAGTACACAACAGTGGGTGCACGGTCTTGGTCCGGGTGTTCCCAATCCCTGGGTGTGTAGGTGGTGGGTCGGCCTATGGAAAATCTAAGCCAGCTCCAAACCTGAAAAGAAGCAGATAGGTTGTGCAAAGCTAGATGGTTATGCAAAGCTAAATGGAAATGCAAATAATTATGTTGGTCAAAGTAAACCAATCTGTAAGACCAGAACACAACCACCCATGTTTGATGCACCCTTGCTCCTCCTACAAGCCTCATCAAGTTACCGATACAAGTAAGCCAACACAGTCGAACCCCAGCTATATCTCCCAGCATCGTACCAGTCCCGTAATAGAAGCAAATACATCCATGAGACGTCGCCACCCCCAGAGTCTAAAAAAATCACCTTACCAAGCACATAAATCACGTACGCTCGAGCATACCGTGATATGGTCTCCTCGTTGGCATCGAGGGGAAGATGACCAAAGTGGTGTTCTATCTAAGTCAATCTCAGCCCACCTGTCTTGCTCCCCTTCGTCCCAGCAATTTTATCTGGTGGCCTTACTCCTAGAAGCTCTTCAACCATGTCCCTGAATCTATCTGCCTGTATCTTTCCAGTCATAGCACATCCTGAGATAGGCAAGGCGGTCAACATTGCCATGTCTTGCAAAGTTATAGTCATCTCGCCACATGGAAGGTGGAACGTGTGTGTCTCCACGTGCCATTTATCGACTAGCGCTGTAAGGGCGACACTGTTGTAGATCGGCAGCCCGCACTCAATCATGGTCACAGACCCAATCAGATTCGCCCTCCGTAAGTACGGTGTGTACCTCTCATCAAAAACCATCTGCTATGTATTGACCTTGTGTCCGCGTATGCGAAGGGGTAGTAGAGCCTTTCAACATAGCGATTATCATTAGTTAAGAAAGTAATAAACAGTAATAGAGAATATTAATTAATTTAGTGATGATCATGTTAGACAATACGTGCATACCTGGGTTTCTGAGAGTATGCGACCTCGGTGACTCTCCTCATACTCCGCCTCAAGAAGATGGTACCGAGCCGCCATCCTGCAAAGACAAGGTTTTTTTTGTGAGTTTCAGAAACATGCAGTTATAATTGAAAGATAATTTATAGCATATAAATGAGGACACCTAACAAGAATAATGTGTTAAAAACATAAGTAAACATGCATAGGACAAAATATAACCTTTCTAGCCCGTTGTAACGCCTCGGGTAATTTCCCTATCACCTTTGGACGGCGGCGATAACCTTTCATATGTCTAGTCCCTCGAGGCCTCTTAGGGCCTCTACCATGCCCGCTTGATGAAGGGTTACTAGCGGCCATGGTGGCAGCGGCTTCGCCGCTGCTTTTTCCGTGGCTAGTTTCTTCTTCCAATCCTCACAACTTAGCTTTTTTGTGTTCTTGTGACCTTCTTCGCCGCATACCGAACAACGGTTCTTCACGGAGTCCTCCAGAAAATCATCATTTGGACGGGGTTGCTTGAAGGTTGTCCCTCCATCGGCTTGGTCCATGTCCATCTTGAACCGCTTAGTCGCTCTTCGCCCTTTTGTGTCGATCATTAGCTTGCTATCTGGTAAGTACACCAGCCCGATATACTTAGGCCATTGGACCATATCTAGGTAAGGCTCGAATCTACCAGCCCATGTGCGATATAGCGATTCAAGATTGTAGAACCGTGAGACAGAGTTGTATGGGTCCACGGCCCGAGCACGACACGCAGTTATTATATGAGAGCATAGTAGATGGATCTGTAAAGGCATCTGGCACGTGCAAGAGTACTGAGCAAGCACAACAACATATTTGCGACCACCATACTTCTCACCACCTGAGTTGGTACCTCATACCTCCGAAACGTCATACTTCCAGACCTCCTTATCAAAACAAGTCCATGTTTGGTCATGAGATTTCGTGGCTTGGTATCCAAGTTCTTCTTCAACAGTCTTTGGCCATCTTTTGTCGGCATTAATTAGCACCTTGACTTCGTCGCTCCTCGTGACCCAATACTCGTTGCACTTGTCAAAAGTAAAGGATGCGATGGCAGTTACCGGTAGCGTGCAGATTGTAGGGGTTCGTAGCATGGAAAAACAAAATTTTCTATCGCATACAAACAAACAAGCCAAGATCTATCTACTAGATTGTAGCAACGAGTCGATGGAATAACTTACCCTCGAAGATTCCAAAGCGGTTAACGAGAGCAGATTCTCTTGGGTGATGTAGTCGTACTCTTTCTGATCTCAAGATCGCGTAGACGATCCTTCCGGCGCCACGTTCCGGCAGCGCTCCCGCAGTCGGTCACACGTTCGGTACTCAACGAAGACCTTCCTCTCCCTTGTTCCAGCAGGCAGCGGAGGTTGTAGCACTCTCCTCGCGATTCCGGCAGCACAACGGCGTGGTACCGGAAGTAGAGGGGAGATCTCGCAGGGCTTCGCCTTAAGCCGGAGCGAGTATGGTGGAGTATGAGAGAGCTATTAGTGGTCTAGGGTTTAGACACACCAATTAGAAGGCTCTAAACCTAAGGCTAGTGCAATTAGAAGCTCTAAACCAAAACGGCTCTAAACCGGAGGCTGTGGCTAGGGTTTAGATTTAGAGGATAGGAACTTGTGTGTCTAAAGGAGGAGGCCCTGCCCCTCCTTTTATGGGTGGAGAGGGCCGGCGGCCAAGGGGTGGGAGGGGAGTCCCTCCCCAACTCGGCCTAGGTGGTGCGCCGGCTTGGAGAGGAGGGACTCCTCCCCCAAGTCGGTTTCAACCTCCTCTTGCTTGTTTCCCACAGTTTCCTGTTTTAGCCGTTTGACTTTCAAACTGGCCATTTGACTTTTCAGTTTTAGGATTCAATTTAATCCTTTATTTGGAACAGCGAGAACACTTAGTACATGATGCAATCATTCCAATATGTAATGACCCATTCATGTACCCCTTCCCCCCCGGAGTGCCGGACATTCCGGAACCTTCTAGAACATTCCCGATGAAAACACCGGAAACATTTCCGAACTCCGAAACGGGACTTTCCTTATATGAATCTTATTCTCCGGACCATTCCGGATCACCTCGTGATATCCCGGATCCCATCCGAGACTCCGAACAACATTCGGTCTCTTTCTCATAATACCATAACTACTCAAACAACGTCGAATCCTTAAGTGTGTCTCCCTACGGTTCGTGAATTATGCGGACATGATCGAGACACTTCTCCGAACAATAACCAATAGAGGAATCTGGAAATTTATATGGCTCCCACATATTTCTACGATTACTTTGCGATCGAATGAACCACTTACATACGATACCAATTTCCCTTTGTCTCACGATAGTTTACTTATCCGAGGTCATGATCGTCGGTATCTCTGCATACCTAGTTCAACCTCGTTACCGATAAGTACTCTTTTCTCGTTCCCGTGATATGTGATCCCTTGTGAGACAGTCACATGCTTGCAAGCTAATTGGATGACATTCCACCGAGAGGGCCCAGAGTATATCTATCCGTCATATGGATGGACAAATCCCACTCTTGATCCATGTGTTTCAACCAATACTTTCTGAACACTCAATGCCACCTTTATAGCCACCCTGTTACGGTGTGGTGTTTGATGAAATCAAAGCATCCATCCGGAAAAAGGTGATATGCATGATCTCATGGTCGAAGGAATTAGGTTACTATGTATCAGAAAGCATATAGCAATTGAACTATTGAAATGACTTGATCTTTATGCTACGCTTATCTATAGGAGTATGTCCATCACATCATTCTCCTAATGATATGATCCTGTTGTTAATAACATCTCTATGTTCATGATCAGGAAACCATGATCATATATTAACCAACAAGCTAGTTTAACAAGAGGCTTTACTAGGGACTCTTATTTTAGTTTACAAATCACACAAGTATTAATGTTTCCGGTTAATACAATTATAGCATGGTATGTAAACATTTATCATAAGTGTGAAGATATGATAACAACCACTTTATTATTGCCTCTTGGGCATATCTCCAACAGTCTCCCACTTGCACTAGAGTCAATAATCTAGTTTCAAACCTTTGTGTATTCAAAACCTATGGCTTTCCGGTGTTGTATGTACACGATTGCTAGTGGTCAACTGATCTCCGGATCTGACACTTCCAGGTCCGTGTGTAACTGCATGTTTTTGCGTCTCTACGCATCACTCATTCTCTAATGAGATGGCTTTGTATAAATTTGGTCTTTCGGTGTGACCTTTAGATCTTTGGGGTTAAAAAATGTTGATAATATTGTCGCACAATACATCTTCATAGTATTATCCCACTGTGAACTACACCTAGTTTGATAACAAACTACTTGACACAAATGCCCTCTTTTGCTGCTAAAATAGCAGTCATATACTTAGCCTTTTGTTGTAGTATCTGTCACAATGTCTTAACTTTGGAACTCATCCAAATCCATTATGGAACTCACTTTCCATTATATTGTGCCACCCTTAGTTTAGATTGAGATAAACTTAATTTGTACTTTGTGACAAAGCTAGTATCAATGTAGTACTTTTACAATGAACTAACCATCTATTTGTCACTTCTACAAATATTATACTCTTAGTTCTTCCAAAAGATCATAAGAATATCCTTACTATTGTCCAATGATCATCTTACGAATCATTCTAGTATATGCTCACAACATTTAGAGCATAGGACATATCTGGATTTGTACATATCACAGTATGATTGATATAAATACTCTTTGTGATTTCATACATCAAGTATCAATCTATACTTGATTATTTGTTTCACTTTACCAAATGTCAATACACTTGAATATATCATCAACATTGAACTCATTCAATCCTTTCTGTGCGACAAGAACCTCTTCTTGTAGTTTCTATATTGAACTCATTCAATATCTTGTCTATGTACTTCTGGCACAACCATATTAGCGTCTATTGATGCCAAATATTTGGGTTTTGCCTAAGTCTTTCATCGGGATGAAATTCTTAATATGTGTTAATAAAAGATACATTATTTCCAATCAACAATATGTCTTCCACATGATGTATTAGAAACATGTCTTAGCGCTCCCACTTAATTTCTTGCAAATGCAAGCATCTTCATCGTCTCTAATGAACTTTTAAACTCCTTTAACAGTTTCATCACAGTGAAGATTCCAACTCCGCGATGCTCACTTTAACCATTGAAGTTTGCATATGCTTTTAGCATCCCTTGAATTAACAAAACCCTATGGACCGTGTTATGCACATGTCCTAGGTAACGATTCTATTAGAAGAACTTGTTTTGTTTATTCAACTACCATATAACAAATTATCTGTAGTGGTTGCTACATTAATCCGTCTAGACTAAATATCACTATGAAAGATCAAATCTTGTCATAGTCAACCTTTGAACATTTTGTGAACTCTTTCCCAACATGTCGACTATTTCATAGATGTAAAACATCCATGTCTATTTCTTTATAGATCCAGACACAACTGTAAGGTCTTACACCTTTCTCGAGGGTCCTTCAAGTTCAAAACTTGATTTCTCGTGTATGGAACTATCACGGATTTTATGGCTTCAAGCCATTTGACGGAGTCAGGGCTCATCATCGCTTCTTTGCATGTAGTCGGATCATTATTGTCAAATAATGATTTAACTCTCAAATCTTGGTATTTGATTGTTCATCCGACCTACTTGTTTCAATAGGAACTTAGATCTCCGTGACCACAACCTTTGAAGTACGCGAGCCATGAGCATTGTTTGCTAACTCCGGAACACTTTTCGGCGCTGCGCAACTTTGCACATATAGCTAAGGTTCTTTTAACCTTATCAAAGTTCTATTGTCCTCCCACTTAACTTTTCACGAAAAATTCCTTCTCAAAGAAACTTAATGTTCTAAGCAACAAACACTTTTGTCTCCGGTGTTTATGGAGGAATACTTAACAGTTATACAAAGACAGGTTCATCCGACTTTGGTTGCACACATCTTTCTTATGCATAGCATACCAATGTTTTAAGAAAGGACTACTTGGGTTTTATCCCAAACCATAACTTGATATGGTGTCATTTCAACGGATTATGATGGAGCTCTTTTCAGTGGAAAAACGGTAATCTCTAAAGCTTTTAATCTTTAAAATATAATGGCAGTGTTATGAATTATACCTTTGATCTAACCATGTCAAACAAGGTTTAATTACATATCTCGAACGTTCCATACTCTTATGGTGTTTCAGAAATGCAAATCCACGGAACGATTCCTTAAATCTTAGGTATTATGCTAAACTTGTAACTTAAATATCTTCCTTTATGATCTTATCATACACTATTCATATTCTTGTTACAATGATTTTGCACTTCATCTTGAAAGTCTTTGAACTTTTCAAGTGTTTCATACTTTATCCTTATTAAGTAAATATTCATATATTCACTCAAATTTTCGGAGAAAGCATATGATCATCGCTCTTGACTACACATAATGGACTTTGTACAACAATATGTACAAGTTCAAATAAGCTAGTCATTCGTTCCCTTTTGGCCTATGAACAAAGTTTTAATTATCTCTAGGAAAGTTTCACAAGCGTTATTTGATCAAAATCAAAAGACTCCAAAATTCCATCCACATGGAGTTTCTTCATGTTTTCTTTCCAATATAATTTAAACGGCGATATCACTTCCTAAGTGATATTTCAATCAATTTGTCTTTCGACATTTTTAGCACTAGTTTTATGGATGTGATTTCTCCAACGAGATTTGTGAATCATCCATCTTTTATGAATTATGGAAATTATTTGAACAACCCTTTTGTTCTCATAATACCTGATAAAACAAATCTTGAAGGCAAGCTTTGATGTTTAACGAGCAACACAATAACCCTTTATTTGTTCTCGATGAACATCATCACATATTCTTTTGCTAGTTACTTAGGCCATTGTAGTTCGTTAATTGTGTTGTTTCGTATGACGATTCACACCAACAAATTCAGTATCAAATACTTGAGAACCACATTGTTTAATAAGCAAAGAATATAGCCATAACATGTATATCATCTATATACTTAAGCTGAACAATTCTAGTCTTTTCCTTTCTGCCATATACTTATGAGATTTTCTTTCAATATTTCCTTTTCTGTTTGAAAGAATCTATCAACATCAATAGTGGAGTCATACATATGACATATAGTCCAAATCATGTATAGTTAAATACCAATGTCTTTGGACTTGCACTTTGAAGTAGATCACCATCATCAAATGTTTGGTGTTCTTTCAAATTCCTTTATTTAGTAATCTCTTGGTGTAGTAAACATTTTACCTACATCAAATATTCATCCTTATCATGGAATCGTCCATGATCAAACTACCTTTAGCTTATAACGATGAATTACGAGTATAATGTTGCTATCCAAAACCTTTTGGAGGATTAGGACAACAAGTGTCTGCAACCCTTTGCAAATTCTCATCAAAATATGAGAACATGAACTTTGCCATATTATACTCTATCATGTTGCAACCAAAACTTCGTTTCAGATATCACAATATCTTCCACACATCATGGTTTCTGAAACAACTCTTTCAGATCCTAGATAACCTTGATATTAAGACAATCCTTTGAATATCAAGAATCATGGATACAAACATGATACTCATACACTAACTCTTGGAATTGTCACTCTTGTTTTAATACCAATTATTAAACTTTCATGGAGTAACCGGAACTTACTGAAAGTTTGCAATAGGACTTTTATACTTTAGATTAACACTTCAAAACAATACGATACCATTTCGTAAAGTAACTAACCAGAATTCTATAGTTCTATCATCTCAATTATAACTAAGCGCAAGGTGGTAAACGGATACCAATGACTACAACAACTATGCAAATTCACTTTGATTTAGTTTATGATAAATTGAGTTCTAATTAATAATTAAATTAATCTAGGTGAACTCCCACTCAAAACAATATCCCTCGCATTGTTTTAGTGATCACACGAACCAAATCCACCACATCAAAACCGATCATCACGAGAGTTGACATAGCTTCAATGGCGAACAATCAACATGTTCATCATATCTCCTATATGACTCATGCTTTACCTTTCGGTGATCAGTGTTCCTGAGACCATGTCTGTACATGCTAGGCTCGTCAAGATCAAACCTTAGCTTCCGCATGAGCAAATCTGGCTTGCCCACGTTGTATACACTTGCGGAATCTAACACACCCGATCATCACGTGGTGCTTCGAAACAACAAGCTTTAGCAACGGTGCTAACTAAGAGTGAACACTTTATGACTTGAAATTCATGTGCATGAGGGATCATCTTATAATGCTACCGTCGTCTACTAAGCAATACAAGATGCATAAAGGATTAACATCACATGCAATTCATAATATGTGATATGATATGGCCTTTCTTCTTTGTGCTTCCGATCTCCATCTTCTAGCACGAACATGATCTCCATCATCACCGACATTGCATCAAGGTCAATGATGCTTCTCCATGGTTGTCGTCCACCGGTTTCAACTATTACAACTACTTTGAATAGACACGCGGGTCTTAACAGAAATTAAAGACAACCATATGGCTCCTGCCGGTTGCCGACTTACAATAAGGAACATTGCATACATCATATATAATCACAATCATGGCCATATCACATCACTGCACACCCCTGCAAAACAAAGTTAGACGCCTCTACTTTCTTTGCATATTTTACGTGGTTTGGGGCTTTCAATAAGTGTCGTTCTAACTTACGAACAAGAACCACAACATTGATACTAGTATTGTTAATCACCCGTTGTAAATTGGATCTTAACTATGCTAGGAGAAACAGGCACCCGCAAAGCCACTTATGCAATACAAGTTGCATGTCAAGCGTGGAGCAAGTCTCATGAACGATGTCATGTAAGGTTAGCCCGGGCCGCTTCATCCCAACATACCGCAAGATGCAAAGTACACAAGAAGCAATCGACAATAAAAGCATCAACGCCCACAATGACCATTGTGTTCTACTCGTGCAACAAATCTACATATAGACACGGCTCTGATACCACTGTAGGGGTTCGTAGCATGGAAAAACAAAATTTTCTATCGCATACAAACAAACAAGCCAAGATCTATCTACTAGATTGTAGCAACGAGTCGATGTAATAACTTACCCTCGAAGATTCCAAAGCGATTAACGAGAGCAGATTCTCGTGGGTGATGTAGTCGTACTCTTTCCGATCTCAAGATCGCGTAGACGATCCTTCCGGCGCCATGTTCCGGCAGCGCTCCCGCAGTCGGTCACACGTTCGGTACTCGACGAAGACCTTCCTCTCCCTTGTTCTAGCAGGCAGTGGAGGTTGTAGCACTCTCCTCGCGATTCCGGCAGCACAACGGAGTGGTACCGGAAGTAGAGGGGAGATCTCGCAGGGCTTCGCCTTAAGCCGGAGCGAGTATGGTGGAGTATGAGAGAGCTATTAGTGGTCTAGGGTTTAGACACACCAATTAGAAGGCTCTAAACCGAAGGCTAGTGCAATTAGAAGCTCTAAACCAAAACGGCTCTAAACCGGAGGCTGTGGCTAGGGTTTAGATTTAGAGGATAGGAACTTGTGTGTCTAAAGGAGGAGGCCCTGCCCCTCCTTTTATGGGTGGAGAGGGCCGGCGGCCAAGGGGAGGGAGGGGAGTCCCTCCCCAACTCGGCCTAGGTGGTGCGCCGGCTTGGAGAGGAGGGACTCCTCCCCCAAGTCGGTTTCAACCTCCTCTTGCTTGTTTCCCACAGTTTCCTGTTTTAGCCGTTTGACTTTCAAACTGGCCATTTGACTTTTCAGTTTTAGGATTCAATTTAATCCTTTATTTGGAACAGCGAGAACACTTAGTACATGATGCAATCATTCCAATATGTAATGACACATTCATGTACCCCTTCCCCCCCGGAGTGCCGGACATTCCGGAACCTTCTAGAACATTCCCGATGAAAACACCGGAAACATTTCCGAACTCCGAAACGGGACTTTCCTTATATGAATCTTATTCTCCGGACCATTCCGGATCACCTCGTGATATCCCGGATCCCATCCGAGACTCCGAACAACATTCGGTCTCTTTCTCATAATACCATAACTACTCAAACAACGTCGAATCCTTAAGTGTGTCTCCCTACGGTTCGTGAATTATGCGGACATGATCGAGACACTTCTCCGAACAATAACCAATAGAGGAATCTGGAAATTCATATGGCTCCCACATATTTCTACGATTACTTTGCGATCGAATGAACCACTTACATACGATACCAATTTCCCTTTGTCTCACGATAGTTTACTTATCCGAGGTCATGATCGTCGGTATCTCTGCATACCTAGTTCAACCTCGTTACCGATAAGTACTCTTTTCTCGTTCCCGTGATATGTGATCCCTTGTGATCCAGTCACATGCTTGCAAGCTAATTGGATGACATTCCACCGAGAGGGCCCAGAGTATATCTATCTGTCATATGGATGGACAAATCCCACTCTTGATCCATGTGTTTCAACCAATACTTTCTGAACACTCAATGCCACCTTTATAGCCACCCTGTTAGGGTGTGGTGTTTGATGACATCAAAGCATCCATCCGGAAAAAGGTGATATGCATGATCTCATGGTCGAAGGAATTAGGTTACTATGTATCAGAAAGCATATAGCAATTGAACTATTGAAATGACTTGATCTTTATGCTACGCTTATCTATAGGAGTATGTCCATCACATCATTCTCCTAATGATATGATCCTATTGTTAATAACATCTCTATGTTCATGATCAGGAAACCATGATCATATATTAACCAACAAGCTAGTTTAACAAGAGGCTTTACTAGGGACTCTTATTTTAGTTTACAAATCACACAAGTATTAATGTTTCCGGTTAATACAATTATAGCATGGTATGTAAACATTTATCATAAGTGTGAAGATATGATAACAACCACTTTATTATTGCCTCTTGGGCATATCTCCAACACAGATACCCTTTAGCACCTTATTGAATATCTCGGCCATGTTACTTGTCATGTGACCATACCGAACCCCATCCTGATCGAAAGCTTGAGCCCATAGGTGTTTCTTCGGAAAATTCTCCCTAAGAAAACCCTTCCCCTTCTCATTTGTCAAGCCATACAAATCACTGAACCTCTCTTCAAATACAGCCGGCTCGAACACCAAGGTAAGCCTACGGAGATACTCAGTCATTTCTCTATTACGACAAGCACGGTAGAAATTACCCGCGAAATGCCTTATGCACCAACGATGCTTAACAAGGGGATGCCAAGGTATTTCTGCCCTCATGGCATTCAATATGGCCGGATTGCGATCACAAATGACATAGACTTATCTTCCGGGGCCAACAATCATAGTCCTCACCTAGTGCATGAACTAGTTCCAGCTGACGTTGTCCTCCTTTTTCACAAGAGCAAAGGCAAGAGGGACTAATCGGTTGTTCGCGTCGCAAGAGATAGCAACAAGAAGGGTGCCCCTAAACTTCCCTGTAAGGAACATTCCATCCACACAAAGAAATGGACGACAATGCTTGAATGCTTCAACACAAGGACGGAAGCACCAAAATGCTCGACGAAACACTTGGTACTTGACACCTTTGACTGTGCGAGTCTCGATTGGATGTGGCTGCACAATGTGCGTCATACCAGGGTTTCGATGTGCCATCGCTACCAACAACCTAGGGAGCCTCCCATATGCTTCCTCCCAATCACCATAAACCATCTTCATAGCCATTTGCTTAGCCCTCCAAGCCTTTCCATACTTGATATGATAGTCAAATATGAGTTTCACAAATTGGACCAAAGAGGCCGCTTGCAGGATAGGGGTAGCTTTGATGGCATTGGCACATGGTGTGCAATAAAAGTAGATGTCAGTTGCCGGTGCTTGTTGCCCTCCAGGACGGCATTGCCACATGTGTGCGGGCCTTCATACTTACTTATCTTCCACCAACCTTCAGGTTTCTTCTTCCTTGACCATACCTTCCATGGACAATCTTCATTCTCACATATCAAAACATATCTTTCATTTTGGTCGGACTTGAACACTATGTAGGGTCGATGATGACTTACGGCGTACTCCTGGAACCATACTTGCATGTCCAATATAGCCTTGAATTTTAACCTCAGGTATATCAAAGGTCGTGCCCTAGGTCGACTATGTGCCTTGTCTTCGGTGAGGGGTCTAGGCCACTCCGGCCCATATTCCCGCAGGTTCAAGTCTGCCACGGATAGGTGAGCCTCCCTAACATCCATGAACTCATGAACATTAGGATCTCTGCCCCACACCTTGACAAATGCATCGGTCTCCTTCTCTGAAAACTTGGGAACCGAACGATCATCATCTGATTCCGCAGCGTAAGCATGTTCATACCCCTCGTCCTCTTCATTTTCATCTTCATCGGTATATGGATCTCCCTCAAGCATTGAGGATGCCACCAAAGGTACACAAGGCGATGATGGAATGTTGATTGGCGAGACAGCTACAAACTCTTCCTCGATCGGCTCTAAGGTTTCAACATTCATTTTCTCCTCGATGATCTCTACTCGTTCTCTTTCAACATAACTGGGCTCCTCCATAATATCCTCCAAGTAATCTTCATCTTGTTGATTTTCTGTGTCCCACATAGGCGTTTGGCTTGGACCCGCATCATACACATCCTCAGAACGGTCATCGTTGCTTCTTTTGATAACCGAGGGTAGCTTGTTCAAGTCGATGAGAAGATGGGCATGCCCGGTGACCTTGATGGAAAACACGACCAACGATTTTATTTGCGAGTTCTCCACTAGCTCTTTGTATAAATCCCACTCATTGTTGCCGTTGATCGGGATCATCTCAGTATAAGATCTCGAGCCACCCGCATCATATCTTCCTTCCAAAACAACTTCATCGCCTTTGTCACTCCATCCAAGGGCGGCTCTAACCTTGACAACAACATCACTAAGACTAGGACTAGTCAGAAAAAATATCACAGTCTTCGCCATATCCACAAACTCAACACCACAATCCGATTGCACAATACGCCCACTGTGATGCACATGAAGGACTTTTGCATAAGCCATCTATATTAATAGCCAAAACAAATACCAAAGCATCCATTAGACAATGCAATACCCAACAAATTGCGACAATGTGCAACCAATAATACCAAGCCATCTACAATCACCCTAAAATACCTTAGATGGTTATACCCTACGGGTACACGACCTTAGCATACCTGGTCCAGCCCAAGGAAGGCCCATGACAAATATACGCCGGCGCATGAAGATTTTCGGGTGGCCAGGGCCCATGATGCCTTCGGATCCTTGGAGAGCAAGACTAGAGTAGATAGAAAATTCAAAGGGGTAAACCCTAAAACCTGTAACCGACTCGATCTATGCCTGGGACCTGCCTACCTCTATATAAAGGCCAGGAGGGCACGAGGAGGAGGCTCTCTTACAATCTCTCGCACACCACCGCATACACACCTCCACGTCAGATTGCATCTGCGCATCCCTGTACTTTTCGGTTCCGCCGTAATCAAGAGCAGACAAGCAGGAGTAGGGTTTTTCCTCCGGGGGCCTGAACCTGGGTAAACCTCGTGTCCCCGTGTTGCTTGTTTTCTAACCATTCCGGGATCTCCAGCATCCCTACCTTCTCCAAAACCCAAGTCCATAACAATGGACATTGACGAGATTAAATCTCGTCAATTGGCGTCGTCTGTGGGAATCGGGGGGCGCTGATTGTGCGATCGTGACGATCCCATCACCAGCAATCTATGATTTGTCGGCTCCAACCTTGGATGTCTACAACTCGCAGATTCTTGGGAAACAAATCTGCAAGGACGGCAATCACAACGTACGAGGGCTCAACACCCAAGACAACTCAAGCATATCAGAAGAATTCTTAAGATCGGGTTGTATCAGATACGTCTAGATCTGTTTCTCGATGACGTGCAGGCAAAAATTAATAGTGGATGAAGTCCCAGTGATGAAGTTTATTTAATCAGATAGATCAATCTGATCCAATCAGCCAGCAGCAATGTGCATCACGACAAGGAAGATACCCGAAAAATAAGGAGTCAAGAGACAGCAGCAGTCCAACTCTCGACTCCGTGTCGATTCCAGCTTCCGAGGAGGAAAAGGCAACCTGGAGGGTAACTATCATTGTACTACTATGCCACATACGACAACTCAAGTTAGTGGTGCTAATCGCATGAAGATCAAATCAAGTGCTATGGATTCCGCGGCCGGAAGTGTTAATCGCATATGGACAAAAGAAAAGCATTGATCATGGTGCTAGCTGGAATACTATACAAATCGTGGCCGGAAGTGTTTGTACAGCGACCGTGCATGATTTTCAAGACAAGAGAGTCAGTAGTATACTATACTGATAAATTATCAGGCTTCATGGACAACTCAAAACATATTTCGACTTTGCTGCGGCAACCAATAACTTCCACCACAGGATCCTCCATCGCCGTCAACTTCTGATGTGCCCTCTTCGCCATCTTTCGGCAGCTCACGTAGTGAGCCGGAATCAACTCCATCCGGTTAAACGCCACACGACCTACTGCATCAACTTCGCGCTACGTCGTCTCCGTCGACCGCGCTGATCTACACTCGGGATCCTTCGACTCTGTCGCGCGACCCGCTGCGATATTTGGCTCCAACATCTCGGGGGCTCCCTCCGCTTTGGCGACCCACCACGGTCTTCGACTCCGGCGTCACGAGGGCTTACTCGGCATCGGCACCCCGATGCGGATTTCGGCTGCGGTGACCCGATACATCCTTCGGATGCGACTACCCAGTGTGGTCTTCGATTGCGACAATCTTCGGATGCGGAACTCGCTGCCGCCATCGACCCCAGGAACTTGTCGCTGCTACAACTACGGTCCGCTGTGTCGACTACGTCCGCCGCGTGACCCGCTACCGCGTCGACTACGCCCGCGGTCACATCAACTTCGTCTATGACAACTACCAATAAAGCTAAGTTTTCCCTCTACTTAGAACTTGTTCTTTTTTAACTCGCACTCGAAACACTCGGGGGCTGCGCCCTCTTCGAGTAACCTAATGTGCCATTGGCTCCACGCGCTCGAGCACCTCGAACGCGATAGCCCGAGTAGCTGATTCTGCCTTACCGTTGAATCTTTGAACTCCGAGTGCCTCGGCAAGGTACTGAGACTAAGGGTAATCAGGCTAACGAAAAGGCCTAGCATACAGTGCAAAAGTGTCGACTCGATCGGCACCAGAATCTTGCTATACAAGCCGAAAGGCAAATATTCTTTACAAGATACAAGTACTTCACAATTCTTTATGTTTTCTGTAGCATACAAGGACTCGGACTATATCGCGCTTTTGTATCGGGTCCTCCAACGGAGTCGACCTACGCCAAGACCCGAGTCGACGCATTCCTCGGATGACCACATCAATCCTCGACAAAAGCGGCACTGGGCGTGCACCCGACAGAAGAAACGGCGTCGACTTCATCCGCAACATCGAGTCCTTCCGGCTAAAATGCCGCATCACTCCGCTACGTTGACTCCTGGTTCCTTATGCGTGAGACGCTGACTCGATGCACTTCCGGGTCAGTGGTTTCTACTCGCATGAGTCTCCACTCGAGTTTGTGACTCGACTAGACACTCGGGGGCTACTCCTATCAGGAGCGCTGGTCGCGCACCCGATGTACTTCCGGGTCAGCGGTACGCCCGCGAGATTGTCGACTGCGTTTACAAGATACAAGACTCGAGTCTCTGCCCGAGTTTATGGCTCCGCCAGACACTCAGGAGCTACTCCTATCAGGAGCGTTGGCCGCGCACCCGAAGCATCACTAAGGTACTACACCGCTGAACTATTCTTCGAGTATACGACTCCACTACAGACTCAGGGGCTACTCCCATAGGGAGGATGGATTCAAGCATCCGAAAAATTTGTGTCCTAACCTAAAGTCAACAACGACTGAATTAAAGTCTCTGCTCGAGTCTACGACTCAAACAGACACTCGGGGGCTACTCCCATAGGGAGCGCTGGTTGCGCACCTTATGAATTCTTCGACTGCGATCCTTTGGATCAGCATGCAAAAACTTTTCGGTAACTCTGCCCCAATTAACGCTAAGTGAGTAGCATCCTCCTTGGCCACCCGAAACACCTCCACAGTTATAAACATCCGGATGTTGTGTCTGCGATATAAACATAAGACCTACAGATATCATTTGATGGCCTGGAAACGCACACGACTGCGCTCTGCTAGTAAGAATCCGTGCCAACAGGCACGATGAAAAATCCCGACGTACGCGTTCGGTACATCATTTAAATTTACTGGAATTCCACTCCTGTAAGTCCTCCACGGCCTGAGTCGAATTACCCCAGCACATGTTCCGGATTCGAGTCGAGGGACTCGAATCTGAAGAAGATCGTGTTGTTTTATCCTAAGACAGTTAGCTGACCCTGATCCGTCGGGAGAGTCAGGCACACGCATCAACAATACCTACACACTCAAATCATTCTCTAGCAAACAGAGATAGCCGCACCCGAAAGAATGAGGAGTCCTCAGCCGAATCTACGATTCGACTGAACACTCGGGGGCTACTGACATGGTTATACCCTACGGGTACACGACCTTAGCATACCTGGTCCAGCCCAAGGAAGGCCCATGACAAATATACGCCGGCCCATGAAGATTTTCGGGTGGCCAGGGTCCATGACGCATTCGGATCCTTGGAGAGCAAGACTAGAGTAGATAGAAAATTCAAAGGGGTAAACCCTAAAACCTGTAACCGACTCGATCTGTGCCTGGGACCTGCCTACCTCTATATAAAGGCCAGGAGGGCACGACGAGGAGGCTCTCTTACAATCTCTCGCACACCACCGCATACACACCTCCACGCCAGATTGCATCTGCGCACCCCTGTACTTTTCGGTTCCGCCGTAATCAAGAGCAGACAGGCAGGAGTAGGGTTTTCCCTCTGAGGGCCTAAACCTGGGTAAACCTCGTGTCCCCGTGTTGCTTGTTTGCTAACCGTTCCGCGATCTCCAGCATCCCCATCTTATCCAAAACCCAAGTCCATAACAATGGGCATTGACGAGATTAAACCTCGTAAATACCATTTCTCTAACCTACTCATTTTGCACTACCCAATATCATTCATATATGTTGCGCATGCTTACAACACATTACTACCAATCGAAAATACAAACACCAATCAATGTAGCAACTCCTACAAGATTGAAAGTGAAATCCTACAAATGTTTCCTACAAGCAACTCCTACAAGATCAAACACATGTTTCCTACAAACAACTCCTACAATATCAAAACATGTTTCCTACAAGCAACTCCTACAAGATCAAACACATGTTTCCTACAAACAACTCCTACAATATCAAAAACATGTTTCCTACAAGCAACTCCTACAACCAAATCCTACAAGCTCAAGCACATGTGACATTTACCAATATCATATAAGTGAATTCTAATATATCAAGTAGTTGATTAAGTTTATAATTTTACATGATTTTACAAAGATCATCTAAGTGAATCCTACAAGCAAGTCCTACATTTACCAATATCATCTAAGTGAATCCTACAACCAAATCCTACAAACTCCTACAAGTGACATTTACCATATCCTACAAGCTCAAGCACTAGTTGATTAAGTTTCTAATTTTACATGATTTTGCAAAGAACAAATCAATAGATGAAGTAGTTAATAGATCAAGTAGCACCCCTTATTGATTTTTAGAGAGGGGAAGGGGAGGGGAGAGGTACCTGCAGAGTTGCAGAGGAGGTTCGGCCGGAGGGCAGAAGGATCGGACGGGGATACGGCCGGAGAAGGAGCTACCCACCCTCCACCGGCGTGCGGGTGGAGGAGGAACGGCCGTCCACCCATGTGCGGGCTCCGACGGAGAGGCAGTAGGGGTGGAGGAGGGGGTGGTGCGGCGGAGGCGGAGGTGCGACCGAAGGCGGGGAGGGCGGTGGAGGCGCGGCCTGCCGGCGTGCGGGCGGAAGAGGCAAACCGACGCGGAGGCCGGGTCAGTTGAATGAGGGGAAAACGAAACCAATAGGCCACGATTCACTATAACCCTAGGGTCGGCGCCATTTAAAATGGCGCCGACATAGCGGCCACGTCAGCCAGGCGCCCACCCTAGTGGCTAGCTCGGCGCCATTGCTGACATGTGTTAGGTCGGCGCCGTTTGAAGTGGCGCCGACGTGAGGGGTCAGAATCCAAATTAGTTTCGCCTGGGGGGCAGAGCTGGTTGAACTTGTTCAGATTGGTCAGATTTGTCAAAAAATACTTCTCTGAACATGCTGAGACTGAATGAAAGACAGCTACACTACAACAACAGAAAATGTCGTGCAGTACAAAATGAAAAGGCAAAACGTGTCAACAGGATTAACTACCAACATTCTCTCCCTTAAGCTTGTTGACACTAACCTGTGACTGTCATCCCAATTCTTTCCCTCATCTCTAGGAATTTCACTCTCCCTAAAGTCTTGGTCAGAATATCAGCCATTTGATCTTCAGTTCGGACGTGCTCCACCACGACCTAACAATTTTCCACGCATTCACGGATGAAATGATAGCGTGTTTCTATGTGTTTGCTTCTCTCATGAAAAACATGATTCTTACTTAACGAGATATCCGTCTGGTTGTCCACTTTCAGCACAATCTTGATACCTGTCTCTCCAAATAGGTCATCCAGCAAACGAACAAGCCATATTCCTTGGCAAGTTGCTGAGGCTGCAGCAATATACTCAGTCTGACATGATGACAGTGCTACAATCTTCTGATTTTCTGAAGACCAAGTGATAGGACTAGAGCCAAGATAGTATATCATTCCTGTTGTGCTCTTCCTATCATCAATATCCCCAGCTAGGTCACTGTCGCTAAAACCCCTCAGTTGAAGTTTCTTTGACTCCTCCCTTCTATAAAAACAGCCGGGGTTTAGAGAGCCTTGCACATATCTTAGTATATGCTTCACTGCCACCATGTGTTCTTCAGTATGGTTCTCCATAAAACAACTGACTACTCCAACAGCACAAAAAATATCTGGCCTTGTATGAATCAAGTACTTTAGACTGCCAACTACATTGTGGTAATCAGTTGCATTTATAGGGGGACACTTACTATCTTTGCTTCACCTTGTGCTCAAGTGGTGTGGAAACTGGGTTGCACTTCTCCATGCCACATTTTCTCAGAATTTTGAAAGCATATCTGGACTGGCTCAATAAAATCCCTTCTGAAGTTTGCTTCACCTCTATACCGAGATAGTAACTGAGCAAACCTAAATCACTCATGCTGAACATTCTCTTCATTTGTTCTTTGAATGAAGTGATTTTTGTGATTTTCTCTCCACTGATGATAAGATCATACACATAGACCCCAACCAACAACCTGGAATCACTTGTAGTCCTTTTGTACACGGCATGCTCAGCTAGACACTTCTCAAACCCAAGGGCAATCAACGTTTTGTCAAGTTTTGCATTCCAGGCTCTCGGAGCCTGCTTTAGACCATAGAGTGCTTTCTCGAGTATGAGTACTTTATGCTCTTCTCCTTTCTGGTCGAAACCAGGAGGCTGAGACACATAAACTTCTTCCTCCAAATCCCCATTCACAAATGATGATTTCACATCCATGTGGTGAATTTCCCAAACTCTCTAAGCAGCTAAAGCCAGAATTAAGTGTACCGTTTCCATACGAGAAACAGGTGCAGAAACTTCTTCATAATCAATGCCTTGGTGCAAACACTTCTTCATAATCAATGCCTTGCCGCTGCACGTACCCTTTTGCAACTAGTATTGCTTTGTGCTTTACCACAACCCCGGTAGAGTCCCTTTTCAACTTATAGACCCACTTCAGACCAATGGCTTTGTGTACCTTTGGCAGGTCACTGAGCTTCCACGTTCCATTTGAAATGATCGAGTTCATCTCCTCTTTCATAGCTTGTTGCCAATTCTTGCTCTTATCTGCTTCCTGGAACATAACAGGTTCCTCTTGACCAAGGAAACAGAGATTTGAGAGCTCACCTTCCACTACTTCAGTTTCCTCATATATCTCTCGAAGCAATCGCTTGCCATGAGGTGCTTGCAATGGCTCAGTTTTAGGAGTTCCTCCTATGCTTGATGAGCTTGGCGTCGCAAGTGGTGTAGCAGTTTCTCCTAGTGGAGACAGTGGACATGCTAATGGAATCGTCATGTCATTGCCTGTAGGGCGAGTCTTGACAGGAGGCTTGGGCGCAGCGACTTCTCCTGAATCTAGTTCCTTCCCTGCCGTGGCAGGAGTCTGAGTCATTTTCTATGCCTCGGCAGCTCTCACATTAGTGTCTGCCTGTGTCTCTGTTGTCCGTGCCGGATAAGGAACAATGAATACACATTCTACACTAGACTCACCTTGATCTGTTACGGCCCAATCCCAGCATCTGTCCTCCTCGAAGACCGCATCTTGAGAAACAACTAGCTTGCCTGAGTCTGGATCAAACATGCGGTAAGACTTTGAGCCTTGTTCACGTCTAATAAACACCATCTGACTGCTCCTGTCTGACAGCTTTCTTAGCCCTGGTCCCATTTTCTTCACACGTGCTAAACAGCCAAAAGTCCGTAGATGGGCCACCGAAGGTTTCTTATCATGCCTGGCTTCATAAGGAGTCATTCCTTTTACGCTCATGGTCGGGGAGCGATTCAGAAGGTATATAGCTGTAGTTACCGCCTCTCCCCAAAATTTAGCCGGCACACCCATGCTTTTCAACAGACTCCGAGCCATCCCTACCACAGTTTGGTTTCTTCTCTCCACTACCCCGTTCTGCCGAGGAGTGTATGGAGCAGTGAGGAAGTGTTTGATTCCATGGTTTTCACAGTGGCTTGAGAACTCATAAGAGGTGTGTCATTTTTGGTGGAATGATGCGTCCCTCTCGGGCCATCGGTTGTGTGTTATGTAGAGTAGGGAAAAGCCCCCTACGTGGCAGTACAAGGTTTATACGTGTATGGTCGGAGTACTACTCCGTACACATACACGTACCATATCACATGCTCTAACACCCCCCTTAATCTAAAGCTCGGGAGAGATTTAGATTACGTTTAAACTCATCTAAGCTTTTGACGGGAAGAGCCTTGGTGAACCGATCAGTGATTTGATTCTTGGTGGAGATGAACTTGATATCAAGACGGTTGTTTGCAACAGGTTCGTGAACAAAATGATAGTCTATCTCAATGTGCTTGGTACGAGCATGAAAAACTGGATTGGCAGACAAAAAAGTAGCACCCAAATTATCACACCATAGACAAGGATTCTCATGAAGACGTACCCCAAGTTCATGGAGAAGAGCTTCAACCCATATTATTTCTGTAGTGGCATTAGCCAATGCTTTGTATTCAGCTTTAGTACTAGAACGAGACATAGTGTCCTGTTTGCGAGTAGTCCAGTAAACCAAGTTTGGGCCTATAAAGATAGCAAACCCGCTGGTAGACCGTCTGTCCTTAATGCATCCTGCCCAACATGCATCTGAAAAAGCACTAAGAAGTGTGGAGGATGATTTCCTGAAGGTTATGCCAAGTTGAGGTGTATTTTTAACATAACGGAGAATGCGTTTAGCTGTAGTCCAATGGGCAGTAGTGGGAGCATGAAGGTATTGACAGACTTTATTAACAGAAAAATACAGGTCTAGGCGAGTAAGAGTGAGGTACTGGAGAGCACCAACAATGCTTCTATACTATGGACTGTCCTCATGACCAAGAGGAGTACCTTAATGTAAGGATAGTGGCTCGGATGGAGACAAAGGTGTGGGCGCCGGCTTGCAGTCAAGCATGCCAACTTTTGCAAGAATATCATGTGCATATTTTGCGTGTGTAAGAAGTAGACTGTCAGATGTCATTTTTACCTCAATACCAAGAAAGAAGTGAAGATCTCTCAGATCTTTGATGGCAAAATGAGCATTGAGATCCTTGAGCAAAACTGAGATAGCATGATCTGAGGAGCTGGTCACAATAATGTTATCAACATAAATCAAGACAAAAATAGTGACACCAAACTTATCATAGAGAAATAATGATGTATCTTCTTTGGATGGAGGAAACCCAAAATCTTAGAGCTTTGCACTCAGCCGAGAGTACATGCTCTAGGAGCCCGCTTCAGTCCATAAAGTGCCTTATCAAGTCTACAAATATGATCTGGAGCATCAGGATGTTCAAAACCAGGTGGTTGTTTCATGTAAACTTCCTCTTATCGAACACCATGAAGAAACACGTTCTTGACATCTAGCTGCCGAAGACTCCAACCACGGGAGATGGCAATGGAGAGAACAATTCTGATAGTAGCTATTTTTACAACTAGACAGAATGTATCTTCATAGTCAACACCATGCCTTTGCTTAAAACCTTTGGCAACGAGTCATGCATTACAGCGATCAATAGTGCCATCAACGTGATGCTTGATGCGATAAACCCACTTGCAGTCTGTCAAGTTTTTGTTTGTGCTAGAGGGAACAAGAGTCCATGTTTTGTTGTCCATGAGCGCATCATACTCTTCTTGCATGGCAGCACACCGGTGAGAATCATTAAGAGCCGAAGCTAAATACCGAGGTTCTCCTATGGAAGCAATCATGCCATAGCGTACAGTTCCATCGGTATATTTTTTGGTTGGCGAATACCTTGTTGTAAGCGTGTGCGAGGTCCAGGAGGCGGGGAAGCAACGGGCACAACCGGATGTGCTGCAGAAGATCCGGTCGGTGCACCGGTCGGCACACTGGCAGGAAGTGGCGTCGGCAGGCGCTGGCGTGGCCGCGTCTGGGTGGACCGGCTTGTTGTGTGCTGTCGGGGCAGGGGAGGGCGACGCGCCTCTGTCGCGTGCAAGCGACGACATGGCATCGTGCTGGTGGTCCTGCTCCACCGAATCCACCTCGGGAGCGGGCGATGCGACACGGGAGAATCCTCCTCGGATCGGTGCCACGGGAACATTCTCCAGAATCAGCTTTGGAGTCCGTGCTGCTGTCTTGTTTGGTGTTAACTTCAAAAGATGATTGTGGCAGCATGTGAGCTCCGTTTTGAGAAAAATTTTCACTGGTGGCTGTGTTTTCCTGTGATGCATCATAGAGAGGAACAGTGACATGCACAATAGTAGTCATATGATCATCATTTATATGTGCACCCTCATTAAGAGTATGTGTAGGGAGAAGTAAGATTTCTCTTTTAGGAAGAGCACCGTCATTAGGATGTAAAGCTTGGAAAGGAAAAATGTTTTCATTGAAAACAACATCACGAGATATGTATACACATCCTGTAGATACATCTAGATATTTGACTCCCTTGTGCATAGGGCTATAGCCAAGAAAAACACACCTTTGGGAATGAAAATCAAGCTTGAGTTTATTATAGGGACGAAAATTTGGTCAACAAGCACAATCAAAAATGCGTAGAGCATCATAATTAGGTGAAATATGAAGGAGGCACTGTAACACCCTAGTTTTATTTAATATTTATTTAGGATCGATTGTGCATAGCATGAGCATCATCATCATCATCTTAAAATGCATGAAAGAAATAATCATAAAACCCTACACCCTCTCTCTATGCAAAAGCATTCAAAATGGTTTTGAATTTTGAAAAGTGCAAAAATTATGGAACCCAAATGGTTATAAAGGGTCCCTGCAATATTTTAATATGTTTACAAAAGTTATGGTATTTTAAAATATTCAAAAAATAGTATTGGATTTGAAATACAAAAGAGAAAGACAAAAACATAAAAAGAAAATTGTTTCTGTAAAAAAATAAACCTAGCTAATCCAGGCCGGCCCAACCCTTCTCTCCCTCTCCCTACTGCTCAGCGCGCCCATGTGCGGTCCACCTAGCCCACGCGTGGCCCAGCCAGGGCCTCATACCGCTTTGGTCTCCTTTGCTTCGTTGTCTTCCTCGAGAGCGGCAAGTAGGTCGCTGGCGCACTGTCTGCCATCCGCCGTCGGCGTACGCCAAGATGCGTGTCGCTGCCCGCCGTCGCCTACAAGACCCCCTGGCCACAGTGGAGAACCCTAGCCCGCTAGTATCCCGTTCCTGTTCCTCCCCGCGAGGCAAACCCTAACCCTAAGCTCATGGTCACCGTCGGGCCCTGCTTCTCCCGGCCTCTCCGAGCTTATCTGGGGCCACCATCAGCACCCCCTTTTTGTCCTCTATCTCCTAGCCGAGGGATGCGTCTGCGGGAGCTCGGAATTGGCCTAATCGATGTTGTTTTCCCCACGACCGACTGAGCTCCGCCATGACATAGTTGTTGCCTCTGACCCTGCCTGACCTCCTCGAGCCTTCCTTGAGCATCACAGTGAGCCAGTGGTCACGCCAGAACCCTCCCCTGCTCTCCTCACTTCCTAGTTCGCCCTCCCGCCATGCACCACCGAGCTCCGCCGTAGATGCTCTCCGAGAATGCTATTCCGGTGACCATTTGAGGGCGGCGCCACCGCTATCAGGTCCGCCTCGCCCACTCTTTCCAGCGCGCCTAGCCCCATAGCCCCGCATCTCCCCTAGAGCCGGATTCGATCACCACCTGAGGGCATCTCCATTGTCGACGTCATGCTGATGTCAGCGTGGTGCAATTTCCCTTTTTCTTCTATTTTTATTATTTTCAGTAAATAATTTCTGTAATTATTTCAGTAAAGGATAATGCTGACATGTGGGCTCCCTTGGTAATTCAAATATAAATATTTCAGAAATGTTTTTTGATTAAATAAAATATTAAAGTAATTCAAAAATGTAAATTATTTTATAATATCTCAAAAATGATTTAAAATTGGAGAAATTCATAACTAATTCATTTTAAATCAGAAAAATACAAATTATATATCAAATTCTTCAGAAAAATGAGATATACACAATAGAGCTATAATCATGCATTGTTCAACAACTTCAATTGCAAGTTTAATTAGAAGAATCAATTGAACCTCGTAGGTTGCCGAGGATCCCCCTGTTCTAGGGTTTGCACCCCTCGGACCCTGTTTAAAATGGTTGAGCATGTCTTAGGGGTTAATTACAATACATTTTAACTTTTTATATCATCATCCTTTCTTGATCATTGCATCGATGCCATGTGTTGATTGTTTCCCGTCCTTTCCGGTATTTGGTTCTTCTTCGGTAGAATACGATATCAAGATCGAAGACCGAGATCAACACCATCGAAGCTCGAAGACCAATACTTGACCAACTATAACCAAGTCAAGTACCACGTGCTAGAAGCTCTGATTCCTGGTTATCAATAGGCAAAGACAAGCGAAGCCCCACACATACATATGAATCATATGCTTTCAAAATATTTCAATTCTTGCCATGTGCATGTGATTCTAAAGTCTTTTATCGATAGATAGAATAAACCTATCTGATGCATGTTTCCTTTGTAGCCTATATTCCCCGATCCACTGCTCCTAGCATAACTAGGGTTTGGCTTGTGAAGCATTGCTAGATCTATTACATCTGTTGCGCTTAGCCATGCTTAGCTGTTACTACTGGTCCATCCGGTTGATGAATCAGAGCTACAAATGAACCTAGTATGATAGGATGACATTGTACGATCAGAGATGAAATTTAAACATGCTAAGTCTTGTATGGGAGGCCACAGTGGGTTGTGGTTTTTGCAGTCCCATACTTGCCACTACTAGGACCTGATTCTTGCCTCTTGAACCAAGACGAGCATACAACCACACGAGGGCCTAGAAACCCCCTCGACCAACTAACTTGTCTAGTAGATTCCATGAGTCACATAGTTCAGGCTTTCCATTCGACATACGCATCTTGGCTGTTCTCCAAGGAGGAGAAGGAGGTGCATTCATACAGGTAGGTAAGCGTGGCAGGGAATGGGAGAGGCCCGGCCTCCGTAATATCAAGCCATGTTCACATCGCTAGGGACCGTCTTCGGGACTCGACCTATTACAACGACATCTCCTTAGTGCGTTACTCATGGTCTCGGCGAAAGCAAGGTAAAGGTCATGGTCAACCACTCTCTGTCAGCCTTCCAAGGAAGAGGGATAATAACGTTTGGAATTAAGAAACGGTTGGTACGTGTGGGTAAACTTATACACCCTTGCTGGGTATTAATATTTTTGAAAAGCCGTGTCCACGGTTATGGATGACTTAGGAACAAATTCTAAGATCATAGAGAACTTGAACCTAATCGTAAATCTTGGTAGATCAATGTGTGCTTAAGGATGCTTCCTCATGGGTGCGAGGGGGTGATTCTGGTTGGTAGGTTCAGCTGATAATGATTCGGTGGATATCATGAAGGAAATATGCCCTAGAGGCAATCATAGAGATGATTATATTTCATATGTATCCATGAGTTATTGTAATGTTCCTTGAATATCCATATCAGGCAACTTGTATTGATTGGCAATTATGTGAATTGTTTGTGAAACTCTGTACTTGTATGGTTATTTAATAGTTGTCCCTAGTCGGAGTTCATGTGAGGACACATGTGAATATTAGACTAGCACATCGATTGGTTAATGACTATGTTTCGCAAGTCATAGACATGGAGATGTCAAACCAATGATGTGGACACATGTTATGAACATGGGGTTGGACTGACCCAACTTGAGACTGGCAATTAGTTGCAGCTCTCTCTCTACACATCGTGTATGTTTTGTCCTTAGACCTGAGATTGTCGCATGTACTTGAGATGTGGATCGACCTACTTTGGGGCTATCAAACGCTGCACCGTAACAGGGTAGTTATAAAGGTAGCTTTCGGGTTTGTCCTGAAGCATGCTGCAAGGCATGGTCAATCAAGATGGGATTTGCCCCTCTCTACTTGAGAGAGATATATCTGGGCCCCTCGGGTGATCGGATCCAGAAATGCATGGCCGTGCTACATAAGGTTAAGAGTTAACCTAGTAAAGGGATTCCGAATCACAGTATCGAGAAAGGGAGGTCAGCTTGGAGCTAGACCAATATCGTGAGGCAAAGGGAAAGACATGTACTAAACCTTGTGATGCTTCGTCCGATATGATCTTTGTATGCGTTTAGGAGTTGGCACGTCTTGCTAGAGGCTGCTACCAACTATTGACAGAATAAGTGTATTCGTGTCATGTCTACACGTATATGAACCTATAGGGTCACACACTTAAGGGGATGGAAGCCTAATGAGGATTAGATCCGAATTAAACCAGGCTTAGGCTACTAATGGGAGCTTCTCGTGGGACGAGGACGAGGAGGAGACGTGGAACGTCTGCACTGCCTCAACGCGCTTCATCGATTCCGCAACTGCACGTCTAGTAGTAATCCCGTGATCTATGATAACAGTAATCCCGTGATCTAGTGGTAGAAAATTTTGATTTGCGCTAGTGTAGCCTACCCGTATCCCTTCATATTAAAAGATGATCAAAGCTAGAGATACCGCTCTCTTATCCCCTTGTTACCATAGAAGAAGAGTTCTTTACGGCATCGACATTGACGAGTAGCTTGGGGTTCCCAGCCGGCAGTATGGGATCTATGGAATGGACATCATCGTTATGCTTCAGGCCTCTTAGGCCATCTGTTAAGTTTGTTATACTTAATAGCATAATTTTCCTTCCGTTTGTTTGATGTTTGTGGTCGGTGACCTCTGCTTGTAATATTTTGGTTCTTTTCTCAGTTATGAGCTCGCTATAATATTTTTGTGTCATAGGGTCACTGTTGTGTTACCGATTTTCTCTGTACGCTTTCGAGATTAGGTTAGGCTTATGTTCAGACGAAGGTCTGGGATTTTTCTAGCCTTAATCCCAGGGGTGTCACAGGCGCTCAGCGGGAGACTGAAGATCAAGAACTTTGCTGGGAAGCAAGTTTATGAGAAAAGTGGCGGTGAGAAAAGCTCCATTCCAATATTTAAGAGGTATCGATGCATTTGCAAGCAAGGAAAGACCAACTTCAACTATATGGCGGTGTTTTCTTTTAGCGGAGCCATTTTGTTGGTGAGCATGTGGACACGAAACATGATGTGTAATGCCAACCTTTTGAAAGAAACGGTTGAGTTTCTCATACTCACCCCCAATCAGTTTGCATAGTAACAATTTTTCTATAAAACTTGCGCTCAACATATTGCTGGAAATTAAGAAAAGCTTGATAAACATCAAAGCGCTTTTTGAGAAAATAGATCCAAGTGAATTTGCTAAAATCATTGATAAAGCTTACATAATATTCATGTTTCCCAACAGAAAGCGGGGCATGCCCCCATACATCAGAAAAAACTTGTTTCAAAGGAACAGTGGATCGACTAGTGGAGATGGGGTATGGCAGCTAGTGGCTCTTGGCAAGTTGACAAGAGTCATATACATAAGGAGTACTTTCTGGGGTGTAATCTATTTTATTTCATCTAAGAACTTGCTGAACGACAAATGAAGAAGGATGTCCTAAGAGTCAATGCCACTTGGAGAAGGACGGCTTTATTGTGATGAAAGCATGCTTGGAGGATGCGGAGGAGATGTGCATAAAGGGATATAGACCTCCATAGCAAGGGCCTCTAAACAGAGTTTGTCGTGTTGCTCGGTCCTTTATAAAAAAAGAAGAAAGGATGAAACTCAATAAAATCCTGATTATCAAGAGTAAATTTGTGTACTGATAATAGGCTTTTTGTGGCGCTAGGGACGTGTAAAATATCATTAAGGCCGAATGAATTATGAGGGGTGCTTAAAGCTGATTGACCAACATGACTAATATGCATAGGTGTGCCATCAGCAGTACAAACACGGTCTTGTCCCGGATACGGATCGTAGGTGGTGAGGTTATTCAGTTGTCCAGTGAGATGTTCAGTAGCACTCATGTCATAGTACTAGTTTGTGTCAATTCCATTTGCAGCAACAAAAATTGCACCTTTGTTACCACGGTCACCACTGTCGGCATGGTTGGGACGATCATCTTTAGTGCGCCACCAGCAGTCACATGCAGAGTGCCCATGAATGTTGCATATCTGGTAGGTGGTCTCGACATATGGCGTGGGCAGGCGGTCGCGGCACCGACCACCATCATCATGATGGCGACGGTCATCATCATAGCGGCAGGGACGATCGTCCTGATACTCCTGGCGCAGGCGGTCCTGGCGCCAGCGATCATCGTAGTGTGGCCGCTCGTCCTGGCACGGATGGCGATCATCGTAGCGAGTCCGCTCCTCCTGACGCGACCAATCATCATAGCGAGGTCACTCATCCTGACGGGGGCGACGGTCATCCTGGCATGGGCGGGTGTCGCGATGAGCCAGATTGGCAGAGGAGGTGAAGCTCGGCTCATCAGACTTGTGTTGCCGATCGAACGCCTGGACTTGGGTGAGGAGCTCAGCGAGAGTGGTGTTCGGGTTTGCATTGACGGCAGTGCCTAGGTTGTTGTAGTGGCTTCCGAGTCCATTCAGGACATAGTAGAGGAGCTCGTCATCATGAAGGGACTTCCTGGCAACAGCGATTTTAGCGATGATGCACTTCATCTTGGCGAATTATTTTTCCACGGAGAGATCATTCTTGCGTGTGTCGTTGAGGGCCGAGCGAAGATGTTGGACCCGAGTCTTGGACTGGCCCGAGACATGGGCATTGATCGCTTCCCAGACCACGGCCGAGGAGTCGAGGCCGATGATGTGGGCGAGCACATCAGGCGATAGGGAATTGACGAGCCAACGCAGAACCTGTTGGTAGCTGGAGATCCATGCCACATAGTTGGGGTTGACGATGATGATCTTCTTGTTGTTGACGTCCTTGGTGTTGACGAAATCATCGGGCACCTTGTCCTTGCCTTCAACGAGGCCCAGAATGCGGGCGCCACGTAGTGCGGGGATCACCAGCGCCTTCCACATGAGCATGTTTCCTGCGTCAGAGGTTAGGACGGTGGAGTCCCGGGAGAAACAACAAGGGCAGTGGCGGACATCGAGGAGGACGTGGCCATCAGAACGGATGGTGACGTGGGGGTGGCGTTGACATGGGGGCGGTGTGGTTTTTAGGGTTTGTGTGTGTGGCGGCGGCAGCAACTAGTGCAGCGACAGCGGCAGGATTTTGTTTCGGCTTGATCTAGTTGTAGGGGCAGCGGCAATGGCTAAGGAAGACAACGACGGCGGCTAGGTTTTTAGGGTTTTGGGCTTGTTTTTGTGTTTGAGGTTTAGGCGGCGGCAGACATGGCATGCGGACGTGGAAAGGTTTGTGTGTGTGTGGGCGGCACGACATGCGTTGCTGCAGGATGCGGCGGCGGCATGGTTGTGGCGGCGACATAATTTTTTTAGGGTTTTGGCAGCTAGAGGGAAGATGCCTGCTCTGATACCATGTCGTTTTTGGTGGAATGATACGTGCCCTCTCGGGCCATCGGTTGTGTGTTATATAGAGTAGGGAAAAGCCCCCTACGTGGTAGTACAAGGTTTGTACGTGTATAGCCGGAGTACTACTCCGTACACATACACGTACCATATTACATACGCTAACAAGGTGAACTCCCCTCCACGATCAGTTCTTATCAACTTCAGCTTCAGGCCTTGCTCTACTTCAGCTCCTTTCTAAATTTTCTTCAGTGCGAGCGCTTCATCTTTGGTCATGAACAGTGCAATCCACATAAACCTCGAGAAGTCGTCAACAACCAGCAGAAAGTATCTCTTCCCTCCGTGTGTTGGAAGAGAGATGGGACCACACAAGTCACTATGCACCAATTGCAATTGCTGTGTGGCCCGGAAGCTTGCTTCAGATGGGGGAAAACAACGCTGTTTTGCTAACATACATCCGTCACATATCTATTCCACCTGTTCCAGCATTGGCATCCTGTTCACCATTCCTTCTGCCGTCAGAGCACGCAATGCACATAAGTTTACATGACCAAAGTGCATGTGCCAGAGCCAACTTTCCTACTTTGCATGAGTGAGCAGATACACATATACATGGACCTCAAACTCAGTCCAATGGGCTCAGCCCGAGTTTTTCCAGCTCAGGGCGAGCTGGGCTCGGCCCGCTGGTGCTGCTGTACCAAGCCGAGCTCTGGATGCTAGACCGCGGTAGTGTCGGGCTGGATCGGGCTCGGCCTGGTCCAAATCGTCAGGTCGCCTTTTTTTGAATTAGAAAAGGGTTGAATTGAGCAAGCGGATAGTCAGTTGGGCTGAAAAATTGGTCCTGCTAGGTCACGATCTTTTCAAGTCACGTTTGTTCCAGGTGAGTTCGTGTTCATTCCTAGCCGCCGCCGCCCAGACCATTTCGCCGGTCGGCCGCACCGTCGCCCTGCCCGCACAACCTCCCGTGTCGCTACTGCCTGCAGGCTCTGCCTCGCCGCCACGCTCCTCTCCGACACTGTACCCACCTCTGCAATGCTGCCCATCCGCCTACTCACGCGCCACCCGGACCGCCGCAGCTATCAGGCTCCGCCGCACCGCCGCGCCACCTCTGACGTTGAAGAGGGCCACTTTTTAGTGACACAATCATGCCAGGCTCGTGAGCTGCACCGAGCTGGACCGAGTTTATCGGAAGCTCGGGACGAGCTCCGTTGTGCGGCTCGCTGACGGCGACGAGCTGTCTTGGGCTCGGCACATCAAGACCGAGCTTTTTGCGGCTCGGCGGCGAGCTGGACCGAGCCTGCTCCTGTCCACGTATAGACACACATGTTCAGTAGGTTACAGGTTGAGAATATACATGCGATTCCTTATCTTGTTCACCTTTTCTAGGACCTTCCTCTTCTTGTCCCACACTGTCATCACACCGTTTTCGCTCGAATAATTGCATCCAATCTCGTCGAACTAACCCAAAGAAATGGTGTTTTTCTTGAGCCGAGGGATGAAGTAAACATCAGTCAGCACCTAGTGTTCTCCTGTGTGGCACTTCATGAGTACAGAACCACGTCCGCAAATCTTAACCGTGTTTCCATCCCCAAATATCACATGGCTATTCACTGATTTGTCCAGCTCTACAAACTTGTCAGGGCAGCCTATCATATGATTGCTTTCCCCTGTGTCCAAGTACCAGAAGTTATATTGAGTACCAGTGAGCTTGGTATGAACTTTCTCCTCATTCAACAACACTTGCTCTACATGGAACTCAGCTCCCGATGACAGCTCGCACATTTCCAACATCAGCAGTGCAGGATCATCGTCCTCCTTCCCCGCAAGATTCACCTTCTCGCATTTCAGCTCTAGGCAATCAGACTGAAAGTGACCATTCTCATTAGAATCGCAACACCTAACTTTGGCAATGTCAAATTTCCCTTTCTTATTTTGCTTGCCTCGATCATTCCCATTATGTTTCTCAGACTTGGTGCGATCGGATTTTCCATCAGACTTCTTCCTGCTGGATCCTGAGCCACCTGCACCATCCTTCTTGCTATGCATCAACTATTCTAGAGCATGAGTGACAAGCATGAGTTGCTCGCCCTTGCCGCTGCCACCGTGGCGGCGTCCATGCTGGCCATTCTCAAATGCGGCTAGCCTACCGATTTCTTCTAACACCGGCATGGTAGAGAGGTACCCCCACTATTCAATCGTGTTCACCACATCTGCAAACCTGTCGGGCACAACATTGAACAGAACCTCAATTATCGTCTCATCATCAATTTTCTCACCTAGGGTCCATATCTCAACGACCAGGGTGGTTAGCCTATGTCCTAACGCGGTGATGGTCTCGCCATCGTCCATCTACAAGAGATCGAGCTGGCACTTTAGTTGCTTGATGTGGGCCTTCTTGACATAGTCCTCGCCAACTCGCATCTGGCGGATCGCCTCCCAGGCTTCCGCCGCTGGCTCATACTCGGCGATCGCCATGACCATGGTGTCAGGGAGAGACTGGAAGAGCATGGTGAATGCGTCCTCGTCCCTGTCCTGGTCATAGTCGCTCTTCCCGTCGACCGTGGACCAGCATCCGAGAGTGCGCATTAAGATGCGCATCTTCATGGCGCTGACACCATAGTTCGTGTCCGTGAGCCGTGAGTAATGCACCGGCACCCCCCAAGTGATGGTGCTCGGACGACGAGCTTGTATTCTCTTGCACCTACATCGTCGTCCAGGCCCTTCCAGATGCGAGCCGCTTCTCACCAATCTTCGGCAATCGTGCACCACACTGCAACCACAACGCCTCCAACTCCACTGCCGCCAACCCTAGGCTCTGATACCAAATGATAGATCACAAGCCTAGGAGACACACACGATCATAGTGGAACGGATCTAAATCGATCAATACACACATCTCTCTAAACTTTCTCTTCTCTGACGGAACAAGCTACACATAGAGAGATACGGAGTTTTGCGACGCCTTAACCTGCATCTTTTCTTCTTCTTTCCTTTTATTCAGAGGAATGACATAATAGACCGAAATCTACACTCTCCACGATCCGTTTCACCTGCGCCATCCCACAGACGGAGTCATGTAGAGCGATCCTACAAAGACGCTAATTCCAAATCGTGTACATTCACACGAGCAGATCCTACTTATTCTCTGAACATGCGGAGACTGAACGAAAGACAGCTACACTACAGCGGCGACAAACAATGTTGTGCAGTACAAAATAAAAAGGCAAAATGTGTCAACGGGATTAACTACCAACAAATCTTGATGTTGTACTCCGGGCAGTTGGTGGCCCATGTGCACTTGTGCCGTCTAACCATCAGCAGCTCGCCGTTTGACTACAGGAGGTGCCAGCTACGCATGATGAATTCCTCCAGACAAAGATGGTGGTTGTAACACCCTCAGATCGGTCCTATGCAAGTTTTAGCGATTCCCGCTAAACCCGCATAGAAACGATTCAAAGGTTCCCACCAGGCACTTATGTGCGGGTGGAAAACAAAGTAATATCATTACACAATAGTCCATGATGGAACCCACAAAAATAGATATATACAACAACGACTCAAAGAGTCAAGAATACATATATACATTATAAAGATCCAAATCACCTTGAAAACGATACAACATCCGACTACAGACAAGATGCAAATGGGGCTAAAAGCCCTAAAGAATAACCAATAGCATCCATAACCTGGCCCATGCCAAGCCAGAAAGGTAACCCTGCTAACGACGTCGATCTCTTACCTGCTAAAACAAAAGGGTGTCGACAAAGGGCAAAGGAAAAAGAGAGCGATCAGTACTGAGGCTAGTACAAGGCGAGACTTAGAATTCGGCGGCTCTCGCCTACATAAGTAAGATGGACTGAAGCGGCAACGCATTATGCACTAAACAACCTGTAGAGACTCGGTTCAGTTGTCGGCTATCAAAGAGGGATAAGAAAGACCTATTCAGATCCAACCTGATACTGCCACCAAACATACCCATCCTGGTATTTCTCCCTCGAGACCAAACGAGGAAGTCATGCTAAGGAAACTCACATGTTTGGCAGTTTTATTCATTCTTTCCATGGTGGTTATCCAACTTACTAGTCATATCAGATACAATTCAAATTTATAACAGTAAACTTTAGTCATAGTTGTATATGATCGATATACTGTGATCCAAGTCGTCCATAACTGTGGACACAACTTTTCAAAAAGATTTAACCCTATAGGGGTGCACCAAAGTTTCCACACGCACTTCGACCCTTGTTGCCAGATTAATTAACATACACCCATCGATATGTCGGCGGGGCCTAGGACACGACGCTTTCCCAGACCCGAAGCAAGTACATGGGGCCACCCCAATAAGCTACATGTAACAAAGTCGGCCGATCTCCGAAGACAGACCCAGAGGTTGCAAGATCGGCTAAGAGATCAAAGGCCATAGGTATAATCCTCAACATAATGACCCATTTCCTAAATAGTACAGTAGTAAACGCTCATCGAGCAATAGATAATAAACATGACATAACATGGCATGAAAACTTCAAACTAGTTTGTGGCCCCGAATATAGTACTTTGAAATCAGGTTCTAAGCCGATAGAGGTTCCCATACACCCCACATGTGGTTAGCGCGCTCAGTCTTGGAGTAGGTGTCAAGAACTCGGGTCCTAGGTGGACACAAGTGGGCAGTTAACAACCAAATCTCAACTATTACCCACCGGTGCCTCTTCATTAGTTATAACCATTTTAATATTAAATTAACCAGCTGTAATTAAAACCACGATCATCTCCACCTTTATGAATATGCCAACCCCCAACATCAATGGAACATCGACGACGCGAAGCAGCACCTAAGCAAGTGACTACGACTCGCAAGACCAACTGTCTACCCAAGCAACATGCAATAGGAGGTGTCCAAGGCAATATAAAGGCTGCATGGATATATAAAGGGGTCTAGAATCTAAAGCATCACAACACAGGTAGCAATAGATCAATAGGAGGAAGTAAAAACTATAAATGCAAGATAGGTAGAAAAGGAGAGAATGCTCGCCTGGGAAAACATTACCAGAGATTCATCCGAAGATCGAGACGACACTCTCATCAACTCATCGGCCTAATCCGTGAAGAAGCGAAGCACTAAAAGAAACATACGATGCACTCTTTAATACTACGCCAGAAGATCGGCCATGATGCATATATGATGTATGTCATGGCAAAGATACGATGCGACTAGGCAATATTAAGTGGAACCGTGGCCTCGACAATTAACTATTGATTTATGTTGTTTAGATACCCCTTAATTTAAATGTTGACTTAACAAGGCAAAACATGTCATCGGTCCGCTACACAAATTAAAATGGAGCCAATATAAGACTAGAAAAGCCCGCATATGGTCTCCATGACAGGCGGCAGGACACGCATGGCACATGCTCTAGGAAAAACTTGGGGCGACCGAGTGGAGGGAAGCACACACGAGGGGCACCAGTCGAGGCTGCAACGGGCGGCTAGGAACAGAGTCCCAGGGCGTAGATCCATGGCGACGGGAGACGCGACAGGAATCGCGGCCGGGGAGGGGCGGTGCTTTGCCGACCAGGGAGGAGAGCCAAGCAGCGCTGCGGCGCTGTGTGTGGAGAGGAGGGCGGCGGACAAGCTCGAGGCTTTAGGGGAACAGGAGGCCGACAACGGTGGAGGGTGATGACGTCGATGGGGCCTGGCACGGGACTCTGGCGGCGGGGTGAGGCGAGTGCTAGCGGTGGGTCCTATGAGGCCACGAGGAGAGGCGCAACAAAGATTGATGCGGGGAGATCACAGGGAGAGGAGATGGGGCCAAGCGGTGGAGCTCCGGGAGGGGAGGCAGAGGCACGCGCGGGTGGCGGTCGAAGGAGGGAGCGCCAGCGGCGACCGGCTCACGGTCGGTCGGCGACGAGCGCAGGGGGCGAGGCAGGCGAGAGGGAGAGGGGAGCTTGGGGCAGAGGCGACAACGGGGTTGCGGGATTTGGGGAGAGGGTGAGGGGATGAGGCGAGATTAGAGATTGACGCTGCATGGTTGGTGGGGAGTGGGCCCACGGTCATGAGTTATGTGAGCGGACAGCAAAGCAGCGTTGACGCAGGATGCATCGGTGGCATGCGGGGTGGGCCAGGGATCATGTGCGTCGGGTGCGGGCGAGGCTAGCGTACGTGATGTTTGGGGGTCACGGTGTATGTGGGACGTGCATGTGTACGTGTTATGGGCCTGGGGTGGGTGAGTGCGAGCAACGGGTGTGGTTCGGGTGTGCCCCACGCGCGCGTGTTGTGTTGGTCTGGGTAGGTAGGTGTGGCAGCGGATGGAGGGAGTGAGGGATTTGGGATTAGGTTTAGGGTTTGGGTGTGGTAGGTTTTGAAGCTAGGGTTTGGTCTAGGTTTTGTTGGGCCAGGGTTGCAGTTGGCCTGGCCTACGAGCTGGGCTGCCTCCCTCGGTCAAACACTTTATTTAAAAATCTTTTGTAAATAGTTTTTAGACAAACCAAAATAACCAGAAGGACCCAGGGTTAAGTTCAAAATTATAGGAGGACTAATATAGAAAATAAAATGGGCTTTTCGCAGAACGTTTTGAGAGGAAAAAATATGCATGTAGTCATGAGGATGTTCAAATGCAATGTGGCATGATGACATGAGCATGCACAAAACAAAAACACAATGATTTTCTAGTAGTGGTTTTACTGGGGTGCTATAGTGGTTGACGAGCACTTCATTGTCCGGCACCTCGTCATCACCTTTGTTGTGTTCGGGCTCATAGTCGTCATTGTCAGTCATACAGCATGTACGGCTCTTCTTCCTCACCGCCGCTCGGTGTGGATGATGACTGATCACGTACCTGCCACTCGAGATGGTGGGCCTACCTTCATCATCCTTGTCGAGGTCAAAGACCATGAGTTCCTCATGGGCGGTGGTGGTCCCGCAGAGACGCCCTCCCAGGAACTCTACGTCCATGGCGCGAGCGTAGGGCATCTATATTGCCTCCGGTATCCATGCGCCCGGTTTCCCAGCTCGACACAGGATGACCGGGTAGTACCAGTTGTTCGTCGTGACGATGATGACATCGTCAAACATGGAGCGCATGAGGACCTTCCGCACCTGGAAGCGCTCTGAAACCTTGACGATGATTGAGCCTAGCCCTAGGAGCGGCACAGTCGTGCGTGTGAAAGGGTTGAGCAAACAGTAGCTGGGCCCGTGTGCGTGCTCGTCCCACCCTCCCGCGACGCGCTCGAGCGCCAGCCAACTACTATTGGTGGCTCCTAGTAAACTCGCCTTGTTAGTTAGGGGAACACAGTATAGGCCCTAGTCGGGGGTGACGAAGGTGTCGTCCATGCGGAGGATCCACGGCAGCCTCCATACCTACGTCACGCGCCACGAGTGGCATGCTGCACGAAAGCAGGCGCAATCAGTGGGGAGCGAGACACAGGTGAGTACCTGCCCTAGCACGTCATCAGACCGCTACAAAATCGACGTCATTAATCGATCAATGCCTCAACGCCTACATGTAGTTCTGTACCTAGGTACGCGCTTCTTGGATCAATGTTCGGTTCAGTTTGGGGATGTAAAGGTTGATTAGGAGAGTTCATGACGACCCTTTTTGTTGAAAGTCATCCACTGTCTCTCGGGCCAAACCCGAGCCACATCCGGCAGTGTTGTCGGTCGTAGATGGTGAAGGCGCGGCGCTAGTGTAGGTACTAGTAGTAGTTGTAAGCTAGTAGGTGTTCGTGGTGCTTGCGAGAAGCTGTGGTGGAGTGGCGCTCTGCATTTCCAACGAACTCTCAAGAGGTGGGAGGCAGCAAAAGTGGTGGAGAAGATAAGATTCCATCCAAATAAGCTCGTTTGGCTGCCAGATTTAGCGGTTCCTAGTGGTGTCGGAAATGGATCGGCTTCCTCTGCTTCGCGTGCTCCCGCTAGCCATGGTGGTGTTGCGGAATGTGAATCGGGTGGTGTCAGAGCTTCAAGACTGGCGCTGCACCAGGGGAGAAGCGCTGCTTATCATGGGAGATCTTCAACGTTGGCGATGGATTCATCGGTGTATTCGTTGGCCGAAACATGATCTCTCTCTCCTTCTGCGTTGGTGTCGGTAGAATCCGATCGGTGCTAGTTGATCTTCAACCTCCTCGCTATCATGTTGATGCAGAGGCCCTTTGTCTCCTATGCGGCATGTCCCCTCTCACTGCCCAAGTGGAGAACTCCCCAGCGACAGTGAGGGTGTCTGTGCAACAGACTGTGATGGCGGCGGCGAAGGAGTTGGCCTTGATGGTGTTTCCCTCCTATTAATTGAGGTCCTCTATGCAAATTGTAGGGGCTTGGTTATAATTTTCTATTTCTTGGAGTCCCTTTTTGTAAATTGTACTTCCACCACTGATAATGGATGATGCTTCTAGGTCCTTCGAGACCGTCCCTTGTTCAATTTTTTTGAGATTTGTGATGCATGCATGGATCCTTATGTGCGTGTTTCGTAGGGCATTTTAGGTTGGGTAGGCCACGTGGAGAAGTTTTTGGGCCGATTGGATGCATGTCCAGCCTCCACGTCATGGCCCGCACGGTACTCAAAGCACCCCTAGGACATGCACCAGAGGAACTGCCAAATTGATAGTTTTCGTGGAGCCAAGCCCGTTGCAACGCGAATTTTCCCTGAGGAGGCCACTTGTTGCATGTTTAGGGAAGCGAGGGAGACCACATGCCATAACTGTCCATGCACTATCACCGCCCTCCTACCCCTTTGTCTCACTCTTACCCCTCTCACCATCACGTCCCATCATAACCGACCTCGAGCACACCTCCCATTGCACCGATGGCTTCGCGTCCTCCGTCGCCTCCGCTGCTTCCTTCTCCGACGAAGATGCATCTCTGTCAGGCAACCACAAAATGCACGTGACAGATCCGGGAGTACGAAGTTAGCGGTGTTCGCAGCACAGACGCTCAAATTGACCCGGCCGTCGCACACGGCGTTAAATCGAATGTCACTGATTGCCAGTCGTCCTTCTGCTACGATGAGGTCGGCCGTGCCGGCTTGCACGGTCGCGGTGCATCTGATGTCTTTGATGCAGATGAGAATTTCTTCGATCCCCCACCCGAGCGGATGTCATGGCGTCAGGCCCCCCGGCACAAGCCAGGACATGGCGTTCCTATCGGGGTTCAATTCTGTGCCATAGTTTGCTCCTTCGGTATCCGCCACATCAACCTCGGCCATGCCTCTACCACTGTCGGGATTTTTTTCGGCCCACCATGCCTCCGTCGCTGCCGCCAGATGCCCCTGCACGTCGACCAGTTCCAACAGGACACTGGGGATCGCGCATGTGTGCAGAATCTACATTGTGACCTCCCATTGTCGTTGTAGCCGATGGTAATTATCTTTCCCCTTTTCGGTTAGGGTTTTTGTAGATTTTTTGATTTGGTCCTTACTTCTTAGATTAGGTACTTGCAGTGTTAGATTCATGCGATACTTTGTCCGAATCAAACACTCTAATAGTAGAATCGATGTATGTGTGCATTGCTAACCATTATGGTGATCACCATGGTGGCATTGCTAGTGACATTCCAATGGTTAGCAATGCACGCATATTTCATTTGTGCATAGGTGATCACTGCCATGGCATGCATCCTTGCACCGCAATTGGCATGGTTGCCATGCTCGACCTGACATTGTGTATGTCCCTACAGAATGAGGAGTTCGTGGCTAGGGCCGAAGCTCCTAAGCCAAGTGAAGAAGATCACATCCCCCTGTTCATCTAAGGCCTGTCATACCATGCCTCATTGAGGATGTGCAGGAGATGGAGATCCCCAAGAAGCATACGGGACGCCCTGCAGGGCTCGGCCACATCATTGTCCCTAAGAATCCACTCCGATCGTATGTGCAGGTTGGCATCGTAGACCTCGAAGTCCTTGACGTCCCGCCGGCAATGGAGAATCTACTCGTGAAGAAGCTGCAGATCATGGACAAGGGCGTGAAGGTACTGATCTGCCTGAACAAGTACTATGAGTGGCGCGTGCAGATCAAGTGGTCTAGTGAGAGCCTGGTGTTAATGAAGGGGTGGAAGAAGTTCGTGAAGAAGAGCACGGTGCAAGTAGGAGACACCCTCATTTTCAAGTTCAAGAACTCAGGGTTCAACCTCACCGTCTATAAGAAAACTACCTATGTGCATGTGGCGTACCCGTGCATTCACGATGGCTACTGAGTGCCACCGTGATCATGATTTTGTGATGATGATTATGTACCACTGGTGCTGGCCAGTAGAGGCTGAAGAACATCTTCTTTTTGCGATAGGGGTGTGTTCTCCTACTGTTAATAGTAGTCGGGTTGCTTAGGTATACACCAGATACTAGGTTACTTAATCTATTATATGTTTGTGACTGTGATCTGCTGGATGGTGGTAAGCTCACCATTTTTTAAAAGAGATGATGACGTGCCATTTTTGTGTGTAAGCTAAAGCAAACAACTATCTACAATTAGGTATGTGTTCCTGTTAAAAAAATGGATTTCTATTTTCGTGTCCTTGGTTCGTTAGTTGTACTCACTTTTACCCAGCCGCTTAACTTTTCCTCACTTTTCCCCTCGTCATGTTAAGAAACCCTCGCGGGGGCTCGCAGGCGCTCGGATGGAGGGATGTCGTCAAGTCAAAGGCTTGACCATTGCATGCTAACTGGTGGGACCACGTTGGGTCGGGTCGGGCATTGAGCGTTACGTTACAAGGCCTCGACCGTTACATGCCATACCGGTGGGGATGCGTTGGGACGGGTCCTGCAAACGTGGTGAAGGGTGGGGCCGCGTTGGAACGGGTCTTGCATACGTGGTGAAGAGTGGGGCCACATGGAGACACGTCGGACCGGCCATTCTCGCTCACCCAAAGTATTCGCTTCCACCCGAGCCTGGAACAACTCCCACACCGCCTCTCCGCTGCCCCGCCGTCATGCCCTCCTACCTTATGTCGTCCTCGGCCCCGGAGCCGCCCCCTCCCTCTAGCCGTGGAGCCCACTCCACCTCCAGCTCTACTCCTGTCCTTGCTAGATCTACCCCTTTCGCGGAACAATATGCAACGCCGGCTGGTGCACTGTCCATCCCCATCGAACACGGAGAAGATTGGGTGGAATCGCAGGGATCTAACGCATGGATTACATATGGGTAAGCATCGTCTCCCTTTTGTGGGTTGATTATTAGCAGTATTTGAACGCGAATCGCTGGTTCTCAACTAATTGTCTTGATTTTCGAATAGGATTGATCCAGTGCTAGCGTAATTCGTGGTTGTGAATAATATCTCTCTGGATTTTACTTCCCAGCGGTGGTTTCAACCTCCATAACTCTCAGAGATAGATAAAATCTCCCTAAAATCTATTGTAAATTCCCCTGGAGCAGTGGCGATTTAGTTGGTTTACAAGAGTGTTTATAATTATGAAACTCTCGTGCGGTCTGAAACTATAATTGACACAACTCTCGCACGGCTAGCGATTCACTTTCAAAATAAAAAAATTATACAACTCTTAATGTACAAGAGTATTTATAATTCACGCAACTCTTGAACACTTTAAAATTTACAAAAATTATACCACTCTTAATGTAAAAGAGTGTTTATAATTGACACAACTCTTGAACACTTTCAAATTAAAAAAAAACAATACAACTCTTAATGTAAAAGAGTGTTTATAATTGACACAACTCTTGAACACTTTCAAATTGAAAAAATTATACAAATCTTAATGTAAAAGAGTGTTTATAATTGACACTACTCTTGAACACTTTCAAATTAAAAAAAATTATACAACTCTTAATGTACAAGAGTGTTTATAATTGACACAACTCTTGAACACTTTCAAACTAAAAAAAATACAACTCTTAATGTAAAAGAGTGTTTATAATTGACACAACTCTTGAACACTTTCAAATTTAAAAAATTATACAACTCTTAATGTAAAAGAGTGTTTATAATTGACACTACTCTTGAACACTTTCAAATTGAAAAATTATACAACTCTTAATGTAAAAGAGTGTTTATAATTGACACTACTCTTGAACACTTTCAAATTAAAAATTATAAAACTCTTAATGTAAAGGAAAAGAATGTTTACCTTTGAACACTGTGAAATCGCACTGAATATGTGATAATGATGTGCTAAGAAAATCTTGAGAGATTATCATTTTCATAGAATGTAGGGATCTAATGCATAAACTTGCATATGGCAAAAATTATACACGTTTGAACTCTTTGAAATCGCACTTAGGACATGGAGTGAAATATAATGCAAAAATTATACACCTTTGAACACTTTCCCTTCAAATTATATTCAAAATCATTTGTTTATGGAGTTAAGGCATCGGCGGCAAACTCGTTATTTTGCATGGATAGAGGATGCCCCCCAATAGATACATGGGTTATCCTATCCGCTAGATCATATAGGATCGATCAGAGGATCAAAGGTTGGTGGGTACAATCCGCGTGACAACTGTCTCGACCAATCAGAGCGTAGCAGCCAAGAGGAGCACAGGTGTGAGAGTTTGTCACTAAGAGGGACGGGAAAACTAAGTAGAACTTAAAAACCAAGGGCAAAACTGACAAGGGGATTCAAATATAAAACAAAAGGAGATTTAAAAAATGGAAAATGCTTCTTTTATACAATAAAATACATATTGGCATACATCAAACTATTTGCAATTCAAATATATATCAGTTTGACAATTATTGCCTCATTTAGACAAATTATGTTTTGGGGAGAGATGTTTTGGGGACAGTCTTGAGTAGAAAGCCATGAACCTTCATAGATAGTAGGTGATTTGAGAAGTGGTGATTTAGGTTAAAACTTGATTTATATATATTTATTATGGTGGCATGTCACATAATAAGACTCCCTGGGTAGATGCCACTATGTTTTGATATTTTTGAATTTGTTGTGCATAAAATGACTCAATTAGCTAGCTAAAACTCATTCGTTGACTCTCTGTTGACCAGCCACCGGAGGGTAAAAGTGAGTATATTGCACACGACAGTGTTAGTACTGGAGGGCAAAACTGAATACAACCAAACTGCTAGTGCTACACTCGAGGGTATAACTAAGCACAACCAAGTGGGCAAGGTTAGACACGAAGGGGAAAACGTGGCGCACGGTACACGTGTCGCGGTGCACGGGGCGGTAGCGGACACGTGTGGCAGTGCACGGTACAGTAGCGCATGCGGTTACGCGGTGCACGGTGGTGCAACGAAACGTCTCCTCCCTTCACCTTTATAGAGGCCTCCTCACTCTCAATCATCACTCACTCGCTCGCTCACTCACGCAACCATATCCACTGTCCCATCACCTTCTGCAAACCCCCAAGAAAACTCCAACCACGCCGGTGATGGAGAAGAACGACACGGTGGCCATACATGCCCCCGTCCCCATACAGGCCCCCGTCGAGGCATTGAAGGCAGCCGCCATCCCCGTCCAGACCCCTGTCCCCGCTTCCGTCGTAGCCGCCGGCGAGGAGGCCCCCGTCCCCGTACAGGCCCTCGTCGTTATCCTGCAGATCCCGCACGGCTGGGACCCATACGGGGACAACGATTACATCAGGCCGGAGAACCCCTTCGACACCAGCTTAGCCGACCCATGGTCGGGGGTAACTAGGGTTTTCTCCCCTTCCTTTGTTATTCCCCCATTCCCATTGTTGGATGCTAGATCGTGTGTTATTAGGGCTCGGCTAATCGGTGGATGCTAGGTATTTTTACAGTAGCTAATCCTCTTATGTTAGATCTCGTATTTTGATGAATTCCCCTAGTTGGGATCAGTACTAGCACCGATCTGTAGTTGGGATCAGTACTAGCACCGATCTGTAGTTGGGATCAGTACTAGCACCGATCTGTAGTTGGGATCAGTATTCGATTTGGTTTGAGATTTGGGGATTGGGGAATAATCAGGGGATCTCAGTCGGTTAAGTTATGCAAGTAATCAATCCTGATAATCACGGTATCTCAATCTTGTCCTTATTGCACGCTACTGTTTTTTGTAATAGGTGGATAGCAGCGACGTCTGCAGCGACGACGAGTCCATGGACACCAAGACTCATCAGGTGTTGAGGAAGATGAAGTCCGGCCAGTTCAACGGCTTCTTTGCCGGCGACGTCTACAGGTGCCCCTTTTGCACCAGGAGCCTCGCCACCGACTTCAACTCCCTCTTGATGCATGCCGAGGACGTGAAGAACTATGGCTGTCAAAGAACGCCAACGCCTTCAGAACCCAGCATAAGGCGCTCGGTTTTCACCTCCGCAACCTCCAGAAGGTGGCCATCGAGGTGGGTCGCATGCCCCCGATCAAGCCCAAGGCGCCCAAGGTCATGGGACTGGGCAGCAGGAAGTGGAGGAAGCACCAGAGGGAGGAGGTGGAGGCCCTCCTAGCGCAGGCCATGAGGGGCTACTGATCCTGTGCTGCTGCAGCTTCTTTTGTTTTGTTGTCTGTGTTAAACTTGTAAGCTGCTGCTGCTGAGCAGCCTAATTGTCGAACCTGATTTAAGTATCATACTATATAACCCTTTATTAGCTGTTTTATCTACATCTGCTCTGTTTATCTATATATTTATGATGCTGGTTAGATTTGCTGCCAGATTGGGAAAATACGAGGGCCAAAAGGAACCATGAATGAAGAGAGAAGCTGCTCTAGATTCGCTGCATTTTTTGGCAAAAATAACAACTGTTAGCGAGATAAAGGGAAAAATGCGCTCTTAAAAAGACCAATCATAAAAATAACAAAAAATAAATCTTCCAATTTAGACGACATGGCGCACGTAACTACCATACGCGCACCACATGGTCCCAAAACACGTTCCCAACAAGCCGGCCCCACACCATGGGGGTCCTACTACGAGACCCGACTGAACGTGACCCCACATGTCATCACGTAACGGGAGTGGGTCCTATTTGTCAGCATGTAACGGCGAGGATCCACTACGGGACCCACCTAATGCTGCCCCACTTGTCAGCATGTAACGGCGAGGGTCCACTAACAGGACCTGACTGAGAGCGAGTTTCAGACTGATACGAGAGTTCTATAATAGGAGTTGAACAAAAGTGAGAAAAAACTAAATGACTGAAGAAAATTAGTACAGCTAACAAACCAAGGGTACGAAAATAAAAATCCCTAAAAAAATAAAAATGTGTTGCATCTAGTAAGTTACAATAAGGAATTGCAGGTAACCAGTCAAATTGGGCCTGTGATTCCAGTCGTGGACTACCAGGGCCTAGCCAGGAGGAAACTCAAATTGGGTGCCGGCTACCGATGCCCCTAAGTGCTAGCAAGAGATGAGATCGTGACGTACGTGTTGCAATTCTTTTCAATGTGTGCATGAAGTCCACCTTGGGCCTCTTTGATTCCTAGGAATTTTGTAGAATTTGGATTCTATGGAAAAAAATTCTACACACGGTTTGGTTCATAGGAACATATCTCATAGGAAATAATTCTATAGGAATCTAGTAGTGTAAATCCTATGGAAATAAAACATTAGGTCATACCTCATGAAAAATTCCTTTGCAACAATCAAAGACACTTTATCTTCCTATAGGATTCAAGTATGCATGACATTCTATGTCTTTGCTATTCCTATAGTTTTTCTATTCTATGAATCAAAGGAGCCCTGAGAGTGGATATGGGAGGTGCTTTCACGTAGGAAAAGGATTCACGTCCCCCGGACGATTACACGTCCCGCATCCCCCGCCTTGCGCGCGTGCCATATGTCCGGCCACGACCGAACAAAACAAAGCAGTCCCACCACATCCTTATCTTCTTCTGTGACTTCTCTTCTCTCTAAACTTTCTCAGCCATGGAGCACCGGCACGCCCGTGATCCCACCCATCCGCCGCCACCCAGCGATGCGTCACACCCCAGCCACGCGACACCGCTACCCCAAACACGCGTCGCCGCTCCATCTCATTCCCTATGGTGTCCTCCCTCCCCAAGCTCTACCGCCATGGCCTCCTCTCTAGCACCACCGCTCTGATGTTTGTTGCCACCGCCTGCTGCTACACAATGACGCGACGTCGCTGCTACAACAAGCACGCCGCCGATGCTACAAAGGCTGCACGGCGCTGCTACTATAGGCACACCAAGTTGCTACTGTCGGTTGCCGGTGGTGCTGCTACCAAAACTGCGTGGCGCTGCTACGAAGCCTGGGCGGAGCTGCTACCGTAGGTGTGCCGAACTTCTACTGTAGGCGCACGGAGTTGCTACCCATGGCATGCTACTCTGCTACGTACAGCCGGTGGCGCTGCTACGTACAGTCGGCGGCTCTGCTACCTATAGTACGCTACTCTGCTACATATGGTCGGCGGCACTGCTATCTACGGCGCACCGCTCTGCTATGTACGGCCGGTGGCATTGCTACAACGAGCGGCGGTCTTCTCTCCAGCGGCGGTCATGTTCGGAATCGGTGAGCAGCTTCTGCGAAGCCATATAGATGGTCTGGGACGTGCTGCGGAACCGTTGTTGATTCTACTGCTACAAGTTGGAGGCCTCCGCTGCTAGGAGATTCCTCGGCCCTCGCCGGCGGCCGGTGACCGGCGGCCGAAGCACATGGTGACCTTGGTCGGCACTACTGCACAAGAGTGTGGCTGGAACTCTAACCCATGAACGCGGCGGGCCGGTACAGGATGTGCATCGCTGGGTTCAGCAAGAGGGAGTACGAGGGAGCTAAGGGACGCAGCTGAATCATACGTCTATGATTGTTCTAATCGGACGGTTGTTGGAATTTGCCTACGGATTGATTATATCAAACTAGACAAACAAACACGTTTAAAATCTTATAGCTAAGGGCACGTGTCGTGTCTATTCTTTTTCTTTATTTTTTTCTTAACTCACGGTACAACTTCTAATTCAAAACTCACGTACTGCCGTGTATATATGCACGAGCAGCTCACCGACCCAATGTCCTAGTCCTACTCTAATACCATAACACACACGAGACTAACTACTAATCCTATCCGGACTAATACTACCTTGAACTTCCCTTTAGTCAAACTAGCCTGACTACTATCCTAGACTCACTCGTACACAACAACTCAAAGTCCTAAACAGACCCAAACTTGATGTATACGGCTGTCACACACGAAAACTCAAGACCGACACTTTTCTAATCAAAATTAATGCTAACAATCCCTCCATCAATGACTCTTTGTCTTCCATGCTTCTCTGATCTTGACTCGTTGTAGATCCGCGTCTTGTCTAGGTCTCGCACCACGACAAGTATGATTGGCTCTCCCTAATTTTGACTTGGCGAATTTTACGGACCAACTCAAATATGATCTGGACTACCCAGCTACGCTAGCAACCTTGTGGAATCGCACCACCCGTGAAACACATCGTCCACCCTAGCGCAATACATGCCGACCTCCTGGCGTGGACTAGATCATCCACTTCAGCCTCATGTAGAGACATGGCCTCATTGAAGAGACTCACCTTCACTGGTTTACCGCCCCTTTCACACTTGAAATTGATCCTCTCGTCGAGACACATAGATGACCTGATCGAGGCACGCAAATTGCATCTTCGTCCATACAATGGACAGTCCCTCAACCTTCATTTGCTTTAGCTGCAACGGATCCTTATAGAGACAAGCACTTGGACACAACGACTACTCACAGATACAACATCGACCAAACGTGTTATCTTGCACACACTTGACTCCTTGACTCATACTCTCTTGGATGGTGATCCTGACAAGATTCTCCAGCACCGCACCCCGGTACCACCGCACTCATCAAAGATCACCCCAATCCACCACCTTGCCGACGACGCCTCGCCCGCTATCTTCCTCCTTGTCGCTCCTCCGAGCGACGACCGCCCGCTGCCTCACCGATGACAGCATGCCTGCCGTCTCCACCCGATTGCCCGCCCCGAGGCGCTAGTCGGATCGCCTCCCCGGGGCAAACGTGGCTTCAGATCTTCGACCTCGCTCTGATACCAATTGTTGAAATTTGCCCACAGATCGACTACATCAAACTAGACAAACAAACACGCTCAAAAAATCTTATGACCAAGGGCACGTATCGTGCCCGTTCTTTTTTTATTTTCTTCTCAACTCACGGTACAACTTCTAATACAAAACTCATGTACTTCCGTGCATATATACACGAGCAGCTCACCGACCCAATGTCCTAGTCCTACTCTAATACCAGAACACACACGAGACTAACTACTAATCCTATCCGGACTAATACTACCTTGAACTAGCCTCACTACTATCCTAGACTGACTCGTACACAACAACTCAAAGTTCTAAACAGACTCAAACTTGGTGTATACAGTTGTCACACACAGAAAATCAAGACCGATACTTTCCTAATCAAAATTAATGCTAACAACGGTTACCGAGGCAGGGATCCTGTGTTCCGATTCCCCGGGGACGCTCAGTGGTGCCCTTTCAGATATCAAGCGTATACATGGTGTGTTTTTAGGAATATACGGCATGGTGTTAAGGATATACATGTATATATGGATATAAACGGTGCTTTCACATATCAACGTGTAAAGCTCCAACTTGTAGTGTATTCCTTATGAACAAGTCCAAATGCATTCGGCCCGTTTCAGTAGCTGCACATATCTATTGTCTTGTAGTATAAGCTTTATAAGGCACCCCCTATAAACTTTATAATTTTAAAAATTGTTAGAGAATCAAATACACAATTAAGTAGAGTAGTAAACATAAACAGTACATAATCCTATGATAGAAATTTACCAATGAACTAGTTAAATATCCGTGCTTTGCAACGGAGCTTAGATACATAAACTAAATCATTATCTTACCCCTTCTTCTCCTCTATTTGGTTTGGTCATTGTTGCTCGCATACGTGTGATTCCGCTGAAAAATTCATACACTAAAAGAGACCGTCACCATAACATCCTTCACTTTCTTTCCCTCAACTAAACACTTGCTTTCCGATAACTTCACTCACACTATCATGCCGCCTGCACGATGCCCTCTCACGAGAGCCACCAGTCGTTGGCTCAATCCCTCCCTCGTTGTAGAGTCACTCACTCCCTACCCATAGGCCATGCTCAACGGACCGTGCGACACTCCTTAATTGCATGCAACCCCTCTCTCTAGCCTCTCTTTGTCTACCGAGCACAACTCTATTTTTGCCTCTCTGAACTCTGTCTAAATAAACTCTCTCTACTTCATTTTTTCATGGTTGGTTCAGTCTCTTCCTTCCTAGACACGGTCATGGAAGATAGCATATCCACCTTGACCTATGTTTGCCCATGTCGACCACATCCTCGAAAGTGACATGTGTACATTTTCCTCTTATAAGTATAAATCAAAACTAATTTGATAGTAGCAGGTTTGCTCGTCCGACAATCATAATAAATTTTAGTGTACTGTAACCAAGGGTTTGGATTCTGTTTTTTTTTTGTTTTTTTTGCCGCTTGAACGAGATGGCCAAAATTCAATATTTCTAAAAAACTTGGACGGAAATCTAAAACTAAAATTTGAAATTTAGAACAAAACATGACCTATTTTATATTGAAGAATGACAGAATTTTTCTCAACTGTTTGAAATACAGCGGAACCAAAATAAACCACTGAATCACGATCAAAAGGAGGAAACTTGTAGCATAATCACATCCTAAAAACAAATATAGCTAAATGAACTGAAGATTAACAACTCCAAAATAAACAATCTAAAACATAATGTAGAAGCCGAATCTTTAACTGTGAAAATAAAAGACACAATACATAGGAGAAAGGGTTGACATTTTCAAGCACGTAACCTGTAGCACTTTAATCTTAACCAACATTGCAAGTACAAAATCTGAACCACACTGTATTACGAAAGGAAAGTCCACCTCCCTTATACCTATAGCCCTATAGCCTCAAAATCAACATCACGAAAATTTTCCAGATCATACGAACGATTCCAATCTCCTATGCTCCGATCCATGTGAACTATATTAAAATGGTACTGTATACAACGACTGTCGATGACAATTCATTTTGCATGAACGCATGACAGCCTGACTGCAGACTGGATCCTGACGTGGAGCTTGTTGTGTGAGACGCCGAGCACAAGGAGGCCACGGATCCATCCGAAATGCTCGAACAGGTGGCGCAGCTGCCGCTCAGCGAGGAGCACATACTCCATCACCTTCCCATCCTCCACCTCCTTGAGCACCCGCGCCACCACGTCGTCCACAGAGCCCGATCCCTCATCCTCCCTTATCTTGCCGCCCCTTTCCATTGCGTCCCTCCCGTGCATGGCCATCTGGTACACCCGCTCCAGCTTGTTGCCTCTCGCAGCAGGGACCGGTACGCCTCATGCTCCTCGTCCAATCGTACCACCTCCCGGCTCTCTTCCCCTTCTCCTCGATCTCCTTCTCTTCTCTCGACTCGACGGGGTCTCCCTAGGAGTGTAAGCGAAGGAAGGCCCATGAGGAGTCGGCGAGCTCGTGGTCAGGGCGGGGCCATGGGGTTGAGGTGATATCGCCGACAGCATGCATCATGGATGCAAGGATGAACGTGTGATGGAGGCCCGACATGCGCTCCAGTGCTCCATGAGCTCGAACTCTGCAGGGCCTGACGTGGCTCATGGGGACTGGAACGGCGTGTTTGGCTACTTGGTGGCGCTGCCGCACTGGCGTTAGTCGAGGCCAAAGTAAAAGGCACCCGATGTATTGGCTTTTGATTGCAATGGAGCGTCGAGTTTGTTTTCTAGTTGAGAATAGTATGGGATTTGGTTCGTTAGTTAAGCATAGATTGTTAAGGCTCCACTTATCACGCACAAAGCACAATCTGATAATTATTCCAGTGATATTACTTGTAATTAGACGGAAGTGTGACAAAACATGGAGTTGTAGTGAGAGAGAGAGAGAGAGAGAGAGAGAGAGAGAGAGAGAGAGAGAGAGAGGCATGTAATTGTGGTGAGAGAGGTGCCTGCAGTTGAATTTTTGTTTGGATAAGATAAAGTTTTTTAGGTGAAGTTTGCTGGCCGATGATTTTTTATTTATTTAGACGTGGAGTTTATTAAGAAGTTGTATTTTCCTAGCAATTTCTTGAAGTGTGATACCAGACATTCGCACCTTTAAAATTAATAGTAAAGATATATAGTCTACACACATAGACAAAGACTTCTTTTGATCCACTTAGACATATGAACGATGGCATGAAATCTAGGATTAGGACTTATATGCTCTTGTAACAGCAGGACCCATAATGTTATGATGTGAGTAGCAAAACCAAAGGTGAAACACATACTAGGATACGAAAAAAATGTTGCCCACTAATAATATAAAATATCTTAATTAGAACTTTAGTATGTAAGTTATATTGACCAAATCTTGATAGTGGAGATGGCACAAGGAATACATGGAGATGCATAGTAGTATCCCAGGACGGAAGCTTGACTGATCAAGTCCTATCAACAAGAATCAGGTCCTAGGCTCGATCGCCTATGCGGACTTCCGGTCTGACCGAGCTCCATGGGACGCTCCAGTGTTACAACCGTCGTCGTCGGACTGATGGTAAAGTGTAAGTTTATAGGCGGTCAATGACGGGTGGAGCCGGTCTAGCGCTGGCTATCTAGTACTAGTATACATTATTATTGAACTGTATTATCTAGACACGGATTTAATATGATAACTCAGCTATGTATGCATGCGTGTGGTCCACTTGGATTTTTTTTGTTTCCAAACTTCAAAATATTTTATCTCTTGAACCATAATTCGAAATTTGGATCCGTTTTCACAATTAGCTTTTTCACGACGAGATCTCATATTGATATATTTTGAAAATATTTTTTTATCCCAAGTTATCAGATTACTTTCACTTGGTTACTAGGTAAAGTCAGGCTAATTGCCAGTATTTTGACACATGCATGCATGCATTTCGGTTGGACCTTTTTTACTTTCCAAACTTTAGAATGTTTTATCTCTTAAACCGTAAGTCATAATTTAAATTCGTTTTCGCCGTTAACTTTGTTACGATGAGATCTTCGAAATTAGATCTCATATTGATAGGTTTTGATAATATTTTTTGACCCTAGTTGCTAGATTATGGTCACTTGGTCACCAAGTAAAATGAAGTTGGTTACCATATTAAAATCAAATGGTTACCAGATGTTTCTAAACTTTATTTCTCACCAATATGAGCCTTGTATGAAAGGAATGCCTTATTTTACATGTTTAGAATGGATCAAATACTCACTTTCTATACATACGCATCATTGTTATTATTAGAAAACATGTAAAAAAAATCTGATGACCATGTGTTATATGGATGGTAACTGTGAACTATTAATCTGGTAGGTATAGTATAGTAATCTGGCAATAACGACGAAAAAAATATCGTCAAAACATATTAAGATGGGATCTTGTTTTAAAGTACTCATTGAGACGAACCCAACAGTAAAAATGGATCATCAATCGAATAAATGGTTTTAAAATATTGTATTTTAAATTTTCAGATCATAGAAAGATTCTCTGGATACAGGTAGACATCAGCTCCTCCGTTCCTATAGGGGCCAATCCGACTCCCTAAACCGTCGTACGTAACTCATTTCTGAGACACGTTAGCTTATTAGATTAACCATTATTTATTTATTGGCCTTCCTCGGCCGGTGCTGATGGCAGCCATTTCGTTCCCCTAAAAAGAAAGCCCAGATTGCATGTAGGGACGTACGCTAGAGACGTGTTACAAATCCATCCCCTTGTACATATGCCACGTGAGAGCTGCCACGAACGAGTGCTGTGCGGAACCTCGTTTGAATTGCTTTCAGCTTCATCTCCTTGCCTTACACGAGGCTCGCTCCATCGACTAGCATAGCAAGATAGCAGCACACACAGCAGGGAACACGGCAAAAAGAAGAAAACCACCTACTTTACCCACCCACATACCCAGCGGTAACAGTATACCCCTCTCCTTTCTCTCCTCCCTCCCAGAATCACCTCACGTCAAAAGCCGTAGCCAAACCCCCACTTTGCGCACACACCACCTCGCTGGGATGCAAGGACGGCGCCACCTCGCCACGGCGTCGTGTCCGAGCCTCACCGTGAGGCAGCGGCGGGCGCACGAGTGCAGGCCAGGCGTGCCGAGACCACGTCCGTGCAGGCCATGCGCGTCGTCCAGGCGGCGCCGGTTGAGTCGTGGGCAGGCAGGCTGAGGTGCACTGTTGCCACGATCGTTGGCGTCTTTGCGCCCGCCGACGACGTGGCGGCCCGCGCGAGGAGCGCAGTCCACGTGAGCGTGGCAGGTGGACGCAGTACGGAGGTCACGCTGTCGCGCACACAAGCCACGGCCACCACTCACAACGCACCAAGACGGCACACCAGATACGGCTACGGGGCAGGCCTACGAGAACCGCGTTGTGGCAAACGGGGAGCTCCAGGTCCACCATCACGCGCGGCGGCGGCTGATCGAGGCGTGCCTGGGCCAAGTACTGACCATGCGGATGCTGTTCGAGGGACTCCTCCCCACGTCCAGGCTGCGGGATGCCAGCGGGGAGCTCCAGCTCTACCATCACGCGCGGCGACGACTGCTCGAGGCGTGGCTGGGCCAAGTGCTGGCCCTGCGAATGCAGATGTCGTTCGAGGACCTCCTGCCCATGGCCAGGCTGGGGGAGGCGCTATGGAGCATGCAGGCTTATAGCTCCCATGCGACGTCTTTACGTGGAATTGGAAGGAACACGACATCGTTGAAAAGAATAGCTTGCATGCGACGGTTGTGAGGCAGCTAATATCCCAGGGCCACACGGGCCATAAAACGGTCGTTAAGGACACATTTAACTTTGTTCCAAGATTAGGGTTAATCCAAAACGGTCGGTTGGGACAGCCAGTCAAACCAACCGCTTCCGATCGAGAGAGCGCGTCACACTGACTGTAGCTTCCCCGACGGCGGCGGCGGACCTCACCCATCGTTCTCGGCACCGGCGGCGGCGGCACGAGAATTAATTTAGGCGGCGGCGCTTTCGTTCGATGGCGAAGGTGGTGAGTGCCATTTGAAAGCTAATTCCTCTCCCATTCTTCTCAATTCGAGATCTGAGCGTGCCCATTGATGCTAGATTGTGGAGGCGAGGGTGTGCTGAACGGGGCGAGGGGGAACGAGATGGAGCATGGAGAGGGGACTTATAATCGGTATATCCCGTATCTCTGCACTTAATTTCTCTAAGGTTGAGCTCTTTGTTCGCTTCCGCTAGCTCACAGTGCCCGCCAAAAATAGGGGAGACGATGTTGCGCTCCAAACCTTCGAATTTCGCATCAATTTCTTTCCCTCTAGGGCTGTTTTAGTTGATGGCAGCACACAGCTCATTGAGAGAGAGACCGTTGTTAAATGGGAGGTGGAATTAGAACATGTTGATCCCCAAGAGCTAATACACATGGGAGATGAGGCGGTGAGGAAAATGGTGGAAAAAATTGGGGATAGTGTGGTTTGGGGGCTAGAGCAAGAAGTTTCTTTGTTACGATTTGATGATCGCAAATGTGACTATGTTAGGGTTGAGACAGGGGAACATATAGTTGATGAAATCGATGAGCGAAACGGTTGGACAAGCAAAACTGTTCTGTTTTTAGCAGAGCTCATTGATTTGAAACTTGATTCAAGGGTTGGATATGTGGCCTCGAAGCTGGCTGCTCAGATGGTCGAGGATGATTGGGCTGCACAAAGGCAAGTAATGCCTATACTTACCGAGTTGGAAGTGTTAACAGTGGAGGATGATGCTAATGCACAAGGGGATCCTGCATATGCTAATGCACAAAGGATTGTAACTGTTGACTGGAATTCAGTTGAGATACATGACCGGACTGATTTGGTCATTGCACCAATAGATGACATTGAAATGGCAAAGCTTTTTGGCATTCCTATGGATGACAGAGACAAGGAGAAGAAGAGGGATGAAGCTGCAAATGATGGTGACAACCATTTAAGAGATGAAGAGGCAGATATAGATCTAGAGTTGTTGGAAAATGCTGCAGTTCATGTAGATGATGCACATGATGATGAGCTAGTAACAGTTTATGACAAAGAGGACCCAGTTATTGAAGTTGGGAGATTGTTTCCAAGCATGGATGAATTCAGGATGTGTTTCAGGACATATGCAGTCAAACGTGAGTTTGCTACCAAGACTATGTGGACTGATAAAAAGAAGTTCTATGCAAAATGCGTAGGTTATGACGGTGGTGCCAAGCCTTGCAAGTGTTATATATCTGCTAGACGCCAACCTGATGGAAGGACAATAAGAGTGAATCAAATTCCAAAACCTCATACTTGCATTACAAGTTCTCAAACAGTTACAAATATGACATCACAATTATGAGTTGCAGAAAAGATCAAGCCCATTTTAGCCACAACACCAAACTGCACTGCAAAGAGACTGAAAATAGACTTGAAAAAGCAGTACCCCATTAAGCTGAAGTATACTACAATGTGGAAGGCAAAGCAAAGGGAAATGAAAGAGCTATATGGTGATTGGTCAAATACCTTTCGAATGTTTTATAACTTCAAAGCAGAAGTAGAGAAGAGGTCACCTGGCAGTGTTTTGGAGATAGATACTGAGGTAACAGCTAATGGGAAAGTCTTCTTCTCTAAATTCTTCATGGATTTAAAGCCTTGCATCGATGGCTTCAAAGCAGGGTGCCGTCCATATTTGAGTATAGACTCATATTTCTTGACTGGAAAGTGGAATGGTCAACTAGCAGCATGCAATGCTTTATATGGACACAATTGGATGTTCCCTGTAGCTATTGGCATGTTTCAGTCTGAGACAGAGGCATCATGGACATGGTTCATGATGTAGTTGAAAAGATGCATAGGGCCAGTCTCTCCATTGGCAGTGCACACAGATGCATGTAAAGGTTTAGAAAATGCAGTGAAGATTGTTTTCTGTCATGCTGAGCAGAGGGAGTGCTTCGGCCATATGTGGATGAATTTTATCAAAAAATTCAGAGGAGATGATTTTGGACGCATGTGGACAGCAGCAAGATCTTACACCAGACAGACACATTCATATCACCTTGAGAAGATTAAGGCGACATGCTCTAAGGAGGATAGGGTCAAGTTTTGTACATGGTTGGAAACCTACCATTCTCTTTTATGGTACAGGTCTAGTTTTAACACTGCCATCAAATGTGATCATATCAACAATAATTTGGTAGAAAGTTTCAACAACAAAGTGAAGGAGTTAAAAGACTTGCTTGTCCATGACATGGTTGACCAGATCAGGATCATGATCATGAGGTTATGGGAATTGAGAAGAAGGCTTGGTGATGTTCTTCAAGGATATAAGCTTCCTGATGTTGTGCAACAGGTGGTCAACATGAGCAAAAATCTTGCACATTTGCGTGTTGATAAATCCTCATTGTGGGGTGCTGAAGTCAGAGATACAAAGACTGGCAGGAGGCATGTTGTTGACACTCAATTGCATGAATGCACATGCCTTGAGTGGAAACACACTAGGAAGCCTTGTGAGCATGCCATACTTTTCTTGTCCTCCAAACATAAGCTAAATATGCACCCATATTTGCATGAGTATTATTCTGTAGCAAAATTCAAGGCTGCATATGGAACACTAATTCCAACACTTACAGATCAGTCTCAGTGGCCTGAAGTGGACATTCAGTTCTCCTTGTGTCCTCCTTTGATGAAAAGAAAGGCTGGTAGGCCCAAGCAGAGTAGATTAAAGGCTTGGTTTGAGAAAGGTGGGAGCAGCAAGAAGGGAAAGAAAGATGCCAAGCCAAAAAGGGCCCAAAAAGGTAACAATAATAGATGCAAACTCTGTGAAGAACTTGGACACCGATCTGGCTCTACCAAGTGCAGATACACTGCTGAAAGCCAAAGTATGTTCATCCAAAATCTATCCCATTTCTTGTTGATGATTTTTCTCCCCCAGCTAACTTGCTTGTTTTCAGGAGGAAGCGTGGAGAAAAAGGCCCACCTCTTGTTGTTGACGAATGCTGGCCAGTGAAAAGGGCAAGAATCAATGGCCAAAGAAAGAAGAGAAGTAACCAGATCATGTTTGGTGCTGCTGAGGTGCAATCTGAACTTGTTTTGGAGGATGATGTGCAAACTGTTGAGGCTCTAGGGCACACCGTTTCTGATTTGGAAGCTCTGGTGCAAAATGAGGGGCAAAATGAGCATGTTGTTGAGGCTCTAGTGCAAAATGAGCCTGTTTTTGAGGCTATGGTGCAAAATGAGCCTGTTGTTGAGGCTCTGGTACAAAATGAGCCTGTTGTTGAGGCTCTGGTGCAAAATGAGCCTGTTGTTGAGGCTCTGGTATAAAATGAGCCTGTTGTTGAGGCTCTGGTGCAAACTGACCATGTTGATGAGGCTCTGGTGCAAAGTGACCATGTTGATGAGGCTCTGGTGCCAGATTGTCTTGTTGAGGAGGTGCAGGAGGTGAAGGAGACTCTTGGACGTGTTGTGGGGAGGCCAGATGGTAATGGTAAGAAAAAGAAGAGCATAAACCTGTTGTGTGGTGTGAAACTTGTGAAGGAGAAGAAAACGAGGGGTAAGAAAGCCAAAAGAAATAGACTTTGAATTTGGCACTTGTTGTAAACATTTGTTATTGTAATAATTTGGCAGTTGTTGTTGTTGTAAACATTTGTTATTATAATAATTTGTCACTTGTTGATAATTTGGACAAAATTCAAATATGATGGTAAATTTGAATTTTAACAAATGTAGCTATGTGTACTTTTCTATGTTTGTATGAGCTTTCAATGTTTTTCTCATATGTACAGTACAACTCATCCTCACCCTGGTCCCTTTTGTGAAGTACAACTCACCCTCACCTAAAATGTGGTAGAAATGGGCTCCAAAGTCAGGGTAAACCACCCCATTTCTAAGCAAGTTTTTTTTCGACCATTTCTAAAACCAAGTTTGGTATTTTTTTCTCACAACTATGTCACATAACATGAAACCATGCGAAGGTTTTGTATTTTTTTGATTTTTTTTGAATTAGTTATGCACATTTGAATGTCTGGTCAAACTTTTTGAAGGGTTTTCATAAATATTCTTAGCTAGGGGCTGAGGCTCACAAAACTAGCATTGGATCTCCGATGAAATAGCATGTTGTGAACCTAAAAATGATTTTTACAAAAAATCATCAACATTAAATCATGTACCTGTAGTTCATATCTTACCCACTTCCAGCCGATTCGGCAGGATTTGTCTTTTTCACCAGGGATGGAATAAAAGGTTTGAGATGCTCAAGTTGGGAAATTGTACATGCTAGGTGGTCTAGTATTTTTTTTTTAAAATAGGATGTTACCATTTTGAAACTTCAATTTGGTGGTTGCTTCACAAATCCCCCCTCTTTCGGCACTCAGAAAATAGAAAATAGATTTTCTATGCGTAGAAAAGGAAAACTTTGTACTACAACATTGTTAGTCATCCCATTATACACATGCATGCCCAATATGGGCACATTATCACAAATTATGCCTTGATTCTAGCCATATCATTGGTCATTTGACCCGAAAGCCAGAAAACCTCGGAGGAGATAGGTCATTTTGTGAAGGGTTTTTTGAAATATGATCAATAGACCAAGTTTGATATTTTTCCTCACAACTATGTCACATAACATGACACCATGCAAAGGTTTTGTATTTTTTTGATTTTTTAAAATTAGTTATGCATATTTGAATGTCTGGTCAAACTTGTGAAACCCCGTTGACTACATCCTAAACCCAGCTAACCCTAAGACCGAATGAGGAACGTAGATCTAACCCTAGCGCGACACTGTGGCCGTTCGATCGCGTCTTCTAGAAGGATTCCGCGATGGCTCTGGGCGATCCGTGGAAGGGCTTATTCTGCAACCTGATTGGTTGGCGTCTCTTAAAAGGATTTCGCGGCTAGCTCTTGGCGATCCGTGGGATGGATGATTCTGGAATCTGATTGGCTTCATCGTTTTTCCATGAACAATAAGGTACAGTGTGGCATACTTCATTGACCGTTGGACCAAGCGTGGCATGCAAGGGCGCTGGACGGGGCGGGCTGCACCATGCATGCAGCTGCCTCTAGCGTCGCATTCTAGCTATTTTGCGTGCAACAGCGCTGCAGCATATTTACTCCCTTCGTCGCATTAAATAAGTGTACGTCTAACAACTTTCTTCAGTCAAACTTACTCCCCTTGGATTCATGCGCCATATAAAAAGTCAATATTTATAAACTTTGACTATGTATATAAGGCTAGTCATAGTGGGAGTAACTTGGATAGTAACATTGTCCTAAATGTATTGTTAACTAAGCATTTAGATGACATGGCATGCAATTAAATGATGAGAGAGATGTTTGTGGTAACTAGCAATGTTACCATAACATTACAAATTTCAAGACAAAATGAGTCTACATTATAATAAATAAGACTTTGCATGATATCACATCTATGTTATTTTGCATCATGGAGTAGTAACTTAGACTAGTAACATATGCATGTTACTACTCTAAGTTACTCTCACATATGCATGTCACTATGACCAGCCTAAGAAAAAATATCAAAATCTAAAATATGTAATAAATATAAGGTACAGCGTGGCACACTCCATTGACCGTTGGACCGAGCGTGGCATGCGAGGGCGCTGGGCGAGGCGGGCTGCACCATACATGCATGCTATGCAGCTGCCTCTCGCGTCGCAGTCTAGCTATTTTGCGTGCAACAACGATGTAGCGTATTTACTCCCTCCGTCGCATTAAATAAGTGTACGTCCACAACTTTCTTCAGTCAAACTTACTCCCCTCCGGTTCATGCGTCATAGAAAAAGTTAATATTTATAAATCTAAAATATCAACTTTGACTACGTATATAAGAAAAAATATCAAAATCTAAAATATTATAAACTTAGTTTCATACTCCCTCTATTCCCTCCAATTGACATCTCTCTGATTACTCTCACCGATTTTTCTTGTGTGTGTAAAAACGAATGAGTTTGTTGCATGCGCTGTGTAAAAACGAACGAGTACCTTGGTCCTAGATTCCTACATTTATTACCGAGTAAATCAAGACCAAATTCTATTTTCTCTTTTATTTTTCACGGCCAATGAACAACTACCTTGGACGTTTTTTCTCTCTTTCGCATTAATGCATGCATGCATGCAGGGGCGGGGCCGACGGTGCAGGGGTCATGTTGCATCCTAGAAATTTTTTATACTGAACGCATTGATCACGCACGCGGCTACGCCCGCTGCCTACACGCAACACAGCGCACGCGGCTGCACCAACGCTGGATTCCCACGCCGCCCTTCACGCCCCGCTCTCAATAAATAGGCAAAACGTCTTTGCCTCCTCATCTCATCTTGCCCCTCATCTTCAACCTCGAGCCCGTCCCTTTGCCTCCTCCCAGCCCCAAAACACTCCAGCGACCATGGCGACCTCCCCCCTCCGCTTCCCTTCCGATTCCGAAGTTAGCGACGAGGACAACCACCCGGACCACAAGCAGGTCTGGGAGCAGGAGGCGCCCACGCGCCCCAGGCGTGCCAAAAAGGGGGGCGACGCAAAGCCCCGCCCTGCCCCTTGGCCCAGGGCCATTTCGTCCACAACCCCCTCCCCGACGGCAACCTCCCCGACGACGGCCCCTCCGAAGAGTACTGGAAGGCGGCGGAGAAGGAGGAGGCGGAGCTGGCTGCTTACGCCAAGTGGGAGGAGAAGCAGGCCGCGCACGCCTTGAAGAAAAGGCGCAAACGGGAGGACGAGGAACGACGGGAGGCCGATCGCTGGGCCTTCCAGGAGGAGGAGTGTAACACCCTCAGAATCGGCCCTATGCAAGTTTAGCGAAAACCCGCCAAACCCGCATAGAAACGATTCAAAGGTGCCCACCAGGCACTTTCGTGCGGGTGGAAAACGAAGTAATAACATTACACAACAGTCCTCGATGGGACCCACAGAACAGATATATATACAACAACGACTCAATGAGTCAAAAATACAGATATAATATACAAAGATCCAAATCACCTTGAAAATGATAGAGCGTCCGACTACGGACAAGATGCAAATGGGGCTAAGAGCCCTGAAGAATAACCAATGGCGTCCATAACCCTGCCCAGGCCAAGCCGGAAGGATAACCCTGCTAACGGCGTTGATCTCAAAACCTACTTAAATAAAAGGGGTGCCGACAAAGGGCAAAGGAAAAAGAGGAGCGTCAGTACTAAGGCCAGTACACGGCGAGACTAGAATTCGGCGGTCCTCGCCTACATAGGTATGGTGGACTGAAGCGGCAGCGCAACATGCACTAACAACCTATAGAGACTCGATACAACTGGCGGCTATCAGAGAGGGGTAAGAAAGAGCTATTCGGATCCAACCTGAATCTTGCACCAAACAAACCCATCCTGGTGTTTCCCCCTCGAGACCAAACGAGGAAGTCAACTGAGGAACTCACACAGTTGGCAATTTTAGTTATTCAGTTATCGTTGCAGCAATTACTAATCAGGTTTAGATAGTCATCCTGATAAGATAAGCAGTGGGCAGTTTTATTTAACCATTCCATTGTAGTTGCAACACTTACTAGTCAGATACAATTAACATGAGATAACCCAAAACCCAGCAGTTGTTGGTACTTCTATTTAGCCATTCCGTTGTAGTGAAGCTGATTACTAGTCATATCGGATACAAGTCAAATTATAGCAGTAAACTTTAGTTATAGTTGTCTATGATCAAGCACTGTGCTCCAAGTCGTCCATAACCGCGGACACGGCTTCTCGAAAAGATTTAACCCTGCAGGGGTGCACCAAAGTATCCACACGCACTTCGACCCTTTTTGCCAGATCAATTAACATACACCCATCGGTATGTCGGCGGGGCCTAAGTCATGACGTTTCCCAGACCCAAAGCAAGCACGGGGGCCACCCCACTAAGTACACCCGCAACAAAGTTGGCCGGTCTCCGAGACAGACTCAGGGTTTGCGACAGTGGCTGTAAACGACAGCGAATCCCAAAACTAGGACTGTCGATACCGCGAAAACACTCCGCTTCCAAAACAGTACAGCGTGCTCCTCAACAATCGTAAATAAAGCAGTAAAGCATGGCATAAGTACAGGATAGTAATAAAGCCCCAAACTACTTGTGGCCCCCAGTACAATACTTTGAAATCAGGTACTAAATCGATGGGGGGCCCATATCTCCCCACATGTGGTTAGCGCGCTCGATCTCAGAACAGGTGTCAAGAACTCGGGGTCCTACGGGACACAAGTGGACGGTTAACAACCAAATAACATCTATTGCCCACCTGTGCCTCTGCTTACCTACTTCAATTTTAGTTATTAAACAATAATTAAAGTGAACGATAATTAAAGCCATGATCACCTCCAACCTTAAACATGCGGCAAAACTCCAACAAATGTGGTACTTGACGACACGCAACCACACTTGAGCAAGCGACTACGACGCGCAGATCCAACTATCTACCAAACAACAGGTAATAGGATGTGTCCAAGGCAATATAAGGTTGCAAGGGATATCACGGGTACGAAAACTAGAGCAACGCAACACAGATAACAATAGATCAACGGGAGGGAATAAATACTATAAAAGTAAGATAGGTAGAAAGGGGAAGATGCTCGCCTGAAAACATTGCCGAAGGTTCAACCGACGATCGGGTCGACACTCGCATCAACTCAACGGCCTTATCCGCGAAGAACCAAAACACTAGAATAAACACCGGATGCAATATTTAATACTACGGCAAAAGATCGGGCATGATGCATGTATGATGTATGACATGGCAAAGATGCGATGCGATTAGGCAATATTAACCGGAATCGGGGTCCCGACATTTAATTAAATGGTTCAAGTTGTTTAGAACCCCCGCAATTTAAATGTTGACTTAACATAGCAAGATATATCACCGGTTTGCTACCCCAATTTAAATGAGGCCAATATAAGGCTAGATTTGCCCGCATATGGCCCCATATTTAATTATAAGGTGAATCGGCATAAGGCCTCCAAACCACACGAATATGCATGCGAGTATGACAATTTAATATGCGACAAGTTGTATTATATTATAAAATAGGGTTTCGGGAAGGGGTTCACACTTTAGGGGGTCTCGACGAACTTGGGGTTCCGGGGTTCGGGGTTCGGTCTCAGGGTTCAGGGTTCGACGGGATCGGCGGGAGCGGATACAAGACGGAGAACTTGTCGTGACGTGCCGGAGATCTTGGTCCCAAGCGGTCGCTCTTGCCGTTGCGCAGATCTTGTCGGGCCCGTGTATCGGGTCGGTCTTGGCGTTCGGGATGTAGAACTTGGCGTTCCGCGGCGAAGTGCTTGTCGTACTGGTGGCGATCTTGGCGGTCTTCAGATCCGGACTTCGCCTCCGGGACCGAGGTCTTGCATCCGTGAAGGAGAGCGTGAAGCCAGTGTCAGGGTTTAAACTTCGAATCCGGGATTGGGTCTTCAACGTCTCGGCCATCGGGTTCACGACAGCATCCTCGCCGTGTCGCAGACATCGGGGTTTCCGTGACGAAGATTTTGCAGAGGGTTCGTCTAGAGCCACCGGGTACGGTACGGTCTTCGGAGCACGCGGGTTCTTGACGTGGTTCATCGGGCTCGGATACCTTGTAGATGAGACGGTCTTGAACAGAACCACCTCCACCGAACCACTGCGCAAGCACGGGCGACAAACGAGGGCGATGGAGGAGTCCACTGGGGTAGGTCCTGTGGCGCGGGGAGGCGTTGGCCGGCGAGGACGCGGCCGGACGGCGGGGAGAGGGAGGCCCGAGGCGGCGCGCGCAGGCCGGCGGGAGGGCCGGTCACGGAGGACGGTTGGGGCGCGCCGGCGGAGGGCGGCCGACGGAGAGAGCGGGGCGGAGGCCGCGGTGGCGCAGCAGAGCTCGACGAGGTGGGGAGGGCGTCGCGGCCGGCGCAGGGTGAGCACCTGGCGGCGGCCTAGGGGAGGACGGGGCGAGCGGAGGATGGGGACGGCCCGGCGGCGGTGCAGAGGCGGCCGGGGCCGGCGGGGCGCTGGAGATGGCGGGGAGGCGGGCAGAGGCGGGGCGACGGGGACGCGGGGAGCGCGCCGGGGAGGAAGAGGTGGCGGCGGAGCTTGGGGCCGGCGAGGCGAGGGCGACGGCCAGCGAGAGGGGCGGCGGCGGCGAGGATGGTTGGAGGCGAGGAGGTGGGGACGACGGAGAACGGCGGCGAAGGAGGGGTTCCCGGCGGCGGAGAGGGTGCGGCTCGGGTGGAGGCCGAGGCGAGGCTGGCGGGGCGGCGCTCGCCGGAGCAGGGAGGGAGAGAGGGGAGCGAGGTGCGGGTGGGGAGGAAGAGGACGCGGGGTCGGGGGACGCGTGGGGGACGCGGGGCGCTGAGGTGGGGTCGGGGCGTGGGGCCGCGCGGGTGGGGCCAGAGGGGGAGAGAGGGAGCGAGTTGGCAGGTGGTGGGGCGCGGGCCCAGAGTGGCAGCGGGTGTGGTTGTGTGTGTGCTGAGTGTGTGTGGCGTGGGACCCAGGTGTAAGGGAGAGGGGGTAGTTGGGGGCTGGGTGAGAGAGACGGGTAGGTGGGGCTGTGGATTGATGAGGTGGCGGGGTGGGTAGGGATTGGGGCCAGGGGTGAGGTGGCGAGCTAGGATAGGTGGGTAGGATAGTTTCGGGTAGTTTTAGGATTCGGGTGGGCTGGTTTAGGTGGACCGATTTTATTCCGGGGGTGGTCGACTGGGTCGAATCGGCCCGTTCGACTGCCCCACTAAAAATAATTAAATATTTTATTTATTTCAAACAGGGCTTTTGCAAACCGATAGCAGACAAAATAAAATAATCCGGAGACCCGGGTTTTGCGTTTGAATAAAGACGGGGCGTTTAGAAAACAAATTAGGTTTTTCCGAAAATAGTTTTGTGCAAGCAAAATGCAAGATGATGACGATGCTCAAATGCAATGTGGCATGATGACATGAGCATGCGGTCATGATGATGCAATGCACAAAAACAACACGATTTTCTAGTAGTGGTTTTGCGGGATGCCACAATCGACACCACTAACAATGGATCTCGCCCTCGAGATCCGCCTCATGGTACCGGAAAGAAGGTCGGTGATCTGCATCTTCTCGCTTCGTGTAGATCCTCGCGACACCACTAACAATGGTTCTTCTCTGTCTTGAAATCGGCGACACCACCAACAAGGTGTCGTTGATCCTGTTCGTCAAGAGAGCACTCTGGATAAACAACGGACGAAGTTAAAGGTAAGGCCACCTCTAACTTCCATGGCAGGAGTAGAATTGCATCGATCCACCATTCAATATACAAAAGCGAATGATAAGAGTAGTGGTATGGTCGCGACTCCATCCCGCACTCAAAGCATTACTATGTACAAGAATAAGAGAATTATGCAACCAACTCTCGGAATGTAGACTGAAGATATTGACAGACAGCGTTTGGAAACAAAGGATTGATGCGGACTATTCATCGGATCTGATGTAGATGATGTCGTCGCGTCGGAAAACACCGGAAGGCACGAGGAGGAACAAAGAGAAGTCCACCAGACGAAGGATTCCTCGGATAACATGAAGACCAGATGTAGCAACACCGTTACCAAAGGAGGAAGCGAAACCCTGAAGGTACGACGGAACCCAACCACGAGAAATCCTGGACTCGAAGAGAGAGAAGAGAGCGGATTCAAAACACGTAGAGGTGAGAGGAGAGCAGCAGAGGGGTAAGGAGTAAAATCAGACCTAATCAAAACTATCCAACCGATTTTTCAAAAATAGTTTTGACACTCTACTTCGACCGTTAGCTAGGTTATCCTACAGGCTGGACTTGTGGGGTATCGCAACTGCTGAGCTCTGATACCACTCTGTAACACCCTCAGAATCGGCCCTATGCAAGTTTAGCGAAAACCCGCCAAACCCGCATAGAAACGATTCAAAGGTGCCCACCAGGCACTTTCGTGCGGGTGGAAAACGAAGTAATAACATTACACAACAGTCCTCGATGGGACCCACAGAACAGATATATATACAACAGCGACTCAATGAGTCAAAAATACAGATATAATATACAAAGATCCAAATCACCTTGAAAATGATAGAGCGTCCGACTACGGACAAGATGCAAATGGGGCTAAGAGCCCTGAAGAATAACCAATGGCGTCCATAACCCTGCCTAGGCCAAGCCGGAAGGGTAACCCTGCTAACGGCGTCGATCTCAAAACCTGCTTAAACAAAAGGGGTGCCGACAAAGGGCAAAGGAAAAAGAGGAGCGTCAGTACTGAGGCCAGTACACGGCGAGACTAGAATTCGGCGGTCCTCGCCTACATAGGTATGGTGGACTAAAGCGGCAGCGCAGCATGCACTAACAACCTATAGAGACTCGATACAACTGGCGGCTATCAGAGAGGGGTAAGAAAGAGCTATTCGGATCCAACCTGAATCTTGCACCAAACAAACCCATCCTGGTGTTTCCCCCTCGAGACCAAACGAGGAAGTCAACCGAGGAACTCACACAGTTGGCAGTTTTAGTTATTCAGTTATCGTTGCAGCAATTACTAATCAGGTTTAGATGTCATCCTGATAAGATAAGCAGTGGGCAGTTTTATTTAACCATTCCATTGTAGTTGCAACACTTACTAGTCAGATAGAATTAACATGAGATAACCCAAAACCCAGCAGTTGTTGGTACTTCTATTTAGTCATTCCGTTGTAGTGAAGCTGATTACTAGTCATATCGGATACAAGTCAAATTATAGCAGTAAACTTTAGTTATAGTTGTCTATGATCAAGCAATGTGCTCCAAGTCGTCCATAACCGCGGACACGGCTTCTCGAAAAGATTTAACCCTGCAGGGGTGCACCAAAGTATCCACACGCACTTCGACCCTTTTTGCCAGATCAATTAACATACACCCATCGGTATGTCGGCGGGGCCTAAGTCATGACGTTTCCCAGACCCAAAGCAAGCACGGGGGCCACCCCACTAAGTACACCCGCAACGAAGTCGGCCGGTCTCCGAGACGGACTCAGGGTTTGCGACAGTGGCTGTAAACGACAGCGAATCCCAAAACTGGGACTGTCGATACCGCGAAAACACTCCGCTTCCAAAACAGTACAGCGTGCTCCTCACACAATCGTAAATAAAGCAGTAAAGCATGGCATAAGTACATGATAGTAATAAAGCCCCAAACTACTTGTGGCCCCCAGTACAATACTTTGAAATCAGGTACTAAATCGATGGGGGGCCCATATCTCCCCACATGTGGTTAGCGCGCTCGATCTCGGAACAGGTGTCAAGAACTCGGGGTCCTACGGGACACAAGTGGACGGTTAACAACCAAATAACATCTATTGCCCACCTGTGCCTCTGCTTACCTACTTCAATTTTAGTTATTAAACAATAATTAAAGTGAACGATAATTAAAGCCATGATCACCTCCAACCTTAAACATGCGGCAAAACTCCAACAACTGTGGTACTTGACGACACGCAACCACACTTGAGCAAGCGACTACGACGCGCAGATCCAACTATCTACCAAACAACAGGTAATAGGATGTGTCCAAGGCAATATAAGGCTGCAAGGGATATCACGGGTACGAAAACTAGAGCAACGCAACACAGATAGCAATAGATCAACAGGAGGGAATAAATACTATAAAAGTAAGATAGGTAGAAAGGGGAAGATGCTCGCATGAAAACATTGCCGAAGGTTCAACCGACGATCGGGTCGACACTCGCATCAACTCAACGGCCTTATCCGCGAAGAACCAAAACACTAGAATAAACACCGGATGCAATATTTAATACTACGGCAAAAGATCGGGCATGATGCATGTATGATGTATGACATGGCAAAGACGATGCGATTAGGCAATATTAAGCGAAACCGGGGTCCCGACATTTAATTAAATGGTTCAAGTTGTTTAGAACCCCCGCAATTTAAATGTTGACTTAACATAGCAAGATATATCACCGGTTTTCTACCCCAATTTAAATGAGGCCAATATAAGGCTAGATTTGCCCGCATATGGCCCCATATTTAATTATAAGGTGAATCGGCATAAGGCCCCCAAACCACACGAATATGCATGCGAGTATGACAATTTAATATGCGACAAGTTGTATTATATTATAAAATAGGGTTTCGGGAAGGGGTTCACACTTTAGGGGGTCTCGACGAACTTGGGGTTCCGGGGTTCGGGGTTCGGTCTCAGGGTTCAGGGTTCGACGGGATCGGCGGGAGCGGATACAAGACGGAGAACTTGTCGTGACGTGCCGGAGATCTTGGTCCCAAGCGGTCGCTCTTGCCGTTGCGCAGATCTTGTCGGGCCCGTGTATCGGGTCGGTCTTGGCGTTCGGGATGTAGAACTTGGCGTTCCGCGGCGAAGTGCTTGTCGTACCGGTGGCGATCTTGGCGGTCTTCAGATCCGGACTTCGCCTCCGGGACCGAGGCCTTGCATCCGTGAAGGAGAGCATGAAGCCAGTGTCAGGGTTTAAACTTCGAATCCGGGATCGGGTCTTCAACGTCTCGGCCATCGGGTTCACGACAGCATCCTCGTCGTGTCGCAGACATCGGGGTTTCCGTGACGAACATTTTGCAGAGGGTTCGTCTAGAGCCACCGGGTACGGTACGGTCTTCGGGGCACGCGGGTTCTTGACGTGGTTCATCGGGCTCGGATACCTTGTAGATGAGACGGTCTTGAACAGAACCACCTCCACCGAACCACTGCGCAAGCACGGGCGACAGACGAGGGCGATGGAGGAGTCCACTGGGGTAGGTCCTATGGCGCGGGGAGGCGTTGGCCGGCGAGGACGCGGCCGGACGGCGGGGAGAGGGAGGCCCGAGGCGGCGCGCGCAGGCCGGCGGGAGGGCCGGTCGCGGAGGACGGTTGGGGCGCGCCGGCGGAGGGCGGCCGACGGAGAGAGCGGGGCGGAGGCCGCGGTGGCGCAACATAGCTCGAGGAGGTGGGGAGGGCGTCGCGGCCGGCGCAGGGTGAGCGCCTGGCGGCGGCCTAGGGGAGGACGGGGCGAGCGGAGGATGGGGACGGCCCGGCGGCGCGGCGGCGGTGCAGAGGCGGCCGGGGCCGGCGGGGCGCTGGAGATGGCGGGGAGGCGGGCAGAGGCGGGGCGACGGGGACGCGGGGAGCGCGCCGGGGAGGAAGAAGTGGCGGCGGAGCTTGGGGCCGGCGAGGCGAGGGCGACGGCCAGCGAGAGGGGCGGCGGCGGCGAGGATGGTTGGAGGCGAGGAGGTGGGGACGACGGAGAACGGCGGCGAAGGAGGGGTTCCCGGCGGCGGAGAGGGTGCGGCTCGGGTGGAGGCCGAGGCGAGGCTGGCGGGGCGGCGCTCGCCGGAGCAGGGAGGGAGAGAGGGGAGCGAGGCGCGGGTGGGGAGGAAGAGGACGCGGGGTCGGGGGACGCGTGGGGGACGCGGGGCGCTGAGGTGGGGTCGGGGCGTGGGGCCGCGCGGGTGGGGCCAGAGGGGGAGAGAGGGAGCGAGTTGGCAGGTGGTGGGGCGCGGGCCCAGAGTGGCAGCGGGTGTGGTTGTGTGTGTGCTGAGTGTGTGTGGCGTGGGACCCAGGTGTAAGGGAGAGGGGGTAGTTGGGGGCTGGGTGAGAGAGAGAGAGAGGGGTAGGTGGGGCTGTGGATTGATGAGGTGGCGGGGTGGGTAGGGATTGGGGCCAGGGGTGAGGTGGCGAGCTAGGATAGGTGGGTAGGATAGTTTCGGGTAGTTTTAGGATTCAGGTGGGCTGGTTTAGGTGGACCGATTTTATTCCGGGGGTGGTCGACTGGGTCGAATCGGCCCGTTCGACTGCCCCACTAAAAATAATTAAATATTTTATTTATTTCAAACAGGGCTTTTGCAAACCGATAGCAGACAAAATAAAATAATCCGGAGACCCGGGTTTTGCGTTTGAATAAAGACGGGGCGTTTAGAAAACAAATTAGGTTTTTCCGAAAATAGTTTTGTGCAAGCAAAATGCAAGATGATGACGATGCTCAAATGCAATGTGGCATGATGACATGAGCATGCGGTCATGATGATGCAATGCACAAAAACAACGCGATTTTCTAGTAGTGGTTTTGCGGGATGCCACAAGGAGCGGCGGCGGGAGCAGCGGGAGAGGCTGGCGGCTTGGAATGCCGCGACGGCGGCTCGGAGGGCGGCGACACCGTCATCACCTCCACCGCCGATGGAGTAGGGTAGCTAGGGTTAGGGTTTAGCCCAGGGTTTAGGCGTCTAGTTGCCCTTCCCTTCTCTATTGTACCCCTTTTCTTTTTATTGTAATGTTATCGGGCTATCTAATATAAATGTTATCTAATATATTATCTATCCCGTGTTTTATTGTAATCTGTGTTTTATTGTACTATCATTTATCAAAACACCCAAAACAACAAGTGCATAAAACAAAAGACACAAAAACAAGTTCTCATATAATACTCGTGCAATATTTATAAAATGAGTGAAATTAGAAAATCTCAATCACTCCTGCAATATTTATAATACTCGTGCAATATTTATAAAATGAGTGAAATTAGAAAAGTGCAATATTTATAATACTCGTGTAATATTTTTTTTGCCCAATCTACATGTAGTTACTATTGGGCCTGGATACGACCATTTTGGCCTGACTAAGTTCTATTTGGACCTGGCATTTTTCAATCACTCCTCATCAATTGTTTTTTTAAATTTTCAACCCCTCTCCCTTCCCTGCACACGGGCGCCCCTGCACACTGATAAAACTGAAGGAACACTGATGAAACTGACGAAACTGAAGGAACACTGATTTCGAAAATAGAGCAGCTCAAAATTAGCCTGAATTTGTGTTGCATTTTATTTAAGCCAAAGACATAGACCATTACATCCATTACAAAGCATCACTCGAACACTGATTGCGCTGTCTAATGACTAATGATCAGGAGATAAACTAATCCGAGAGAAATTACACAAAAATAAAAAAACTGGCCATCAGATTGTCCTGCTTCTTCAATTCGATGATTTGCCTTAGCTGCTTGTTCATCTTCTTCAGCTCGTCCTTCACTTCCACATCCACCGTAGTACCAGCGGAAATGGGGTTGCCACATCCCAATTGCTCCACCACGGACGGGTTTTCGAGCTCCCGGGATGCTACCTCCACCCCAATTCGCTCGATGTACTCATCAAGCCACTCAAAATGCCCACATTTTGACAGTTCCTGAAATCGCAGAGATGAACCCTAAATCCCAAATTCGATGAAATGCATGAAATTTCGAAAGAAAAGCGAGAAATTGGCGCTCGGAACACTCAGATCTCACCTTTCCCGGCTCGGGCTTGCTCTCACACTTCACAAATTCCTGGCCAATGTTTTCGTTCTTATCGGTGGATGTGACAAGCCGCTTCAGGGGCGCGGTATGGGGGCAATCAGGGCACCTCCTCATCGGCACCACACCATACCGAGGCCATGAGCGGTGGGAGGCTGAAGCAGAGCTCGACATCCCTTGCCGGTGTTGCCGCACTTGCTCGTCGGAGAAGAAAACGGAAGGGGATGAGATGCTGGAACGGTGGCGGGAGTGCTCGGGTGCGGGGACGGATCGGGGCCAACGGCTCTCTTCAACCACAACGTGGGTCCCACGATATGAGGTGGACATCAGGTGAGTTCCGCCGTGACGTGGAGAGGCTGTGGGTTCTACTGTGCTCAGCTGATTCGAATTCGTTGACGGTCTCGTGGGGTTAAGTGGAAGTGTCGCACGGGAGCTATTTGCCGCTTCAGAAGTATCGCATGCGAGCTATTCTTTGCAACGATGTCGCGTTCCTTTCAATTCCACGTAAAGACGTCGCATGGGAGCTATAAGCCCGGAGCATGCTGCTGGGGCCGGCGGAGCACCGCCAGCAGCAGGGGCTGGTGGGGACGGACCAGCAGCAGCAAGCGCTGGGGGGCAGGCTCCACCTGCAGCAGCACCGGCAAATGGCGCCGTGCCACCGGATATCACCGGAATGCACGCCCGATTGCCAGGTGTGTGTGTCGCCGCCGTGCTACCTTCTTCACTACATGCTGCACGACAGTTCGCTGCACCAACTGTCGGTGCAACTGCGTCGGCTGTGCGGCTGCTTCCTCCGTTGGCACTCCATGTCGCCAAGCAGTCCAAGCAAGTCCCATAGGTCCGCCTCTCGCGTGGCGGTTTCCGTGATTGTAGGGCGATCCCGTAGGCGATCACGTCTCCGTCCAGTCCAAGGTCTCGCCACCGTCAACCGCCCCCGATCAGAGTCTAGATAGTCCACGTTCTTGTACGGAGTCTGTGCAGTCCTGTGATCTGTACATTGCTCGTGTTTTCCTCCAATCCCCCAAACCAATCCCATCCCTGTTCATAAGCCTTCCGGGTGTTTCTAGGGCACACGGTCGTAAAACACTTGGTCTCCCTAGATCCCGATCCGTTTCGTCGTTCGCGATCAGCAGTAAGAGGAGACAGATATGGACGGAGTTGAGGGTCTGATGGAGAGGCTCAAACTGTCAGAAGCGGAGAGGAAAGTAGTTAGGATTGGTGGGGGTGCAGGAGGTGAAGCGGGAGGGAAAGAGTCCCAGGCAATCGGTAAGGTGATCTCGGAGAAACCGGCACTAGCAGGAGCGATGGAGAAGACTCTAGGTCCAATCTGGTGTCCAATGAAGGGCATTGATGTCAAAGATCTTGGGGAGAACGTGTTCTTGGTCACCTTCCATCAATCAATGGGGAAGAAGAAAGCAGTGGAGGGAGGTCCTTGGATGTTTGACAAGGCGTTGGTGGTTATGGAGGAGTATGATGCCACCAAGGCTACTGACGAGTATGAGTTCAACAGGATCCCAATCTGGGTCCGAATTTTCAAACTACCTTTGGGGATGATGAGCAGGAAGACGGGAGAAGTTTTGGGTGATCAGATTGGGGAATGGATGGAAGTTGACGGTGTGGAGAATGGTCTAGCCCAAGGTCAGTACCTGCGCGTAAAAGTTCGGATGCCAATCACAAGACCGGTGATGAGGGGAGTTACAGTGCTTGTTGATGAGCGTGGGAGAACGAAGTGGTGCCCGCTGGAGTATGAGTATCTACCAGATCTCTGTTTTGTGTGTGGCATTATCGGTCATCTAGATAGAGACTGCACCATCAAACTGAAGAAGGGAGAAGAACCTCAGTTTGGAAGATGGTTGCGATGGATCCCTCCGAGGAAGACTAGGTTGGGGGACAATAGAAGAAGCTGGTCAGATGGAGGTAGTCGAGAGCAGCTGAGTTGGGGGAGCGGCGGCAGTAAGGTTGGAGGGAAGGGTAGTGATGCCCCAAGTTGGAGGAAGGACAGTAACTCTATGGAAAATGGTGATAGGAGCGGAAAAGAAGAAGAGAAAGAGGTTTCCTCTCCACTGAAGATTACTGGAGGAGAGAGAGAGGTGTGAAGGAAGGGGAGAGTGCAGCTAGGAAGCTTTGTTTGGTTGAGGGGGTTGAAGGTTCGTTGGTGAAGGGGAGTGGTAGTGTGGGTAAGGTGGGAGAGGAGGTTTTTAGCGGGGGCTCTAAGCTGAACCCAGATGAATGTCGTAAAGAGGAGAACCAAGGCATGCAGAAGAGTGCGGTGGCGAAGGATGGAAAGGAGCCAAGTGGCAAATCTAAAGTGGGGAGCGTACAGAGTGGGGATAGTAAAAAACAAGGAGGTGGACAGGGGAAGGATGAGATAGCTGGAGGTAAGAGGTATAAAAGGCAAGCCAGAACTGAGCAAAGGAGTGTATCGACACAACAAGTGACTACTGGTGTCAAGAGGATGATCAATGAGATGGATATTGATGAACCAGAACAAGTAAAGAAGCAAAGGGAGATGGGTCAGAGGGGAGAACAGAATGTCGTTTACAACAACAATTTGGAAGCGGGGCTGTCGGAACAGTTCCGCGTGCAGAAATGAGGATTGAAATATGGAACGGCCGGGGGATGGGGAATGGCCCGGCCGTTGCTGCACTTCTGGACCTCCGGAAGAAGGATGACCCTGATGTTTTGTTCGTGTCTGAAACGAAAATGGAGGGGAAGAAGTTGGAGTGGTTAAGGTGGAAGCTAGAGATGCCTCATATGATGTTTAAGGATTGTGAGGGGAAGAGTGGCGGTTTAGCACTTCTTTGGAAGCGGGAAGTGAACTTGAGGGTGGTGGGCTTCATGTCGAGGTATCACATTGATACAGAAATAACGGAAGAGGATGGTTTTGTTTGGCGTTTCACGGGGATATATGGAGATCCAAGGTCGGATGGGAAGGAAAACACCTGGAGGTTGATGAAGACGCTGAAGCACCAAAACAACAAACCCTGGCTTTGTGGGGGTGATTTCAATGAGATACTTCACCCATGGGAGAAGGAGGGTGGGAATCCACGACCACAAATCTGTATGGATAAATTTAAGGAAGCTTTAGAAGTGTGTGAGTTAGATGACCTAGGTTTTGTCGGTGACACTTTCACCTGGCGGAATAATAATCATGATGCCACGAAGTATATCAGGGAGAGACTGGATAGAGCTGTTGCGACGCAAGCATGGCGTGCACGGTTCCCAGGATTCAAAGTGACCAATGGTGACCCGCGTCACTCGGACCACAGACCCATTATTGTGGACACGCATGGGGTGGAGAAGGCTAGACGTGGTCCACCAAGAATAGTTGCACCGAAGTTTGAAGCCAGATGGGTGGAAGAGGAGGAATATAGCAGTATTGTTGAAAATGCATGGGGAATGGAGGCAAATGGCCAGCAGAAGAACGTTTCAGAGGTGGTGAAGGGTGTGTTGGGAGAACTCATGGATTGGAGCCTAAACAAGCTAGGGGACTTAGAGAAAAGAATTAGTAGAATAAAGAAGGAGTTGGAGAGTTGGATAAGGAAGGGAATTAGTCCGGAGCAGGTCAGGAGGGAGGAGATTCTTCGTTTCAAGCTTGGTCGGTTGGAAGATCAAAAGGAGCTCTATTGGAAGCAAAGATCACACGTCCAATGGATGAAGAATGGGGATAGAAATATGAAGTACTTTCACTCAGTAGCATCAGAGAGGAAGAGAATAAATCGAATAAATAAGCTGAGAAAGGAGGATGGGAGTGTAGTGGTGGAGGAGGGGGAGCTGAAGGAGGTGGTGACTAACTATTTCATAAATATGTTCTCTTCTAATGCAGGTACACGGGTGGATGAACTACTAGATCATCTTGATTCACGTGTGACACCCGCTATGAATGAATTGCTATGCAAGGAGTTCAAGGCACAAGAGGTGAAGGAGGCTCTGGAAAGTATCGGCGATCTAAAGGCCCCGGGGGTTGATGGAATGCCATCTATTTTTTACAAGAAAAGCTGGGAGCTAGTCGGAGAGAAAGTAACTGCTGAAGTTTTGGGAGTTCTTAATGGAGGAAATATGCCAGAGGGGTGGAATGACACTTGTGTTGTCCTCATACCGAAGACAAAAAACCCGGAGTGCATGAAAGATCTGAGACCGATTAGCCTATGCAATGTGGTGTACAAACTTGTTTCAAAAGTGTTGGCAAACAGGTTGAAACAAATCCTGCCGGATATAATATCACCGAACCAGAGTGCCTTTGTCCCTGGTCGGCTCATAACGGATAATATTCTCCTGGCATATGAATGTACACACTTTATGAAGAATAAAAGAGGAGGAAAGGAAGGATATGCAGCGGTGAAGTTAGATATGAGCAAGGCATACGATCGAGTAGAGTGGTCGTTTTTAGAGAAAATGATGAGGAAGCTTGGGTTTGAGGATCGATGGGTGAAGAGGATAATGCTGTGTGTATCCACGGTTACCTATCAATTTAGAGTTAATGGAGAGTGTACTGACACCATCACGCCACAGCGGGGCTTGCGTCAGGGAGATCCTCTCTCGCCCTATCTGTTTTTGATTTGTGCAGAGGGTTTTTCCACCCTTCTTAACAGGGCAGAAGTAGAAGGTAGTTTACCTGGTGTTCAGATTTGCGAGGCTGCTCCGAGCATCAATCACCTATTGTTTGCAGACGACTCTTTGGTTCTCATGAAAGCGTCACGGGAGAGTGCCAAATCTCTGCAACATATACTACAACTGTATGAATGCTGCTTGGGCCAGACAATTAACTTCGACAAGTCATCTGTCATGTTTAGTACCAATACAAAAGAGTGGTGTAAAAATGGTGTCTTGGAGGAGCTGCATATCAGAGCTGAAGCGAAAACAGAAAGATACCTAGGATTACCAGTGTATGTGGGTCGATCTAGGTCGCAAATGTTTGGTTACTTGAAAGAGAGGATCTGGAAGAAGATTCAAGGGTGGAAGGAGAGGTTTTTATCACGCGTGGGTAAGGACATTCTTATAAAGGCGTGTGCACAAGCTATTCCAACTTTCGCTATGTCCTGCTTCGATCTCACTAAAACTCTTTGTGAGGAAATGAGCACTATGATTTGTAGATTTTGGTGGGCACAGCAGGATAAGGAGAACATAATGCACTGGCTCAGTTGGGAAAAATTGACGCGCTCAAAGAGAGATGGTGGGTTAGGCTTTAGGGACCTGTACGGTTTTAATTTGGCAATGTTGGCCAAGCAAGCATGGCGAATGCTGATCAGCCTGGACTCTCTTTGTGCAAAGGTCTTGAAAGCCAAGTATTTCCCACAGTCAACAATCCTTGAGGCGCAACCATCTAGTGGTATGCCCTACACCTTCAGAAGCATTTTAAAAGGAGTAGAGCTGTTGAAACTAGGTGTAATCTGTCGGGTTGGTGATGGCTTGAATATAGATATCTGGCAGGATAACTGGCTAGCAAGGGACGATGCCCTTAAGCCAATTACTCCAAGAGGACAGTGTATCTGTACTAAGGTGAGTGAATTAATAAGCCCAGCGACGGGACAGTGGGATGAGCAACTCATCACAGATATCTTCATGCCGTTTGATGCAGAAACAATCTGGCTACACCGATCCGAGATGAATTTGCAGATTTCTATGCATGACATTATGACACAAAAGGTTTATTCTCGGTAAAGTCAGCCTATAAGTTATATGTGGCAAAACGTGATGGTCCTCAACAATCTGGGTCAAATCAGGATGCTGAGTCCTTTCAATGGGAGACAATCTGGAAACTAGCTTGCCCCCCAAAAATCCAGCAGTTCATCTGGAGGTTTGCTCATAACTCTCTGCCGCTGAAGATGAACATCAATAGGAGAGGCATTGAGTGTGATACTCGGTGTGTCTGTTGCCAGCGACTAGATGAGGACGGGGCTCACCTTTTCCTCCATTGCAAAGAAGTCAAACAAATATGGAGAGAGTTAAAGTTGGAAGAAGAAAGACAGATCCTATGTGAGGCGCATGATGCCAAAGCTGTTGTCCAGTCAGTCCTAAATTTCAATGAGGAAAAGAGGGTACTCACTGCATGCTTATTGTGGTGCTGGTGGACAAGGCGCAATAAAATTAATACGAAAGATGTAGGTAGGGACAAACAAAATTTGATGACACAAGTCCGGTATTGGGCAGGAGAATCACGGGAGTTCTGTTCGAAAGAAAAAGTGAAGATCTCAGAGCCTAGGGAAGCAAATTGGCAGGCACCGCCCGCAGATGTGCTGAAGATAAATGTGGATGGATCGTTTAGAGCCGATTCAAATTCAGGTGGCTGGGGTTTTGTGGTAAGAGACCAATATGGGCGAGTTAGAGGCTCGGGGGCAGGGAGAATTACCTATGCTCTATCTGCAGCGCATGCAGAAATTCAGGCTTGCGAAGAAGCTGCGTACGCTGCTGCTGAGTGGGGTATGGTCCATGTCCTAATTGAGACGGATTCGGAAGGAATCATCTACAAAAACCTGCGACTATATATGCAGCTGGCTTTTAATTCTTTTGAATTTGTTTTTGCCCCCCGTACTTGTAATAAACTAGCGCATGAGGTAGCTGCTGTCGGAGTGAACCGGCAAGACACTAGACGTTTATGGCCGGAGTCGCTGCCTGATGGTGTAAGTGCCCTGTTGGCCGGCGATGTTGCTGAGCCATGTGTTTAATGGAATCAAGTGTTCCAGGTCGAAAAAAAAAAGCAGTCCAAGCTTCGTATACGGCAACACATTCCTCCGTCAGTTCCTGATTCCGAGGGTTTTCTTTTCCGGGTGTCGAGGACAAATCGTGTACTGGCACACCATTTTATCAACGTTGGGGAGCTTGCCGGTGGTCTTCCCACCGGTGTGTCACAGGTTTTCAGGTTTGACATGCACTCGGACGGGAGAGTGAATATGATTCTAGGATCTGTGACCGAGGATGTGTCTATTGCATCGCTTTATGATGAACCGGTAAGCTAATTATGTCATTTTGATAAAAAAAAAGGTTAATTATGTCATTGCCAATATACAGTTTAGGTGTCAGACTGAAACAACATATACGCACTGCCGCTACCTGCTAGGTGTATAGATGCATCTAGTTCTTTTATTGTGAATTCATCTAATGATTGGAACCTGGTTCTTTTATGTGAACGTAGAGATGCATCTAGTTCTTCTTTTATTGTGATGTGAAGCTTCCTTCTTGTTTTGTCATGCAGCAACTATGTAAAACAGAACTTAGTCTAGTTGTTACTCCTTTTACTGTTGTCCTTAGTGAAAGCCCTAAAACGATTACATTTTGCAACATAATCAGTATATGCATGCATGTAATAAATATATACTCATGTTTGCCCCATGTACAAATCCTGATGCACAAATGTCTGTTTAATCTCAGACTCTCAGTGGCTGATGCTAGCTTCATCAAGGCGGGAGGTGATGCTCTGAGTTGAGGAGACGGTAGCCCCTGATGTTTATGTTCTTCGAGTGCCTTGATGTTTGAATATTTCAACGCCTGCGTGCGTTTCATGCTTGACATTGTAGTAAACCCAGTTTAGCTTATGCGACGGTTGGCTAGACTACTATTCTGTATGATTTTACTTCTGATTGAGCAAGACTTCACTTCTGATGGATCCAGACTTTATAAGCATATTTCATTAATTACTTTATCTTGTACAGTGACATCTCAACACCGTGGAAAAACTTCTTAGCATCTTCACTCCCAATGTAACCAAGAACCTGCAAAGTAATAGAATTAGAATGTAAAAAATATGAAGGCAATGTGATAGGATCCATACCAAATTATTGCATCATATTTCTATGTAGTAAATCAAATGCGTGACAGCATGAGGCATTACCATGGTCTCTCTCCCAGAATAGCTTTGCTTCTCAAATCTCCCAATCTGCTTGATTTGCTCATGGTGTCGTGGCCCCATTGTCACCAGCAGCATGTAAATCTTTAACAGAACTCAACCCAGATGAGGTAGTTGTACTATATGTATGCAAATTTAAGTAAGCAGCATACACTTTATTATTATGCAAGATCTAAAATATTATCTCATGCACGGATAGAAGCAAGTAAAGAGCAGGCAACCAAGTAAAATGATGCAATTAAAAAACGGAATTAATAATCGTTCCGTATATCCTTTGAAGATGCTACAGGCTTACAAATATCCTCCCCAATAATGTGAATAGTCATCTCCCAAACTTGGACCGGACATGTGACATGGTATGATGAGCATTGCAAATCTCAAGGGCGGCTAGAATATTTATGGCACTGTTGAGCAAGTGCCTACTGCACCTGATCTAATACCCAAAGAACCACCCTGAACGATTGAATGAAGCAGATAGCAAAACCAGTAAGTGCGGATACATATAAATCCAGTATAGGGTATAAATCTTTTTCTTCATAATATATCTGTTGAAAGCACACAATATTATTGGCTTGCAAACACCCATGATACATCAGGACAGAACGTAATATTAGGAGGCAGACAAACAATCATCTTATTGACTTGTGCAGCTAAGTACTAGTGGAAGCTCAAACGGAAACACTGTATTGTGGATTTATCAAAATAATACCGTCAATGATAGTTAAAAGCCATGATGTAGCAAGAATAAAATGGAAGCTAGAATGGGCATAAATATTGAACTAATGGATGCTAAAATAGGAAAGAACTGGACTGTGAATTTAGCAAAATAATATTGATCATCAGAAAATATCATATACTAAAGTAATGGAAAAATATCATATCATGAACTAATGGAAGCTCGAATGGGGACAATATGTATTGTAGGATTTAGCAAAATAGTACTGTCAATGATAGTTTTCAACCATCTTAAGTCAAAACTTGGGTGTTACTACTAAAACAACCACGATGTATGATCCAATTAAAAAATAATATTGCACTGTACTAACTGGAGTATAATCATATGGTTCAAAGAAAAAAGTTGGGTGCACTGATTGAAATGCCTGGTTAGCGTGTTCTCCAAACTTACCACCATATTCTGGATGGACGGGAAATTGTATCTAGGGGAGGGAGGGAGGGGGGGTGAATGTACATCAGACGTAGATAGGTCAAAAATGGATTTGAAGTTATCAAATGGTTCGGTTGAAGAAAAATTACTCAGGCATGCAATCATTGAAAAATATCACAAGTTATTCCTTACATATTTTCTAATTAGAACTTGCTAACAATATAATTCTTGGACTGCAGAAAAAATACCACAGGGAAAGAAAATGCTTGGACTGCAGAAAAGTATCAATATAATTCTCAATCACACAGCTTGGTCATATTTTCTAATTAGAACTTGCTAACAAGTGCTCTGTGGCAGAGAGAACAAAATATTGGTTCATCAGTTACTTTCTGTACACTACAATATATAGATCTCTGCAACCATGCTGAAACAACAAAAAAGTACATATCAACAGTTTGCGTGATTTCCAAAGAGTTGGATGTATCTGCGGTAAGGCAAAAAAGCAATTTGGGTTCCAGGAATATACATGGCACCATAAGTCACTCCTATGCAATAAAAACATTCTTTACACAAAGAAACAGCTATTTGCGAGCAAAAAAATATATACTTGCAGAGTATATGCTGCAAAGGTTCTTCCAGGAAACGAGACCAAATTTTATGACAGGGAATAAGCCGAGAACTCGTAAAAATTGACACAATACAACAAACAAATGAAGGCATATAATTATAGAGCATGGCCGGAACTGTTATCAGGAGAAACAATATCAGGATTTCAAATGCTGAACCTGCTGGCAATTTAGTATTGCTTGGCGTCTCCCCCAAGCAGGTGTGATGTTCCATGAGAAATAATGGTTATTTCTAGCTTTTTAGAAACTTTTGCCATCACGGCCTACATATATATAATTTTGCCAAGATTTCTGGTGATAAATAAGTTTAAGCAACTAAAGAAAATATAATTCTAGGATAGAGATGACAGAATTGAGCCAATGTTATAATATAAAAATGATGCATGGATATATCTCTTGCACAGCCTAACTTCCACGTGTGCTAGTGCCAAATCATTGTCTTCTTCAATGGTGTAGTCGCCCGGATTCACTTTGTAGCTGCCGGCAGAAAAGGAAAAGTAGACATCGGTAAGCGCTCCACATAGTAAAAGAAAGTAGCCACTGCAGTATTCTGAAACATAGTATCAACAATGTATACCTAGCTAATATCAATAAGCGCCTAGCAGCCAACTTTTCCACTCAGGCAAGTCTGCTTGGATTAACTTTTTTGATCGATCCATGTTAGAGAAAGAAGTTTCAACAATACACCAATTACAAAAAGAAAAGCAGAGGTGTATACGATCTAGAAAATGGCAACCATTTGTGACAACACATAAGAGTAGTACCACACCAGGATAGATTCTGGGATAGAAGAAATACAGAAATGTTGCACCTTATAATTCGAAACAAAGGGATGAATCCAGAAGAAATACTGCAACATTACCCCTGATAATTCAGCAGTATGCTACTTATTCTTTGATGCTGCAGTATTACACCCTTTAGGGGATTTTTTTTTACCGCTGCAAAATCGGTTTTTTATTTCGTAACAGACGGGCTTAGAATCAACATATTTGTTAACTCTAAGGTGTGCAAATGCATGCAGCATAGTTTACAGTAAAAATCAAATAACTAAAAGCCTATGCAAAAATAAGGGAGTAAATATTCTATGAGTAATAGACATTGTAATCAATCTTTATTCCCTCATAAATCAAGAACTGCTGGAGCTTGGTTAGGATCAGTTACTCCTGGGACATGAACAGAGATGGGACCGAATGCATTCATGGCGTGCAGGAGCGGTGGCTCCTCCTCCAGATTGTACAACAAAGATGAGAACACGCACTCATCCATCACGAAATATTCTGCCCAAAATCTTAAATCCAACACGGAGCACTCATAAAGCAAGCTAAAATTAAAGATCACAGGGTAGAGCCGAACTGATCTCGCCCAGAAAACTGAGTCACTCTTCCAGAAAACCTTCCACCAAATGGCTACAGTGACAAAATCCACAGCATCTCCACAGTACAAAGTAGAAACTAACCCAGATCACAGCGCAGGGAGGACCAGGCGGCACCACGGCCGGCCTCAGCTTTAGCAGGAACATATATCTGGCTGTTGCTAAGAGTTCAGAACACTGTTTGGCCTGTCTCTGTAACAGTCGGTTCAGCGTGGCCAGAGACGAAACAATCTCCAACTCCAGAGAAAAACTTCTTTCTTTGTGAACTGGTGTATTGTCCACAGGATTTAGAATGCTGTCTTAGCACTAGGTGGCAATCAACTGATAACCTGTGGGTGTTTATAAAAACTGGATGGGTGGAGTTCTCCGGACCTGGACTAGAACGGGAAGAGTGGAAGAGGCAAGATCTTGCTTTGGAAACACTGGAGAATTAACACAAATAAAGATAGAAAACAGACAACAAGAAATCAATTCTAAAAACTGATATTCCAACAGTATATTTTGAACAAACTAAGAGAAGAGTGCATTGCAGTTTGCACCACCTAATTTGACAAAAGCCAAATGCTATGTTACTGCTCGACAACTAGCGACAGCGTATCGGCCTAAACGCCGTGCAATGGGCGCACGGGGATAACTTGCCAAACTCTCCTCATATAACATGGGGATCCAGGGCAGAATTTTACTGTCTAGTGGATTTTCTCTTTGCAAAGGCACCTCACCAGAGCAATGCTTCCCTCGTGAGTTAGGTAACTTATCCAAGAACGTGTGCTGCTGCTCTAAACGCAGCACCTCATCAAGATCATACAAGTTCTCAATTGTGCGCCTCACTGGATCATAAAGACCAAGCTTCTTCCCTGTGTTGAGCAAGATTCTCCCATCTTTGGGATCTACAGCTAACGGCATCACAACATTTGCTCCAAGGGGATAGCACCAGTAGCCTAACCAGCCTTCCAGATATACCTTATATGCTCTATCCCATCGATCATGCTTCAGGTTCCAAAAATCCAATTCTTGTGCAACTGGATCTGCAAGGACAGCACATAATGTTCCGTCAAGCTCTACGACGAATGCTTGACAAGGACTTGTGTCGTTCCACATAGCAATACATGGAGGGCAGGGGATGATAGAAAACGTCTGCATTGCAATATCGAACGACACAATAGCTCTCTTGTAACTCTGGCCCAACCTTGGTTCACTCATCCAGTATAGAACTCCTGACAGATAGGCTGGTGGCATGCCACTTAAGGGCAGGGGAAGTTCAAACTGGTGTTGCCATGAAGAAGGGGTAAAAAGTGAGCATGTCATAAAATACTCACGAGATCTGAAGTCCTTCAAGTGATACAAAGTCTGAACAATGACATGCTGTTGCGTCAACAGATTGAACCCCAGGCCAGCATTCTTGTTGCCAAGTGCAAAAGCATGGTTTTCCGATGTGCAGGCATTGCCACGCATCATCACGAGTACATGGCCGGGTACATCTTCTAGCGTCACAGGAGTGCGGAAGCTACAGCGGTAACCGGTGGAAGGGTTGTATAAATAGTCCTCCATCTCAGTACTTACGAGGTTCATACCATGACAAGGCTTGGAGCAAACAACCTTTGTGTTAAGCCATGTACCTTGGCTAGGAGCCTCTCGAAGTAGTAATTTCTTCAAAGGAGCAAAGCTAAAACCCAACCCTCTAGCACCGCTGCCCACAAACATGATCTTTGGGCTCCTATCCATGTTGTGGGCATAGTAAGAGGTCATGAAGCTTTCACTCCCAAGCAATCTAAGCCACTTCTTGCTGACAAGTTTGAGCTGCACGGCAAAATCACCCGGGAGTCGGAACAAGATCTCCTTAACCGCTTTAGCCAGCGGAGACGACAAGGCTATCTCTTCATTGCTTTTATGCACTGGAGCAAGACTCTCTTTAAACAAACAGACTCTAGGAGCAGATTTCTCAGTCTCGTAAGATGAAGAAGTTTCTCTTATTGCAAGAACGGTTTCCAGAATGCCTGACACTGGATCATAGGTAATCACCTTGCGTTTGGACGTGACGAGGATTACCTTATTCTCCCCTGATCTGTAATAATCTCCACCAGCAGAAGCAATAACTCTAATAACTTGTGGATCGGTCAAATCTCTTTCAACGTGCTGCAGCAAATCAATGCTATGCTGCAGTGACCAATAATCCCCGGAGCTGGAGCTGGAGTCCTTGATCATCTTCCAAATCTCTAGCACAATAGTACCCTGAGGACGAAGGTCCCGGACCATACACAAGTGGCCAGCAAGCTCCACCAAGTGCACTCCTGATCGTGATACCACGAAGGGTGGTGAGCAGAGCCATCTAAACGTCTCGTCTTCGACAGAAAACGATAAGACGGCAGCTCTCGGCCTTTTGGGCAGAGTAGCTGGGTCAATAAGCCAATGCAGAAACCCGTCTGCAAACACCGGCCTCAGTTGACGTTCGGTCCACCTTACGGTAGCAACTGCGGCACCAGCAAACGTCCAGAACCTGAAGGGCACGCCTCCAGCAGCCGGCCGCCACCGATCCCCACCGAGGACATACACCTCACACTTGATCCTCTGCTTGTCGTCCAAAGTCCCGCAGGACAACCTCACCACCTTGTACTCCTTGGTCCTGGCATCAAAGCCGAGACCAGCAGTGGAAGAGAGCACATACTGGCAAGGCGGCAACCGGGTGACTGCCCTTGTGGCCGCGTTGAACACATAGTAGGCTGGCGCCACCAGGTCATGCAAGAGGGTGAGGCCCCGGCACGGCGCAGGCGTCATATCCGCAAAGTCGCCACGCACGCCGTCGAGAGAGAAGAGCAAGCCGTCGCTGGGGTCCGACGAGTACACCCGAGTGCAGTCAAATGACGCTGTCGGCGAGATGAATACGAGCTTAGGCGGCGCCGCCGCGGCCTCCGCTTCCGCCTTGGCCATGTGGAGGCCGCAGAACTCCTCGGAAGAGAGCACCGCGGCCCAGGAGCGGCATACGGCGCGGAAGCGGAGGATGGATTTGATAGGCAGACGCAGGAGCACCTCCGTCATCAGCTCGTCTGGCAGCATCGACGCACCAATCACTGCTGCAACGGACATCCTTCTTCTCTTGTCGCTCGTCATCGAGCTGAGATCCTGATGACGAAAGATCTGTTTTGTTAGATGTGAGCGAACAAACATCGACAGCGAGGAAATCCAGGAAAGCTACAAGGTCGTTACCATCGAAGATCTTCTCGGCTTCGAGGCCGTCACTCGTCGGCCTGGTTTGATTCGGCGACGCCGCGGAAGGGGATTCGATGGCGCTGGCCAAGAGGATCGGGCGACCGTGCGGGCGGACTTTATTATTCTTTTTTTTTCTCCGGAAGTTTGCCGAAACCGAACAGTTTTCTTTTTTCTTTTGATTTAACTAGTAAAATGTCTGTGCGTTGTCACCGGCTTAAAGTTTCTTTCCCTCCTACATGTCCATACATTGTGACAAATGATAATTGAAATTTATGAACACGTGCAATGAACATCTGCTAGATGATCTGCATAGATGAAATGTGTACAGAAATGATATATTGTTTTATTTTGTGTCACCAAAGGAAAAAAATGCTTACAAAGAAAGTATGACAACAGTATCCCTCAATTAGTTACATGTTTCATCCTCCCTCCAAGGCTAAGCTCTTTCTGTTCCTCTCAATCTGCTCACTCCTTGGTGTCTTCGGTCTGCTTCAATGCCACTTTGAGAGAATAACCATATTATTCTTCATCTGCTCGCAAATGAGCGCCCCGCCTCACTATTTTTTTATAATGTTACTTTATAGGTAGCAAAAAAAAATATATCCATCTGCTACTCTTATAATTCTGTCAACTCTTCCTACTACCAAATTAATAAAAATAAATATAGGCCCTTGGATCAACATTTATCTTTCTCCTAGGTGCATCTTCTCACCACCATCCACACAAAAAAGATGCTTAGCGGTGACAACAAAGGTACCGAGGCGAATACATATGCATTAAAATAATACTTTTTTTAGCTCACCCAATACCAGCTTTTGGGTTCTCCATGTCCTTGTCACCTTGCAATTTTAGATGTTCTCCATGTCCTTGTCACCTTGCATTTGCACCTACAGGGCAGAAAAACATTTTTGACATCAAGAACTAAATCCACAAATAGAGTCATTATCTTATGCTTGTGTGTGTGACATGCTCAGCTCCACTCTTTCTCGTCACTATCTTATAAGTGAACATATGATACTGATATGAACCAAAAAAAATACATGATCATCCAAATATAGTATAGCAATATCTAACTCATAGTTCATAAGTAGCTTGTAACATAATATCATCCTTGCGATGTTTTTTGAAAAGGTCCCAATTCCACAAAGCAAGCTCCCCATTGTGTGAAGTGCTTACAAAATCTTTGGGCCTAGCTGGGTACCGATGATGATATGCATCAGAGGTCATGGTGATAGAGGTTTGCATATGAAAAGAGGAGCAGGACCATGGTGCTAAAATATTTTGTCTAAATACAGTAACTTAAGCTAACATGCCTCTGAGACTGTTGTAGTAACCACTTACTGAAAGATATGTACATAACTGCGCTTCGGATATAAAACTTAAAATGATTTCCAAACAATCACTAAACACATAAGAGAAAGTTAGGATTGATAAATAAAATTTACATGAGTAACATATTACCTCCTGAACGCATCAACTGAACTCCCCATCCTAGAAAGCATCAATCCAACCTGCTCTAATGAGAAACAAATCATATGCTATTACTCCCTCCATCCCAAAATATAAGGCGTCTAATGATTAGTCAAAAGTCAAGATTTTTTAAGTTTGACCAAATTTATTATACCCAAAAATATGAACATTTTACAATACCAAAGAAAAATATCAAGAGGTTCACCATAAGAAATAGATATATTTTTCCTAAATATTTGGTCAAAGTTAGTAAGATTTGACTTTTGACTAATCCTTAGGCGCCTTATATTTTGGGAAGGAGGGAGTATAAGGTAGGATAATCTAGTAAGTCTGCGAATAACAAGACATGCCTCTGTTTTTTAACAAACTGTAATGAAAAATATTGGAAATCTCAAATTTTCCTCACACATTTACTCTCTCGGCTCTGCACATCTCATCACTCAAGGAGCGAAAGTGGTGCTGATAAAGTCCAATGTATACAGTTAACCAGAGAGGATACACTAATAAGTAGCTTGGTGAAAGAAAATTCTAATAATTAAAGTTACTTCAAAGTTCAACACTTTCTATGTTGTCGGACGATTCAAAGGTTTCATCATTGAGTTAAACAAGTTATAAGGATGGAGTCAAAAGGAAAAAAGGACATGTTTCCGCTACTATAAAAGGAAAAAAGTAGGAAATAAGGGTGGAGTCAAAAGGACATGCCTGAAAAATGACTGATGTAAAGCTGATTTAGTTAACTCATGATTTCACAACATATTTCCAACTTGAATGCATTAGAACTAATTCTTGGCTGATGCTTTCCAGATACTGCATTCAAAGGTCCAAATATAGTGACCATAGTGACCCAACATATTTTTCCTGGGAGGTTTTCTTCGAGCCATTTTGAGTTCATCGAACAAATATGACTATCCCACCACGACGAGTACTTGCACGTTGGATTGTTTAGCGACATCCTTGCAATAAAATCCATCAAAGAGAGCACAATACAATAGCCCTCTCTGGATTCTTAAGACAACATGTCACAGAATTCGATAAGAAATCATCCTACATGAAGATATATTGCAGGTGAACTACATGTGGAACATGAAGAACGAATGAAAATTAGCATCTTATATATGCAAAAAATTCACACAGAGGTAGAACTGAAATCAAGACAAGTAAAAAAAAGATGGGTCAAATTATACCGTATGAAACCAAGAAAAATTCTATAGATGAGAGTTGCAGTAGAAGGTGAAGATGACTATATTATCCTATATAGAGACATCTCAAAAATAAAGAGCCTAAGAGTAGCACACACAACGGTCAAAATTAAAATTAGGTAAACCATAATACATTAAGATGATTCTGAATAATTAGCTCTCTGAACCGATCAGGTTATATTCTTTATGTAACTATAGGGGAAGGCTCATTAATAAGATTGTTAATTTTGTTGCTTGAGAGGCGGTGTAAAATCAGAGGCACCCACAGCAGCTACTACAACCAAATCTGCAGAAGATTTCTCCAAGATTGAAACATCAAGTCCCCAAGTTCAGCGGAGACTGTTAAACAATTTAAGCATTTTCACACAACAATCAAAGCAATGTCTACAAAAAAGAATGCGTAAGAAAAATATTTAATAAAAGGGAAGGGGCATGAAAGTTACCAGAACATTGCTACAGAACAAGGGCAGAAGAGGCGAAACAAAAGTAGAACAGAGACTTGAAGAAGAAGATGAAGAACAAGAACAATCAGAAGTCTGACCTCAAGAATGGCTAGAATGTTACAGTGCAGCGCAATGGTAGAGTTGGATGGACAGACATTAATGTGACTTGCATTTAGCTTTGGCTTAAGGACTTGATTGCTGTGCCATGTGCACTATTGCTTGCAGTTTGCGGAAGCATACGAAAAAGAAGATTCAGATAAGGATTTTGTAAATAGCATATCTGACTTGTCATGGCTGTATAAGATATTCAGTTGTTGCATCACACGTACCTTGGGAGTTGAAATAGGCGAGATCAGAATTAGATGACATGGTTGTCGCATCTTATCAGAAAATGGTTCAAGCTTTAAGATAAAGACAAAGACAAATCAATACATAGTGCCCCGCGACTTCATACATGTAAGTAAACGAACAAATTATACCAAAGAGAAAACCGCACACACCTGCCATGAGACAAACATGTACCAGCAGAGCAATAACCAGCTACTAAATTCTTGGCCGCCTGGTGGAGCCATGGAGGTAGCCCTCCATTTGGTTGAACGTGAAGGAGATTGGTAGTATGGAGGGAAAACAGAATAGATGCAATGCATGGAATGCTAACATATCAGTTGCTTCAGGGCTTCAGGATGATACCTATTTTAGTTTCAGAAAATGTTTCACTCAAGCAGTAAACTACTATTGTGTATTTAGTAAAATGGATAAATGTTTTTGTATAATCCTATATGATTGGGAGATCACTAAACCTAAATTGAACCTAACACAGTCTAGTAAATACACAATAGTATTCCACTCTCCAAAGCTGGGAGAAAGTACACCAAATCTTTTTAGGTATAGATAACTATGTTTTTTTACTACAAATATATTTATTACCTAGCTTGTCGATGGTACTAAGTCTTACAGAAAACTAATTATCATAAAGATATAATATGATGATTTTTTATTACAAATTAAGTTATTTCCAAATGGTGCATGGTGTCTCTTAATTTATCTGGCTCATTTCCTATGAATGGTCGAGACCATGAATCCATGATCCTCACCCAGTCTTAGATACTTACCAATGGGAGTGGCCACGCGAGATAAAAAAATAAATGCCAGCCTCAGATGGCCCTCAAGAATCAGTAAGTAAAGCACCCGGAATGTGATAGTTAGAATAACTTAATGGACATAGCATTAAGGAATTATTGAAGGAAACATGCACAGAATCGAAGTTCTAAAGCAGTTGTTTGAACTTACATGGACAATTATAGTTGCTAGAGGCAATGTACGCAATCATCTTGCGGCTTCTTGTACCAGCATCATGGACAACTTGGCAAACTCATCATTCATCATTGCCACATCAACACCTGTGGAGCACACCTGAAAGTACAGAAAGTATAGCATGTCAGTGATACTACCAGCGGGAAATTTGGACTGCAATGAACTGATCATCACACCTCAAATACAACTTGTGATACCTGTGTTTCTGTATCTTGTGCAATAACAGCTTGAGCTGGACATCTACCCTCTCAAACCGATTTGTGGCAATCGTAGTGTAAAAATCTATCCCCACTTGTATGGATAAAATAGAAAAAATCAGTTTGTAGAGTCTCAATATAGAATAGAAATAGAAGCATCGATAATCTATGTTTTCTTTCATGTGTACACTATTCCCAACAAAGTGGCCACGAGACTGCATCCCCGTCCTATGAAGAATACATTGGGAGTGCAGATAAGGGTATAACTTTACAACCTTGCATCACAATGGTGCTTAGGATGTGGTCAATTGTCAACAACAAAAAATAGAACTAAATTTCTTTATTAGTGTCTGTCTATCATAATTATTATCTCTTTTCCGCTTCTGTCAAAACTACTCACTAACTGGCACACTCCACACCCCAACGAAATAAATTATATACCCACTTATTATTTGATCTTCTCAGTGTTTCTTTCAAATCCTAGGATTATTTCTCCTTAGAAAGAGAAACTCACACTTAAACACATTATCAATAGCAGCAGCATAGCTATACAGGTAAAAAATAAAATAGATATCCATCATGCTACCTTGTTGAAGGAAACAGCTGACGCTGGAGTTGGGAGGAACCACAACAAGCACTTTATTGATGAACCCGGTAGTACTGCTTGGTATGGGTAGCATAACTTGACAAACTGGTAAATCACCAGCTTCGTAATCAAACTCTATTGAAGAATCAACAGTTTCTCTGACAAGGATGGAGGGGCTGCTGTCTTATTATAGATAACAACTCACATCTGTAATATGTATTGGAAGATGTCAAGTAGTCAGATTTTTAAATATCTAGTAGTGTTCAGTTATGAAGAACTCGATAAAAATTGTCCATGTACATGTCACCGTGATGGTTACTGAGCTTAAGGCATTTCAACATGTTCGTTAGCAGAAAAATCAGCTAGTGACACTCCAATTTAACAATTAGAGTATCACATAACTGAATTTTCATACATTTATGTTCGTCTGATCAAACAAGAGTCATATTGAAGTTGTACTCTAAGTTTGACAAATTCTCCATCAATATTTTATAATTAGACATTTTTCTACAGCTGAATTCTAGACCGGTAGATACCGAACAATTGCTTCAATATGCACATTTTCTTTCCAACAAAAAAGCACACTTTTTTCTGAAGATTCATCATTATCATATACTCCCTCTAACCCATATTAGTTTGACTCAAATTTGTCTAAATTTGTGTGAATCTAGATACTAATTAGTATATAGGTTCATACAATTTTTGACAAATCCAAGTCAATTAATATGGGTCAGAGGGAGTAATATATATTGTGTGGATCCAAATCCTTGTAGAATGCAGACAAGGCCCTTGATATACTCGTAACATGGAAGGTATACCTGTATATAGGGGCAATGACCGTGTTGGCTGTTGGAGGCCATGGCCAGTCACCTCTCGTCTCCATCGATCATGGGCATACCAAACTGTGCAGCAAAGAAGAAATCTCTCCGAGCTTCATGATGTGACCATGGAGGCGGCCTCCTTCGCGAGCGCCAAGGCAAACCATGGATCAGCTCCCTCCTAGCCACGCCGTGAGGAAGGGGGTTTCTGAACCTGCAGATGCTCAATCCTCTCCTCTCACCCATCCCTAATCCGTCGGCGCCATCAGTCTGGGACAAGAAAAGGGGATCAGGCCATCACGCGCACGTCGTGACCATCCATGGTTCGGAATCCCCATCTGGGCGGACCGACAGAGGTGGGGCGGTGGACGTAATACCGGCAGAGCTAGATGTGACGGGGGAATGGGATAGGATGGTGGGGCTGGAGAGGACGCGTGGGGTTGGGTTTTTGAGCGGCGGCGACTGGTGAGACATGAGCGGGGACTCCGCGAGCATGGACTCCGCCAGCGTTTCCTGTTTGCCTAAGACCGGACTGCGACTGGTTTTGGTGGCGAGCGAGAGGAGAAGGGGATTCGTGACGACGAGAAGGAAAAGAGGCCCACACGTCGCATGGTGGACGAAACGCGAGACGGAGTGCGCGAGCGGCAGAAAACGGAACCATGACTGTAGAGATGGGTGGAGGGAAACCGTATCGTAGTCCGATGTGAAAGAAATCATCGGACCGATCGAGCGCCGTCCATCTAATCTCCGCCAAAAGGGTCCTTACTTGTTCCAATTTTCTTTCATTAACTGCATGCAACCCATAATCACAAAACAATAATGCTACATTTACGGACAAACTGTTACGGGCATGAACTTACGGGATGACATGCCAATCAGGTACTGGCTACGGGAGGTTTGCCTGGAACTGCCGCACTTCACTCTTTCAATGATTGTCTTCCACATGTTTTCGTAACAAAATTCCGTAGCAGTTTGCCCGTAGGTATAGCATTATTGCAAACACAAAATTTATAGACGCTTCCTGATTTCGCCTCGCCTCCCAAAACTCCTCACCAAAATCGAGAGCAAATTGCAGGCAACACCAATTGTTAGGGGAAGTCGTTGCACAGAACCACCACGATAGAATTTTTTTGCAGGAAACACCACTTTTCCCTGTAATTGTTGCACAGAACCCAGATACCGTGCTTAAAGAAGCTTTTAACACTGAACTAATCCTGTTTGGTCCACCGTCAGTACCTGCATGGCATCCAGAGTGGAATGCGCGTTGTTCTCACCTTCTCCAAAATTCATTCAGTTCACGCCGGCGACTGCGTGGTTTCTGTCCCATGCGGCCTCGAGCACGCTGCCACTCTTACGCCATAGTATCTAAAAGCTCTGGCTCGCCTCGCTGAACCTCCCAACGAAGGAGGAATCGACTCAAGGAGCTCCAGGCCGTCGTCCCCATCGCCTTCTTCTTCAGCCCTGGTAGATGGCCGTCGTCGCGTGATCTTCTGCTCCAGCATGTCCCCGTCCTGCGCCGCGCGTGCCCGCGCAAGGTTCAGGTCGAGCAAGACACGCTCCTCTTCTGTGCTGGTGGGAGGAGAGACCAGCGGCGTAGCCTTCTTGAAAATTGCTCACAGGTTCCGCCTCTCTAGTCTACAACAGCTTGCCTGTGTGCCCATGCCTGCGGCTATCGCATGTGTGAGCTCTCCTCTAAGCTACGCTGCTAGCTCTCCCCTGAACAGCGCCAGGTCGCCGCTCGCTCCAAAGCCTCCGCGCATCAGCTCACCCCCGGGCCGTAGCTAGCTGCCACATCTCCTTGTTATCCTTAAACTTAAACTCGTAGACAAAAGCTAAATCAAACCCTCAACTTTCAGTCCCTAAAATTGGCACTCTGAACTTACCCATCCTGGTCTATTTTAAACAGGGACGGGCCCATTTCAATTCAAGGGTATTCAAGTGAATACCCATAGTTTCTTGACAAAAAACCAATGATATGCAGTGTACATACGTGTGTACGTATGGAAAAGGGAAAATAAAAGAGGAGACAGAGTATTCAGCGGTTCTGTCCGAGAGCCCACTTCCTCCTCCCTCCTCTACGTGGCCCAACTAGCCCATTAGCTCTATTGCGGGAGCGTGCGACAGGCCAGCAACGACAGATCGATGGAGCCGCACTTCCCAAATTCTGGATCGGTCATCAGTTGCCAATCTACGCAGGGCTGAACGAGCCCTAGAGAGGCGACAACAACGCGAGACAACCAACGACGGAGTGCCTGAGTCCGGGGATCTCGGTGCCGGCGCAGTGGCGCAGCACACCACGACGACTGTGTCTCGTTTCACGGCTCCGCTTCTCCGAACCTCATACCTCATCATCTATGCAAGAAGTTTGCGACCGCCTTGATTTTTTTCGTTGCCAACCGCTGCTACTCCTCCCTTCCGCAATCCAACAGTTTCAGTGGTAGTAGAGGATTGAGGCAATGTAGTCTATAGAAATTTAGAAAAAATCTGACAGAATTTCTCCGAAATTCAGAATAACTAAAAGATATTTTTGTTTTGTTTACTCATATTGCATAGGTTGTTTTTTGTCCGAAACATGAGGATTGAGGCAATGTAGTCTATAGAAATGGAGAAAAAAATACTAAACTTGTATCATCAAACTCTAAGCTAACAAAAACTTTTCTAAATAAAAATATGAAAGCATGCATGTGTGTATGCATTCCAATTTTGATTTCTTTTGAACCACCTTGTTTGTGTGTTTCTTTGTTTGTAAATAGATTCTTAGGTGAAATAAACATCATCTAAACATTTCCCAAACTTTTCCCAAAGACAAATAAATCAAAACAAATAAAATAAGGGAATGGTCATTTTGACCAATTTAACTCCCATGCCTACTTTGGTTGTCCCAAACTTTCGGAACTTAACAGAAACTTGTTTGGATCTTTGCACCCCTTGATTGTACTCATGACAAAGTATCAAGGCCCACTTTGTGATCATCCAGAAACTTTCAAATGCATAGTTTAAATGATAGTTCAAAATTGAATCTTTATCATATGAGAAGATCCCACTTTTTCAAAAACCACTCAAACAAGCTCAACTTTCAAAACCCAAGCATCTGCAGACTCACCAGCACCAACCTAGCACACCCACCAAAAATCTTTTCAAAATTCAAAATTTGAATTCTCGCGGCCATTTCATCAAACACTTTGCAGACACAAATCATCAAAATCTTAAATACTATTATGAGCAGTGATTGAAGCCTAACTTGACCCCTCTCTAGCTCACAACCATCTCAGTAGATCATCTAGCAAGTTAAACCAAGCACTAGCCTCACTGTAAGCTGGGCAATGACATCAATGGTGAACAGCCGAAGCTCACCATGCCACCCCAGTGGAGAAAGCAAGCTAGAAGGAGATTTAGCCGTGCCAACCTTATTTGGGAGGCAGCCCACCGTCCACCGCCACTCCCTGTCCCAGCCGCGAGTGTTGCCAAACCCTGGAGTACACGCACGGACCGCGCCCAGCTCGCCAACAACCATGACGAGCATGCGCTAGAGCGCCACGCTCGACCGACGCCCACAGACCGCGCGCCGCCCTCGCCGCGTGCATACATGATCGCCACCAACCCAGGAGACCGCCAGACATCCCCGTTCGCCGCCCCATGCCGCACAGCCACCGCTCGCCGTCGAAGACGCCGCCTCTGCCGCGCAGAGCATCGCACGTTCCAGACCAAACCGCACCGCCCCTACAAGCGCATTAAAGCCGTAGAGCATCGCCAGGAGACCACCAAGCGATCGCCACCGCCGGCCATGCCTCTAGCCGCCCGTAGCCATGTCGCCACCGTCGCCTGCCCATGCCGTTCGGTCTCGCCGTCGCGACTATAAATAGAGGCCACCCCCAGCCGAATTGAGAACACCATCTCACTCCCCTCTCCTCACTGATCGTGCCACCCCTTTCCCGAAGCAAGGCGAGCAGCACTTCGCCGGAATTTCGCCGGAGTCTGCCGCCTCTGGAGAAGAAGGGAGTCAGCGATTGGAGCCGCCCCAGGAGAAGCTGCCGGTACCAGGAGGTTCGCCGTCGTCGACTTCATCGTTCGCCCGCCTCGCCGACCCTCGCCTGAGCCCCGGTGAGCCCCCAACGACCCCTACCTGCCGCGCTAGGTTTCTGTCTCGCCGGCATTGCCCAACGTCGACGATGACCCTTAGCCGTTGGATTAGAACCAGATCGAACGCACCACATCGCCCCATACCGCTTCGCACCCTCTATCTCACTGACGCGTGGGGACAGCGACTTAACCAGCCCGTGTAAGCGCTGTGCTTAGCAGGCCGGCCCAGTATCGCTTCCCGCGCAGCCCAGTTATTTGAATTTAACCTTTTTCATTTTATTTCAAACACACTTCTGTACCCAGTTTCAAAAATCAACCCAGGTCGATTCAGTGAACCAAATTGAATGAAACCAATTTTGTTAGAAATGTTTGGGAATGCTGAATCCAAGCCCGTTGGATTCAAGTCATTTGGATGTGTAGATCATCCATGGTAAAAATAACAAGGCAGAAGCTTTTCCGCATTCAAACATTTTTCAAATTTAAACCATAATAGCTTTTGAGTCGATTCCAACTCTCAAAAATCACATTTAACCATACCTTTCAGAATATATAAAAATATATAGGTTTACTTAAAGAAATAATGACCAAGTAATAAAAGAATGCCACATAGGCATTTCTAGCCACTTTAGTTAATTAAAATAAAAGGGTAAAACCTTATTAAATTGTGACACCACTTTAAATCACATTCCCATGGACTAAATATGTGGTGATGACATGTGTCAACATGATCCCATGTTTGGTTTGGCGAATATTAAATCTTAAGTAGTTTTTCAATGAGTAGAAATTACTTTTCTAAAAAAAAGGAATTAAACCAAGCTTTAATCTTGTAATGTTAGTGATGATGCTAGATCATCTATAGGACCCTTTTGTTTGATGATTGCAAGTAGTTAAGTATTGTTTGGTGATTGTGTACCTCGTATTTATTCATAGACGCTAGTACCGACCAAGGATACGAGGAGGAAGGAGTATACTACGAAGAAGAAGCCGAGGAGAAATTCAACCACTGCTCTGCTTAAGTCAAGCTAACACTTGCAATTATGAAAGTTAAATAACCTATGCAATGCACTAAGCATGCTTGGTTAGACATATTTGATGATACCAAATCCTAGTTTTACTTGCAAGCTTTTCTACATTATTTCTTTATCAAAGCTATTACTTAGAGTTTACTTAAGTGATTTGTAGATACTAGAAAGATAATTGAAGGTTGCATAAAGAGCATAAAATTTGGCCTAAGCTAGATAATCTTTATGTCATCCTAAGGCATGAGATTGAACTTAGTTGAAACTCCACTAGTTTACCACCCCTCATTAGTACTCACTTCCACTTGTAGATGCTAGTGCTAAGCATAAAACTTGATCAAATTTAGATGGGAATACTTGGTGAAAATGGTTATGAAAACCTTAGAATGATGGATCATTCTACTGAGATGTTTTGACATATGTTTCCGAACACCAGATGATTTTGGTGATGAAAATGTTGAGGCATGAGCCTTAGCCCTTTATAAAACTGATGGTTGTCTGGATGCGATACCATTCCAATTTTATCGTACAACCACAATACCCGAAGATTGGGTAGGGATTGACTGGAAACTTATATACCTTAGTATTAGTTCCCTCACGGCCAAGGTCTGAGCTGAGGCTACCTTGTGAAGATTGTCCACCTGTGTAGTACCCAAGATGACAGTTGGTCATGGTTGGGAGGCCAAACTCACATGAGAGGTGCTTATACTAGGGCGTGTAATTGAAAGGTTAGGATTGATTATCCGCATACTGAGTATGGTGAATTTAGGATTTGTTCCTGACGGATGTATCGAATGTTGTGGTGAAAGTGTACAATCTCTGCAGAGTGTCAAACTATTCGAATAGCCGCGTCCGCGGTTATGGACAGTTGGAGTGGCCATACTGTTCCCCCGTCAGATGTTTTCAAAAGACTTGTGAAATGAATTGAGACTTTGACTTGACTACAACAGGGTTGTGATATGAAATACAAGTTTCCTACTTAGGAGTTATAAAATTTTTGACTAGCTTCTCTTGCTTCTCAGCTTAGTAGAGATAAATCTGGCTTTTGCAAAACAACCCTAGAGCCTAGTGTCCTATTATCAAAAACCCCTTTCACTTGTTAGTATTAGTTTGCGAGTACTTAAAGAGTACTCATGGCTTTGTCCCTGGCTATTCCCATGATCAGACTATGAAGAGGAGTACCTAGAGGATGGACCCCAGGAAGGTTACGACAACTAGGATCATCTCCCATCGTCAGCATTGCCTGTGACCTCGAAGATGGAGCTTCACCTACGCTACCGTTATTATTACGTATTCCGCTGCTTGAAGTTGTATTAAGAACTGGATCATGAGATCCCTATTTGTGTAAGACCTTATGTATGGTTTGTAATGGATGATGTACTGTGGTATCCAATCCTGTTATGTCTCGCAAAAATGGTAATCCTGGGATTGCGATGTATGGCATAACAGGCATCTGGGATTAAAAATCCGGGTATTGACACGATCAAAACCGGTACTACCGGACCGTCCAGAAAAATACCCCAACGGCCATATCTTGTCTAGCCCTATATAAGTCTTTTGTCCATTTTCATTTAGGGTTACTTCTTCCTCCTCCTTTTGTCTAAGCTTTGCCCCTATTTGCCTTACTCCTTGAGCTTGATTTCTACTCACCCCTCCATTGATTCTTGCATATATTTGAGGGGTAGTTGGAGGTGATCTAGATCTACGTTTTGACCTAACCGATTTATCTCTTTGTAAGTGTATCTTTGGGGATCTAGATTTTGGGGGATTTTGTGTCTCTCTTTGATTCCTACTCTCTTGTTCCCCCAATAGCTTTAGTAGCTTTGTTGGAACTTGAGAGTGAGGGATTTGAGCATCTTTGTGGTGTTCGTGCCATTTTCATTTGGTGCATCGGTTTGAGTTCTCCTCGGAGGATTTGGTTTGAATTGCTCATTGGAGCTTGTCCCTCTTGGGTTCTTGGAACCCTAGACGGTTTTGTGGCCTTGGTGGCATTGTGGCCTTGGTGGCATTTGTTGTGGCCTTTTGTGGCATTTGTTGGGAGCCTCCAATTTAGTTGTGGAGAAGTGACCCAACCTTGTGAGAGGTCCCGGTTGCCACCGACAAGTGCACCGATAGTGGAAGCGTGAATCGATCTCATTGGGGTGAGATTCACCGGAGAATAAGGGAGGCCTTTTGTGGCGTTGGTGGTTTGATACCACCCCCTCTCCAAACGAGACGTACTCCATGTTGGGAGGAACTCGGTAAAATATCGGTGTCCCCGCGTGCCTCGGTTATCTCTATACCCGAGCTCTTTACTTATGCACTTTACATTGTGATAGCCTTCGTGCTTGAAGTAATATATATCTTGCTATCACTTTGTTGCTTGTATTGCTTAGCATAAGTTGTTGGTGCACATAGGTGAACCTTAGTTGTTCTAGGTTGTGCTTAACAAAGTAAACACTAGTTTTATTCCGTCTTTATTGAGCCACTCTAGGAAAAGTTTTAATCGCCTATTCACCCCCCCTCTAGGCGACATCCGTATCCTTTCAAAGACCAAACTCACTACTAATATCACGGAAGTCATTAGTTCCCATAAAAGATTTAATGCATTCATAATCATAGTTTATACCCGACTTTCTTCCTTTGTCATTCTCCCAAGCTTCAGTGTCTTGAATACGGTCTAGTAGATCCCATTTAGCTTCTTCCTTCATACGTGTGAATGATCCAGCACAAGAAGCATGTAGTAAATCTTTATCATGAAGAGAAAGCCTAGCATAAAAGTTATTGATAATAATATTGTTAGGAAGTTCATGAATAGGATATTTAAGCATTAATAACTTTAATCTCCCCCAAGCTTGAGCTGTACTCTCTCCATCACGAGGCCAAAAGTTATAAATCGGATTTTTATCCTTACGAGTCTCACTGGGAGGATAGAATTTAGAATAAAAGAGAGATTCCATTTCCTCCCATTCCATGGATTGTCCATTCTTCAGCAGCTTATACCATTCTTCAGCTCTCCCTTTCAAGGATATAGAGAGTAACTTCTTCTTCACCTGTTCAGTTGTGATACCTGCACACTTAAACAACCCGCATAATTCATGGATAAAGAGCAAATGATCACCAGGATGGACAGTTCCATCCCCAAAATAATAATTATCCATAACACGATCAACAATACCTGTAGGTATCTTAAAAGGATCTATCTCAACAGGCGGTGGTTCATCTACTACCCTAACAGTGGTAGTAGTTTTCCCAAAAATAAAACCAAGTGGGTTATCCATATTGGGAACAAATTAACAAACAGAAATAAAGAGCAATACTCACAGTAGAACTTTCCTTTACCAGTTCCACTCTTCAATAGAGCATCACTCCCCGGCAACGGCGCCATAAAATAGTCTTGATTACCCACAAGTATAGGGGGTGTATTGTAGTACTTTCGATAAGTAGGAGTGTCGATCCCAACGAGGAGCAAAAGGTGTTGACTAGTGGTATGGAGCAGGAAATCTCTGTAAATACTTAGCAAACAGATTTTTAGGGGTTTTTTGATAAAACAACAAAACAAAGTGCAAGTAATAAAGACAACGAACAACTGCAGCAAGTGGCCCAATCCTTTCTTAGCAAAGGACAAGCCGGTGGAAATACTTATAAGGACCAAACGTTCTCGAGGACACATGGGAATTCTGTCAAGTGCTTTCGCTTCAAATAGCTAAGTACTATTCTTTGATGTTGTAAGTGTTGTGTAGGTGAACCTGTGCTAATGTACCGACCTTACTTGGACTAATACATACTTGTGATTAAACCCCCTGTAAGCATCCACAACTACAGGAAAGTAATTAAGATATAAACCTAACCACAGTCTTAAATTCTGAGATCCTACGCTCCCTTATGCAATGGCGTCCTAACGGGGGTTCAAGTTTCTGTCACTTCGGTAATCCCACAATTAGTATCCAAATACACAATGCATTCCCCTAGGCCCATAAATGGGGAAGTATCATGTAGTCAACGTTCACATGACACCACTAGAAGAATAGCACCACAACTTAAATAATAAACCATTGAATAATAACTCAACACAAATCCACTACTAACAACATGACTTCTCCCATGTCCTCAAGAACTAGACGAACTACTCACAAGACATCATATGGATCAAGATCAAAGATGATATGGTGATGGATAAAAATCTGAACATAAACAATAATCCAATGGTTCCACTCACAAGCATCAACTACAATAGTAATTAACACCGGGAAAGTTTCCCCTAAGAACTAATGCAAGATCCAACACAATTGTTACAGCGGGACGGAGTGGTGATGATGGTGTTGGTGGAGATGATGGTGTGGATGATGATGATGATCCCGATGAAGTCTAGATTGATGACGATGTTGATGGCGACGATCTCCCCTCTCCGGGAAGGAATTTCCCTGGCAGAAATCTGTCTGTCGGAGAGCTCTTTCTCTCTCGGTGTTTTCTGCCCCGCAGAGGCGGCGGAAATCTTTCTGTGGTCGCTCTCTGGTACTAGGGTTCCTTGTGGAAGATATAGGCGATAGGGCAGAGTTGGGAGCCGGCTAGGTGGGCCACACCTGCCCTAGGCGCGGGGCAAGGTGGGCCCGTGCATAGGAGGGTGTGGGCCCCCTGTGGCCCGGCTATGCCTCCCCTTCTGGCTTCCTCTGTCTTCTGGGAAATTATAATTTTCCAATATTTTCTGGTATTTTTCTGATCTTCACGAAATTGCATCAAAACACCTATTTTTCCATCAGAAACCTACCTCCGGCAGTCCATCCTCCAAGAATCATCCAACATGCAAAAATAGAGGAAAAGACATAATTAACACCTCATAATAAGACAAATATCAATGAATAGAGGCAAATTATGATATAGAATGGTGATGCAAATTAGATGTATCAGTCATATCCTATCTATCCCGACAACTGAAGTAATACGAGCAAAATTACCCTACCCATGACCTAGAACTAGCAGCCGTAGTTTTAGCCTTTAATACATGGCGGCATTACCTCATGGGTAACCGTTGTGAGATTTATTCGGATCACAAGAGCCTGAAGTATATCTTCACCCAGAGGAGCTAAATATGAGGCAAAGGAGATGGATAGAGCTAATCAAGGACTATGACCTTGACATTCATTATCACCCCGGCAAAGCCAATGTGGTAGTAGATGCTCTTAGCAGATTGCCGTGTCGATTGAACACCATGATTCTGAAGGAGCAACCAAGTTTGCACAAGGAGTTGGAAGATTTCAGAATGGAACTAGTAAGTGAAGGATTTTTGGCTAGCATAGAACTTCAACCCACTTTGATCAGTCAGATCAAGGAGGCGCAGAAAGGAAATGCTAGTATCGACGGAATCAAATGTCGTATCGGTACATGGAAGGTACCCAGATTCACCAAGGATGAAGAAGGAGTTTTGTGGTACAAAGGACGTATCTGTGTACCAGCAGATTCATAGTTGAAGCAAGCTATTTTGAAAGAAGCCCATGATACTCTTTATTCTATTCACCCCAGAGGAACGAAGATGTATCAGGATTTGAAGGAGCAATTTTGGTGGCATAAGATGAAGAGAGAAATCGGAAGCTACATAGCCAAATGTGATATTTGTCAGAGAGTCAAGGTGGGACATCAGAGACCCGCAGGACTTTTGCAACCATTGCAGATTCTAGAATGGAAATGGGCTTCTGTAGGAATGGATTTTATCACCGGTTTGCCTACATCTAGTAGGGGAAATGACTCTATTTGGGTCATAGTGGATAGACTGTCCAAAGTCGCTCATTTCTTACCAGTCAATACCACTTATGAAAGTTCGAAGCTAGCAGAGTTGTACATTGCTAGGATAGTCAGTTTGCATGGAGTCCCCAAGAACATTGTGTCGGATCGAGGAACCCAGTTTACCTCTAGATTTTGGAAGAAAGTCCAAGAAGGATTAGGAACAAGACTATATTTCAGCACAGCTTATCACCCTCAGACTGATGGACAAACGGAGCGAGTAAACTAGATACTCGAAGATATGTTGAGAGCTTGTGTGTTGGAATATGGATCAAAATGGGAAGACTGTCTGCCTTTTGCAGAATTCTCATACAACAACAGCTACCAAGCCAGTTTGCAAATTTCCCCATTTGAATTCATGTATGGAAGAAAGTGCCATACCCCGTTGAATTGGTCGGAAGTAGGAGAGAGTTAGATTTTTGGACCTGACATCCTACAAGAAGTCGAAGAGAAAGTTCACAAGATTCATGAGTACCTTAATACCGCCCAATCCAGACAGAAGAGTTATGCCAACAAGAGACGTCGAGACCTAGCCGGAGATTTTGTGTATCTGAAAGTATCACCCTTGAAAGGAATGCAACGTTTCCAACTCAAAGGAAAGTTATCCCCCGGATATATCGGACCCTTCAAGATTTTGAATCACGGAGGAGAAGTATCATATCAACTGGAACTGCCGGAGGAAATGTCAGCCGTGCATAATGTGTTTCATATCTCGTTACTCCACAAATGCCTAGATGTCCCGGAGAAGACCGAAGTTTTCAAGAATATTTATCATAGAACCATAGAGCTCAATGAGGACCTAACATATCCTGAATTACCAATTCGTATTTTGGAAGAAGCTTTCAGGACCACTAGAACCCGGAGTATCAAGTTTCTCAAGATCCAGTGGAGTAACCACACTATAGAAGAAGCTACCTGGGAACTAGAAGATTACATTAGGACTGAGTTTCTAGATCTCTTTAAATCCTAGTTTTCTTTTTCTCAAATCTCGGGACGAGATTTTGTTTAAGGCGGGAAGGTTTTTGATGTCTACGCACTTCTATTCTTGTAGACAGTTGTTGGGCCTCCAAGTGCAGAGGTTTGTAGAACAACAAGTTTCCCTTAAGTGGATTATGCAAGGTTTATTGAACTCAGGAAGGAAGTGGTCAAAGGTATTCCCTCTCAAGCAATCATGCAATCAAGATACAAGAAGTCTCTTGTGTCCCCAACACACCCAATACACTTGTCAGGTGTATAGGTGCACTAGTTCGGCGAATAGATAGTGAAATACAAGTGGTAACGGTGCCAGAAAATAGCTTGATGGTGAGGTAAAGACTAAAGGCAACAATAAGGAAGCAAGCAAACATGCAACAGATCTAGTAGCAAACGGTATTTCAATGCTTAGAAACAAGGCCTGGGGATCATACTTTCACTAGTGAACACTCTCTCATATACATATCCTCTCTTCATGATACTACTCTTAACTACTCTCTGGTTGGACACTCTAATCATCGGTAGGGCTATAACAACACTCCTCAAAGTCCGCCTTCCCCAATCTAGATAACCCCACACTGTCACCTTGAACGCTAGATGGTTCCAACAAACACCACAATTTCATAGAGACATCCAACTCCAAATATAACTCATAACAAATATTCAATCTAGCCAAAGTGCCACACACGGTGTGCACGCTGTCACTTTCACACACGTGGGGAAAAGCATAGATCTATTAAATCACAAAGAGAATTTATGTAGACTCAAGCCTAAGTGCCACCATGGCGTGCACGCTGTCACTTTCACACACATGGGGAGATCAGAGATCTAATGAAGCACTTGAGTAGCAAGATAGATCTACTTGATTACAAAGCTCATGACCACAAGATCATGCATAGAGAGAGAGAGATGAACACATAGCTACCGGTAGATCCCTTATCCTCGAATGAGAACTACTCCCTCCTCATCATGGGAATCGGCAACGGTGATGAAGATGGCGATGGAGATCGATGGAGATGGCTCCAGGGGCACTTCCCCGTCCCGGCAGGGTGCCGGAACAGAGACTTTCTATCCCTCGAATCTCCCTTTCGGTGGTGGCGGTGCTACGGAGGTTTTTGTGGATTTCTTCTCGATTGTTTAGGGTTTTTGGGTCGGAGGCTTCTTATAGGCGCAAGAATCAAGGTCGGTGGGGTCCAGGGGGCCCACAACCCCTCCAGGCGCCTCCCGGGTTTGCCCGTGCCTAGGGGTTTTTGGCCACCTTGTGCCCCCCTCTGGCTTTGCTTCGTGGTTCCGTGTTGCTCCGGAAAAAATAATAACTTTGGCTTTTGTCCCGTCCAATTCCTAGAATATTGATTTTCTGTCTTTCTGGAACCAAAAATAGAAGAAACCAGGCAACTGGCACTATGGCAACTTGTTAATAGGTTAGTTCCAGAAAAGATATAAAAACACCTCAAAGTGTAGACAAAGCAAAGCAAAGTAGATACAAAATAAGCATGGAGCATAAAAAATTATAGATACGTTTCCGACGTATCAAGCATCCCCAAGCTTAACTCCTGCTCGTCCTCGAGTAGGTAAGTGATAATAGAATAATTTTTGAGGTGACATCCACCTTCACAATAAAGATCAAACCATTTGCAAGCATGGAAAGCTGGGATCAGAGAACTCTAAACATGTGCATGAAAGATGAAGTTCTAACAATAGGAAAAATTAACTATGCATGCAACATGAAAGTCTACAAACAAAGATCATGAATAACATGCATTGAAAAACGTTTGTTTGTTTCACATACAAAAAACATGGCATAGTGACAATCAGCTTGTCCCTCATAGAGTATCAAATAGATGCATAGGACACCTTCAAAGTTTACAAGGGTGACTAGAAACAAATAGCACAAGAACAAGTAATATCACAATATGCATCAATTAATAAGCTTTGGAACACTGCACATAGAATGACAACTATGCTCTCTTAATGGTGCCTAAAGGTAGAAGGTGAAGACTCAATAGTGGTGGAAGAAAGGCCTTTTATAAAGGAAGCGGAGATTTCAAGTTTCAAAAAGAGCTTCCAAAAATTATGGTACTTGTTAGCTTTCAGCCCTCATTGCCCCTATCATAAGAATCTTGAAGTGATTAAGGTTAAAGTGACAAAGATGGAGTATATGCTTGACGAAGTATAAGTTGGTAGTCTCAAGTCCCTTGAATACGAGGGCCACACCTCATGCATACTCAACTTTGGGTCTAGGTAAGTTCTTGTCATTGTAAGTATTTGCATATCATTGAGAACCGCCAACGGGGTACCCCTTGCACATGGTACAGGAGCTTTCCCATAACCAAAGTGACAAGGCAAGCAGACAATGAGCATCTCAACAATCTTACCATATGCATAGCTTTTTATTGGGGATGCTTCATAGATAGCGCATTATGGTGATGCTGCAAGTTTCCACCATGATTAGGCATGGCTTAGGCTAGCGGCCCAGGCGTTTCTCTAACACATGATACAAACTCCATGGACTTACAAGTTCCCTCTTTATTTCACACCGGTGACATCCATAGACAAAAGAGCATGATATCAACTGAGTACAAAGTACAAGTGCAATGTTGAAAACATTCCCCGTGACAGCATGGTTCTGCTAATTCCAACTTATAAGTTCAAGCATATACAACAAAGTTGTCACAATGGTTCAAGATTATTAGGGGCAAAGAATATAAAGTGTGTTATCAAGTTCGTGAGGGCTTTAATCACTAAGTTTTCACATAACAAAATACTTTTTAATTGGAAGATAGCTGAAAACAAGAATATACTTGGAATGGTGTAACACACCATGCATAGGAGTTTATAGTGGACACTTTGGAATAACTTGGTTTCTTGGGAGTTGGAAGCATGAGTAGAGCTTACTCATACAAGTGGAGGCTAGCAAAAGACTGGGAGCAACCAAATAAGAGAGCATAATGGCCATAATCATGCAGAGCAACAAAACATTACTAATCAAAGCATAGAGTGGTACTACAAGTCAAGGACTAAATGATCATAGAGGCTATGGTGACTTGTTCATAGTCATAACATGGTGTGAGCATGTGCCAAGTCAACCCAAACAAAGCATTAAAGGAGAATACCGCAATACTATGCTTTTGTATGCTAAAACAACGCATGATTCCTTCAAGGCACATTAAGCAATCCTAATTGTTTGGAACAAAACATGCTACAACAATAATCACTAAGCATAAGGTCAAAACAACACCTATCATGTCATGCTAAAGTCTAAGCCACAGTCAAAGCAAGCTCACTTTTGTACCACTTAAGCATGAAGCTTCCTACTCTTTTCCAACACCAAGCAACTTATTTGAAACAACTCACAAAGATAATAATCAATAAAGATCAGTGAGCTTGTCTCACAAATCCACAAAGAAGAACTAAAAAGTTCTAAGCTGAAAGCACAAGAAAACTAAGGCTAAACACAGTGCTAGCAAAAGTGAACACTCACGAAACATTAAGAGTGAAAACTAGAGTGTTCTAGGCAATGGAAACAGAGTGTGTCTCTATCCAAAAAAAGTGTGGTGTAACCAACCAACTTACTCAAGCAAACTAAGCAAATGAAAACTAAAAACAAAAACAAAGACGCTCCAAGGACAACACAATTGTGCATGAAACAATAAAAACGAAGTGTCTAGAAAGACCTGAGATTTTTATTGATGAAGAAGGGGATGCCTTGGGCATACCCAAGCTTTGACGCTTGTACCTCTTGAATATTTATTGGGGTGACACGGGGTGGCATCCCCAAGCTTCAGTTTTTGTCCATTCTTCATCTCATTACATCATTCTTTCTCTACACCTGCAAATTTTCCTTCATACAAAACTTCACACAATCTTCAATAGCAACATTAGTGTATTCAAAAGATAATAGACCTTTGGGCAAAGCTTTGGAACAGCAAGACTTTTCACTAAAAACACAAGCTACTGTAGCAACTCCTTCAAAAAGATCAATTACCCAAAAGAGAACTCAAAAAGGAATCAATAAGAAGCAAATGAAAATAATGGCAGAAATCTGTCAAAACAGACCAGCAGGTAGAAACCGATTTTTTCGAAGACCTTATGTTCCTCAAATAATTTTTTTTTGAACTAACGAAAGTTATCTAACATACTGGGGGATTTATTCATAAATTTGAAGCTCAATCCGACCTACAGAGACTCCTCACGAATTTTTATGGTGGAGGACAGAAATCTGTTTCGGGACAGCAACTCACCAAATCTTACTTCCCTCTCATTAGAGGTCATTCTTGGCACAAAAAGCAAACAAAAAGGATAAGGAGAGGTCATTACAGAAGTAATAACTTCCAAGACTCAAGAAAACTCTTGGGTTATCTCCCAACAAGTACTTTTCTTTAATGCCTTTAAGTTAGGCTTGATAGTTTTGAGAAGATGCTCACATAAGAAATATGAATTGATTTAAAAGAGAGAATCAAGAAGCAAATTCAAAACACATTTAAGTCTAACCCACTTCCTATGCATAGGAATCTTGTAAAGAAAGAAGTCATGAAAGCACAAAGAAACAAGCATAGGAAAGCAAAACAAGTGCAACTTCAAAACTTCCAGCACATAGAGGGGAAACTTAATATTTTTTATATGCATAAAACCTTGTTTCCCTTTCTCATAATAACTTTCAGTAGAAACATGAACAAAATTAACAATATATCTATCAAATAAAACATTCTTATCATGAGCCACATCCATAAAATGATTATTACTCTCCACATAAGAATAGCCACTCTTATTAATTGTAGTGGGAGCAAATTCAACAAAATAGCTACCATTGTTATTCTCATCACCATAATCATCAAATATAGGAGGCATATTGTAATCACAATAAAGTTTCTCCTCAATAGTAGGTGGACTGAAAATATCACATTCATCATTGTAATCATCATAAATTGGAGGTTTGGTATCATCATAAGCAATAGAATAGCTATCTTTCAAAGCTGGGGAACTAAAAAGATCATTTTCATCAAAACTAGCTTCCCCAAGCTTAGAATTTTCCAAAGCATTAGCAATAATGGTGTCCAAAGAATTAATACTAATAAAATTGCTATTAGCATGCAAATAAAGTTACATAGGCTTTTTAATTTTCTCTTCAAACACTTCATGTCCTAATTCAAGATAAATACTATAGAGCTCTCTAATTTTGTTGTTGTTTTCCATTAAGCCTAACTAGTGAAAACAAGAAACAAAAAGACAATATTGCAGAATATAAAGGAAATAACTTCGAGCACTCACACCAGAGGATGTGAGTACCTTTTACCTTACCTCCCCGGCAACGGCGCCAGAAAAGAGATTGATGTCTACGCACTTCTATTCTTGTAGATAATTGTTGGGTCTCCAAGTGCAGAGGTTTGTAAGAAGTGAGTCTAGCTCACTTGGTTAGGGAAGTGGATGTACAACCCAGCCACCCAGGTTCAAGTCCTCACGGACATAGATTTGGGGTCTTATTATTTCAAAAAAAACTTGCTATAGGGGCTTCCCCTACCGCATTCCTTTCAAAAAAAAGTGCAGAGGTTTGTAGAACAATAGCAAGTTTCCCTTAAGTGGATTACCCAAGGTTTATCGAACTCAGGGAGGAAGTGGTCAAAGGTATTCCCTCTCAAGCAATCCTTCAATCAAGATACAAGAAGTCTCTTGTGTCCCCAACACACCCAATACACTTGTCAGGTGTATAGGTGCACCGGTTCGGCGAAGAGATAGTGAAATACAAGTGGTAACGGTGCCATAAAATAGCTTGATAGTGAGGTAAAGACTAAAGGCAACAAGAATTAAGCAAGCAAACATGCAACAGATCTAGTAGCAAATGGTGTTTCAATGCTTAGAAACAAGGCCTAGGGATCATACTTTCACTAGTGAACACTATCTCATATACATATCCTCTCTTCATGAAACTACTCTTAACTACTCTCCGGTTGGACACTCTAATCATCGGTAGGGCTATAACAACACTCCTCAAAGTCTGCCTTACCCAATCTAGATAACCCCACACTGTCACCTTGAGCGCTAGATGGTTCCAACAAACACCACAATTTCATAGAGACATCCAACCCCAAATATAACTCATAACAAATATTCAATCTAGCCAAAGTGCCACACACGGTGTGCACGCTGTCACTTCCACACACACGTGGGGAAAAGCGTAGATCTATTAAAGCACAAAGAGTATTTATGTAGACTCAAGCCTAAGTGCCACCATGGCGTGCAGGCTGTCACTTTCACACACATGGGGAGAGTAGAGATATAATGAAGCACTTGAGTAGCAAGGTAGATCTACTTGATTACAAAGCTCATGACCACAAGATCATGCATAGAGAGAGATGAACACATAGCTACAGGTAGAGCCCTTAGCCTCGAAGGAGAACTACTCCCTCCTCATCATGGGAATCAACAACGGTGATGAAGATGGTGATGGAGATGGCTCCGGGGGCACTTCCCCGTCCCGGTAGGGTGCCGGAACAGAGACTTTCTGTCCCCCGAATCTCCCTTTCGGTGGCGGCGGCGCTACAGAGATTTTCGTGGATTTCTTCTCGATTGTTTAGGGTTTTTTGGGTCAGAGGCTTCTTATAAGCGCAGGAATCAAGGTCGGTGGGGGTCAGGGGGCCCACACCCCCTCCAGGCGCCTCCAGGGTTTTCCCACGCCTAGGGGGGTTTGGCCACCCTGTGGCCCCCCTCCGGCTCTGCTTCGTGGTTCCGTGTTGCTCCGGAAAAAATAATAACTTTGGATTTTGTCCCGTCCAATTCCGAGAATATTGATTTTCTGCCTTTCTGGAACCAAAAACAGAAGAAAATAGGCAACTAGCACTGTGGCAACTTGTTAATAGGTTAGTTCCAGAAAAGATATAAAAACACCTCAAAGTGTAGACAAAGCAAAGAAAAGTAGATACAAAACAATCATGGAGCATAAAAAATTATAGATATGTTTCCGACGTATCAGTTTGTAACATCCCAAAAATATTAATCAAGATTATCAAGTTCTAATCACCCAAGTTTATGGTTAACAAAAACTTTTGTTAATTTAAATCAATACGAATGCATGTGTGTATGTGATGAATGCATGAATGCTTGCAATGCCATGTTTGATTGCTATGAGTGGCAAGGATTGGTTTTAAGATGAAAACAACATCATCTAGATCATTTCCAAGCAGAATCTAATGAAGAGAAATTCAAATATAAACAATATAAGAAAATGGTCATTTTGACCAAAGTTAACCACTAGACCACTTTGAGTGTTTCTAGTCCAAGTTTTCTAACAGAAACAAATCCAATTCTTTTCACCCCTTGCTAGACCAAGTAAAAGTGAACCCAAGGCCACTTTTCAAACCCACGGAAACAGATTGCAAATCTATTCAAATGACAATTCAAAATTGAATCAAGTATAGGTACTAAGATCACAATTTCTCAAAATTCAATCAAACTAGTTCACCTTGACAAACCCAAGCAACCAGATACTACCAAGCATGTGACCAGAGCACTCAACAAAATTCATCCAAAAATTCAAATGTAATCTTCATGCGGCCATTTTGCCAAACTTGTTCCCTCTACAGCCTCCACAACACTCCCACGATGTCACCCACCACTCCCCTGCAATCCTATCCCAATGTGCATGACCAGTTCATCAATGGCATGCATGCCCGACCACCCCCTTGTCCACCTCAACATCGACAACACGACACAAGCATCGCCAGCCTCGCCTACCATGTCTAGCACGTTGCCCGTGCCTCACTGCCCCCTTCAGACCTGCCCCAGCTCAAGGATAGAGAGAGGAGAAGCCGGGAACATCGTGCCCGAGCCGCTGTCGACCATGCCGACACGCACCGCAGTTCACGCTTCGTTCCCGCTCAACCCGACCACCTCGAGCTCTCTCTGCCCGCCTAAATGATCACCACCATCCCAGGAGCACTACAGACATCCCTGTTTGAGCTCCCATGCCCCGTAGCCGCCGGACGCCGCGAAGTTCGCCGCCAGCACCGTCGGTGTGCACCGAAGCTGCCGACCGCTGCAGGCCTCCATTTACTGAGCCATGATGTCCGCGATGACTCCCAAGTGACCGACCATCGTCCTAGCCTCCTAACCATTCCACTAGCTCGCTGTGACACCAGCCCCGACGACCTCTGCCCATGCCGCGCTGCCCCTCTCGCCCCGCTATAAAAAGGGATCTTCCCCGCACCAACTCTTCACACCATCGCACTCCATACATCCTCAACAACGCCTCCAAGCAACCCCAGATCAAGCCGCTGCCCGTAGCTCCCCAATTCCACCGAAGACCGCCCGACAGGAGGATAAGGGCGCCGCTGATTTAGGCCACCGTAGGAGCCGCCGCCGGTACCAGGAGAACCGCCAGAGCCGCCTCGTTCATTTTCCCCCATCCCCGAGCACCACCGGAGCTCATGTGGGCCTCTCGCACCCCCTGCCCGCCCCCGCTAGGGTTTCATCTCGTCGTGTCCTGTTTCGGCGAGGAAGATGGCTGTGAGTCGTTGATCTGGGATCTAATCCTATGGTCAAAATCCTCCCATACCCCTTCGGCATCCCCTGTCACACTGACGGGTGGGGCCATCACTTAAGTCATCCCGGGCGCTATGCTGTGCAGCTGGGCCGTCCCATTTAGCTCTCCCGCGCAACCCAGTAGTTCAAATATAGATTTTTTCCATTTTATTCAAAACCTAGTTCTATCAGTAGATTAAAAAATCAATTTAGAGAGTTTTACTAAACCAAATGGCATGAAACAAATTTTGTTAGAAAGGTATTGAAATTGTTAATCCAAGACCGTTGGATTCAAACCATTTGGAATTATAAATCACCTATAGTAAAAATAACAAGGCAGAGACTTTTCTGCATTCAAAAATTTTCCAAAAATCAACCATAAATTCTTTTGAGTTGATTCCAACTCTCACAAATCCCATTTGATTAGATCTTTCTGAATATGTAAAAAGATCTAGGTTTACTTGCAGTAATAATGGACAAGTATTAAAATAATGCCCCATAGGCATTTCTAGTCACTTTAATTAATTAAAATAATAATGTTAAACATTATTAAATTGTGACACCACTTTAAATCACATTTCCAAGTATTAAAATATGTGGTGATGACATGTGTCAACATGATCCCATATTTTAATTGGAGAATATTAAATCTTAAGTAGTTTTCAATGAGTAGAAATTACTTTTCTAAAATAAAATAAATAAGACTAGGTATTTAATCCTTGTGATGATTGTGATGATGCTAGATCATCTAGTATGAACCTTTGTGTGCTAAATAGAAGTAGTTAAGTATTGTTTGGTGATTGTGTACCTCGTATTTATTCATAGACGCTAGTACCAACCAAGGATACAAAGAGGAAGGAGACTACTACGAAGAAGAAGAGAACTTCAATCACTACACTACTCAAGGCAAGATAGAACTTTGCAAGCTAACATTTGCATGATAACTATGCAAACTAGAGGCCTTAGGCATATTTGGTTATACCCCTTTATTATATCCAATCCCAGTTTTACTTGTAAGCTTATTATTTTATTTCTTTATCAAAACTTCTTATTGCTTTTACTTAGTGATTGTTGAGCTTTGGAAAGATATTATAGGTAGCATAAAGGGCATAAAACTCGACCTAAGTTAGTTAGAACTAGATGGCATACTGAGGCATGAGATTAGATTTGTATAAGTCACACTTGATTAGCACCCCTCATTAGTGACTACCCCCAACTTTAGTGGCTAGTGCTAAGCATAAAACTTGATCACTTTAGATAGGAATAGTTGGTGAAAATGATTATGAAAACCTTAGAATGATGAGTCATTCTAATGAAATGTTTTGACATGTGTTATGAACACCAGATGATTTGATGATGAAAATGTTGAGGCATGAGCCTTAGCCCTTTTATAAAACTGATGGTTGGGTTCGGATGCGATACCATTCCAATTTTACCGTACAACCACAATACCAAAATTTGGGTAGGGATTGACAGGAAGTTTATATATCTTAGTATGGGTTCCCTTGCAGAAGAGGTTTGAGCTGAGGCTACCTCGTTATGATTGTCCACCTGTGTAGTTTCCAAGATGACAGATGGTCATGGTTGGGAGGCCAAACTCATAGGGGAGGTGCCTATACTAGGGTGTGTAATTGAAAGGTTAGGATTGATTATCCGCATACTGAGTATGCTGATTCAGGATTGTTCCTGACGGATGTATCTAATGTTGTGGTGAAAGTGTACCACCTCTGCAGAGTGTCAAACTATTTGAATAGCCGCGTCCGCGATTATGGACAGTTGAGTGGCCATACTGTTCCATCGTCAAATGTTTTTTTAAAATGACATGTGAAATTAATTATGACTTGACTTGACTACAACAGGGTTGTGAACTTGAAAACTAAGTTCCCACTTAGGTGTTGTAAAGCATTAAACTAGTTTTCTTTACTTCTAAACTCAGTTAGAGTAAACCTGACTTTTTGAAAATAAACCTAGAGCTTAGGATTCCTACTCTAACTACCTTACTTGTTAGTGATAGTTTGCGAGTACTTAAAGAGTACTCATGGCTTTGTCCATGGCTATTCCTATGGCCAGACTATGAGGCGGACTACCAGGATGATGGACAACAGGAACTCTATGACAACTAGGATCATCTCTCATCGTCAGCATTGCCTGTGACCCTGAAGATGGAGCTTCGACCATGCTACTATTATTATTATTTCCGTTGCGTTGATTGTATTAAGACTGGACCATGATATCCTTTATTTGTAAGACCTTTATTATGGTTTGTAATGGATGATGAACTATGGTACCAACTCTGTTATGTCTCGCAAAAATGGTAATCCTGGGATTGTGAGGTATGGCATAACAGGCATCTGGGATTAAAAATCTGGGTGTTGACACATGTCGTAGGTGATGGTGAATCCATGCTTCATGTCCTTAACCTTGATGATGTCTTTGAGGCGAAGCTTGATGGAGTCACTCGAGAAGTTGTCCTCGGAGATGCGGAGGCTATCCTTCCTATTCTTGGTATACTGGTGCATGAGCTTCACGCGGTGTTGCAGAGGCTGGATCCGCCTGATGAACCAGCACATGGCTAGGTCCAACCCGGCCAGACCCGTGTCTACGAACCACTCGATCTGCCTTACATCGCGGGAGGCTTCGTCGTCGGAGGGACGGAGGGCTTGGGATCTCCATGTCGGGGCTTCAACGGTAGCTCCATCGACAAAATCCGGGTATGTTCCTTCTCGGCCATCCAGAGGGATGTCTGGGCCATAGAAGTACGCCCTCTGCCAGTTCTTGCAGGACTCGTGGCCTACAATGTCGGGGAACTGTCGGCCAGGCCGGATCTTGAAGCTAATGGTTCCACAATTTCTAAGCTCGTCCTTGCTCACTCTGTCTTCCCTCTTGACGGTGAAGAAATATATAAACAGATCTAACCTAGGCCTGATTCCTAGGTAACCCTCGCAAAGCGTCGCGTAGTTGCCAAGTGCGAGGATGCTATTCGGAGACAGGTTCTGAGGTTGAACCTAGTAGTGGATAAATGTTGGAGATATGCCCTAGAGGCAATAATAAATGTATTTATTATTATATCTTTGTGTTTGTGATAAATGTTTACATTCATGCTATAATAGTATTAACCAGGAAACATTAATACTTGTGTGATTTGTAAACTAAATTAGAGTCCCTAGTAAAGCCTCTTCATAATACTAGCTTGTTTGTTAATAGATGATTGTGGTTTCCCTATCATGAACATTGAGATGTTGTTAACAACAAGATCATATCATTGGGAGAATGGTATGATGGACATACTCCTATAGATAAGCGTAGCATAAAGATCAAGTCATTCTAATAGTTCAATTACTATAAGCTTTCTGATACATAGTAACCTAATTCCTTCGACCATGAGATCATGCTAATCACCATCACCGGAAGGATGCTTTGATGACATCAAACACCACACCATAACTGGGTGGCTATAAAGGTGGCATTGAATATTCGGAAAGTATGGGTTGAGGCACATGGATCAAGAGTGTGATTTCTCCATCCATATGACGGATAGATATACTCTGGGCCCTCTCGATGGAATGTCATCCAATTAGCTTGCAAGCATGTGACTGGCTCACAAGGGATCACATATCACGGGAACGAGAAAAGAGTACTTATCGGTAACGAGGTTGAACTAGGTATGCAGAGATACCGACGATCAAAACCTCGGATAAGTAAACTATCGTGAGACAAAGGGAAATTGGTATCGTATGTAAGTGGTTCATTCGATCGCAAAGTAATCGTAGAAATATGTGGGAGACATATGAATTTCCAGATTCCTCTATTGGTTATTGATCGGAGAAGTGTCTCGATCATGTCCGCATAATTCACGAACCGTAGGGAGACACACTTAAGGATTCGACGTTGTTGAGTAGTTATGGAATGATGAGTAAGAGACCGAATGTTGTTCGGAGTCTCGGATGGGATCCGGAATATCACGAGGAGATCCGGAATGGTCCGGAGAATAAGATTCATATAAGGAAAGTCCTGTTTCGGAGTTGGGGAATGATTCCGGTGTTTTCATCGGGAATGTTCTAGAAGGGTCCGGAAGGTCCGTCACTCCGGAAGGGAAGGGTACATGAATGTGTCATGACAATGTGGAATGGTTGCATCATGTACTAGGTAACAATGTGGGCAAAATAAAGGGAGAAATCAAATCCTAGTTTGAAAGTCAAACGCCAATTTGAAAAAGTCAAACGGCAAGTTTGCTTGGTGGAGGGAGAGTAGGAAACCTACTTGGGGAGGAAGTCCTCCTCCCTCCACCTGCCGGCCAAGGAGGCCAACTTGGGGGAGGACTCCCTCCTCCCAAGCCGCGCCCTCCTACCTATATAAGGAGGCGCAGGGCTGCCCCTCTTCCCTACACCCAACACACCCCAAACCCTAACCCCAGCCGCCGGCCTCCTCCAAGTCGCCGCCGCCCCTAGGGTTTCTCCTAGCCGCCGACTTGGGGCTTCCCCAAGCCCTATCCGCCGGCCAATCTCCTCCCCTTGGTGCCCTCTAAACCCTAGATCGCCAAGGCCTCTCTCATAGTCCACCATACTCGCTCCGGCTTAAGGCGAAGCCCTGCGAGATCTCCCCTCTACTTCCGGTACCACGCCATCGTGCTGCCGAAATTGCGAGGAGAGTGCTACAACCTCCGCTACCTGCTGGAACAAGGGAGAGGAAGGTCTTCATCGAGTACCAAACGTGTGACCGACTGTGGAAGCGCTGCCGGAACGCAGCGCCGGAAGGATCGTCTACGCGATCTTGAGATCGGCAAGAGTACGACTACATCACCCATGAGAATCTGCTCTCGTTAACCGCTTTGGAATCTTCGAGGGTGAGTTCCTCTATCGACTCGTTGCTACAATCTAGTAGATAGATCTTGGCTTATTTGTTTGCATGCGGTAGAAATTTTTTGTTTCCATGCTACGAACCCCTACAGTGGTATCAGAGTCGTGTCTATATGTAGATCTGTTGCACGAGTAGAACACAATGGACATTGTGGGCGGTGGTGCTTTTATTATCAATTTCTTCTTGTGTACTTTGCATCTTGCGGTATGATGGGATGAAGCGGCCCGGGCTAACCTTACATGACATCGTTCATGAGACTTGCTCCACGCTCAACATGCAACTTGTATTGCATAAGTGGCTTTGCGGGTGTCTGTCTCTCCCATTATAGTATAGATCCAATTTACAACGGGCACTTGATAGTTTAAACATCAACGTTGTGGTTCTTGTTCGTAAGTTAGAGCGACACTTATTGAAAGCCCCAAACCACATAAAATATGCAAAGAAAATTAGAGGCATCTAACTTTGTTTTGCAGGGGTGTGCTGTGATGTGATATATGGCCATGATTGTGATTATATTTGATGTATGCAATGTCCCTTATTGTAAGTTGGCAACCGGCAGGAGCCATATGGTTGTCTTTAAATTCCGTTAAGACCCGCGTATCTATTCAAAGTAGTTGTAATAGTTGAAGCTGGTGGACGACAACCATGAAACGGCGCCATTGACCTTGACGCTATATCGGTGATGATGGAGATCATGTTCGTGTTTGAAGATGGAGATCGGAAGCACAAGAAGAAAGACCATATCATATCACATATTATGAATTGCATGTGATGTTAATCCTTTATGCATCTTGTATTGCTTAGTTAACAACGGTAGCAAGATAAGATGATCCCTCATGCACACAAATTTCAAGTTCCAAAGTGTTCATCCTTAGTAAGCACCGTTGCTAAAGCTCGTTGTTTCGAAGCACCACTTGATGATCGGGTGTGTTAGATTCTGCGGGTGCATACAACGTGAGCAAGCCAGATTTGCTCACGCGGAAGCTAAGGTTTGATCTTGACGGGCCTAGCATGTACAGACATAGTCTCGGAACACGGATCAGCGAAAGGTAAAGCATGAATCATATAGTAGATATGATGAACATGTTGATTGTTCGCCATTGAAGCTGCATCAACTCTCGTGATGATTGGTTTTGATGTGGTGGATTTGATTCGTGTGATCACTAAAACAATGTGAGGGATATTGTTTTGAGTTGGAGTTCACCTAGATTAATTTAACTATTAATTAGAACTCAGTTTGTCATAAACTTAGTCTAAACTATTGCAAATATGTTGTAGATCAATGGTGGCCCCTACCATCAATTTTAATGCGTTCCTAGAGAAAGAAAAGTTGAAAAACAATGGAAGCAACTTCGCGGATTGGTTCCGCAATTTGAGGATTGTCCTCAATGATGGTAATTTGACCTATGTGCTGGATGCACTGCTGGGTGAACCACCTGCATCTACTGCTACCGATGAAGTAAAGAATGTTTACCTCACTCGGAAGAATCAGTACTCCACAGTTTAGTGTGCTATCTTATATGGTTTGGAATCGGAGCTTCAGAAAAGGTTTGAGAACCAAGACCCGTATGATATTGTTCGTGAACTCAAAATTATTTTTGAGACTCACGCGGCAGTTGAGAGTTATGAGGCTTCTGAAAAGTTCTTTAACTGCAAGATGGAAGAGGGCAGCTCTGTCAGTGAGCATGTGCTTAAGATTTCTAGGCACACAAACAAACTCCAAATTTTGGGTATAGTGATTCCTAATGCTTTGGGGATTTACCGTGTCCTCCAATCACTGCCACCAAGTTACAAGAACTTTGTGATGAACTACAATATGCAAAACATGAACAAGACGTTGCCAGAACTCTTCTCCATGTTAAAATCTGCAGAAGTGGAGATCAAGAAAGAGCATCAAGTTTTGTTGGTCAATAAGACCACCAAATTCAAGAAAGGCAAGTCTAAGCAAAAGGGAAACTTCAAGAAGGGTGGTAAGAAAGTTACCGCACCGACGAAGAAGACCAAGGCTGGGCCAAAGCCTGATACTGAGTGCTTTTACTGCAAGGGAGAAGGTCACTGGAAGCAGAATTGCCCAAAGTACTTGGCGGATTTGAAGAACGGCAACATCAAGAAGAAAGGTATATCCGATATACATGTTATTGATGTGTATCTCACTAGTACTCGTAGTAGTGCTTGGGTATTTGATACTGGTTCGGTTGCTCATATTTGTAACTCGAAACAGGTACTGCAGAATAAACGGAAGCTAGTGAAGAACGAGGTGACGATGCGCGTTGGAAATGGATCAAAGGTTGATGTGATCGCGGTCGGCACGCTACCTCTTCATCTACCATCGAGATTAGTTTTATACTTAAATAATTGTTATTTGATGCCTGCATTGAGCATGAACATTATATCTGGATCATGTTTGTTGCGAGACGGTTACTTGTTTAAGTCCGAGAATAATGGTTGTTCGATTTATATGAGTAATATGTTTTATGGACATGCACCTTTGATAGATGGTCTATTCTTATTGAATCTCGATAGTGGAAATACACATATTAATAACATTGAAGCTAAACTTTTGAAATTGAGCGCTAACTCGACCTATATGTGGCACTATCGTCTTGGTCATATTGGAGTGAAGCGGATGAAGAAACTCCATTCCGATGGACTTCTTGAATCACTTGATTTTGAATCACTTGAAAGATGCGAAGCATGTCTGATGGGTAAAATGACTAAGACTCCATTTTCTGGGATGATGGAGCGATCTACGGACTTATTGGAAATCATACATACCGATGTGTATGGCCCAATGAGTGTAGCATCGCGCGGTGGTTATGTTATGTTCTTACCTTCACGGATGACTTGAGTAGATATGGGTATATCTATTTCATGAAACATAAGTCCAAAACTTTCGAGAAGTTTAAGGAATTTCAAAGTGAGGTAGAGAATCAACGTAACAAGAAGATTAAATTTCTACGTTCTGATCGTGGAGGTGAATATCTAAGTTACGAGTTTGGCGAGCATTTAAAAAAATGCGGAATACTTTCACAATTGACACCGCCGGGAACACCACAGCGTAATGGTGTGTCCGAACGTCGTAATCGAACTCTCTTAGATATGGTTCGTTCTATGATGTCACTTACAGATTTACCGCTATCGTTTTGGGGTTATGCATTAGAAACAGCCGCATTCACTTTAAATAGGGCACCATTTAAATCCTTTGAAACGAGACCGTATGAATTATGGTTTGGGAAGAAACCTAAATTGTCGTTCCTTAAAGTTTGGGGTTGCGAAGCCTATGTAAAGAAGTTACAGCCGGACAAGCTTGAACCCAAAGCGGAAAAATGCGTCTTCATAGGATACCCGAAGGAAACTATTGGGTATACCTTGTATCATAGATCTGAGGGCAAAGTCTTCGTTGCCAAGAATGGATCCTTTCTAGAGAAGGAATTTCTCTCGAAAGAAGTGACTGGAAGGAAAGTAGAACTCGATGAGGTTGTTGAACCTTCTCTCGAACTTGCGAGTAGCGCAACACCGGAAGTAGTTCATGTGGCGCCTACACCAATATGAGAGGAAGCTAATGATGATGATCATGAAACTTCGGTTGAAGTTGCTACAGAACCTCGCATGTCAACGAGAACTCGTACCACTCCTGATTGGTATGGTCCCGTTATGAGTGTCATGTTGGTGGACAACACCGATGACCCTGCGACATATGAGGAAGCCATGATGAGCCTAGATTCCAATAAATGGCAAGATGCCATGAAATCCGAGATTGGATCCATGTACGAAAACCAAGTATGGACTTTGGTGGACCTACCGGATGGCCGAAAGGCTGTCGAGAAAAAATGGATTTTCAAGAAGAAAACAGATGTTGATGGTAATGTTACTATCTATAAAGCTCTACTTGTCGCAAAAGGGTTTTGACAAATTCAAGGAGTTAACTACGATGAGACTTTCTCACCAGTAGCGAAGCTAAAGTCTGTGAGGATTATGTTAGCAATCGCTGCATATTACGATTATGAGATATGGCAGATGGATGTCAAAACGGCGTTCCTCAATGGAGACATTGATGAAGAGTTGTATATGATGCAACCCAAAGGTTTTGTCGATCCTAAAGATGCTAACAAGGTATGCAAACTTCAACGGTCCATATATGGATTGAAGCAAGCATCCCGAAGTTTTGATAAGGTAATCAAAAGTTTTGGTTTTATACAAACTTACGGAGAAGCTTGTATTTACAAGAAAGTGAGTGGGAGCTCTGTAGCATTCTTAATACTATATGTAGATGACATATTGTTGATTGGGAATGATGTAGACCTTTTTAATAGTGTCAAAGAATATTTGAATAATAGTTTTTCAATGAAAGATCTTGGCGAAGCAGCTTACATATTAGGCATAAAGATTTATAGAGATAGATCGAGACGCCTAATATCATTGTCACAAAGTACATATTTGGACAAAGTTCTAAAGAGGTTTGGAATGGAAGATAGCAAGAAAGGGTTCTTTCCCATGTTGCCCAATACGACCTTGAGTAAAACTCAAAGTCCAGAAACGGCAGAAGATAGAGAAAGGATGAGTAAGACTCCCTATGCCTCAGCCATAGGATCTCTAATGTATGCCATGCTATGTACAAGACCCGACATTGCATATGATGTTAGTTTGACTAGCAGATATCAAAATGATCCAGGAGTGGATCATTGGACAGCGGTCAAAAACATCCTTAAGTACTTGAGAAGAACTAAGGATATGGTTCTTTCTTATGGAGATGATGAACAGCTCGTTGTTAATGGTTACACCGATGCTAGTTGGAACACCGATCCGGATGATTCTAAATCTCAATCTGGATACGTATTTACTTTTAATGGTGCAGCAGTTAGCTGGAGGAGTGCAAAGCAAAGCGTTGTGGCGAGATCTTCAACTGAATCGGAATACATAGTTGCTTCAGAGGCTTCACAAGAATCGATATGGATGAAGGAGTTCATTACAGAGCTCGGTGTGGTTCCAAGTGCGCTGGACCCAATGTCTATCTACTGTGATAACATGGGCGCCATAGCCAATGCGCAAGAACCAAGGTCACACAAGAAGCTGAAGCACATCAAGCTATGTTTTCACGCTATTCGAGAACATGTCCAAGATGGTGACATAAAGATTTGCAAAGTACACACAGATCTGAATGTGGCGGATCCGTTGACTAAACCTCTCCCGAGGGCAAAACATGACCAGCACCAAACCGCCATGGGTGTTCGGTATATTACCATGTAATCTAGATTAGTTGACTCTAGTGCAAGTGGGAGACTGTTGGAGATATGCCCTAGAGGCAATATTAAATGTAGTTATTATTATATCTTTGTGTTTATGATAAATGTTTACATTCATGCTATAATAGTATTAACCAGTAAACATTAATACTTGTGTGATTTGTAAACTAAATTAGAGTCCCTAGTAAAGCCTCTTCATAATACTAGCTTGTTGTTAATAGATGATTGTGGTTTCCCTATCATGAACATTGAGATGTTGTTAACAACAAGATCATATCATTGGGAGAATGGTATGATGGACATACTCCTATATATAAGCGTAGCATAAAGATCAAGTCATTCTAATAGTTCAATTTCTATAAGCTTTCTGATACATAGTAACCTAATTCCTTTGACCATGAGATCATTCTAATCACCATCACCGGAAGGATGCTTTGATGACATCAAACACCACACCATAACTGGGTGGCTATAAAGGTGGCATTGAATATTCGGAAAGTATGGGTTGAGGCACATGGATCAAGAGTGTGATTTCTCCATCCATATGACGGATAAATATACTCTGGTCCCTCTCGGTGGAATGTCATCCAATTAGCTTGCAAGCATGTGAATGGCTCATAAGGGATCACATATCACGGGAACGAGAAAAGAGTACTTATCGGTAACGAGGTTGAACTAGGTATGCATAGATACCGACGATCAAAACCTCGGATAAGTAAACTATCGTGAGACAAAGGGAAAATGGTATCGTATGTAAGTGGTTCATTCGATCGCAAAGTAATCGTAGAAATATGTGGGAGCCATATGAATTTCCAGATTCCTCTATTGGTTATTGATCGGAGAAGTGTCTCGATCATGTCCGCATAATTCACGAACCGTAGGGAGACACACTTAAGGATTCGATGTTGTTGAGTAGTTATGGAATAATGAGTAAGACACCGAATGTTGTTAGGAGTCTTGGATGGGATCCGGAATATCACGAGGAGATCCGGAATGGTCCGGAGAATAAGATTCATATAAGGAAAGTCCTGTTTCCGAGTTGGGGAATGATTCCGGTGTTTTCATCGGGAATGTTCTAGAAGGGTCCGGAAGGTCCGGCACTCCAGAGGGGAAGGGTACATGAATGTGTCATGACAATGTGGAATGGTTGCATCATGTACTAGGTAACATGGCTGGGCAAAATAAAGGGATAAATCAAATCCTAGTTTGAAAGTCAAATGCCAATTTGAAAAAGTCAAACGGCAAGTTTGCTTGGTGGAGGGTGAGGGGATTCGCGGCATAGTAAATCAAAATTTTCTACGGATGCTAACAGAGGGAAAGCCAAGATCTAATCTAGGAGATGCAATCAACGAGAGAGATTTGATTAGATCTTCATACCCTTGAAGATTCGCACAGCGGAACGTTCTTCGGAACGTGGGTGATGTAGTCGTACTCGCTTCTCCTCCTCGCGATCCGATCCGATCTAGCACCACAAGTGGCGGTGCCTCCGTGAGATGCACACGTGCAGCACCTCGACGTCTCCTCCTTCCTCGGACCAGCAAGTATGGTGGAGAGATAGATTGGATCTACAACACGACGGCGTGGTGTATATGGTGGAGAATTTCTGCAGCAGGGCTTCGCCTACAAACAGTCGGGAGGGAGAGAGGAAGGGTAGCAGGGCAACTAGGGTTTGGAGGCAAGGTGTAGGGGGAAGGGGGCGCACCAGCCCTTGCCCCTCCTCCAAGCCTTGGGCCGGCGGCCAAGGGAGGGAGAAGTGGGGGGCAAGGACTCTCCCCCTTCTAGAAACCCTATCTCTAGTTTAAACGAATTTAAACTCTCTAGGATCGGCTGGGCCCTATGGGGCCTTGTGCCCCTGGCCCAATGCGTCCAGGACACTCCCTCATAGGCCCATGCCCCCTCCCGGAAGGTGGGGCCACGTTGGTCCCCTTCCGGAAGGTTCTAGAAGCTTCCGGTACAATACCGATTAACCCGGAACAATTCCGAACTCCAAAAACTGCATTGCCTTATATGAATCTTATTCTCCGGACCATTCCGGAACCTCTCGTGATATCCCGGATCCCATCCGAGACTCCGAACAAAAATTCATAAACCAATTATCCAATCTATCCTAGCGTCAAGATACGTTAAGTGTGTGACCCTGCGGGTTCGAGAATATGCAGACATGATCTTCTATCAATAATCAACAGCGGGGTCTGGGCACCCATATTGACTCCCACACATTCATCGATGATCATATCGGATGAACCACGATGTCAGGATTCAAATAATCCCATATATATATTCCCTTCGTCTCGCGATATTTTACTTGCCCAAGATTCGATCGTCGGTACCGTCATACCTAGTTCAATCTCGTTCACAGCAAGTACTTTACTCGTTCCGTAATCCGATATCACTTTGTGATTAACTCCTTAACCACATGCTTGCAAGCGGTGTTGATATCGATTACCGAGTGGGCCCGAAGTATATCTCTCCGACTTGGGAGGGACAAATTCCATCTCGATACATACAACCCAACAGATACTTTCCGATCACCTGAGAGACACCTTTATGATCACCCTCTCATAGGATGAAGTTTGATGGCCTCAAAGCTCTCTTCCGATACCAGGGAGTTGCATTATCTCATGGTCTAAGGAATACAATATTTGACATAGGAAAAGCTTCGCAAAGATGAACACGATGATACGATCTAATTGCTTCGCTTAGTTTGGGTCTGTCCATCATATCATTCTCCAATGATATGATCTCATTATCAATTGACAACTCATGTCTATGGTTAGGAAACCTTAACCATCATTGATCAATGAGCTAGTCCATAGAGGCGTACTAGGGACACGGTGTTGTTCACAAACCACACAAGTATTAAAGTTTCCGCTTAATACAATTCTAGCATGGAATATAAACATTATCATGAACAAGAATTATAATAATAACATCTTTATTATTGCCTCTAGGGCATAATTCCAACAGTCTCCCACTTGCACTAGAGTCAATAATCTAGTTCACATTTGGCAACAATCTCACACCCATGGCACTGAGGTGCTGATCATGTTTTACACGTGGAAGAGGATTAGTCAATGGATCTGTGACATTCAGATCTGTATGTACTTTGCTAATCTTCAGATCTCCATCTGCAATATAATCTCGGATTATATGAAACTTGCGGTTGATATGCTTGGTCTTTGGATGATATCTTGGTTCTTAGCGAGTGCTATGGCGCTAGTGTTGTCACACAATATCTCCAGTGGGTCCAATGCACTTGGAACCACGCCAAGCTCAGTGATGAAGTTTCTGATCCAAACTCCTTCACTTGACGCTTCTGCAGCAGCCATGTATTCCGCTTCCACTGTAGATCCCGCGATCACGCTTTGCTTGCAGCTTCTCCAGCTCACAGCTCCTCCATTCAAAATATAAACGTATCCTGTCTGAGATTTGGAATCATCCTTGTCGGTGTCAAAACTAGCGTCGACGTAACCTTTTACGACAAGATGTTCATCACCCCCATAGACTAAGAACATTTCTTTAGTCCTATTTAGGTACTTTAGGATGTTCTTCACGGCTGTCCAGTGTTCCACTCCTGGATCACTTTGATATCTGCTCGTCAAACTAAGAGCATTGGACACATCCGGTCTAGTACACAGCATGGCATACATGATGGAACCTATGGCCGAGGCATAAGGCACCTTGCTCATAGCTTCCCTATCATTTACCATAGCTGGACACTGAGCCTTGCTCAATATCTTACCTGACAACATAGGCACTGAACCTTTCTTTGCCTTATCCATTTTGAACCTTTTCAGAACTTTGTCTAGGTATGTACTCTGGCTTAAAGCTATCAGGCGTCTTTGTCTATCTCTATAGATTTTGATGCCCAATATATAAGCAGCTTCACCTAGGTCTTTCATTGAAAAACACTTGTTCAAATAACTCTTCACATCGTTAAGCATGTTGATGTCATTTCCGATAATCAATATGTCATCCACATATAGTACCAGAAACGTCACCGAGCTCCCACTCACTTTCTTGTAGATACAAGCTTCGTAGCAATTTGGAACAAATCCAAAGCTCTTGATCACTTGATCAAAACGAAGGTTCCAACTCCGAGATGCTTGCTTCAGTCCATAAATGGAACGCTGAAGTTTGCATACTTTACTAGCATCCTTAGGATCGACAAAACCTTCGGGTTGCATCATATACAACTCTTCATCAATGTTGCCATTGAGGAACGCAGTCTTGACATCCATCTGCCATATTTCATAATCATGAAACGCAGCAATTGCTAATAAAATCCGAATGGACTTAAACATCGCTACGGGAGAGAAAGTCTCATCGTAGTCAACACCTTGAACTTGTCGAAAACCTTTCGCGACAAGCCGTGCTTTATAGACGGTAATATTACCATCCGCGTCCGTTTTCTTCTTGAAGATCCATTTGCACTCAACGGCCTTTCGGTCGCTAGGAGGGTCCACCAAAGTCCATACTTGGTTTTCGCTCATGGATCCCAATTCGGATTTCATGGCTTCTAGCCATTTCTCAGAGTCTGGGCTCATCATCGCTTCCTCATAGTTCGTAGGTTCACTGTCTTCTACTAACAAGACAGTCAAGACAGGGTTGCCGTACCACTCAGGAGGGTCACGCGACCTTGTCGACCTGCGACGTTCAGTAGCAGCATCGTCCGAAGCTTCATGATCCTTGTCATTAGCTTCCTCTATTGTTGGTGCAGGCGGCACTGGAACAATTTCAGGTGCTGCGCTACTCTCCAATTCAAGAGAAGGTTCAATAACCTCGTCAAGCTCTACTTTCCGCCCACTCACTTCTTTCGAGAGAAACTCCTTCTCAAGAAAGGAACCGTTCTTTGCGACAAACACTTTGCCTTCGGTTCTGTGATAGAAGGTATACCCAATAGTTTCCTTAGGGTATCCTATGAAGACGCATTTCTCCGCTTTGGGTTCGATCTTGTCCGGCATCAACTTCTTGACGTAAGCTTCGCATCCCCAAACTTTAAGAAACGACAACTTAGGTTTAGCACCAAACCACAGTTCATACGGTGTCGTCTCAACGGATTTAGATGGAGCCCTATTTAAAGTGAATGCAGCGGTTTCTAATGCATAACCCCAAAATGATAACGGCAAATCAGTAAGAGACATCATTGATCGGACCATATCTAATAGGGTTCGATTCCGGCGTTCAGACACACCATTGCGCTGTGGTGTTCCGGGTGGCGTGAGTTGTGAAACGATTCCACTTGCTTTAAGATGCATGAGAAAATCATAACTCAAATATTCACCTCCACGATCGGATCGGAGAAACTTAATCTTTCTGTTACGATGGTTCTCCACTTCATTCTGAAATTCCTTGAACTTTTCAAATGTTTCAGATTTATGTTTCATTAAATAGATATACCCATATCTACTTAAGTCATCGGTAAAAGTGAGGAAATAGCGATATCCACCGCGCGTCGAAACACTCATCGGTCCGCATACATCGGTATGTATGATTTCCAACAAGTCCGTTGCTCGCTCCATCATACCGGAGAACGGGGTTTTGATCATCTTGCCCATGAGGCATGGTTCGCATGTGTCAAATGATTCAAAATCAAGAGACTCCAAAAGTCCATCAGAATGGAGTTTCTTCATGCGCTTTACACCAATATGACCTAGACGACAGTGCCACAAATAAGTAGTATTATCACTATCTACTTTGCATCTCTTAGCCTCAATGTTATGGATGTGTGTTTCATCCCTTTCAAGATTTAGAAGAAATAAACCATTTACAAGAGGTGCATGACCATAAAAGATGTTACTCATATAAATAGAACAACCATTATTCTCCGATTTAAATGAATAACCGTCTTGCAATAAACACGATCCAGAAATAATGTTCATGCTCAACACAGGCACATAATAACACTTATTAAAGTTTAAAACTAATCCCGAAGGTAAAACTAAGGAGAGCGTGTCGACGGCCATCACATCAACTCTTGATCTGTTGCCAACGCGCATCGTCACCTCATCCCTCGCAAGCCGCCGTCTATTCCGTAGCTCCTGTTTCGAGTTACAAATATTAGCAACTGAACCGGTATCAAATACCCAGGCACTACAACGAGGTCTAGTAAGGAAAACATCAATAACATGTATATCAAATATACCTTTGATGGTGCCAGCCTTCTTGTCCGCTAAGTACTTCGGACAGTTGCGCTTCCAGTGACCCTTGTCCTTGCAATAGAAGCACTCAGTGTCGGGCTTAGGACCAGACTTGAGCTTCTTCTCGGCAGGGGCATTGCGCTTGCCGCCGCCCTTCTTGAAGGGTTTCTTTGCTCCCTTAACTTTCTTAAAGGAGGGCTTGTTGACCATCAACACATGATTATCCTTCTTGATGTCCACTTCCGCAGCCTTCAGCTTTGCGAAGAGCTCGGTGATCGTATCAGTGGAACCAATCTGATTATGAGTCACTACAAAACTTTTGTAGCTGGGAGGGAGTGATTGCAGAACCCTGTCAATCTTGAGCTCCTCTGGAATCGTGCATTCCAGTTGCTCAAGCCGTTGAGTGTAGCCCGTCATCTTTATGGCGTGCTCACTAACGAAACTCCCTTCCTCCATCTTGCAGTTAAAGAACTTCTCGGAGATCTCATATCTCTCAGAACGGGCCTGAGTCGGAAACATGGTTTTCAGCTCCTCGAGAATCTCGAAGGGCCCGGGATACTCTTCAAAACGATTTTGAAGCTCCGGTTCCATATCAAACAACATGGTGCTCTTAATCACACCATAATCATCTTTGCGCGACTGATAGACAGCTTTCTCATCAGCCGGCGCAGTTGCAGCAGGGGGGTCACCTAACGCTTTCCCAAGGACATAGTCCTTTTGTCCGCCAGACAGAATGATTCTTAGATTGCGGAACCAATTGGTGAAGTTAGACCCATTGTTTCTAAGCTTTTCCTTCTCAGCAAAAACGTTGAAGTTGAAGTTGGACTTGGCCATGTGATCTACAGTATTGGCAAGTACAGTTTAGACTATGTTCATGATAAATAGTTCAACTTAATCAAATTACTAGATGAACTCCCACTAAATTCAACATCCCTCAAGTTGTTTAGTGAACACGATCCAAATTCACCACACCTAATCCGATCATCACGAGAAGAGATGTGGTTTCAATGGTGGACAACAAAGTGTCGATCATATCATTCATATGACTCATGCTTAACCTTTCGGTTCTTGTGTTCCGAGGCCATGTCTGTATATGCTAGGCTCGTCAAGCTAGACCCAAGTATTTCTGCGTGTGCAAAACTGGCTTGCACCCGTTGTATGTGAGCGTAGAGTCTATAGCACCCGATCATCACGTGATGCTTGGACACGACGAACTTTCACAACGGTGCATACTTGGGGAGAACACAGTTTTTATCTTGATCTTTAAGTGAGGAATCATCTTATAATGCTACCGTCGCGATCTAAGCATAATAAGATACATAAAGGGATAAACATCACATGCATATAACTTTATGTGACATGGTATAGCCAATCCTCGCGCAATGATCTCCATCTTGTGCGTTCCGGCATGATCTCCATCACTCCACCATGATTGCCTCCACCACGAATAGCAACTACAACTATTGCTAACTACTTAGCGATAAAGTAAAGCTATTACATGGCGTATAAGAAGTTGACTCGCAGGTCATACACAATTATAAAGACAATCATATGGCTCCTGCCGGTTGTGTACTCATCGACATGCAAGTCGTGAAACATTACAAAACATGATCATCGCATACAATATACACATCACATCTTGGGCCATACCATATCACAGAAAACACTCCCTGCAAAAACAAGTTAGACGCCTCTACTTTGTTGTTGCATGTTTTACGTGGCTTATGGGAGTAGATGCTAAGAACGATTCTTACCTACGGAAAGCCACAACGGTGATATTATGGTTGCCAAACTCCGGTGTTAATCCCATGACAACTATAGTGAGAGAAACTGACATCCACCAGCCGCCTGTGTGGAACAAGCCACACGTCAAGTGCGGAGCCGGTCTCGCGAACGACGTCGCGTAAGGTTGGCCTGGACCGCTTCAATCTAACTATCCCGCATCTTAATAAGAACACAAACAAGAGGCTTGCAATAGAAAACATCAACGCCCGCAACAACCATGTTGCGTTCTACTCGTGAAACACATCTACGCATAGATCTAGCTCTGATACCACTGAGGGGATTCGCGGCATAGTAAATCAAAATTTTCTACGGATGCGAACAGAGGGAAAGCCAAGATCTAATCTAGGAGATGCAATCAACGAGAGAGATTTGATTAGATCTTCATACCCTTGAAGATTCGCACAGCGGAACGTTCGTCGGAACGTGGGTGATGTAGTCGTACTCGCTTCTCCTCCTCGCGATCCGATCCGATCTAGCACCACAAGTGGCGGTGCCTCCGTGAGATGCACACGTGCAGCACCTCGACGTCTCCTCCTTCCTCGGACCAGCAAGTATGGTGGAGAGATAGATTGGATCTACAACACGACGGCGTGGTGTATATGGTGGAGAATTTCTGCAGCAGGGCTTCGCCTACAAACAGTCGGGAGGGAGAGAGGAAGGGTAGCAGGGCAACTAGGGTTTGGAGGCAAGGTGTAGGGGGAAGGGGGCGCACCAGCCCTCTATATATAGAGGGGGGGGCAGCCAGCCCTTGCCCCTCCTCCAAGCCTTGGGCCGGCGGCCAAGGGAGGGAGAAGTGGGGGGCAAGGACTCTCCCCCTTCTAGAAACCCTATCTCTAGTTTAAACGAATTTAAACTCTATAGGATCGGCTGGGCGCTATGGGGCCTTGTGCCCCTGGCCCAATGCGGCCAGGACACTCCCTCATAGGCCCATGCCCCCTCCCGGAAGGTGGGGCCACGTTGGTCCCCTTCCGGAAGGTTCTAGAAGCTTCCGGTACAATACCGATTAACCCGGAACAATTCCGAACTCCAAAAACTGCATTGCCTTATATGAATCTTATTCTTCGGACCATTCCGGAACCTCTCGTGATATCCCGGATCCCATCCGAGACTCCGAACAAAAATTCATAAACCAATTATCCAATCTATCCTAGCGTCGAGATACGTTAAGTGTGTGACCCTGCGGGTTCGAGAATATGCAGACATGATCTTCTATCAATAATCAACAGCGGGGTCTGGGCACCCATATTGACTCCCACACATTCATCGATGATCATATCGGATGAACCACGATGTCAGGATTCAAATAATCCCATATATATTCCCTTTGTCTCGCGATATTTTACTTGCCCGAGATTCGATCGTCGGTACCGTCATACCTAGTTCAATCTCGTTCACAGCAAGTACTTTACTCGTTCCGTAATCCGATATCACTTTGTGATTAACTCCTTAACCACATGCTTGCAAGCGGTGTTGATATCGATTACCGAGTGGGCCCGAAGTATATCTCTCCGACTTGGGAGGGACAAATTCCATCTCGATACATACAACCCAACAGATACTTTCCGATCACCTGAGAGACACCTTTATGATCACCCTCTCATAGGATGACGTTTGATGACCTCAAAGCTCTCTTCCGATACCAGGGAGTTGCATTATCTCATGGTCTAAGGAATACAATATTTGACATAGGAAAAGCTTCGCAAAGATGAACACGATGATACGATCTAATTACTTCGCTTAGTTTGGGTATGTCCATCATATCATTCTCCAATGATATGATCTCATTATCAATTGACAACTCATGTCTATGGTTAGGAAACCTTAACCATCATTGATCAATGAGCTAGTCCATAGAGGCGTACTAGGGACACGGTGTTGTTCACAAACCACACAAGTATTAAAGTTTCCGCTTAATACAATTCTAGCATGGAATATAAACATTATCATGAACAAGAATTATAATAATAACATCTTTATTATTGCCTCTAGGGCATAATTCCAACAGAGGGAGAGTAGGAAACCTACTTGGGGAGGAAGTCCCCCTCCCTCCACCCGCCGGCCAAGGAGGACGAATTGGGGGAGGACTCCCTCCTCCCAAGCCGCGCCCTCCCACCTATATAAGGAGGGGCAGGGCTGCCCCTCTTCCCTACACCCAGCACACCCCAAACCCTAACCCCAGTCGCCGGCCTCCTCTAAGTCGCCGCCGCCCCTAGGGTTTCTCCTAGACGCCGACTTGGGGCTTCCCCAAGCCCTAGCCGCCGGCCAAGCTCCGCCCCTTGGTTCCCTCTAAACCCTAGATCGCCAAGGCCTCTCTCATAGTCCACCATACTCGCTCCGGCTTAAGGCGAAGCCCTACGAGATCTCCCCTCTACTTCTGGTACCACGCCGTCGTGCTGCCAGAATCGCGAGGAGAGTGCTACAACCTCCGCTGCCTGCTGGAACAAGGGAGAGGAAGGTCTTCATCGAGTACCGAACGTGTGACCGACTGCGGAAGCGCTGCCGGAACACAGCGCCGGAAGGATCGTCTACGCGATCTTGAGATCGGCAAGAGTACGACTACATCACCCACGAGAATCTGCTCTCGTTAACCGCTTTGGAATCTTCGAGGGTGAGTTCCTCTATCGACTCGTTCCTACAATCTAGTAGATAGATCTTGGCTTGTTTGTTTGCATGCGGTAGAAACTTTTTGTTTTCCATGCTACGAACCCCTACAATAAGGACCTCTATGAAGAAGTCAGAGATTGGGAGGGAGACGCCACGTACTAGCTGGGCTTTGAGGTACACATTTTCTCCGTCTTGGGGAGAACGGGTGACCTCGCCGGCTGGCGCTGCCCCCGCCAGACCAGCCCCTCCGTCGTGGGGAGGTACCCCTCGGCGAGCATCTCCTTGAGATCGCTCTCGGTGATATCGGAACCGCGCCACTCCCCCTTGTGGGAGTCAACCTCCTCTTCTAGCAGTTCCAGCCCTGCTGGAATATGGTCACCGCCGGTGGTTTCCACCACCATGGTGCCTGGCACCACCACGCCTTCTGGAGGCACTTGGACGGAGCCCGCCGGCTTGGCCGTGGCTTCGCTCGTTGCTACCATGGATGGTGTGGCGCTGCTGCTGGCCATTGATGCAGGAGAAGACTGGGAGAGAGATGGTAAAAGCTTGGGTTTTTTCCTTCGTGCGCGCGGAGTGCTCGAGGAGACGTTTGCTGGAGGAATAAGACGGTGCGAGGAAGAATGCGGTGAAAGAATAAAAATTACCATAATTATAATTTATAGTACTCAGCGTCGAGATTCGTGCAAGTTAATCGAACGGTTGCTGCGTGGAAAGCGCGTGCGCCGAAATTTCGCCATGTTCCCACCGCCGCCGCCAATGTTTTGCATCCTTTGGGCGGGAAAAATGGCTATGATTGCGTTCTCTGCATGTGTGAGTTACGGGGCATTGCTGACCTATGGTCTATGACACTCTACTGACATAGGCAGGTGAACCATCCCATCTGAAGATTTCGGCATGGACGGATCCTGTCCGGCTACGAGAAGAGCACGATGGAAGATTCAGCAGTTCCCCGACTTACATGTTGAAGATGGAGAGCATTGCTGGGTTCTTGGAAGGACTACAAGATATTGCTTGACGATTTGCCGACATTCATCTAGACGGAGCATTCAACCTGAAGAGGCAGGACAGCGCAAGATCTCGGAGTTCTCCGGGGGCTACTATTGGGGATATGCTACATGGGTATCACCATTGCATGTCTCTAATCCGGATAACCCGGTTGGCCCAAAGTTGGTAGCAGGGCCCATGGCCTGCTAGGTGGCCCAGTTAGATGGATCCAGAAGGGAGGCCCATGCCGGATAAAGGAAGGCTACAAAGGAGTCACCAGCGTACCCGGAGCCTTGGAGTGCAAGACACGTTAGACTAGTTGTGTACCGTGTAGGACTCTATAACCTGTCCGGTTATGACTTTGTCTGTAACTCTAGGATCTAGCGACTATATAAGCCGGACCTACGGGAGCCTTTAGGGACAACTCAACTCATATCGCGCACAGCGAACCGATCCCTGTAACTCGGCGTATTGCCATTATAGTGATTTATAGCAGGAGTAGGATTCCGCCACCGTCGTGGATCTGAACCTGGGTAATCTGTGTTACCTCGTACCCTCTAACCTTCCGCCTTACCCCAGGTCTCTAAACACGCTCTGTGAGGTCCCCTTCATGGCGTACTTGTCGGCAATACCATGACACAAATATCTATCTGTAATTTCACTGCAGATTCTCGAGCTTAGCTTAGGTATACTTTGGGCGTGTTTGCTAGATCGTGTTTCCATTTCTCGCACCTAGTGCATAGAAATAAACCCGTTTGCTAATCTGGGCCGGGTACAAGGCTCATATAGCACAAGTTTTAAAACAGGAAAAAAGTTGTCCCACGAGAAACGTACAAATCGAGCGTTTTTACGGAGCCATGCTCTGTCGAGGCCTCGTGCCCCGTAGTTGCACCCATTGGAAAGTGTGGGAGACGAGAAATTTTCATCTTAACTCCAATTCCACTCCTCTCACCGTCCAAGCCACTCCATCACCCCCATTTGGTGTTGCCCTCCATGGACGACACACCTATTCATCTCCCCCCGCTCCGATCCCTCACCATCAGAGAGATGACAACCCAGGAGAAATGGGCGATCGCCCAGCAGAAGATCGCCGCCGGAGGCAAGACGGACTTGGAGAGGACGCTCAAGGCTCCCTTCCCCATCTGCACGATTCCTCGAGCAACTCAGACGACAACGGCCACGACGGCCTCTTCTTCATCGGCGACCGCATTTGCGGCCAAGGCGGCGGGAAAGGCCCCTACATTCATTGTGCTAACCCTCGATGATTTGCCGAGGGTTTTTCCGCCCCTACCGATGGCCCCAACCCCCGCACCTGGCACGTCGTCTCTCGCTCTTGTGCCACCTGCAGTTGCTCCAGGATCATCCACGGCGGCCGCATTGTCTACTGTAAGTTCTCGATCTTCCCAGATTCGTTTAGCGGTTAGGGTTTGCGCGATTGGATTGTACAAATCAAAAAGAAAATTAGGATTAGGTTACGATTAGGGATTCAATCGACCGAGTTAGGATTCAAAATAGGTTGGGGACTGAAATTTAGGGTTTTCTTTGCAGTTGTTATTTACGGATTTGGTTGCGTGCATTTAAAATTGGGGATTTGAATTAGCAAAATGCTCCAAATTGGGATGTGAGTACTACTTTTTTGTTTGCATTATAGTACAGCTTGTGTACTTTTATTCATGTGCATAGCCCGATTTGTGAAAGTTTGTGATTACTACTTGTTCATATGCATTGTACTACTTCATGTGAATTTTCATTCATATGCTTTGCCTTATTTGGGAAACTTTACTAGCATTGCCCAATACGGGATGCTTCATATGTTGTGGCTCATCTTTTTTTGCTTGCTGCCATGGTTCTGAAGCTGGACTGTGATACGGTTGGGAGGGGTTGGCATCCCCCACCGGGGTATCAGGACATGCTCAATGAAGCCACTGGTGCTCGGTAGGCTGGAGGTGGCGCACCAACCGGCACTTGCATGGCCATCAGCCCAAGCTGGGACACCACCCTAGGGATGAGGTCCCTCGCCGGTTCATCATCCAGCTGGAGGAGGCCGACCTCCACATGTTGCTGATACTGCCGACATTCCAGAAGGGCCCGAGGGACTGGATCAAGATCACACTGTCCCGCGTCGTGCTGGTGTTAGTCTGCCGCTGGTGCAATGAATGGGTACAAGTGGATTGATTTGGCGTCCAAGTGGCGTTGAGGAAGAACTCGCCTGAGCTAGTACAATGCGACGGGGTTCTGGATTTCAAGCTCAACGCATTTGTCATCAATATGATGATCTACAAGGCCAGCTCCTCCAGCGCCAGGCAGTACACCTGCCCTGGCCACAGCTAGACCACGACCTCATGTTTAGATGTGTTGAGTTAGCTACGTAAGTATGTAAATATGTGTAGTTGTAGTTAGTGATGCTGAATCTATGATGTTGAAACTTCTCTTATGGCTTTTGATCGGGGGTTAAACCTCTGGTGGTTTAGATGCATGAAATGCCCTTGCTGATGCTGCTTTTGATCAGGAGCGTTAGTAGAACTAGTTATGTCCTCATCTTGTGATGTGTGTGCTTTGTATGCTGTGTCTAATTGGTATGTTGTCAAATATGGTGGTAAGATCACCTAATTTAAAATAGATGACCATAACCATGTGATAAGATGCAAAACACTTGTAAATTGCATCAACTGGAAAATAAAACAGAAATGCGTGCAATCAAACAACTGGACCAAATTGGAAACCAAAATAAAGAAGCCAAACAAGACGCTAATCTTGGCTGAAGCAGCGCAGTCTCTAGATACAGCATCCAGCGGACAACTCCCAAAATCCGAAATCCGAAATTTAAGTTCGACCAACCAAACACCCTTTAGATACCTGCTCTGATTTCAAGAGGCGCCCTGGCCTTCATGATAGTCTAAGAAAAGATTCTCCAAATTGCAATCAGAGGGTGATGGGGGCGATTTTTATGCATATTTCAGAATTGAGTCAATGCTACACAAGCTCAGCTACTATGTTTTCTTGTACGACTCATCTGAGATCGATGCATCTAGCTACTCGAGCACCAGAAACAATCATGATTTTGGAGGATTCTACCGATAGTGCGGGTGCCAGCGTCCGCGTCGTCTCCCGCCGCACGGTCCGGCCGTCTTGGAGCGGCGAGGCGACGACGAACTCGGAGACGGTGCACCTGACGCCGTGGGACCTCCAGATGCTCACCGTGGACTACATCCAGAAGGGCCTCCTCCTGCCCAATCCCCCCACCGGAGACGGCGGGGAGAGTCTCGTCGGGCGCCTCGCATCGTCCTTCGCCCGCGCTCTGGGACGCTTCTACCATTTCGCCGGCCGCCTCGCCGCCGAGGAGAGGCAGGAGGAGGGCACCGTCGCCGTCTCGCTGCGCTGCACTGGCGAGGGCGCCGAGTTCGTCCACGCGGTAGCGCCCGGCGTCACCGTGGCCGATGTCGCCGCGTCGCTGTACGTCCCTCGAGTGGTCTGGTCTTTCTTCCCGCTCGACGGGCTCGTCGGCGCGGACGCCGTTGCGGGATCTCGCCCCGTCCTCGCCGCGCAGGTCACCGAGCTCGCCGACGGCGTCTTCGTCGCCATGTCGCTCAGCCACGGAGTCGCCGACGGGACCACGTTCTGGCACCTCTTCAACACCTGGTCCGAGATGAGTCGGAGCGGTGGCGACGCCGGTGCCGAGAGGTCCACGCCGCCGCCGGTACTCGAGCGGTGGTTCCCCGGCACCTGCCCTGTTCCGATACCTCTCCCCTTCGCCAAGCTGGACGACATCGTCCGGTGGTTCGAGTGCCCGCCGGTGGAGGAGTGCTTCTTCCACTTCTCTGCGGAGCGCGTTAAGAGCCTGAAGGCGAGAGCCAACGCCGAGGCTGCCGGCTCAGGGGACACGACGATCTCCTCGCTCCAGTCCCTGCTCGCGCACGTGTGGCGCGCGGTGTCCCGCGCCCGGCGCCTCTCGCCGGCGGAGGAGACGACGTACACCGTGCTCGTCGGGTGCCGTGGCCGCGTCAAGCGCGTCCCGCAGGCCTACGCGGGCAACGCCGTGGTGCGCGCCACGGCGAGGGCCGCGGCCGGCGAGATCGCGGAGAACGGGCTGGGGTGGACGGCGCGGCTGCTGAACCGCGCCGTCGCGTCGCTCGACGAGGCGGCGATGTTGGGGTCGCTGTCGTCGTGGCACCTGGACCCGCGGTTCGCGTACCTGGCGGGGTTCTGGAATCCGGCGATGGTGGTGACTGGGAACTCGCCGCGGTTCGATGCGTACGGGAACGACTTCGGGTGGGGCGCGCCGGTGGCCGTGCGGAGCGGTGGCGCGAACAAGGTCGACGGGAGGGTGACGGTGTACGAGGGGCGCGTTGGCGGTGGGAGCATGGGCCTTGAGGTGTGCCTCGCGCCGGAGGCGCTCGCGCGGCTAGTTGCAGACGACGACTTCATCTGTCAAGACTGACTCCATCCTTTCCTTGTAGTTTATCATCTTGCATCCATGGAAGCTCCTTTTTGATTATTCCGAGAGCGTACTGGTAGTGGGCATTAACCCTGCAACTGGACGCAGACGTCCCGCGGCGCCGCATGGCCGCCCCACTTAAAATCTTATGCGGCCGCCCGCAGCCAGGAGATAGAAATAAGCGGGACTTTGCAGACTTGCCGCCGTACCCACGTAACCCACATGAATCGTTTCTTTGTTGTTAGTATACATGTTAAGCACATTTTGTCGGATCGGTTTTTCTGCGCTGCAAAGCTAGGCGATGCTCTCTGTACAAAGCCATCTTAAGTCGATCTATTCGTTTTCGGCCGATCGTACAAATACTTTTCTGTCTCATAATAAATATCGCAAATTTATTTAAATTAGGTGTATCTAAATATTTTTTTTAGTCTATATTAATAGACTTAACTTTTCTAGAAACAAATGCATCTAGTCTCTAAATACGTATGAATCTAAATAAAATTGAGGTCATTAATATAAATCTAGATATATGTATTTGTATTTAAAGTATAGATACATTCATTTAGGCAAATTCTCAAACATATTTTGAGATGGAGGGAGTACTAAATTCTACACCAACACAATATATACTCCCTCCATTTAAAAATATAAGATGTTTTAGTTTTGTCAATCTGATGTATCTAGACCTTTTTTAGTGTATAAATTCGTAGTGGTTTGGAGTTGTTGAAATATATTGCATAACCCTTTTTATCGATTCGGACTATTGATTGCGTTAGTTAGTGCATGCAATTCAATATAGTATCAAAGCAGAGTCCTAAGATTAAATCCTGACCAATCTAAGAATTAAAAACAAATATCACGGCTCCCCAAATATGCGTCATAGTAAGCCAAACGGCAAAGACGTAGGGTGAGTATTGAAATATATTATCTAGCTCTTTCTATCAGTTCGTACTGTTGGTTGCGTTGGCTAGTGCATACAATTCAATATGGTATTTGAGTAGGAGGTCCTAAGATTAAATCTTCGCCAATGCAAGAATTAAAAATAAATATTGCGGCTTACCAACTCACAGTAGGCCAACTGGAAAAGGCACAGGGGGTGAGTGTTAAAATATATTGTCCAGTCCTTTTCATCAGTTTGAACTTTTGGTTATGTTGCCTACTGCACACAATTCAATATAGTATCAGAGCAGGGGGTCCTAGGATCAAATCCTGGCCAACAAAAAAAGTAAAAACAAATATTGCAACTCCTCAAAACATACGTCATAGTAGACCAAAGGGCGAAAGACATAGGGTGAAAGACCACTGGGCATACGAATGAGTAATCAATTTGATATGGAGATTTGAGAATGCAATGCCCCGTACATGTTTCCTGTTTGTCGGCTGAATTTGATCGACAATTTCTGATGTTTGCGATTTACGGAGTACTGCCGCATTCATGGTACATTTTCGAGTAAGATTCATCCAGTTCGACAACCAAAAAGACTGGAAATGTTAATTTGCAATGTTCGACCTGATTGTTATTTCTATAGCACTGTTATACTCTCTCTATACATTCGTTTTAAAAAGCTAAAACGTCTTATATACACAAAAAAAAATACTCCCTCCGTTTTAAAATGTAAGATGTTTTAGGTTTACAAAGAAAATATACCTAGACTTGTTTTAGTGTGTAGATTTACTCCAAACTTAAGAACCTACATATTAAAATAAGTCTATATACATTTGCTTCACAAAGCTAAAACATCTTATATTTTAAAACAGAGGAAGTAATTACTAATGACAAAATAGACTCCTTAAAAAAATCTAAATGATTCTTTTTGAAATAATAGAGCACGTCAACAACATTCTCGCCGTTTAGAACATCTTTAACCGGACACCAAAATCTAGTTACATTCATTTCATGAAGCTAAAACGTTTTATAATTCTAGATAGATGAAGTAATTGCTGATGACAAAATAGACTCCCTAAACAAAATCTAGATAATTCATTTCGAAATAATAGAGCACGTCGACAACATTCTTGCCGTTTAGAACATCTCCAACCGGACACCAAAATCTCGCCAGTTGTCCCCCATTTTCATCTAGCGTGGCCCAATACGGCGTCCTGCAACCCCAGGCGACATGACCCACGGGACAGGGGAGGGGGGTGGCACATCAGATGAATGTTGGCAGCGCCACACAGTCACTCCGTCACCCCAATATTAGTAGCACACATGTCACTTGTCAGCTTTTCCAAGTGACGGCAACAAAGGCAAACGACGTATCCCGTCGTGGAAGTGTGAGGGGCATGCGGCGGCGTTATTGTGCGCCACCGCTCCTTCCCGCCCTTTCTTACCGCTTCCAAACTAAGCTCCTGCTATTTAAGTCATGCCTCGTCATTCCTCACTCGCAACACCGCTTCACGCCTCCCCCTCGCCTTCCTGCCATTTCTCGCATCTTCCCATGGAGCATGGCAGCGCGTGCATGCCGCCACCGGACCCTCCCGGTTCAGGCGATGAAGAGTTCGCCTAGGGCTCGGAGGAGGAGTTATCGGATAGATCCCTCCTCAAATCACTCGAGGAGGCTAACAAGCTTCATATCGAAGAAGGACCCGTCGAAGAGGTCATGGATATCTCCCAAGATGGAGGTCGAGCACTAGGCCCTTCCAATGGAGGTCGAGCACTAGGCCCTTCCAAACGTCATGTGGCCGCCTACTAATGGAGGTCGAGCACTAGGCCCTTCCATCCATCGACGAGCAGTCGATGGCAAGTGCTGCCGCTCGCAAGGCTTCCCGCCTTGCCGTGGTGGTGGAGGAGGCTAGGAGGGCAGGCGCGATAGCAAGGGACGAATAGATTCACACTACTCTACACACACCAGCTGTGACGGCGCACCAGCTAGCATTTGAAGAAAGAATGACAAGGTGATTAAATCAGAAAGCCAAATGGGAAGCGAACGAATGTAGGATTGAACCCTCTCAATGAACAATGACGACGACGAAGACCTTAAATTTAGGTTTAAATTTAGTTAAGGTTCCCTCCATTTATAATATTTGGTGTTTTTAGTTAAATTTGGCGTGTTTCTGTTCAACAACACTATCGGGACCGCGGCTGCCGCGCCCCGTGATTGGCATGCCACTGTCAGACGCCGTAGGCGACTAGAGATGCTCTTAGCACTTAGACCAAGCACATCGTGTGTCTGCTAAAATTGAATCCAAATATTATACTACCTTCATTCCGGTTTATTAGCTAATACATATTTAAAAAAATAGTTTAACCATAAATTTAATCAACAATATATGAATCATATGTTATAAAAATTGTATCATTAGAAGCATACTTTGAATATGAATTTAATGGTATAATTTTTGCTAAATATAGTTTGTATTTTGTTGACTAAATTTATAGTCAAACTATTTTTTCTAAATACTTATTTGCCTTATAAAATAGAATGGAGGTAGTATTATTTTTTTGACCATCTCGTTTGTGACAACTTAGCAGAGCTTAAAAGAATTGATAGTACGATTGATACAATATTCATATTGATAAGGTGTAACTTTTTTTTCAAAAGCTCGTCTTTAAAGAACCTTGAGGGTTAAGCGTGTTTAGAGCAACTCTAACCATGCCTATAAATTTGCGAACGGTAAAATACGAGTATAAACCACTGAAAACAAATTCACATGTCGTAATTACGTCAGCGCAGAACGGACCCCTGTAAAGATAAACCGTACTTTCAAAATTCTGCACTCACGGCAAAATTCGTCGAAGATAGGCGGAATTTACACACATAAATTCGATTAATTGCATATATAGAAGCGATACAAAAGCTGTGATTTACCCACAAACTAAATACTAGTGGACGCCGCCGCAACCTAGACCAAAAATGAGGTCAGGCGAGGGCGGGAGCTGTAGGTTGCGGCGGCGTTGGGGGCCTCGGCGACCTCAGTCCGTGAGGTCAATTAGGTCCGGCAGCTCGACCTTGACGGGCGCGGCGGCACGCTCCCTGGCGAGATGCGCCTCGACGAGCGCAATGGCCCGATGCGCGTCGGCCTGCTCACGCACGATCTCGGCCTCGCGGTCTTGCTCGAAGACGCGGATGAGCATCTCCGTCGCCACTCCTCGTCGGAATCGTTGGCGAAGTCCACCTCCATGACCACGCGTGCATGCGGAGGGGACGGCGAGCTCCAGTCGTCGTCGTCGTTGTCGCTGTCGGAGCTAGGAGGGGATGGAGGCACGGGGCCGCGCGACGATCCCTCACCGGCCGCACGAGCCCTCGTGGAGATGAACCCCGGCGGTGCGTACGCGTGGAGCTTCGGCGGCGGCGGCTCCTTGCGGTTTGTCTAGAGCAACGCCGCCCGCTTCTTCGCTCCCTTCGACAGTATGAACGTCGCGCGATCTGCCTCCAAGGTGAAGCGGTGAGCTCCGCCCGAGCCGCCTCCCCCTCCTCTGGACCAGTACCCCCCACCCACCAAGACCCGCTGCGGCGCAACATCGAGCGGATGCGGCGGCGGCAATCGTGAGTAATTGCTCGACGGAGCAAGCTATGGCGGCGGCGCTAGGGTTGGGGCGGTGGCGGAGTGTGGGTTCGGAACCGTACTCACACTGTCGGCCGGTATATATACTGACCGAGCCTCGCAGTTCTCGGGCCACGGTAAAACTAAGTATGGACCGGGCCTCTTTTACAGGCCTCGTTAGAGCGCCCAAACTGCCACGGTCCTGTAAACAGTTCGCGCCCGTTTACAAGAACCGTTAGAGTTGTTCTTAGCCTATAGCGATTTAAAGATAAGTGATTGACCGAAAAGTTTTTCCCGGTTTTGCATGAGTAAGAACAAAGTTCACGTGAAATATTAGGGTTGGCCTGTAAGGCCAGTCAGAGATTATAGAGAGCTGCCCGCCGTCTCTCATCATGCAAGCTCAAAACATTGAAAATTACATTTTCTAAAAAATTCAGCATAAAATTACTCTATCTCGAAAATAATTTTGAAAATAACCTTTTTGTATGACTCCCGCCACTAAGGGCGTGTGCAATACAACATGCACCACTCTATATGTTGTGGTTAGTATGAACGTTTGTTTTCTTCCCACGCGAGAGCCGCCGCCGTCTCTAGATCCGGCCTTTTCGGTCCCTTCCTTCCCTCCGTCCAGTGGCCACACCGACACATAGAGGAGTAGGGGACCTGTCCTCTTCATTGTTTACTTGTTTGTAGGTCCGTTTTTCCCATGGTTTTGTATCTCTAGCGGTATCGACGAGGTGGAGGCGACGATGACATGTTGAAATAAGATCTCTCCGGCCTCTTCTTACCTCGTGGGTGTCCAATTCAGAGTCAACGAAGGGCTTGTGAGTTTTAGCATCGCGGGATCTGTTGATTATCCTCGGATCTTGCCAATTGGTGTGTCTATCAAGGGGACTTCTTCTGGCTGTGGGATCTACGGATCATCAAGGAGCTTCATCGATGATTAATTCTTCCTCTTCGTCTTCGGGATGAATGTGGTCTTCTAGACCCGTTCGGAGGAGCGACAACGGCGGCACACCGTCGACACGGTCTAGATGTTGAAGACGAACGGAGTCTCAAGGATCTTTTTCTTGTGGTGCTTTGTACTATCATATGTTTGTTTTAATGTCAGGGTCCTTTTCGCAAAAAGAGCACATACAATATTACTTCCAAAACTCGAGATAAGATTATTTTATGTTGAACTTTCGAAAGTGGGAGTTTTGCCTCACGGCTGCTATCCCTAGCTAAGCCATGGTGCCCATCTTTCCCTCACCTCACCATCCATACACAAAATTCTTAAGAGCCCTAGCATCAGGCCCGGTCCTGAGATTTTAGGGGCCCGGGGTGAACCTATAACTGAAAGGGTAATTGCCCCTATGTGTGGTTTTGGTGATTAATGACAATCCCTATGGACTTATGTTTTCACTGAGTTTTATATGAAGGAATATTCCATAGGTCATGCTTGTAGTCTATGTGTTGGATTCAAGTATGGATGCCATGAAGATAAAGATATACCTTGAGTATTGACATCAAAATCACCGAGTTGAAGAGAAGAATATGATATGATCAAGATCTTGAGAGTGTGATCTCAATAGAAGAATTCAAGATATGGCTCTAAGTCGGTGTCATGATAGCCTCATTAGTTGAGCTATGGTTAACTAAGATTTAGAGCATGTAATCAAATGAAGAGTTCCTTATGTACCTCAAGATATTAAGTGGAGCATGAGAAGATACTTGGTTGACCAATACAAAGAGTGATTTCAAGTTGGTCAACACATGAAGAATAAAGAATGTACCACATCAATGTTGTGGTATGGTAAGCCTTGTCAATTATGCATCATTAACTAACACATTATATGTATGCCTTTGCGTTTTCTATATGGGATAGGTATCTTTCCATGGGCATGCTTCAAAAGTGAAGATCTTATATAGCTCATGAAAGGATGTCATCAAGTGGTGATCGTCATCAAGGTTTAAAAGGGCAAGTTCAAGATAAGCATATCGAGATGATCATTTTCTTGAAGCTTGCCGTCCATATTGGTGATAATGGACATGTGAAGACATGTATTAATGAAGCTATCCCATAGTGGTGTATGGGGGAGCAAATTAGCAGTCTTCACGAAGCAACAATGATCAAGTGTTGCATTCCGGCTTGGGTGGAGCTTGAAGCATTGTCATCAAGATCAAGCGGGATGTGCAAGGCAAAGGTATGGCCTTGCTAGGTTTTCCTTTTACCGGTCTCAAGGTGGTTGTTGGGAGACCGGGTTATAGGATAGATGGCCGCACTATCAAGAGGGGCTTTCGATTGTGTAACTTGATCAAATCGTCATAGGGAGCTCAATCCTTTGCATACTTTGCATCTTCCTATTTTGTTGCTTCTTGATGTTTCTCCATGTGAGGTTCTTTAGATTGTTGCTAGCTCTTCAACAAGCTCAAGTTCACCGAAAACGGAATTCGTATGCATCTTCTATGGTGTTTTCGAGTTTGAAGGTTTTATCGGTTATTATTTAGGGAGGCTCATTACCTTTCTTCATTTGGTTATATCCTCCTTTGTTGGGCTATGATGTTTCTCTGAACAATCTTGTAGATCTTGTTGTCCTCGTCAAAACAAGCCCAAGATCATCGAAATCAGAGTCCGGATGCAAAATTTATTGCATTTTTCCTGAAGCCTGTTTCATCCTGGTTGTGGATTCGGTTTAACCGGCTCCTAGACCGGGTGGTCTGGTGCCAGGACCGGAAAACCGGATCTTAAACCGGGATTTTCGGTTTTGTTACTCTGAATCTAACCGAGGCTGGGGTCAGTAACCAAACCTGGTTGGAGTCCAGTTTTCCGGGCTGAGAACCGGACCATCCGGTTCTAGAGCCGGTCCAACCAAACTTTCAACCGGATTCGCACAGTTTTCTCCTAACGGTCATATTTGCTTTCCTCTATAAAAGGGGGTTCTTCCCCCAATGTTTCCAAGTGTTCTTGACCACGAAATTGACCTCCATTGTTGAACCTCTTGAGCTTGCTTCCTCCCCCTTCCCTCATATGATTCTTGCATCTTTTTGAGGGCTTTGGAAGAGGAGATATAGATCTACAATCCCCACCAATCATTTCCTCCTCTAAGTGAGGGGAACCCATTGGATCTAGATCTTGGAGTCAATTGGTTGACTTCCACCATTGTTCTTCCTCTCTAATTCCTCCCTAGCACTTGTTGCTTTGGTGGGATTTGAGAGTGAAGGATTTGAGCACCCTTGGTGGTCTTGCTTTGCATTCTTGCATAAGTGTTGAGATCTCCATTACGATTTGTCCGAGTGAGAGATCGTGAGCTTGTTACTATTGGAGGGTGGCCTCGTAGTTGGCTTTGCGGTTGGTGCCTCGGTGTCCTCTTCATGGAAGATTGTGAAGAGACCCGGGCTTCTCCTTCGTGGAGCTTGTGAAGTGGTTGTGGAGCTTGCCATCTCCGGAGTGGAGGAAAAGCTATCCATAAGGAAAGGGCCTATTCCTTCGTGGGATAGACTCGGAGAAGAAGGTGGGCCTTCGTGGCGTTGGGAAATCCTTCGTGGAATCCCACACCTCTCCAACGTGACGTACCTTACTTGTAAGGGAACACGGGAATACATCTTCGTCTCTGCCTGTCTCGGTTATCTCTATACCCGAGCTTACTTTCCTTGTGATAGCCATCGAGCTTGAAGTAATTATATCTTGCCTATCACTTGTGGTATATTTATATTGTGCTATCTTTCTTAGCTTAACTTGTTGTTGGTGCACTTAGTTGAGCCTAGTGTATTTAGGTTTTGTGCTTGTAAAATAAACGTTAGTTTAATTCCGAATTCTATCAAGCCAAAATCGTAATAGTTTTGAAATTTCGTATTCACCCCCCCTCTAGGCGACATCTATATCCTTTCAATTGGTATCAGAGCAAGGTCTCTCCTTGTTTAGGCTTCACCGCATAGAGTGTAAAGATGTCGGCTAGTAGTATAGTGCACAATGACACAATTATCTTTGATGGCACAAATTATGCTTTGTGGAGAAATTGCTTGCTTTTTAATCTTCGGACCTTGAAGAGCTTATTTTCTCTTTGAGCCCCACAGTTAATTTGTTCTTGACGATTGTAAAGCGCAAGTCGTCTCATGAGATGTGGACCAAGATTAAATAAATATTTGGTGGGTCCATTTCTCAAAGGGTCGGTGGTATCTTCAAGGAGCTCTATTCTCCCTCACATCATGAAGAGCTCCAAGTTGCTTCCACCTTCGGCCGCAATGAGATTTCAGTTCTTCCCACTTCACTTACATGTGACAAGTCACAAGGTAATGACATGGTGAGTGGAAAAATCATATGTTATGATGGTAGTGTTTCTCTTTACACCAACTATTCTCGTTCTATAAATGATAATGGAGTAGAGAGTTTGGACTTAAGCACTTCTTGCAACAATGATGCTATATCCCCTTGTGTTGCTAGTCCTTGCATATCTTCTAGAAATTATTTGAGTACTAGTGTATATGATATGATTGATTTGCCTTATTCTCATGAACAAAATGCTTCCATTTCCTCTAGTTGTTTATCTAACAATGTAGAGGAAATAAAACATTCTATGGAGCAAGACATGATCATGAATTAAGATTCAAGAATATCCTCATCTTCATCCTCCCGTTCTCACATGTGCCTTATGGCAAGAGGATCAAAGGTATCTCCTACTTTGGATCCCAATATGTCGTCTAAATATAATAGCAATGATAATGATGATAGTGATGATGACATTGATGAGGATACTGGTGCTCTCTTGCTTGAGTTGACTTTTTTGTGTACCTCTCTTCGTGGTAATAATAAGGCCATTACTTGTCTCAAACACGTTATGGACACCATAACTAAACAAACGGGAACCATAGAGGAGTTGGATTCTCATATTGATGATGAGAGTCGGAGATTCAATCTCCTTAAGCAAGAGCTTGTCGAGGAGAAGAACACTAATAGTCTCCTCACACAAAAAATTGAATCTTATGAGCTTGAAAAGGAAAATTCCATTAATGATGCTTGTGCTACTAACTCTACTTCTTGTGAAGCATCTACCCTAAAGAAGAATGTTGAGCTAAGGGCTCAACTTGAGTTGCTAACTAGCAAGTATAGGAAATTGGAAGAAAGTCATGAAAATCTCTCGGGCTCTCATAATGATATTATAATCTCCCATGATGGGCTAAAGTTAGCTTGTGAGGCAAGTATTACTAAGATACCATCTTATGAGCCTCTTTTGGACATTAGCACAACTTCTACTCAAAATGCTATTTTTCCATGTGCTAGTCCTAGTAATCCTTCTAGCCATACTATTGATAAAACCTTGTGTTGGATTAATTGATTTGCCTTGTTGCTCTAACAATGAAGCTTCTACTTCCTCTAGTAGTATTTCTACTAATCATATAGAGGAAATAAAAGAGCTCAAGGCCCAAGTCACCTCCTTAAGGAATGACTTGGAAAAGAGTCATGAAGGGAAATCCACACTTGATAATATCTTGAGTGTGCAAAAATCCCCTAATGATAAAAGTGGACTTGGATTCAACTCCAATAAAAAGAACAAGTCCAAGAGCAACAATAAGAAGGGCCAAGACCAAGTCAATAATTTGGCCAAGATTATTTGCTTCAAGTTCAAGTTTGAAGGACATCATGTAAGATTTTTTCCATTGAATAAAAAGCACTTGAGTGAGAAGCAACAAGGAAATAGGCCACAAATTCAAGGGCCCAAGTTGAAGTTAGGCGACTTCCAAAAAATAATCAAGATAATGCTCCCCAAGCCAAGAAATCAATAAAGAAGAGAAAGGGGAGCACTTGTTGCTACATATGTCGTGTGAAGGGGCACTTTGCCTCTTCATGTTCAAACGGTACCTTATCTAACCCTATCATTGTTGATGATGATTATTATCTTAGGAAGGATAAGGATGGCAATGTGTTTGCCAAGTTTGTTGGAACTCAAAGTGGTGTCAAGAAAATAACCATTTGGGTTGCCAAGCCTATTGTGACTAACCTCTTAGGACCCAGCTTGGTTGGGGACCACCAAGCTCAAACTTGATCAATAGGTGTTTGTGGAGGGCATTGGAGACTTGGCTAACTCTTAAAGAAATAAGGGTTCTTAATATATTATATTTGATCAAGCCAAGTTATAAGGATTATCATTTCCCTATCTTGTATCCAATGTGCCTCTTCGCGGTAACTTGTACTTAACTCATTTATATTGTAAGTTACTTGCCCCTTTACATGTTTTGGTTTTGTACCAAGTATGTGTTTGTATTTGGTGTGCCTCATGCTTGATTATTTTGTGTATTCAAGTATGTCTAGGTGTCTGTCACATCATTTACTCGTGTGTTTTATTTTGAGCCTCTAATGCATCTTGATGGTATCTTATTCGGCTCTTTTTGAGTGGTTAATGGAACATCCCATTTTGGGGGAGTGACATGCCTCGAGCATCTCTCAAACCTTGAAATGTGTGTCCATGAGTACTACCACTTAGTATTGATATTGCAAGCTTATCTAGTCACTATGTGGTGTATCATACTCATAAGAAATTCAAATTCTAAATGTCCATTAATTATCTCTAGTTGAGGTTGTTTTGCCTCTTATTAATAAAAAATGAATATCACATTATGAGGGAGTAATATGCTTCTTTTTCATATCACAATCCTAGGAAATGTGAATATATGAGGTAGTGCCACTTAGAGTTGATATTGTTGATTATCTTGTTTCTAGGTGGCATGTTGGCTCAAACAAGGTCCTATTTTTGTTAGAGGCTTTTATTGCTCATCTTTTTGATCTTTGTTTAAGTAAGAAATTCTTGGTGCGGTCTTTCTCAAATACATATCTCTATATCTTATTTGGGATACCATTTACTTCAAGTTATTCTAATCATTGCTTTGCATGATTGTGTGACTAGTTGAAGCTATCAAGAATCTCTATCTTTGCATAGTGCTTAATCTTTTTATTTATATCCTATGCTTTTTATTGTGAAGATTTATCTTTAATATCCATGCAATATACCACCAGAAATCTATTCCAATACACTCATTGTCTTCGACAATTGATATACTTGTGTGTGGTAGCATTTGTGGATCATCTTCACTTTGGAGTTAACCTCTTATTGCCTTACTTTCTTTCCAAAATTTTGGTGTGGCTCCCATTGTCTTCCTTGGCTTTTGAAATCTCTTTGATGATGTTTTTGATTATTACAAATGTGTTTTAGTGAAAGACAAACCTTTTCTTCTCGGAACCTTGTGCCATTATGAAAAGTGTTAAGGGTTTGGTTTATTTGTTGAAACCTTGCTCTTTTGGGAGTTTGTTATCTCATTCTTTTTTCTCTATTTTATTTTCTTGAATGAGATAAATCTTTGAGCATTTGTATTCTTATTTCATCTTTCATGCTTAATAGTTTTTGCTCGGTTCATTTGTTGAACAAATCTTGTGTTGATTTGATTCTTTGATATAGTTTGGACAACAAAAGTGTTTTCTCACACTTGTATGCCTTCTTGAATATTTTTGGTGATTTGTCCAACGTATATCTTCATTGGATCTTGAAAGTATCGCGCATACATGTTTACTAAATGTATATCTTATATCATGTTTTGCTTTCTTTGATCCAATATATAGGGTATACTCCATCAAATCCTTAAACGGCTAAGAGGTGCATGAAATTCAAATCTCATTTCTAAATATGCACATATTTTTATGGAGTGTATCCTATGTGTTGTGGTTATTCTATATGCACATAGGGTAATTGACCTTATGTGTGGATTTGGTGATTAATGACAATCCCTATGAACTAATGTTTTCACTGAGTTTTATATGAAGGAATATTCCACAGGTCATGCTTGTAGTCCATGTGTTGGATTCAAGTATGGATGCCATGAAGATAAAGATATACCTTGAGTATTGGCATCAAAATCATCAAGTTGAAGATAAGAATATGATATGATCAAGATCTTGAGAGTGTGATCTCAATAGAAGAATTCAAGATATGGCTCTAAGTCAGTGTCATGATAGCCTCATTAGTTGAGCTATGGTTGACTAAGATTTAGATCATGTAATCAAATGAAGATTTACTTATGTACCTCAAGATATTAAGTGGAGCACGAGAAGATACTTGGTTGACCAATACAAAGAGTGATTTCAAGTTGGTCAACACATGAAGCATAAAGAATGTACCACATCAATGTTGTGGTATGGTAAGCCTTATCAATTATGCATCATGAACTAACCCGTTATATATGTGCCTTTGCGTTTTCTATATGGGATAGGTATCTTTCCATGGGCATGCTTCAAAAGTGAAGATCTTATATAGCTCATGAAAGGATGTCATCAAGTGGTGATCGTCATCAAGGTTGAGAAGGGCAAGTTCAAGATAAGCATATCAAGATGATCATTTGCTTGAAGCTTTCCGTCCATATTGGTGATAATGGACATGTGAAGACATGTATTAATGAAGCTATCCCATAGTGGTGTATGGGGGAGAAAATTAGGAGTCTTCACGAAGCAACAATGATCAAGTGTTGCATTCCGGCTTAGGTGGAGCTTGAAGCATTGTCATCAAGATCAAGCGGGATACGCAAGGCAAAGGTATGGCCTTGCTAGGTTTAACTTTTATCGGTCTCAAGGTGGTTGTTGGGAGACTAGGTTATAGGATAGATAGCCGCACTATCAAGATGTTGGAGATATGCCCTAGAGGTAATAATAAATGTAGTTATTATTATATATCTTTGTGTTTATGATAAATGTTTACATTCATGCTATAATAGTATTAACAAGGAAACCATTAATACTTGTGTGATTTGTAAACTTAATTTGAAGTCCCTAGTATGGCCTCTATACTTCACTAGCTTGTTGGTTGATTGATGATGTGGTTTCTTTGTCATGAACATTGAGATGTTATCAACAACAAGATCATATCGTTAGGAGAATGATATGATGGACATACTCCTATAGACAAGCGTAGCATAAAGATCAAGTCATTTCAATAGTTCAATTGCTATATGCTTTCTGATACATAGTAACCTAATTCCTTCGACCATGAGATCATGCATATTGCCTTTACTGGATGGATGCTTTGATGTCATCAAACACCACACCGTAACAGGGTGGCTATAAAAGTGGCATTGGGTGTTCGGAAAGTATTGGTTGAAACACATGGATCAAGAGTGGGATTTGTCCATCCACATGACGGATAGATATTCTCTGGGCCCTCTCGGTGAAATGTCATCCAATTAGCTTGCAAGCATGTGACTTGGTCACAAGGGATCACATATCACGGGAACGAGAAAAGAGTACTTATCAGTAACGAGGTTGAACTAGGTATGCAGAGATACCGACGATCATGACCTCGGATAAGTAACATATCGTGAGACAAAGGGAAATTGGTATCGTATGTAAGTGGTTCATTCGATCGCAAAGTAATCGTAGAAATATGTGGGAGCCATATGAATTTCCAGATTCCTCTATTGGTTATTGTTCGGAGAAGTGTCTCGATCATGTCCGCATAATTCACGAACCGTAGGGAGACACACTTAAGGATTCGACGTTGTTTGAGTAGTTATGGTATTATGAGAAAGAGACCGAATGTTGTTCGGAGTCTCGGATGGGATCCGGGATATCACGAGGTGATCCGGAATGGTCCGGAGAATAAGATTCATATAAGGAAAGTCCCGTTTCGGAGTTCGGGAATGATTCCGGTGTTTTCATCGGGAACATTCTAGAAGGTCCCGGAATGTCCGGCACTCCGGGGGGGAAGGGGTACATGAATGTGTCATTGCAAGATGGAATGATTGCATCATGTACTAAGTGTTCTCGCTGTCCAAAATAAAGGGTTTATTTAAATTCCTAAATTGGAAAAGTCAAACGGCTAATTTGAAAGTCAAACTGCCAATTTTGGGAAGTGGGAAAAGAGGAGGATTGGTGGAGGCCGAATTGGGGGAGGACTCCTCCCTTGGCCGGCGCCCCACCAAGCCGACTTGGGGAGGGACTCTCCTCCCCATGGCGCAGCCAGCCCTCCCACCTATAAAGGGAGGGGCAGGGCTCCCCTCCCAACACACACAAGTTCCTATCCTCTAAACTAGAAACTAGACCTAGACCCCGGTTTAGAGCTGTTTCGGTTTAGAGCCTTCTAATTGGTTTAGAGCCCTCTAATTGGTGTGTCTAATTACTAGACCACTAATAGCCTCTCTCATAAGCTCCACCATACTCGCACCGGCTTAAGGCGAAGCCCTGCGGGATCTCCCCTCTACCTCCGGTACCACGCCGTTGTGCTGCCGGAATCGCGAGGAGAGTGCTACAACCTCCGCTGCCTGCTGGAACAAGGGAGAGGAAGGTCTTCGTCGAGTACCGAACGTGTGACCGACTGCGGGAGCGCTGCGGGAACGCGGCGCCGGAAGGATCGTCTACGCGATCTTGAGATCGGAAAGAGTACGACTACATCACCCACGAGAATCTGCTCTCGTTAAACACTTTGGAATCTTCGAGGGTGAGTTATTCCATCGACTCGTTGCTACAATCTAGTAGATAGATCTTGGCTTGTTTGTTTGTATGCGATAGAAAATTTTTGTTTTCCATGCTACGAACCCCTACAGTGGTATCAGAGCCGTGTCTATATGTAGATCTGTTGCACGAGTAGAACACAATGGTCATTGTGGGCGTTGATGCTTTTATTGTAGATTGCTTTTTGTGTACTTTGCATCTTGCGGTATGTTGGGATGAAGCGGCCCGGGCTAACCTTACATGACATCGTTCATGAGACTTGCTCCACGCTTGACATGCAACTCGTTTTGCATAAGTGGCTTTGCGGGTGCCTGTTTCTCCTAGCATAGTAAAGATCCAATTTACAACGGGTGATCAACAATGCTAGTATCAATGTTGTGGTTCTTGTTCGTAAGTTAGAACGACACTTATGGAAAGCCCCAAACCACGTAAAATATGCAAAGAAAGTAGAAGCGTCTAACTTTGTTTTGCAGGGGTGTGCAGTGATGTGATATGGCCATGATTGTGATTATATTTGATGTATGCAATGTTCCTTATTGTAAGTTGGCAACCGGCAGGAGCCATATGGTTGTCTTTAATTTCTGTTAAGACCTGCGTGTCTATTCAAAATAGTTGTAATAGTTGAAGCTGGTGGACGACAACCATGAAGAAGCGTCATTGACCTTGATGCTATGCCGGTGATGATGGAGATCATATTCGTGCTTGAAGATGGAGATCGGAAGCACAAAGAAGAAAGGCCATATCATATCACATATTATGAATTGCATGTGATGTTAATCCTTTATGCATCTTGTATTGCTTAGTAGACGACGGTAGCATTATAAGATGATCCCTCATGCACATAAATTTCAAGTTCTAAAAGTGTTCACCCTTAGTATGCACCGTTGCCAAAGCTTGCTGCTTCGAAGCACCACGTGATGATCGGGTGTCTTTGATTCCGCGGGTGACTACAACGTAAGCAAGCCAGATTTGCTTATGCGGAAGCTAAGGTTTGATCTTGACGAGCCTAGCATGTACAGACATGGCCTCAGGAACACGGATCGCCGAAAGGCAAAGCATGAATCATATAGTAGATATGATGAACATGATGATTGTTCGCCATTAAAACTATATCAGCTCTCGTGATGATCGGTGTTGATGTAGTGGATTTGGTTCGTGTGATCACTAAAACAATGTGAGGGATGTTGTTTTGAGTGGGAGTTCACCTAGTTTAATTTCATTAATTAATTTGAACTCAATTTGTCATAAACTTAGTCTAAACTATTGCAAATATGTTGTAGATCAATGGCAGCCCCTACCATCAATTTTAATGCGTTCCTAGAGAAAGAAAAGTTGAAAAACAATGGAAGCAACTTCGCGGATTGGTTCCGCAATTTGAGGATTGTCCTCACAGCTGGTAATTTGACCTATGTGCTGGATGCACCGCTAGGTGACCCACCTGCAGCTGATGCTACCGATGAAGTAAAGAATGTTTACCTCGCTCGGAAGAATCAGTACTCCATAGTTCAGTGTGCTATCTTGTATGGTTTAGAATCGGAGCTTCAGAAAAGGTTTGAAGAGTCAGATCCATATGATATTGTCGAGGATCTCAAATTAATCTTTGAGACTCATGCGGCAATTGAAAGTTATGAAGCTTCTGAAAAGTTCTTTAACTGCAAGATGGAAGAGGGTAGCTCCGTCAGTGAGCATGTGCTTAAAATGTCTGGGCACGCAAATAAACTTCAAAGTTTGGGTATAGTGATTCCTAATACTTTGGGAGTTTACCGCATCCTCCAATCACTACCACCAAGTTACAAGAACTTTGTGATGAACTACAACATGCAGAACATGAACAAAGAGTTGCCAGAACTATTTGCTATGTTAAAATCTGCAGAAGTGGAGATCAAGAAAGAGCACCAAGTGTTGATGGTCAATAAGACCACCAAATTCAAGAAAGGCAAGTCTAAGCAGAAGGGACACTTCAAGAAGGGTGGTAAGAAAGTTACCACGCCGACGAAGAGGACCAAGGCTGGACCCAAGCCTGATACTGAGTGCTTTTACTGCAAGGGAGAAGGTCACTGGAAGCGGAATTGCCCAAGGTACTTGGCGGATTTGAAGAACGGCAACATCAAGAAGAAAGGTATATCTGATATACATGTTATTGATGTGTATCTCACTAGTACTCGTAGTAGTGCCTGGGTATTTGATACTGGTTCGGTTGCTCATATTTGTAACTCGAAACAGGAGCTGCAGAATAAACGGAAGCTAGTGAAGAACGAGGTGACGATGCGCGTGGGAAACGGATCAAAGGTTGATGTGATCGCGGTCGGCACACTACCTCTTCATCTACCATCGGGATTAGTTTTATACTTAAATAATTGTTATTTGGTGCCTGCGTTGAGCATGAACATTATATCGGGATCTTGTTTATTGCGAGACGGTTACTTGTTTAAATCCGAGAATAATGGTTGTTCGATTTATATGAGTAATATGTTTTATGCACATGCACCTTTGATAGATGGTCTATTCATATTGAATCTCGATAGTAGAAATACACATATTAATAACATTGAGGCTAAACGTTTGAAATCAAGCGATAATTTGACCTATATGTGGCACTGTCGTCTTGGTCACATTGGAGTGAAGCGTATGAAGAAACTCCATTCCGATGGACTTCTTGAATCACTTGATTTTGAATCACTTGAAAGATGCGAAGCATGTCTGATGGGTAAAATGACTAAGACTCCATTTTCTGGTATGATGGAGCGAGCTACAGACTTATTGGAAATCATACATACCGATGTGTGTGGTCCAATGAGTGTAGCATCGCGCAGTGGTTATCGTTATGTTCTTACCTTCACGGATGACTTGAGTAGATATGGGTATATCTATTTTATGAAACATAAGTCCGAAACTTTCGAGAAGTTTAAGGAGTTTCAAAGTGAGGTAGAGAATCAACGTAACAAGAAGATTAAATTTCTACGATCTGATCGTGGAGGTGAATATCTAAGTTACGAGTTTGGCGAGCATTTGAAGAAATGTGGAATACTTTCGCAGTTGACACCGCCGGGAACACCACAGCGTAATGGTGTGTCTGAACGTCGTAATCGAACTCTCTTAGATATGGTTCGTTCTATGATGTCACTTACAGATTTGCCACTATCATTTTGGGGTTATGCATTAGAAACAGCCGCATTCACTTTAAATAGGGCACCGTCTAAATCCGTTGAAACGACACCGTATGAATTATGGTTTGGGAAGAAACCTAAATTGTCGTTCCTTAAAGTTTGGGGATGCGAAGCCTATGTAAAGAAGTTACAGCCGGACAAGCTTGAACCCAAAGCGGAAAAATGCGTCTTCATAGGATACCCGAAGGAAACTGTTGGGTATACCTTCTATCATAGATCCGAAGGCAAAATCTTCGTTGCTAAGAATGGATCCTTTCTAGAGAAGGAATTTCTCTCGAAAGAAGTGACTGGAAGGAAAGTAGAACTCGACGAGGTTGTCGAACCTTCTCTCGAAATTGCGAGTAGCGCAGCACCGGAAGAAGTTCCTGTGGTGCCTGCACCAATAAGAGAGGAAGCTAATGATGGTGATCATGAAACTTCGGTTGAAGTTACTACAGAGCCTCGGAGGTCAACGAGAACTCGTACCACTCCAGATTGGTATGATTCCGTTATGAATGTCATGGTGGTGGACAACACCGATGACCCCGAGACATATGAGGAAGCGATGATGAGCCCAGATTCCAATAAATGGCAAGAAGCCATGAAATCCGAGATTGGATCCATGTACGAAAACCAAGTATGGACTTTGGTGGACTTACCGGATGGCCGGAAGGCTGTCGAGAACAAATGGATTTTCAAGAAGAAAACAGATGCTGATGGTAATGTTACTGTCTATAAAGCTCGACTTGTCGCAAAAGGGTTTCGACAAATTCAAGGAGTTGACTACGATGAGACTTTCTCACCGGTAGCGAAGCTAAAGTCTGTGAGGATTATGTTAGCAATCGCTGCATATTATGATTATGAGATATGGCAGATGGATGTCAAAACAGCATTCCTCAATGGAAACATTGATGAAGAGTTGTATATGATACAACCCAAAGGTTTTGTCGATCCTAAAGATGCTAACAAGGTATGCAAGCTTCAACGGTCCATCTATGGATTGAAGCAAGCATCCCGAAGTTGGAATCAACGTTTTGATAAGGTAATCAAAAGTTTTGGTTTTATACAAACTTATGGAGAAGCTTGTATTTACAAGAAAGTGAGTGGGAGCTCTGTAGCATTCTTAATACTGTATGTGGATGACATATTGTTGATTGGGAATGATGTAGACCTTCTTAATAGTGTCAAGGAATATTTGAATAATAGTTTTTCAATGAAGGATCTTGGCGAAGCAGCTTACATATTAGGCATAAAGATTTATAGAGATAGATCGAAACGCCAAATATCACTGTCACAAAGTACATATTTGGACAAAATTCTAAAGAGGTTTGGAATGGAAGATAGCAAGAAAGGGTTCTTGCCCATGTTGCCCAATACGACCTTGAGTAAAACTCAAAGTCCGACATCGGCAGAAGATAGAGAAAAGATGAGTAAGACTCCCTATGCCTCAGCCATAGGATCTCTAATGTATGCCATGCTATGTACTAGACCCGACATCGCATATGCTGTTAGTCTAACTAGCAGATATCAAAGTGATCCAGGAGTGGATCATTGGACAGCGGTCAAAAACATCCTTAAGTACTTGAGAAGAACTAAGGATATGGTTCTTTCTTATGGAGGTGATGAACAGCTCGTTGTTAATGGTTACACCGATGCTAGTTGGAACACCGATCCGGATGATTCTAAATCACAATCTGGATACGTATTTATTTTGAATGGTGCAGCAGTTAGCTGGAGGAGTGCAAAGCAAAGCGTTGTGGCGAGATCTTCAACTGAATCGGAATACATGGCTGCTTCGGAGGCTTCACAAGAAGCGATATGGATGAAAGAGTTCATTACAGAGCTGGGTGTGGTTCCAAGTGCGCTGGACCCAATGTCTATCTACTGTGATAACATGGGCGCCATAGCCAATGCGCAAGAACCAAGGTCACACAAGAAGCTGAAGCATATCAAGCTGCGTTTCCACGCTATTCGAGAACATATCCAGGATGGGGATATAAAGATTTGCAAAGTACACACAGATCTGAATGTGGCGGATCCGTTGACTAAACCTCTCCCGAGGGCAAAACATGACCAACACCAAACTGCCATGGGTGTTCGGTATATTACCATGTAATCTAGATTAGATGACTCTAGTGCAAGTGGGAGACTGTTGGAGATATGCCCTAGAGGTAATAATAAATGTAGTTATTATTATATATCTTTGTGTTTATGATAAATGTTTACATTCATGCTATAATAGTATTAACAAGGAAACCATTAATACTTGTGTGATTTGTAAACTTAATTTGAAGTCCCTAGTATGGCCTCTATACTTCACTAGCTTGTTGGTTGATTGATGATGTGGTTTCTTTGTCATGAACATTGAGATGTTATCAACAACAAGATCATATCGTTAGGAGAATGATATGATGGACATACTCCTATAGACAAGCGTAGCATAAAGATCAAGTCATTTCAATAGTTCAATTGCTATATGCTTTCTGATACATAGTAACCTAATTCCTTCGACCATGAGATCATGCATATTGCCTTTACTGGATGGATGCTTTGATGTCATCAAACACCACACCGTAACAGGGTGGCTATAAAAGTGGCATTGGGTGTTCGGAAAGTATTGGTTGAAACACATGGATCAAGAGTGGGATTTGTCCATCCACATGACGGATAGATATTCTCTGGGCCCTCTCGGTGAAATGTCATCCAATTAGCTTGCAAGCATGTGACTTGGTCACAAGGGATCACATATCACGGGAACGAGAAAAGAGTACTTATCAGTAACGAGGTTGAACTAGGTATGCAGAGATACCGACGATCATGACCTCGGATAAGTAACATATCGTGAGACAAAGGGAAATTGGTATCGTATGTAAGTGGTTCATTCGATCGCAAAGTAATCGTAGAAATATGTGGGAGCCATATGAATTTCCAGATTCCTCTATTGGTTATTGTTCGGAGAAGTGTCTCGATCATGTCCGCATAATTCACGAACCGTAGGGAGACACACTTAAGGATTCGACGTTGTTTGAGTAGTTATGGTATTATGAGAAAGAGACCGAATGTTGTTCGGAGTCTCGGATGGGATCCGGGATATCACGAGGTGATCCGGAATGGTCCGGAGAATAAGATTCATATAAGGAAAGTCCCGTTTCGGAGTTCGGGAATGATTCCGGTGTTTTCATCGGGAACATTCTAGAAGGTCCCGGAATGTCCGGCACTCCGGGGGGGAAGGGGTACATGAATGTGTCATTGCAAGATGGAATGATTGCATCATGTACTAAGTGTTCTCGCTGTCCAAAATAAAGGGTTTATTTAAATTCCTAAATTGGAAAAGTCAAACGGCTAATTTGAAAGTCAAACTGCCAATTTTGGGAAGTGGGAAAAGAGGAGGATTGGTGGAGGCCGAATTGGGGGAGGACTCCTCCCTTGGCCGGCGCCCCACCAAGCCGACTTGGGGAGGGACTCTCCTCCCCATGGCGCAGCCAGCCCTCCCACCTATAAAGGGAGGGGCAGGGCTCCCCTCCCAACACACACAAGTTCCTATCCTCTAAACTAGAAACTAGACCTAGACCCCGGTTTAGAGCTGTTTCGGTTTAGAGCCTTCTAATTGGTTTAGAGCCCTCTAATTGGTGTGTCTAATTACTAGACCACTAATAGCCTCTCTCATAAGCTCCACCATACTCGCACCGGCTTAAGGCGAAGCCCTGCGGGATCTCCCCTCTACCTCCGGTACCACGCCGTTGTGCTGCCGGAATCGCGAGGAGAGTGCTACAACCTCCGCTGCCTGCTGGAACAAGGGAGAGGAAGGTCTTCGTCGAGTACCGAACGTGTGACCGACTGCGGGAGCGCTGCGGGAACGCGGCGCCGGAAGGATCGTCTACGCGATCTTGAGATCGGAAAGAGTACGACTACATCACCCACGAGAATCTGCTCTCGTTAAACACTTTGGAATCTTCGAGGGTGAGTTATTCCATCGACTCGTTGCTACAATCTAGTAGATAGATCTTGGCTTGTTTGTTTGTATGCGATAGAAAATTTTTGTTTTCCATGCTACGAACCCCTACACAAGAGGGGCTTTCGGTTGTGTAACTTGATCACATCGTCATAGGGAGCTCAATACTTTGCATACTTTGCATCTTCCTATTTTGTTGCTTCTTGGTGTTTCTCCATGTGAGGTTCTTGATATTGTTGCTAGCTCTTCAACAAGCCCAAGTTCATCGAAAACGGAATTCGTATGCATCTTCTATGGCGTTTTCAAGTTTGAAGATTTTATCGGTTCTTATTTAGGGAGGCTTATTACCTTTCTTCATTTGGTTCTATCCTCCTTTGTTGTGCTATGATGTTTCTCTGCACAATCTTGTAGATCTTGTTGTCCTCGTCAAAACAAGCCCAAGATCATCGAAATCGGAGTCCGGATGCAAAAGTTATTGCGTTTTTCGTGAAGCAGGTTTCATCCCGGTTGCGGATTCGGTTCAACCGGCTCCTAGACCGGGTGGTCTGGTGCCAGGACCGGAAAACCGGATCTTAAACCGGGATTTTTGGTTTTGTTACTCCGAATCTAACCGAGGCTGGGGGTCATTAACCAAACCTGGTTGGAGTCCGGTTTTCCGGGCTGAGAACCGAACCATCCGGTTCTGGAGCCGATCCAACCGAACTTTCAACCGGATTCGCACATTTTTCTCCTAACGGTCATATTTGCTTTCCCCTATAAAAGGGGGTTCTTCCCCCAACGTTTACAAGTGTTCTTGACCATGAAATTGACCTCTGTTGTTGAACCTCTTGAGCTTGCTTCCTCCCCCTTCCCTCCTATGATTCTTGCATCTTTTTGAGGGCTTTGGAAGAGGAGATCTAGATCTACAATCCCTACCAATCATTTCCTCCTCTAAGTGAGGGGAACCCATTGGATCTAGATCTTGGAGTCAATTGGTTGACTTCCACCATTGTTCTTCCTCTCTAATTCCTCCCTAGCACTTGTTGCTTTGGTGGGATTTGAGAGTGAATGATTTGAGCACCCTTGGTGATCTTGCTTTGCATTCTTGCATAAGTGTTGAGCTCTCCATTATGATTTGTTCGAGTGAGAGACCGTGAGCTTGTTACTCTTGGAGGGTGACCTCCTAGTTGGCTTGGCGGTTGGTGCCTCGGTGTCCTCTTCGTGGAAGATTGTGAAGAGAACCGGGCTTCTTCTTCATGGAGCTTGTGAAGTGGTTGTGGAGCTTGCCATCTCCGGAGTGGAGGAAAAGTTAGCCATAAGGAAAGGGCATATTCCTTCATGGGATAGACTCGGAGAAGAAGGTGAGCCTTCGTGGCGTTGGGAAATCCTTTGTGGAATCCCACACCTCTCCAACGTGACGTGCCTTTCTTGTAAGGGAACACGGGAATACATCTTCGTCTCTGCGTGCCTCGGTTATCTCTATACCCGAGCTTACTTTCCTTGTGATAGCCATCGAGCTTGAAGTAATTATATCTTGCCTATCACTTGTGGTATATTTATCTTGTGCTATATTTCTTAGCTTAACTTGTTGTTGGTGCACTTAGTTGAGCCTAGTGTATATAGGTTTTGTGATTGTGAAATAAACGTTAGTTTAATTCCGCATTCTATCAAGCCAAAACCGTAATAGTTTTGAAATTGCCTATTCACCCTCCTTTAGGCGACATCTCTATCCTTTCAATAACCCGGGGCCCTTTAACTATATTCATACATAACAATTCTAAATGTACATATAAACTATTTTACCCGGTATCAATAAACACTTAAGCATCCAAAAGAATCATTTCTAAATAATTTATTCGTATGTGTATATTATCGTGATCATAATAAAGTTATCGTGCCAAAATTACATAGGGCAGAGACTATTTACATACATATGAACCTTGTCTCTTTGGGTTCTTGAAGTACATACGAATTATAATGATTCTATAGGGAATAGGGGTTTGTTGATTTTCATCCTAACAAAACAGCATCCTCTCGAAAGTTGTTGATCTTATTATCCCTATCACTGGATGCTGGGATGAAGAATTGTTGAGAGAATTTTTTTTTCTCGATAGATGCTAATCGAATCCTTGCTATACCTCTATCAGCTCATGGCTTGGAGGATTTTGTAGCCTGGAGGTATACGAAAAATTCTTTATTCTCGGTTAGAACAACCTATCATGGTGAGTGGAAACACCAGTTTTCTGTGAAGGAGAACAATGCTCGAAATTCGGGACAATCATGAGTAGCAAGGTGTGGTAGATACTATGGAAGTGCTCGGTACCGGCACATGTAAAGATTTTTGCCTGAAAATCTCTACATGGAATTCTTTCGTGTTTTGGTGTCTTAGCTAATAGACATATACCTGTCTCAAGTCAATGTCCGCGTTGTTCAATGTTTTGCGAGGATATAACACATGTCTTATTCAGCTATGAGTATGCTAGAAACATTTGGGGAAGGCTTGGCCTCATAGATAAGATTGATGAGGCTCTTCTAATTGATAGAGCATGCAATGCGGTGTTTGAGGAGCTTATTTTGAAGAATAAAGATGGGGACGTGAGAGAACTAGTCTTGACAGCAGCATGGTACATTTGGTGGATGCGAAGACAACTAGTTCATGGGGAGAAGATACCAACAGATCCATTGCGAGTATGTCAATACTACTATCACAGCAAGCTATATAAAGGATTTGCGAAAGAATGCAGCACCAAGAATTAGCACCTGGAAAAAAAACACAGGAGGGTTTTGTTATGATAAATGTTGATGCCAGTTTCATCCGATTTTTTTTACAGGAGAACTTGGTGTGGTCATCAAAGATGATAGGGGTAATTTTATTGCAGCTTGCAATAATCCCATTGATTATGCTATCAATGCAAACACTTTGGAAGCACATGCTATTTGTAGAGGCTTATGTTTAGCCAATGAGGTGGGATGCTCGAAGATTATGATCCAATCAGACTGCTCACAAGTCATTGAAGCCCTTCAATCGGGAGATTTTACATCGCCGGCAGCGGTGGCATATTATGATGATATATACGTTTAAGCCTCAACTTTTTCTGCTTGTGTTTTTCGCTTTTGTAATAGGGAAGCTAATAGTGTGGCTGACAGCCTTTCTAGAGTTTTGGATACACAACCGAATGTTTGGGTTGATGATCTACCTAATTTTATTTTATCCCTATTAATCGACAATGTATCTGTGCTTTGATTCATAAAGTATGCAGCAGGGCGGAGCCATGTTGTTTCCCCTAAAAAAAACATAGATATTCTCGGGCCCTAAGATGTTCAAAGGAAAGGCTGATATTTTGAAACGGCACACATTTTTGGTTCTAACATTAGACATTGATTCAGCGGACCCACGTTACAAAAAAGGATAAATATAGATTGATTTCTTCTTCTCCCCCTTGAGTTTTCTCTATCCTCTCTTCTAACTTAACAGAATATTCCATCTAAATCCATGGCTTGCCATGCCTAATCTGATTGCATATCAGCAAAAGCGAAATCTCTGTACGTCCTTACCTCCCATTTCTCCCTTGGATAAGTCCCATGGTGTCCTAATTTTACATCTATGTATCCCATCTACCGACAATGGAGTAGAGAGAAGCATTTTCTGAGAAAGGGATCAGCCGTACCTTTTATGTTCTAGAGCAGGAGCTGGTAGTATCTGCATTTTTGTATTCAATTGGAACCGAGGCTCATCCAACAAGGCAACACGATGTCACGAGCTTGTCGCTTTTCACCGTCCAGCACCCAACCGCCATGGTTCTCGCGATCAGAGGTTAATCGTTGCTCGTCGGTCCACCGATTTTCTCTTCCAGGATTTCGTAGTTTATTTTCGCCCTTTAGCTAGCGTCACCCAGTACTAATTTTGGAGACAACTTGGGCAAGGCATGGTGGCGGACACGTTGTGTCGGTGAATATCAAAGACTGAGAAATCAACTCAGTATTGAAGATCAAAGACTGAGAAATCAAGTTCACAAAGTGGACATGTCCCACTACTATCAATCAACTCGGTATTGAAAATGATTTTAATTTATTTTACAACAGAGTTGGTTTGCTACCTTTTTGTTTTTAGGATGCTTCAACCTATCGTCGGTTTCCACTAGAGTTTTTTAGCACACCAGGGCACACTGTCACTCAATTATATGAGCAAGGAGAAGGACCCGACGGTCTGCTTCCACCTTATGAATATTTTTTTTTGGTTATGTCTCTCGAGGAGTGCTGCGATCAATTCGGCTTCGTCAACAACACCGATCACATTTGTTCCAATCAGGATTTGCTTGACCCCACCCATCTCATTATTTTGCACGCATGAGAATTCATGACAATGTTTCAAAAGGATAATATAGAATGTTCTATAGATAATACGACTAGATTGTTTCCCAAAACTGCTATTTACATCATCCTGATTCTTTTGACTGTGTTATGTCGACGATCCGCGGCTGGAAACCGCCCCGGACTCGAAATTTTACTCCAATCCCGCGTTCGGTGATTTTTGGCGTCCATTTTCGATCCTGAATCGCGAACCGAGTCACGGATAGGTGGGCCTCGTAGGATCCTTACTCGCATAGGATGTGTCAAGCTTCATGCACTAGCCAACACAACCAAAAGTACGAACTGATGGAAAGAGCTAGTGCAATCCACTTATACACTTCAACACCCCCTCTCACGTGTGACGGGGAGAAGTCAGCACGTGCAACCGGAAGAGAGCGACGGCGCGCGAAACTCACGTATGACTCAAGAGGCCTATACGTGGACATAGAGGGGTCAACAGCAATTTTAGGATAAATTGCGAAAACCAGGACTCGAACTCAAGACCTTAGACTCTGATACCATGTCAAGCTTCATGCACTAGCCAACGCAACCAAAAGTCCGAACTAATGGAAAGAGCTAGTGCAATCCACTTATACACTTCAACAGGATGGACCTCGCGCACACTGGGCCCGCCGCGTCCACGGGCAGTACCATGCTTAGTGATAAGCGCATGGTGGACCGCGCGCGCATCGCGAACTGAGTTACGGATGGGTGGGCCACGTAGGAATCTTACTTGCTGTATGGTGGACCGTGCGCGTCCTAGTCCCACCATCAGCGTACATGCCTAGTACCGCGCTCGGCGTGACACACCTCTGCACTCGTCGGTGCGTCCTTTGCTCTTTCCCGTCTGTTTTTTTACCCTTAATCATGATCTGAGTAGCTAACGGGTGGGTTTCACATGACTTTTACTCGTTGTACTATATGGCGGGCCCGGCATGGAGACGACGTGGCGTCGTGAGTCCATGCGAGATACGGTTTTTCAATGTCATGGGGCCTGGCGAGAGCCATCGTGACATCCTACACTCTAGGACTACGCGTGTTCTCGCAGCGGTGAGTCGAGGCTAACATGACGCTAGAAAGCATGGGCCAACGCGTATTCTCATGGCAGAGGGCCGAGCTGAAAGCATAAATCATAGACGTCCACGTGTTATTGCGGCCAAGTCGTACCGTGGGTACCGTACATGGCCAAGATGACTGCATAGGGCGTACACGTTCGCGGGTTCTTGCGGCCGCTAACCGACGTGCAGCCTGATCCCATCGCCGGAGGTCATTCGTTCGGTCGCGTTCACGCGGGAGATGGCCTTTCACCGTGTTGAGTATAAAATACCTTACTCGATATTTTAGCTTCTCTCATTTCTCTCCACCACCATTATCATGTGATTGGTCGGCATGTGCCGCTTTGGTGACCAATATTTATTTTTTCTGCTTAAGGAGGGCTTAACATCTTTATTCTTTAGCACATCTATAATTTTAGAATCTTGAAGGAGAAAAAAATGTTGTGAATTATATATTCAGAACTTTTGGAATGTTTAAGAGAGAACAAAAATGTGCAGGCGCAGCTAGATTGCTCCAATCTTAGGAGCAGTGGTCTAGTGGATACGTCCTAGTCGTCCTTCTAGTAGATGACAGGTTGCCATCATATGAACACTGCACGCGGCAGTCCATTTCGAAAGAAAACTACACGAGGCAGTTGCCATCGTCGGGCTGAATTTTGGATCTGCTGAAAACTACACGAGGTAGACTTTCCATGGTTGTTGACGGCTGGCTGCAAAGCATGCAGAAAAGCACAAATTACAGTTCAAGAACCAATAGACTATATTGAATACGCCGGCCAGTTGATTTCTTATTTCAACACCTCCCTTGCGTCTAGAATTCTCTGGACATATTTATACTAGGTTTTATTAAGCCGGTTGTAACTGTATTCATCTTACTAGTACTATATAAATATTCACCCTATAAAACTAGTTCACTTAAGAAGCCTTAAACTGCCAAAAATTGTGAATATACTAAATTCATGTGTGGACACTACTCGTCGTAGAACGACGCTGATACTGATGGTATAATTGAAAAAGTCAAGAAACCCAGCAAAGGGTCTAGCGCTTGTCATTTCCTTCACTAGCTATAGCTAGCTTTTTTTGAACTTTGTTCCTTCTGTCTGTCAAAAGGAAAAACTTTTGTTCCTTCTGAGATGACGTGGGAATCGGCTCAACTTTGCATCTGCGATCTGAAACTGTACGTCCATAAGCAAAAGGATCCTCTAAAAAAAAGCAAAACCAGTGATGCTTCTGATTGGGAGCATGGGTACCGTTAAGTGAGCTGGAGCCCACAGCAGATCAGTAATATCCACAAAACTCAAACGACTTCCACGAGTGTGACATGCCGACTTTTCCACGCTTCTTCCAAAAAGAAAAGGAAAAATATCTCATTCTGATGCCGACTGTCTCTTCTTCTTCCTCCTCCTCTTGGCTCTTGGGTGAGTTCTATAAAAATGGAAAAACCGAGTATCACCTAGACGCGAGCAATTCAGGTTCAGGTATTCATCTCGGCCTCCTGTCTCTCCAGTTAGTCTTTTTTTCTAGATGGTTTTCAGTTAATCTTAGTTTACTATAAGTAGAGTGATTTTGCTCTTGTTGTGCTTGCTTGATCATGTATATCGATCCCAGGCTCCCACTACAAGTAGCTGCTTGTCTTCCGAAGATGGGAAGTGCAGAGGTGGAGCAAACAAAGGTGTGCTCTGAAACCACACCTCCATTGATTTCTTTGGCTTCCTAATCTGGTGGAATTACTTGACTTTTTGACAAACTGCTTTTTTGCATGATCTGCTAAGATATCCTTGACCGTTTAGATTTTAGATCCATATTTCCATTACGAATTCAGCAAGCAAACTAGCATGTATGACATGGCTGTCCTTGCTTTTCAGGCGCACCTGATAGTCGACTGCGTGCAACCGCCGGCAAGAACTTGGCAGAGGAAATTTGAAGATGAAGGCAAGAAGATTGCAATGTTCAGTTTGACCATGAAGGATGTCATGACGATCGTAAGCATTCTAACATGGATATTTAGGAGTAAGACTGAATACTTCCTTTTCTTTGGCTAACACTGACCATGATCCTGGTGGTACTTCAGCTGCCCTTGATTCTTAAAATGCTTCGACTGCACGTCAAAGCAACAGCAGAAGGCCAGGTGAGCTACGCTTCTACAACAAGTAAAAATTATTATGCCCACTGAGTACAGCAATCATTGAACTTGTTGAACAAAATTTCTGCTTTTGCAAAGGTCTCGGTCTATGATCCGTTCAAGAAATGGATGGACAACTGCTACCGCGGGGTACCCCTTGGCGGGCTAGGGTGAGTACTTCCATGTCTTAGGATTTAATCTTAATTTGAAACTTGCATATGCTTCTGGGCTGGTTAAAATTCAGATGACAATTTTGTTCAAGCCACATTCTATTTTTCCTTTTCAGTGCAGGAAGCATAGGGAGAAGCTACAGAGGGTACTTTCAGCATTTCCAGATATTCCCCAGGATATATGAACAGAACCCTGTCCTAGCCAATCAGTTTTCGGTAATCAACGTTTACAAATGCATTCATGACTTGCAATGCTAAATGGTACTCTTCAATTGTCAAAAAATCTGAACAATATTCCCGTTTCAAGGCATTTGTTTCGCGTCCCAGCGGGAAGAGAAACTCAACGGTGTTGTCTGCGCCCAATGATGATGTCCTCAAGTAAGCAGAAATCTAGACAAGCTCTCCTTCATTTCATTCATCTGAATTGGGTAGACATAGTAATTCATTCTGCAAATTGCAGGGGAATAGATAAAGCTGGCATCGGGTCTTGGGACTGGAACCTGAAAGAGAAGAACTGCAATTACCATGGCTTGTTCCCGAGATCTTGGACAGTATATGATGGTGATTTTTTACATTATTTCAACTAAAATTATAACATTTACCTATTTTCTTGGGGCATCAAAGTCATGTCAATTAGCCGATAAAGGTTGTGTGACAATGTTGCAATGTAGGTGAGCCTGACCCCGAAATCAAGATCACCTGCCGTCAGATATCGCCGTTCATCCCTCACAACTATAACGAGAGCAGCTTCCCAGTTGCAGTTTTCACATTTACGGTACATTTTCATATTCATCAAACTAATCCAATGATCTAACATGAGTCGTAACATTGATCTCTGATTCTTGGAATGCAACAGGTGGAGAATTCTGGGAGCACGCCTGCAGATGTCACATTGCTCTTCACCTGGGCAGTAAGTGCAAACCAACACTCTGCTCTTCAGAACAGAAATGCCATCTTTGAAGTGAAGAAGATTTAACCTTAATTTGCTTGTTCATCATGCAGAATTCAGTCGGTGGGACATCGGAACTGACTGGGAATCACACGAACGCCAGAATGACGTAATGAGCACGAGAATTTCCAATGGAGATGCCATGAACTAACAGCAATCTCTGACCAAGTCTTTTTCCTTTCTGCGTGCAGAGCGCGCGACGGCGTCAATGGTGTCCTCCTCCGTCATAGGACGGCAGACGGACACCCTCCGGTGACATTCGGGATCGCGTCTCAGGAGACCGGCGACGTCCGCGTCACCTGCTGCCCGTGCTTCGCGATGGGCCCGTCGAGCTCCGGGAGAAGCGAGCAGGTCACGGCGAAGGAGATGTGGGCCGAGGTCAAGAACCGCGGCTCCTTCAGCGACGCCGCCGGCGCGGCGCCGAGAGCGTCTTCGAGGCCCGGATCGTCCATCGGGGCGGCGGTCGCGGCGACGACGACGGTGCCCGCGGGGGCGACGCGCGAGGTGTCCTTCGCGCTGTCGTGGTCGAGCCCCGAGGTGAAGTTCCCCTCCGGGAAGACCTACCACCGGAGGTACACCAAGTTCCTCGGCCTGGATCGAGACGCGGCCGCACAGCAGATGGTTCATGACGCCCTTCTTGGTGAGATCTCGTAGGAGGTCGATGAACATTCCTGAACTCTCGAGGAAACAGATTAAGGTTTCTGATTCTTTTTTACTGTTCATGCGTGCAGAACACAAGAAATGGGAGTCCCTCATCGATGAGTGGCAGAGACCTGTGCTCGAGGACAAGACGCTGCCTGATTGGTAATTACTGAATGTCTTAATTGATCATCATATGAACTGATTATAGTTTTATCCTATTTGAACAGTTGATGACATAATCTTCATTTTTCTTTTCAGGTATCCTGTCACACTGTTCAACGAGCTCTACTATCTCAACGCTGGAGGCACAATTTGGACAGGTGATTATTTATTATGGTGATCCAGTTCCACTCTCAAATCCATCTCTAACGGTGGTTCAAAACTCAAAATCAAAATTGGTCACTGTCACAGATGGGATGCCTCCTAGGAAGACCGGCTTTGCCTCGTCAAGGTCGGGGACGACGATGGAGCCCTTCTCCCTTGACGGGTTCAGTCTTCCAGGCGACGGCGCAAGCTGCGCCACCGCGGTGGACGGCATGCTGCACGCGATGGCGACGGAGGAGGAGCGGCTGCACTCGCCGGAGGCATCTTTTGGCTCGGCGCTGCTGGGCGACGGCGAGGAGAACGTGGGGCAGTTTCTGTACCTGGAGGGGATGGAGTACCACATGTGGAACACCTACGACGTCCACTTCTACGCCTCCTTCGCGCTCCTCTCCCTGTTCCCCGAGATCGAGCTGAGCCTCCAGCGCGACTTCGCCCGCGCCGTCCTCCTCCAGGACCCGCGCCCGATGCGCACCCTCGACGGCGCCACCGTGCCGCGCAAGGTCCTCGGCACCGTGCCGCACGACGTCGGTCTCGCCGACCCTTGGTTCGAGCTCAACGCCTACATGATCCACGACCCGGCGCGGTGGAAGGATCTCAACCCGAAGTTCGTCCTCCAGGTGTACCGCGACGTGGCCGCCACGGGCAACATCCGCTTCGCCGCCGCGGCGTGGCCGGCGGTGTACCTGGCCATGGCGTACATGGACCAGTTCGACCGGGATGGGGACGGCATGGTGGAGAACGAGGGCCGCCCCGACCAGACCTACGACATCTGGTCCGTCTCTGGCGTCAGCGCCTACACCGGCGGCCTCTGGGTCGCGGCGCTCCAGGCGGCCGCCGCCGTGGCGCGCATCGTCGGCGACCGCGGCGCGGAGGGATACTTCCTCGAGCGGTACAAGAAGGCGCAGCGCGTGTACGATGGCGAGCTCTGGAACGGCGCCTACTTCGACTACGACAACAGCGGCAGCGGGAACAGCAAGTCCATCATGGCCGACCAGCTCGCCGGGCAGTGGTACGCGCGCGCGTGCGGGCTGGAGCCGGTCGTGGAGGCGGAGAAGGCTCGCAGCGCGCTGGGGACGGTGCTGGACTACAACGTGATGCGGGTGCGGGGCGGCGCGGCGGGGGCGGTGAACGGGATGCGGCCGGACGGCGCCGTGGACACGTCGTCGGCGCAGTCAAAGGAGGTGTGGCCCGGGGTCACCTACGGCGTGGCTGCCGCCATGATCCACGAGGGCATGCCTGAGGCGGCGTTCCGGACGGCGAAAGGCGCGCACGACGCCGGGTGGGGTAGGGACGGGTACGGGTACGCGTTCCAGACGCCGGAAGCGTGGAGGCCCGACGGCAGCGGCGGGTACCGGTCTCTGCACTACATGCGACCCCTCTGCATCTGGGCGATGCAGTGGGCGCTGTCGCCGCCGGAGCTCCACAAGGACTTGAGGGTGTTGCCGGGATCGGAGTCGGCCGTAGCGTCGCCGGCGGAGGTGGCCCTGGCGGGAGAGAAGTTTGAGAAGGTGGCGAGCATGCTGAGGCTGCCGGAGGAAGAGCAGCACAAGGGATACCTTGGAGCTATCTACCAGATTCTCCGGCAAATGCTCCTCCCATAATCATGATTATTGGATGGATGGAACTTCCTGTTGTGACTACTTATTACAGGACATCATACGACCTGAAACATTCTCTCCTGAAGTACAGATGATTTGTTAGAAGTGGAATTCATTATCGATGTGCGTTGGTTCTATCTCTCTCAAGAAGAAAAAAAATGCATCTGGCTAAAGCATTTCAGCTGGTTTTTTATTACTCCGGCAGAAGCATGATTGTATGCATTAACCGGTACAGAGGTTGGGACTTTCTCATATTCGGTAAAAACGTTGAGAAAGGAAATCGTAACAAATTATCGGTTTTAGTGGGATGAGTGTATCTCGTGCGTGTTCATGAGCTTCTACCTTATTGTATTCTCAAAAGAAAATGTGTAAAACAAAGAATTGAAAAACACTACAAATTGTATGTTTAATAGGAAAACACTAAAACTCCTACTACTATAGACATAGTATGGAAAAGACATGCTACACACCATGGTAATCTACACCCATGTGTTTTGTTTACCATCAATTCAAGCCCTATAATTCCCGTCCCGTCCCCCCCCCTAGGGATGGCACTTGCCGGGTTCAGGGGCCGGGTCTACCCCCATACATGTCCCGTTTAATTTTCCGGGTTTCATCCTTTGCCAGACCCACGACCATCCGGGTCCGGGGCCCCAACGGGTACCCGCCAGCGCGTGAGATATGAGCGACGCCGGCGCATGCGAGAAGAAAACGATGGTATATTGGGATGGGGTTGGTGGAAATAGACGTGTGCGTGCGTGTGTTGTCTTCATGACTCCATATTCCATCGTGTTCTTGTGATGTGTGTAGTGTGGGTCTAACTTGTTACCAAACCCCCGTTTAAGGCAAGTACCCGTCGGGTTTGTGGATTTTTGGGTCCCCATTGCCATCCCTACTCCCCCAATTTTAGCCAGGCGTGCACCCCCACTGCCTCTTGGTTCCCCTATTTTAGACAGGTGTTCGCCCCCGCCACCATGCCCTCGTCCCACGATCGTCGGCACCAATCCGGTTGGCCATCTATTTCATCGCCCTCCAGGCTCACCGCCCTCCCGAAGACAGTAGCACACCCCTAAGCCTTGTGAGCTCGATCCAAAGGTGGAGCTCGTGCCTCTAGAAAGCTTTGTCGCCCTCCCTTCGTGAACCCACAAGTGGACGCCCCAACCTACTTTCGGAGATGGAAAGTGACCCCTCCTCCTCTCCATCCTCGGTTGACCGCCTCCTTGCAGTCCCCTAGACCAGCAACAGTCACCGCCGACATTTCTGCTTGCAAGATGTTCAACGAAGGCTTGCAAGGTAACTTTTCTTATTAATTTTCTCGGTTGTTCTATTTTGTGTGGTCCAACAATGTTTTTCTCATCCTAAAAGAATATAAGTTTCGTGAATTCAAGATAACATTGGGGTTGCTCTGTTACTTTTCATTTTTTTCTCTAAAACATTTTGTACTATGTACACCTCTTCTGCATATCATTGAAAAAGTAGCTCGCGATGCACTTTCATGAAGAAAATGTTTTTTTACGATCAATATCATGATACATTTATAGTACCAAATAGTACATGGTGCAAATGTATATGATGTCTCCAATGATTGCAAAATAAATAGGCAAATCTTTAAGGTCTTCATACTCTTCCTTCTTTTTATGACATTATTTTATACTACTCCCTCCATTTCAAAATATAAGATGTTTTAGGTTTGTGAATAAAATGTATCTAGATTTTTTTTAGTGTGTGGATTCACTCTAAATCTGAGTGAACCTACATACTAAAAGAAGTCTAGATACATTTGCTTCACAAAGCTAAAACACCTTATATTTTGAAACGAAGGGAGTACTAGTTAAGTGTTCGTAAGTTTCCACGGACATGAATATTATTAAGTTAGTCCATGACTATGCATCCATTATTTGTACATTTCGTGTTGCTGGTTTAGTGAACTTCTAATCATTGTGATCTAATATGAAGGTAGAAACAACATTGTAACACCCTCAGAATTGACTCTATGCAAGGTTTAGCGCTTCCCGCCAAACCCGCATAGAAACGATTCAAAGGTGCCCACCAGGCACTTGCGTGCGGGTGGAAAACGAAGTAATAACATTACACAACAGTCCTCGATGGGACCCACAGAACAGATATATATACAACACGACTCCATGAGTCAAGAATACAGATATACAGGACAAAGATCCAAATCACCTTGAAAACGATAGAGCGCCCAGCTACGGACAAGATGCAAATGGGGCTAAGAGCCCTGAAGAATAACCAATGGCGTCCATAACCCTGCCCAGGCCAAGCCGGAAGGGTAACCCTGCTAACGACGTCGATCTCAAAACCTGCTTAAACAAAAGGGGTGCCGACAAAGGGCAAAGGAAAAAGAGGAGCGTCAGTACTGAGGCCAGTACACGGCGAGACTAGAATTCGGCGGTCCTCGCCTACATAGGTATGGTGGACTGAAGCGGCAGCGGCAACATGCACTAAACAACCTCTAGAGACTCGGTACAACTGGCGGCTATCAGAGAGGGGTAAGAAAGACCTATTCGGAACCAACCTGATTCTTACACCAAACAATCCCATCCTGGTATTTCCCCCTCGAGACCAATCGAGGAAGTCCACCGAGGAACTCACACAGTTGGCAGTTTTATTTATTCGGTTATCGTTGCAGCAATTACTAGTCAAGTATAGATAATCATCCTGATAAAATAAGCAGTGGGCCATTTTAGTTAATCATTCCGTGTAGTTGCAACACTTACTAGTCAGATACAATTAGCATGAGATATCCCAAAACCCAGCAGTTGTTGGTACTTTTATTTAGCCATCCCGTTATAGTTGCAATACTTACTAGTCAGGTACAATGGTCGCAAGCGACAACCAAACAAGCAATTGTTGGCAGTTTTATTTAGCCATTCCATTATAGTGAAGCTGATTACTAGTCATTATAAAGTCAAATTTATAGAACTACTTTAGTTATAGTTGTCTATCATCGAGATACTATGCTCCAAGTCGTCCATAACCGCGGACACGGCTTTCAGAAGTTTTACCCTGCAGGGGTGCACAAATAGCAACACACACTCGATCAACCTCGGAAAAACCAAAACAAAACCCAACGAGGCTTTCACGACAAAGCAATCACAGGATTCAGAAATATTTCAGGGGGCCACCCCGTTGAGTACACCCGCAACGAAGCTAGCTGACTCCGAGACGGACTCAAGGTTTGCGTCAATGGCTGTAAACGACTGGGAACCCAAAACTGGGCTTGTCGATACCGCGAAAACACTCCGCTTACCTAAACAGTACAGGTGCTCCTCGCACAATCGTAATAAAGCAGTAAAGCATGGCATAAGTACAGGATAGTAAATAAAACCTCAAACTAGTTTGTGGCCCCAAGAAATAAGAATGAATCAAGCTCTGGCTCAGGGGGGTCCCATAATTCCCCCGTATGTGGATAGCGCGAATATTCAAGGAACAGGTATCAAGTACTCGGGGTCCTAAGGGACACAAGTGGACGGTTAACAACCAAATAACATCTATTGCCCACATGTGCCTCTGCTTACCTACTTCAATTTTAGTTGTTAAACAGTAATTAAAGTGAACGATAATTAAAGCCATGATCATCTCCAACATTAAACATGCGGCAACACTCCAACAACTGTGGTACTTGGCGACACGCAACAACACTTGAGCAAGCGACTACGACGCGCAAGTCCAACTATCTACCAAACAACAGGTAATAGGATGTGTCCAAGGCAATATAAGGCTGCAAGGGATATCACGGGTACGAAAACTAGAGTATCGCAACACAGATAGCAATAGATCAATAGGAGGGAATAAATACTATAAAAGTAAGATAGGTAGAAAGGGGGAGATGCTCGCCTGAAAACATTGCCGAAGGTTCATCCGAAGATCGGGTCGACACTCGCATCAACTCAACGGCCTTATCCGCGAAGAACCAAAACACTAGAATAAACACCGGATGCAATATTTAATACTACGGCAAAAGATCGGGCATGATACATGAATGATGTATGACATGGCAAAGCTGCGATGCGATTAGGTCATATTAAGAGGAACCGGGGTCCCCGACAATTAATTAGATGGTTCATGTTGTTTAGGTACCCTGCATTTTAAATGTTGTTTTAACAAGGCAAGATATGACAACGGTTCGATGCACAAATTTAAATGAGGCCAATATAAGACTAGATTTGCCCGCATATGGGCCCCATATTTAATTAAGATGTGAATCGGCATAATGCCCCCAAACCACAGACAAGTATGCATGCATGATCAATTTAATATGCAACAGGTTTTATATTTAGCATTTATAAAATAGGGGCTCGGGAAAAGGTTCACACATTATGGTTCGGAAGATCTTGGGCGTTCCGGAGGGTTCGGGGTCGGTCTCAGGGTCTGGGTCTGGGGTTCGGTCTCGGCGGGAGCGTTCTCGGATAACAGAGTAGATCTTGGCGTTCCGCGAAGAAGGACTTGGTTCGGCGTCGGGGGCGCATCGGACTCGCCCTGGTCGGTGTCGATCTTGTCGCATTCGAAGATCTCGTCGGGTCCGCGCCATCGAGTCGGTCTTGGCATTCGGGATGAAGATCTTGGCGTTCCGCGGCGAAGTGCCTGACGCACCGGGATGAAGACCTTGGGGTGCCATCCCGATCATCGGTCAACTCGTTGGACGTAGAACTTGGCGTGCTATGGTTCGGGTTCGGTCTTCGGACTCCGGGATCGGTCTTCGAATCGGGGCGTCGGGGCTTCCGGGTCCGGGAAGGAGATCTTGTCGTTCCGCGTCGGTGACCTTGGCATCCGGGAAGGAGTACTTGTCGCACCAGGGTCTCGGCCACCGGATCCTTGAAGGAGGACTCCTGATCTTCGGGTTCGCCCTCCGGTTCCGGGGTCGGGGTTCGGGGCCTTGACGTCCGCGTCCTTCGAGGCCATGTTGTGGTACTTGTCATCCATGATGAAGGTCTTGTCTATGGTTCGTCAAGTGCTACCGGTCTTGGTCCTTTGCGAAGAACTTGTCGACGAGATAAGGGCCAGTGACGAACTCGGTGGTTCACATCTTCAGCAACAGACACCAGAACAGCTGCCAAAACCAGCGGTAGCTGAGCCTGCAACACGGCCGCACATGGGCAGAAAACATAGAGGCCGATGGACACGGGTCGCAGAACATGGCATGACAGCAGGTAAGCTTGGCACGACCAGATCCAAGGTGGGCCACGGGAGCGTGTCAGGGCAGAGGAAGGAGACCTGCAGGCAGAGGCGTCAACGTCGCTGCAGAGCCTGCTCGCGTCGGCTCGGGAGATGGTTCAGCGGAGGAGCTTCTCTACTCGAGGAGGAGGGGATGGCCCTGGCGTCGCTGGACAGAGAGAGGCCATGGCGCGGGGCCGGGCTTGCGGGACGGTGGAGGAGGCCGAGAGGGCAGCGACGGAGATGCGGCCGGGTCGGGGAGGATGCGGCGGCGGGGCTCGGACCCAGGGCGGCGGCGGCGAGATGAGAGAGGCGGCGCTTGGGGAAGGCGGGGCGCGGAGCTCGGAGCCGGGAGGGGGCAAGGGGCGACGCGGCCGGAGGCGGCGGGAGAGGAGGCCGCGAGCGGCGGGGAGGTGCTCGGGTCCGGCGGGATGGTTGAGGCGGAGGCGGCTCCTGGCAGCGAGGAGCTCGCAGGGGGAGGACGCCGGCGCGGCGGAAGGCGGAGGGGCAGGCCGCGGAGGGGAACGACGGCGAGGCGGCCGCGGGCTCGGGTGGCGGTGGCCGGCGCCGGAGAGGAAGAGGGGCGGGGCGAGCGCGGCTCGACGGAGGCGAGGCCGACGAGGTGGCGCGGGTCCGGGAGACGGAGGGGGAACGGAGGAGGTCGGCGGCGCAGCGAGGCAGAGGGTAGGGAACCGCGAGGCCGGGCTGGGGACGGCGGCGCCATGGCCGGAGGAGAGGCGAGGCCGGCCGGAGGACGCGTTGGGGAGGAAGGCAGCGGGGTCGGGCTCGCGGGTTGGGGCAGAGGGAGGAGGGAGAGAGCGGGGGTGGGGCGCGTCGGTGGGGAAGCGGGGCTGCAGGTGGGACCCGCGGGGCAGGGGCGGTTGCTGTGGAGTAGGTGGGGCCGGGGTGGGGCTGTCGCTGCGGCGTGTGTGGCGTGTGTGCTTGGGCCAGGGAGGGTGTGGGCCAGGGGAAGAGAGAGAGGGAGGGAGTGGGGGTGGATTGATGAGGTGGCAAGGTGGGTGGGGATTGGGGTCCAAAGGGGTGAGGTGGCCTAGGGAGGTGAGGTGGAGGGCTGGGAGTGGCTGGGTAGGTTAGGATAGGGTAGAAAAGGGTTTGGGTTTCCGGTGGGACTGGTTTGGGCCGATCGGGGTGGTAGGTGGCCTGGCTTTTGGGCCGGGCTGCCTCCCCCGATCAAAACAATTTTATTTAAAATATTGTTTGTTTTAGTTTTAGTAAAAGATTTTGTAATTAGTTTTAGCAAACAAGATACCACGAAGCGTCGGGAGTTTGGTCTGAAATAAGACGAGGTGATTAATATAGAAAACAAAAATGGGTTTTTAGCAAAATAGTTTTAGACGGATAGATGTATGATGATGTCATGATGATGCAATGCACAAAAACAACGCGATTTTCTAGTAGTGGTTTTTGCGGGATGCCACAATTCGACACCACTAACGATGGATCTCGCCCTCGAGATCCGCCTCATGGTACCGGAAAGAAGGTCGGCGATCTGCGTCTTCTCGCTTCGTGTAGATCTCCGCGACACCGCTAACAAGAGGTCGTTGTCCGTGATCGTCGAGAGAACACTCCGGAACAAAAGGTCGAAGGTAGAGGTATCAAACGATAAAGGCCACTTCTAACTTCCGTGGAATGAGTGAAATCACATTAATTCACCAATTCAATGTACAAGAGCGAATGATAAGAGTAGTGGTATGGTAGCTACTCCATCCCGCACTCAAACCATTATTCTGCACACGAATAAGCGGATTATGCAACCAACTCTCGGAATTCAGACTGAAGATCTCGACAAACGAGGTGTAGAACAAGGAGTGATGCAGACTCTGCATCGGATCTGGCGTAGATGATGTCGTCGTGTCAGAAAACACCGGAAGGCACAAACAAGGAACAAAGAATGGTACCACAGTAGACGGATTCCTCAGGCAGCATGAACACCGGATGGTAGAACACCGTTATAAAAGGAGGAAGCGAAACCCTGAAGGTACGACGGAACCCAACCACGAGAAGTCCTGGACTCGAAGAGAGAGAAGAGAGCGGATTCAAAACACGCAGAGGTGAGAGGAGAGCAGCAGAGGGGTAAGGAGTAAAATCAGACCTAATCAGAACTATTTAACCGATTTTCAAAAATAGTTTTTAACACTCTACTTCGGCCGTTAACTAGGTTATCCTGCAGGCTGGACTTGTGGGGTATCGCAACTGCTGAGCTCTGATACCACTCTGTAACACCCTCAGAATCGACTCTATGCAAGTTTTAGCGCTTCCCGCCAAACCCGCATAGAAACGATTCAAAGGTGCCCACCAGGCACTTGCGTGCGGGTAGAAAACGAAGTAATAACATTACACAACAGTCCTCGATGGGACCCACAGAACAGATATATATACAACACGACTCCATGAGTCAAGAATACAGATATACAGGACAAAGATCCAAATCACCTTGAAAACGATAGAGCGCCCAGCTACGGACAAGATGCAAATGGGGATAAGAGCCCTAAAGAATAACCAATGGCGTCCATAACCCTGCCCAGGCCAAGCCGGAAGGGTAACCCTGCTAACAACGTCGATCTCAAAACCTGCTTAAACAAAAGGGGTGCCGACAAAGGGCAAAGGAAAAAGAGGAGCGTCAGTACTGAGGCCAGTACACGGCGAGACTAGAATTCGGCGGTCCTCGCCTACATAGGTATGGTGGACTGAAGCGGCAGCGGCAACATGCACTAAACAACCTATAGAGACTCGATACAACTGGCGGCTATCAGAGAGGGGTAAGAAAGACCTATTCGGAACCAACCTGATTCTTACACCAAACAATCCCATCCTGGTATTTCCCCCTCGAGACCAATCGAGGAAGTCCACCGAGGAACTCACACAGTTGGCAGTTTTATTTATTCGGTTATCGTTGCAGCAATTACTAGTCAAGTATAGATAATCATCCTGATAAAATAAGCAGTGGGCCGTTTTAGTTAATCATTCCGTGTAGTTGCAACACTTACTAGTCAGATACAATTAGCATGAGATATCCCAAAACCCAGCAGTTGTTGGTACTTTTATTTAGCCATCCCGTTATAGTTGCAATACTTACTAGTCAGGTACAATGGTCGCAAGCGACAACCCAAACAAGCAATTGTTGGCAGTTTTATTTAGCCATTCCATTATAGTGAAGCTGATTACTAGTCATTATAAAGTCAAATTTATAGCACTACTTTAGTTATAGTTGTCTATCATCGAGATACTATGCTCCAAGTCGTCCATAACCGCGGACACGGCTTTCAGAAAGTTTTACCCTGCAGGGGTGCACAAATAGCAACACACACTCGATCAACCTCGGAAAAACCAAAACAAAACCCAACGAGGCTTTCACGACAAAGCAATCACAGGATTCAGAAATATTTCAGGGGGCCACCCCGTTGAGTACACCCGCAACGAAGCTAGCTGACTCCGAGACGGACTCAAGGTTTGCGTCAATGGCTGTAAACGACTGGGAACCCAAAACTGGGCTTGTCGATACCGCGAAAACACTCCGCTTACCTAAACAGTACAGGTGCTCCTCGCACAATCGTAATAAAGCAGTAAAGCATGGCATAAGTACAGGATAGTAAATAAAACCTCAAACTAGTTTGTGGCCCCAAGAAATAAGAACGAATCAAGCTCTGGCTCAGGGGGGTCCCATAATTCCCCCGTATGTGGATAGCGCGAATATTCAAGGAACAGGTATCAAGTACTCGGGGTCCTACGGGACACAAGTGGACGGTTAACAACCAAATAACATCTATTGCCCACCTGTGCCTCTGCTTACCTACTTCAATTTTAGTTGTTAAACAGTAATTAAAGTGAACGATAATTAAAGCCATGATCATCTCCAACATTAAACATGCGGCAACACTCCAACAACTGTGGTACTTGGCGACACGCAACAGCACTTGAGCAAGCGACTACGACGCGCAAGTCCAACTATCTACCAAACAACAGGTAATAGGATGTGTCTAAGGCAATATAAGGCTGCAAGGGATATCACGGGTACGAAAACTAGAGTATCGCAACACAGATAGCAATAGATCAACAGGAGGGAATAAATACTATAAAAGTAAGATAGGTAGAAAGGGGGAGATGCTCGCCTGAAAACATTGCCGAAGGTTCATCCGAAGATCGGGTCGACACTCGCATCAACTCAACGGCCTTATCCGCGAAGAACCAAAACACTAGAATAAACACCGGATGCAATATTTAATACTACGGCAAAAGATCGGGCATGATGCATGAATGATGTATGACATGGCAAAGCTGCGATGCGATTAGGTCATATTAAGCGGAACCGGGGTCCCGACAATTAATTAGATGGTTCATGTTGTTTAGGTACCCTGCATTTTAAATGTTGTTTTAACAAGGCAAGATATGACAACGGTTCGATGCACAAATTTAAATGAGGCCAATATAAGACTAGATTTGCCCGCATATGGGCCCCATATTTAATTAAGATGTGAATCGGCATAATGCCCCCAAACCACAGACAAGTATGCATGCATGATCAATTTAATATGCAACAGGTTTTATATTTAGCATTTATAAAATAGGGGCTCGGGAAAAGGTTCACACATTATGGTTCGGAAGATCTTGGGGGTTCCGGAGGGTTCGGGGTCGGTCTCAGGGTCTGGGTCTGGGGTTCGGTCTCGGCGGGAGCGTTCTCGGATAACAGAGTAGATCTTGGCGTTCCGCGAAGAAGGACTTGGTTCGGCGTCGGGGGCGCATCGGACTCGCCCTGGTCGGTGTCGATCTTGTCGCATTCGAAGATCTCGTCGGGTCCGCGCCATCGAGTCGGTCTTGGCATTCAGGATGAAGATCTTGGCGTTCCGCGGCGAAGTGCCTGACGCACCGGGATAAAGACCTTGGGGTGCCATCCCGATCATCGGTCAACTCGTTGGACATAGAACTTGGCGTGCTATGGTTCGGGTTCGGTCTTCGGACTCCGGGATCGGTCTTCGAATCGGGGCGTCGGGGCTTCCGGGTCCGGGAAGGAGATCTTGTCGTTCCGCGTCGGTGACCTTGGCATCCGGGAAGGAGTACTTGTCGCACCAGGGTCTCGGCCACCGGATCCTTGAAGGAGGACTCCTGATCTTTGGGTTCGCCCTCCGGTTCCGGGGTCGGGGTTCGGGGCCTTGGCGTCCGCGTCCTTCGAGGCCATGTTGTGGTACTTGTCATCCATGATGAAGGTCTTGTCTATGGTTCGTCAAGTGCTACCGGTCTTGGTCCTTTGCGAAGAACTTGTCGACGAGATAAGGGCCAGTGACGAACTTGGTGGTTCACATCTTCAGCAACAGACACCAGAACAGCTGCCAAAACCAGCGGCAGCTGAGCCTGCAACACGGCCGCACATGGGCAGAAAACATAGAGGCCGATGGACACGGGTCGCAGAACATGGCATGACAGCAGGTAAGCTTGGCACGGCCAGATCCAAGGTGGGCCTGTTGGAGATATGCCCTAGAGGCAATAATAAATGTAGTTATTATTATATCTTTGTGTTTATGATAAATGTTTACATTCATGCTATAATAGTATCAACAAGGAAACATTAATACTTGTGTGATTTGTAAACTTAATTTGAAGTCCCTAGTATAGCCTCTATACTTCACTAGCTTGTTGGTTGATAAATGATTGTGGTTTCCCTATCATGAACATTGAGATGTTATCAACAACAAGATCATATCATTAGGAGAATGATATGGTGGACATACTCCTATAGATAAGCGTAGCATAAAGATCAAGTCATTTCAATAGTTCAATTGCTATATGCTTTCTGATACATAGTAACCTAATTCCTTCGACCATGAGATCATGCATATCACCTTTACCGGATGGATGCTTTGATGACATCAAATACCACACCGTAACTGGGTGGCTATAAAGGTGGCATTGAGTGTTCAGAAAGTATTGGTTGAGACACATGGATCAAGAGTGGGATTTGTCCATCCATATGACGGATAGATATTCTCTGGGCCCTCTCGGTGAAATGTCATCCAATTAGCTTGCAAGCATGTGACTGGCTCACAAGGGATCACATATCACGGGAACGAGAAAAGAGTACTTATCAGTAACGAGGTTGAACTAGGTATGCAGAGATACCGACGATCATAACCTCGGATAAGTAACATACCGTGAGACAAAGGGAAATTGGTATCGTATGTAAGTGGTTCATTCGATCGCAAAGTAATCGTAGAAGTATGTGGGAGCCATATGAATTTCCAGATTCCTCTATTGGTTATTGTTCGGAGAAGTGTCTCGATCATGTCCGCATAATTCACGAACCGTAGGGAGACACACTTAAGGATTCGACGTTGTTTTGAGTAGTTATGGTATTATGAGAAAGAGACCGAATGTTGTTCGGAGTCTCGGATGGGATCCGGGATATCACGAGGTGATCTGGAATGGTCCGGAGAATAAGATTCATATAAGGAAAGTCCCGTTTCGGAGTTCGGAAATGATTCCGGTGAATGTTCTAGAAGGTTCCGGAATGTCCGGCACTCCGGGAGGGGGGAGGGGTACATGAATGTGTCATTACATATTGGAATGATTGCATCATGTACTAAGTGTTCTTGCTGTTTCAAATAAAGGATTAAATTGAATCCTAAAACAGAAAAGTCAAATGTCCAGTTTGAAAGTCAAACGGCTAAAACAAGAAACTGTGGGAAACAAGCAAGAGGAGGCAAAAACCGACTTGGGGGAGGAGTCCCTCCTCTCCAAGCCGGCGGCCCACCTAGGCCGAGTTGGGGAGGGACTCCCCTCCCTCCCCTAGCGCGCCGGCCCCTCCACCCATAAAAGGAGGGGCAGGGCCTCCTCCTCTAGACACACAAGTTCCTATCCTCTAATCTCCGGTTTAGAGCCGTTTTGGTTTAGAGCTTCTAATTGCCCTAGCCTTCGGTTTAGAGCCTTCTAATTGGTGTGTCTAATCCCTAGACCACTAATAACCCTCTCTCATACTCCACCATACTCGCTCCGGCTTAAGGCGAAGCCCTGCGGGACCTTCCCTCTACTTCCGGTACCACGCCGTTGTGCTGCCGGAATCACGAGGAGAGTGCTACAACCTCCGCTGCCTGCTGGAACAAGGGAGAGGAAGGTCTTCGTCGAGTACCGAACGTGTGACCGACTGCGGGAGCGCTGCCGGAACGCAGCGCCGGAAGGATCGTCTACACGATCTTGAGATCGGGAAGAGTACGACTACATCACCCACGAGAATCCGCTCTCGTTAAACACTTTGGAATCTTCGAGGGTAAGTTATTCCATCGACTCGTTGCTACAATCTAGTAGATAGATCTTGGCTTGTTTGTTTGTATGCGATAGAAATTTTTTGTTTTCCATGCTACGAACCCCTACAGTGGTATCAGAGCCGTGTCTATATGTAGATCTGTTGCACGAGTAGAACACAATGGTCATTGTGGGCGTTGATGCTTTTATTGTTGATTGCTTCTTGTGTACTTTGCATCTTGCGGTATGTTGGGATGAAGCGGCCCGGGCTAACATTACATGACATCGTTCATGAGACTTGCTCCACGCTTTACATGCAACTTGTATTGCATAAGTGGCTTTGCGGGTGCCTGTTTCTCCTAGCATAGTTAAGATCCAATTTACAACGGGTGATCAACAATGCTAGTATCAATGTTGTGGTTCTTGTTCGTAAGTTAGAACGACACTTATTGAAAGCCCCAAACCACGTAAAATATGCAAAGAAAGTAGAGGCGTCTAACTTTGTTTTGCAGGGGTGTGCAGTGATGTGATATGGCCATGATTGTGATTATATTTGATGTATGCAATGTTCCTTATTGTAAGTTGGCAACCGGCAGGAGCCATATGGTTGTCTTTAATTTATGTTAAGACCCGCGTGTCTATTCAAAGTAGTTGTAATAGTTGAAGCCGGTGGACGACAACCATGGAGAAGCGTCATTGACCTTGATGCAATGCCGGTGATGATGGAGATCATGTTCGTGCTTGAAGATGGAGATCGGAAGCACAAAGAAGAAAGGCCATATCATATCACATATATATTGAATTGCATGTGATGTTAATCCTTTATGCATCTTGTATTGCTTAGTAGACGACGATAGCATTATAATATGATCCCTCATGCACATCAATTTCAAGTCATAAAGTGTTCACCCTTAGTTAGCACCGTTGCTAAAGCTTGTTGTTTCGAAGCACCACGTGATGATCGGGTGTGTTAGATTCTGCAAGTGTATACAACGTGAGCAAGCCAGATTTGCTCATGCGGAAACTAAGGTTTGATCTTGACGAGCCTAGCATGTACAGACATGGTCTCGGAACACGGATCACCGAAAGGTAAAGCATGAATCATATAGTAGATACGATGAACATGTCGATTGTTCGCCATTGAAACTATGTCAACTCTCGTGATGATCGGTGTTGATATGGTGGATTTGGTTCGTGTGATCACTAAAACAATGTGAGGGATATTGTTTTGAGTGGGAGTTCACCTAGTTTAATTTCATTATTAATTTGAACTCAATTTGTCATAAACTTAGTCTAAACTATTGCAAATATGTTGTAGATCAATGGCAGCCCCTACCATCAATTTTAATGCGTTCCTAGAGAAACAAAAGTTGAAAAACAATGGAAGCAACTTCGCGGATTGGTTCCGCAATTTGAGGATTGTCCTCACAGCTGGTAATTTGACCTATGTGCTGGATGCACCGCTGGGTGACCCACCTGCAGATGATGCTCCCGATGAAGTAAAGAATGTTTACCTTGCTCGGAAGAATCAGTACTCCATAGTTCAGTGTGCTATCTTGTATGGTTTGGAATCGGAGCTTCAGAAAAGGTTTGAGGATTCAGACCCATATGATATTGTCGAGGATCTCAAATTGATTTTTGAGACTCATGCGGCAATTGAAAGATATGAGGCTTCTGAAAAGTTCTTTAACTGCAAGATGGAAGAGGGCAGCTCCGTCAGTGAGCATGTGCTTAAGATGTCTGGGCACGCAAACAAACTTCAAAGCTTGGGTATAGTGATTCCTAATGCTTTGGGGATTTACCGTGTCCTCCAATCACTACCACCAAGTTACAAGAACTTTGTGATGAACTACAACATGCAGAACATGAACAAGACGTTGCCAGAACTCTTTGCCATGTTGAAATCTGCAGAAGTGGAGATCAAGAAAGAGCACCAAGTGTTGTTGGTCAATAAGACCACCAAATTCAAGAAAGGCAAGTCTAAGCAAAAGGGACACTTCAAGAAGGGTGGTAAGAAAGTTACCACGCCGGCGAAGAAGACCAAGGCTGGACCTAAGCCTGATACTGAGTGCTTTTACTGCAAGGGAGAAGGTCACTGGAAGCGGAATTTCCCAAAGTACTTGGCGGATTTGAAGAACGGCAACATCAAGAAGAAAGGTATATCTGATATACATGTTATTGATGTGTATCTCACTAGTACTCGTAGTAGTGCCTGGGTATTTGATACTGGTTCGGTTGCTCATATTTGTAACTCGAAATAGGTGCTGCAGAATAAACGGAAGCTAGCGAAGAACGAGGTGACGATGCGCGTGGGAAACGGATCAAAGGTTGATGTGATCGCGGTCGGCACGCTACCCCTTCATCTACCATCGGGATTAGTTTTATACTTAAATAATTGTTATTTGGTGCCTGCGTTGAGCATGAACATTATATCGGGATCTTGTTTATTGCGAGACGGTTACTTATTTAAGTCCGAGAATAATGGTTGTTCGATTTATATGAGTAATATGTTTTACGCACATGCACCTTTGATAGATGGTCTATTCTTATTGAATCTCGATAGTGGAAATACACATATCAACAACATTGAGGCTAAACGTTTGAAATCAAGCGATAATTCGACCTATATGTGGCACTGTCGTCTTGGTCACATTGGAGTGAAGCGTATGAAGAAACTCCATTCCGATGGACTTTTTGAATCACTTGATTTTGAATCACTTGAAAGATGCGAAGCATGTCTGATGGGAAAAATGACTAAGACTCCATTTTCTGGTATGATGGAGCGAGCTACGGACTTATTGGAAATCATACATACCGATGTGTGTGGTCCAATGAGTGTAGCATCGCGCGGTGGTTATCGTTATGTTCTTACCTTCACGGATGACTTGAGTAGATATGGGTATATCTATTTCATGAAACATAAGTCCGAAACTTTCGAGAAGTTTAAGGAGTTTCAAAGTGAGGTAGAGAATCAACGTAACAAGAAGATTAAATTTCTACGTTCTGATCGTGGAGGTGAATATCTAAGTTACGAGTTTGGCGAGCATTTGAAGAAATGCGGAATACTTTCACAATTGACACCGCCGGGAACACCACAGCGTAATGGTGTGTCCGAACGTCGTAATCGAACTCTCTTAGATATGGTTCGTTCTATGATGTCACTTACAGATTTACCGCTATCATTTTGGGGTTATGCATTAGAAACAGCCGCATTCACTTTAAATAGGGCACCATCTAAATCCGTTGAAACGACACCGTATGAATTATGGTTTGGGAAGAAACCTAAATTGTCGTTCCTTAAAGTTTGGGGATGCAAAGCCTATGTAAAGAAGTTACAGCCGGACAAGCTTGAACCCAAAGCGGAAAAATGCGTCTTCATAGGATACTCAAAGGAAACTATTGGGTATACCTTCTATCATAGATCCGAAGGCAAAACCTTCGTTGCCAAGAATGGATCCTTTCTAGAGAAGGAATTTCTCTTGAAAGAAGTGACTGGAAGGAAAGTAGAACTCGACGAGGTTGTCGAACCTTCTCTCGAAATTGCGAGTAGCGCAGCACCGGAAGAAGTTCCTGTGGTGCCTGCACCAATTAGAGAGGGAGCTAATGATGGTGATCATGAAACTTCGGTTGAAGTTGCTACAGAGCCTCGGAGGTCAACGAGAACTCGTACCACTCCAGATTGGTATGATCCCGTTATGAGTGTCATGTTGGTGGACAACACCGATGACCCCGAGACATATGAGGAAGCGATGATGAGCCCAATTCCAATAAATGGCAAGAAGCCATGAAATCCGAGATTGGATCCATGCACGAAAACCAAGTATGGACTTTGGTGGACTTACCGGATGGCCGAAAGGCTGTCGAGAACAAATGGATTTTCAAGAAGAAAACAGATGCTGATGGTAATGTTACTGTCTATAAAGCTCGACTTGTCGCAAAAGGGTTTCGACAAATTCAAGGAGTTGACTACGATGAGACTTTCTCACCGGTAGCGAAGCTAAAGTCTGTGAGGATTATGTTAGCAATCGCTGCATATTATGATTATGAGATATGGCAGATGGATGTCAAAACAGCATTCCTCAATGGAGATATTGATGAAGAGTTGTATATGATGCAACCCAAAGGTTTTGTCGATCTTAAAGATGCTAACAAGGTATGCAAACTTCAACGGTCCATCTATGGATTGAAGCAAGCATCCCGAAGTTGGAATCAACGTTTTGATAAGGTAATCAAAAGTTTTGGTTTTATACAAACTTATGGAGAAGCTTGTATTTACAAGAAAGTGAGTGGGAGCTCTGTAGCATTCTTAATACTATATGTGGATGACATATTGTTGATTGGGAATGATGTAGACCTTCTTAATAGTGTCAAAGAATATTTGAATAATAGTTTTTCAATGAAGGATCTTGGCGAAGCAGCTTACATATTAGGCATAAAGATTTACAGAGATAGATCGAAACGCCAAATATCATTGTCACAGAGTACATATTTGGACAAAGTTCTAAAGAGGTTTGGAATGGAAGAAAGCAAGAAAGGGTTCTTGCCCATGTTGCCCAATACGATCTTGAGTAAAACTCAAAGTCCGACATCGACAGAAGATAGAGAAAGGATGAGTAAGACTCCCTATGCATCAGCCATAGGATCTCTAATGTATGCCATGCTATGTACTAGACCCGACATCGCATGTGCTGTTAGTTTAACTAGCAGATATCAAAGTGATCCAGGAGTGGATCATTGGACAGCGGTCAAAAACATCCTTAAGTACTTGAGAAGAACTAAGGATATGGTTCTTTCTTATGGAGGTGATGAACAGCTCGTTGTTAATGGTTACACCGATGCTAGTTGGAACACCGATCCGGATGATTCTAAATCACAATCTGGATACGTATTTATTTTGAATGGTGCAGCAGTTAGCTGGAGGAGTGCAAAGCAAAGCGTTGTGGCGAGATCTTCAACTGAATCGGAATACGTGGCTGCTTCGGAGGCTTCACAAGAAGCGATATGGATGAAAGAGTTCATTACAGAGCTGGGTGTGGTTTCTAGTGCGCTGGACCCAATGTCTATCTACTGTGATAACATGGGCGCCATAGCCAATGCGCAAGAACCAATGTCACACAAGAAGCTGAAGCATATCAAGCTACGTTTTCACGCTATTCGAGAACATATCCAGGATGGGGATATAAAGATTTGCAAAGTACACACATATCTGAATGTGGCGGATCCGTTGACTAAACCTCTCCCGAGGGCAAAACATGACCAACACCAAACTGCTATGGGTGTTCGGTATATTACCATGTAATCTAGATTAGATGACTCTAGTGCAAGTGGGAGACTGTTGGAGATATGCCCTAGAGGCAATAATAAATGTAGTTATTATTATATCTTTGTGTTTATGATAAATGTTTACATTCATGCTATAATAGTATCAACAAGGAAACATTAATACTTGTGTGATTTGTAAACTTAATTTGAAGTCCCTAGTATAGCCTCTATACTTCACTAGCTTGTTGGTTGATAAATGATTGTGGTTTCCCTATCATGAACATTGAGTTGTTATCAACAACAAGATCATATCATTAGGAGAATGATATGGTGGACATACTCCTATAGATAAGCGTAGCATAAAGATCAAGTCATTTCAATAGTTCAATTGCTATATGCTTTCTGATACATAGTAACCTAATTCCTTCGACCATGAGATCATGCATATCACCTTTACCGGATGGATGCTTTGATGACATCGAACACCACACCGTAACTGGGTGGCTATAAAGGTGGCATTGAGTGTTCAGAAAGTATTGGTTGAGACACATGGATCAAGAGTGGGATTTGTCCATCCATATGACGGATAGATATTCTCTGGGCCCTCTCGGTGAAATGTCATCCAATTAGCTTGAAAGCATGTGACTGGCTCACAAGGGATCACATATCACGGGAACGAGAAAAGAGTACTTATCAGTAACGAGGTTGAACTAGGTATGCAGAGATACCGACGATCATAACCTCGGATAAGTAACATATCGTGAGACAAAGGGAAATTGGTATCGTATGTAAGTGGTTCATTCGATCGCAAAGTAATCGTAGAAGTATGTGGGAGCCATATGAATTTCCAGATTCCTCTATTGGTTATTGTTCGGAGAAGTGTCTTGATCATGTCCGCATAATTCACGAACCGTAGGGAGACACACTTAAGGATTCGACGTTGTTTTGAGTAGTTATGGTATTATGAGAAAGAGACCGAATGTTGTTCGGAGTCTCGGATGGGATCCGGGATATCACGAGGTGATCCGGAATGGTCCGGAGAATAAGATTCATATAAGGAAAGTCCCGTTTCGGAGTTCGGTAATGATTCCGGTGAATGTTCTAGAAGGTTCCGGAATGTCCGGCACTCCGGGAGGGGGGAGGGGTACATGAATGTGTCATTACATATTGGAATGATTGCATCATGTACTAAGTGTTCTTGCTGTTCCAAATAAAGGATTAAATTGAATCCTAAAACAGAAAAGTCAAATGTCCAGTTTGAAAGTCAAACGGCTAAAACAAGAAACTGTGGGAAACAAGCAAGAGGAGGCAAAAACCGACTTGGGGGAGGAGTCCCTCCTCTCCAAGCCGGCGGCCCACCTAGGCCGAGTTGGGGAGGGACTCCCCTCCCTCCCCTGGCGCGCCGGCCCCTCCAACCATAAAAGGAGGGGCAGGGCCTCCTCCTCTAGACACACAAGTTCCTATCCTCTAATCTCCGGTTTAGAGCCGTTTTGGTTTAGAGCTTCTAATTGCCCTAGCCTTCGGTTTAGAGCCTTCTAATTGGTGTGTCTAATCCCTAGACCACTAATATCCCTCTCTCATACTCCACCATACTCGCTCCGGCTTAAGGCGAAGCCCTGCGGGATCTTCCCTCTACTTCCGGTACCACGCCGTTGTGCTGCCGGAATCACGAGGAGAGTGCTACAACCTCCGCTGCCTGCTGGAACAAGGGAGAGGAAGGTCTTCGTCGAGTACCGAACGTGTGACCGACTGCGGGAGCGCTGCCGGAACGCAGCGCCGGAAGGATCGTCTACACGATCTTGAGATCGGGAAGAGTACGACTACATCACCCACGAGAATCCGCTCTCGTTAAACACTTTGGAATCTTCGAGGGTAAGTTATTCCATCGACTCGTTGCTACAATCTAGTAGATAGATCTTGGCTTGTTTGTTTGTATGCGATAGAAAATTTTTGTTTTCCATGCTACGAACCCCTACAGGGCCACGGGAGCATGTCAGGGCAGAGGAAGGAGACCTGCAGGCAGAGGCGTCAACGTCGCTGCAGGGCCCGCTCGCGTCGGCTCGGGAGATGGTTCAGCGGAGGAGCTTCTCTACTCGAGGAGGAGGGGATGGCCCTGGCGTCGCTGGACAGAGAGAGGCCATGGCGCGGGGCCGGGCTTGCGGGGCGGTGGAGGAGGCCGAGAGGGCAGCGATGGAGATGCGGCCGGGCCGGGAAGGATGCGGCGGCGAGGCTCGGACCCAGGGCGGCGGCAGCGAGCTGAGAGAGGCGGCGCTTGGGGAAGGCGGGGCGCGGAGCTCGGAGCTGGGAGGGGGCGAGGGCCGACGCGGCCGGAGGCGGCGGGAGAGGAGGCCGCGGGCGGCGGGGAGGTGCTCGGGTCCGGCGGGGTGGTTGAGGCGGAGGCGGCTCCTGGCGGCGAGGAGCTCACAGGGGGAGGACGCCGGCGCGGCGGAAGGCGGAGGGGCAGGTCGCGGAGGGGAACGGCGGCGAGGCGGCCGTGGGATCGGGTGGCGGTGGCCGGCGCCGAAGAGGAAGAGGGGCGGGGCGAGCGCGGCTCGACGGAGGCGAGGCCGACGAGGTGGCGCGGGTCCGGGAGACGGAGGGGGAACGGAGGAGGTCGGCGGCGCGGCGAGGCAGAGGGGAGGGAACCGCGAGGCCGGGCTGGGGACGGCGGCGCCATGGCCGGAGGAGAGGCGAGGCCGGCCGGAGGACGCGTTGGGGAGGAAGGCAGCGGGGTCGGGCTCGCGGGTTGGGGCAGAGGGAGGAGGGAGAGAGCGGGGGTGGGGCGCGTCGGTGGGGAAGCGGGGCTGCAGGTGGGACCCGCGGGGCAGGGGCGGTTGCTGGGGAGTAGGTGGGGCCGGGGTGGGGCTGTCGCTGCGGCGTGTGTGGCATGTGTGCTTGGGCCAGGGAGGGTGTGGGCCAGGGGAAGAGAGAGAGGGAGGGAGTGGGGGTGGATTGATGAGGTGGCAAGGTGGGTGGGGATTGGGGTCCAAAGGGGTGAGGTGGCCTAGGGAGGTGAGGTGGAGGGCTGGGAGTGGCTGGGTAGGTTAGGATAGGGTAGAAAAGGGTTTGGGTTTCCGATGGGACTGGTTTGGGCCGATCGGGGTGGTAGGTGGCCTGACTTTTGGGCCGGGCTGCCTCCCCCGATCAAAACAATTTTATTTAAAATATTGTTTGTTTTAGTTTTAGTAAAAGATTTTGTAATTAGTTTTAGCAAACAAGATACCACGAAGCGTCGGGAGTTTGGTCTGAAATAAGACGAGGTGATTAATATAGAAAACAAAAATGGGTTTTTAGCAAAATAGTTTTAGACGGATAGATGTATGATGATATCATGATGATGCAATGCACAAAAACAACGCGATTTTCTAGTAGTGGTTTTTGCGGGATGCCACAAACATGAGCAAAATGGGAACACCATTCTTTCTCAAATAGAAGAGATATACTCTTGTTCTCAAGTAGAAGAGATATACCATTGTTTCCTCAAGTAGAAGACAGAAAAATACCGTATGTTGCACTAACGCACATTATTTTAGTTTTGTTTGAAAATTATACTAAACACCCCATCCAAATGCCATCAGTTATCAGTAAGCTAAATGAGAATGTATTTGCAAAATAGTTTTTATCTATAAAGTACGATTATTAAGTCCACTATATTATTTATAGACTTTGTTGAATGAAATTGTTCCCTTGTTTTTAATTTCCCATGTATACCAATTGACATATTTGTAAGTTCGTATATGATGTTCGAAACAAACATCGAGTAGTATGCTACAAGGTATTGAGTAAGATAGCTTTTCTCCAAAACTTATTTGCTAATTACCCTCGTAGGTACAACCAACCGATCGCACACATCGTTGGTTTTATTTGCCTATATCTTCCTTTAGGACGAATGGACTTCATGATGCAGGGCTCCGGTCACCACCTTCAGAGCTCACATCCAAGTATGCCATTAGCTGCTGCTCCGCATGGCCTCAAACTCTAACATGATAAAAGAAAACGAAGATCCATATCATTTTTATCAATATTTTGTGGGTACAAGTCTTTCAAAATTTAGAAGTGTATGGAAAAATGCTATTCCCTCTGTTCAAAATATAAAATGTTTTAGATTTGTGAAGAAAATATATCTAAACTTCTTTTAGTGTCTATATTCACTCCAAAGATGAGTGAACCAACGTATTAAAAGAAGTCTAAATCACTGTTTAAAAAATAGGCCGAATCAGCGATTAATAGGCCGATTACTCGCTACTAGGGACCTGACCGTGTCGATTACCACTAATCCTTTGTGTTAATCATTTAGCCCGATTAATAGGACTGACACTCCGGTTACTAGGTATGTTCCCGGTTAACCACTACACTTGGTCAAAATTTTTGCAAAATTATCAACACATATCGCCCATCCATCTGCTAGCCCGCCCCAATGAAGTAGGTTTTGCGAAGCTCCCGATCGATCCCTGCCTCCCGGAGCTTGATTTCCGCCATCACCAATCAGTTACTTGTCATTGTTGACCAGTTCCTTGTAGTTGTCGACTAGACCTCAGATACAAGAGCTCGAGCGCCTTGAGGATCTCATCCGAGATCTTAAGGCTGCCTTTAATAAGGTAGATGATTGAGGTGCAAGAGGATTCATGCGTGCTTTAGGTGCTAATTTTTGTAGGCTGCACCGATTAATAGCCGACCGATTAAATCAGTTAATCGTTCGAATTCCGATTAGTCGCTACTCCCAAGCCAACCGAGCAGTTAACGATTACCGATTTCCTTACTATTGGTCTAAATGCATTTGGTTCATAAAGCTAAAACACCTATATTTTGAAACGGAGGGAGTACGTGTGAATTGTGTGTAGGGTGACTGGTGCCCTGGTAAATTCTAGTACATTTATTTTTAATTGTTTTTCAAAAGAAATGTCAAAATCACATTTGGTTCAAATGTATTCCAAGAAACTGAAGGATGTAAGCTAAGAATTTAAGCCTCTTCCGTAGTTATACAAATGGGCAGGGAAGAAGCATCAGGCAAAAATGAGACCATTTCTAGGATAGCCGTGAAGCGAATTGGCATGTATCCATAGCTCAAACGTAAGAGAACGGTTTGATACGTTATTTTCACCAAAAGTAGCAAGACATGTGAAGGAAAAGATAGTCTTTTGACCATCTGGCATGATATTATTACCGTATAATGTATCATAATTAAATTGGGTACTTGGTAAAACGTAGCTAAACTTTTATTAACAAAATGCAAACCTAATCAAGTCTACAATTGAGACTATTTTCAAAACTTCTATCACCGTCATCACAAAGAATTGCAAAAGGAGGTAACCCTGCTGACACAAAGAGGTCTACTGATGCTTCAGTGTGCCCGAATCTTTTGCGGACATAAGCTTATCCATATTATTTTAGAGGAAAACTATGCCTATGATGGTCTATGTCACGAGTCTTAGAATCAGAAGAAGCGCAAAACTATAAATGATTCTTGCCCAAAGCCTCTACAGCCTAAAATACAAATATCTAGCCAATGAAGTTATAGAATAGGCAAAAAGAGATAGTAATATATGCGCCCAGAAAAAGGAAGGAAGAAGGTACATTATGCGTATGTAACAAAAAAAGAGAAAGTAAAATATACTGCAGAAAAAAATTGTATGTTCACATATTAATGCAATTGCCAATAACTGAGACAAAGCATCATGATATTGAACATAAATCTTTTAACAAAACCTCCCAAGGAATTTAGTACAAAAACACATGGGCATTACAGCTAAGCTTTCCCAGTAGTACCATTCAATTGAAAGAATGATGCATTTGACAATAAGCAAGAGATATAATTAAAATAAAACCACATGATTTGTCAAAAATATACATATCTACACTAAAGCTTAACCTATATATGCTTTTGCCTAACGGCGGCGATGGAAGGGGAGGAGTGTGTGGTGGAGGTGGTCGGCGTTAGGGTTGGGGGTGGGTGTGTGTGTGTGTGTGTGGGGGGGGGGGGGGGGGGGGGTGCTTCCGTCGCCCGTGGGGGAGCAACACGAAGCGGTATTGGGGGGGGGGGGGATTTTCCCCTATAGACTACTTAACGCAAGATAACTAGGTGGCTACACGGCACTGCCATGGATGTTATCCTATGGGAATCAGGTTTGCTAACTTGGTGAAGCCAAGTCTCAGTGATTTTGCCCACATATATGTCTTTCATGCTAGATCCAACGCGCCCAATTAGCTCATATTTTGAACTAAAAAAATTAACAGTTCAAAAAAATTTAAAAAGTTCCAGTAAATCATAAATACTTCGTTTTGTATTCTAAGAAAGTTTGATTCCATTTGGATCAATGATTTATGCCTAAATAGCCAATCTTAGTTCTTAGTTCAAAATCTGAATTAATCTGTTGCGTTGGATCTAGAATGGAGGGCAGATAAGTGGGAAAAGTCACGAGACTTGGCTTCATCAAGTCACCAAGCTGAATCCTAGCGCAGGATGCTAACGCGATAGAAAACCTATTCGATTTCGTGTTCTAAAAAAAATTCGTCTTCAGTTTCGCTCCACTCAAAAGAAAAAGAAAACTGTTCGGTTTCGACCGAGTCCGAAAAAAAAAGAATAAAGTCCGCCCGCACGGTCGCTCGTTGTCATTGAACAATACCGGTATCCACACGCGGATGGGGCTGCGGCTGCGCGACGACGACTTTGACATGGGGCTGCCCATGAAGGTGAGCACTTAAAAGCTTGTTTACTGGTTCCTCTTCTGCCATTGATCGATCTGCTGTGTCATGCTCGCTTCCTTTGAAAAATAGATGAATTGCACTTCTTCACCATTGACTCCATGCACTAGAAAATAATTTGAAGACTACATAACTTTGAACTCTAAGGTGCCATGTCCCACTCAGTGTTGTGCACTATGTACGGCACAAGTAGTAGTGATGGTTCTCTTAATTTTTTGTTGTTGTACTGTACTATATTTAAGAAACTATATGCCATGTTTCATATCTACACAAATACTAGACTGTTTTCACTCCACACATGTAAGCTACTCATATACAGAAAACTAAAGTAGATATCCTGGACTAATGTACTCCTATAGTTAAGCGTAGCATAAGATCAAATTATTTAAAAGTTCGTTTACTATAATCTTTCAAATACATGGTAACCTAAATCCTTCGACCATGAGATCATGTTAATCACCATCACCGAATGAATACTTTGATGACATTAAACACCACTTCATAACTAGGTGGTTATGAAGGTGGCATTGAGTATTTTGAAAGTATAATGTGTTAAGGCACATGGATCAAGAGTGGGATTTGTCCATCCATATGACGGATAGATATACTCTAGGCCCTCTCGGTGGAATGTCATCCAATTGGCTTGCAAGCGTGTGAGTAGGTCACAAAGGATAACATATCACGGAACAAGTAAAGAGTACTTATCGGTAATGAGGCTGAACTAGGTATAGAGATACCGACGATCAAACCTCGGATAAGTAAAGTATCATGAGACAAAGGGAAATTGGTATCGTGTGTAAATGGTTCATTTGATCATAAAGTCATCGTAGGAATATGTGGGAGCCATAATGGATTTTCAGATTCCTCTAATGGTTATTGATCGGAGAGGTGTCTCGATCATGTCTGCACAGTTCACAAACCATAGGAAGACACACTTAAGGATTCGATGTTTTTAGTAGATATGGAATATGAGTTGGAGAATGAATGTTGTTCGGAGTCTCGGATTGGATCCAGGACATCACGAGGAGATCCGAAATGGTCCATAGAATAAGATTCATATAAGGAAAGTCTAATTCCGGGGTTCGGAAATGTTTTCGGTGTTTTTACCGAAAGCTTCTAGAAGGTCCAGCACCCCGGAGTGGGGGCACATGGATGCGCCATACCCTAGTAGGGCTGGCGGCATCAAGCCCTAGGTCAAGTCGGCCAAGGCTAGGAAGTAGGAATCAAACTCTAGTTTTGAAAGTCAAATCCCAATTTGAAAAGTCAAAGTCCTAGTGGAGGAAGGAAAGGAGACCTAGGGAAACTAGATTTCCCTCTCCCTCCCTATGCTGCCGGCCAAGGGGAGTCAGGGGTGGACTCGGCCAGGGTTGGGAATCCTGGCTGCCACCCCCACCTATATAAGGAGGGGTAGGACGCACCGCTACCCTTACCCCAAGCCCTAGCTGCCGACGCCCCCTCTCTCTCCTCCATACACGCTGTTCCGATTTAGGCGAAGCCCTGCAGCAATCTCATCTTCTCCACCACCACCACCACACCGTCGTGCTGTTAGGATTCTGTGGAGATCTACAACCTCCATTGCCCTGCTAGAACAAGGGAGAGGAAGGTCTTCATCGACTATCGTACGTGTGACCGACTGCGGAAGTGCTATCGGAATGTGGCGCTGGAAGGATCGTCTTCACGATCTTGAGATCGACAAGTGATCGACTACATCAACCACAAGATCCGAATCTCGTTAAACGCTTTGGATCTTCGAGGGTTAGTTCTCCACAAACTCGTTGCACCGATCTAGTAGATTTGATCTTGGCTTTTGTGTGTTCATGCGATAGAAATTTTTTGTTTTCCATGCTACGAACCCCTACAATGGTATCAGAGCCGACTCTATGCGTAGATATGTTGCACGAGTAGAACACAATTGTTTGTGGGCGTTGATACTTTTGTTGTCAATTTCTTTTTGTATACTTTGCATCTTGCGGAATGGTGGGATGAAACGGCCCGGGCTAACCTTACATGTCATCGTACATGAGACTTTCTCCACGCTCAACGTGCAACTTGCATTGCACAAGTGGCTTTGAGGGTGTCTGTCTCTCCCACCATAGTGAAGATTCAATTTACAACGGGCACTTGACAATACTTGTATCAACGTTGCAGTTCATGTTCGTAAGTTAGAACGGTTCTTATGTGTCAACACCCGGGTTTTTAATCCCAGATGCCTATTATGCCGTACATCGCAATTCCACGATTACCATTTTTGCGAGACATAACAAATTTAGATATCACAGTACATCATCCATTACAAACCATACATAAGGTCTTACACAAATAAGGATCTCATGATCCAGTTCTTAATACAATTCAAGCAGCGGAAATACGTAATAATAAAGGTAGCGTAGGCGAAGCTCCATCTTCGGGGTCACAGGCAATGCTGACGATGGGAGATGATCCTAGTTGTCGTAACCTTCATGTGGTCCATCATCCTGGTACTCCTCTTCATAGTCTGGCCACGGGAATAGCCAGGGACAAAGCCATGAGTACTCTTTAAGTACTCGCAAACTAATACTAACAATTAAGGGGTTTTTGTAGTAGGACACTAAGCTCTAGGGTTGTTTTGCAAAAAGCCAGATTTACCTACTAAGTTCAGAAGCAAAGAAAACTAGTTGAAGTTTTATAACACCTAAGTGGGAACTTGAATTTCATATCACAACTCTGTTGTGGTCAAGTCAAAGTATCAATTCATTTCACAAGTCATTTTTAAAACATCTGACGGGGGAACAGTATGGCCACTCCAACTGTCCATAACCGCGGACGCGGCTATTCGAATAGTTTGACACTCTGCAGAGATTGTACACTTTCACCACAACATTCGATACATCCGTCAGGAACAAATCCTGAATTCACCATACTCAGTATGCGGATAATCAATCCTAACCTTTAAATTACACGCCCTAGTATAGGCACCTCTCATGTGAGTTTGGCCTCCCAACCATGAACAACTATCATCTTGGGTACTGCACAGGTGGACAATCTTCACAAGGTAGCCTCAGCTCAGACCTTGGCCGTGAGGGAACCCATACTAAGGTATATAAGTTTCCAGTCAGCCCTACCCAATTTTCGGGTATTGTGGTTGTACGGTAAAATTGGAATGGTATCGCATCTAGACAACCATCAGTTTTATAAAGGGCTAAGGCTCATGCCTCAACATTTTCATCATCAAAATCATCTGGTGTTCGGAAACACATGTCAAAACATTTCAGTAGAATGACTCATCATTCCAAGGTTTTCATAACCATTTTCACCAAGTGTTCCCATCTAAAGTTGATCAAGTTTTATGCTTAGCACTAGCATCTATAGGTGGGGGTAAGTACTAATGAGGGGAGGTAAACAAGTGGAGTTTAACTAAATTCAATCTCATGCCTTAGGATGACATCAAGATTATCTAGCTTAGGCGAAATTTAATGCTCTTTATGCAACCTTCAATTATATTCCTAGAATCTACAAGTTACTTAAGTAAACTCTATGAGAAAGCTTTGATAAAGAAATAAAGTAATAAGCTTGCAAGTAAAACTAGGATTGGGTTATCAAGTGGAATAAGCTTGTTAAGTTGCAAGGGTTAGCTTGCATAGGTCAACTTGGTTAGTAAGGCTTGCATACATATCAGTATAAGCTTGCCAGTATTAGCTTGCTCAATCAACTAGTAGTATTAGGCTTGCCTTGAGCAGAGCAGTGGTTGAAGTTCTCCTCGGCTTCTTCCTCGTAGTATCCTCCTTCCTCCTCGTATCCTTGGTCGGTACTAGCGTCTATAAATAAGTACGAGGTACACAATCACCAAACAATACTTAACTATTTTCAATCATCACACAAAAGGGTACTATAGATGATCTAGCATCATCACTAACATTACAAGATTAAAGCCTTTGTCTTATTTATTTTATTTTTAGAGAAGTAATTTCTACTCATTGAAAAACTACTTAAGATTTAATATTCTCCAACTCAAACATGGGATCATGTTGACACATGTCATCACCACATATTTCAGTACATGGGAATGTGATTTAAAGTGGTGTCACAATTTAATAAGGTTTAACCTTTTTATTTTAAATAATTAAAGTGACTAGAAATACCTATGTGGCATTCTTTTATTACTTGAACATTATTTCTGTAAGTAAACCCATATGTTTTTATATATTCTGAAAGGTATGATCAAATGTGATTTTTGAGAGTTGGAATCAACACAAAAGCTATTATGGTTGAAATTTGAAAAATGTTTGAATGCAGAAAAGCTTCTGACTTGATATTTTTACCAAGGTTGATCTACAGATCCAAATGATTTGAATCCAACGGGATTGGATTAAGCATTTCAGTACCTTTCTAACAAAATTGGTTTCATGCAATTTGGTTCACTGAATCGAGCTGGGTTAATTTTTGAAACTAGGTACAAAACTGAGTTTGAATGAAAATAGAAAAATCTAAATTCAAACGGTTGGGCTGCGCGGGAGATGCTAATGGGCCGGCCCAGTGTCACTCCGCAGCGCGGGGCTCAGCTGACAGGGGGGTTCAGTGGCTCATAACATGCGAAGCGGTACGGGGCGATGTGGTTCTTTGGATTAGAAGGGTGATCGACGGCTGAGGGTCGTCGTCAACGATGAACATGTCACCAGCGAGCTCGAACCCTAGCGGCTCAGTGGGGGTCGTGAGAGGCTCACCGGGGCTCAAGAGAGGGTCGGCGATGGGGGCGAACGACGAAGTCGACAACGGCGATTCTCCTGGCACCGGCAGCTCCTCCTAGGGCGGCTCCAATAGACGGCGCCTCTCCTCCTCTGCAGCGGCGAACTCCGGTGCAATTCCGGCCACCTGGTGCTCTCCTTGCTCCGGGGAAGGGTGTGGGATGTTTCTGAGAGAGAGGGGAACAAACTGGTGTAAAGAAATCGAGTAGGGGAGGCCTCTATTTATAGTGGCGAGAGGGGACCGACGGGCGCGGGCTGAGCTCGTCGTGGTCGACGACACAAAGGGCTACTGGCATGGGCGACGATAGGGGGCGGTGCTGTGCTCCATGGCGAAGCTCAACGGCGTGGTGGTGAGGCGTGGGGGCGATGCTGATCGGTCGGAACGCTTCGACGCTCTGAGCGGGTCCGACGGAGGTTTTGATAGCGCACAGCGCGCGTGGTTCGCGCAGCGGCGAACGGGCGTGTCTGCGGGTTGCTGGGGTGGTGGTGATCACGCGTTCACGCGGCGAGGGCGGCGCATGGTCCATGGGCGTGTGTCGAGGGTGGCGCTCTGGCGCGCTCTCGGCCTGCTCTCAGAGAAGCTTGGCATGGCTTGGGCGTGTGGTACAGTGGCTGGCAGGGCTCAAGCGCTGGACATGGGGTGGCGGTGGACGGTGGTGTGCGTCCTAGACATGGTGTTTAGGCTTGGTGCTTGCTCTGGATAGCTAGCCATGGTCGGCTGGCATGGGTTCCTTCGGGTTGGCATAGCATGGTGCAATGGGTAGGGGCTAGGGGTGGTCAAGGCACTGGTTGGCACTGGAGGAGACAAGTGTGATCAATGGTGAACAATGCTTAGCCAAATTACTGCTCAAAACAGTGAAGTTTGGCCAATTTGATTTTCTGTCTCCAAGTGTTTGATGAAATGGCCGCAAGAAATTTATTTTTGAATTTTGAAAAGATTTTTGGTGGGTATGCTAGGCATGTGTTGAGGATTCTATGGGTGCTTGGGTTTTGAAAATTGAGCTTGTTTGAGTGGTTTTTGAAATAGTGGGATCTTCCCATATGAGATAGATTCAATTTTAAACCGTCATTTAAAATGAGCATTTGAATGTTTTTGGATGATCACAGAGTGGGCCTTGGTACTTTATTATGAGTACTATCAAGGGTGCAAAGATCCATACATGTTTCTGTTGAGTTTTGAAAAGTAGGGATAGCCAAAGTAGGCATGGGAGTTAATTTGGCCAAAGTGACCATTCACTTAATTTATTCATTTTGAGTTGTTTGTCTTTGGGAAAAGTTTGGGAATTGTTTAGATGATGTTTATTTCACCTAAGAATCATTTTACAAGCAAAGAAACACAGAACCATGGCAATTCAAAAGAATCCAAATTTTGAATACACACACATATGAATGCTTTCATATTTTTAGTTGGGAAAGTTTTTGTTAACCCTAATTTTGATGATTAGAGTTTGATGATCCAAGTTTAATATTTTTGGGATGTTACAAACCTTCCCCCCTTAAACAAAATCTCGTCCCGAGATTTGAAAAAGGACGAAAAAGATTACCTAGGATTTCAAGAGATCGGGAAACTCCGTCCTGATGTGATCTTCGCGCTCCCAGGTAGCTTCCTCTTCTGTGTGGTTGCTCCACTGAATCTTGAGAAACTTGATGCTTCGGGTTCTGGTAGTTCTGAAAGCTTCTTCCAAAATACGGATGGGTACTTCGGGATAGGTCAGGTCATCGTTGATCTCTATGGTCCGGTGATCAATGTTCTTGAACACTTCCGTCTTTTCTAGAACTTTGAGGCACTTGCGAAGTAATGAGATATGGAACACATTGTGAATGGCTGACATCTCTTCGGGTAGTTCCAATTGATACGACACTTCTCCTCGACGGTTCAGAATCTTGAAGGGTCCGATATATCTACGGGCTAACTTTCCTTTCAGCTGGAAACGCCGCATTCCTTTCAATGGCGACACTTTTAGGTACACAAAATCTTCGATGTTAAAAGCGAGGTCTCGACGTCTCTTGTCGGCATAACTCTTCTGTCTGGACTGGGCGGTCTTGAGGTGCTCACGAATCTGGTGAACCTTCTCTTCTGCTTCTCGTAGGATGTCGGGTCTGAAAATCTGAATCTCTCCTACTTCCGACCAGTTCAAAGGGGTGTGACACTTCCTTCCATACATGAATTAAAATGGGGCCATTTGCAAACTAGCTTGATAACTGTTGTTGTATGAAAATTCTGCAAACGGCAGACAGTCTTCCCATTTAGATCCATACTCTAACACACATGCTCTCAACATGTCTTCGAGTATATGATTTACTCGCTCCGTTTGTCCGTCGGTCTGAGGGTGATAAGCTATGCTGAAATCTAGTCGGGTTCCTAAACCTTCTTATACTTTCTTCCAGAATCTCGAGGTAAACTGAGTTCCTTGATCAGATACGATGTTCTTGGGGACTCCGTGCAAACTGACGATTCTAGCGATGTATAACTCCACTAGCTTCGAACTTTGATATGTGGTCTTGACTGGTAAGAAATGGGCGACTTTGGACAATCTGTCAACTATGACCCAGATAGAGTCATTTCCCCTACTAGAAGTAGGCAATCCGGTGATAAAGTCCATTCCAATGGAATCCCATTTCCATTCCAGAATCTGCAATGGTTGCAACAATCTAGCGGGTCTTTGATGTCCCGCCTTGACTCTCTGACATATATCACACTTGGCGATATAGCTTCCGATTTCTCTCTTCATATTATGCCACCAAAATTGCTCTTCCAAATCCTGATACATCTTCGTTCCTCTGGGGTGGATAGAATAAAGAGTATCATGAGCTTCCTTTAGAATAACTTCTTTCAACTCAGAATCTGCTGGTACACAAAGGCGTCCTTTGTACCACATAACTCCTTCTTCGTCTTCGGTGAATCCGGGTACTTTGCATGTACCGATACGACACTTGATTCCTTCGATACTAGCATTTCCTTTCTGCGCCTCTTTGATCTGGCTGATCAAAGTGGGTTGAAGTTCTATGCTAGCCAAAAATCCTTCACTCACTAATTCCATTCGGAAATCTTCCATCTCCTTGTGCAAACTTGGTTGCTCCTTCAAAATCATGGAGTTCAAGCGACACAGCAATCTGCTAACGGCATCTGCTACCATATTGGCTTTACCGGGGTGATATTGAATGTCCAGATCGTAATCCTTGATTAACTCAATCCATCTTCTCTGTCTCATATTCAGCTCCTTCTGAGTGAATATATACTTCAGGCTCTTGTGATCCGAATAAATCTCACAACGGTTTCCCATCAGGTAATGCCTCCATGTCTTCAGGGCTAGAACTATGGCTGCGAGTTCGAGGTCATGGGTTGGATAGTTCTGCTCATGTTGTTTCAGTTGTCGGGATAGATAAGATATAACTTTGCCTTCTTGCATTAGCACACATCCGAGACCGATCTTGGATGCATCACAATACACGTCAAAGGGCTTCGTGATATCCGGCATGATTAAGATTGGGGCTGAAATCAATCTTCTCTTGAGTTCTTGGAAACTCGCTTCACATTTGTCCGTCCATTCAAACTTCTTGTCCTTCTTCAGCAATTAAGTCATGGGTCTGGCGATACTCGAGAATCCTTCTACGAACTTGCGGTAGTATCCTGCCAATCCGAGAAATGCACGAACTTGGGTTTGAGTGGTTGGGGTTTGCCAATCTTCGACATCTTTCACCTTTGTAGGGTCAACAGCAATTCCTCCGGCTGATACAATGTGGCCGAGGAATCCTACCTCCTGTAACCAGAATTCACATTTGCTAAACTTGGCATACAACTAATGCTCTCTAAGGGTTCCAAGAATGGTCCTTAGGTGTAGCTCATGTTCTTCTTCTGATTTGGAATAAATCAGAATGTCATCGATGAAAACAACGACAAACTTATCCAGGAAGTCCATAAAAATTTATTCATGAGATTCATGAAATAAGCGGGGGCATTGGTTAATCCAAAAGACATGACAATATACTCGTATAATCCATATATGGTGTTAAATGCAGTCTTTGGAATATCCTCTGCGCGAATCTTGAGTTGATGATAGCCCGTTCTAAGATCAATCTTAGAAAACACTTTGGCATCGGTCAACTGATCAAACAAGTCTTCTATCTTGGGCAATGGGTACTTGTTCTTGATAGTGACATCATTCAATTTCCGATAATCCGTACACAAACGGTTACCTCCGTCTTTCTTGTCCACAAACAGAACAGGTGATCTCCATGGTGACGCACTTGGTTGAATCAGTCCAATTTCCAGCATGGCATCTAGTTGTTTTTTCAGTTCTGCTAGTTCAAATGGGTTCATACTATATGGTCTCTGGGCTATGGGTCCTGCTCCAGGGATTAGTTCAATGATAAACCCGATATTCCGATCTGGGGGCATACCGGGCAAAACATCTGGAAGTACATCGAGGTATTCACAGACTATCCGGACTTGGTCAATGGTAGGTTGGGCTATACTCTTGTTGCACTTGAATTGACGAGGTAAGGTTTCAGATATATGCTCGGCTGATATTCCGGCTATACTGGTCATGGTTATGGCTTTCTTGGCACAGTCAATTAATCCTTTATGTTTGGACATCCAATCCATTCCTAGTACTACTTCCAAACCTTTAGTTCCGAGTACTATCAGATTAGCATAAAAATCTATGCCATGGATTCGGATAGGGACGGCTTTGCAAATTTGCCTAGCCTTGGTGGTTGAACCGGGAATTTGAACAATCATAACATGCTTCAGTTTTTTTGGTTGAATCTTACTAGTGCATGCAAATTCTTCGGTGACAAATGAGTGCAATGCACCAGAATCAAACAACACTCTAGCGAGTACTGAATTAACAGAAAACATACCCAGCACGACGTCTGGCGCTTCCTGGGCTTCTTCAGCATGCATGAGAAAAAGACGGCCGTTGCGGTTGAGAGAGTTCCCTGGGGCAAACCTTCTTCCGGGCTGAACACGACGCTGCTGCTAAGCTGGGGCATTTGCATTGGGGTCTGCGGCATTCTTATTGGGGCACTCATTGGAGTAGTGACCCTTATTTCCACAGTCATAACAAGTCACTTGCGACTTGTCCTTTGCTGCAACAGGCACATCATTGCTTCTAGTCCTCGGGGCAGTGTTGGTGTTGGCGGCAACATTGTTGTTGTTGAACTTGTGTGGTGCATGGTTGAAATTGCCAGAGTTGCCGGGGTTGTTGTGATTTCCTCTGGGCCTCGGGTTTCCACGGTTGGGATAGGTCGGACGGTTCATCGGGGGTCTGTTGGTTCTCGGGGCAAATCCTGGAGATGGGTTGGGGCGATACTTTGGGGTATGATGGGTTCCTGGCTGATGCATCATGCGATGCTTGCGGTTCTCATTGGCTTGGTTGATCTTTCCTTCCATCGGGATGGCAGAGTCGACAAGGGCTTCAATATCAGCAAAGGGGATATTGACCAACACAGTCTGCATCTCATCATGCAAACCATTCAGGAATCTTTCTTTCTTCTTGGCTTCAGTGTCGATATCATCCGGGGCATACCTAGCTAATGACAAGAATTTGTCACGGTATTCCACTACGGCCATCCTTCCTTGCTTCAGTTCTCTAAACTCATCTCTCATTCTCTTGATCAAACCCGGTGGCAGATGGGTTCTGCTGAACTTGACCTTGAATTCCTCCCAGGTCATCATCTGTCGTCCGGTCATTGCACGAACACTGTTCCACCATGCTCTTTCATCTCCGGCTAGATAGTGGGTGGCGAACAGAACTTTCTCGTTAGCTTCCACTCTGGCGACTTCCAGGTTGTTTTCCATGGTTTGCAGCCAATCATCTACGTTTAAGGGCTCTTCCGACTTAGTGAAAACATGTGGGTTCGTGTTCTGGAAATTCTTGAGCTTAGATCCATGGTTGTCCTGATTTCCTTGTCCTTGATTGTTGTGGGCCAGCTGAGATATCTGCTGAAGGGTGGCTAGGTTGGCTTGACGTTCAGCTCTTTCAGCTTCGTGGTCAGAAACCAACATTTGTAGGATCTGCAACATCGGGTCCGGGGATGAACCACTTCCTCCGCGTGGCATCTGAAGATTGAGATAGATCATGAGAAAAGAGGGAAATTTCTAAGGTTCAGGGACTTTTAAAATCTTTTAAAGTTTGACTCAGATTTTCTAACAACTTGCTTTTCATTCATTCATCCATAGCACACGATACAACACACACCACAACAAAGGGAAACAGATGGTTTTAAGAACCATTCTAGAAACTATGATACAGTGGGACCGAATAAAGCTCACTAACGCTAGTTCTCAAGTGCTACTACTCCTCAGAGTCGGTGTAGTCATCATCCTCATCATATCATCGATGAAGGCGAAGTCATCCTCATCGGTGAAGAAGTCCATGGCCTGATCCTCCAGAAAATCATCATCATCGCTGAGATAGGAGTAGGGGTCTCCACGAAGATCTTCTCCGGCATTCTCCCTTTCCTCCAACTGCATGTCTCTCTCGTGGATGGTCTCCTCCAAATCCGAGATACGGTGGCAAAGATGGGCAATGATGCGCTCCTTCTTGTCAAGCTGGCGGCGACGAGACTTGCGATCCTTCGCTAGCATGGCGATGGTCTGATCCTTCGTCTTGATGATGGAGGACTTGTGGTTGGAGTAATCACGGGCATTGTCCAACTCCTGCTGACGATCATACATCATGAAGCTAAGGTGGTCCAACTGAGTCTTCAGCTCGTGGTGGTATGGGGCTTCCATTGGCTGTCCCATAGCATCACGCCGTGGAAAGAACTCAAAGAGGGTACCCTTGATCTGGTTGATACTCTGCCCACATAGACGGACAAGAGCTTTCTGCATGGCCCTGGCAAGTCCATCGAGCTAGTTGTTTTCTCTTAAGGTGAACTGAATTCCCTCGGCAGTGGGAGGTTCAATCTTTCCTGGGAGACTTGCAACAATTAGCCACTGCAGATCTTCTCCTCCTTGATCATTGAGCTGAGCTCCGAAGAACTCGGGGTGTGGACGCTCCAGAAGTTCCGAAAGCTGGTCCAAATCCCGCTCAAAGATGAGGTCTCCTCCATCCCCAACTGATAAAACTTGCTGTACTTCACGTCCATCTATAAGAATATAGGATGAATAAATTAGTAGAGTCATCAAGTGTGTCAAATTTTATATATTTTGCAAGAGTTTTTCAGGAACATGAATTTTTATGAAAGAAACAAAGGGATAAGAATGGGAAATAAGTTTTTGTAAATATTTGCTTCCTTTGGTTTTGAAACTAAGTTTTTGATTCCAACGTCCAGTCTAACTAGGGTCTCCTATGGTCAACCTGGCTCTGATACCAACTTGTCAACACCCGGATTTTTAATCCCAGATGCCTATTATGCCGTACATCGCAATCCCAGGATTACCATTTTTGCGAGACATAACAGATTTGGATATCACAGTACATCATCCATTACAAACCATACATAAGGTCTTACACAAATAAGGATCTCATGATGCAGTTCTTAATACAATTCAAGCAGCGGAAATACGTTATAATAAAGGTAGCGTAGGCGAAGCTCCATCTTCGGGGTCACAGGCAATGCTGACGATGGGAGATGATCCTAGTTGTCGTAACCTTCCTGTGGTCCATCATCTTGGTACTCCTCTTCATAGTCTGGCCACGGGAATAGCCAGGGACAAAGCCATGAGTACTCTTTAAGTACTCGCAAACTAATACTAACAATTAAGGGGGTTTTTATAGTAGGACACTAAGCTCTAGGGTTGTTTTGCAAAAAGCCAGATTTACCTCTAGTAAGTTCAGAAGCAAAGAAAACTAGTTGAAGTTTTATAACACCTAAGTGGGAACTTGAATTTCATATCACAACTCTGTTGTGGTCAAGTCAAAGTCTCAATTCATTTCACAAGTCATTTTGAAAACATCTGACGGGGGAACAGTATGGCCACTCCAACTGTCCATAACCGCGGACGCGGCTATTCGAATAGTTTGACACTCCGCAGAGATTGTACACTTTCACCACAACAAAGGTAAACATCCGTCGGGAACAAATCCTGAATTCACCATACTCAGTATGCGGATAATCAATCCTAACCTTTCAATTACACGCCCTAGTATAGGCACCTCTCATGTGAGTTTGGCCTCCCAACCATGAACAACTGTCATCTTGGGTACTGCATAGGTGGACAATCTTCACAAGGTAGCCTCAGCTCAGACCTTGGCCGTGAGGGAACCCATACTAAGGTATATAAGTTTCCGGTCAAGCCCTACCCAATTTTCGGGTATTGTGGTTGTACGGTAAAATTGAAATGGTATCGCATCCAAACAACCATCAGTTTTATAAAGGGCTAAGGCTCATGCCTCATCATTTTCATCATCAAAATCATCTGGTGTTCGGAAACACATGTCAAAACATTTAAATAGAATGACTCATCATTCCAAGGTTTTCATAAACATTTTCACCAAGTGTTCCCATCTAAATTTGATCAAGTTTTACGCTTAGCACTACCATCTACAGGTGGGGGTAAGTACTAATGAGGGGTGGTAAACAAGTGGAGTTTAACTAAGTTCAATCTCATGCCTTAGGATGACATCAAGATTATCTAGCTTAGGCCAAATTTAATGCTCTTTATGCAACATTCAATTATCTTCCTAGAATCTACAAGTTACTTAAGTAAACTCTAAGAGAAAGCTTTGATAAAGAAATAAAGTAATAAGTTTGCAAGTAAAACTAGGATTGGGTTATCAAGTGGAATAAGCTTGTTAAGTTGCAAGGGTTAGCTTGCATAGGTCAACTTGGTTAGTAAGTGTAACATCCCAAATATATTAAACTAGAATCATCAAACTCTAATCATCAAATTTAGGGTTAACAAAAAAACTTTTCTAAAATAAAATGAGAAAGCATGCATGTGTGTATGCATCCCATTTTGAATTATTTTGAATTGCCTTGTTTAGATGTTTCTTTGCTTGTAAAATGTTTCTTAGGTGAAATAAACATCATCTAAACAATCCCCACACTTTTCCCAATGACAAATAAATCAAAACAAACCAAATTGGGTGAATGGTCATTTTGACCAATTTAACTGCCATGCCTACTTTGGCTGTCCCAAACTTTCAGAACTTAACAGAAACTTGTTTGGATATTTACACCCCTTGATTGTACTCATAACAAAGTACCAAGGCCCACTTTGTGATCATCCAGAAACTTTCAAATGCATAGTTTAAAGGGCAGTTCAAATTGAATCTTTATCATATGGGAAGATCCCACTTTTTCAAAAACCACTCAAACAAGCTCAACTTTCAAAACCCAAGCATCTGCAGACTCACCAGCACCAACCTAGCACACCCACCAAAAATCTTTTCAAAATTCAAAACTTGAATTCTTGCGGCCATTTCATCAAACACCTTGCAGATTCAAATCTTCTAAAATCCAAACACTATTGTGAGCAGTGATGGGAGCCTAACTTGTTCCCTCTCTGGTTGCATATAGGCTTTAGTAGATCATCTAGCTCAAGTGCAAACCTCTAGCAGGCCGAGTGCACCCTTGTCACGCCCATGTCGACAGCAAGCTAGGAGAATAACCCAGCCTAGCCAACATGTCTGGGAGCAATCCAACACCCCACCGCCACTCCATGTCCAGCGCTCGAGCGTTGCCAACCCCTGGACCACACGCACGGACCATGCCAAGCTCGCCAGCAACCATGCTGAGAGCGCGCCCCGTGCGCTACGCTCGATCGACTCCCACAGACCGCGCTCGCCCTCGCCGCGTGCATACGTGATCACCATCGTCCCAGCAACCCCGCAGACATGCTCGTTCGCCGCCGCGCGGACCACGCACGCTGTGCACATTAAAAACCTCCGTCGGGCACGCGCAGAGCACCGCCGCGTTCCGACCAAACCGCACCGCCCCACGCCTCGCCACCGCGTCGTTGAGCATTGCCAGGGAGCACCGCACCTCCCCCTACCGTCGCCCATGCCGCTAGACTTCTGTGCTGTCGACCACGACGAGCTCAGCTTGCGCCCGTTGGTTCCCTCTCGCCACTATAAATAGAGGCCACCCCCAGCTGAATTGAGCACACCACCTCACTCCCCTCTCACCCAGAACCACCTCGCCTCAGTCCTGAAGCAAGGCGAGCATCGCCTCGACGGAATTGCACCGGAGCCCGCCGCTACTGGAGAAGAAGGGGGCCAGCGATTGGAGCCACCCCAGGAGAAGCTGCCGGTACCAGGAGGTTCGTCGTCGTCGACTTTGCCATTCGCCCGCCTCGCCGACCCTCGCCTGAGCCCCGGTGAGCCCCCAACGATCCTCACCTACCGCGTTAGGTTTCAGTCTTGCCAGAGTTGCCCGACGTGGACGACGACCCTCAGCCGTTAGATTAGAACAAGATCCCACGGCTCACATTGCCCCATACCGCTTCGCACCCCCTCGTCTCACTGACGCGTGGGGACAACAACTTAACCAACCCGTGTAAGCGCTGTGCTTAGCAGGCCGGCCCAGTATCGTTTCCCGCGCAGCCCAGTCGTTTGAAATTAACCTTTTCCATTTTATTTCAAACACACTTCTACACCTAGATTCAAAAATCAACCCAGATTGATTCAGTGAACCAAATTGAATGAAACCAATTTTGTTAGAAAGGTCTTGAAGTGCTGAATCCAAGCCCGTTGGATTCAAGTCATTTGGATCTGTAGATCATCCTTGGTAAAAAGAACAAGGGAGAAGCTTTTCTGCATTCAAAATTTTTTCAAATTAAAACCATAATAGCTTTTGAGTTGATTCCAACTCTCAAAAATCACATTTAACCATACCTTTCAGAATACATAAAAATATATAGGTTTACTTATAGAAATAATGTTCAAGTAATAAAAGAATGCCACATAGGCATTTTTAGTCACTTATTTAATTAAAATAAAAGGGTAAAACCTTATTAAATTGTGACACCACTTTAAATCACATTCCCATGAACTAAAATATGTGGTGATGACATGTGTCAACATGATCCCATGTTTGGTTTGGAGAATATTAAATCTTAAGTAGTTTTTCAGTGAGTAGAAATTACTTTTCTAAAAATAAAAGGAATTAAACCAAGCTTTAATCTTGTAATGTTAGAGATGATGCTAGATCATCTATAGGACCCTTTTGTGTGATGATTTAAAGTAGTTAAGTATTGTTTTGTGATTGTGTACCTCATATTTATTTATAGACGCTAGTACCGACCAAGGATACGAGGAGGAAGGAGGATACTACGAAGAAGAAGCCAAGGAGAACTTCAACCACTGCTCTGCACAAGGCAAGCCTTATGCTACTAGTTGAATGTGCAAGCTAACACTTGCAAGATACTCTACTGATGCAAACAAACCCTTACTTGTTACCATATGCCCTAAGCATATGTGATCATACCCACTTGATACCCCCTCCTAGTTTTATTTGCAAGCTTTCTATTTTATTTCTTTATCAAAGCTACTTCCTTAGAGTTTACTTAAGTGATTTGTAGATTCTAGAAAGATAATTGAAGATTGCATAAAGAGCATAAAATTTGGCCTAAGCTAGAAAATCTTGATGTCATCCTAAGGCATAAGATTGAACTTAGTTGAAACTCCACTAGTTTACTACCCCTCATTAGTACTCACCCCCACTTATAGATGCTAGTGCTAAGCATAAAACTTGATCATCTTTAGATGGGAATACTTGGTGGAAAAATGGTTATGAAAGCCTTAGAATGATGGATCATTCTACTAAGATGTTTTGACATGTGTTTCTGAACACCAAATGATTTTGGGTGATAAAAATGTTGAGGCATGAGCCTTAGTCCTTTATAAAACTGATGGTTGTCTAGATGCGATACCATTCCAATTTTACCGTACAACCACAATACCCGAAGATTGGGTAGGGCTTGACTAGAAACTTATATACCTTAGTATTAGTTCCCTCCCGGCCAAGGTCTGAGCTGAGGCTACCTTGTGAAGATTGTCCACCTGTGCAGTACCCAAGATGACAGTTGGTCATGGTTGGGAGGCCAAACTCACAGGAGAGGTGCTTATACTAGGGCGTGTAATTGAAAGGTTAGGATTGATTATCCGCATACTGAGCATGGTGAATTCAGGATTTGTTCCTGACGGATGTATCGAATGTTGTGGTGAAAGTGTACAATCTCTGCAGAGTGTCAAACTATTCGAATAGCCGCGTCCACGGTTATGGACAGTTGGAGTGGCCATACTGTTCCCCCGTCAGATGTTTTCAAAATGACTTGTGAAATGAATTGAGACTTTGACTTGACCACAATAGGGTTGTGATATGAAATACAAGTTCTCACTTAAGTGTTATAAACATCCACTCGCTCTCTTGCTTCTGAACTTAGTAGAGATAAATCTGGCTTCTTGCAAAACAACCCTAGAGCCTAGTGTCCGATAATCAAAAAAACCTCTCACTTGTTAGTATTAGTTTGCGAGTACTTAAAGAGTACTCATGGCTTTGTCCCTGGCTATTCCCGTGGCCAGACTATGAAGAGGAGTACCTGGAGGATGGACCCCAGGAAGGTTACAACAACTAGGATCATCTCCCATCGTCAGCATTGCCTGTGACCCTGAAGATGGAGCTTCGCCTACGCTACCGTTATTATTACGTATTCCGCTGCTTGTGTTGTATTAAGACTGGATCATGAGATCCTTATTTGTGTAAAACCTTATGTATGGCTTGTAATGGATGATGTACTATGGTATCCAATTCTATTATGTCTTGCAAAAATGGTAATCCTGGGATTGCGATGTATGGCATAACAGGCATTTGGGATTAAAAATCCGGGTGTTGACAGTAAGGCTTGCATAAGTATCAGTATAAGCTTGACAGTATTAGCTTGCTCAATCAACTAGTAGTATTAGGCTTGCCTTGAGCAGAGCAGTGGTTGAAGTTCTCCTCGTCTTCTTCCTCGTAGTATCCTCCTTCCTCCTCGTATCCTTGGTCGGTACTAGCGTCTATAAATAAGTACGAGGTACACAATCACCAAACAATACTTAACTATTTTCAATCATCACACAAAAGGGTACTATATATGATCTAGCATCATCACTAACATTACAAGATTAAAGCCTTTGTCTTATTTATTTTATTTTTAGAAAAGTAATTTCTACTCATTGAAAAACTATTTAAGATTTAATATTCTCCAACTCAAACATGGGATCATGTTGACACATGTCATCACCACATATTTCAGTACATGGGAATGTGATTTAAAGTGGTGTCACAATTTAATAAGGTTTAACCTTTTTATTTTAAATAATTAAAGTGACTAGAAATGCCTATGTGGCATTCTTTTATTACTTGAACATTATTTCTGTAAGTAAACCCATATGTTTTTATATATTCTGAAAGGTATGATCAAATGTGATTTTTGAGAGTTGGAATCAACTCAAAAGCTATTATAGTTGAAATTTGAAAAATGTTTGAATGCAGAAAAGCTTATGACTTGATATGTTTACCAAGGTTGATGTACAGATCCAAATGATTTGAATCCAACGGTCTTGGATTAAGCATTTCAGTACCTTTCTAACAAAATTGGTTTCATGCAATTTGGTTCGCTGAATCGAGATGGGTTGATTTTTGAAACTAGGTACAGAACAAAGTTTGAATGAAAATAGAAAAATCTAAATTCAAACGGTTGGGCTGCGCGGGAGATGCTAATGGGCTGGCCCAGTGTCACTCCGCAGCGCGGGGCTCAGCTGACAGGGGGGTTCCACCCATCAGTGGCTCATAACACGTGAAGCGGTACGGGGCGATGTGGTTCGTTGGATTAGAAGGGTGATCGACGGCCGAGGGTCGTCGTCGACGATGAACATGTCACCGGCGAGCTCGAATCCTAGCAGCTCAGTGGGGGTCGTGGGAGGCTCACCGGGGCTCAGGCGAGGGTCGGCGATGGGGGCGAACGACGAAGTCGACGACGGCGATTCTCCTGGCACCGGCAGCTCCTCCTGGGGCGGCTCCAATCAACGGCGCCTCTCCTCCTCTGCAGCGGCGAACTCCGGTGCAATTCCGGCCACCTGGTGCTCGCCTTGCTTCGGGGAAGGGTGTGGGATGTTTCTGAGAGAGAGGGGAACGAACTAGTGTGAAGAAATCGAGCGGGGGAGGCCTCTATTTATAGTGGCAAGAGGGGACCGACGGGCGCGGGCTGAGCTCGTCGTGGTCTACGGCACAGAGGGCTACTGGCATGGGCGGCGGTAGGGGGCGGTGCTGTGCTCCCTAGCGAAGCTCAACGGCGTGGTGGCGAGGCGTGGGGCGGTGCTGATCGGTCGGAACGCTTCGACGCACTGAGCAGGTCCGACAGATGTTTTGATGGCGCATATCACGCGTGGTCCGCGCGGCGGCGAACGGGCGTGTCTGCGGGGTTGCTCGGGTGGTGGTGATCACGCGTGCACGTGGCAAGGGCGGCGCGCGGTCCGTGGGCGTGTGTCGAGGGTGGCGCTCTGGCGCGCTCTCGGCCTGCTCTCAGAGAAGCTTGGCATGGCTTGGGCGTGTGGTCTAGTGGCTGGCAGGGCTCAAGCGCTGGACAGGGGGTGGCGGTGGACGGTGGCGTGCGTCCTAGACATGGTGTTTAGGCTTGGTGCTTGCTCTGGCTAGCTAGCCATGGTCGGCTGGCAAGGGTTCCTTCGGGTTGGCATGGCATGGTGCAATGGGTAGGGGCTAGGGGTGGTCAAGCCACTGGTTGGCACTAGGGGAGACAAGTGTGATCAATGGTGAACAATGTTTAGCCAAATTACTGCTCAAAATAGTGAAGTTTGGCCAATTTGATTTTTTGTCTCCAAGTGTTTGATGAAATGGCCGCAAGAAATTTATTTTTGAATTTTGAAAATATTTTCGGTGGGTGTGCTAGGCATGTGTTGAGGATTCTGTGTGTGCTTGGGTTTTGAAAACTGAGCTTGTTTGAGTGGTTTTTGAAATAGTGGGATCTTCCCATATGAGATAGATTCAATTTTAAACTGTCATTTAAAGTGAGCATTTGAATGTTTTTGGATGATCACAAAGTGGGCCTTGGTACTTTATTATGAGTACTATCAAGGGTGCAAAGATCCATACATGTTTCTGTTGAGTTTTGAAAAGTAGGGATAGCCAAAGTAGGCATGGGGGTTAATTTTGCCAAAGTGACCATTCACTTAATTTATTCATTTTGAGTTGTTTGTCTTTGGGAAAAGTTTGGGGATTGTTTAGATGATGTTTATTTCACCTAAGGATCATTTTACAAGCAAAGAAACATAGAACCATGGCAATTCAAAAGAATCCAAATTTTGAATACACACACATATGAATGCTTTCATATTTTTAGTTGGGAAAGTTTTTGTTAACCCTAATTTTGATGATTAGAGTTTGATGATCCAAGTTTAATATTTTTGGGATGTTACATTATGCGAAAGCCCTAGCCACGTAAAACATGAAAGAAGATTAGAGGCGTCTAACTTGTTTTTACAGGGCTTGTGTTGTGATGTGATATGACCATGATTGTGATTATATGTGATGTATGAAATGATCCTTATTGTAAGTTGGCAACCGACAGGAGCCTCATGGTTGTCTTTAAATTTTGTTTAAGACCTGCGTGTCTATTCATCAAGTAGTTGTAATAGTTGCTGTTGGTGGAGGGCAACCATGAAGCGGCACCATTGACCTTGATGCTTCGCCGGTGATGATGGAGATCATGTTCATGCTTGAATATGGAGATCGAAGGCACAAGAAGAAAGGCCATATCATATCACATATTATGAATTGCATGTGATGTTAATCCTTTTATGCATCTTGTATTTCTTAGATTGCGACGATAGTATTATAAGATGGTCCCTCTCACTAAATATCAAGTAAAAAGTGTTCATCCTTAGTAGGCACCGTTGTTAGGACTTGTCATTTCGAAGCACCACGTGATGATAAGGTGTGATATATTCTACGTGTGCATACAACGGGTGCAAGCCAGATTTTCACATGCGGATACTAAACTTAACCTTGATGAGCCTAGCATGTATAAACATGGTATCAGAACATGAAATACCAAAAGGTAGAGCACGAGTCATATGATTGATATGATGAACATGTTGATTGTTCACCTTTGAAACTACACCATCTATCATGATGATCGGACTTGGTGTAGTGGATTTGGTTTGTGTGATCACTAAAACAATGCGAGGGATGTTGTTTTGAGTGAGAGTTCACCTAGTTAATTTAAGAATTAAGTTTGAACTCAATTTGTCATAAACTTAGTCTAAACTCTTTGTAAATATGTTGTAGATCATGGCGCCCCCTACCATCAATTTTAATGTGTTCCTAGAGAAAGAAAATTTGAAAAACAATGGAAGCAACTTTGCGGGTTGGTTCCGCAACTTGAGGATTGTCCTCAATGCTAGTCAGTTGACCTATGTGCTGGATGCACCGCTTGGTGACCCGCCTGCAGCTGATGCTACCGATGAGGTGAAAAATGTTTATCTCACTCGAAAGAATCAATACTCCACAGTTCATTGTGCCATCTTGCATGGTCTGGAATCAGAGCTTTAGAAACGGTTTGAGAACCGTGACCCTCATGATATTGTCCGTCAACTTAAAATGATATTTGAGACTCATGTGGCAGTTGAAAGCTATGAAGCCTCCGAGAAGTTCTTTAACTGTAAGATGGAAGAGGGCAGCTCCGTTAGTGAGCACATGCTCAAAATGTCTAGGCACGCCAATAAAGTCCAAGACTTGGGAATAACGATTCCTAATGCATTGGGGATTCATCATGTCCTCCAATCACTACCACCTAGTTACAAGAACTTTGTGATAACTACAACATGCAACGTATGGACGGGACGTTACCCAAACTCTTCTCCATGCTGAAATTTGCAGAAGTGGAGATCAAGAAAGATCACCAAGTATTGATGGTCAATAAGACCACCAATTTCAAGAAGAAAGGCAAGCCTAAAAAAAGAGTAACTTCAAGAAGCGCAGAAAGAAAGCTGCCACGCCTACAAAGAAAACCAAGGCTGGTCCTAAGGCTGATACTGAGTGCTTTTACTGCAAGGGCGAAGGTCACTGGAATCGGATTTGCCCCAAGTACCTGGCAGATCTAAAGAACGGAAACATCAGGGAGAAAGGTATATTCGCTATACATGTTATTGATGTGTATCTTAATAGTAATCGTAGTAGTTCTTGGGTATTTGATACTGGTTCAGTTGCTCATATTTGTAACTCAAAACAGGTGCTACAAAATAAACGAAGACTAGCGAGAGACAAGGTGACGATGCGCGTTGGAAATGGCTCCAAGGTTGATGTGATCGCTGTAGGCATGCTCCCTCTTCATCTACCATCGGGATTAGTTTTATACTTAAATAATTGTTATTTGGTGCTTGCGTTGAGCATGAACATAATATCTAGATCTTGTTTATTGCGAGACGGTTACTTGTTTAAGTCCGAGAATAATGGTTGTTCAATTTATATGAGTAATATCTTTTATGTTCATGCGCCTATGATAGATGGTGTATTCTTATTGAATCTCGATAGTAGTGATGCACATGTTCATAATATATATTATAAATGATTGAAATTGAATGATAATTCTACATACATGTGGCATTGTCGTCTTGATCATATTAGAGTGAAGCGTATGAAGAAACTCCATTCTGATGGACTGTAGCACCCCGGGTAAAACCACTACTAGAAATTGCTTGTTATTTGATTTATCTGGATCATCATCATCATAACGATCATCATGCCACATTGCATGGGTCGTCCTTTGTTGCATTTGTAATTATGTATTGTGTTTGTTCTTGTTATCTATATACCCCCCTCTCTCTATTTTGTCTATCTCCGTATTTGGTTTTCCCAAGAAGGATCCATTGGTTAGGGTCCAATATTTTCCAAATGTTTCGATGCTCCTTTTCTAAAATCGCTATCCCAGATCTCGTAGTAATGCCCAATTTGAGTATATGGGGCATCACTCTTCCTCTATTCTAGGTCCCTCTTGTCTTGACTTTTTGTGCAATCTTCCCCTGTTCAAATGTTCCTGCAAATTTCAAAAAGAGTTTAAAATCAGGTGCTTGTTTGAATTTTAAATAACAAAACAAATAGTAAATAAAACCCAAACCAAAGAGAAGAGGAAGAGAGAGTAGCCTGCTTCAGCCCAGACCAGCAGCGCAGCGTCCCCTTTCCCAGCCCAGCCCAACACCCCCTGGACCGTACCCCTTCGACGTCGTCATGTTCACCGTCTTCATCTCGCGACCTTCCTCTCTCTGCTGTTCTGACGGGGGAGCAGGTAGGCGTCCGCCGCCGTCATCCTCGTCATCCGGTAGCACGACAAGAGCGAGAGAGCCTCCTTCTTATCCCCCATCTGCCTCTGAACCCTAGTCACTCCCCGACCTCGTTCCGCAAGGTGCCCCTTTTTCCTCACCTCCCACGTCCGCCATCGCCTCCAGCAGCAAATCCCAGCGCTGCCGCCCTTCTCTGACTCATCTTTGTCTCTGCAATACCCTGGTAAGCTAGTGCTCGCATAGAACATCTCTCCGGACCCCACATGCTTGGTTTCTTTTTCCCCGTCGTTGAACCGTGCTCACCCTGCAGGAGCTCGTCGGCGGCGACCAGCTGGGCGTCCCCTTGTCTAGCACCGCAGGGAATTGGTTCCACTCTTCCCTGCGCATCGCCCAGGACCTTCTCCTCTTATCAGCATGCCCCAAGTGAGCCATCCCCCCTCGTTCGTTCCTCTCTGTTCCCTGCATCCGTTCTCCCGCGCAAGCAGGTCATGGTAGCAGCGTTGCTTCATGCACGCTCTGAACCCGTCGGGTTGCTGGCAAGCTCTGCCCTCTTTCGGCGATCTTCCTCTTGCGAAATTTTTCCTGGGTGATCCACCTATCTGTCGCATCAACGGTTCGCAGCAAGGATCAGCAGCGGCGTCACAATCTTCTCCGAAAAATCCTGGCTGATCGCTGTCAAAACTGCAGCAGTTCATCGGTTGCGAGTCTGTGTTTTTGGCCCTGTTCAGCATCCGTTTCAGGTGTATACATTGTCCGTATGGAGAATTTTCCTTCTTCAAAGTTGTGGATCATGGAGAGATATATAACTTTCGTTTTTTACATCATCTTCGATTTTGGAACAGAATCATCGCCATCTTCGTTTGAACTCAGTTACTTTTCCTCTGAAAACATGTTCAGTTCGTCAGGAAAATGCATATGTTTTGAGCTGCTATTTGTCTCCAGATCCCCGTCTCTGGGACCCTCCTCCGGAGATACATCCTAAACATAACTTGTAGAAAGAGCCCCCTCTCCAGTTTTGGTTTTTGTGGAACCGCGAAATTCGGCTTCGTTCAATCAAGATCTTCCTCCGATCATCGGCTTCAGCTGGCAGTTTTTGCAGAAATCAAATACAGTTTCGTCGGTCAATCTGTGTGTCTCTAATCCTTTTTGCAAAAGATCCTAGAGTTTCCTGGACCTCAACCCTCACACCCTGGCTGCACACGTGTCACCGCCCAGATGTCCCGCGCGTGTGTGGCCTCGTCCAACTCCTGACCCCACCAGTCATCGAATGGGTGGAGGTTGCCTCTGAGTAAGAAAAGTCTCAGGATATTTTCTAACTTAATAAAAATTCCAGAAATTAAATATATCTAATTTAGTTCATAACTTTCAAATGAATTTGAATTTGAAGAAACTCTCTATACGAAATGTTAATCAATTTTGAATATAATTTAAATCCTATTTCAAATATTTTCTGAGTTAACTCTATCTAGTCAAACCTTTGACTTTGACTCCATTTGACTAACTTTGACTTTCATATTGTTTAAAATTTATAATTTCAAATAATAAAAAATAATATATATTTTTAATCAGAAAAATGTGATAAATCTGTTTATGCTATTTACAATATCATTTGAGCATTTTAAAAATTCGAAATAATTTAAGTGCTAATAAATACCATTTCTTAAATATTGCATAACTTTAAATCCGTAACTCCAAATTCGGCAAATGGTATGTTCAAATTGATCAGCGCGACGAGACCTCTCCAACCATGATATCCATATTCTCATTTGCATCATGCATTAAGAGTAGTTTTATAATTAGTACTATAAACAAGGAAAACATGATAAATAAAATTGGAACTAATTGTTTCTTATTAATAATGTCTCATGTATATCATCATTGTGCTATGCCCCTAATAACTTTTCGATATAGTTTGCATCATAAAATTTTCATGTCATGCATCATATCATGATCATGCCGATTCTTCCGCATTAGTTGTAATTGCTGCATCGCTTGTTCATTTTAGTGTTTTGCTTCTCCCGGATAGGATGATGAGATGTTATGAGCTTCGATAAGTTCTTCAGATATGAAACTTCGGCAATGTTTTCAGGCGAGCATTTCCCCCTTTCTACCTATTTTATATTTCTAGTCTTTACTTCTCCATGTTGGTCTATTGCTATCTGTGTTGCGATGCTATAGATTTTGTACCCCTTTATACTGCCCTGCAGCCCATAAATTGCCATGGACACATCCTATTACCTATTTTTTGGTAGATAGTCGGCCTTGCGAGTTGTAGTTGCTTGAGCAGGTGATGCGTCGCGCCGTCGATGTTCCACAGTTGTTGGAGTAATGCCTCATGCTTTTATGTTGGAGATGATCATGGCTTCAATTACAATTCAACAACTAATATTGAAAGTAGGTAAATAATGCAGAGGCACAGGTGGACAATAGATGTTATTTGGTTTTTAACCATCCACTTGTGTCCCGTAGGATCCCGAGTACTTGATACCTGTTCCTTGAATATTCGCACTATCCGCATGTGGGACCATGAATCCCCTTAGCATGAGCTTGAGTCATATCTTATTTCTTGGGGCCACAAAGTAGTTTGGGGCTTTATTACTATCTTGTACTTATGTCATGATTATGCCATGCTTTACCGCTTTATTTACTATTGCGCGTGGAGCGTCTGTACTGTTTTGAAACCCCGTGCCACGTTTTCGCGGTATCGACAAGCCCAGTCACACTTTCGGGTTCCTAGTCGTTTACAGCCGTCATCACAAACCTCTGGGTCCGTCTCGGAGCCGGCCAACTTCATAGCGGGTAGCTTGGTGGGGTGGACCCCCAAAATATTATATGAATCTTGCGATTTCTTTGTCGTGATGCCTCGTTGGGTTTTCATTTGGTTTTTCCGAGGTTGATCGTGCGTGTGTTGCTATTTGTGCACCCCTGTAGGGTAAACCTTTCTGAAAGCCGTGTACGCGGTTATGGACGACTTGGAGCACAGTATCTCGATCATAGACAACTATAACTAAAGTAGTGCTATAAATTTGACCATCAAAATGACTAATAATCAACTTCAGTACAACGGAATGTTTAAGTAAAAGTACCAACAACTGCTGCGTTTTTAAATGTCTCATGGTATATGTATCCGACTAGTAAGTATCGCAACTACAACGGAACGGTTAACTAAAAGTGCCCACTGCTTATTATTCCAGGATGACTCATGCTATCTATATCTGACTAGTAATTGCTGCAACTTTAATGGAATGAATAAAATTGCCAACTGTGTGAGTTCCTCGGTCTGACTTCCTCGTTTGGTCTCGAGGGGGAAACGCCAGGATGGGTATGTTTGGTGTTAGTATCAGGTTAGATCCAAATAGGTCCTTCTTATCCCACTATAATAGCCGACAGTTGTATCGAGTTTCTATAGGTTGTTTAGTGCATGTTGCGCTGCCGCTTCATTCCACCATACCTATATAGGCGAGGACTGCAGAACTCTAAGACTCGCCGTGTACTGGCCTCAGTACTGACCGCTCTTTTTTTCCTTTGCCCTTTGTCGGCACCCCTTTTTGTTTAATCAGGTTTGAGATCGACGTTGTTAGCAGGGTTATCCTTTCGGCTTGGCCTGGGCAGGGTTATGGACGCCATTGATTATTCTTCAGGGCTCTTAGCCCAATTTGCATATTGTCCGTACTCGGATATTGTATCGTTTCAAGGTGTTTTGGATCTTTGTATTATATATCTGTATTCTTGACTCTTGGAGTCATTGTTGTATATATATATCTGTTCTATGGGTTCCATCGTGGACTAATGTGTAATGGTATTACTTCGTTTTCCACCCCATGAAAGTGCCTGGTGGGCGCCTTTGAATCGTTTCTATGCGGGTTTGGCGGGAATCGCTAAGACTTGCATAGGGACTATCCGAGGGTGTTACAGAGTGGTATCAGAACTCAGCAGTTGCGATACCCCACTGGTCCAGCCTGTAGGATAACCTAGCTAACGGCCGATGTAGAGTGTCAAAACTATTTTGAAAAATCGGTTGGATAGATCTGATTAGGTCTGCTTTTACTTCTTACCCCTCTGCTATTATCCTCTTATCTCGACGTTTTTTGAATCTGCTCTCTTATCTTTTCTTCGATTCTAGGATTTCTCGTGGTTGGGTTTCCACCATACCTTCAGAGTTTCGCTTCCTTCCTCTTATAACGGTTATTCTACATCCGGTCTTCATGTTATCTAAGGAACTTTCCTCTGTTGTATCTTTTCAATGGACCAAAAATTCACTAATACTTTTCTTTGTATCCTCCGGTGTTTTCCGATATGACGACGTCATCCACATCAGACCGTATAAAGAGTCTGCATCACTCCTTTGTTTCCAAACACTGTTATCAAGATCTCTAGTCTGAATTCTGAGAGTTGGTTGCATAATTCACCTATTCATGTGTAGAGTAATGCTTTGGGTGCGCGATGGACTGATCACCATTCGACTACTCTTATCATTCTCTCTTATACATTGAATGGTGGATTGATGCAATTATACTCATTCCATGGAAGTTAGAGGTGGCCTTACCTTATGAGACCTTTACCTTCGTCCTTGACTCTCCGGAGTGTTCTCGTAATGAGCGTGAGCAACACCCCTTGTTGGTGGTGTCGCCGATTTCAAGGTGGAGCAAGAACCCTTGTTAGTGGTGTCGCGAGGATCTCCACAAAGCGAGAGGATTAAGATTGTCGACCTTCTTCCCCGTATCATGAGGCAGATCTCGAGGGCGAGATCCATTGCTAGTGGTGTCGAATTGTAGCACCCTGGGTAAAACCACTACTAGAAATTGCTTGTTATTTGATTTATCTGCATCATCATCACATCATCGCATCATCATCATAACGATCATCATGCCACATTGCATGGGTCGTCCTTTGTTGCATTTGTAATTACATATTGTGTTTGTTCTTGTTATCTATATACCCCCTCTCTCTATTTTGTCTATCTCCGTATTTTGGTTTTCGCAAGAAGGATCCATTGGTTAGGGTCCGATATTTTCCAAATGTTTTGATGCTACTTTTCTAAAATCGCTATCCCAGATCTCGTAGTAATGCCCAATTTGAGTATATGGGGGCATCACTCTTCCTCTATTCTAGGTCCCTCTTGTCTTGACTTTTTGTGCCATCTTCCCCTGTTCAAATGTTCCTGCAAATTTCAAAAGGAGTTTAAAATCAGGTGCTTGTTTGAATTTTAAATAACAAAACAAATAGTAAATAAAACCCAAACCAAAGAGAAGAGGAAGAGAGAGTAGCCTGCTTTAGCCCAGCCCAGCAGCGTAGTGTCCCCTTTCCCAACCCAGCCCAACACCCCCTGGACCGTACCCCTTCGACGTTGTCCTGTTCACCGTCTTCATCTCGCGACCTCCCTCTCTCTGCTGTTCTGACAGGGGAGCAGGTAGGCCTCCGCCGCTATCATCCTCGTCATCTGGCAGCACGACAAGAGCGAGAGCGCCTCCTTCTTATCCCCCCATCTGCCTTTGAACCCTAGTCACTCCCCGACCTCGTGCCGCAAGGTTCCCCTTTTTCCTCACCTCCCACGTCCGCCGCTGCCTCCAGCAGCAAATCCCAGCGCCGCCGCCCTTCTCTGACCCCAGCTTGGTCTCTGGAGTACCCTGGTAAGCTAGTGCTCGCACAGAACATCTCTCCGTCCCCCACATGCTTGGTTTCGTTTTCCCCGTCGTTGAACCGTGCCCACCCCGCAGGAGCTCGTCGGCGGCGACCAGCTGGGCGTCCCCTTGTCTAGCGCCACAGGGAATTGGTTCCACTCTTCCCCGCGCATCGCCCAGGACCTTCTCCTCTTATTAGCATGCCCCAGGTGAGCCATCCCCCCTCGTTCGTTCCTCTCTGTTCCCTGCATTCGTTCTCCCGCACAAGTAGGTCATGGTAACAGCGTCGCTTCATGCACGCTCTGAACCCGTCGGGTTGCCAGCAAGCTCTGCCCTCTTTCAGCGATCTTCCTCTTGCGAAATTTTTCCTGGGTGATCCACCTATCTGACGCATGAACGGTTCGGAGCAGCAGCAGCGTCACAATCTTCTCCGAAAAATCATGGCTGATCGCTGTCAAAACTGCAGCAGTTCATCAGTTGCGAGTCTGTGTTTTTGGCCCTGTTCATCATCTGTTTCAGGCGTGTACATTGTCCGTATGGAGAATTTTCCTTCTTCAAATTTGTGGATCATGGAGAGATCTATAACTTTTGTTTTTACATGATCTTCGATTTCAGAACAGAATCGTCATCATCTTCATTTGAACTCAGTCACTTTTTCTCCGAAAACATGTTCAGTTCGTCAGGAAAATGCATCTACTTTGAGCTGCTGTTTGTCGCCAGATCCCCGTCTCTAGGACCCTCCTCCGGAGATACATCCTAAACGTAACTTGTAGAAAGAAGCCCCCTCTCCAAATTTGGTTTTTGCGGAAATGCGAAATTTGGCTTCGTTCAATCAAGATCTTCCTCCGATCATCGGCTTCAGCTCTTAGTTTCTCTAGAAATCAAATACAGTTTCGTCAGTCAATCTGTGTGTCTCTAATCCTTTTTGCAAAAAGACCCCCAGAGTTTCCTGGACCTCAACCCGCACACCATGGCCTGCACGCGTGTCATCGCCCAGATGTCCCGCGCGTGTGTGGCCCCGTCCAGCTCCTGACCCCAGTCATCGACTGTGTGGAGGTTGCCTCTGAGTAAGAAAAGTCTCAGGATATTTTCTAACTTAAGAAAAATTCTAGAAATTAAATATATCTAATTTAGTTCATAACTTTCAAATGAATTTGAATTTGCAGAAATTCTCTATACGAAATGTTAATCAATTTTGAATGTTAATTCAAATCCTATTTCTAATATTTTCCGAGTTAACTCTATCTAGTCAAACCTTTGACTTTGACTCCATTTGACTAATTTTGACTTTAATATTGTTTAAAATTTATAATTTCAAATAACATATGTTTTTGAATCAGAAAAATGTGAGAAATCTGTTTATGCTATTTATAATATTAGTTGAGAATTTTAAAAATTTGAAATAATTTAAATGCTAATAAATGCCATTTCTTAAATATTGCATAACTTTAAATCCGTAACTCCAAATTTGGCAAATGATATGTCCAAATTGATCAGCGCGACGAGACCTCTCCAACCATGATATCCATGTTCTCATTTGCATCATGCATTATGAAAAGTTTTATAATTAGTACTATAAACAAGGAAAACATGATAAATAAAATTGGAACTAATTGTTTCTTATTATTATTAATAATGTCTCATGAATGCTATATCATCATTGTGCTATGACCCTAATACCTTTTCGATATAGTTTGCATCATTAACTTTTCATGTCATGCGTCATATCATGATCATGTCAATTCTTCCGCATTAGTTGTAATTGTTGCATCGCTTGTTCCTTTTAGTGTTTTGCTTCTCCCGGATAGGATGATGAGATGTTGTGAGCTTCGATAAGTTCTTCGGATATGAAACTTCGACAATGTTTTCAGGCAAGAATTCTCCCCCTTTCTACCTATTATACATTTCTAGTCTTTACTTCCTCCTGTTGGTCTATTGCTATCTGTGTTGCGATGCTATAGATTCCGTACCCCTTTATACTGCCATGCGGCCCATAAATTGCCATGAACACATCCTATTACCTGTTGTTTGGTAGATAGTCAGCGTTGCGAGTTGTAGTTGCTTGCGAAGGTGATGCGTCGCGCCGTCGATGTTCCACAGTTGTTGGAGTAATGCCTCTTGCTTTATGTTGGAGATGATTATGGCTTCAATTACAATTTAACAACTAATACTGAAAGTAGGTAAATAATGCAGAGGCACAGGTGGGCAATAGATGTTATTTGGTTTTTAACCAACCACTTGTGTCTCGTAGGATCCCGAGTACTTGATATTTGTTCCTTGAATATTCGCACTATCCGCATGTCGGACCATGAATCCCCTTAGCATGAGCTTGAGTCATATCTTATTTCTTGGGGCCACAAAGTTCTTTAGGGCTTTATTACTATCATATACTTATGCCATGATTTATCTCTTTATTTACCTTTACGCGTGGAGCGCCTGTACTATTTTGTAACCCCGTGCCATGTTTCCGCGGTATCGACAAGCCCAATCACACTTTTGGGTTCCCGGTCGTTTACAGCCGTCGTCACAAACCTCTGGACCATCTCGGAGCCGGCCAACTTCATAGCGGGTAGCTTGGTAGGGTGCCCCCCTGAAATATTATATGAATCTTGTGATTTCTTTGTCGTGATGCCTCGTTGGGTTTTCATTTGGTTTTTCCGAGGTTGATCATGCGTGTGTTGCTATTTGTGCTCCCTGCAGGGTAAAACTTTCTGAAAGCCGTGTCCGCGGTTATGGACGACTTGGAGCACAGTATCTCGATCATAGACAACTATAACTAAAGTAGTGCTATAAATTTGACCTTCAAAATGACTAATAATCAGCTTCAGTACAACGGAATGACTAAATAAAAGTACCAACAACTGCTGGGTTTTTTGAATGTCTCATGGTATATGTATCTGAATAGTAAGTATCGCAACTACAACGGAATGGTTAACTAAAAGTGCCCACTGCTTATTATTCCAGGATGACTCATGCTATCTATATCTGACTAGTAATTGCTACAACTTTAATGGAATGAATAAAACTGCCAACTGTTTGAGTTCCTCGGTCTGACTTCCTTGTTTAGTCTCGAGGGGGAAATGCCAGGATGGGTATGTTTGGTGTTAGTATTAGGTTAGATCCGAATAGGTCCTTCTTATCCCACTCTGATAGCCGACAGTTGTATCGAGTCTCTATAGGTTGTTTAGTGCATGTTGCGCTGCTGTTTCAGTCCACCATACCTATGTAGGTGAGGACCACCAAATTCTAAGACTCGTCGTGTACTGGCCTTAGTACTGACCGCTCTCTTTTTTCCTTTGACCTTTGTCGGCTCCCCTTTTTGTTTAAGCAGGTTTGAGATCGACGTCGTTAGCAGGGTTATCCTTCCGGCTTGTCCTGGGCAGGGTTATGGACGCCATTGGTTATTCTTCAGGGCTCTTAGCCCAATTTGCATCTTGTCCGTACTCTGACGTTGTATCGTTTCAAGGTGTTTTGGATCTTTGTATTGTATATCTGTATTCTTGACTCTTGGAGTCGTTGTTGTATATATATATATATCCCACTCTTGTTGTATTACTTCGTTTTCCACCCGCACGAAAGCGCCTGGTGGGCGCCTTTGAATTGTTTCTATGCGGGTTTGGCGGGAATCACTAAGACTTGCATAGGGCCGAGCTGAGGGTGTTACATGGACTTCTTGAATCACTTGATTTTGAATCACTTGAAAGATGCGAAGCATGTCTGATGGGAAAAATGAATAAGACTCCATTCTCTGGTATAATAGAGCGAGCTACGGACTTATTGGAAATCATACATACCGATGTGTGTGGCCCAACTAGTGTGGCATTGCGTAGTGGTTATCATTATGTTCTTACTTTCATGGATGACTTGAGTAGATAAGGGTATATCTATTTCATGAAACATAAGTCTGAAACTTTCGAGAAGTTTAAGGAATTTCAAAGTGAAGTAGAGAATCAACGTAACAAGAAGATTAAATTTCTATGATCTGATCGTGGAGGTGCATATCTAAATTACGAGTTTGGCGAGCATTTAAAGAAATGCGGAATAATTTCACAATTCACACCACAGGGTACACCACAACGTAATGGTGTGTCCGAACGTCATAATTGAACTCTCTTAGATATGGTTCGTTCTATGATGTCTCTTATTGCTTTACCATTATCATTTTAGGGTTATGCATTAGAAACAACCGCATTCACTTTAAATAGTGCACCATCTAAATCCATTGAAACGACACCATATGAATTGTGGTTTGGTAAGAAACCTAAATTGTCGTTCCTTAAAGTTTGGGGTTGTGAAGCTTATGTAAATAAGTTACAGCCCGACAAGCTTGAACCCAAAGCGGAAAAATGCGTCTTCATAGGATACCCTAAAGAAACAATTGGGTATACCTTCTATCATAGATCCGAAGGCAAAATCTTTGTTGCCAAGAATGGATCCTTTCTCGAGAAGGGGTTTCTCTTGAAAGAAGTGACTGGAAGGAAAATAGAACTCGACGAGGTTGTCGAACCTTCTCTCGGATTTTTGAGTAGCGCAGCCCTGGAAATTGTTCCTGTGCCGCCTGCACCAATAAGAGAGGAAGCTAATGATAATGATCATGAAACTTCGAATGAAGTTACTACTGAACCTCGCAGGTTGACGAGGACTCGTACCACTCCCGATTGGTATGATCCTGTTATGATTGTCATGTTGGTGGATAACACCGACGAACCTGCGACATATGAGGAAGCAATGATGAGCCCAGATTCTAACAAATGGCAAGAAGCCATGAAATCTGATATTGGATCCATGTATGAAAACCAAGTATGGACTTTGGTGGACTTACCGGATGGCCGGAAGGCTGTCGATAACAAATGGATTTTCAAGAAGAAAAAAGATGCTGATGGTAATATAACTGTCTATAAAGATCGTCTTGTCGCGAAAGGTTTCCAAAAATTCAAGGAGTTGACTACGATGAGACTTTCTCACCAGTAGCAAAGCTAAAGTTTGTGAGGATTTTATTAGCAATAACTGCATATTATGATTATGAGATATGTCAGATGGATGTCAAAATGGCATTCCTCAATGGTGACATTGAAGAAGAGTTGTATATGGTACAACCCAAAGGTTTTGTCAATCCTAAAGATGCTAACAAGGTGTGCAAACTTCAATGGTCCATTTATGGATTGAAGCAAGCACCCTGGAGTTGGAATCAACCTTTTGATAAGGTGATCAAAAGCTTTGGATTTATACAAATTTATGGAGAATCTTGTATTTACAAGAAAGTGAGTGAGAGCTCGGTAGCATTCCTAGTACTATATGTAGATGACATATTGTTGATTGGGAATGATATAAAACTTCTTAAAAGTGTCAAAGACTATTTGAATAGAGTTTTTCAATGAAGGATCTTGGCGAGCTGCGTACATATTAGGCATCAAGATTTATAGATATAGATCAAGACGCTTAATAGCGCTTTCACAAAGTACATATTTGGACAAGGTTCTAAAGAGGTTTGGAATGGGAGAAAGCAAGAAAGGGTTCTTGAAATGTTGCCCAATACGACCTTGAGTAAGACTCAAAATCCAGCTACGGTAGAAGATATAGAGAAGATGAACAAAACTCCCTATGCCTCAGCCATAGGTTATATCATGTATGCCATGTTATGTACAAGACCGGATATTGCATATGCTATCAGTTTAACTAGCAGATATCAAAGTGATCTAGGAGTAGATCAGTGGATAGTGGTCAAAAATATCCTAAAGTACTTAAGAAGGACTATGGATATGGTTCTTTCTTATGGAGGTGATGAATAGCTCGTTCTAAACGGTTACACCGATGCTAGTTGGAACACCGATACGGATGACTCTAAGTCGCAATCCAGATATGTATTTACTTTGAGTGGTGCAGCACTGAGCTGGAGGAGTGCTAAGCAAAGTGTTGTGGCGAGATCTTCAACTGAATCGGAATACATAGCTGCTTCGAAGGATTCACACGAAGCGATATGGATGAAAAAGTTCACTGCAGAGCTTGGTGTGATTCCTAGTGCATTGGAGCCAATGGCTATCTACTGTGACAACATGGGTGCCATAGCCAATATGCAGGAGCCAAGGTCACACAAGAAGCTGAAGCATATGAAGCTATGTTTTCATGCTATTCACGAGCATGTCCAATATGGTGACATTAAGATTTGCAAAGTACACACAAATTTAAATGTGGCAGATCCGTTGAACAAACCTCTCCCTAGGTCAAAACATGACCAACACTAGAATGCCATGGGTGTTAGGTATATTACCATGTAATCTAGATTATTGACTCTAGTGCAAGTGGGAGACTGTGGGAGATATGCCCAAGAGGCAATAATAAAAGTTGTTATTATTATATCTTTGTGTTTATGATGAATGTTTGCATCCCATGCTATAATTGTATTAACCAGAAACATTAATACTTGTGTGTTTTGTAAACATAAAAGAGTCCCTAGTAAAGCCTCTTGTTAGACTAGCTTGTTGATTAATTGATGATCATGGTTTCCTGATCATGAATATTAGATGTTATTAATAACAAGGTCATATCATTAGGAGAATGATGTGATGGACACACTCCAATAGTTAAGCGTAGCATAAGATCAAGTCATTTAAAAGTTCGTTTTCTATAAGCTTTCAAATACACAGTAACCTAAATTCTTCGACCATGAGATCATGTTAATCACCATCACCGGATGGATACTTTGATGACATCAAACACCACTTCGTAACTAGGTGGTTATAAATGTGGCATTGAGTATTTTTGAAAGTATCTGTTGAGGCACATGGATCAAGAGTGGGATTTTTCCATCCATATGACGGATAGATATACTCTAGGCCCTCTCAGTGGAATGTCATCCAATTGGCTTGCAAGCGTGTGGCTAGGTCAGAAGGTATAACATATCACGAAATGAGTAAAGAGTACTTATCGGTAACGAGCCTGAACTAGGTATAGATATATCGGCGATCAAACCTCGGATAAGTAAAGTATCACGAGACAAAGGGAAATTGGTATCATGTGTAAATGGTTCATTCGAGCACAAAGTCATCGTATAAATATGTGGGAGCCATAATGGATTTCTAGATTCCTCTAATGGTTATTGATCGGAGAGGTGTCTCGATCATGTCTGCATAGTTCACAAACCATAGGGAGACACACTTAAGGATTCGATGTTGTTTAGTAGATATGCAATATGAGTTGGAGACCAAATGTTGTTCGGAGTCTCGGATTGGATCCAGGACATCACGAGGAGATCCTAAATAGTCCGTAGAATAAGATTCATATAAGGAAAGTCCAATTCCGGGGTTTGGAAATGTTTTCGGTGTTTTCATCAGAAGCTTCTAGAAGGTTCTGGAAGGTACAACACCCTGGAGGGGGAACATGGATGCGCCATACCCTAGTAGGGATGGCGGCATCAAGACCTAGGTCAATTCGGCCAAGGCTAGGAGGTGGGAATCGAACTCTAGTTCTGAAAGTCAAATCCCAATTTGAGAAGTCAAAGTTCTAGTGGAGGAAGGAAAGGAGACCTAGGGAAACTAGGTTTCCCTCTCCCTCCCTATGCCGCCGGATAAGGGGAGTCTGGGGTGGACTCAGCCAGGGCTGGGAACCCTTGCCGCCACCCCCCACCTATATAAGGAGGGGTAGGGCGCACCCCTACCCTCACCCCAAGACCTAACCACCGGCGCCCCCTCCCTCCTCCATACACGCTGCTCCGATTTAGGCGAAGCCCTGAATAAATCTCATCTTCTCCACCACCACCACCACACCGTCATGGTGTTGGGATTCCGTGGAGATCTACAACCTTCGCTGGCCTGGTGGAACAAGGGAGAAGAATGTCTTCATCGACTACCGTACGTGTGACCGACTGCGAAAAAGCTGCCGGAATGTGGCACCGAAAGGATCGTCTTCGCGATCTTGAGATCGGCAAGTGATCGACTACATCAACCACGAGATCCGAAACTTGTTAAACGCTTTGGATCTTTGAGGGTTATTTCTCTACAAACTCATTGCACCGATCTAGCAGATTAGATCTTGGATTTTGTGTGTTCATACAATAGAATTTTTTTGTTTTCCATGCTACGAACCCCTACATATATTACTAGTGGTGTTCTAAAAAGTGAACGCCACTACCAACACTACTAGGGAAAAGCCTACTCGAGGCGCATATGGAAATCCATTAGTGTCGCATTTGGGATGTGCCTCGAGCACCGCAACTCAAGTATTTGTTATGCGAGTCACATCTTGTATGCGCCTTGTATAAGCTACATATGCGAGGCGCATATGCCTCCTATAAATATAGGAGATGCATATTGATATGCGCCTCACATATGTAGATTATACAAGGCGCATGTGTAATGCGACTCTAGTAAGTTTACAGATGCGCCTCAAATAGCAATTTGAAATTTCAAAAAAAAAGTTGGCCAGATTTGGTCAGAGGTGGGGGTCGCCGGAGGAGGGCTAGGCTAGGCCGAAGGTGGGTGGACGAGGGGAATCACCGGAGGAGGATGAGGGGGTAGCCGAAGGAGGTCACCGAGGTGGTCATCGTCATCATCATAGGAGCTCACCTGGGTAGAGGAGGAGGAGGAGCTCACCGGGGTGGAGGAGGAGGAGGGAGGAGCTCACCGGGTGGAGGAGGAGGAGCTCACCAGGGTGGAGGAGGGAGGATGATCTCACCAAGTGGAGGATAAGGAAGAGGGAGGAGAAGGGGGGAAGAAGGGGAGGAGAAGGAGAGAAGAAATGGAGGGAGGAGAAGTGTGGAGGGTAGGAAGAGGAGTAAAGGAGAAAAGAGAGGGAGAAAGAGCGCCGGCGGGATTCTCCCCCTTTTTTAATTTTTTGCAGGAAAAAACTTTTTCTGCCATAACTTTTTACTCTTTTCGAATTTGGGGAATCTATAAAATCTTCAACTGCTTTTAGCAGTTGAAATCGAGTAGGAAATTTCGAGAGGATCATTTTGATATATTAAACTTTTTTCCGACATCGTATGAAAAAGTTATGGCCGTTTTACCCTTCCATGACCTATTTTTGTAAACTACATCAAAATTCATGTTTTTCAATTTTTTCTATAACTATACCCTAAAATATAACTACATCTCAAAGGAATTATTTTTTAAAAGTTTTTATCATTTTTATTTATTTTTTAGAAAACTTAAATGGCGATCCATAGGCGGGGGAGGGGGTGGGAAAACTAATGGGATGCGCCTTGTATACATAAAGTACCTGGGGCGCATCTGGTAGATGTGCCTCGAGTTTCTGGCGCCTGCCACCCCTAGGCCCATATCACTTACTCGAGGCGCATGTCACAGTGATGCGTCTCCAATATTGAAAAATACTCGAGGCACATATCTGCTGGTGTGCCTCCTTTGTTGTGGCACCCACCTTACTCGAGGTGCATCTGCTCCATATGCACCTCAAGTAGTTGAGATGCGCCTCGAGTAAGGGGGCAGCCAGATCTGGTCCATACATGTGATATAGGAGACACATTCCTCAAGAATGCACCTCTAGTATTAATATATAGTGTCATGGGAATTGCCACGGCAGATGCTGCAATCGGCAGCGAGTAGTAGAACAAGGGGCAAGGGCGGCCAGCCATCTACGGTGCGAGATGAGGGCAGAGACACAGGGTTTTACCCAGGTTCGCCCCCCGGAGGGTAAAGATCTACTCGTACTAGATTGTATTGATGAGAGAGTACAAAGGCGAGCTCGACGACCGGGCGGCGAGTCGCAGTGGTGTATGATGGAACGTGTCCTCTATGCGTACCCTAGGGAGGTTTATATAGACTCACCTCGCTAGGGTTTACAGATCTACAACCGAGTTGGATAAGGACTCGGAGGATGTTTGACCTAAATCGACTAGGCCTAGCTATGCTTCTGGGCCTTCAGCTTCTAGTCACCTGGCTCCTTGTTGGGTCTTGATCTAGTCGCCGTCCTACAGGCCCACTCGTTGGAAGCATGGACCAATGGGAATCGTCCTGATGGGTATACCCCACTCGGCATATCCCCATCAGTAGTCCCTGAGGCCGTCGTTGATTCGTCGTAGGTGTTATTTGGCAGTCGGAGTATTCGGGTCAAATTTGGATGCCCAGTCGAATCGGGGGTGGACTCCTTTAATGAAAGACAGAAATTGTTATCTTAGTCACAATAACGGCGACCAGTCGAATCGCAGCACAACGAATGGGTCGGCGAGTAGTCGAATCACAGCCATGGCGATTGGGTCAGCGAGTCGAGTAGAAGAAGTTGGACCGTCAACCTTGGTCAAACTAGCCGTTGGGTAATCCAACTGTAATATCGGTGTAATCACCGTGCGGTAATGGCTCCCTGAAAATGGCGGGTAGCAACCGCTATATAAGGAGAGTGACGGGCGAGGAACAATCATTCCCTGAATTTCTTCTGACCTCGTGCATCTCACAGTCTTTCATTCCTCCGTATCGACCAGAGCGACCTAGAGTGACCCCGCAACCCTAGATCCTCCGACTGATGGCGCCTCCAGCAAATTCGTGGGGCAGATCCAAGTGCTCAAAGGTGCTATTGAAATCTTTTGAAGATGCGGGAATCCTTTGCGCCGGTAGATGGCGAATCCTCGCGGCCGGAGAGGTGGTGCCGGATCCACACGCCGGGGAATTCATCTGCTTCACCAGCCACCTGGAGAGGGGGCTCGGCTTCCCCACCTCGCTCTTCTTCCGCCATTTCTGCGCGTACTACGACATTTAGCTGTCAAATATGGGGCCGCACAACATCGAGCAACTCGCCATTTTCATGGCGTTTTGCGAGTGCTACTTGGTCTGCCGCCCATACTTCCCCCTATGGCAAGAGATATTCCACGGGAGGGTCAGACGCGAAGGGGCAGGCGGTCTGATGCTGGCAGCGGGTGGCCTCACCTTCCAGCTGAAGTCCAAGGCTTCCTTCCTCGAATTCATGCTGCCGAAGAAGGCGGCAAACAAGTGGAAGAAGCACTGGTTATACGTCAGCGAATCGACCTCGGCCGACGAAGTGGCGCTGCCGATGTACTCCACCGACCAGCCTGAGCCGCATCGAATTAAAGTCGCAAAACTTCCGCTCGACCAGCGGATGGTGGTTGACGAAATGCTGACGAAGATTCATTAGCTAACGAAAGACGGCCTCTAGACCATCAATCTCTACAACTGCTGGCTCGGGCGGCAGTTTGTGCCTTTGGCCAGCCGCGACCATTGGATGTACAAATGCACGTGCAAGGACGACGTGACCAAGTCCTGACCACCGAGTGGAAACTCGACGACTACACCTTCGCCCTGAAGAAAATCACCGACGCGGAATATCTTAACGCAAAGGCCAGGATTCCCCCATACACCGCGAAGCGCAAGGCTCTACCAGTAAGTTCTTACTTCCTTGTTCATTTCACAGTCGCAGATATGCAGTCGCGGTTTTGCTAATTGCGTTTGTCCATGCAGTTGTTCCAAGTGGTCGGAGGCTGGCTTCCACATGCTGACGATGAAGACTCGAGCGAGTCCGCCGAGGAGGAGAGCGAGTCATCCTCCGACAAAGACAATGTCGAAGGTGACAATGATGATGATGACGATGACGACGAGGCCGTGGAGGTCGCCGCACCCGCGGTCCGGAAGACCCGCGGGCAACGACAATGCAAGCTCGAGGCTAGCAAGGGCCTCGAGGCTCATGACGTGGGCGAGGGAGAGGGCCTCGAACACACTTCTCGGCGCGCGGCCACACCATCAAAGAAGAAATCACCGCAGAAGAAGAAGGGACCGGCCAAGGTGGTGTCACCGCCGCGGTCCGCGAGTAGCTCCAAAGCCACCGGCGCGGCCGACGAGGCTGGGGCCAGAGCGCCGGCACGGGCGACTACGACATCTGATGCGGTCGTGGTCGAAGACGAAGTGCCTTTGGCGTTGCTGCCACCGGCCTTCATCGCAGTCACCGATCTCGGGGCCGCTCTGGTCGTAGGGGCCTCGCCACCGAAGGGAGCACCTGCATTGATCGCCATGGATCCCCCTGCCGCAGCTTCATCCTCGAAGAAGCCTTTTGTGTCTTGGGCGTAGAGCGTGCTCGAGACGGGCCTCAGCCGGAAGCTGGGGCCGGAGTTGGAGAAGCCAACGCATATTCGCACCGGCCTTCACTTCATCCCAGTCTCCAAATAAGTATCTCTAGTGTATTTCTTTGAGCGACTGATTTATATTTGTCTAGTGAACTTGCTGACATTGTCGTATTACAGGACTGGTGTGTAGAAAATAGGTCACCCTTCGGTGGACAAGGTTCCATTGGGTACCGCGCGAGCGCACGTTGACACCTGCTGATGGCGCGAAGAAGGCGAAGGCCGATGAGGTTGTCACGATCTCGGACAAACCAGTCGTCGTCCCAAGTGAGGCTCCGACTGGAGTGGGCGCGGCCGCGAAGGCTGTGGTGGACGCGGAGTCACATCAGATAGATCCTGCGGCGCTAGTTGGGGCAACGGGCCCAACGGCGAGTGCCGTAGGGGCGGCGGTGGTGACCTTCCCTCGCTTTGTGGCGAGGGCCTCCACGGCGAGTGTTTCAGCGCAATCGGCGGAGGTCGAGCAGCGTCGCGGGCGCACACCTCTTGTGCTCCCATCGGTGAACACGGTCGAGCTCCACGGTATGCTTGGTGCGGCCATCCAGGTATGTCCAGTCCCCGAGGATCTATTCGCTGAATTACAGCGGGTAGATTCTGACTTTTTTGTTGTCCAGTTTCCGAGTGGCTAGTTGCTGAATTTCAGCAGCTAGGCACTTAATGATTTCTTTGTTATCCAGTCCCCGAGTGGATAGTCGCTGAATTTCAGCGGCTAGGCACTTAGGAAGTTCTTCGTTGCCCACTCCTCGAGTGGCTAGTCGCTGAATTTCAGCAACTAGGCACTTAGGAAGTTCTTCGTAAGTTCTCACTGATGTTTGTTATGGTTTTGCAGGGCCTTCAGCATGAGTCGGCAGAGCGGTTGGCTGCCAAGGAGCGTCTGGAAGAGGAGTGTCGCTTCGTTTGGGAAGTGAACGAGCAGCTTCGAGCGACTGCTGGTAAGAGCTTGAGATGCATTTGGTCGGTGTCGTCCATTTATGTCATGCTTATAGTTGTGATGATGCAGAGGTTCATGCGGCCGTGGTGAACAAGTCTCGCGAGGGTATGGTCCCTGCGAGTGACCTGATGGCTGCCCAGTCTTCCTTGAGCGCCGCAAAGAAGCGGGTCATCAAACTGGAGCGAGAGCTGAAGGCCGCGAAGGCGGAGGCGACCTCGGCGGATGAGAGAGCTAAGGCAGCCATTGCTGATGCTACCGAGGAGCGGAAGGTGTCGGATGCGCTCGTCGCCGGGCTGCAGACTGACTTCTTGGGTCTGCAGGATTTCATTACGGGGATCTGCCGTCCCTTGATTGGTGAGCTCCTTTTTTCTTCGTGTGATTGGAGAGTCCCCGAGCGTGCGAGTCGCCTTGCAGGGAAGATTCTTGGAGCCTTTCTGATTGTGTACTTGTGCTTGCAGGGAAGATTCTTGATGACGAAGCCGAAGCACAGTCGTACGACGCGCGGCAGTGTGCCGCTATGTTGGTGGACTCTGCCGCTCCGTCGGCGACTTGCATCCACGCGTACCTTCAGGAGATTTCGCCGACGGAGGTTATCCCCAGCGAGCTCACCGAGGTCTGGCGGGATCTAGAGAAGGCTCCAGCGGTTGTGGAGTTCATGTCGTGGTCGGATTTTCATCGTGGGGCGGCGATTGCGCTGAGCCTTGGGCTCGCGCACTTTCCGACGATGTCACCAGCGGCTATCCTTCATCCACAGGCGCGGTCAAGATCTCCGACGTGCTAAAGCTGACCGATCAGGCCACGGTATAGTCCGATCGAGTGTTGGCGATGGGCGACTTCCTGCCGTATTAGGAGAAAATCGTCGCCCCGAACGACGAGGAGCCGACAAAGCGTGACTTCAAGGTGGAGCAGCCGTTCCGATCAGCGATGGCGGGCACCTTGACGATGTACCAGTCGAAACCATGGGTGCCCTTCATCCGTGTGTGTGGAGACGGTGGCGCATCATCATCGAAGCCTGTGGAGTAAATCACTGTGCCGATCGGTGTTAGTTGTAAATATTTTATGTCTGCCCTTATAAGCGAACAAGATTTTGTTGCTATAAGGAATGCACAGGTTCTTTTGTCAGTGTTTGATTTGATTGTGATTTGTTGAGTTGTGCGAGTCTCCGAGCGCGTCCGCCCTTTTGTTGGGTTTACCTTGTTTTTATGTGTATGTTTGTTGTTATACTGTTAGTCAGTTGAGGTCGACTCGTCATGGCTTGGAAAGCCAGTCGCATGGCGACCCCAAGGGGTGCTCTATACTTATTCGTTTTCCCGGGCGCGAACGGGGTATGTTGGCCGAGTCCCCGAGCGTGGTACTTAGCCTTTCTAGTCGCATGCCCAAGGTAGGTGAGGACGAGGCGTGTTGTAATAAGCACGTCGCTCCACCTGACCCGGAGGATCAGTCGCGTGGCGAGTCCAGGACGCACTCTCTTACTTGGCATTTTCCCTAGTCGCTGGGGTTTGGGCTCGTGTCAGTCCCCGAGTGTGGTACTTAGCCGTTCAAGTCGCTGCGCCAAGGATGTGGAGGACTAGGTCGCTATTGGAAGCGAATGCAGTTGTCTTGGCTTAGAAAGCCAGTCGAGCGAGGTGACTCCGATGGGGCTCCAGGTTGGCGTTTTTCGTGGACGATACAAGGCCCGAAATTTATCCGTGCCCTCGTATCGCACTACTTGGCCATGCCGGTCGCGTGACCAAGGGTTGACTTCCACGAGTAGCGTAGCGCTGTTATTATGAGTGTGAATGGCACATGGTGTGGAGTGTGGACACAATTTGTGCGAATCGGTCTTATTTATTTCATAGCGGGTAGGGGTACATGTTTGGAGTTCTAGGAGTAGAACTTCCGTAGGATATTTAAATTCCACGGCCGCTTGACGTCGAGTTGTCCGTCGCCTCGGACGTCGATGAGGTAGTAGGCGTCGTTGCCCAGGACTCACCCTATGGCGAATGGTCCCTCCCAAGGGGGAGAGAGCTTGTGCATGCCTTTCTTGTCCTGGATCAGTCACAGGACTAGGCCGCCTTCCAGGAAGGTGCGAGTCTAGACTCGCCGGTTGTGGTAGAAACAAAGTCCTTGCTGGTAGATGGCGGTGCGGGAGCAAGCTAGGTCGCGTGCTTCGTCGAGCTGGTCAACCCCGTCCTGGCGTGCGAGCTCGTTGTCGGCCTCCCTGTAGTTAACCACCTAAGGCGAGTCGTGCTCGAGTTTGGTCGGCGTGACTGCTTCGGCGCCGTACACCGTGAAGAAGGGGGTGAACCCAGTCGACCTGTTGATGGAGGTGCAGATGCCCTAGATGACGGAGGGGAGATCTTCGACCCAACACCCCGGAGTTCGCTCGAGGGGAACTTGCAGTCGCGACTTCATGCGATGAAGGATGCTCTAGTTAGCGTGTTCCGCCTGGCCATTGGACTCCGGGTGGGCGACTGAGGCAAGGTCGATTCGTATGTTGTGCTCCTCGCGGAATTCGGCCATGGATCCTTTGGCGAAGTTGGTGCTGTTGTCCGTGATGATGTTGTGCGAGAACCCGTAGCGATAGATGAGCTCGCGTAGGAACTTGGTTGCGGTCTTCCCGTCGCACTTGCGGACTGGCTTGGCCTCCACCCACTTTGTGAATTTGTCCACTGCGACTAGGAGGTGGGTGAAGCCAGAGAGGGCCTTCTTGAAGGCGCCCACCATGTCCATGCCCCACACGGCGAATGGCCAGGTGATGGGGATGGTCTTGAGCGCCGAGCTCGGCACATGAGTATGATTTGCGTACTTCTGGCATCCGACGTAGCGTTGGACGATGTCGACATCGTCGGCGTGTGTGGTGAGCCAGTATAAGCCATGTCGCATGGCCTTGGCGACCAGGGACCGAGCGCCGGTGTGGTGGTCGCAGTCGCCGGCGTGGATGTCTTAGAGGATTTTGCCACCTTCCGCGGGTTGTACGCAGCGTTGCAACACGCCGGTCACGCTGCGCTTGTGGAGCTCGCCGTTGATGATGAAGGACTTGCAGCGGCGTACTATCATTCGGGCCTCCATCTCGTCGGCGGTTAGGGTCCCTTCCTCCAGGTAGGCAACGTATGGCGCGGTCCAGTCGCTTGGCTCCGCGACCATGGCGACCAGGGCTGGTTCTGGTTGCAACAGAATCCCGATGTCGATCTCCCTCGGGGGAGAGACGGACGGCTTGGTGATGGTGTCGAGGAAAACACCAGCGGGTGGCACGAGACAAGCCGACCCAATGCGGGAGAGGGTATCGGCCTCTTTGTTCTTGCGTCGGTCGATCCACTCGACGGAGTAGCCAGCAAAGTGGCCCCCCAGCTGGTCCACTGCTTGGCGATATGCCGCCATGGTGGGAGAGACTGCATCACAGGTACCGACGACTTGCCCAGCGACGAGGTCGGAGTCGCCGTAGCAGCGCAGACGGTTGATGTTCATCTCCTTGGCAACTCGCATGCCGTGGAGGAGGGCCTCGTACTCGGCCATGTTGTTGGTGCAGGGGGTGAAGTCGAGGTACAGGACGTAGTGCAGCTTGTTGCCCTTTGGAGATGTGAGGACGATCCCAGCCCCTGCGCCATCTGCGTTCTTGGACCCGTCGAAGTGTAGCGACCAGTAATGGAGGTACGTCAGCTTCTCCAGCTGCTGCGCCTCCTCCCAATCGGCGAGGAAGTCTGTCAGGGCCTGTGACTTGATTGCCTTGCACGACTCATACTTGATGTTGTGGATGCCGATCTCGACTGCCCACTTGGCGACTCACCCAGTCGCCTCGCGGTTGCGGATGATATCTTGCAACGACGCTGAGGAAACAACCATGATTGGGTGCTCCTGGAAGTAGTGCGACAGTCGCCGCTGGGCGCGGAAGACCGCATATACCAATTTCTGGTACTGCAGGTAGCGCTGGCGCGACTCGGTGAGGACTTCGCTGATGTAGTAGACAGGTGGCTGCACCGGGAGTTCCTTGCCCTCTTCTGGTTGCTCGATGAACATGACGGCGCTGACGACCCATTCGGAAGCCACGACGTTGACGAGCATGGGCTCCTTGTCGACGGGGGCGGCGAGTAGCGGGGCCACGAGTAGCACTTCCTTGAGTGCGTGGACCACGTCGTCTGCCTCCTTGTCCCACTAGAACGTGGGGTTCTTGCGCATCAGGCGGTAGAGGGGAATTGTCTTCTCGCCTAGTCGAGGGATGAAGCGATTGAGAGCCGCGACTCGCCCGGCCAACTTCTAGACGTCGCGCAGGCACTCGGGTTTGCCGAGCCAGGCGATTGTGTTGATCTCGGTGGGGTTCGCCTCGATGCCTCATTTGGAGACTACATACCCTAGCAGCTGTCCAGTAGGTACACCGAAGGTGCACTTTCCTCGTTTTAGTTTGATCTTGTACCTCCACAGATTTGCAAAGGTTTTGGCCAGGTCGGCGAGTAGGTCGCCCTGGCGAATGGACTTCACCACCACGTCGTCAATGTAGACGTGGATGTTGCGGCCAATTTGGCTCGCAAGGAACTCCTGCATGCACCTCTGATAGGTCGCTCCGGCGTTCTTGAGGCCGAAAGTCATGGCGGTATAGCAAAATGCTCCGAATGGCATGATGAACGTCGTATTCTCCTCATCCCCGATTGCCATTTTGATCTGGTTGTAACCAGAGTAGGCGTCAAGGAAACACAGCGACTCCGAGCCCATGGTCGAGTCGATGATTTGATCGATCCGCGGGAGGACGAACTGCTCCTTTGGGCAGGCGCTGTTGAGGTTTGTGTAATCGATACACATTCTCCAGGTCCCATTCTTCTTCTCGACCAGGACTGGGTTTGCTAGCCACTTGGAGTATTTTATTGGCCGTATGAAGCCTGTAGCGAGTAGACGTTGCACCTCCTCGGCGATTGCTCTGCGGCGCTCTTCATTGAAGGGCCACATCGAGTGCTTGATGGGTCGCGCGTTGGGGTCGGCGTTGAGTTTGTGCTCAGCGAGTTCCCTCGGGACACCAGGCATGTCGGATGGCTTCCATGCGAAGATGTCGCGATTCTCACGTAGGAACTCGATGAGCGCGCCTTCCTATGCTGGGCTCATGCCTGTTCTGATCGTCACCGTCTGGCTAGAGTCGCCTGCGACCACCTCGACAGAGCGCGTGTACGTGGTTGCCTCGAAGGCGGTTGATCCGCCGCCCTCCGAGTTGGGCTTCTTGAGTATTGTGGGGCCGTCATTGTCGACCCCGCTCGTGTACTTGGCAAGCTCCTCCGCAAGGTTAGCTTCTGCCTCTATGACGGCGTCAGCGAGCTCGGCGCCCTTGGCCTTGCACTCCGCGGCCATGTCGGGGTCGCCGTGGACGGTGATGATGCCGCACGGTCCTGGGAGCTTCATCGTGTTGTACACATAGTGAGGCGCTGCCATGAACTTGGCGAATGCTTGCCGCCCCAAGACGCAATGGTAGGGGCTGTTGAAGGGCACTAGCTCGAAGACGATCCGATCGGTGCGGAAGTTCACTGGTGCGCCGAAGGTGACTGGCAGCGTCACCTTGCCGATCGGGTACGCCTTCCGACCGGGGACGATGCCATGGAAGGTGGTGTAGGTCGTCTCGATCATTGACTGCGGGATCCGCAGTCGCCTGAACGTGTACAGGTAGAGGATGTTGATGGAGATCCCGCCGTCCATCAGCGTCTTGGGGAGACAGTAGTCGCCCACCTTGGGCTTGACCACCAAGGAGACTCGCCCCAAATATTCGATCCATGGCGAGTGGTCCTCGCGGCTCCAGGTGATCCGCTGCTCGGACCAGTTGAGGAAGCGAGGGACGTCGACTTGGGATACCGCATTGACGGCGACGGCACGGGCGATGAACTTTTTCTCACGCTTGGTGCTGAACCCGGTGAAGGTGTGGAGCATCCCACGTCGTTGCCGAATGCCCCGCCGTTTGGCGGGTGATTGTTGGGGTCCTCCCCGCGCGTCGTGCCTTCTCGATCTCCTTCAGGGAGTGGCAGTCAGCGATCGTGTGTGTGGAGGGCTTCCCCTCCCTACTGTGGAACACACATGGCTGGTTGAGGAGAGCCGCGGGGTCGAACTTCGGCCTCGCCTTGTAGTTGCCGCTGTCGCGACGCTGGCCTCCGTCGCGGCGGAAACTCTTGGGCTCGCGTGGCGGGTAGCCGGCGTTGGCGACGAAGTCGATTCACCCGTCACCGCGGCGCTTGCCGGCGAGGCGAGTGTTGCTATAGCATAACTCAGGTCGCCTCTCGTTGTCGGGGCCGCTTGGGCGGCGGTTTCCACCCAACTCGTCGTCGGCTTGGTTCGGGTCCTCCTCCGCGTACCGCTTGGCGATCTCGAGGAGGTCTGGGATGTTGTCGAGTGTCTTGTACACCCGCTTGAGCTTGGCGACCAAGGGCTCGTAGCGGCACAAGGTCTTGAAGCAGTGTATCATTGTGTCCGGGTGGATGCCGGCTGCGTTGAACCACAGGTCCCGCCATCGTTGGACCCAGCCGCGGGTCGACTCGCGGGGTCCCTGGACGCATCGCTCCAGGTCCTCGATGGTGGTGGCGCGGGTGTAGGAACTCTCGAAGTGCCTGACGAAGGCGTCGCGCATATCCTCCCAGGAGTCGATGCTGTCCACGGGGAGGGTGTTGATCCATTGTCAGCTCGCTCCCTCCATCATTAGGGGGAGGTAGCGAGCGGCGAGTACGTCGGTGTGGCCGGCGATCCCCATTGCCATGAGGTATGTGTCCATCCACATGTACGGGTCGTACGAGGGATTGTACTTCTCGATCTCCTTTGGCGCTTTGAAGTTCGCCGGGTATTTTTCGCCTCGGATCATTGGTCTGAAGCACTAGGGGCCGACTCGGCTGAGCAATCCCCTTGGTTTGTCGTCGCGGCGGTTGGTGAGGGTGTGCCTCAAGTCGTCAGGCTGGCGTGCGCACCAGCTCTGGTTGTTGATGATGTGGGTCCGCATGTCGACTGGATGCCCGTTGGCAACGACCATGTTGTTCGTCGGTCGCGGGTCATTGGTGGAGAGTGCCGCGTTCATGGGTCGTGGTTGGAGCTACAAGGGCTCAGGGATGGGCAATTGAGAGTGTTTGCCGTAGTTGGGCGCCCGCTCGAGGCCGCCCTGCTTCCTGAAGAGCGGGAGTACATGCGTCCCCGCGAGTCGGCGCCTGCGGTTTGCTACTCAACAGCCTTGACGAGTAGGGCCTTGGCGTACTGGATCTGCAACGTTCCTTCCCCCATCACGTTGAGGCTGGCAACCGCGGCTCGGCTCGCGATGACGTTGTCCATTGCAGTGGAGAACAGCGGGAGGCCGTTCGCGTCCCTCTCTTGCGGGGAGATCATGATCTGTGGCTGGTCCGGGGGGTGTGCGATCGGGCGGTGGTTGGGGAGCACCGTTCGCCATTGCGCCTGGTGGCGGCTGGGCACTTCCTCCTGGCGGCGCGTTCTCGCAGGCCGCGCGGTCGGCCATGCGGGCCGGGTCGTTCTTGTCGTTGAAGTTCAGGGCGTGGCCTCTGAGGCGAAATTTTTTGCGCTCCTGTGTCGTTACTTGCGCGAGGCGAATTTTTTCGCGCTCGGCCTGTTCCTTGCGGACCGCCTCCTCCAATCGCATGCGAAGTTCCTCGACCTTCGTCGCCGTCGCGGTCGGCGAGATCAGCGTAGAGAAAGGGTCTTGCAGGGCGCTCGTGCCGCTCGCCATGTAGGTCGCGATGAAGCGACCCGATCCGGCGTGGAAGTCGCCGGAGTTCTCCAACCCGGAGTCAGAGTTGAAGATTCCAAGGATGGAAGGATCCTCGAAGTCCCCCACGTTGGAGCCTTGGGTGATGGATCCCGCGGCTGACGCGACAACGATGGATCCGGCGGCTGATGCCGGGGTCACCGAGTCGGCGTCGTCGTTGAGGGCCACGTCGTCCGCGGCCATGCTGGTCTCAGCCATGTTGCTGTTGGTCGAGTCGTACTCGGAGGCGAGGCGGTGGATGGTGCGGACCAGACTCTCAGAGAGCCGATCGGGCGGTAGCGACTCGCGGATGCGAGCCGAGTCCTCCGAGACGATGACGTCGGTGAAGCCGACGAAGAGGCTGATCGTGCCGACCGGCATGATCACGCTGTGCATGACGGGTCGGGCCGCCGGGACGTAGTTGCTCGGCAAGATCTGGAGGATATCGCCGATGGCGATCATTCGGCCGGTGGCGATCGTCTCGTTGATTGGCAGATTGGATCTCGCCGCAGAACACATGCCTGACCGGCTGTAACATCCCACGATTAGCACCTAGAAATAGAGAGGACACAGGTTTGTGCATTGCATTCATGCATAAGAAAATCCGGAGAATTTTTGCGCAAAACTAAAAGAGTTACAGAGGGATCGAGATCTCTCTTGTACTGAAGGAAACTTCGGAGCAAGTGCGATAGATTTCGACATGACCTTTGTAGAATTCCTTGTTTAGGGGAAAAGTTGTTTAAACATGTATTTGAATTTCAAATATGAAATTCAAATGAATTTATAAAATTCACAAATGGAAATTAGAAACATTTAATAACTTGAATTGAAATGATTACAAAAGTGTTATAAAAATATTTCTTTATGAATATATATATTATACATATAGTATTATATTGAACTTTTACAACAGATAAATAAAATTAAAGTATTAGGAGATAAATAAGTAAGAAAATGAATTACATAATTGAAATAAATACCAGAATTCTTTATTACAACAAAATATATATGCCATTGTCTTTACAAATAAATTGTAAAATAAGAAGGAAATAAGTAAAATTATTTGGATAAAATACAACAGTATAATGTTTTTACAACTTTCAAAGAGAATATAAATTACAATGTCTCAACATTATTCAATCAGAAGAGAAATTACATATATATAAAAAAAGACCTAAAACTAATTTCTAACTACATTTCTTAACTTTCAACATCTTCATCTCTTCTTGATCCCTACAAAATGAAAACAACAGACTAACAGTAAAACAATAAGGGGTTAGTTTGTTAATTGTACTCTCAGATTTAGCATACTAATGATATGCTTAAGCTCATCATGGAGTGCTAGAAATACAACAAGTGTAGGATCTGTTCTTTTATATCAACTGACCTCAGCACAGCATCAGGGGTCTAAAAGGGGCAAGTTTCACCTTGGTAAAATAGTAAAAGAGTCCATTCCATTTTGGCAACCCAAAAATAAAGCCAAACTGGAGATAATACCAAACCAGCCGAGCACAATAAAAGCACAAAGATCTGGACAGGGGAGGTATTAGGACCAGTAGCACACAAACAGGCAGCTCACACATGCATGCATGCATATGTGCTGTCAACACCACAAGGCAACAGCAAGTAGAGGAAAAGCACCAGCGGTAGTAGAACTACTACTATCTTCTTTCTTCACATCCACAACCAGACCAAGCATCACACCTCTATTTTTATCCCAAGACCACACTAAACAACCACAAGATCACCAATCTAGACCAAACCATCACACCTTAGCTCTGGTTGCTCCCAGGAGCCATCCTAGAGCTAGGACAAGGGGAAATCAAGGCCAGATGTATCAAGGCAAGAATAATATCCAGCAGAACGGACATGAATCAATCAAGATCCATCACAAGGGCAAGACAACAACAGTAGTAGATCAAGAGAAGCTGGAGCTTATCCACAATCTCACCAAGTCAAGCTGATCTACTCGGCATATCAGGTTACCAACTTATAATAGTAATAGCACATGCTCATTTCATCTTTTAGAGCATAAGTTTTAGTGGGGAAAATTGGAGGCTCTCAGACTGGTGTACAAATGCTACACCAGTATCATCATTGAGCTGGGAAAAACCATTCAAGCATCTATTTGTATATACAAACATAATCAAGCCTCAGACCATGCATCATTGGCAGCCACACATGAGTCTCTTTTTAGCTAGCCAAGCAGTCAAAGCCAACAAATAGATCATGTCCAGAAATCAAACAACTAGCAACCACATCCTTCACAACTATGGGTTGTGAGGAGAGATTTCTCTAAGATCCACATAGTAATGTTATGTTGAGTCATCATAGAGAGTTTGGTAATCAAACTTTAGTATCTGTTTTATTAAGGGTTAGGCCTCAGCCTTTGCATCATTGGCAGGGGCAAGGGCATCAGTTCATATACACTATGATCATACCACTGTGCACACTCCAAGGTGAGGCACCACAGTAGTAGGATCACAACCAGAGAAGCCACAAGGGATCTCTGACTGAGTTCATCTTTCAAACCAGGATTGAAATTATCCGCAGGGCTACACTCTAATGAAGTGTCGAATTACCACTATGTATTGACAACCAAAGAAAATATCATTAATCCTTAGTAATCCCAAGCCTAGATCTCAGTCTTTGCATCCTTGACCTAGTCTAAAGCAAGGAGAAGATATAGCCAAGCAGCAGAGCTGTCACACTTATTGGCTAGCTAATACTGGGCATAATCAAATGTGGGAAGCACCTCAGTAGCAACCTAGACACAAGTGCCACTAAAGCCTGGGTTTACTAAATTGAGCTATAGTTTAGCATTCACCAACAATCTCTAGATTAAGGGTCTCATTCTCAAATCATTTTCCTAAAGATAAACCTTAGGAATCAGGCAGATATGTATTCACTGCTCAACATAACTGGAAGCTAGAATATTATCAACTTAATCATATATTCCACATCCTTTTCTTAAGCATTATATCCAGGAATCAGTTAGAAAATTGTTAACTGTTAATATAGGACAGAGCATGATCAACCTCAACCTATGTTGAACCAGTGGTCAGTATAGAACATAACTGTAAATTCTGGAATTAAGCACATATGTACTCAATGCCCAAAATAACAGGAAGTCTATCCAACTAATCATATTTCTCACACAGCTGAGCACAACAGTGACAGTCCAGGCACAATTATACATGCTTAGTTTATCTACTAGTCAGGAGAGAGCATTCAAAGGGGAACCTTTGAGAATCACATGATCTTTGTCTCACAAGCATTACCAGAAATCTAAACACAAGCACTTGACAATAGTGAATTATCATTGACACACTCTAAATAGATCTTATAGATCAAAGATAAGGGGGATTGTCACCACATAAATCTTCAGTAGATGATACTAGGGATCTACAATCTTCAGTAGGTAGGGTAGCCGTACCAGCTATAGAGAGGGTAGAAGGAGGGACCTACCTGGGGCGAGTCTTAGCTCATCGGAGTGGAGGCAGAGGCCGCGGGTGTGGCAGCACGGCGGCATGGTGGGCACCGAAGCACCTACACCGCGCCAAGCCATCCTAGCAATATCTGCAGCGCGACGGGTGTCGTAGCCAAACCGCAGCATCCAGCACATCACCGATGAACGGCGGTGCCGCGAGCACCACAAACCCTAGCACCAAAGAGGGTCAGATACGACCTGATAGAGGCAAGATTCTCAAATCGAGTTGGAGGGCGAGGTCCGTCTAGGGGAGGCGGAGCTCTAGTAACCAACGGAGGAAACCGCAACTTCCTGCCTCACCGGAATCGAGCCAAAGGTGGCGGCGCCTCCCTGTGTCGCGTGAGGGGAACCGAGGTCAAGGTCGTGAGTGTGCGTGGTGTGTCTGTGTGTGAGACAAGGAAGAGAGAAGGGCCAGGGGTGAGGTGGTTGGGCTAAATTCCAAATTGGGCCAACCTAGATGGGCCAGGCCAGCCCATATACCCAACCCCAAACAGCCCAAGTTAAATAAAATAAGAAATGAAATAAAAGTAAAATAAATAAATTACCAAAATAACCTTTAAACATTTTCAGCTATAGAAAATTATATACAAATCATAAAAATACATTTAATATGTTAAAATTATCATAAAAATAAGATCTATCTAATAAAAATATAACTTTTATTTATTTAAAATAAATATAAAGAACATAAATATTAACATCATTAAATCCTATGTAAAATTTCATAAAATAAGAAAAACTCCTAAAAATACATAAAAAATCATTTTTGTGTATAAAAATAACTCTACTATTTTATAAAAATACTAACTTAGAGTTTTACAAATAAAATATAAAACAAATATTTAAAGACACTTAATTCTTTGAAGAATTTTATAAAAATAAAGGTAATACTTAAAAATAAATAAAATTCATTTTTAAGATCTTGAATAAATATTTTACTAGAAAAATACTATGTATATTATTCAAAAACATTTTAAGATAAATTAAATTCATTACTTATTTTACTCAAATTAAATAACCACTTTGTTAATTCTTAAAATTATTTCTTAAGTAAGAAATAATCACATTTTCTTATAAAACACTAAAACCTTTAAAGTTTAATTACTAAGTCTAAATCCATAATCAAAATAAAACTTAAATATAACTATTAGCCTTTAAATGTTTTAAAATCTTAAATTCAAATTAAACTCCTTTTAAATAAATATTATATCACTCATGTATAAGATGGTGAATAATCCCCATATTTTAACCACTCTTAAAAATAACTCTAAACTCTAATAAATTTATAAGATCATCTAATTATGCTTCCATTAATAAATTGCATATTATTAAGCCATCTTTCACTTACATTAAAAAGGATCATTTGTAAGCATATTTGTCAAAATCCTAAAACTAAATGATATTCTAAAACTCATTATATCTTAAAATTCACTTCTATTTTTATAGTTAAAACTTTGGTTTGGACAATTATAAACATCTCATTTGAAGTTTATTCATGTTTTAAAGTGAACTTTAGTCACTTATATCATTAATTAAAATATGATAACTCAACATCATGTGTAAGCCTCACAAATCCTAATGTAAAACCTAATAAACCTTAAGACTAATTAACCTTAACTAAATACTAGCTTCTTCAAATGTTATTCTTTTTGCCACTTCACACAAACAAATCTATAATAGTTCCTTCAGTTCTTAAGAACTCAATCCAAGGACTTTTTATCTCAGTCACCAGATAACAATTAATCATAATCACATTACTCTATCCATATTTGTATATATTGGATTGTTAACACTTAAGTTCCTTATCAATGTCATTGCTTATGAAATAAACTTAAAGATAAACCCAATCTTAAAGAAGATACCTAAGATCAACTTATTCAAAATACTAAGGGTTTCACTTTGGGAATTATAAAATTGCATAGCATCATTTATGCATAATGGCATCTTGCTTCTTTAAACATTAGTCCTTACCGGACCAATGATGATGATTTCAGATATTGGATCTTCTATTATCTCAAAGACCGTGAGTGCATAATCTTGCAATCACAAAAGGCAAGTTCACACTTGCTCATGTCCTTTGATTATTTTCTGTAAAGTATTTTACAAATCCAGTGTTGTCATCACCTGCATTTGAAAAAGTTCAGAAAACACTATTTTCATAATAATATGATTATAAGTTATTTACCATGAGGTAAAAACCTTCTATAGAAGTTCTGGTGGTAAAGGAACATATTATCTAGGACTTAACAACCAATGTCGCCAGTGATTCTTGCGCCGTATATTACGCGTTAACCATGAGATTTGGAATGGGACGGAGAAGTCAGCTGGATTGGCTCCCTTTCACATGCATTGGACACTGTTCTAGGCATTTGTAAGTTGCAGATCGTGGGTATAGCCGTTTTATACGGGGGTCTACCGTGGATCTGGGCTTACAAAAGACAGATTACTAGTGTTAATGGTTGTTGTGTGTATCCAACTAAGGTATAGCCGTTTTATACGGGGAAAAGTCTACCTTGAGTTTGGACATCCAACAATTGTGCTGTAAGCGGGGTCGCGAAGAAGGACAGTGATTGGCTTGGATCTTAATCTGGGCCTCATACCAAGGAAGTGTGAACGAGCCTATAACTCGATGTGCAACAAAGCTAAGATCTCTCATGGGTAAAGTGACGCACCTCTGCAGAGTGTAAGAACTATAACTTGTTACTCCCTGTTCCGGGAAGGAGCTGTGAACGCTGCGGGAAAGGAACTCCATGAAAGTTCTGGTAAACCCGTGAAGGCTGATGGACATAGCTTTTCAGATAAAAGCAACCTTTGAAGAAATGTTTACAAAAACTTGCATTGCCTACGACCGATGGTTTGTGGCTGTAGATAGTGCATCAAACACTTCTCTTTAGTGAACTTGCTGAGTACACTCGTACTCAATGTATCTTCTTAACCCTTGCTAGATCTCGGAGAAACCAATGACGTTTCCAGGAAATAAGTCACTTGAAGAGTTGAAGATATCTAAGGAAGATCAACGGAGTCGAAGACCTTACCGAAATCTATCGAAGACAAGCTGAATCATAGAATATAAATAAAACTCCTAGAATCTGGAACCTACTTCTGTAGAACAATACTATAGTAGTACTTTCAAGCCTTATATATATTAATAGTAGTACTTCCAAAGTAACTCCGAGTGGATCTTTCTGGTTCTTTCTGTATAATATTCCTCATTGTTCGAGGAAGCTCTCTGATCTTTTGTAATATGCTATATGTAATATAAAGTGTTGTCTTGGACCCGCGATGTTTCTGTTGTACCACTCTAAGGGATATAATGCGGATGGAACAGTGTTCCATTGGTGTTATATCAACAACTATAGTGTACGACACCATGCAGTGGTATGCTGGGTCACCGCAGTTGGTATCAGAGCATATGCTTTGACCTTAGGTTGGAAACCTAGTAAATGGGTAGAACCTGTAGGTTGGATAGTGACTTTAGGAAGCCATCTTATCTACACTATATTTCCTTATACAAGTGATGGATATTCACTTGAGAATAACCTTGTCACACCTTATTGAAGTTCTTAGGTTACTTCTTTTCTTATTAATGATACTTATCTACTATTTAATTTAGGAAGTACCTATCCAGTATTTCGTAAGTAGACAATATATCTTCTACTAGACTATTCTATACTATAACTAAACTAGAGTAGTATATCACCAAGTCAGAGTCCCTCATAAGGGAGTAGTTAATCATGGTGTTATCTTACTAAGAGAAGCCATGAAATGAAGTAAAACCTTGTTATTATCTTTATACTAGTGTTAAATACCAGAGGAGTGCGCCCCAAAACCTTAAACAACATGTTATTGTAGGGGAAGTAACTAATGTTTTGTTTAACTAAAAGCTATTATATGAAGAATAGAATCTTATCAAGAGTAACAAATAGGGTTATGCTTATCTAACCCCATGTAATATGCCAAATCTATAGTGGCATGAATGAACAGATAGTATTTTTATAGTACAAGTAGATCTATATAGGTTAGGAAACTAGTTAAAACTTGGGAATTATTCGTTGTTATAATAAATGTGCTTAGGAAAGTAAAGATTAGAAACAAAGGGTAGAAATGTGAGGATGATGTTTAGTATGTAACTCCAAGGATAATTAAGTTATAACCAGTTATAGAGTGAATTAGTCAACTATCTCTAGAGTCGGATCAAATTTTACCAAAAGTTATCCCTTTGCAAATGGGCAAATGGTGTAATTTCGGAGATAAAGAACATTAAGAGTCGTACAAATAGGTATATAACGATAGAAATCCATACACTATGTGTATCAAAAATTGTAGTGTATAACATCAAAGCCTAAGTACAAGAGATGTTTTACTCGAAGTACTGTTTCTACAGGATTTTGATGTATGTTTGCTAGAGGTAATATTTGGATTTGTTGGATTTTATTGGATTTTATTGTGTGACTAGGTTTGTGCATGAAGTTTGAACTTTATGGGCATATGCATGATGTTTCATGGAGTCCTTACTTGATGTACAGGTCTAGAAGGGAAAATGGGTTCGCGTGAGGGAGGGGCGAATTATCATTTTAATATTGGGAAGATGAAGGCTCATGAGATGTTGGTGATACAACAAAAGGAGGCTAACCAGGCCATTCTGAAGGAAGGATCAAATCAGAAGCCATATTTAACCACCAAATAGGAGGTTCTTCATTATATGAGGAGTATTGAAGAAGGAAGAAAGGTTGAAACAGAGAGGCAGAACCAGTCCTATCACGAGACATTAAAGGTTAAGCAAGAGAAGCAATTCAAGGAATTACATCCTAGGGTTAAACTGGTGGAATTCTTAGAAACCAGACCCTGGAGTTTTTCTATGGTTGAAGAACCTATGGAGGCGGAGAATTGGTTAATGGATACATCCCGTAAGCTTAAAAGTGTGGGATGCAAGGATGAAGAGAAGGTGCGCTATGCAACTTATGTATTGACCGGAACCACACCCACGTGTTGGGAGAAGTCTAATTTCGTGATCCTGGAAGGAGGTATCAATACCTGGGCTGAGTTCAAAAAGAAATTTTGAGAAGAATTTGTTCATCAGAACAATGGGAATAGGAAGGATACGAAGCTTTAGAGAAAAAGAATCTTCCAGTCCTGAAACATGTATGAGAGTTTAACCGTTCATCCAAGTACATCAGTGAGAAAGTAAACAAGGAGGCGAAACGACAAAAGAAGTTCATGAAAGGACTACAAGAAGTTATGAAGATGCAGCTCAGAATTGTGCGTGCAAAGGAGTTCCAAGAATTGGTGGATAGTGCACATATATCAGGAGATGATGAGATTGATGCACCTGAAGGAAAGAAAAAGAGAATTAAAAAATAGACCACAACAGGTCAGGCCCAAGGAAATAGGGCAAAGAATTATCCGTATCCACATATGACATACAAAACAGAGAAGATATGTCACAACTGTGGAATTCGGGGCCACGTTTTGAAGGAGTGTCCAAAATCTAAGATAGTATGTTACTAATGTGGAGAACCAGGACACATGAAAAGGAAATGCTTAAAACCGCAGTTAACGCATGGATCGATAGCAGGAGTAATAGAACCAATAATGGGGTTATCATCTAATCAAAATGTTCAGCCTAATATAGTCAGAGAAAGGAATGTAGGAGCATTTCAGGGGAAATGTAGAAAGTGTGGAATCCTAGGACACAAGAAATCATGTTGTCCGGAACATCAGGAGGTTTATGGAACATCAGTGGGAGGAGACACAACATCTACCAAATCACCATCAAAGGAGGGTGTAGGTGAAGAAGGTACATCTTCAGGAAAATGGAAGTATGAAACCCTAAATGAAGTCAATAACAGCAACAACCACAAAAAAGCAAGTGGTAAGTCAAGACATTATTAATGATATAAATTACCATATACATGCATTTAAGGAGTTGGAGATTTTGCACCACTATTTTCCAAAAATGTGGGTGTACCATCTGTTCCTCATAAGACCATTAGAAAATCTCAAGGGGGAGAGTGAATAATGAAGCATCAGAAGTTGAGATCCAGAGTAAAGTTTAGGGAAAGCCAAAACATTCTTAAAAAGTAAGCCATAAGGACTAAGTATACCATAAATAGATTAATATTGGAGTTAAGTTATATTTGGCCAAAGTATAAACCAGAATCTTACATATATTAATAGTAGTACTTCCAAAGTAACTTCGAGTGGATCTTTCTGGTTCTTTCTGTATAATATTCCTCACGGTTCGAGGAAGCTCTCTGGATCTTTTGTAATATGCTATATGTAATATAAAGTGTTGTCTTGGACCCGCGATGTTTCTGTTGTACCATTCTGAGGGATATAATGCAGATGAAACGGTGTTCCATTGGTATTATATCAACGACTATAGTGTACTACACCATGTAGTGGTATGCTGGGTCACTGCACCGGCCAGGCCCCACGGTGGGCGCCACTGTAGTGGGAATGGCCAGGACAGATGCTGCAATCGGCAGCGAGTAGTAGAACGAGGGGCAAGGGCGGCCAGCCATCTGCGGTGCGAGATGAGGGCGGAGACACAGAGTTTTACCTAGGTTCGGCCCCCTGGAGGGTAAAGACCTACTCCTGCTAGATTGTATTGATGAGAGAGTATAAGGGCGAGCTCGACGACTGGGCGGCGAGTCGCAAGGGATGTATGATGGAACGTGTCCTCTATGCGTATCCTAAGGAGGTTTATATAGACTCACCTCGCTAGGGTTTACAGATCTACAACCGAGTTGGATAAGGAATCGGAGGATGTTGGACCTAAATCGACTAGGCCTAGCTATGCTTCTAGGCCTTCAGCTTCTAGTCGCCTGGCTCCTTGTTGGGTCTTGATCCAGTCGCCGTCCTGCAGGCCCACTCGCTGGCAGCATGGGCCAATGGGAATCGTCCTGCTGAGACCCACTCGGCACATCCCATCATATAGGAGTCGCACCGTTAATGACATGCGCCTTGTATATTTAGTGGAGGCGCATGTTTAAGGAATACGCTTCCTATAAGGATGTCTACTATAGGCTTTTTCCTAGTAGTGTAGATACTTACTAGTGACCAAGTTAGACCCGTGCGTGTATAGCTTCACTACTAGATAAGTGATTTTAAACCTGTCTGTTTAAACCTGGATGCAGCGCCATGGACCTCTGCACGTCACCTTCGCCGCATCCACTCCGCTTCGTCTAGCTCCTCCACCCCTAGTCATAACGACCAGAGTTCCCGACTGCTATTGGCTCCCAAACGCGCGAGCAACATCCACCCGATGTGGAGAAGAAACCATCCCTGTCGTCGCTGGTGGGCTCCGTCGGGCAACATCTGCCCAATGTGGAGAAGAAACCGTCCCTGCCGCTGTGCGGGCTTTGCCCGACGGAGCCCACTGGCGACGGCGGGGGAGGAGGTGGTAGAGAGGTGGTGGCGGTCAGCGTTGTTGTTGTCGCCGCCCGTGCCTCCCTGGAGAGGGAGCGAGCATTCGGAAGTTGCCCACATGTTTGAACAAAGGTCTCTTGTCGCTGCCTGCATCTCCTTGTAGACTTGTGGTTAACTGAAGGTGTTCGGTAGCCGCGACAGGTTCAGATTTCAGAACCAAGGGGGCTGACACTGACATGCGAGTACCAAAATACAAGATCGATCATGAACAGGCAAAGTTTATCCATCACTTTGACTTCTCGGCGAGTCCGAGTCGAGTGCCGGACGGACGGCCAGCCTCGCTCCCAAACCCAAATTCAAATCGAAGCCCGACTCTGATTTGAGTTCGAGGCTGGGTAGGTCGTTTTACCTGCTACCTGGCATCTACGTACTACATATACCAGCACTACAACGGCATCGTCACCCCACGACTCCAACTCCAAGAACTCCCGTCGCGCGCGTCGGAAACTCGCTCGCTCGTCGGAGAGAGAGAACTCGATCGGAGCCCGGCAATGGAGGCGCCGCCGCAGATCCGCGATACCCTGGACTACGTCTACACCCGGACGCCCGAAGCCCACCGGATCGCCGTGGGCATCCACTTCGGGACCCTGCCGCCCTCCGCCGCCGACGACCGCGAGGACGTCGCGAGATACGCCGCCTACGTGGCGCGCCAGCTGCAGCCGCGCGTGCGGCTCAACAGCAACAGCCCCGCGGCGCCCCTCAGGATGAACTTCGCCTCCTGCTACGTGCAGGACCATGATGAGGACTCCCACTTCTTCCACGCGGTGGCCGGCGTCATCGGCGTGGCGGACGGCGTCGGGGGATGCCGCTCGGCAGGCGTGGACGCCGCCGCCTTCTCGCGCGGGCTCATGGGGAACGCCTTCTCCGAGGTATCCGCCTCCGACCTCGGCAAGCCCGTCTGCCCCTACACCATCCTGGACCGGGCGTACCAGCGCACCGCCGCGTCCGGCACGCCGGGGGCGTCCACGGCCGTCATCGTCTCGCTCGCCGGCAAGGCGCTCAGGTGGGCGTACATCGGCGACAGCGGCTTCGCCCTGTTCCGCGACGGGAAGCTGCTCCACCGCTCTGAGCCGCAACAACACTACTTCAACTGCCCGTTCCAGCTCTTCGCCGGCGAGGGCAGCCACAGGGTCAGCGGCGCGGCGGTGGGCGAGATCGCCGTGGAGGAAGGCGACGTGCTCGTGGTCGCGTCCGACGGCCTCTTCGACAACGTCTTCGACTCAACGCTCGAGAGGACCGTGCAGATGGGAACCGCGTTCAACTTCACGCCGCAGCACATGGCGGACATCATGGCCGGCCAAGCGCACAACGCCTCCATGGACGCTTCCAAGGACTCTCCGTTCAGCGTCGCTGCCAGGGAACATGGACTGACTTGCACCGGCGGGAAGCAGGACGATATCACCGTCGTCGTCGCCTTCGTCGAGTCTCAGGACGACATGACCACGGACTTGCCTGTCTCGAGGCTAAGGACTTAGCATCATCTTAGATTCTTAGCATAGCAAGTGATGTATAATGTGCAGTGCGTTAATATTACACCTTAGCCTCGAGACTAAGATGATGTAATGTTATTTATTCTTTCTTATAAAGTGATGTGCAGTGCAAGTTGTCAATTCTTATGGAAAATGATGCATCATCTGCATCGTCCTGGTCCTGGTCCACACACGATAGGTGGGCCTCTCGTGCCCAGCGCCGCATCTCAATCCCGTCGTGCGCACTCTCCTCTCTCCCCTCGCTCCCTGTCCCCGCATGGCTGCGCCGCCGCCCTCTTCCTCTCTGCAGCGCCCGGCCGCGCGCCCCCGCCGCCGCCCTCTTCCTCTCTGCAGCGCCCGGCCATGCGCCCCTGCTGGGACGCCCCGCCGCCTGTGCTCGCCGCCAGCGCTCCCTGTCCCCAGCGTCCCTCTCGCACAGGCCTTGCCTCCGGTCCCTTCTACAGCCGTCCCGGCCACCGTCGGCTCCAGGGGAACACCTTGACTTGCCTCGGTCAGCAAGCCCTCACCGTGGCTTCCTCCGCCCCGCGAGCCCGCGCACGCCCCTGCATCGACCTTCCCTAACCGCGCCTCGCCAGAGTTCCCAGGACAAAGCTTCCTTCACGCGCACGCTGCGCCGCCGTGGCCCCAAGAAATAGGCACGGCGACCCTGCTACAGAGACACGGCGACCCTACTACAGTGGGTGGTGCCGGAGCTATAGACTAAGGATGGGGGTGCACGTCGGAGCTGCAAACTAAGGCGGACGATGCTACAAAGACTAGCCTCGATTTTGCTACATCGATACATTTTTTTGCTACCTTTGTTTTTTGGTTTTGCTACAATACCGTAAATTTTTTGCTACAAGTTCTCCGGCGAGGTTTGCCGGCTAGTCTACAGCCATGTATCCGGCAAAGTCAGTGTTTTGCTACATTAGAAGAATTTTGTTGCTACAACCTTCTTGTGGTTTTGCTATAATAGTGTCAACTTTTTGCTACAAGGTCTCCGGCGAGAGTCACCGGCGAGTTTTTTCCGACGATGTTTCCGGTGAAGTCGGTTTTACTGCATTAGCACTTTTTTTTGTTGCATGGTCTCCGGCGAGATCTTCGGCGAGACGTTCTATTTCTAAAACGAACATTTTTTTTGCTTCGGAATCAAAAACGGGAACATATGCAGCAAACGCGGGATGTTTTGCAGCAAAACGCGGGATTTTATGCTTTTTTGGGGGACACGTGGCGCACGGGGGACCAGGACGATAGAAAACCCCCATCGTCCGGGGGACGCCTAGCGCGTTCCAATTCTTATTCTTTCTTACCAAAATACTGTCCAATGTATTGCTACATTACAGTTTTCAAACTCTAAAACTATCTTTTTCAGCAATTGAATTTGGCGTATGTTTGGAAAATTCATATAAGCTATTCTAGGCTTTGTCCAGTTTTCCAATCAGAACTTAAACGCAGTACAAAGGCATGAAAAAAACTTCGAAACAGAACTATGGTGTTGCACACAGTACGATCATCATCTCATGTTACTTCTCATCTACGAAAAAATCAACACCAAGAGCACGGGTTTTCCACCCGACTCCTCCCGGGTCGCCTAGCGCGGGGCGGCTCCGGAGGCCCCCCAAACCCTAGAAAAAGCGGCGCCGCCACCTCCTCTCCCCCGGCCGCTGCCGGCGCCGGCGCCGGCGGTGGCGGCCACGCCTGGCCGTCGAAGGCGTCGGGCGAGGGAGGCGCTCTCCCGGCGGGGGCCCCTTCGCGCGGAGGCGGGTCATCACAGGGGGAGTGAGGGTGGTGCTTGGGAGGCGGCGAACCCTGGAAGGGATGGCAGCGGCGATTCGGGGAAGGGCTCGGCAGCGCGAGGAAGCATGGAGGGCGGCAAGGTCCGTCCGGAGTGCTGGCACGCAGCGGCCGGCCGTCCCCCGTGTGGCTTGTTCTTTCCACCAGGGCAGCGGAGTGGGGCGATCTGGTGAAAGAGATGCCGACGATTGGACTCCGTTGGAAGACCTAGATCGGATCTCTAACCCTAATTGCTTGCTCGATCCGTTCTCCGAAAACCGGCCGGCGGTATGGGGATCGCTGTGTCGGATCTAATAATGGTGGTGGTCCTTTGGTTTCTGTTGCACGAGGACGAAGATCTGCTTGATGTCTGCCCTCATTGATCCGATCTGGAGAGACGGGTTCCGGAAGGCTCCGCCGGCGAACTCCCATGGACGTATCATGCCTGGAGATTGCGGAAGGTATTCGATCGTGCGCACCTTGTTTTCTGGCCGTTTAGTTTCAGCGGGAGCGTTGCGAAGCTCTGTTGTTTGTTCCCACCAAGTGCCATTCTTAGAGCCATGGTAAAGTCAGATGCGAAGAATGTCAGTAAAGCAGAAATTTGAGGGCAGCGATGATGATTTTTGTTCTTGTGGCGACAGAGATCTGGTTGCGTGATCTGGGACTCGTTGCAGCGGTTGTTGGTACGGGAAGACAACACATGGAAGTTTTCAGTCTTATCTTGCAGGGTGAAAATCCAAGGTCTGGCCTTAGTTGGTTGTGCCTGGCAATGGCCTTGTTGAAGGCATTGTTTTGTGAGCAAGGACTTTCTCCAGGATGAAAACCTATGACCTTTGGTCGGACAATGACGGCGCTTGGGCACTGTTTCCTTCTTGAAGGCGTTGTTATTGGAGTGAAGGACTACTGGTGTTGTTCTGATGGTGTCATTGTCGTTTCTTTAAGGATTAGTTCTCTGTAGTGGGACTTTTCTTTTTGTAATTTCTCTTTCTTTTTTTCTGAGCTGTATGCATCCGTAAATCCGCTAGGGCATGCGTTATTGCAGAGGCTGAGTGTAATTGGTGTCCTTGTGATATTAATATATACTCTTTTCTAAAAAAACGAAAAAAAATCGTCATTTGCTAATAAGTAGCATGTATTGGAAGGGAATTTCCATGTCTCAAACAAAAAATGTAATCCCTATGAGTTGGGCCTCCGGCACTATTATTGCCGTTCCTGTGTTGGAGATTTGTGCTAGTCAACGCCCAAGACTTGCCTCGCTCGGGCGCACTAGTCACGAAAAAATCTGCCTCGCTCGCGCTCGTGTCCTGCCTCGTCGTTTCTTTGGAGCCTAGTTTATCTTCTCACTAGGCAGGAGTAGTCTCGTCGTCTTCCTCGCCCCTCCCCATTCTCTCCCGCACATTCAGGGCCCGAACCCTAGGATTCTTTGGAGCCAGGAGAAGGGGGCCCTTGCGCGGCCAACCCCCTGCCCTTCCCTCCCTCTCCCGTCATCGTCGTGCTCTCGACCACTCTGGTACCCACACATCCTTTTTCCCATCGTCGATTTCGCCGCCCCGTTATCCCCTTCGTGGAAGTGGCCCCCTTCCACCACTCACTTCTCTTGTGCAGCCACCCCATGTCCTTCCCTTTGTCCTCCCTCGTCGTCGTGCTCTCATCGTCTCCTGGATTGCCGCATCCTTCTCCCCCTTGTCGACCGATGTCGTCTCCCCCTCGTGGACATACGCCTCCTTCTACCACTCATCGACCGCTGGCGTCTACACTCTAGCCTCTCCGCATCCATGAATTCCCAGGGTACCCAACGCCCCCCATTTCAGCCACATCTCATTCATAACGCCGATTTTCTTCCTGGCCAAATCCAAAGGTATTTTCTTCGCCTCCCAGTGTTCTTTAAATTTATCTATGTTTGCATTCCTTGGATGTATTTTTGCTGCTTGAATCGCTCATGAATCATGAATGTTCCTTATGGACAAATGCATGTTAACGAGCTATGAACATTGTTCTAAAATGATTAATCGTGTCTATTTACAAATTTTGTCCTTTTTGTATGTTGCTACTCAACGGGAAAAGTGATTTTAGTATAATTTATGTATAGTACTGCCTTTCATGGAATCCTCTGTGCAGACCCCAGTTTAGCTCATTGTTACTTATTTCATGTATCCGTTTCGAAGTTTCAGATTAAGTATTTCTAGCAACGGTCATCTTATAAAACTGAGCCTATCCGTTTCGAAGTTTCAGATTAAGTATTTCTAGCAACGGTCATCTTATAAAACTGAGCCAACAATCAGCAAGATTCGAAGTTTAGCCAAGTCTGGTCCAAATATTTCCTTAGTGGTATTCCATTCCATTAGCTCTGATTCATTTTTTGGTTGTTTATTACTTTCTCATTGTCATGGTTTTGTAAAGTCCTAATGTTCTTTGCAACAACAAGAAGCAGATTAATTCCTGTATGAAACAAAAAATATATGTTCTACTTTGAACCCTGAAATCTAATATTTTGTTTTACCTTTTGAAAGCCGTTTTTATTTTTCATAATTGGGTTTTGTCTGGAAGCATCCACTTTCCATACATTCATTATGTAATATGTGAGAAATATTACTTTCTATAGGATCCATTCCATGGAAAAAGATGAAGATCCAGATGATGCATTTGACACCCTCCCATCTGGTCATAGACGCAGATCCGCTAGGAAATGTGTAAGGAAGGTGAAAGCCGTTCCTTCAGAAGTCCCATGCAGAGACATCACCGTGCTTAAGAAATCGAGAAAAATGAAAAATGTTAGTTTCGAAGATGATCCTAACTATAGTGAGGTCGAAGATGAAGATGAGTTATCTCAGCATCAGAGGAAGGTATGATTGGTTTTTCTTGCCACTATAATAGTCAGCCATAATTTTTTAGTTGCATCTTTTTGCCTATCTTTTGACATTTCACTATTGTCTTTCAGGTTCAGGGTTATTGTTGTTCTCCTCACCTTATTCCAGAGCTCATGGGAAAGCCAAGTGACAAGCAGAGGGGATGGGTTAAGAATATTGACGGGCATAGCCTTCAGGATATAATTGTCAGCCGTATGCCAAAATCTCTAACTATGTGGCTGGTAGACAGAGTTGATACTATTGAAGTGTATAAGTGGATTGCACTAGCCATTTCCATCAGTTCGGACTTTTGTTTGCGTTGGCTAGTGCATGAAGCTTGACATGGACATGGTATCAGAGCCTAAGGTCTCGAGTTCGAGTCCCGGCTTTCGCAATTTATCCTAAAATTGCTGTAGACCCCTTTATGTCCACGTATAGGCCTCTTGAGTCATACGTGAGTTTCGCGCACCGTCGCTCTCTTCCGGCTGCACGTGCTGACTTCTCCCCGTCATACGTGAGAGGGGGTGTTGAAGTGTATAAGTGGATTGCACTAGCCCTTTCCATCAGTTCGGACTTTTGGTTGCGTTGGCTAGTGCATGAAGCTTGACAGATACTTCAAATGGAACCCTAAAAGTTTGCGGCACCCCAATTGAAATAAAAAAGCTATTGCCCACATTTTGAAGCTTCCATGTGGTCATATGAAGCCCCCCCCCCCCCCCCCCGCCGCTGAATGGTCGTTCAAGGGCAAAAAAACCAAGAGGTGATTCCTCTAATCCATATCAAAAGCATTCAGATAATGGTAGAGGCAAAACTTTGAAATATGCTACTAAGGATTTGCTTAACGAAAATGAGGACGAGGCTGAATTTTGTAGATTATTTGTCATGCTTGTTCTTTGCACCTACATCGCCCCAATAACTTCCCTCAATAAAATAGGAATTACTACCCCGCTTTAATGGATGTATCAAAAATTCCATTAATGGATTGGTGTGGTTTTATTGCTGATTACCTCATCCAAGGTATTGAAGAGTTCAGGAATAGCAGTAAATCCCATGTCCAAGTTCCCGGATGTGTTCATATCTTGCATGTAAGATATTTTATTCATGTTCAATATATTATTTCACATATTTGTTCGCTATTTATCTCTTACAATACATAACTAACAATGCTTCTTGATTTGCATCTTGTATATATAGATTCTCTAATTAATATGAAAGATTTAGCCTTACCCGAATCTCTAACTTTACCGTAAGGGAAGCCTAGGATCCATTTCATAGGCACTGATCATTTAGCATACCTTGCATCTGTGGATGTCAAATCCCGAACAAAATAATGTGTTGAATATGGGTTACTTTAGGCAAGTGTATACAAAGTTGTTCATTTCCATCAATATCTTATGTATCTTTTGTAATTATTTCCGCCTTTTGTCATTAGGAGTCATGGAGGGCCAGAAGTGGAGTGTCGCCTTCCTCAAGAAAATATTTTGCAGCACATGTATCTGCAAATCCCAGTTGCGTTCCACCTTCCTTTTCGAATGAAAATATCGAAGAGGTATATATTTCGACATGTACCTTATTTTTTTATTGCTTTCAACATTTCACCTTATGTAACTATGTTTATCAAAATAACTTTAATTGCACCAGATTAAGTTTCACAGTCTACTAGCTTATGTTGTAAAAAACATTTGCGATCTGCAACTATTGTTATTCGGTCATGTTCGTCATTCTGAAATTTGACTATAGTAATTTTTTGTAAAACATATGCTAAACAAAAAATGAACCAGTCATGGATCTCCCATGGATTTTTTTCAGAAGCTCGTGCACAAACCTAGTTTTCATTATATCACTGTTGTCATTATCAGTATCAAATGTGATGTTGCATCAAATGTGATGTTTATCTTCCCTGTTTGCATGACTCCGTTTTATATTTAGTGCATATCATTCTTATTATATTAATATCCATCCTCTAGTTACATAAGATTGTATGTCCTCATTCTTTCAACAATTTTTTTCAGCAACACATTATAAAACTAGATAATCAGGAAAAGCCATTTGAAAAATAAAACTCGACAATTAGGAAAATATCCAAATCTTTTGTTGTACATTTTATTATTTTCAACTTTGATCAATTGTTTACTCTAAATAAATGGGCATTGAAGAACATATGCTAAGGAAGCTATCTATGACATGGAAAGAAGTTTGTAATTAGTTAACATAGTATTGTAAATTATTATTTCAATCTTATGTTCCTAATGATGGAGAACCAAATATCAAACGCACTTCTTTCCCCATGAAGTATCTTGGCTTGCCTCTAACGGTCACCCGTCTCAAGAGAATCCACTTTCAAACATTGGAGGATAAAGTTACCACAAGCTCATTCCATGGGTTAGGAGACATGTAACTGAAGGGAATATGCCCTAGAGGAAAATAATAAAAGGTTTATTCTTGTCATATCCCAATAAGTTCGTAAAAGTTTCATATTGTGCTATAACTGTATCAAGTGAAAATATTGATATAGGTGTGATATGAAACATAAGTCCCTAGTAGCCTCTATTGATACTAGTTCATTAGGCAACATGATGATCAAGGTTTCCTGATCATCAAGTGATAGCGCTAGTTGACAACGAGGTCATATCATTAGTAAATGATGTGATGGACATACCTAAAAAATTGCCACACAATCAAGTCACAAAGTTCATTGTTGCAATAGTCAGAAACGAAGTCTCCTTCTCCTTAGACCGTGAGACAATATCAAATCACTATCTCTTGAGGTTACTTTGATGGCACCTAACGTCACTCAGTCAAAATGGTGATCATAATGATGTCGTTGGGTATTCAGAGGAACATGTTGAAGAGATTACGTCAAGAGCGGGATTTTTTCACTCATTGACGGGTTAGATACAGTTAGGCCGACCTGGTGAGATTACATCCATAAATGTTGCAACATGTGACTGGGTCACGGGATGTAATATCACAGTAACAAATAAATAGTACTTGTCAATAACGAGATTGAACAAGGTATGGAGATACCTAACGACATCGTCAATCTGGAATGCATAGGAATCATTATGGACATCACAGTCTCGATGTTGATCGTTGACGCAAGAGGTGTCTTGTTCATGTCTTTGTCGTTCCCGAGCCGTGAGGGGATCCACTTAAGTGTGCGACGAGCTTGAGATTATCCGTAAGTTGGAATCATAGTAGAGAAATTCGGAATTGTTCCACGGAGAGAGATCTGAAGTTGTTTGCAGAAATAAAGGAAACCGGAAAATTTCCGGTGAGAGGACCGGAATCGTTCCGGGATGTTTCGAAGGTGTTCGGAGGATATAGAAAGGGAACCAAAAGATGTTTCGGGTCGAATCGGATATAGTAATATGTATTTACATATTAATTAATGTAATTAATATTATATATAATATTAAAATCTAATTTAAAAGTTTATTCCACTAACGGGCCAACTTCCCTAAGGAAAAAAGGCCCATGAGGGAAACTGGAAGGGAGAGAGCCTTGGAACCTAGGGTTTGGCGCGTAGGGCTGCCCCCTCCCTTGGCCACCGCCTCCTTCACCCCTTTAGCCGCCGCCTAGATGGCTTGGGTACGGGGCAAGGTTGCCCCCTCCCCCTATATAAAGAGGCTCCCCTCCCCCCTTTGTAGGACACATTATATATGACAGATCCCATGAGTTGGGAGCTCTAGTCCTTCTCCTCTCCAATCTCTCTCTCTAGTTGTCTTCATGCGTTGGCACGGCCCAGGACTGTTCGTGCAAGAGACGATGCTTCCGCATCACGTCGTTGCGCTGCAAGGATTTCATAGCCAGAGATCTATTTCCGCAACATACTCCCGGCGTGATCGGGGAGATGGAGGTTCTCATTGTACAATGTATGTGTATGAAGCCACGAGGTGCAACACTTGGGGCACTTTAGATGTCGTGAGCCAGACTGCTGCACGGTGATGGACAAAGGGGTGACCTGCCAGGAGCATCGCGACCTTGAGGTCGGCTACAAGCACAACTACATCAACCACGTTCCCCTCGAAATGTTAACCGCTTTCGGAATACAAGGGTATGTATCCGAAACCTCTCGGATGTTATTGCATTACTCGTAGATAGATCTTGGAAATTCGGGGCGATCCGTCATAGTAATTTTTTTGATATTCTACCCGAAACCCCAATAGTGGTATCAGAGCCGATCTATGTGTAGTAGTGTTGTACGACCAGTACGAGCACATGTGTTGTGTGGGATTGATGCTATAGTTGTTACCCTTCGTTACCCTCCCACGTGTACTTGTTTATATCGTGGGATTGTTTGATGAAGCGGCCCGGACCGACCTTACGCGTAATCTTACGCTAGACTGGTTCCACGCTCAACATATGGCTTGTTCCGTATACGTGGTTAGAGGATGTCTGTCTCTTTTACAATATTTGATATATCATTTACAACGGAGGGTCCCGAAAGGGGTTTAGTAGAGACGACTGTATGGATCCATGTTGTGGTTGGAAAGTTCATAGATTATAAATGGTTCTATTGTGAAATCCCTAACAACCACGTAAAACTTGCAATAGATAAAGTAGAGGCGTCTAATTTATTTTGCGAGAGGGGAATGTGATTTGATATGGTCATGGTCATGATGAAGGTAAAGTAGTTTACTTTTATGTTACTAAGTTGTGTAGTAATAGTCATTGTTTGGATGAACGACCTACTGGTGACGTCGTGGACTTGGCATCAAAACCGGTGGCATGATGGAGATCATGCCAGTGGCACGATCAAGATCATGCCGGAGCGCTCGATGGAGATCAAGGCGTAAGGACTATATCATATCACAAATATACATATGATGTCGATACCTGCTTTGCATCTTATTGTGTGCTAGTATTAAATACTCAATGGTAGCATAGATAAGATGATCCCTATTAAAATCAATATTAAATTGGCGAGCCTAGCATGTGCAGACATGGCCTCAAAATTCCAGTGATAGTGTTCCCCTTGTGTGTGCACCACCAAGAAAGTTCTTATGTATGAGGCATGTCGTGTTAATCGGGTGTCAGACATACCTACATTCGCATACAGTGGGTGCAATGGTTGTACTGCAATACACAAAAGTTTGAATTGGCGAGCCTATCCTGTCGGACATGGGACTCGAAACACGAGAGTTTGAAAGATCGAGCATGGGTCCCATGGAGATGTGATTGGCATTGGAGAATGTATACCTTTGAATCTATGTTGCCGGCCGTGTCAATCGGGGGTTGCATAGTGAATTGAGATCGTGTGATCGCTAAAATTTTCCAGGGGATGACGATTTTAGTGGGAGCTCAGTTATGAATTGAACTCATTATTATGAACTAAGTCTAGATGTCTATTTGCAAATATCTTAGTAGATCATGGCCTATCTTATTGAGGTCCTTTGCGACCATGAGAAATTTCTTGCTAGAAATAGAACTTAACAAAAGGGTCTAACTTCATAGATTAATACCCACGCCCAAGGGATATCATCGTAATAAGCTGATCTTCTCTTCTTGATACAATAATAATTAGGAGATAATTCGATGACTCCACAAAGTTTATATTTTCTCCATAAATCATCCAAAAGGGGTCATTCTCCATTCGATGGAGAGTTGGACTACTATTTTGCATTCTGAAAATAAGGCACATAAGGTATGAGCCGTTGGATGAGTTTTCTTATGTGGTGGATGAAAATAGAATATTTGGAGAATCACTTAGCAATCTTCCATTAGAGTTGAGAACTCCCAGAAGGGCTTGATTGTAATGCAGGTCATGGATGAAAAGGGTATATGTCAGATATACAGAGTTATAAATGTGATTCTTGCAAAACTCCTTGCAGTTTACGAAGTATTGGATACTTGTCTCGTTTTGAGAAAACAGGATGGTCTGCTTGAGTATTGCTCGAATTAGGCAATGTGGCTTGATGACGGCAAGCAACATAGTTGATGGACGACATCGCTCCTTCCCTCGAAGTTTATCATTTGGATTAGTGGACTTGAATAAAATTTGTAATCCCTGTTTTTGTGTCTTGCTTTTGGCAAGACGATTATTCATATGAATAAGTTACAATCCAGTTATACCGTTCTTATGAGTAATACTTTTATGGTCACATTATAATTATAAATAAGTTATTCTCATCACTATGTTAATGATAATAGGTTAAGCATTTATAAAGAATTAAAATGCTAAAAGATATCCAGAGGTTAATAATGAAATGATAGTATCATTTATGTCAAGGTGGTTATTGCATGTTTTTTGCTGAGATGAAAATTGGGGTCTTATATATTTGATCTAGAGACTTTGCAAAACCATGCCTCGTTTGACGAAATGACTAAAACTCCGCATTCTGGCAAAACGGTGATATGCGAAGAAATGTTGAATTTTATACATAGTGATGTATTATATTTTCAACAAATAGTGGAAATCATTATTTCATTGTGGACTTAAGTAAATAGGTGTATTTACTTAATGAAACAAAAGCTTTCAATTGATTTGAATTGTTCAAATGAGTTCGAAACAAAGTGGAATATGGAATTAACAGAAATACAAAGTCTTCTCGATTTGATCGATATGACTAAAGTATTTAGGTTAAGTATTGGCATAAAAGGGACTTGTGAAAGTTGTTTCACAAAAATTATGATAATTAGACAAAATCAAGGTGGATATGTCTAAACATCATAATCATTTTGTATTAGATACATATGGTCTAATATTATCTCTTATCGGGGTTATAGTTATGTTTAGATTTAAAGATATAAATATGAAAACACTCGTTTGAAATACAAAGGAACATCTAAAGGTTCGTGGAAACAACACCATAAGAGTTATGGCATGTTAGAGTTTCTAGAGTTTTCGATGATTTTAAATCGTGGCGAATAAACAAGTCTTTATAGTGTATTCTTAGGCAACTATGAATACATGTTCCATAGAGGGAAAACTTGTTGTTGTCCTAGGTTTATATGTCTTAATGAAAGATACATGTGGAAGAAAGTAAAAGTTCAAAACAAGGTACTTTGACCTTACCTATTGATTGTTGAGTGGCACATCAAAATGTTTCTTGAAACCAAACTCTAAATAGAGGAGAAAATAATGATAATGATCATAAAGTTTCAGCGAATACTTTTACAAAAGAAAGTAGGATTCTAGAATATATGTTAAGCAAGTTTGCGGAATTATATCTTGATTCACTTGTCATGTTTTCAAAAAGACATACCTGCAAAATACAAAGAAAAGTAATGTGTTACTTGATATTATTAAGTAAAGAGGTTTACTTAATATTTCTAAATGACTGCTAAGGTCGTGAGAAAGAAATGAATGAAAGCCATAAAGCTCGATTTTTCACAAAAGGATGTTTTGGACAAATTCAAGGAGTTGACTACATAAGTAGCGATTCTTGATTTTATTGGATTTACACAAGCAACATATGGATATTGGGAACTCGCAGTTAAAATTCTCAATTTAATAATGATCAAAGAATTTTGGAATGTCCAAGATTATTGAGAGGATTTTCATTTGAGTGGAAGCATATTGGCTTGGCTTCACCTTAATATGAAGAGACATATTTTGAGTGGAAGCTCAATGGCTTGGCTAAGACTCAATATGTAGGATACATATTTTGAGTGGGAGGTAAGTGAAATCCCTAGATCTCATATGGATGCCATTTTGAGTGGGAGATAGTCCCTGGATCTCATATATGGATGCCATATTTGAGTGGGAGCGTGTTATCATTCTGAAATATGGGATGACATATGTGAATGATGTGATTGGAGTAATATTTAAGCTAGTAAATATGGATGAAGTTGAAGAAGTTATTAAACAATGGAATCTATCGAGATAGATTGGTAAGTTTAATAAACATTATTGTTGAATGCTTCCTGGACTTGATTCTGAAGGTGTTCAGAGTGTCCTAGGTAAGATTCTGAAGGAGTTCAGACTGGAACAAGATAAGAAAGAGGTTCTTACTTGTATGAAGCATTGAGTTAGACTCAGTATTACAATTATGGTTAAAAGAAAGAGATGTGTTGCATCTCACATGCCTCAGTCATAGGTTCTTCCATGTAACCATATCGTATACTCGACATAATATGACTCAAAAGTATCTGGTTGAAAGAACATGTCTTGAAGTGATTCTAGAGTTAATCATTGAACCAACGTTAAAGTTCGTTCTTGAATGGCAAGAAGCAAAGTAACGCACATAGTTGCATGTTATGCACTAGAATCTACATAAAGATACAAGTATATTTTGGCTAAGGAAGTTTGACTTCTCTAAGTGTGTTTTCGAAGTTTACATGACAATGTGAAGGTTTAATTGACTCAACGACCGTCATTGTAAACAATAGAAACAAAGTCTCACACACCAAAACGAATACTTCAACCCATTATGAAATAATGGAGGGAATGTTAAAAATTAGGACATTAATGATTTGCAGAAGACATACTAATCTGGTAAAACAGAACATGGACATAACGTTTCTCATGAGCAGCATGATCAATAAATGCATATGGGGATATGGTTTATGATTAGTAAATGCCAACTAGATTATTTGTACTCTAGTGCAAGTGGGAGACTGAAGGGAATATGCCCTAGAGTAAAATAATAAAAGGTTTATTATTGTCATATCCCAATAAGTTTGTAATAGTTTCATATTGTGCTATAAATATATCAAGTGGAAACATTGATATAGGTGTGATATGAAACATAAGTCCCTGGTAGCCTCTATTGATACTAGTTTGTTGGGCAACACGATGATCAAGGTTTCCTAATCATGAAGTGATAGCGCTGGTTGACAACGAGGTCATATCATTGGTGAATGTTGTGATGGACATTCCTCAAAGATTGCGACATGATCAAGTCACAAAGTTCATTGTTGCAATAGTTGGAAACGAAGTCTCATTAGACCGTGAGACCATATCAAATCACTGTCTCCCGAGGTTACTCTGATGGCACTTAACGTCACTCAGTGAAATGGTTATCATAACGGTGTCATTGGGTATCCGGAGGAACATGTTGAAGAGATTACGTCAAGAGCAGGATTTTTTTCACCTAGTGACGGGTAAGATGCAGTTAGGCCGACTTGGTGAGATTATCCATAAATGTTGCAACATGTGACTGGGTCACGAGGATGTAATATCACGGTAACAAGTAAACATTACTTGTCGGTAACGAGATTGAACAAGGTATGGAGATACCTAACGATCGGATCTTGGACAAGTAGTATCAAAGAAACAACGGGAAATGGACTCGGCGTTTACGGTTCAAACGACATCGTCAATCTGGAATGCACATGGATCATTATGGACATCACAGTCCCGATGTTGACCATTGACGCAAGAGGAGTCTTGGTCATGTCTGTGCCGTTCCCGAGTCGTGAGGGGATCCACTTAACAGTGCGACAAGCTTGAGATTATCCGTAAGTTGGAATCATAATAGAGAAATAGAAAGTCGGAATTGTTCCACTGAGAGAGATCCTAAGTTGTTCGGAGAAAGAAAGGAAACCGGAAAAGTTCCGGTGAGAGGACCGGAATCGTTCCGGGATGTTCCGAAGCTGTTCGGAGGATATAGAAGGGGAACCGAAAGGCCTTTTGGGTAGAATCATTTTTGGTAATTTGTATTTACATATTAATTAATGTAATTAATATTAAATATAATATTAAAATTTGATTTTAAAGGTTATTACACTAATGGTCCAACTTCCCTAAGGAAAAAGGGCCCATGAGGGAAACCGAAAGGGAGAGGGCCTTGGCACCTAGGGTTTGGCGCCTAGGGCTACCCCTCCCTGGACGGCGGCTAGGGTTAGGGTTTGGGGTGCCCTAGGGCTTCCCCCCTTGGCCGCTGCCTCCTTTCCCCCTTTGACCGCCACCTAGATGGCTTGGGGAAGGGGCAAGGCTGCCCCTCCCCCCCTATATAAAGATGCCCCCTTTCCCCTTTGTAGGACACACAATATACGACAAATCCCATGAGTTGGGAGCTATCGTCCTCCTCCTCTCAAATCTCTCTCTATCTAGTTGTATCCATGCATTGGCATGGCCCAGGGCTGTTTGCGCAAGAGATGATGCATCCGCATCACGCCGTTGCGTTGCAAGGATTTCATAGCCGAAGATCTACTTCCGCAACATACTCCCAGCGTGATCGGGGAGAGAGAGGTTCTCGGTGTACACCGTATGTGTATGAAGCCACGAGTTGCAACACTTGGAGCACTTTGGATGTCATGAGGCGGACTGCTGCACGGTGATGGAGAAAGGGGTGACCTGCGAGGAGCATCGCGACCTTGAGGTTGGCTACGATCGCGAATACATCAACCATGTTCCCCTTGGAATGTCAACCAATTTCAGACTACAAGGGTATGTGTGGCATCCCGCAAAACCACTACTAGAAAATCGCGTTGTTTTTGTGCATTGCATCATCATGACCGCATGCTCATGTCATCATGCCACATTGCATTTGAGCATCGTCATCATCTTGCATTTGCTTGCATAAAACTATTTCGGAAAAACCTGTTCTTGTTTTCTAAGACGCCCCGTCTTTGTTCAAACACAAAACCCGGGTCTCCGGATTATTTTGTTTTATCTGCTATCGGTTTGCAAAAGCCTTGTTTTAAACAAACAAAAATTTTAATTATTTTTAGTGGGGCAGTCGAATGGGCCGATTCGACCCGAACGACCACCCCCGGAATAAAATCGGTCCACCACACCAACCCACCCGAATCCTTTTTATACCCAGACCTATTCTACCCACCCTCCTCCACCTCACCCCAACCAACCCCCTCTCGACACCTCACCTCACCCTTCCCCCTAGCCAATCAAACCCTGCCACCTAATCCTACCCCTTACCCCACCTCTCTCTCTCTCCCCACACCCCACTCCTCACACCACACACCGACACACACGCCTGCCCCTCCCACTCGCCGACCCCAGCCGGCCCCACCCTGGCCCCGCATCCCCGCTCTCTCTCCTTTCTCCTCTCTCCCCCGTCCTCTTCCACCTCCCGCACGCGCCCACCCCTCTCCCTCTCCCTGGTGTCCCCGACCCCGTCTCTCCTCCCTCGCCGGCGACCCCTCCCTGCGCGGCACCGTTCCCCACCAGCGCGCCGCCCGGCCCTCCTCCGGCCCGAGCTCGCCCCGCCTCCGCGCCTCCCCGCGGCGCCGTCTCCTCCGCCTCCGGTCCCGCCTCCGGCCGCGGCCCCCTCGCCACCTCCCCGTCGACCGCCGCCGCCCGAGCCTCCCCTCCTCTGTGCGCCTGCCCCCACCCCCGCAGGGCCGCAGCAGCCCCACCCGCCTCCGCCGCTCACCCCCAGGACCCGCCTGGCCGGCCTCGCCTCCACCTCCCGACGGCGCCCGCGGCCGCAGCCCTCCTCCGTCACCAACCACCGCTCTCCTGGCCGCGCCTCCCCGCCTCGCGGACCCGCTCGCCCCCACCGGCCCCGACCCCGCCTTCCTCGCCTCCCTCGTCGGCCAACGCGGCCCGTGCCTGTCTGTCCGCGGCCAGCCCTGCCTCACCACCCCCTGCCTCGGCCTCGCACCGCTGTCGCCGTCCTCGGCCTCCGATGCAGCGCCGGCTCGATCCCCAGTTTCTGGCCGCCTCGGACTAGCCTCCTGCCGTGTGCCGCAATGGTTGTCCTGGGCGCGTGCATGACCCTGGCCAGGACCATGCTCTGCATAGTGTCCCTGGTCCCTGTTGATGTCCCCTATGACGGTGTGACTCGACGCCCAAGACCGTCTGATGATGAGGGAATCATGATCGACGAGTGAGATAATCCTGGACACACGCGGCTCCGACCTGGAACATCAAGTTCTTCATCAAGGAATACCATGTTCTCCTTCCCGGAACCCCAGAAGGCCATACTCGAGTATCGCCTTCACGGACGCAACAAGATCTTCCTCACGGAGACGAAGACCCCGGTCTCGAGGATCCGATGCCCGGAACGCCAAGACCGCCCACGTGGAAACCGAAGACCGATCCCGGAGTTCGAAGACCGACCCTGCCAAAGACTGAACCCTGGCACGCCGAGTACTTCACCCCGGGCACCGACGCAGAACGCCAAGGTCTTCTTCCCGGAACACCGAGTTCTCCATCGTGGACGCCGAGCTCGCCGAGAACCCGGATGCGACAAGATCGACACCGACCCGGGGGAATCCGATGTGCCCCCGACGCCAACCAAGTCCTGTTCCCCGGATGCGACAAGATCTACCTCAGTTATCCGAGACCGAACCCGTCGAACCCTGAACCCCGATTATCGACCCCGAACCCCCGGAACCCCAAGTTCGTCGAGACCCCTAATGTGTGAACCCCTTCCCGAAAACCCTATTTTATAATGTAATAACAACTTGTTGCATATTAAATTGTCATACTCGCATGCATATCATTGGTTTGGGGGCCTTATGCCGATTCACCATATAATTAAATATGGGGCCCATATGCGGACAAATCCAGTCTTATGTTGGCCTCATTTAAATTTGTGTAGCGAACCGGTGTTATCTCTTGTCTTGATAATGCAATATTTAAATTGCGGGGGTTCTAAACAACTTGAACCATATATTTAAATGTCGGGACCCCGGTCCCACTTAATATTGCCTAATTGCATCGCACTTTTGCCATGCCATGCATCATACATGCATCATGCCCGAGCTTTTGCCGTAGTATTAAATATTGCATCCGGTGTTTCTTCTAGTGTTTTGCTTCTTCGCGGATAAGGCCGTTGAATTGATGCGAGTGTCGACCCGATCTTCGGTTGAACCTTCGACAATGTTTTCAGGCGAGCATCTCCTCCTTTCTACCTATCTTACTTTTATAGTATTTATTCCCTCCTGTTGATCTATTGCTATCTGTGTTGCGATGCTCTAGTTTTCGTACCCGAGATATCCCTTGCAGCCTTATATTGCCTTGGACACCTCCTATTACCTGTTGTTTGGTAGATAGTTGGACTTGCACGTCGTAGTCGCTTGCTCAAGTGCTGTTGCGTGTCGTCAAGTGCCACAGTTGTTGGTGTATGGCCGCATGTTGATGTTGGAGATGATCATGGTTTTACTTTTCGTTCACTTTAATTCCTGTTTAACAACTAAAATTGAAGTAAGTAAGCAGAGGCATCGGTGGGTGATAGATAACATTTGGTTTCCGACCGCCCACTTGTGTCCCGTAGGACCCCGAGTACTTGATACCTGTTCCTTGATTTATCGCGCTATCCACATACGGGGAATTATGGGCCCCCCTTAGCCAGAGCTTGATTCAGTCTTATTTCTTGGGGCCACAAACTAGTTTGAGGTTTTCTTTACTATCCTGTACTTATGCCATGCTACTGTTTTGTTTACGATTGTGCGAGGAGCACACTGTACTGTTTAGGATCGGGACACGTTTTCGCGGTGTCGACAAGCCCAGTTTTGGGTTCCCAGTCGTTCACAGCCGTCCACCCAAACCTCGGGTCCGTCTCGGAGCTAGCTTACTTCGTTGCCGGTGTACTCCAAGGGGTGGCCCCCTGAAATATTTCTGAATCCTGTGATTGCTTTGTCGTGAAAGCCTCGTTGGGTTTTGATTTGGTTTTTCCGAGGTTGATCGTGTGTGTGTTGCTATTTGTGCACCCCGGCCGGGTTAAAACTTTCTGAAAGCCGTGTCCGCGGTTATGGACGACTTGGAGCACAGTATCTCGATCATAGACAACTATAACTAAAGTAGTGCTATAAACTTGACTTTATAATGACTAGTAATCAGCTTCACTATAACGGAATGGCTAAATAAAACTGCCCACAATTTCTTGCTTGGGTCGTCGCTGGCGACCATTGTAACTGACTAGTAAGTATTGCAACTACAACGGAATGGCTAAATAAAAGTCCCAACAACTGCTGGGTTTTGGGTTATCTCATGCTAATTGTATTTGACTAGTAAGTGTCGCAACTACAACGGAATGGTTAACTAAAATGGCCCACTGCTTATTTTAACAGGATGATTATCTATACCTGACTAGTAATTGCCGCAACGATAACTGAATAAATAAAACTGCCAACGGTGTGAGTTCCTCGGTTGACTTCCTCGTTTGGTCTCGAGGGGGAAACACCAGGATGGGTTTGTTTGATGTTAGAATCAGGTTGGATCCGAATAGGTCTTTCTTACCCCTCTCTGATTGTCGCTAGTTGTATCGAGTCTCTATAGGTTGTTTAGTGCATGCTGCCGCTGCCGCTTCAGTCCACCATACCTATGTAGGCGAGGACCGCCGAATTCTAGTCTCGCCGTGTACTGGCCTCAGTACTGACGCTCCTCTTTTTCCTTTGCCCTTTGTCGGCACCCCTTTTGTTTAAGCAGGTTTTGAGATCGACGTCGTTAGCAGGGTTACCCTTCCGGCTTGGCCTGGGCAGGGTTATGGACGCCATTGGTTATTCTTCAGGGCTCTTAGCCCCATTTGCATCTTGTCCGTAGTTGGACGCTCTATCGTTTTCCAGGTGATTTGGATCTTTGTATATTATATCTGTATTCTTGACTCTTTGAGTCGCTGTTGTATATATATCTGTTCTGTGGGTCCCATCGAGGACTGTTGTGTAATGTTATTACTTCGTTTTCCACCCGCACGAAAGTGCCTGGTGGGCACCTTTGAATCGTTTCTATGCGGGTTTGGCGGGTTTCGCTAAAACTTGCATAGGGTCGATTCTGAGGGTGTTACAGTATGTATCTGAAACCTCTTGGTCGTTACTGCATTACTTGTAGATAGATCTTGGGCATTCAGGGTGATCCGTCGTAGTAATTTTTTTAATTTTCTATGCGGAACCCCAACAATAACCATAGCCGGTCATATCACCCTTGTTAAAGCCGTACTATAGCATCACAATTTATGTCAACACTGTTCTCTACATTCTAATGGAGGTGCTCATGAAAATTGATAGTATAAGGAGAGCCTTCCTTTGGGCGGTTGTGATAACACTAGTACAAACTCGTTACTTAGAGACTATGCCTAGAGCCAGTTAACTCCAAAAATACAATCCACCGACTGTGTTCATCATTCTTAGACGATCATAATTGTTTGACCGCCTCTAACTTTAACCTTAGACGATTGTTAATCTGCACCATCTCTAATACAACTACCTCCTTAGTCGCTCGTTAAAACAAAACGCCTCTAAATAGAACCTGAGACAATGAAGCTTATTGTTCGTCTCCCTAGATCACTCAAATGCAGCCGGTCGGAAATATTAATTGCCTCTAGGGGTCTACTGAGGTGGACCATTATGCCGCCCGCCTCGAAAACTCGTGTGGTGCATGTTCCCAAGGTAGCGTGCGTGTTTTTTAATGCAATTAGAAAGTGGGGATCGTGCTAGCCCTCACCCACACGAGTACACACTCACACGTGTTTCCCACTGAGGCCGATGATTGAAATTTGCCCCAAAAGATTGCAGGGGTGACACACATTTGTTGGTGCCATTTTTTCAGGGATGGGTTAGTGAACCTGAGGCAGCTACACAAACAATATAGGTTGTGCTGTTGGTACTTTGGTTCGCCAACTCCATCTCTGAAAAAAGTACGAGGCCCCTGATTTATTCTCATGTGAACTATATGATATCTTTGAGTTGTTTCTGCTATATGATGTTTGAATTGTTTCTGCTATATACCTTATTGTGGCCAATGATTGAAATTTTCCCCAAAAGAGAGGCAGTACACATTGGTGTCAGATTTTTCCAGGGATGAGTTAGCGAACCCGGGGAAATGCACACGAACAATTGGTTGTGCAATGGGTACTTCGTTCACTTACGTCATCCCTGGAGGAACTCATGAGGCCACATACTTTGTTCTACATATAACTCTGATCCAATCAATTTAATATTGTCTTACATATGTTGTCAATCATATGTATGAGTTCTAAGTTATGTTCTTAAAAATCTACAGGAGGATTCTGATGACGTGGACTCTAGCAAGTACTCCAGGGACAACAAGAGCCGCTACGTGCTGAGGAAGTTGCGGCATGAGGAGATATGTTTCCACCGTAGGGGGAGACTGTTTTTCCTATTCTGTGGCAGAGTCATTGACAACTTGATCCAGCACACGGTGGACGTTGGCAAAGGCCTAGGCCAGAGGCACCATCCAAAGATCTTGGCGCGGCGCGCAGCCTACGACAAATTCCTTCGGGAATATGTCAGGACTAACATGTTTTCCCTAGAGTAGGCTATGCATGCTCCTCCTGCTGCCCCTGCTAAGGCGTCTTTGTGTCCCTCCTGCTGCTGCCCCTCTTATTTTGTATAAGTTAATTATTATCTGGTTGCATGTAAGACAATTTCACTCTGGTGGTAGTTGTTGAAATATTAGCTCGTCTTTACATATATATTAATCTACTCATTTATATATGGATTTACTTAAAACTATAGTGTTCAATTATATTACTGATCATGCACTAGTACAAACTTGTTCTAGTGATGTTCATCCACACTACTAGATATTTCCAGTGTTTAATTATATTACTGATCATGATCAGGAACACTACCAAATATTTCTAGTGCACACTATCAAACGTTTGAATTAGTCAAATTCAAAACATGTGCACCTGCTTATTGCTCTGCAACAAGATGAACCTCATTTGCTCTTAATCCTATTTGATGTATGAACCTCATTTGCTCTTAGGACTCAATTTCACTCTTCGATGTATATATGTACTATGCCATATTTTCTTCAATGTGTGAACCTCATTTGCTCTTAGGACTCTATCAAGCATGTGTAAACACCTTCCTTTGACTTTAAATTATGAATTATTCTCAAAATTTAATATTAACAAAATCCGGAGTTCTGAATATAGACGGATGTCCGAATATTCACTCAGTGAGATTTTCTTAAAAGTGCAGGGGTTCGTAGCATGGAAAACAAAAAAATTCTACCGCATGAACACACACAAGCCAAGATCTAATCTAATAGATCGGTGCAACTAGTTGATAGAGTACTAACCCTCAAAGATTCCAAAGCGGTTAACGAGATCGAATTCTTGTGGGTGATGTAGTCGCTCACTTGCCGAACTCAAGATCGCGTAGACGATCTTTCTGGCGCCACGTTTCGGCAGCGCTCGCACAGTCGGTCACACGTTCTGTACTCGATGAAGACCTTCATCTCACTTATTCCAGCAGGCAGCGGAGTGATGACCCACAAGTATAGGGGGTGTATCGTAGTACATTCGATAAATAGGAGTGTCGATCCCAACAAGGAGCAGAAGGTGTTGACTAGTGGTATGGAGCAGGAAATCTCTGTAAATACTTAGCAAATGGATTTTTAGGGGTTTTCTGATAAAGCAAGGAAATAAAGTGCAAGTAAATAAAACAGCAAATAATTGCAGCAGGTGGCCCAATCCTTTCTTATCAAAGGACAAGCCGGTGGAAATACTAACGAGCACCAAACATTCTCGAGGACCCATGGGAATACTGTCAAGTGCTTTCATTTCATATAGCTGATTAATCTTCTTTGGTTTTATAAGTGTTGTGTGGGTGACCTTACTTGGACTAATACATACTTGTGATTAAACCCCTTGCAAGCATCCGCAACTACAAGAAAGCAATTAAGATATAAACCTAACCACAGCCTTAAAATCTGAGATCCTACACTTTCTTGTGCAATGGTTTCCTAACGAGGGTTCAGGTTTCTGTCACTCCGGCAACCCAACAATTAGTAGCCAAATACACAATGCTTTCCCCTAGGCCCATAAATGGTGAAGTATCATGTAGTTGACGTTCACATGACACCACTAGAAGAATAGCACCACAACTTAAATATTAAACCATTGAATAATACCTCAACACAAATCCACTACTAACAACATGACTCCTCCCATGTACTCAAGAACTAAACAAACTACTCATGAGACATCATATGGATCAATATCAGAGATGATATAATGATGGATAACAATCTGAACATAAACAATAATTCAATCGCTCTAGTCACAAGCCTCAACTACAATAGTAATCATCACCGGGAAAGTTTCCCCTAAGAACTATGCAAGATTCAACACAATTGTTACAGCGGGATGGAGTGGTGATGATGGTGCTGGTGGAGATGATGGTGTGGATGATGATGATGATGATCCCAATGAAGTCTAGCTTGATGATGGTGTTGATGGCGACGATCTACCCTCTTCGGGAAGGAATTTCCCCGGCAGAAATCTGTCTGCCGGAGAGCTCTTTCTCTCTCGATGTTTTCCACCCCGCAGAGGCAGTGAAATCTTTCTGTGGTCGCTCCCCGTGTATTAGGGTTTCAAGGAGAAATAAAGGCGAGAGGGCGGAGCCAGAGGTGGGACAGGGTGGCCACACCCCCTGTAGAGAGTAACTTCTTCTTCACCTGAAAGCTACTGAAGCAACTCCTTCCAAAAACCCAAAAAAATCCGAAAGGAAATTGATTTAAGAGGCAAATGCAAATGATGGCAGAAATCTGTCGAAACAGACTAGCAAGTAAAGATTGATTTTTTAAAAAAAACTTCTGTTGCTCAAATGAAAAAGTGCAAAACTAATGAAAGTTGGATAACAACTTGGAGAACAAGCACAAGAAATTATAGCTCCATCCGATGTACTGAGCTCCTTCATGAATTTTTACAATGCAGCACAAAAATTTATCCCAGGACAACCACTTTTCACAACTCCTCTACTTCTCAAAAGTAGTTGATCTTGACACAAAAACCAAAACAAAAAGGATATTGAGCGGTTATTACTGAGGTAATAACGTCCAAGACTCAACAAAACAAGAACCAAAATCAAACTAAAATAGGTTGTCTCCCAAAAGCTCTTTCTTTATAGCCTTTAAGACGGGCTTAACAATTTCAAATATACTCACATAGAAGATATGGATTTGAAGTGAAAAGAGCATCAAGAAGCAAATATCCAACACATTTAAGTCTAACCCACTTCCTATGCAAGGGAGACTCATGAGAAAACAATTGGTTGAAACAAAAGTCCACTAGCATAGGAAGACAAAACAAATGCAACTTCAAAGCTTTCAACATAAAACGGGGAAACTTAATATTATTGAGATGCATAAAACCATTTTTCCCTCTCTCATAATAACTTTCAGTAGAACTTTGAATAAAGTTGACAATATAACTGTCACAAGAAACAATTTATCATCAGAATGAGCATACTTACAATCATCAAAAAGAGGTCCAAGGTCATAAACTGGATCAATAGAAGCAAGTTGTTCAACCCTGAAATCTTCATTAGGCAAACTATTTTCATAAGGAGCTTTAGTAAATTTGGAAAAGTTAAGCTCATAAGAATCTCCATGAAACCTAGTTAAAACTTTCTCCTTTTTAAAATCTATAATAGCTCCATAAGTGTTCAAGAAAGGTCTATCAAAGATAATAGGACAAGTTTTACTAGCTTCTGAACCAAGTACTAGAAAATCAGCAGGATATTTAATCTTACCACAAAGAACCTCCACATATCTTACAATGACAATTGGACAGATTGTCTCTCTATTAGTAAGGTGAATAACCACATCAATGTCCTCAAGCTCACAAGGACCAATTTCATGCATAATTTCCCTGTAAAGCTCATAAGGAATAGCACTAGAACTAGCACCAATATCACATAAAACATAATAGCAATGATCACCAATTCTAACAGAAAGCACAGAGACACTAGTTTTCCTAGCTTTACTAGGATGAGAGACAATATTAGAAGAGTCTTCATAGAAGACAATGTGCCCAACTTCTATGTTTTTAGTGACAAGATCTTTCTCAATGGCTACTACAGGTTCAATGTTTATTTGCTCATCAGGTTCCACAGTTTTCTTTGTACCTTTGTTAACCGCACTAATTATCATAGAATACTCCTTTACCTTGGCTGGGAAAGGTGTTTTCTCAACATAAGGTTTAAGCAAAATATGATCAATAGTACAAACTTCAGTATTTCTAGCAGGAACATGATTAACATTATCTTTATAAGGCGCATGGTACTTATTCCACTTCTTTTTAGGAATTTCTATATAAGAGGCAAAGGCCTTAAAACAATTGGCAATACTTTGAGAATCAAGACCATACTCAGTACTAATATCAAGGAAGTCATCAGTTCCCATAAAAGATTTAATGCATTCATAATCATAATTTATACCTGACTTTCTTCTTTTGTCATTCTCCCATGCTTCAGTGTTCTCTTGAATACGGTCTAGAAGATCCTATTTAGCTTCTTCCTTCATACGTGTGAATGATCCAGCACAAGAAGCATCTAATAAATCTTTATCATGAAGAGAAAGCCTTGCATAAAAGTTATTAATAATAGTATTATTAGGGAGTTCATGAATAGGACATTTAAGCATTAGTAACTTCAATCTCCCCCAAGCTTGGGCTGTAATCTCTCCATCACGAGGCCAAAAGTTATATATTTGATTCCTGTCCTTATGAATCTCACTAGGAGGATAGAATTTAGAGTAAAAGCGAGGTACTATTTTCTCCCATTCCATAGATTGTCCATTCTTCAGCAGCTTATACCATTCTTCAGTTCTTCCTTTCAATCATATAGAGAGTAACTTCTTCTTGACCTGTTCAGTTGTGATACCTGCACACTTAAACAACCCGCATAATTCATGGATAAAAAGCAAATAATCACCAGGATGGACAGTTCCATCCCCAAAATAATAATTATCCATAACACGATCAACAATACTTGTAGGTATCTTAAAAGGATCTATCTCAACAGGTGGTGGTTCCTCTACTACCCTAAAATTGGTAGTAGTTTTCCCAAATAGAAAACCAAGTGGGTTATCCATATTGGAAATAAAGTAACAGACAGAAATAAAAAGCAATACTCACAGTAGAAGTTTCCTTTACTAGTTTCACTCTTCAATAGCGCTTCACTCCCCGGCAACGGCGCCAGAAAATAGTCTTGATGACCCACAAGTATAGGGGGTGTATCGTAGTACTTTTGATAAATAGGAGTGTCGATCCCAATGAGGAGCGGAAGGTGTTGGCTACTGGTATGGAGCAGGAAATCTCTGTAAATACTTAGCAAACGGATTTTTAGGGGTTTTCTGATAAAGCAAGGAAATAAATTGCAAGTAAATAACACAGTAAATAATTGTAGCAAGTGGCCCAATCATTTCTTAGCAAAGGACAAGCCGGTGGAAATACTAATGAGGACCAAACGTTCTTGAGGACACATGGGAATACTGTCAAGTGCTTTCGTTTCATATAGCTGATTAATCTTTTTTGGTTTTATAAGTGTTGTGTGGGTGAACCTGTGCTAATGTACCGACCTTACTTGGACTAGTACATACATGTGATTAAACCCCTTGCAAGCATCCACAACTACAAGAAAGCAATTAAGATATAAACCTAACCAAAACCTTAAACTCTGAGATCCTACACTCCCTTGTGCAATGGTTTCCTAACGGGGGTTTAGGTTTCTGTCACTCCGACAACCCCACAATTAGTAGCCAAATACACAATGCATTCCCCTAGGCCCATAAATGGTGAAGTATCATGTAGTCGACGTTCACATGACACCACTAGAAGAATAGCACCACAACTTCAATATTAAACCATTGAATAATACCTGAACACAAATCCACTACCAACAACATGACTTCTCTCATGTCCTTAAGAACTAAATGAACTACTCACGAGACATCATATGGATCAAGATCAGAGATGATATAATGATGGATAACAATCTGAAAATAAACATTCAATGGTTCCACTCACAAGCATCAACTACAATAGTAATCAACACCGGGAAAGTTTCCCCTAAGAACTATGCAAGATTCAACACAATTGTTATAGCGGGATGGAGTGGTGATGATGGTGCTGGTGGAGATGATGGTGTGGATGATGATGATGATCCCGATGATGTCTAGCTTGATGATGGTGTTGATGACGACGATCTCCCCTCTCCGGGAAGGAGTTTCCCCGGCAGAAATCTGTCTACCGGAGAGCTCTTTCTCTCTTGGTGTTTTCTGCCCTGCAGAGGCGGCGGAATCTTTCTGTGGTTGCTCCACGTGTATTAGGGTTTCGAGGAGAAGATAAAGGCGAGAGGGCGGAGCCAGAGGTGGGCCAGGGTGGCCACACCCCCTGTAGGCGTGGCCCAGGGTGGCTCGCGCCTGGGGGGTGTGGGACCCCTATGCCCAACTCCGCCTCCCCTTCTGGATTCCTTCATCTTCTGGGAAAATATAATTTTTTGTAGTTTTTCTGGTATTTTTCTGATCTTCGCGAAATTGCATCAAAACACCGCTTTTTCCATCAGAATCCTGACTCCGGCAGTTCATCCTCAAAGAATCATCCAACATGCAAAAATAGATGAAAAGACATAAGTAACACCTCTTAATATGAAATATATCAATGAATAGAGACAAATTATGATATAGAAAGGTGATGCAAATTGGACGTATCACGGAGGTTGTAGATCTCTCCTCGCGATTCCAGCGGAACGACGGCGTGGTGGTGGAAGTAGAGGGGAAATCCCGCAGGGCTTCTCCTAAGCCGGAGTGGGTATGGTGGAGTAGAAGAGGGCCTCGGTGATCTAGGGTTTAGAGGGCCAAGGGGTGGTGGTGGCCGGCGGCTAGGGCAGGGCCTAGAGGCAGTGACTTGGAGGACCTCTAGGCGGCGGCGACTTGAGAGGGCAAGGGCCGATGGCTAGGGTTTGTGGTGGAGGGGCAAGGGGCGCCCCTTCCCTCTATTTATGAGAGGGAGAGGCGGTTTGGGGGAGGGTATTCCTCCCCCAAATCCTCATCTAGGCCGGCGGCAAGGGGAGGGAGGAATCCTTCCCTAGGTGGGGTTCCTTTCCTCCCTCCACTAGGCAACCATGTTGGGATTTGACTTTTTCAAATTGGCGTTTGACTTTCAAACTAGAGTTTGATTTCTCTCTTCCTATTGCCCAGCCAAGTGACCCAGGACATGATGCAACCATTCCACTTTGATATCACACATCCATGTACCCTTACCACTCCGGAGTGATGGACCTTCTAGACCCTTCTAGAACATTCCTATAAAAACATCGAAACCATTCCAGAACTCCGGAATTGGAATTTCCTTATATGAATCTTATTCTCTGGACCATTCCGGATCTCCTCGTGATGTCCGGTATCCAATCCGAAACTCCGAACAACATTCAGTATCTTACTCACATTCCATATCTACTAAACAACATCGAATCCTTAAGTGTGCCTCCCTACGGTTCGTGAATTATGCAGACATGATCAAGACTCTTCTCCGATCAATAACCAATAGAGGAATCTGGAAATTCATATGGATTCCACATATTTCTATGATTACTTCATGATCAAATGAAACATTTACATATGATACAAATTTCCCTTTGTCTCGAGATACTTTACTTATCCAAGGTTTGATCGTTGGTATCTCTGCACACCTAGTTCAACCTCGTTACTGATAAGTACTCTTTACTCGTTTCTATGATATGTGATCCCTTGTGAACCAGTCACATGCTTGCAAGCTAATTGGATGACATTCCACCGAGAGGGCCTAGAGTATATCTATCCATCATATGGATGGACAAATCCCACTCTTGATCCATGTGCCTCAACACATACTTTCTGAATACTCAATGTCACATTTATAACCACCCAGTTATGAAGTGGTGTTTGATGTCATCAAAGCATTCATCCAGTGATGGTGATTAACATGATCTCATGGTCGAAGGATTTAGGTTACTATGTATTTGAAAGCTTATAGAAAACAAACTATTGAAATGACTTGATCTTATGCTACGATTAAATATAGGAGTATGTCAATCACATCATTCTCCTAATGATATGACCTTGTTATTAATAACATCAATGTTCATGATCAGGAAACCATGACCATCAATTAATCAACAAGCTAGTATTACAAAGAGGCTTTACTAGGGACTCTTACATGTAATCACACATGTATTATTGTTTCCAGTTAATACAATTATAGCATGAATGTAAACATTTATCATAAACACAAAGATGTAATAATAACTACTTTTATTATTGCCTCTTGGGCATATCTTCAACAAAAGGAGTACATGAAAAAAAGTTATATTGGTGAAACATTCATAATTAAGTAACCAAACGCTCTCACTTCATGATTAAACATTTGAACTAGTCAAATTCCTAACACTTGCACCTTATTGCTCTGCAGCAAGTCACATGAACACTAGTCGTCATGCCTTTCAGGGTAAAGATCCAAGGTTTGTACTATGCAAATTATTTTCTTCAATTTATGAACCTCATTTAGTCTTAGGGGACTCAATTTCACCCTAGAAAGCATGTATAAACACCTTTCTTTGCCTTTAATTATGAATAATTCTCAAATTTTAGGATAATCAAAATCCGGAGTTCCGAATATATCCGGAGTTCCATATATTAGCTTTTTTCAAATTACTAGTCGTATTAGCCAGGGAAGTTCTTGGCGGAAAATTATGAAATATTCGGAGAATGGATGTTCTTATAGACATTTTACACTTGTAGCCGTCTGAGGCTAGTATTTGGTGGCAAATATCCGAAAATATTTGGATAAACATTTCAGATGTGTGCCACTTTTGTTCTTCCCCACCCGCCCAGACCACTGTCCACCGCCGCCGGTCCCCTGCATCTCCACCATCGCCGCCTTCGGTCCCCTACCTCTCCACTGCCGCTGCCTCCGGTCCCTTGCAGTGCAGACGCTCTCCCTCGCCTCCTAGGACCCCCTTTGTCGTCCACGTAGGTATGCGTGAAAACCAAACCCCCAAACCCTAAATCAGCAGCTTCGATTGAGGAATTTTGCCATGGAATTTGCCATTTTGCTTCTCGAATTTAAGGTTCAGGGTTAACGAGATGCAAAGACCCGACGGTGCAGTCGGGAGAGCCTCCCCTAGCTGGCCTGCATCTGTCCCAACTCTTTTCCCCTTGTATAAATCTCAAAATCTGCATTTACACTTCTAGAAATAGAGATTTAGTTATCACTTCATTGGTCTCTCTGTATCTATTTTAATTTTCACTTCATTAGTCTGCTTGCATCTTGATTGTATTAAGATGTTCTCTGTATGTATCTCTATTTAACAGATGGGAACCTACAATGACGATGCAATAACACTATCTAGCGATGGCAGTTTTCGCTTTACCTTTGGTCGTTTTGAATTCCAGTCATCAGATGAAAAGCCCACCGAGAGGATTGAGTTTAGAGGTATTAAAAGAACATCAAAATTGCAGTCATCTGTTTTGTATGCGTTTAGATGGTATACATTGATTTGTTGTCGCATCGGGGCCTCAACACAAGGCGGACACTGATTTTGATAAGCAAAGTCTTTTTGGAAACGACATGTATCTGAAAGAATTTTATGTAGACTTCCTCTTAGACTGGTGTGAACCTTAATTTCCACCAGAAATCAAGTACTACATCTACAGGCTGCCTTATTCATCTATCATGAAAAAGAAGTGCAAGCTAGTAAGATGATATATTCTTTGTAACGTTATCGACAACAAGCTACCATGTGATATTTAAATACTTCCAGTAATCACAAGCATGCTAATTCTTTAATTATCTATATTTGCCGAGACATTGGAGCTAAGTTCACAAGAAAATGCCTGAAGAATCTCCTTGATGAATCTATTGATGTTCATGTTTGGCAAATGAAGAGCCAAAAGTCAAAGATGGTTAGGATGAAGATGGGAGCTGGGTCAAATGCAATATTGACGACTAGATGGGAGAAAGTTATGAGAAGCTTCAACATAAAGCAGGATATCATTGTCCTTTTTTGCTTTAATGAAAAAGATAACGGAGAGATATATATTCTAGTTCAGCAACTTCCATGGGGTGACCCATTATAAATGCAATGCTGGTTTCTTAGAGAGTACTAATTATGCTAGCTGATTGATTTATGTAATGCACTTTGTATGTACTGCCATAATGTGTAATGGATAAATTTGTATGGATCTCCTTAACTATATATATATATCTGGCTAATGTTTACCGTGATTGAGATGCTATATATATGTGTGTGTTCTTGAGTTAATCTGTATATCTGGTTGTTGAATAATGATTATATGTCATGTCAGCTATGATCGAGTTTGAATTATCATACTACTATTTAAAATGGTTTACACACACTGGAGACGGTCACTTCAAAAATCCGCTTCGAGGCACACTAGTTCTAGAGACAGTCTTCGTTAGAATCCGATTTAGGTCGCCTCACTATTGGAGGCAGTCCCTAGTACATGTCGTCTGAGGTTGAGGAGTTCTTGCAAGCGGTCAAAAATATTGGATGTCTCCAGCTCATACATGTTAGAGGTGTTTTCTTTTTTGCACCGTCCGAGGTGACGTATCTTAGAGCCACAAAGAAAAACCAACTTAGATGGTGTGCTGTTAGAAGCTATGCGCTTGAGCCGGAACGAGAACCCGTCTGAGGCCTATGGGAAATTGACGTATCTAAATAGCGAGTTTGTACTAGCGTAAAGTCACCAATGGAAAGAGAAAGGTTAATTGGGAGACAATATGCAAGCCCATAGGTTATGGAGGCATATGCAACCCCATAGGTTATGGAGGCCTTGAGATTCTAAACCTTAAGAAATTTGCGTCTGCTCTTCAAATGAGATGGCATTGTCATGAGTGAGATGATGAATCTGAGCCATGGTCGGCCTTGGAAATCCTTGCATATCTCATGATAGAGACATTTTTGCGGCGGTGGAATGGAATCAATGAAATGGCAACTTACATTCTCTGTTTTTTTGTTGTGTAGCTTCTAGCTGGTGGTCATGACGAGGATGGATATAATAGGTATTCAGGCATAGAAGTTGGGTTTGATGAATATGACATCAGATCACTGTATCGGGAGGAATCGAGCTTAGGAAAGACGAGCCGGGTTTGTGGATAGTTTTACATTGACAAGCAATGAATGTTACCAATGAAACGACATATTATAGGGGTTTTCTGTATGTACCTTTGTAGGTGATATTCGGTGCTCGCTATGAGCACGACCATCACGGGCAAGCATACACGGACGTTGTGAGTAACGAAGATAAGAAATTATCAATGAATAACCACCAGAAAATATTGGATATGGTATTTGATTTCGAACCGGCTTTCGGTCTCGTACAACAGTTATGCGAGAGAGCATGGATTCAGCATCCAAAAGGACCTTTTGAAGCGAGGGAAATGTCGTAAGGAAGAAATACGGTCGCAATTTTTTGCCGCCGGACAAGGTTTCATATTTGTCTGGTCCTGACATGGGTATGATTAATCGGGTCCCTATGCTTAGTCAACCTAAGCACATAAGAGCTTTTGGACCATGAAGACCCAACGAAGTACAAGAAGCACCTGACGGAATAAAGACTTATCTTGACTGGCAAGGAATATCTAGGAACCGACATATAGTTTGTATTGAGAATTTTAACTTGTAACCTCTCCGGTTATGGATCCAGAACACAGCCTCTCATATAAAGGCTGGGAGGACCCGACGAAGAGGGCACCTTAGTTTTTCTGCGATCCGACATGAGCTAAACGACGGAACTAGCGAATCGGTGACTTTGTAACCGAGCTTTCTCAATAATCAGACTATATCAACTTTCTTGTTTGTCTAATCAGCCGACGAAATCTCCAACGCTCTTTTTTTTCACCAAACCCTAAGTTCATAACAATGGGCATTGTCGAGGTTACCCCTCGTCGGGTCCTAAATCCGGTAACAAGTTCGGCACGCTCCTAGATGCTCTTGTTAAAAAATTGATGTTCCGAACAAATCGTCGGACAATACGCAGAACAGGCCGACGCTTGACTACTAGCCGACACGTCAACGGGCAAGACTGCACACCGCCGCCGACGAGCATGCACGACGCGGCCGCTACAAGCCCTGCTGGTACACACCTATAAGTCTGTATCGAGGCGTGTACCGGCCGAATTGTGCATAGTGCCTAACCATACCGCCACCGCCACCGGCCATGACCCTGGCCATATGAGCCGGTGAACTCATACATAGTAGTATATATACGTGTAATAATAAGATATATATAATATAATTAGGCTATACGGATTTTGTATAGAGTTAGTATTTACGTTTAGTATAATAATAAAGGGGTATCGGACGGTCTAAGTCGTCTTCGCCTAAGTTTAAGGCTAGTCCGAGTGGAAGTATTATAACTAGCATCGTACTACCTCCGTTTCAAGGCTTAAGGCATATAACCTTTTTCAAAAGTCAAACCAACTAAAGTTTAACCAAATTTTTAGAGAAAAATATTAATATTTATAATACGTAATCTATATCCTTTCGTACATCATGAAACATATTTTCACATGGTATCTATATAATATAATAGTTTTTGATAGTTTTTTCTAAAAGTTTGGTCAAAGTTTACATGGCTTGACTTTTCAAAAAAGTTATATGCCTTAAGCCTTGGGATGGAGGGAGATATGACATGTTGGCAAAAATTTGATGTGTCACAATAATTAATGAAGAAAGAGGGAATTAGAGTATCATAGGTAGATACCGTATCATAGCACGTAAAACTAGAAATCCTAATGTATATAAATCTTATACACAATTTTACATTAAGATTTTACAAATCATTAAATATAGTGCTAGTATGATACTACATACAATAACATGCACTATAAAGATAGTACATACACTAGTATCATATACTCCCACTATGACCACCGAGTTTGGGAGAGAGGGGGTGTAATGGATCAAAGACATTTCTGATTAGAGCTCGGTTTCCAAAGCTAAATAGAGAATAGTACGGAGCTCATTCATTGTGTACACTATAATAACAAGTCCGGTCCTCATACAACAAGAATTCTTCTCGATCATGTACAAGTAGTCTCTGTGTATATGATGAAGTGTTCTTTTCCTTGTTCAGGTTAGTGCTGTATACCCCGCAAAAAGAAAGAGGTACGCCCCTTCGTCCCTGTCCCTCGACCCGCTCCTGTTGAGAGTCGACCCCCGCATCCCCCCGCCGCCCCTGTCCCTCTCGCTCTCCGGCGGCTCTGCCGGCCGGCGAGATGATGGATCAGGTGGTCTGGCAACCCCTGGTAGTTGTAGATTAGGTGTTAGTTTTGTGTTTGCCGAGATGGCGTCTGCCGTGATGGCGACTGAGGGTAGGCGGGAGGCTGCTGGCAGTCAGATTCTCCCCGCCTTGTTCTTCCTCTGCTTCTTGGCTCCCTGCTGGTGGCAAGTGGTGGCGCCGACGGTGGGGTGGAGGACAAGCATCCCTCTTAATAAAATCTGCCATGGGTGCTTCGAGAAGAACGAGCTGGATCCCGTTCTGCCCGATGCGGTCCCTCCTGCTCCGGTGAAGATGCTCTCATGGGGAGAGCTGACGCTGGAGAGGACCACCGCACGCCTGCGTGATAAGATCCGGGCCCCCCTGGTGCGTCGCCGCCCCTATCTTCTTGGCTTGCTGTCCCGAGTCCGTGGCAGGTTCTATGGTGATAGTAAGTGGCTTCTCCTGGTGCGGTGTCGGCGTGCTACTGCCGTTCTGGCTCTCTTCCTTGCTCTGCTTCTCTTCAGATCCTTGAGCTCCATGGTAGAGATTGGGATTGGAGGGTACAGAGCAGACGAGCAGCTGGGTAGGCGTTGGAGTTCTAGAGCCTTTTCTTCATAGAGCAATTCCTCCAGGTCTAATCCCAAGATCTGGATTTATTCGGCCAAGATGGCCTGGTCTAAGCCGGTGTGCTCCGGCGTTAATTCAACCTCCTCTGAGAGGCCCTATTCGAGCTCGGGCACTGGGGGCTTCGCCGGGTCGGAGACAAGTGGTCTCGTCCCCGTCTCCGTCCATGGCTGCAGTGCTCTGCTCCCTCTGCTCCACGGTGGGGAAGAGACTGGACTAGATTGTAATCTAAAATCTTTTAGCAAGGTCCTTTCTACAAATGTTAAGGATCTATGTGTAATTTGCTATTTTATGGGGTCCTTTGTAATCACTGTGTACGCCCACTGTAATATTAATGAAAGGCTCTAGCCCTTTCTGGAGCCCTCCGTTGTTAAAAAAAAAAAAAAAAGAGGTACGGTTAGGGCTGTATGGGAGAGAATCGAAGCTACGATCCGCTGCTCGGGACCTGGAGTATGGCGTCTGATGGAGAAACTTCCAAAACTGCGGTCTTCGATCAGCTGATGTCCTACTCCCACAGACATGCCTCCAATGTCTTCCGAGAGATGGAACACGTCCTCTGCGACGGGGCAGCCATTGGTCTGTGTTGGGCAGCCTGGAGGTACTACGAGCGCAGCGCGTGCCTGCGGACCTACGGCCGGGACATGACCGGCAAGCTGGCTCTGGCCGCCAGCCCGCCGGTGGTCGGACGCGACGACGAGATAGACCGCGTCGTCTCCATCCTCTGTCGCAAGACCAAGAACTGTGCCGCCCTGGTCGGCGCTGCGGGAGTCGGCAAGACGGCCATCGCCGAGGGCCTCGCCCAGCGCATCGCCGCCGGGAAGGTCCCCGCCGCGCTCCCTCGCCGGGGCGCGCGTCCTGGAGGTCGATCTCGGGGCGATGGTGGCCGGGACCGTGTTCCGTGGCATGTTCGAGGAGCGCATGAAGAGCTTGATAAAGCAGGCGGAGGGTTCGTCCGGCAAGATAATCCTCTTCGTCGACGAGATGCACATGCTTCTTGGCGCCGGCGATTGGATGGGACGCCACGACGCTGCCAACATGCTCAAGCCGGCGCTGGCCCGTGGTCGTATCCGCTGTGTGGGTGCGACGACTTTTGACGATTACCGCAGGTACATTGAGAGTGATGCTGCGCTCGAGCGGCGCTTCCAGAAGGTGCATGTTGACGAGCCGAGCATACAGGCCACCATTGCCATGCTGCGGGCGCTAAAGCAGCAGTATGAACAGCACCACGGCTTAGAAATCCAAGATGCTGCGCTTGTCGCCTCTGCGTAGCTCGCCGGACGCTACATCACCGGTGAGGAATTTCTTTCTCTCCTACTGTTTCTAGAGGTGATATTGTCAAGTTTCATGCACTAGCCAACGCAACCAAAAATCCGAACCGATGAAAAGGGCTAGTGCAATCCACCCGAAAGAGAGCGACGGCGCGCGAAACTCACGTATGACTCAAGAGGCCTATACGTGGACACAGAGGGGTTAACAGTAATTTTAGAATAAATTGCGAAAGCCAGGACTCGAACTCGAGACCTTAGGCTCTGATACCATCTCAAGCTTCATGCACTAGCCAACACAACCAAAAGTCCGAACTGATGGAAAGGGCCAGTGCAATCCACTTATACACTTTAACAATTATTAGATGCAATGTATGGACTCGCCTAGTCACCTAGGAAATATATTGAATGAGTATATAAATCATGTTTACGGGATCAAATAATTCATGGTAGCGCCATATGTATAAATTACTGGGGCAACATGCACTCCATGTTTTCCTTCTGCTGAATTGATGGGTTTTGGTTTTGATGTAGGTCGTCAATTTCCTGATAAGGCAATTGATCTGATTGACGAGGCTTGTGCCACAGCAAGCAAAGCAGCGACGCAAATCGGCGACCAAGAAGAGATTTCGAACACCATGCCGAGTAGCTCCGAAGATGTAGTGAAGGAGACAGTTGTTGGCCCAAATCATGTGGCTCAAGTAAGCATTCTCTTCCTTTTTGGAAAGGAGCATATATTGATATGCAAGCATTCTCTTCCTAACTAATAACTACAATTGTGTACTGTTTTGATCAATGAGATGTGACTGTCATGCAAAGTCTAAAGTTGTCATTTGAAGGTTGTGAGCCGATGGACTGGAATTCTTGTCGCTGCGCTTGACCAAGAGGAGAAAGATAGACTAATCAATCTACCAAGCAGACTGCGTGAGCGAGTTGTTGGTCAGGACGAAGCAGTAAATCTGGTCGCACAAGCAGTGTTACGTTCCAGAGCCGGCTTTGTTCAACCTGGGCAACCCATAGGCTCTTTCCTCTTCTTAGGCTCGACTAGTGTTGGAAATACAGAGTTGCAAAAGCTCTGGCCGAGCAGCTATTTGACAGTGAGAAGATGTTAGTCCGCTTTGATATGTCTGAATATGTTGAGAGGGGATCTGTGTTGCGTCTCATCGGAGCACCTCCAAGGTATAACTTGTATAACTGTTGGGCATTGCATTCTCATGTCATACTTAATCTTTAGTAGTATGACTTATCTTAATTTCTTTGTCTGTACCTTGTTAAAAAGCTATAATGGATATGAAGACGGTGGACAACTGACTGAGAAAATGAGGAGGCGGCCATTCAATGTCATCCTTTTTGACGAGGTGGAGAAGGCAGATCCTTCGGTATTGAACCTTTTTATTCAACTTCTTGATGATGGTGTGTTGACTGATGGAAAAGGACGGACAGTAGATTTCAAGAACACCATCATCATCATGACGTCAAATCTAGGAGCGGAGCACCTAACAACAGGGATGGCTAGAGAAAGCACAATAGAAGCTGCCCGGGAGCTCGTGATGAATCAGGTTTGTGTATACATGACTCGTTGTGAAGTGTTGGGTAGACGGTATATGCTGAATTGCATGTACATTTTGTTGTTACAGGTTCAGAAACACTTCAAACCTGAGCTTCGCAACAGATTGAGTGAGATTGTGATATTTGATCCCCTCTCGCGTGAGAAACTCAAGGAGATTGTGAAAATCCAGATGAAGAGTGTTGCTGGCATAGTAGCTAGCAAGGGCATCTCCCTATCTGTGAGCGATGCCGCGTTGGATGTTATTTTGTCGGAATCATACAACCCAGTAAGCACACCTTGTTTTCAGCCTTGACACATTACTAGGATCATCTTTTCATATGACAATTCTCTCTGCTTGTCATTTATGGTTTGGTAATCATCCATGTGTTTGTCTCACAGATGTATGGTGCAAGGCCTATAAAGAGGTGGTTGCTGAAGAATGTGATGACCAATCTCTCTGAGATGTTGGTCAAAGGTGAAATCGGTGAAGGCTCATCAATCTCTATTGATGCTACTAATGGCAAGAGCCTCAACTATGAAGTAGTGAAGGAGGAAGGTAAGAGTCTGTCGGCCAAACTTGCCGATGACGCCAACGACGACGACAAAAACAGTGGTGATATGGCCATGGTTAGTCCGGTAAAAAGTATTAACATGCCTCCTATCAAGGGTTTGCTAGAGAGGCTGGCACTTGCATGCTCCAGAGCCTGCGTTCAATAGATTGTAACGAGAGATTTTTTTTTGACAATAGATTATAACGAGAGTTGCTTTTGTGACCGCATTGGTATATTTTTGTAATGACAACTACCGATCCATGGGCAAATATTTTCTTGTCATTTTGTGAAATCCCTTATAATAATACCCTATGTAATTACATCGTTACCAAATTGTGCTATCCATTAGTTCCAGTTTTGGTTTTTATGATTTTATGATGATCCTTTTGAATTAATGGTGCTTTCCATTTCGCGCCTCATCATGCCCTTCCAATTATTGTTGTGACACGCAAGTGAGGCACGGAGGTGGCGGTGGAGGGGATAAGGAAGTTCTGGTTGGGGGCGTCGTGGCGACGGCGTACGACCGCCGGAGGCTCGCGCGAGACGACAACAATTCGAAAGGAATTTCCGTGAGGATGGTTGATGGTTGGTGTTCCTGCGCAAGCCCTTTTGTCTTTTTTTTAACCATGGAGGAGAGCTGCACATGTGCTATATTAAGGAAGAAGAAGGCCAAAGAAGGACAATGTACAGAGTACAATGACCACCATAAAAACTAAAACCAAAACGGCCTGTAAAAACAAAGAGGATAGTGACCGCCGTCATGATCTGAAAGATGAACCATAACACTATGAACTCAGAAACTACCCAATCACCAGATTAAGTAGGAAGAGCGTGATGACCGAGCCGTCGCCCATTGCTTCACGTCAGCTTTTATTTGCTCTATAACTTGATTGCTGGTCGGCCTGTAGGTTTTATTGAAAACCCTTTTATTTCTCTTGCACCAAAAAATCGACTAAACGAACAACATGTATAGAGAAAATAATCTTCTATTTGCCGACAACCACCAAGGATTCAGAGAAGAAGTGATCCTCGGTTTCATTTGGGGGATCGCATCCCATTCCAACGCCGAAGCGAGGAAACCACGGAGTAGATATATGGTTAGCTGGGTAGGCATTTTCTTCCTCTCCTCTCAGAAAATTTTAGGGACTGGGACTTGTTTCGGGAATCTGCTAAAGCGTTGTTTTTAGGAATTGAGAGCTATACTATCTCTTTATATCGAAGATGCTCTAAGAAAATCCACATGTTCACCGCGACACTTCATAATACACGCCTTGTCTGTCCAATATTCTAGTCGGTCCTTTCACTACAGGAATGGCCAGATGCGCCGACGGCCGTCCGCTACACCGACGGCCAAACGTCGGGGCCGTCGGCGTAGCACCGCACCAGGCCAGCCCAACTGGCCAGCCCTTGGCGTAGCCAAGCCGTCGGCGTAGTATACACTACACCGACGGTCACCCTCGGCGTAGTGTCGGCCCTCGACGTAGCAAGCGGACGCGTGGCACATGCCGGCCAGCACGGACGGCGCGCTAACGGTGCCGTCGGTTAGGCCGACGGCGACCCTCGGCATAGCATACGCCGACAGCCACCCTCGGCGTACCAGCAACTTACGCCGACGGTCACCCTCGGCGTAGCCTTCTATTTTTCATATATTTTGTATTTGCATCAATTATTTATATATTTTTTTATTAATTGAATAATTTCGTACCCTCTGAATAGCAGTCTACACGTCCACATGAAATGTCGTTGCGAATCTTCTCACACCCCGAGAAATTTCTATATATTTGTAAGTGTTATTATCGCATGTGGTTCTCAATAGCACTCACCACGACCACATGAAGTGCTTGCATGTGTCCCCCCTCGCATGCATGCGCTCTATCTAGAGGCGAAGGTTCCGTACCCGTATAAGGGGGGAATCTCCCTGTTTAGGTGAAACCGGGTAGGATAGTGCCCCAACTTGTGAACCAACATGGTTTGACATCACCCTATGACCTAAACAAACACAAAACAAGAGAGAGCTACGCCGGGCTACCCCTGTCAGAGGAACGTCTAGGGGGGTAGACGATCCGAGTGTGCACAGAGATCAGGGTTTCGCCGGAGGAAGACCACGAGAACATTGGAATGAGATGAAAACTTGCATGTGCCCCTAGCATATGTGTGTGGGTGTGGTGAGAGGTTGGTATAGGTGCTTGCATGTGTCCCCCCTCGCATGCATGCGCTCTAACCTAGAGGCGAAGGTTCCGTACCCGTATAAGGGTGGAATCTCCCCGTCGAGGTGAAACCGGGTAGGATAGTGCCCCAACTTGTGAGCCAACATGGTTTGACATCACCCTATGACCTAAACAAACACAAAACAAGAGAGAGCTACGCCGGGCTACCCCTGTCAGAGGAACGTCTAGGGGGGTAGACGATCCGAGTGTGCACAGAGATCAGGGTTTCGCCGGAGGAAGACCACGAGAACATTGGAATGAGATGAAAACTTGCATGTGCCCCTAGCATATGTGTGTGGGTGTGGTGAGAGGTTGGTATAGGTGCTTGCATGTGTCCCCCCTCGCATGCATGCGCTCTAACCTAGAGGCGAAGGTTCCGTACCCGTATGAGGGTGGAATCTCCCCGTCGAGGTGAAACCGGGTAGGATAGTGCCCCAACTTGTGAGCCAACATGGTTTGACATCACCCAATGACCTAAACAAACACAAAACAAGAGAGAGCTACGCCGGGCTACCCCTGTCAGAGGAACGTCTAGGGGGGTAGACGATCCGAGTGTGCACAGAGATCAGGGTTTCGCCGGAGGAAGACCACGAGAACATTGGAATGAGATAAAAACTTGCATGTGCCCCTAGCATATGTGTGTGGGTGTGGTGAGAGGTTGGTATAGGTGCTTGCATGTGTCCCCCCTCGCATGCATGCGCTCTAACCTAGAGGCGAAGGTTCCGTACCCGTATAAGGGGGGAATCTCCCTGTTTAGGTGAAACCGGGTAGGATAGTGCCCCAACTTGTGAGACAACATGGTTTGACATCACCCTATGACCTAAACAAACACAAAACAAGAGAGAGCTATGTCGGGCTACCCCTGTCAGAGGAACGTCTAGGGGGGTAGACGATCCGAGTGTGCACAGAGATCAGGGTTTCGCCGGAGGAAGACCACGAGAACATTGGAATGAGATGAAAACTTGCATGTGCCCCTAGCATATGTGTGTGGGTGTGGTGAGAGGTTGGTATAGGTGCTTGCATGTGTTCCCCCTCGCATGCATGCGCTCTAACCTAGAGGCGAAGGTTCCGTACCCGTATAAGGGGGGAATCTCCCCGTCGAGGTGAAACCGGGTAGGATAATGCCCCAACTTGTGAACCAACATGGTTTGACATCACCCTATGACCTAAACAAACACAAAACAAGAGAGAGATACGCCGGGCTACCCCTGTCAGAGGAACGTCTAGGGGGGTAGACGATCCGAGTGTGCACAGAGATCAGGGTTTCGCCGGAGGAAGACCACGAGAACATTGGAATGAGATGAAAACTTGCATGTGCCCCTAGCATATGTGTGTGGGTGTGGTGAGAGGTTGGTATAGGTGCTTGCATGTGTTCCCCCTCGCATGCATGCGCTCTAACCTAGAGGCGAAGGTTCCGTACCCGTATAAGGGGGGAATCTCCCCGTCGAGGTGAAACCGGGTAGGATAATGCCCCAACTTGTGAACCAACATGGTTTGACATCACCCTATGACCTAAACAAACACAAAACAAGAGAGAGATACGCCGGGCTACCCCTGTCAGAGGAACGTCTAGGGGGGTAGACGATCCGAGTGTGCACAGAGATCAGGGTTTCGCCGGAGGAAGACCACGAGAACATTGGAATGAGATGAAAACTTGCATGTGCCCCTAGCATATGTGTGTGGGTGTGGTGAGAGGTTGGTATAGGTGCTTGCATGTGTCCCCCCTCGCATGCATGCGCTCTAACCTAGAGGCGAAGGTTCCGTACCCGTATAAAGGTGGAATCTCCCCGTCGAGGTGAAACCGGGTAGGATAGTGCCCCAACTTGTGAGCCAACATGGTTTGACATCACCCTATGACCTAAACAAACACAAAAAAAGAGAGAGCTACGCCGGGCTACCCCTGTCAGAGGAATGTCTAGGGGGGTAGACGATCCGAGTGTGCACAGAGATCAGGGTTTCGCCGGAGGAAGACCACGAGAACATTGAAATGAGATGAAAACTTGCATGTGCCCCTAGCATATGTGTGTGGGTGTGGTGAGAGGTTGGTATAGGTGCTTGCATTTGTCCCCCCTGGCATGCATGCGCTCTAACCTAGAGGCGAATGTTCCGTACCCGTATAAGGGTGGAATCTCCCCGTCGAGGTGAAACCGGGTAGGATAGTGCCCCAACTTGTGAGCCAACATGGTTTGACATCACCCTATGACCTGAACAAACACAAAACAAGAGAGAGCTACGCCGGGCTACCCCTGTCAGAGGAACGTCTAGGGGGGGTAGACGATCCGAGTGTGCAGAGAGATCAGGGTTTCGCCGGAGGAAGACCACGAGAACATTGGAATGAGATGAAAACTTGCATGTGCCCCTAGCATATGTGTGTGTGTGTGTGTGTGGTGAGAGGTTGGTATAGGTGCTTGCATGTGTCCCCCCTCGCATGCATGCGCTCTAACCTAGAGGCGAAGGTTCCGTACCCGTATAAGGGTGGAATCTCCCCGTCGAGGTGAAACCGGGTAGGATAGTGCCCCAACTTGTGAGCCAACATGGTTTGACATCACCCTATGACCTAAACAAACACAAAACAAGAGAGAGCTACGCCGGGCTACCCCTGTCAGAGGAACGTCTAGGGGGGTAGACGATCCGAGTGTGCACAGAGATCAGGGTTTCGCCGGAGGAAGACCACGAGAACATTGGAATGAGATGAAAACTTGCATGTGACCCTAAAATATGTGTGTGGGTGTGGTGAGAGGGTGGTATAGGTGCTTGCATGTGTCCCCCCTCGCATGCATGCGCTCTAACCTAGAGGCGAAGGTTCCGTACCCGTATAAGGGTGGAATCTCCCTGTCGAGGTGAAACCGGGTAGGATAGTGCCCCAACTTGTGAGCCAACATGGTTTTACATCACCCTATGACCTAAACAAAGACAAAACAAGAGAGAGCTACGCCGGGCTACCCCTGTCAGAGGAACGTCTAGGGGGGTAGACGATCCGTGTGTGCACAGAGATCAGGGTTTCGCCGGAGGAAGACCACGAGAACATTGGAATGAGATGAAAACTTGCATGTGCCCCTAGCATATGTGTGTGGGTGTGGTGAGAGGTTGGTATAGGTGCTTGCATGTGTCCCCCCTCGCATGCATGCGCTCTAACCTAGAGGCGAAGGTTCCGTACCCGTATAAGGGGGGAATCTCCCCGTCGAGGTGAAACCGGGTAGGATAGTGCCCCAACTTGTGAACCAACATGGTTTGACATCACCCTATGACCTAAACAAACACAAAACAAGAGAGAGCTACGCCGGGCTACCCCTGTCAGAGGAACGTCTAGGGGGGTAGACGATCTGAGTGTGCACAGAGATCAGGGTTTCGCCGGAGGAAGACCACGAGAACATTGGAATGAGATAAAAACTTGCATGTGCCCCTAGCATATGTGTGTGGGTGTGGTGATAGGTTGGTATAGGTGCTTGCATGTGTCCCCCCTCGGATGCATGCGCTCTAACCTAGAGGCGAAGGTTCCGGACCCGTATGAGGGTGGAATCTCCCCGTCGAGGTGAAACCGGGTAGGATAATGCCCCAACTTGTGAGCCAACATGGTTTTACATCACCCTATGACCTAAACAAACACAAAACAAGAGAGAGCTACGCCGGGCGACCCCTGTCAGAGGAACGTCTAGGGGGGTAGACGATCCGAGCACACGACGAAATAAAAAAAGTATATATAGTAACAATATATTATAGTTTCTTCTATAATAATAGACACAAAATAATATTTTATGATTTGTTATATTACTAGACACCAAATAAAGTTTCTTGTATAATTTGTTATTAATAAGGAAAATAAAAAAATCGCCCTAGCTACGCCGACGGCTGCCCTCGGCGTATGCCTGGCCGTCGGCGTAGCCTCATCCGTTTTTTGACCCGCGGCCCACCCGGGCCACTCGTTTCCCAGCCTCTCTATCCCCAACCCCCTCCCCACCTCCTTCCTCCCAACCCCCTCCCCATCCCGACCCGCCGCCACCAGCCACCGGTCCCCGAGCTCGGGGCCGCCGCCGCCAGCCCCCCTCTCTCCCTCCCGCGAGCGACCGCCGCCTCCCCCACAGCCCCCACTGCCCCTCCCCCACTGCCCCACCCCGGTCGGCCCTCCCCCACTTCCCCACCCCCACTGCCCTGCCGCCACCACCACCCCGCCGCCACCCCCACTACCCCCCTTCCCCATAGCCCCGGCCGTCACCACCCCGACTGCCCCTCCCCACTGCCCCATCCCGGCCCTCCCCCACTTCCCCACCCCCACCACCCCGCCGCCACCACCACCCCGCCGCCACCCCCACTTTCCCACTGCCCCGCCTCCTCCCCCAGTACCGCCGCCACCACCCCCACTACCCCGCCGCCACCACCACCCCGCCGCCACCCCTACTGCCCCACCCCAACCCCACTGCCCCGCCACCTCCCCCACTGTGCTGTGCACACCCACGTCTATCTCCGGCCCCGTCGCATCGTCTCCAGTGAGTAGCCCATCTCACATCTTCTCTTATTTTCCGTTTGGTTGCAACACACCAATTGTCTCTGTGTATTGAGCTTGTGTAGCCGTGCTCCCACCGATTTTAGGGAAAGCTAGAAAATGCATAATGATGATTTATGAGAAGATGTAATACTTCTGAAATTTTTAAGATATATTTCTTAGTGAAGGCTCACATGATAGTTAGTGAATTTTCTTATATCATGTACTTAAATAGCCAATGCAAAAAATACATCGGTTAATGCACTTCCATAGTTTATTAAGGAGTTCCTATGCTTAGATAGCTAACTGATAGTTTGTACTAATTGTAGTTTGTGGTTAGTTTGTAGTAGTAGTTTGTACTAGTAGTTTATAGTCTGTAGTATGTAGTTTTTCTTATGTACTAGTAGTTTGTAGTAGTAGGTTGTAGTATCTAGATGAAATAGATGAAATTTGCAGTAGTAGGTTGTAGTATCTAGTAGTAGGTTGTAGTATCTAGTAGTAGGTTGTAGTAGTAGTTCATGTTTAGTAAAATAGATGAAATTTGCTAAATATATGTTGTATATGGTATGTTGTTTATAGTTACCGGAGGGTGAGCGTGGGGAGTGTTTCGACGACTGGTCCCGGATCATCTTCTACGATTTGATCACGCTTCGAGGGTGAGAATCTGTTCGCCTCTCTTGTACCTAGGTTTTATTTTTGTGGCTAGATCACCAAGTCTGTCACGTCACCTAGGCGTCATCCCGACCGTAAGCGTTACGCGACTTAATATGCATTAGTGGTCTCGCATATTTTGGACCGTAACTCTTATGGCTTTTATCGGGCAGTCGGCGGATTCGTAGTTGGGTTTGGTTCTCCCTGGCTCTACCTCGATTCGAGACAGGATTTCGGTGGCGCCTCCTCGTTGTTCTCCGGATGCACATCCTCTTGGCTTTTTGTCGAGACGTGTATCGGGAGAGCAGCGGGGAGGTGCTGCCGAAATTCTGCTTGGATCGGGGTAGAACCAGGGAGAACTTACCCAATCTACGGATCCGGTGGCTGGTTAGGACCCTCTTTTCCCATTGGACATGTAGGTTGATGAATGCGTAAAAATATGAAGCATTTAATCTCCTGTTTGATATAAAATGTTATATTTGTTGTTTGTCTCCCAACAAAGCAGAAGAGGATGGCTGATAATGGGTGGATGTACAGTGGCCGTATTAGTGCGACTAATAAAACAGACGATTGGGTACGGAACACTCATTTGTTAGTGAATGAGTTAGCGCGTGGTTCGAAGGCAATGGTTCGGGCACTTTGTCCCTGCGCTCATTGCACTAAGCGTCATCGTCAGGGAAAGGATGACATGTACAAACACCTTCTGCAATATGGGTACATGTCTAACTATGTCACGCAAGTCGACTTTGCTCGGTACGAACGTGACAGAGGTGAGGTGATGCGTCAGCGGCTCAATGGCAATGAGCACGATGGGATTAGAAACATGCTAGATGATCTTATCGATGCCGACCAGCCGAATTCGCCACCTCCACAGGAGGAATCACCAGAACCGGAGGAACCGCTAGAACCCGGAGGAACCGGAGCCAACCGCGAAGGCCTTCCTTGATATGATGGCCGCGGCTAAGAGGCCTCTGTACGAGGGTGCAAAGATTTCTCAGCTCGATGCCATCTCTCAGTGTCTAGCCGATAAGTGCCAGTACTCCGCCACCCGTTCTCACTTTGAAGCTAATCTGAGAACATGTGGTAACATGTTGCCCGAAGGGCATTGTCTGCCTAAAACCTTTCACGAAACGAAGAAACTCATGAAGGAGCTCAACATGGATTATGAAAAGATAGATTGTTGTCCAAAAGGCTGCCTTTTGTTTTGGAAACAGTTTGAGGGTGACAAGTACTGCTCCATTTGTAAGGCCTCTAGATATGAAGAGATAAAGGGGAAGGATGGTCAGGTGAGGCAGTCGAAGGTCGCTAAGAAGATACTTCGGTATCTCCCATTCATAAAAAGAATCCAGCGGCTTTACTTGAGCGAGGAGACTGCCAAACAGATGACGTGGCACAAGAAGGGGAAAAGATACGAGGACGGGCACGGACGGAAGAAGATGGGACATCCATCTGATGGTAAGGCATGGAAGAACTTCGATGACAAATACCCCCGATGGGCAGAAGAGGCTCGGAATGTTAGAATTGCGATAGCAACAGATGGCTTCAACCCATATGGTATGTCGACGGCCTCGTACAGCTACTGGCCGGTGTATGTTATTCCGCTCAATCTCCCTCCCGGAGTATTAATGCAACGGAAGACCATGTTTTTGTCGCTGATAATTCCAGGACCTGAGTATCCGGGGAAGAAGTTGAGTGTCTACATGCAGCCGATTGTGGATGATTTGAACCACTCTTGGATACACGGGACGTTGACATACGACCGAGCATCAAAGAGAAACTTTTTGATGAAAGTTTGGTTACAATATACTATGCATGACATGCCCGGGTACACCCTAACGTGCGGATGGTGTACAGCTGGTAAGTGGCCATGCCCAGTGTGCAGGCACCGACTTGAATTCCTTTGGCTAAAGTCGGGTCGCAAATATGTTGCGTTTGACACGAATCGACAGTACCTCAAAAGAAATCATTCGTTCAGAGAAGATAGAAAGAACTTCAAGAAGGGCAAAGTTGTGCATGAAGTAAAAGAGGTACCAAAGTTCGAGGGTGCAGTTGTTGATGCCGAGATACGTGCTCTCGTGCCCACGGCGCCGGGAACTGGCCATCAATTTGCGGGATATGGTGTAACGCATAATTGGACTCACGTGGCAGCCTTAACGAATCTCGTGTATTACAAGGACCTCGAACTTCCCCATAACATCGATGTGATGCACACCGAAAAGAATGTCGGGGAGTCCCTTTTTCACACAGTCCTGAACATTCCTGGGAAGTCAAAGGATAATGTCAAGGCTAGATTTGATGTTGAGAAGCTCTGTGATAGGAAGAGATTACACATGCAGCCTCCTACTGTCCGTCGAAAGAATTGGTTCAAGCTGCATGCCTACTACTGCCTTGATAATGTCCAAAAGAAGAAGTCATTTAGGTGGCTCAAGTACGTCGTGATGTTCCCTGACGGTTATTGTTCGAATATAAGTAAGGGAGTCAATCTTTTGACGGGACAAGTCAACGGGCTCAAGAGTCACGAATATCATATATGGATTGAGCGGCTGATGCCGGTGATGGTTCGAGGGTATCTCCCCGAAAAAGTATGGCGAGTGCTTGCGGAGTTGAGCCATTTCTGTGCTAAGAAGATATGTCCTCTGGTGATTGAGAAGCTGCAAGTTCAGGTGCCGGAGTTGCTATGCAATTTGGAGATGATCTTTCCGCCAGGCTTCTTTACTCCGATGGCACATCTCATTGTGCACCTCGCGAACGAGGCACTATTGGGGGGGGGGGCGGTGCAATTTCGTTGGCAATTTTGTATTGAGAGAGAGTTTAAGTATATTCGAAAGATAACTGGAAACAAAGCCAAGATTGAAGCATGCATAGCTGAAGCAACATGCCTTCGGGAGATGGCAGACGCCGCGACAACCTACTGGCCCGATGATGTTCCCACTATGCATAACCCGGTCTCTCGTTACAATGTCGACCTGCCCAAGAATGACCCCAATCTCGAACTATTCCAATTTCCCGGTGGCAAGGCCGGTAAAGGACTAAAATATAGGTTGCCGAAGGAAGAGAAGGATTGCATAATGCTCTATGTGCTTATGAACATGAAGGAAGTGGTCGATTTCATTAGGTAAAATGGTGAACACCCTATTTCTCTATGCAGCTAGTAACTCGGTCTCCGTCTAATGCTTATTTTCTCCTTCTTAGCGATTTCACGGATGAACAGTGGCCGGGACCGACTGATCCCTCTCCCATGGAGTTGGACACTCTACTGAAAGAGGGTGCTCCCGGAAATAAAAAAAACTTTGTGTCCTGGTTTATGTAAAAAGTAATTTCTAACCTGTCCCTCTTACCTTGCAATATGTGACTTGTCGCTCTTATTCCACGTAACTACTGAACGCAACAAATTCCTCTTGTACCTGTAGGGAGCTGATCCCAACGTTGAGATGTCAGATGAGCTGAAATGTGTTTCCCAAGGTTGTAACAGTGTCGTCATGAAGTATGAGAAGTATGATGTGAATGGGTTTCGCTTCCATACAGAGACACACCAGAAAGGGCGACCGAATGAAAAAACGGTAAATACTGGGGTGTTCACCAAAGGAGCCGATTCCCTTGATTACTACGGAAGGTTAGAGAATGTATACGAGCTGACCTTCAATCGTACGAATGTAGAACTCAATCTTGTTGTGTTCAAGTGCCACTGGTTTGACCCAAGGGGTGGACTGAGAAGTACCCCTTCCATTGGGTTAGTTGAAGTTAGGCCTTCAACCACCTATAGCGGAGCCGACGTCTTTGTTGTTGCTCACCAAGCCAACCAAGTTTATTATTTGCCCTACCCATGCCAGAAAGCGGAACTCCAGGGCTAGGAAGTCGTGTTCCAGGTATCGCCACATGGTAACCTACCGATTCCCTCCGAGGACGATTACAACAACATTAACCCTGTAACGTACGAGGGAATTTTCTATCAAGAGCAAGAGGACTTCGGACACTTTGATTTAGAACCGGTTGATCTTGAGGACCTTGGGAATGATGTAGAAACTCGGGGTGAGTCAGTGGTGAATCTACATGACATAAGTATGCTCGAGAAGCTCCATACCAAGAATGACAACGATGATGAGCCTACACCCTTCGATGAGAATCTAGATTTCTACTCAAAAGATAGTGATAGTGAGAATGAGAATGAGAATGAGAATGAAAATGATAGTGAGTATTTATTTTTTAATGCATTTTATTTTGTCTTTGTGCTTAACTGTTTTCTTAATTTCATTATGCCTTTATTCTTTGTGTATACATTTTATTATGTCTTTGTGCTTAACTGTTTTCTCTTACTTAATGCAGGTGATTGAACAATATGAGCAGCGGCAAGGCAACCAGTTCGTCCTTGCTTAATGCGCTGAAGCAGCGCAAGAAAAGAGCTACACGGAGTGGGAGACAGCCAAATCCCAATCCGCGTTACCCCGATCTTGCTCCTGCTGGCGGAGGACGGGGTCGAGGCCGAGGTCAAGGAGGACGAGGACGAGGTGCCACGGGAGGAGGCGTGGACTTTGACCCACCACCCTCTGCTTCTGGCGACGTGGCTCCTGAGTTGTTCCTGACAGAGCAGCCTTTCAGGGCCGAGAGGGAGGCAGAGTCCGAGAGGGAGGCAGAGTCTGAGAGGGAGGCGAGGACCGAGAGGGAGGCGGTGACCGATACGGAGGCGGACACTAGCCGCGAGTTGGTGGGGCCGAAGAAATTGCGGAATCGTGGGGAATCGGGAGTCCCTGACGAGAAGTTTGAGCCTAGGACTCAGGAGGCGAAAGCCCTTATTATTCCAGATGGCCTTGAGTAAGTGTACTAATTTGGCAATTTAAAACATTTTTATTTCATGTTGGTCATAAATAATTATTGTGTACTAATGTTTATTATTGTGCAGTAATTGGACATTTCCTCCGGGGACGAAGCCTCGCCTTCCTAACAGCCTTGTTGGAGCTCTGATTAGGAAGTTCTGGCCGGGCTATCACATTACCCACGAGGGAGACAGGAAGCTAGCTACCACTTGGGCGGACTACCAGACTACCCGTGTCCCGTGCTTTCCGACAGCTGCTGATGCTGCCATCACCAAGTTTTGGGTAAGTCATATTTCTCGAGTTATGTTCATACTTGATGACCCCACCGTGCTAACTCATGACTCTTATGCATGATTGAAGTGCTTTTACCATGTGGCCGAGGAGGACCAGGAGAAGGCGCAGAGGACTTTGCTTGGGGCTTGTGTGAAGTTGACCCCCCAGGTGTGGTACAACCAGAAGGTCATGGCCGCTAGCCACTTCTGGGCTGACAGGGGCGTGAGGGTCAGGAAGGGAGACATTGTCGGTAGGAACCCTAATCCTGAGTACTCGATGACGCCAGAAGAGTACATGTCGGTGAGTAAAATGTCAATGAGATTCTACATTGCTTCTAAGTTGCCATTGCATTGTCTGGAGTTGAGTATTGCATTTTCAGGTTATCCCCGATTGGGCCGAGCCGCATCGACTCGCATGGGAGGAGCTGGTTAGGACGAGGTGGCTCAGAGAAGACGAGGAGTTTGCAGCCTTGTCGAGGCGGAACGCGGATAACCGAGGCGATGGTGGAACGCACTGCGCGGGAAACCGCAACTTTGACCGCTTCAAGGGGAAGGTGGTACGTATATACATGGAACGACCTGCGTGCATTTCTGCTTATGTTTGTACTTCATATGCATAATATTTTCTTTTCGCGATACAGGTGGCCGAGGCACAACCCGGGGAGGTGATTCATGACGTCGCCGTCTATGAGATGATGCGGCGAAAGAAGCCCAATTACTCGGAGCCTCAACCCTCGTTGCCCGTGTACTTCGGCACTGCCCAGAACGACTTGGGGAACTACAGCACGATGGTGAAGGCTCGTCACCCCCATGTGGATGACCCCATTCACGCGGATATCGACGAGGAGTCGTTGGTCCTGTCGGGGCACGGATTGCAGCATGGACGCCTCAAGATTCTGAATAAGAAGGTCAAGCCTACCCTCAGCACGAGCTTCAGCCGTCTCAAAGCTACCTACCCCGCCGACGGCCCCCCTATCCCGCCTCGTGGCCAGCCTCGTCGCTCCGCTGAGGATGTAAGTTTTTCTCGTTTTCATCATCTTTATGACTTTTGTTCCTGCATGGCTAACCGCTGACGAGATTCCTTGTATTTGAAATTGTAGCCTGAGTTAGACGCGGCCTACGATGCCTCTTATGAGGAATATCAGGTGGCCTTTCGGCAGCATCAGGAGGCGAATGCGATCTACATGCAATACATAAATGTAAGTCCGAACCTTTATTTTTTGCAAAAGATACAAGTCCCACTTCCCCCCGTTTGTTGTACTACGGCCTGACTTCTAAACTATCTTGCAGGCCATGATGGTGAATATTCAAACTGGCCAGAATAGAGATTTAGGGCCCGTGCCTCCCATGCCAGGTCCGATGCCATTTTTGCAATCGAAGGAAAGCTTCGCTAGGACCTACTACGCATCGACACCGGTAAGTTCTTTGCTAACCCACCGGTTATCGCTTTACTTTGCATCGCAAGTTGCTAACATGTAGGCAACATGTAGGGAACGGGAGCTTCTGGGAACCGGCACTTTGGCCACGCCTCGCCGGATGGGCGTCAGATCACACCGCTTCATGACGATGGTCCATCTCCTGGCCATTCCGCAGGTGGTTCTCCCGAGCTTCACACTTCTACTCCCTCGCCAGGTGGCTCTTCTGCTGCTTCTACTGGACGCAACCCTCGGTAGAGGTCGCCACTTTTCACCAGGGGAGATCTCGGGTACACCCCCTCTCCTCCAGAGTTGTAGGCATGTGTGATGATGTATGAACAATGTATGGATGATGTATAAACAATGTTTAATATGAGCATGTGTGATATGAACAATGTTTAATATGACCATATGTGATCTTGTATGACTGATGTGCTGCTGTGAGTGCTGCATGTATGGCTGTATGGATGTATGCATGGATGATGTATGGATGTATGCATGGATGATGTATGGCTGCTGTGAGTGCTGCTGAGAAAAATTCAAAAAAAAAACTGTGTATGTGATACGCCGACGGCAATGCCCTCGGCGTAGCCCTCTGCAGTGTGCCATATGGTCAGGGCTACGCCGAGGGCACTGTCGTCGGCGTAGCACCTGCCACTACGCCGAGGGTCGGCCGTCGGCCTAGCGCCAGCCTGGGAGGGCCAGGCGGTGGACACGCGTCCACATACGCCGAGGGCGAGGCCGTCGGCGTAGCCCCTTCCTGGGGAGGCCCAGCGGGTGCCACGTGCCACCATACGCCGAGGGTAGGGCCGTCGGCGTATACGATGCGCCGTTAGCGGCCGGCTAACGGCAGCGCCGCCGTTCGCCGACGGCCGTTACGCCGACGGGCCCGCCTCGGCCGTCGGCGTAGAGCTACGCCGACGGTTTTCTGCTACGCCGACGGCCGTTTTTGCTCCGCCGAGGGAGACCTTCGCCGAGGGGGCTACGCCGATGGCAGCCCTCGGCGTAGCGTATGCCGACGGCAAATCTGGCTACGCCGAGGGCTTTTTGCCGTCGGCGTAGCCGTCGCGTGCTGTAGTGTTTAAACCCTACAAGAACAATCATGTTCACATAACACGACACTCCAAACATCTAGTGTCCACCTAGACATTGATCTAACCGTTGTTCTCTTAAGCATGCAGGAGGAGGAAGGTTTTGCACCGGTAGAAAACAGGCATCTAGTCCTGGTTCGAAACGGCCTCTAGTTTTGGTTGTACAACCGGGACTGCAATATCGAAACTAGCGGTCCTACCTTTAGCCCCAGTTCTAATACAAACCGGGACAAAAGGTCCTTCACGTGGCTACGCGGAGTGCGCTGGGCTAGGGGACCATTAGTTCCGGTTGATAATACAAACCGGGACTAAAGGTCTTCTCTCGCGGCAGGAGATGGGTTTTAGGATTGTGTATTTTCTTTCAATTATTTTTCATTTCAAACAAGTTTTCATATACATATTCTATGCTACTATATATTGTACACGTTGATGCATATCTAATATAATTTCTCTCACAAGCATAGGACATATATACAACTTGGTATACGAGTCTCATCCGGGACTAGAGCTCGTCTATTTGATTACATGAAGACTATTACATTACCTGGATGCTTTATTTTCTATTTGTATTGTATTCTCCATTTGGGTGTATGACCTCCTTAAGCAAAAATCCTGACAATTCCTCTTGAATTACTAGTAGCCATTCCCGTGGTAGGAGCTTATCCTGCATCGCATCCAACTGTATATTAAGAAGTAGATCATTATGAATGAAAAAACACAAATTATGGTATAAAATATATTGTGAATATATTGTTTAGGTACTTGAATAAAGTATGTGCCCTGCTCAGTACACCCGCGAATGAACTCACAGTAGTATCCACATAAATTAGTCCCATGTGGCTGCCTCGCGCACTTTTCGAAAATATAATTCAATCAAATAATAATCAAGCATGATAATTATATTCAAACTAGAATTAAAGATATGTGTGGACCTAGCTCTCGTACTACTTACCGGGACCGTATTAAAAGTCAGCTCCTTACGCCATTGACCGGGAACCTCCTTCTTGAACCATTTCCAAACCCTATCCGACAAAAAAGAAATAAATGAATGAGTTATTAATTACTTGACATCTCAGAAAATGAACGAAAGAGACGGATATAGTGCGATAATGATTGAAATTACTTTTGGAGCATATTAAGCATGTCACGGTACTCTTCCATGCTCTTTTTTAATGAGTCCAAGATTCCAACTCTTGCACGGTCAACATCAATGTTTAGCAGAATCTAGTGGAAGTTGCGCACATTTATATACATGTGTAACTCATCAATTACACTTAACATCGAGTAAGACAAAGTGAATGTGTATAAGACAGTAACACTCTCACATGTACGTGTAAGGAAATAGTATATGCTTAGTGTAATTTTTCTCTTTGAAAAACATTAGCAAGATAAGCTCCGTTTCATCGCGCTTCGTCCTTAGGTATATTCATTAACTCGATTTGGGTCAATGAACCCAACGGAATAGATTCTCTTACTGGTACATTCCAGAATCTTCATTCTGTATAATAGAGTACAAAATTATATAGTGAGGATAACTACATGCAATAAATTGAACGAGCTGAGTTAGAGACTTAATTACAGAAATAAATTAATCACTTGCAGACAATAGCAACTAACGAGGGATTCTTGATTGAATAATTGAAAGAATTCACAAAGTTCAATAGAGATCTCGTCTTTACAGAAGTACTCCTATCCAACTTTTACTATGAGAAATTGTAACTCTTCCTTTGTGACTTTCAAGTACCACTCAAGAAAATTTCGCAATGCGGGAGTGTCTCATTGTTGGCCCGAGTCTCCTTGTAGAAAACATTTCGTGCTACATCTGCCTTGGCGATTTTTGTGACGCCTAGAAATTATTTAAGACTCGTATTACATTCCCAGGCTAATCGCTTAGCTTCTTCCATATTTATTGGATCTTTGGGCTCGGGTAACATCTTGAGCGGGGGGATCGATTGTTTTTCCTGTTGTCCGAGTTGGGGAACCTCTCTTCTCCCACTTGCATTAATGCTGCTTGAGGTATCCTCTTTCACCGTTGAAAGAGCATGTGGGCCATCATGTGTGGTTTTGGTAATTAACAATCTCTATGGACTAAGGTTTGCATTAAGTTGCACTTGTAGGAATTGTCCACTGGCATCGCTTGGAGCATGTGTTGGCTTCAAGATAGAAGAAATGAAGAAGAAGAAGAAGAAGCAATATCCAAGGGCTTTGGGCCCTTTGGAATCATGTAGAAGAAGATGAATAAAGAAAAGGAGATCACGAGTGTCTTGAAGAAGAAGATGGAGTTCCTCATGTGTTTCTTCTAGACATCTTCCAAATGAAGTTAGAAGAAATGATGTGCAAGCTCAAGAAGCGCCATCTCTAGATGTTGGGGAGATGACCCCAGGTAGGGTCAAGATACCTGAGAAAGGGAAGGGACCTTTCATATCCAGGGCCGGGTCATGAGGTGGTTCGTCCGAGCTATGCAAGGATCGGCCGAATAAGACATGACCTTTCCTGAATCAGGCAGTTGAAATCTTATTCAGCCGACATATGGGTCATGTCGGTCAGGTGCAGTTGATTAAATTTGTAGGAGAAGGTCGAGCCGAGTTACGCGAGGCAAGGCCGAGTTACGAGAAGCTTGCAGAAGAAGGAGGTAGTCCCCTAAGTCAAACCCTAACAACTGTCTAGGTGGAATCTGCACAGTACCAAGCGCCAGAGACAAGAAGCAGAGCAGCAGAGGAGCGTCACAGAGGTGGCAGTCCTCAGGCATGAGGCTCACATGTGATGGGCTCTGGGTCTTTGCCGTAGATAGAAGGGGAACACGGAAAGAGGTCCGCCGAGTTACCACTTTGGGACAAGCATATTCCAAGGATATGCTTGTCCACGTCAACCCTAGGATGGACCAAGGGACCCCTTTATAAGGAGGGGCAAAACTTCCTGGAGGGGGATCGATTCATTTTGCTCTAGAGGGCTAACGTTGTAACTCCTTCCTCCTCTCTATGATACAGCTCGAGGAGCACTTGTAGCTCCATTGAGGTGGGATAAAGATTTGAGTTCTAGCTTACTGTGTGTAGAAATCACTGCATCTTCCCTCCCCGGATTCCACTAGCATCCATTAGCCCCCAACTTAAGCCTACACATGGCATCTGCTGTGCCACCACCATGACAGTTGGCGCCCACCATGGGGCCAGCAGCGGTGCTAGCTGGAGTCAAGATCCAGACAGGAAAATTCATCGGCACAGGCGAGCGAGTCATTTCTGGATTAGTACAGAGATTCGACATCTGGGACTACGTCAGCGAAAATGCTGGTAGTTTCAGAAAGAAGGCACCCCGGTGCAATAGCGTCTTCATCAACCTGGGCGCTCACAAGATCTATGTCGGCGTCGACACTTCCTGCGTCTATCCACGCCGAGTCTTCCTCGTAGGAGATCCTCCCCTCAGCGCTGCCAGCAGTCAACGCGGTACTCGCCCCACAGGCAGTGTTGAGGTGATGATGATGGCTCCAGCGCCAACGGCAGGAGCAGGAGCAGGAGCCGGGCCAAGCAAAAACCCGGCGGCAGTAGGCCAGGCAGCACTTAAGCCGGCAGCCATGAAGCCAGCAGCAGCAGATCCTCCAGCAGCTGAAGCACCCGAGGTGCAAGAGGTAACTCCAAAGGCGCCAAGGGTAAGGTGGCCACCTCTAGAGAGGCCAGATAATATCCTGCGAGCAGCCATAGATAACTTAACTACACCTGTAGCACCGATAGTTAACCCGGCAAATGCACAGGCAGCATTAGAAGAGACTAGGCTGAAAATGTTAGAAGAGGCAAAGAAAGTGTCGGCGCTGCAGGAGTCCTTTAACAGGACTTTGCGAGAATATGTTAGGGCAAACAAGCTAGATATGGCCCCTGGTCGAGTAGATGACCTGAGATTGAGAGGAAAGAACCTCCTAGATGACATCAACAAAGAGCATGAAGCTCAGTAGGGTGATTCGGCTGACCCAGGTCCGCCAAGGTACAGCATCCCGGCAAAGAACCTCAGGGCAGCGAATGCAGCAGCCTTGGAGTTGGAAGGACTGACCGGGGAAGCCCGGCAGAGACAACAAGAAAGAGAAAATGAGCTGGTACGCATTGCGAACCAGCAAAATGAGGAGATACTCAGGGCTAACCTGGCAAAGCCAGGAGCTTCGCGCATGGTTCATTCGGCAGGGGCTGCCCCCGCGTTATCTGCGGCGGCAGCCCGAAAACTGTGCACAGAAAGATAAAGCAGTAACTTCGGGAAAAAGAAACAAGCAGATTGTCCCATATGACCCGGCAGTGGCCGGAAAAGTCAATGAAAATAAGGGCAATGGAAGCCGAGGTAATAGCGGTGAAAGAAGCCCCTGCCGTGGCAATAGAGAGCATGGGAATCTCGGAAGGGGAAACCCCGAGAACAATAACCCGGCAGAAGGAAGGAGATACCTACCGGAAGATCATTAGCTGAGGCATGAACCTCAGCAAGATCGGGACGCAAGACAGGTTCCGCATAACCAAGCACATGACAGATATAACGATGGTTATTCGGAAATGGAAAATGCCGAGCATAGTGGACAAAATCGTTATGGAATGCAGGAAAGAATTATCTATAGAAACTTGGCGTCAAGTGATGCAAGATTGAAGCTGGATAGGCTATATCGGTTCGAGTTATTGGAAGAACAGGGTCCGCCTGGCCCGGCATGCTTTACCTCAGATTATGGGCGAACCACCCGTCCCAAACTTCCAGTTAGCAGGAGGCACAAAAACATACAATGGAAGCACAGAACCGCAAGGGGCTAATTGATTATGCCACCATAAAAATAGCATGAGGAATTTTGAGATGGGTTGTGAGATACGTGCCCCAGATGTTGGAAGGGCCGGCCAGGGTCTGGCTGAATAATTTGCCAACAGGCAGTATCAACTGCTGGTTGGATTTTGAGGAAATGTTTGTCAGTAACTTCACCAGTACGTACAAGAGGCCGAACAGACCACAACAGCTCGCCATGTGCAAGCAGAAGCCAAATGAGACTGATAGAGAGTTTCTAACTCGGTGGTGTAATCTCAGGAATTCATGTGAAGGAGTTATAGAATCTCAAGCAATTGCCTGGTTCTCTCAAGGATGCAGATATGGAAGTGTGTTGTGGCAGAGACTACAAAGAGATATGTCAACCATGCTGGCAGAGACTATCAGAGTGGTAGATTCATATGCCTTCGGAGATCCGAATCAACTTGAGCTTATGTCAGTTGAGCATCGTGAGCAGCAATACCATTACGCCCGAGATGGTGCAGGTTCATCTCGTCGCAATGAATACCGAGGTAGAAGAAGGGATGACAGGCCGGATTACAGATACAGTTCAAATCAGGTTGCAGCAGTCGTGCAGGATCAGCCAAGTCTTATAAGCAATCAATGTTAGAAGAACAGTCCTTAACAATGGACACCGAGAAACGACGGGAAGAAACAGTGGACCCCTGAACAGAAAAAACAATGGCAAGAGAGGACGAAGTACACGTTTGAGTCAATGCTAGATCAGCCGTGTAAGTTTCACACGCCTAACCCGGCCAAGCCAGCTAACCACACCACTCGCCAATGCGCCTGGATGAAGAGCGCAATGGGAAACCCGGCAGCAATGCAAGCACCGCAACATCAAGCGCATCACCAACAGCAGCCACAGCTCACGGGGGGAAATGCGCAGCAGCGGATGTTGCCTCCACCACCTCCGAGGTATGAGAATCAAGATCGGAGGGGTGTAGTTCATCAAGTGATAAATCAGAACCAAGAAGGTAGAGGAAACCTCGGAAATAATGGACGCAATGACTACAGGGAGCATCACCAGTCATATTGTGTATTCACTACAGAACAACAAGATAGGCAGATCATACAACACCAACATATGGAAGTGAATGCAGTTATGCCGGCAGTTCGGAGGTATATGCCATGGTCAGATCAGGAGATAACTTGGAGCATAAGGGATCACCCGAAAATCATGCCAAACCCAGGGTCATATGCCTTAGTGTTGGATCCAACATTTGTCGGACCCAGTATTAATGTGAAGTTCTCAAAAGTGCTGATAGATAATGGAAGCAGCATCAATATTATGTACAAAGACACAATGCACAAGCTCGGAATAACTCTGAATATGCTACAATCGACTAGAAAGACCTTCCATGGAATAGTGCCAGGACTGTCCTACGAACCCATTGGGAATGTCCGTGTAGATGTATTATTCGGCATGAGGGAGAATTTGGAATTTGAGGTGGTGGATCTGGAAAGCTGATATCATGCCTTACTCGGACGGCCGACATTGACCAAGTTTATGAGCAGCTGTCACATTAGTTACTTGAAAATGAAGATGCCAGGACCACAGGGGGTGATAACCATAGCAGGAGACTACAAAAATCAATGGAATGTGCTTCAGCCGGATCAAACCTGGCCGAATCTTTGGTAATTGCAAGGGAGAAAAGGAGAATTCAAGAGGTCACAGCTTTAGCTCAGTCGGCGTAGCTTAACATGCCAGCACTTGCCAATCCACATGGAAGTGTATCCTTCCAGCCGACTAAGGAGACAAAAAAGATCCAGATTGACGATCAATTCCCAGAGCGCACCATCACCATTGGTGCAGGCCTGAATGACAAATAGGAAAGCGAGCTCACCAACTTCCTCCGTGAGAATCGGGATATCTTTGCATGGTCCACACAAGATCTGCAAGGAGTACCGAGGCAGTTGGTTGAGCACTCTTTGCATGTTGGGCCAGGAGCAAGGCCGGTGAAGCAACCTCTCCGCCGCTTCGCCAAAGACAGGAGAAAAATCATCGGGGACGAGATAGCTCGGCTCCTTGCGGCCGGGTTCATCATGGAAGTACTTCATCAGGATTGGTTGTCTAACCCGGTGTTGGTAGAAAAGAAAAAGGATGATCCAAACATAGCTGTCGTTTGGCAAATGGGTATCGATTACACGAACCTTAACAAGGCGTGTCCCAAAGATCCTTTTCCTTTACCTAGGATAGATCAGGTCATTGATTCAACCGCAGGTTGTGAGCTGTTATCATTTGTAGACGCGTACTCTGGTTTTCACCAGATACCGTTAAATCCGGTTGATCAAATAAAAATCGTGTTTATAACCCCGTAAGGGCTTATTGCTATCGCACCATGCCATTCGGTATGCGCAATGCAGGAGCCACGTACCTGCATGATCAGATTGGAAAAAATGTTCAAGTATATGTTGATGATGTGGTTATAAAAACCAGAGAGAGCCATACGCTCCTGGAAGATATCCGACAGACATTCGCGAATCTAAGAAGATTCCGAATGAAGCTTAGCCCGGAAAAATGTACCTTTGGTGTACCAGCCAGAAAATTACTCGGTTTCCTCGTATCCAGCCGAGGTATAGGGGCAAATCCAACTAAGATTCGTGCAGTTGAAAGAATGGAACTGTCGAGATGCTTAAACGATGTTCAAAAATTTACAGGATGCCTTGCATCCTTAAGTCGGTTTGTAAGTCGGCTAGGTGAAAAAGCATTGCCTTTATATTAGTTAATGAAGAAATCCGATAAGTTCACCTGGACACCCTAGGCCAACAGCGCTTTTCATGAATTGAAAAAGATGTTGGCTACAACACCTGTCTTAGCCTCCCCATTATCAAAGGAGCCTATGCTGCTCTACGTGGCAGCAAAAAATAGAGTTGTAACTGCAGTAATAGTCGTGGAACGCGATGAGGGAGGTAAGTCGGTGCAAAGACCAGTGTATTACCTAAGTGAAGTGTTATCCGCTTCAAAGCAGAACTATCCACACTACGAAAAAATGGCTTAAGGAGTATATATGTCGGCAAAGAAGCTCAAACATTATTTCGAGGAACATCCCATAAAGGTGATCTGTGAAGCACCAATAGCCAAGATATTGGGCAACAAAGATGTGAGTGGCCGAATAGCAAAATGGTCAATTGAGTTATCCCCTTATGCCCTGCAGTTTGATAGAAGAGATGCAATCAAATCTCAGGCAATTGCCGACTTTTTAGTCGACTGGGCCGAGATACAGTATGAACCACCATTACCCAATCCGAACTATTGGACGATGCATTTTGATGGATCCAAGCTAAAAATGGATTAGGAGCAGGAATAGTGTTAACTTATTCAAAGAAGGATCCACTAAAATATGTGTTGTAGATACACTTTGCTGCATCAAACAATGTAGCTGAATATGAGGCACGTGTTCATGGTTTAAAGATGGCAAAGGAAATTGGCATACGCCAAATTCTATGCTTCGGAGACTCGGACCTTGTAGTACAGCAAGTGCCAAGGAATTGGGACGTGTTGGATGCAAACATGGCCTTATATCGGCTTCATGTACAGAAAATTAGTGGTTATTTCGACGGATGTGAATTTAATCACATACCTCGAGCAGAAAATAACGCTGCGGATACGCTATCAAAACTCGTATCAACCAGACAGTCAATTCCGCTCGGCATCGCCCTAGAACACCTGAGAAAGCCATCAATCGTACCGTCACCAGAGTCCGAGTCAATTCGCATCTCGTCAGATCAGAAATCCGAGTGTGTCCCAATGGAAGTTGACAAAGTGCATGAGCCGAGTTACTCGGGGACTGATTAGGTTAACCCAAAAATGGATTGGGATAAGTCGACGGATGTTATGTCGGCAGAAGTAATGTAAATTGACAAAACAATTTTACCGGAAAAAGTCATACCGGAATGGGCACAACCCATCTTCTCGTTTCTAAAAAATAAGCTCCTGCCGGATAATGAGGTCCGTGCTAGGCAAACAGTAAGAAGAGCAAAAGCTTACACAGTCATAAATAATGAGCTTTATAAGAGAAGCATGACAAATGTGCTGCAACGATGCGTTGACTCGGCAAAGGGACGAGAGATCCTCTTGGACATACATCAAGGAGAATGTGGGCACCATGCCTCGTTCAGAGCCCTTGTGGCAAAAGCATTCAGGCATGGGTTGTACTGGCCAAGGGCGCTAAAGGAAGCAAAAGAATTGGTAACAAAGTGTAATAGTTTCCAGAGGTATGCCAGCAAAATACATATGCCTTCATCCGAGTTAAAAACAATACCAATCACTTAGCCATTCTCAGTATGGTGTTTAAATATGGTAGGTCCATTTAAGCCGGCTCGCGGCGGCATGACTCACATTTTGGTCATGGTGGACAAATTCACAAAGTGGATAGAAGTAAAACCAATAAAAAATGTGACGGGCCCATAGCGGTAAAATTCCTCAAAGATATCATTCTGAGATATGGCTAACCACACAGTATCATCATGGATAATGGCACAAACTTTGCTGAAGAATCCTTCGCTCGATTCTGCCAAGAAAAGCACATAAGACTCGATGTTGCTTCAGTGGCTCACCCGACATCAAATGGGCAAGTAGAAAGATCGAATGGACTAGTACTGTCCGGAATAAAACCTCGGTTGATAGAACCACTTCAGAGGTCGGCAGGATGCTGGATCGAGGAACTCCCAGCGGTACTATGGAGCCTGAGAACTACCCCGAATAGATCAACGGGATACACCCCGTTATTTCTCGTGTATGGGGCAGAAGCTATACTTCCAGCCGACATAATGCATGACTCTCCAAGAGTCACCCAATACACGAGCGCCGAAGTAAATGAAATATCTCGGCAAGATGATGTGGATCTACTAGAAGAAGCAAGAGAATTGGCACTATCAAGATCAGCTATTTATTAACAAGACCTCAGACGGTATCATAGCAAGAAAGTAAATCCAAGAGCTTTAAAGGAAGGGGATCTAGTTCTTCGGTTGGTGCAACGCACGATGCATAAACTCTCCCCCCCATGGGAAGGGCCATTCATCGTGAGCAAAGCATTTCACAACGATGCATACTACCTAATCGTTGCTCAAGCGCCAGAAAAGAACAAGGTGGATAAATTCGGTGACGAGTCAAAAAGACCGTGGAATGTAGCGTTACTTCGCCCATTTTACACTTAGTGGAAGTGTATCGTATCCAATAATCTCATGTATCGGCTTGTTGTATTATTTGTCATTATGGTTATGTATGAAATCTCGGTAGCTCGAGCAGTGGCTCGGGGACTGCCCTGTATTATTTGTCATTAAGGATATGTATGAAACCTCGATAGCTCGAGCAGTGGTTCGGGGACTGCCTTATATTGTTTGTCATTATTACTATGTAGGAAACCTCGGTAGCTCAAGCAGTGGCTCGGGGACTACCCTGTATTGCTGGTCATTATGATTATGTATGAAACCTCGGTAGCCCGAGCAGTAGCTCGGGGACTGCCCCAAATTGTCTGTCACTGATTATATGTGTAATATGTATGATCACTTCGGCGACCCGAGCAATAACTCGGGGACTGCTCCATGTTTTTTACTATTATGATTGTACGTTTGATAGGAACGGTAACCTCGGCATTTCGAGAGATAACTCGGGAAATACCCCATTTATCCTATCTTACTATTCGATAACTCGGAAAGGTTGTAAGTCCATCTGACTAACTGACATATGAACATAGGAGTCATAGTCCCTGATTTTTCGCGAGCTAGAAGAAAGACATAGGGTGGATGAAGTAAGAGCTGACAGAAAATCAAACACATGGAAGTTTGATTCAAATCTATGAACTAAAATTTCGCAAACAAGAATACAAATAACACAAACTCAACTAGAACAATAATAACATAACGATTAATATAGCATATGATTCCAAAGTTGTACGGGTCACATGGTATCAAAAGAGGTAGATTGCCTTAGAACAGCATACACCCGGCATACCGGGGACTTAAACAAATAAAAGTTTTTATAGCTCAGGCATTAGAAGTTGCCGAGTCATCCGCAGGAGGAATAGCAGCAGCAGCGGGAGCTTCCGATGTTGGTATCTCGGATACAACCGAAGGTGCCTCGGCCTCAGTAGGAGGAACAGCTTTAGGAGCAGGAGTCTCAGAAGTTGCCTGAGCCTCCGTGGAAGTTACTTCGGCGTCGACCGAGGTAGTCAGGATATCTTGGGCAAGGGCTGTTTGCCGTGAGGTTCCACCTTGGGCTTGGGAAGCTTTAGTTCCCTTGGAGGAGGATCGAGCCTCGGCATTCCCTCCCGAACTGCCACTGGATTCATCAGAGCTTCTAGAGTCTTCCTCTGACTCACCCTCAACCTTGTCACCAGAGTCTCCGTTGAACTCATCATCATCACCCGCAGCCTCAACGTTATCTTTGGCATCACCAGGGAGGAAACTCGGCCCCTCATTCCACTGATGCACATTTGCATATTCGGTGAGCTGATAGACATGGGCTTGGCGGCGAGCAACATACTCCGGATCCTCAACCCAAGTGGAGCCGGTGCGCAAGTTCATCAAAGTATCAAGGGAGATATCCTCGTACCAGGACAAAACAGTAGTAAGCGCCATGTCGGCCCTGGCTCGCCCGGCGGATTCTCTCCAAAGATTCAGCTGAGTCTAGGAATCCATCAGTTTCACCACGAGCACTTCCACTTTGTTGATATTCGTTTCATTTGGCCAGAGTACATTGAAAGATCGAATTGTCGCTTTCACTAGATCCTTTCCCATAATTTTCATTGGCTCAATGGCAGCAGCGACAGCAACCAAGAAAACCTCAATGGAATATTCTTGATCTGGGAGATTGGGAACACCTCGGTGACCATGGGCGGCGATCACAGCTTTGGTACTCACCGGCTCGGTTTCGGGGAAGTGGTCTATAAATCAAGACCTTACGTAAGTCAAGAGAAACAACGAGCATAAATTGACTCGGCAAGAAATCAAGACAAAAAAACACGGCGAATAAGCTTATGGTGGATATATCGCAACATCTTCTGAAGGTCCACGGACCAACCACCCCTTTTCTTCTCGAACTGAGTGATCTCATTGGCCATCATCCGATTTCTTAGTCCGGCCGCATCAAGCAGCTCCTTGTCTTTCTGCAGCTGAAGACTTAACCGATTCTTCTCCTTGTAGAATTCTTGGTCAATTTTTTCTAGCTCAGATTTCTGCGAGGATTTCAAAGACTCAACCTCGGCACAAAGCCGAGTTATCTCATCATCCTTCTCCTTGAGCTGAGCCGAATGAGTCCCTGCTTGCTCTAAAAAATGCAGCATCATGTCAGGCATGGGTATGCACTCTTGATGTGATACTGCAAACATTTGTAACTCGGCTGGGCCGAAGATGGAGTACTATAAGATACTTGAAACTCGGCTAGAAGAGAAATGCACAAATGAGAAGAGGAGAGGCAACTAACCTTCGAGGCGCGTAACCTTCTTCGTTAGCCGAGTATTTTGATTGTTAATGTTAGCTAAATAAGGATGCATCATAAGTTGATTGGAAGCAAAGATTGATACAATAAATTTGAATATAAAAAGGCCAAATGATTTACCTTTTTTTGTACAATAGGAACCATCTTATCAAACTTATCCTGAAGTTTTTTGTGTGAAAAGAGAAGTCTCTGGAACTCGGCAGTACATAGGTTATGAGCAACCTGGAATAAAGAGAATTATACAAAGAAACTGTAAATAAGATTCGAAACAAGTAAAACTTGACTCAGATATAAGAGGGCTAGGCGCTCAATTCCGTTACCTAAAAAAGGTCTGAGTCAAATAAAACTTGACTCGGATCTAAGTTGACAGATGCGTTCTACTTCGAAACATGCACAACAAAAATTATATATTGCACAAAATAGATAATTATACCATAAGCAAGCAAAGCTTTTAGATGAATAACAAATTATTCAGCTGCAATCTCGGGGACTTATAGGCATATAGTATACTATACATAAAAGATAAGTGTAAATTAAAGCGCATACCTCATTCATCGTGTCACTCTCAAGTACAACCTTAGCGGCCAAATGCAAACGTCTGCTGATGTTGGAAAGCTGGAAAGGTTGATTACTGGGATTGCCCTCAAGCTGGTCGGCAGCATTCCAGTTGTTGGCATACTCCACCAATGATCCGAGACTACCGCCGCTCTCCGTACGCGTCAAAACTTTGCCTTTAGCTTTGCGTGCCTACTATGTGGTTGTCTCGGTAGCCGGACTCTTGTGAAGCACGAGCCGTGTATCGGAGGCAGAGACAGCCGCAGGTTTGGCCATGGAGGCCCCTTTGCGGAGCATGTCGGCAACAGTCGGCTGAGACGGACCATACCTTTCTTTTTGAGATGGCATAAACTTGGCAGCGCCGTCCTTCTTGCTCTTGACAGAGACTTCGGCAATGGGAACAAATTTAGAGCAAGGTATGGTACTCGGAGCAGTAACTGCTGTAGCAGAGGGAGCATGTGCTTCAACAGCGGCCGAGGTAGCGCCAACTTCGGTAGCAGCTGGAGTAACAGGAACTTCAGCAGCAGCCGAAGTAGCGGGAACTTCAGCAGCAGCCGAAGTAGAAGGAACTTTGGCAAAAAGAGGCTCGACAGGGGAAACTTTGGAGACCTTAGAGAAAGCTGCTGGATCAGCTGAACGATCCGGCATATTTACATCAGCGTCAGCACCAGGAGGACCTTCACTCCCGTCCCGCCGAGGCGGGGTGTCAGTCGGCAGGGGAGGAGAATTGTCACAAGGAGGACTAAGAACACAAACATCTTCTGAACGCGATGGCGAAAGTGGCCAAGTCACGTGAGACGTCATACTCGGACCACTAGGTTTAACAGAAAGAGGAGCACTGCCAAAATAAAAATAGAGACCAATTCAGAGAAAGAAAGAGAGAAACAAAATATACAAATTAAAACATGTAGGGAAACTTACCCAGAGACTCCCGACATAGTTTTGCGCTTTGGGACATGCTGGGAGGATTTCTTCGTTCGCTTCTTTGGAACTGCGTCAGAAGGATCATTTGAGGCAGCACGCTTTTTTGATGGAGCGGGAGCCTCGGAAGCGAGGGGAACGACATCATGGACCTGACCAGCCGGATTAGCTGGGAAAGAAGGAGACGGAAATGCGTAAAAGATAGGCACCACGGCAACTACCTCGAGAATTTGGACGTCATCTGAATCACCTTCATCAGTGCGGGACGAGGTTCTACCTCGGGTGCGAGCGGGAGCAGCCTCGGGCTTAGGAATAAATTCCTTCGGGTCAGGTTCCCTGTTATCTGGGGTACTGCGATCAGCGACCCAAGGGAGAGCCAGCACCTCGGCATCTTCCGTAGTTTGCTCGGTAAATCTCTGCAGTAAGAGAAGACGAAAGTTAGCATGATAGTCAATGGGAAATGACTCGGATGAAACAATTCGCATCCGAATTACCTGAGGAGGAGGGTTGTTACAAGAAAAGGGTTTCATTCCCCAGACCCATTCCTTGGGAATCTCGGTTTTAAAGATAGCCTGGACGCGCTTCTGGATTTGGACATCATCAAGCTCAACCGTGAAAACTCAGTTGGTATCCAAAGGACCGCTCATGTAGCAAAGCTTATGGGAGCGGAGTTGGAAGGGACATATTCGGATACTGATGAACGCGGCCATCAGGTCTTCACCACGAAGCCTAGCTCGAGTTAACTCCTTCAGCCGAAGCTCGAATGCTTCGGCAAGAGCATGGGTTTTCTTCGAATTATAGGGCTAGTTTTGTTTTGAAGGAGGGCCGATAGAGAAGGCAGGGAGCCAAATCTTGTCCTCCGCTCCAGTATTTTTGACATAGAAAAACAATCTATGCCATTTCTTGCAGGACTCTAGACCTGTGACTCGGGGGAACAAGGAATTTTTCCGGAGTGTGATGGAAGCAGCCCACACTGGGTTAGAGACTTTTCGGAGGGATGAAGAGACTTATCCGGCACTACGTTAGCTCGGATCTGAAAAAACATTGACCAAACATCCTAGGAGGGCCAGAGGCCGAAGTATCCCTCAGAGGCCAAGATAAAGGCCGAGAGAGAGGCGGTGGCGTTAGCCGGCAAATGATGCCTGGCAAAATCGCTAAGAGGGAGACCGAACCCTCTGGAAAAGTGCTACATAAAAACGACGTATTCACCGTCCTGAAGGACGAGGGAAGATTCCTTGCCGGGTAAGTGACATTGTACCTCGGCGGGAACCCGGCATGTCTTGCATATCCACTCGATTTCCTGGCGAGGGACCGTGGATCCTTGCCACGAACCGCGCTTCAGGCCCACCATGAGTTCTTCTTCCCCGATGACGGCGCCACTGAGCGAGCTCGACATGGGCTCGTCGGAGGATCCAATGGAGGAGGGGTCGCTGGTGGCGATGAGCAGCCTCGAAACCCAAGGCCCCGTCACAATGACGACAAAGGCGACGACGGTGAGAAAATAAAACCGCCGCCGGAGATTAAATCAGAGGCGGAGCACCTAGGGCGAGGACCAAGCAGCGGCGGCGCGTCGCGTGAGGGAGAAGCGCAGTAGCATGGACGCTAAAATGGAAGCACAACAGCGCGCTCGCGAGAGCAAAAGAACGACGGCATGGTCGATAGGACAGGAGCACGGCGGCGACGGCGCGAGGAAGAAGATGAGGGAAGTGGAAAAGGGGAAGAGTGAACTAACCCATCCCCACTCCCCCATTTATAACCGCGTGGTGGAAAGTGATAGTGGGATCGCGGATGTGGCGCGGTAACCGCATACGAGCGTGTATCACATGTACACGATCGATGATTGGAGCCACAGCAAAGGCCACACAACGCAGGAGGAGATCCGGCCGCCATCAAGAAAGTTGTTCCATCTTGAAGAGGTCAAGATCGTCTACATCGAGCTCAATTGGAATGCTCAAGGCAAAGTTATAATCTTGATAGGGTTTTTCCTTTTGTCGGTCTCATGTTGGTAGTTGGGAGACCCGGTTTAGGATATATAACCGTACTATCAAGAGGGGCTCTCGAGTGAGTAACTCGATCATATCTTTAGGATAGAGTTCAAACCTTTGTATACTTAGCATCATATTTCTTGGTTATTATTTGGATCTTATCCATGTGTGGTTCTAGAGCTTGTGTAAATCATCATAACAAGCTCTAGTTCATCAAAAACAGATTTCCCTTTTATATCTTCTTGCGTTTTTATATTGCGGGTTTTACGGATCCACACCTTGGGGTATATCTCACATAAATTATAGATATTTCCTCCCTTTGGGGATTCTGCACGTCATTATCTTTACAACAAAATTGGTTTCATCCCATTCGGAGTTCGGTAGCTCAAGTTATTTATGTTTTGCTGTTGCTGCCTGCACTCTCTGTGCCACCCGATAGTACCGGAAATTACATCCGGTACTATCGCTTGGCGCTGGTTGTACCGCTTGGTGGTACCGGATGGGTCTGAGCCCATCTACGAGCCTTGGCTCCTCCTCTGGCCCGGTCGGTACCTCCGGCCCGGCACTACCGCTACATGCGATGGTACCACTGTTGTTTCTGGTTCTACCACTCTATGGTACTACCGGTTCCTACAGTATGTCCTACCGGAGGAGACAGAGATTTTTTGTCTCTGCTCTTGTTTGCCATGTACCGCTTCTGGTACCTGTCTGATAGTACCGGTCATTTCCGGTACTACCGCTGCCAGGTCTGGTAGTACCGCTTGTCGCAGCAGGTAACAGTCAGATTTCGGGCCCCCTATAAAAGTGGCCCTTCTTCTCCATTGGTCTTATCCGTTGAAGCTCTTTGCCCCTTCCATTGTTTAATCTATTGAGCTTTCCATCTCCCTCTTCCTCCCATGATTCTTGCATCTATTTGATGGAAAAGAGAGAGGAGATCTAGATCCACAATCCCACCAATCCATCTCTCCTCTAAGTAAGCGGAATTTTTTGGGATCTAGATCTTGGAGACTCGTGTGGTTTTCCTCTTGTGTTCTTCCTCTCTCATTCTCCAATAGATTTTGTAGATTTGGTGAAATTTGGGAGTGAAGGACTTGCCATTTCATTAGGTGCATCAGTTTGAGTTATCCTCGAAAGATTTGGTTGGTGAAATCAAGAAGCTTGTTCTCTTGGGTTCTTGGAACCCTAGATGGTTGTGTGGATTTTGTGGTGTGTTCTTGGGGCCTCCAATTAAATTGTCGAGCTCTCCCCAAGTTTGTAGCCTTGGTGGTGATTATTGGGAGCATCCAATTAAGTTGTGGAGATTGCCCCAATCTTGTACGGGTTTGGTGACCGCACTCAAGTATCCCATAGTGGATTGGGTGCTTGCCGTGCGGTGGGTGCTCGGGAGAATAGAGTGAGGCCTCTTGTGGCATTGGTGGTATTAGTTCCTCCCACCCCTCCAACGAGACATACCACTATAAGAAAAATGTCCTTTTACAACAGACAATTTTCATGGTTGAAGGCCCATTTTCGGTGGTTGAAGAGTCTTCTACGACGATGCCCTTCGTGGCAAAAGCCCCGTCACAAATGAATCTATCACGGTTTTTTTTCGAACGTGGCAGATCACACCCTTCAGCCATGAAAAGTTTCGTCGTAGATCTATTTGTCAGCCGCGTTGACTGCTGACGTCATGCAAACTGCCATGTGGCGAATGCTGTTAACGGCCGGTTAACGTCGTTAACTGTCATGGAAACCGTGGTAGAAAGCCAGGCCTATCCAAGTCCTGACAATTATTAAGTGGGTCGGCCCTTTATGAAAGCCCAATAGCAAGTCGGCCCGTTACTGTTTAGAGAAGCACTGTTTGAAATGGGCCCACAAGTTGGTCCGTCATATATTCAGGCTTAGTACTATTTCGGCCCGCTGTTATTTCGGCCTTCCACTATTCTGGCCTTATATGCATCTGGACTTTTACTATTCTGGCCTGCTGTATATCTGGCCATTTACTATTCTGGCCTACTGACAATCAATCCATTTACTATGAATCTGGTCCATTACTGTTCTGGCCTGCTATGAATCTGGCCATTTACTCTTCTGGCCCGCTGACAATCTAGCCTTTCACTGTTCTAGCCTGTTGTGTATCTAGCCATTTACTGTTCCGGACTGCTGTAAATCTGGTCATTTACTGTTCTGGCCTGTTGGAAATCTAGCCTTTTACTGTTCCGGCCCGCTGACAATCTAGCCTTTTACTGTTTCGGCCTGCTGTGTATCTGGCCATTAACTGTTCCGGCCTGCTGTAAATTGGCCTTCTACTATTCCGGTCTGCTAGAAATCTAACATGTTACTGTTTTAGCCTGTTGCGTTCTGGCCTTTTACTGTTCAGACCCGCTGAAATTCTAGCCCATAACTGTTTGGTACTATTAGTATTCAGGCCTGTTACTTTTGCAGCCCATTAGGATTTTGGTCCCGTACTGATTGGGTCGGTCACTGTTCCGGCCTTTAACTGTTACTGCCATTACTGTTCATATTCATATCCATGCATTATTTCATAGATCATTATGTTCTAGCCTATTACTGTTTTGGCATTTTTTTGGAACCGCCGCTTATTTTGCAGAATAGCACACGAATGCCAAGACGCCAATTATTACACATGCGAAAATTTAAACTACTTATTACAACAATAAAAGTTTATTACAACACATCATTAAACAAGATCTGCATTCTAAAAATTATAGAGTGTTGGTATTCTCAATAAGAGATCGGTACATGGCAATTCGCTTCAATGTATCATTTGTCCTCTTCTTCAACATTTCAGCTATAGATCTAAGGGCAACTACACCCTTTTTTCTGCAAGCAACACAACCTTCGTATATATATCTCCTGCGGGAGCTATACTAGGTGGAGTGGTAAATAAGGTTGTTTGCTTCAGAAATACAATGGGAGGATGAATAAGAAGAGGGATCACAACTTCCAGTCCTCCTTCTGAGGACTCCTGGTTCATTTAACTGCAGCCTGTACAATAAGGTGAAAGGGGTTAACACAAAGAACAAGGGGAAAAGTAGTATTATATAAATTAGAGATCATTTAAGAGCAAGCATACTAGACGTGGGTAAGAAATTTACTAGGCTCGCGTCTAATAAAATAAAATCTGCTCCACCATTTACACCAGATAGGGGACGCACTCATCCGAGTAGAAAGAAACAATAAAGGCACGAGTCTTGTACTAGATCCAGGGTCCACAAAAACCTGCTAGACTCACCCTCACCAGTTAAAAAGACTATAGACACCACAAATCTCCAACGCTGCACATGTTGGACATCCACTATGTATGAATAAACCACCCCATAAGCCAAAAAGTGCAACTTAAGAGCTATTATCTATATACATAGTGGACCTTGTCGAAAAGCCAAAAAAACTTAAGGGTGACGCGTAAAATTTAAGTAAGTATGAACTTATAGTAGCTCGTTCAGGCTGGCAGATGCTCCTTCTCAAGTGGGTTCGACTGCTGGTCAATCTGCCAGTAGTATCTGAGTCCAGCAGCTGGAATTCTGGTCCTTGTACTCCATTGTCCTTTCTCTACATTAAGTCATAACATTTAAAACCGAGTTAGCTGGTTTGGAAGGAAGAAAGCACTTGGAAAACACCAAAAATATAGCATTAAAATGTCCAGATGTATGATTCAAACTAGCTAGCTGGTTTGGATGGATGAAAGCAGTTGAAAACACCAAAAATATACTATTCAAATGACAAGATGGACATTTTCCAAATTAAGCATTCGCAGATAGAAACACAACAAAACATGAATGGAAATGTCATGGCAGGTTTTTAGGTAGAATGACTTATTAACATAATATGCATACAGGCAATATAACTTATTATCATGACAAGAAACTGGCCTAAGTAACACAGATAAACCTCGCACTTCAGCCTTGCTTGGCGTCAGATTGTCAGCGTTGGATCCTTTATGAGTTGTTCCCATGACCCATTCGAGCGCTTGGAAAGAATAACATCTACGATTTAGTGTTGCAGGAATACACCGATAGTGTGAGAATGTAAGAAAGGAAATAATAGCGGCAAGCTTATGATGTGTATACGAACTACGATATGTGGGCGCAAACGAAATGGCAAAAGCATCCAGGATATTGATCAACATTCTGACCCTTTCGTAGCTTACGAGTACCAAAGAAATAGCAAACGGGCAAGAGAAATTAACGCCGTGCAGAGAGGGCGGGTGGGACGCGCATGACGGCGGCGGGGGCTGGGCATTTCAAGGTGGATATGGTGCGTTGGGCAATGAAGATGTTCCTGAGTGGAAGAGAGCACCAGCAGGGAAGGAGGTCTGATGCGGAAGAGAGCGCCGACGGTGAAGATGCTCCCGTGTAGAAGAGAGCACCGGCGATGAAGGAGCTCTAGTGTGGAAGAGAGGGCTGGCGGTGAAGGGGTTGTAGGAAGGTGGAGGTCCGAGGGGGGTACACGGCGAAGAGGCGATGGGGGGATATAGGTGGGATGATGCAAATTTACCACCTATACCCCTCTATTATTGCAGTGCTCCTCCGGTCCTTGTTTCTGGGACAGGTATAGAAGAGGAATTTTGCATCGCGAAAAATGGGGCGAGATTTTTTAATAGATGCGCGGGATGTTTTGACGCTGTGCGGAAATTTTGAGGTTGAAGCTTCCGACATAGGCTACTCCGACACAGCCGCTCCTCACGTGTTGGCCTTGTCTGAACCCACACGGCAGCGACAACATGCTTACAAGCATTTAAATGAGTTCCAACACATTTGCCGAAATTGGTAAGCATTATATTTTGAAAGCTTTCAAACAAGGTGGCCAAGGTCATGGACATATTTCTGCCATAGTTTATTATAACGTGTCTATAACTGCACGATACCTACTTGGTCAGTGTTTAGGGATTGAGGGTTTAGAGTTTACGGTTCTAAGGTTTAGGGATTTAGGGTTTAGGTTTGGGGGCATTTTCAATAATGTTCAGGCTTTAGGCTTATATTCGAGGAATAGAATGGTGTTATCATAATTTAATGAAAGTATATCTGAAATGTTGATCTGCAAGTGGATGATACGCATGCGTGGTCAAGGTCGTTTAGGGGTTTAGGGTTTAAGGGTTTAGGGATTTTTCAATATTGTTCAAGCTTTATGCTTAAGTTGATACCCTGCCTGGTCATTATTGTTTAGGGTTTCGGGTTTTAGGGTTTAGTATTTCGGGTTTTAGGGTTTAAGGGTTTTAGATATTTAGGGGTTTAGGGTTTAGGGTTGATGGCGTCTGGAAGCACTTTGTCGGGAAACCCCAAGAGCAAGGTGTGATGCAGCACAGCAGCAAGTCATCCCTTAGTAAGAAACCAAGGTTATCGAACCAGTAGGAGGAAGGAAACGTATCAAAGGTGTTGCAAGCAACGTGGAAACCTGCACAACACAAACTCAAGACTTTGCCCCAACTAACAGTGAGGTTGGAAATCTCACCGGTTGCTATAACAAAGGATTAACTATATGGTGTGGAAGGTGATGATGGTTTGCAGCAAGTAAACTGTAACAATGGAAGATGTATCAATGGTAAAGATTGGACCGGGGTCGATAGTTCACTAGAGGTGTTCTCCTTAGATAAAAAAAACATGGCATGCTGGGTAAACAAATTACAGCATGGCAATTGACAGGACTGAGCAAGGCATAACAATGCAATACTAGACATAAAGATCCTATGAGATTCGATTGGGCAATACAACAATATACATAGAATGCCATCCAACTGCATCTATGACTAGAAGTCCACCTTCAGGTTATCATCCGAACCCCCTCCAGTATTAAGTTGCAAGCAACAGACAACTGCTTTAAGCAAAGTGTGTAAGGTAAACAATCCACTTGTTCCATGAACAAGAGACCGTTGTTTTCTCCCTAGTGGAAACAACACATCTACAACCATAGAGATTTCCGTCACTTACCTTGATTAAGTAGATGCATGAACCCACTATCGAGCATAAATACCCCCTCTTAGAGTCACTAGCAACTACTTGGCCAAGATAGCTACTAACAACAGAGAGCATGCAAGATCACAAACAACACAGACATGATAGAATCCATAAGACAAAACCATTAATCAATCTGACATAGTAATCTCAATATCCATCGGATCCCCGCAAACACAACATGCATGATTACAAATAGATGAGATCTTGATCACGAATGGAGCTCACAAGATCTAGACATCAAAGCACAAGGAGGATATACAACCATCTAGCTACTACATGGACCCGTAGTCCAAGGTGGAACTACTCACACTTCATACCGAAGGCTGGCATGATGAAGAAGAAGGCCTACGGGATGATCTCCCCTCTGGCAGGGTGCCGGGAAGAGTTTCAGATCCCCCCGATCTAGGGACGATGGTGGCGGCGGCTACATACGGTTTCGTGGAATTTTGATCGGGTACTTAGGGTTTTGGCATCAGGGGCTTCTTATAGGTGAAGAGGCGAGGCTGGAGGGCCACCAGGGCGGTTGCACCCCCCAGGCGTGGGGTTGGCCCACCTGCACGGCCAGGGGGTGTGCCCCCTAGTGGGTCTCCTCCGTCTCGTACTCCGGCTTGACTTTGGCTTTTGTCCCGTCCAATTCCGAGAATATTGATTTTTTGCCTTTCTGGAACCAAAAACAGAAGAAAACAGGCAACTGGCACTGTGGCATCTTGTTAATAGGTTAGTACCATAAAACATATAAAAACAACTCAAAGTGTGGACAAAGCAAAGCAAAGTAGATACTAAACAAGCATGGAACATCAAAAATTATAGATACGTTTCCGACGTATCAAGCATCCCCAAGCTTAACTCCTGCTCGTCCTCGAGTAGGTAAGTGATAAAGAATAATTTTTTAGGTGACATGCACCATCAAAACCAAGATCAAACCATTTGCAAGCATTGAAAGCTGGGATCAAAGAACTCTAAACATGTGCATGAAACATGGAGTTCTAACAATAAGACGAAGTAACTATGCATGCAACATGAAAGGCTACAAACAAAGATCATGAATAACATGCATTGAAAAACGTTTGTTTGTTTCACATACAGAAAACATGGCATAGTGGCATTCAGCTTGTCCCTCATAGAGTAGCAAATAGATGCATAGGACACCTTGAAAGTTCATAAGAGTGAATAGATACAAATAGCACAAGAACGAGCAATATCAATAATATGCATCAATAAATAAGTTTTGGGACAATGCACATAGAACTAAGAATGGCAACTATGCTCTCTTAACTGGTGCCTAAAGGTAGAAAGTGGAGACTCAATATAATAGTGGAAGAAAGGCCCTTCATAAAGGTAAGCAGGGATTTCAAGTTTCAAAAAGAGCTTCCAAAAATTATGGTACTTGTTAGCTTTCAGCCCTCACTGCCCCTATCATAAGCATCTTGAAGTGATTAAGGTTAAAGTGAACAAACTACGGAGTATATGCTTGACAAAGTATAAGTTGGCAATCTCATGTCCCCTGAATACAAGGGCCGCACCTCATGCTACTCAACTTTGGTCACCTGTAAGTTCTTGGCATAGTAAGTACATGTGTATCATAGAGAATAGCCAACGGGGTACCCCTTGCACATGGTACCGGAGCTATCCCATAACAAAAATGACAAGGTAAGCAGACAATGAGCATCTCAGCGATATTTTTATTTGCTATTTGCATAAGATTTTATTGAGGATGCTTCACAGATTGTTCATTATAGTGATGCTGCAAGTTTCCACCATGATTAGGCATGGCTTAGTCTAGCGGCCCAGGTGTTTCTCTAACACAAAATACATAACTCCATGGACTTATAAGCTCCCTTTTTATTTCACACCGGCGACATCCATAGATAAAAGAGCATGATATCAACTGTGTACAAAGTACAAGTGTAATGTTGAAAATGTTACCCATGAAAACATGGTTCTGCTAATTCCAACGTATAAGTGCAAGCATATACAACATAGATGACACAATGGTTCAAGTTTATTAGGGGCAAGGAATATAAAGTGTGCCATCAAGTTCGTGAGGGATTTAATCACTATGTTTTCACATAACAAAATACTTTTTAATTGGAAGATAGATGAAAACAAGAATATACTTGGAATGGTGTAACACACCATGCATAGGATTTTATAGTGGACACTTCGGAATAAATTGGTTTCTTGGGAGTTGGAAGCATGAGTAGAGCTTACTCATACAAGTGGAGGCTAGCAAAAGACTGGGAGCAACCAACTAAGAGAGCAATAATGGCCATAATCATGTAGAGGGACAAAATATTACTAATCAAAGCATAGAGTGGTACTATAAGTCAAGGACTAAATGATCATAGAGGATATGGTGACTTGTTTATAGTCATAACATGGTGTTAGCATGTTCCAAGTCAACCCAAACAAAGCATCAAAGGAGAATACCACAATACTATGCTTTTGTATGCTAAAACAACACATGATTCTTTCAAGGCACACTAAGCAATCCCAATTGTTTGGAACAAGTCATGATATAGCAATAATCACTAAGAATAAGGTCAAAACAACATCTAGCATGACATGCTAAAGTCTAAGTCACAGTTAATGCAAGCTCCTCTTGCACTTTCAAGCAAGAACTTTCTACTCCTTTCCAACACCAATCGACTTATTTGAAAAAACACGGCGAGAACGGGGCTCCAAACTACTTTATTCAAGCAAAATAAACAAACTAAGCAAAGCAAACAAAAACTAAGACGCTCCAAGAACAACACAGCAGTGCATGAAACAATAAAATGAAGTGTCTAGAAAGACCTGAGCTTTTTATTAATGAAGAAGGGGATGCCTTGGGCATCCCCAAGCTTTGACGTTTGTACCTCTTGGATATTTCTTGGGGTGACACCTGAAATTTTCCTTCGTACAAAACTTCACACAATCTTCATTAGCAACATTAGTGTATTCAAAAGATAATAGACTTTTGGGTTTAGCTTTAGAACAGCAAAACTTTTTACTAAAAACACAAGCTATTGTAGCAACTCCTTAAAAAAGCTCAATTTCCCAAAAAGAACCCAAAAAGGAATCAATATGAAGCAAATGCAAATAATGACAGGAATCTGTCAAAACAGACCAGCAGGTAGAAACCGATTTGTTCGAAGACCTTATGTTGCTCAAATCAAAAAGTGCTGAACTAATGAAAGTTAGCTAACATACTGGGGGATTTATTCGTAAATTTTTAGCTCAATCATACTTATAGAGATTCCTCGCGAATTTTTATGGTGGAGGACATAAATCTATTTCGGGACAGCAACTCCCCAAATCTTACTTCCCTCTCATTAGAGGTCATTCTTGGCACAAAAGGCAAACAAAAAGGATAATGAGAGGTCATTACTAAAGTAATAACTTCCAAGACTTAAGAAAACTCTTGGGTTATCTCCCAACAAGTAATTTTCTTTAACGCCTTTAAGTTAGGCACAAGAAGCAAGAAATCAAGTATTTTCAAATGAAGAAGCATTAACATCAAACCTTGCTTTCAAAGGAGGAGAAAAAAGAAACTTCTATCTCCTCATAGGGAAGTATTCAATACCTTTCTTGAATGGAAATTGATATTTAATGGTGCCTTCTTTCATATCAATGATGGCACCAACGGTTCTAAGAAAAAGGTCTTCCCAAAGTAATAGGACAAGAAGCATTGTATTCAACATCCAAAATATAGAAATCAACAGGGACATAAGCATTGTTAACCATAATGAGGACATTAGTAACACTCCCCATGAGTTTCTTCTTAGTGTTATCATTGAGTGGGACATCCAAATAACAATTTTCCAAAGGTGGCAAATCAAGCATTTCATAAATCTTCCTAGGCATAACAGAGACACTGGAACCAAGATCACATGAAGCTTTGAGATCAAAGTCATTTACTTGCATATTAATTATGGGTTTCCAACTATCTTCTACTTTCCTAGGAATAGAAGCTTTGTGTTTTAACTTCTCTTCCTTATTCTTAACAAGAGCATCTGTAATGTGTTTGGTGAAAGCAACATGCATATCACTAGCATCAGGACTTCTAACAAGTTTTTGCAGGAAAAATCACTTCAGAAATACTGCAACCATCAAGATCAAAATCAAACTTAGCATCACTAGTAGTAGACTCGTTAGGCTTAGGCATTTTAGGAGGAGGAATACGGACTTATTGTGGTTTAGTGGTCTCCATTCTAGTGATGGTGCACACACACTATTGTTTCTATCAATTTCAGCTTCCCTTTCCCACTTAGCATGAAGTTGAGCTAACGGTCTAACATTTTCATCAATAGTGACTTGTATGTCATGAGTAGAAGCAAAGGTACTTTCCATGGTTTCAGGTTTAGCAGCTATTTTATTAATCAAAGAGGACTGTGCTTTAGACAAAGAGGAAATATTTTTCTCAACATTTAAAAGCTTTTCCTCCACAGTCTTGTTGAAAATGGTTTGTTTACTAATAAAGTCTTTGCGCATGACTTAAAGTTCAGAGGGGGCACTTCTAGCATTGTTGTAGGAGTTTCCATAGGAATTGCCATTATTAGGAGGATAAGGCCTATAATTGTTGTTACCACCAAAGTTATTCCTATAGGCATTGTTGTTTAAATTGTTGTTTCTAATGAAGTTCACATCAACTTGCTCTTCTTGAGAAACCAAAGAGGCTAAGGGAACACTATTTGGATCTAAAGGAGCTTTCCCATTAACAAGCATAGCCATAATAACATCAATCTTATCACTTAAAGAGGAGGTTCCTTCAACAGAATTTACCTTCTTACCATGTGGAGCTCTCTCAGTGTGCCATTCAGAATAGTTAACCATCATATTATCAAGGATTTTTGTTGCAGCACCCAAGGTGATGGTCATAAAGGTACCTCCAGCAACTGAATCCAACAGGTTTCTTGAAGAGAAGTTCAACCCTGCATCAAAAGTCTGGATAATCATCCAAGCAGTAAGTCCATGAGTGGGACAATTCTTAACCAAAGATTTCATTCTTTCCCAAGCTTGAGCAACATGTTCATTATCAAGTTGTTTAAATTTCATAATATCACTTCTCATAGATATAATCTTCGCAGGAGGGTAGTACTTTCATATAAAAGCATCCTTGCACTTAATTCAAGAATCAATACTATTTCTAGGCAAGGATAGCAACCATTCTTTAGCTTTTCCTCTCAAGGAGAAAGGAAACAGCTTGATCTTAATAATATCTCCATCTACATCCTTATACTTTTGCATCTCACAAAGTTCAACAAAGCTATTGAGATGGGCAGCATCATCATCAGAACTAGCACTATAAAATTTCTCTCTCATCACAAGATTCAACAAGGCAGGCTTAATTTCATAAAAGGTAGCATCGGGAGCAGGTGGAGCAATAGGTGTGCTAAGGAAATCATTGTTGTTTGTGCTAGTGAAGTCACACAACTTGGCGTTCTCAACAGAGTTCATTTTGGCAAAGGTGGGCAAGCCAAAAACAGCAGCAGTAGCTAGAGCAGGAACTTTTTTTTGTGTTTTTGAATAAAGCAAGCAAACGAAACTAGACTATTTTTTTGGGTTTTTTTAAATAGAGGCAAACAAAACCAAGCAAAAGAAACAAAGCAAACTAAAAACAAAGTAAAGAGAAAGGAAGTGAAGGACTCCCCTAGTGAAGACATCCTTAGCCTCCCCGACAACGACGCTAGAAAAGTGATTGATGGCGCCCAGCACTGTCGTGGGACGCTTCGTTGGAAACCCCAAGAGGAAGGTGTGATGAGCACAACAGCAAGTTTTCCCTCAGTAAGAAACCGAGGTTATCGAACCAGTAGGAGGAAGGAAACGTCACACAGGTGTTGCAAGCAACACGGAGACCTGCACAACACAAACTCAAGACTTTGCCCCAACGAATCAGTGAGGTTGTCAAGCTCACTGGTTTGCTGTAACAAAGGATTAAACGTATGGTCTGGAAGGTAATGGTTTGCAGCAAGTAAACAAGTAACAGTGGAATATGTATCAATGGTAAAGATTGGACCGGGGTCCATAGTTCACTAGAGGTGCTCTCCTTAGATAAACAACATGGCATGAAGGGTAGACAAATTACAACAGGGCAATTGACAGGAACTGAGCAAGGCATAACAATGCAATACTAGACAAAAAGATCCTATGAGATTCGATTGGACAATACAATAAGATACATAGACCGCCATCCAACTGCATCTATGACTAAAAGTCCACCTTCAGGTTATCATCCGGACACCCTCCAGTATTAAGTTCCAAGCAACAGACAACTACTTTAAGCAAAGTGTGTAAGGTAAACAATCCACTTGTTCCATGAACAATAGATCGTTGTTTTCTCCCTAGTAGCAATAGCACATCTACAACCGAAGAGATTTCTGTCATTTCCTTTGGAAACTAGAGACATGAACCCACTATTGAGCATAAATACCCCCTCTTGGAGTCACTAGCAACTACTTGGCCAAGATATCTACTAACAATAGAGAGCATGCAAGATCACAAACAACACAGACATGATAGAATCATAAAGACAAAATCATTAATCAATCTGACATAGTAATCTCAATATCCATCGGATCCCCGCAAACCCAACATGCATCATTACAAATAGATTAGATCTTGATCATGAACGGAGATCACAAGATCTATACATGAAAACACTTGGAGTAGATACAACCATCTAGCTACTACATGGACCCATAGTGCAAGGTGGAACTACTCACGCATCATACCGGAGAGAAGGCCTCTGGGATGATCTCCCCTCCGGCAGGGTGCCGGGAAGAACTTCAGATCCCCCCCGATCTAGGGACGATGGTGGTGGCGGCTACAGAAGGTTTTGTGGAATATTGATCGGGTCCTTAGGGTTTCTGCATCGGGGGCTTCTTATAGGCGAAGAGGCGAGGCCGGGAGGCGACCAGGGGGGCCACACCCTACCCAGGCGCGGGGCAGGGCCCACCTGCGCCTAGGGGGGTCTGGCCGCCCTAGTTCGCATCTCCTTCTCGTCTTATGGATTTGTGTCCCCCACGGTAAAATATTGACTTTGGCTTTTGTCCCGTCCAATTCCGAGAATATTGATTTTCTGTCTTTTTGGAACCAAAAACAGAAGAAAACAGGCAACTGGCACTGTGGCAACTTATTAATAGGTTAGTTCCAGATAAGATATAAAAATACCTCAAAGTGTAGACAAAGCAAAGTAGATACTAAACAAGCATGGAGCATCAAAAATTCTAGATATGTTTTCGACGTATCACTCTCCAGGTGGCTGGTGAAGCAGATGAATTCCCCATCGCACGGATCCGGCACCACCTCTCCGGCTGCAGGGATGTGCCATCTCCCGGCACGGAGGATTCCCGCATCCTCGAAGGACTTCAGCGGCACTTTCGTGCATTTGGATCTCCCCCAAGGTTCTGTCGGAGGCACCATCAGTCGAAGGATCTAGGGTTGCGGGATTGCTCTGGGTCGCTCTGGTCGCTACGGAGGAATGGAAGATTGGGAGATGCGTGTAGCACCCCCTGGGATCAGGGTTAAACTAACCTCAGATCACCATCTAAGATAAGTTCAACTCTCAAACACGGAAGATCACAGTATGATTCGGTAACATTACAGAACACAGGGATTCAACAGCATAAGTTTAAACTCTTAGCAGAGTGAGATAGTAGAGTTATTACAAACCAGAGGTAATAGACCCAACATTACACCCCATAGCGAAAGCAAATTATGTTGTTCTACACAACAACTTAGCAAAAGGCCTAAGAGGCCATAAACAAAAGCGACGTCCATCCCATAGTCCTCAGGCTGCTACTAGGACCCCCAACGACTCGTCGATGTCAACGTAGAAGCCACCTTCAGTTGCAAGCAGATCCTCTGTAGAAAAACAACAATGGCGCAAGGCTGAGTACGAGAATGTACTCCGCAAGACTTAGATAACCTAGTATCTACATGCTCTGGATAGAAAGGCTTCCTCTGGATTTACTTTTGCGGAAAGCAATCTTTATTTGTAAACAAGAGAGAGAAGAGGCTCGTCTACTCAAAATATTTTTAAAGGGATAAGATAGGGACTTCTTCATCTTTTTTATCACATCTTGATAACCTCCAGCTTCATCAGAACCTCCTATCTAGGATCATCCCCTCGACCCGGAGGAAGCATCTTTAAGCACACGTGGATCAGCAAGTTTTATAGTGGTTAATGTTATCTATGAACTTAAGTCTGGTCGCCAAGTCGTTCATAACCGTGAACACGGCTTTTTGAAAAGATTTAACCCTGCAGGGGTGTACAACTTTACCCACACATACCAACCGACTCTTAATGCCAAATTATTATCCCTCTTCCTTGGAAGGCCAGCAGAGGGTGGTTGACCAAGACCTTTACCTTGCTTTCGCCGAGACCATAAGTCACGCAATTAGTATGATTCCGCCGTAATGGGTCAAATCCCGAAGCCGGTACTTAAAGATGTGAGGCGAGGTTGGTTTACCAGGGGTGCTATCTACCCCAAGCAACCTCGGCCACGCTTACCTACCTGTTATGAATGCACCAACTTCACCCGGCAAATCTTTCAAAAGATTTTCTATGCATATGTCGAATGGAACGCCCGAACTATGTGACTCATGGAATCTACTAGGCAAGTTAGTCAGTCATGAGGTTGTCTAGGCCCCGTGTGGTTGCACGCTCGTCTTGGTTCCAAAGGTAAGAACTCAATTCCTAGTGGTGGCGAGCATGGGACTACAAAAACCACGCCGAACGTGGCCTCCAATACAAGCCTTAGCATATTTAGTTAAATCCTTCGAGGATGTCATCAACTCCTACCTTTCTAGATTCTCCGGCATCTCTGATTCATCGTTCGGATAGATCAGACATTGATACTATGCATGGCTAAGCTGTCGATCTCAGAAGCTCTAGCAACGCTCAGATGCCAAACCTAGGTATGCTAGGAGCAGTGGATCAGGAGTATAAGGCTACAACAGGGAAACTATGCAGCAGATAGGTAACCCTAACTACTGACAAAAGACCACATAGGAATTGTGTGCATCATAGCGAGAAAGAAATATACTTTGTAAAAGTAGGTTCAGAATGAGAGGCTACGCTTGCCTTGTCCGTCAGAAGACAAGTATTGGTCTTCGGTGTTGTTGACTTCAGCTTCGGGCTCGGATCCTATCGCGAAGAACCAACACCAGAAAGAAAGGCAACAATCAAGACATGGCATCGATGCAATTCTCAAACAAGGATGATGATATGACAAGTTAAGTTGCATTGAAATGAAACCCTAAGGCATGCTTGACAGCTTAAACGGGGTTCCGAGGGGTGAAAATCCTAACTCGGGGAAACTCCGGAATCACTTATGAGGGGTTACTATGTTCTTCTAATTAAACTTGTCTTGTAAGTTGCTTAACAATGCATGATTATAGCTCTATTAGATAGTTCTCATTTTTCTGAACATTTTGATATATTATTTGTATTTTTCTAATTTAAAATGAATTAGTTATGAATTTCTCAACTTTTAATTCATTTTAAATTATTTTTGGAATATTTAAATTATTTTCTAACTTGGGCCCACATGTCAGACTTTTATTAATTTCAGAAATGATTTACAAAAATGTTAAAACCCTGACAGATAGGGCCCACCTGTCAGCATTTTACTTATTATAGAAATAATTTACAGGAAATAATAAAAAAACAAAAGAAAAGAATTATGACGCTAGCATGACGCCTGGCTGACGTCATCAATGGGGAAGCCCCAGGTCGAGCACGGATCTCTCGATCCCGTGCGCACCTGGATGCGTGCTTGGCTGCGTTCAAAAGAGGAATACGAGGCGAATGTTATAGTGGTGGCGCCACCTCGGTATGGTAACCGGAACTACGCCGGCGACAAGAAATAGCGGCAGCGGCGTCGGGTGCTCGTCGGGCCAGCGGTACAGCGCGAGAGGGGAGGAACAGAGAGGTCCAGGAGTACCGCTGGCTCACCACGGTCACGACGGTGAGGTCGATGAAGCGAGGGGAGGCCAGAGGGGGAGAATCGATGGCTTGACTGCGGCGGTCGGCGTTGATGTCGAGCTCAATTCCGGCCAGACGACGTCCATCCGGCTTGCGTGGCTTGACGGAGACGACGATGGAGATGCTGCGCTTCTCCCAGGCCACTCCACGATGCACGGGGCGGCTAGAGATGGCGAGACTTGCCGGAGCCCGAACGGCTAGGGTTTGGCCTAGGAGGAATAAGAAGCGCACGAGGGGAAAAGGAATAGAGGCGTGCTAGGGCTTCTCCGCAGCGGCGTCGAGGTACTTGTAGGCCTCCAGGGGCGGCGATGCGCATCTTGGCGCTCGCCGGCAGCAGGCGAGCGGCCACCGAGCTGCTTCCATCGATCCGGCGATGGAGACGATGACGAACAAACGACGAAAGGGTATCGGTCCGGCTGTGGGCTGCAGTTGGGTCAAAGTGGGCTGCTCGGCCTGGGACGGTCTGGCTCTATTTTTTTCTGCAAAACAGTTTTTCTTTTTCTGTTTTTTTATTTCTGTTTGTAATTTCCATTTCAAATCTATTTTGAGTGATTTGAAAATACCATAGGGGTTTTGGCAAACATTCAAAATACTGTGGGCCCTTTAGTCCATTTTGGCTCCAAACATTTTGTCATTTTCAAAATTCAAACTATTTGAATGTGGTTTCAAAGAGAGGGGAGGAAATTAGGGTTTTGAATTTGCATTCTTAAACCACACACTTGAACTTATGCATACATTTTATTGATTTAAATAGATGCATGCAATGCTTTGGTACTAACTACATATGTTACAAACTTGGGCTGTTACAGCTCTACCCCCCTTACTGTTGGGCCACGCGGAGATAAAACAAAAAAAATCCTCTAACGTGGTGATCCCAAGATCTAGCTGAGGTAGAAGGCCACGAGGTTTACCACTAGACACGCAGATGCAGATTACTGATGAAGCGCGTCAGTTGATGCAGTGCAGTCCTCACGATCCAATCGTCCTGGTGCTGATCATACAACACCTCTGTTGGTATCCACACGTGCAAGAAGGAGCACCGGTGATGAACTGCTAGGTTCGTAACGGCGGCAGGACTGCTGTGGAGCTAGGGTTTCCAACTCATGGAATGACCTAACCGAACAACGATTAACCCTTCTGGGTTACTGTGCTCCACTATATATAGGGAGTGAACGTGGGATCCACTCTCATGGCCCATTCACTAAAGCCCATATAACACTAGTCACCGCGAGTCCGACTCGCTGACTTAGTCCTAATCCGGATCAGGTCCAACCCGGCCAGATTTCCGGCTTGAGTCCAACCCGGACTGATTTCCGGCTTGGGTCCAACCCGGACTTGCTCACGCTCTTAAGTGTGTGACACCGCAGGCTCATGGCTACTCGGACACGATTGGAGTCCGACTCGCAATCGATCAGTCGGCAGCGGCTCCTAGCAGAACATGCCGACTCCCAAGTACCAAAGAGTCATGACGACTTGCCTTTCCAATGTGACTTGCGTTTGAGTCCCTTTTGCCTCACGATATACCTTGTCAGACTATAGGCGAATAATTGTCATCCCTTAAATAGTCCGACTCTCTTCTCGATCCGAGATAAGTGATTCACCCGACTAACTCTTAGTCGATCGCCTCGGTTAACACTTAACCGAGTCGTGCATGGCCATGCTTTCCGAATCATATCTTCCGAGAGGGCCCAGAGAATATCTCTCCGAGTGGAGGGGCAAAATCCCATCTTGGTTATTCACATCATGCAGCTTGATTCTCAGTCGACCCGAACTCTGCCTTTATAACTGCCCAGTTACGGATCAGCATTTGATAAAACCTAAGTCGGTGATCCTCAACTCGGACTATGCAATAACCTCAGGTCTAAGGATTACATTGATTGAGATATACAAATGACAACTTGTTCGTTGTACCTCAATATGGGTCAATCCGACTCGCTAAAATCTTTAGCCGAGTCTGTGTAAGTTGGAATAGCATCTCCATGCCCATGACAAGTGGAACCGAGTCATCAAGCCAACTTTCACATTGGTCTAAGTTGTGTGTCCAGCACAACCTCAATTACCAAGGATATTTAGTACAAACAACATGAAGGCATAGTTCCACAACCGAATCACATATTCAATGATACACATCAAATGTTTATACAAGGACTACTTAATATATTTATGAATACAATGGGAAATATCATCATACATGATTGCCTCTAGGGTATATTCCCAACATTCTCCCACTTGCACTAGAGTCAATCTTCCGACATCACATGTCTAAGCATCTAATGCCCATGTCTCTCAGGTGCACCTCATGTTTTGGCTGGGGTAATGGCTTTGTCAACGGATCCGCAATATTTGCATCCGTGTTTACCTTGCATAACTTGATATCACCCTGATCCACGAACTGGCGAATCAGGTGGTACCGCATGAGTATGTGCTTGTTCTTATGGTGTTGTCTAGGTTCCTTGTCTTGTGCAATAGCACCATTGTTGTCACAATACACGTTTAACGGATTGGACGAGCCCTGAACCACACCAAGATCCATGAGGAAATTCCTCATCCAAACAGCTTCCTTTGATGCCTCCGAGGCGGCAATATACTCAGCCTCTGTTGTATATGCAGACATAGTCTCTTGCTTGGAACTCTTCCAGCTCACAGCACCTCCGTTTATAATAAACACGTATCCGGATTGCGAACGATAATCATCAGAGTCGGTAAGATAACTCGCATCCGTGTAACCCTTTACACTGAGTTCATCTTCACCACCATAAACCAAGAACATATCCTTAGTCCTTCTCAAGTACTTTAGGATATTTTTAGCCGCTGTCTAGTGGATTTCTCTAGGATCAGCCTGGTATCTGCTCACAACACTTAGAGCATATGAAACATCCGGCCTAGTACAAATCATGGCATACATGATGGATACGACTGCAGAAGCATACGGAATCGCACTCATCCGACTTCGCTCATCAGTTGTCGAAGGACACTGAGTCTTGCTAAGTTTTACACCATGGGACATCGGTAAGAACCCCTTCTTAGACGATTCCATGTTGAACTTCTTCAACACTTTGTCCAAATAAGTACTCTGACTCAATCCAATGAGCCTCCTTGATCTATCTCTATAGATCCAGATTCTGAGGATGTATGTTGCCTCACCCAAGTCTTTCATTGAGAAACTCCTTTCCAATGATTCCTTAGTTTCTTGCAACATCTGGACATCATTTCTAATCAGTAATATGTCATCCACATATAAGATTAGAAAGTTTACTTTGCTCCCACTAAACTTCTTGTATAAACAAGAATCATGATCACTCTTGATGAAGCCAAACGATTTGACTACCTCATCAAAGCGAATATTCCAACTCCGAGATGCTTGCTTCAACCCATAAATGGATTTCTGAAGTTTGCATACCTTGTCAGTATTATCCGGATTGACAAAACCCTCGGGCTGTATCATATACATGTCCTCGGTTAAATTTCCGTTAAGGAAATCCGTTTTGACATCCATCTGCCATATCTCATAGTCAAAATAGGCTACTATAGCTAACATGATCCGAACTGATTTAAGCATCGCTATGGGCGAGAAGGTCTCATCGTAATCAACTCCTTGAACTTGTCGGAACCCCTTCGCGACAAGACGTGCTTTATAGATTGAAACATTTCCATCCATATCAGTTTTATTCTTAAAGACCCATTTGCACTCGACGGGTCTTGCACCGTCTGGCAGATCAACCAAGTTCCAAACTTGATTTTCATCCATGGACTTTAACTCGGATCTCATGGCTCCAAGCCATGACTCGGAATCAGATCCTACCATCGCTTCCGAATAATTTGCCGGCTCATCACTGTCTAACAGTAACACATCATGAACACTTCGTAATCTAGCCGATCTTCATAGTACAGGTGCTGCTTCCGGCTCAGCTACCACGACCGGCTCAACCTCCAAGGTTTTTGCCGACTCGCTACTAGCCGGTTCCTCTCGAATTTCTCCGAGCTGCACCGTGCTCCCACTTACTCCCTGACTGAGAAACTCTTTCTCAAGGAAGACACCGTGCCGAGCGACAAACACTTTGCCCTCTTCTCGGTTGTAGAAGTAGTAACCCAAGGTTTCCCTCGGATACCCCACTAAAATAGACTTATCCGACTTGGCTGTAAGCTTGCCCGACTGAAGTCGCTTGACAAAAGCTTCACAACCCCAAATCTTAAGAAAAGACAAACTCGGCGTTTGCCTGTCCACATCTCATGCGGTGTCTTCTCTACTGATTTTGATGGTACTCTGTTTAGTGTGAACGCCGTTGTTTCTAGACAATAACCCCAAAATGATAAAGGTAGATCTGTCTGACTCATCATTGATCGTACCATGTCCAACAAGGTTCGATTCCGCCTTTCCGAAACACCATTCCTTTGTGGCATTACTGGCGGACTAAGTTGATGAACTATTCCACAACTTTTCAGATGGTCATCAAACTCATGGCTCATGTACTCGCCTCCTCGGTCCGACCGAAGAAACTTTATTTTCTTGCCGAGTTGATTCTGTGCTTCATTCTGGAATTCTTTGAACTTTTCAAAGGCTTCCGACTTATGTTTCATCAAGTAGATATATCCATACCTACTCAAATCATCAGTGAAGGTAATGAAGTACTCATAACCACCCCTGGCTATCGTGCTCATTGGTCCACATACATCACTATGTACTAGTCCCAACAAGTCGGATGCCCTTTAGCAACTCTTTGCAAAAGGTGTCTTGGTCATTTTGCTGAGTAGGCAAGATTCGCATGTCTCGAACGACTTCAAGTCGAACGAAGTTAGGAGTCCATCATCATGGAGCTTCTTCATGCGTTTTCGACTTATATGACCAAGCCGACAGTGCCAAAAGTAAGTCATATTCAGATCATTTGGTTTCAACCTTTTAACATTTATGTTATAAACCGACTCACCATCAAGATTCAAAATAAATAACCTGTCCTGGACGGGTGCAAAGCCGTGAAACATATCATTCAAATACAAAGCACAACCACTATTCTTGATATTCGACTCATAGTCTTGCCTCATCAAACATGAAGCAGAAATAATGTGTCGACTGAGTACTGGAACATAATAACAATTATTCAGTTCCATAATGAATCCGGAAGGTAAATGAAGTTGCATCATGCCGACTTCCAACGCAGCAACTCTTGCTTTGTTGCCGACTCGAATATCAACCTCGCCTCTTGCTACGCTCCTAGTTCTTGCCAGTCCCTGCAACGAGTTGTAGATGTGAATAACTGATCAGGTATCATATACCCAAGAACTATTAGGTGCATCAGCAAGATATATGTCTATAACATTGCAAACAAGTGTACCTGAGTCGGAAGTCATACCTCCACTCTTGTCTTTGTCGGCCAAGTACTTGCTGCAGTTTCTCTTCCAGTGGCCATCCGCCTTGTAGTAGAAGCAAGTGGATCTGGCTGAAGGAGATGGCTTAGTCCCTGAGGAAGTGCTTGGGACTGGGTCCTGAGCCTGCTTTCCTCCTGACTTAGCCTTCTTCTTAGTCCAAGAACTCTTCTTGAACTTAGCCTTATTCTGCACCATCAACACTTGACTGGCGCCCTTCTTGAGATCCGCCTCTGCCTTCTTGAGCATCCCATGTAATCCAGTGAGCTTCTTATCCATACCATGCATGTGGTAGTTCGAAATGAACTGCCCATATGCACTAGGAAGAGAGTTCAGAATTATATCCGTAGCGAACTCTTCGCTTATGGGGTAGCCAAGCCTCTCCAGAGACTGCACATAACCAACCATTTTGATCACATGCGGACTAAGTGGATCACCATCCTTAAGCTTGAACCTCAGCAAAGCCTGAGAGACTTGATACCTCTTAGTCTTCGTCTGAGCCTGGAACATACTTTTGAGGCTTTCGATCATATCGTAGGCCTCAACATTCTCGAACTTCTTTTGCAAGTCCGGTTCCATGTGAGCAAGCATAAGACATCTTATATCCGTGGACTCATCCTTAGACCAACGGTAGGCATTGGTGGCAGCGACAGTCGCATTCTCATTCGGCTCATCTGGAAGTGGGTTGTCTAGGACATGGTCCTTCTTTTCTTGTTTGAGAACAATTCTCAGATTTCGATACCAGTTGGTAAAATTAGTGTCGTTTAGTTTATCTTTCTCAAGGATAGTTCTCAACGCAAAACCGGATATCTGAGAGTGACTGCTACTTGGTGCCATGATCTACAACAGAAAATATGCAAAACACTTAAGACATGTATTCATAAAAGAGCAAGCATATTAAACATTTTAATATTTTATGCTCCCACTAGAACCAACACCCCTCTGATGGTTACTTAGTGATTCAGGACCCTAAATAAGCAAGTCGGCTAGTGAGCTTTAGCATCACCGCTAGCCGCCAAGTGATCTAGGTAGACAAATCCTTGTCATCACATCTCATACGACTCCTATTGGACGGGTGGCATCACATGCCCCGGCTCCCGTCCGACTTTTCCCCGAGCCCCACAACCGTTGTGATAGACCCGTCAAGCTTACCGAGTGTTTCCACAGTAAGAGTCCGACTCGAACCCACCTAGTCGGAAAGAATTGGAAGCACCTCAATTTTATGAGCCCACTACCAAAAATGTCCGACTTGTGATGGTGCAAACACTGGCGGGAAAACCGACTAGACCTTCTTTGAGAGATTAAATTTTACCGACTATCTAATAGAGGTAAAACAGAGACATAACAATAACACAAAATAAAGCAATTATTATGTGAAATGGTATGGCTCTCTTCATGGCGATCTCCATCTCCACAAAGCCTGTAATCTGACTCGTGCCAACTCTTGTCACTTGCCGTCTTACTCCATGTCGCCGGCATGTACAACGCCTTGCATGCCTTCCGGGTTCTCCAAACAGCTACACTAGCTTAGTAAAGTAAATTACATAGAGAATCCGACACACAGGTCGTTATACAATAATATGACAGCACCTAGGCTCCAGCCGGCTGACAAAAACCGTGATTCGCAGATCACGTATGGATTACACACATACATCACATGCACATGAACCATACCATTCACAACTTCCTGCAAAAAAAACAAGTTATGCATAGATACAATATCTACCGGCACTGTGAAACTCGCAACGACATCTTAGGCGCTACGACAGGGCAAAGCCGACGGTCCCGCTAGCCGAATAGAGGGCGGGGATCGAAGGGGCAGCGCCCCTCGCGGGTGCGGGAAACGCCCGACGATTTTTCCGAAAGTGTAGTTCTCATCTACGATCCGGACATGGATTCCGACTCGATCAAACTCTTTGATCTTCGATCACCGCATCTGGATTTACATGTCACAGTCTACCCCGATGACAGAAGCCTACCGGTAGGGGTATGTCGTTCCACGACCTCAGCAGTATCATCACGGAAATCAGATCTACCATTCCCCGAGTACAGTTGATCCAATCAACCTCGTACAAAACCGATCTATCTCATAGATTGTCGTGGGAATAGTCACGGCAGATGCTGCAATCGGCAGCGAGTAGTAGAACGAGGGGCAAGGGCGGCCAGCCATCTGCGGTGCGAGATGAGGGCAAAGACACAGGGTTTTACCCAGGTTCGCCCCCCCGGAGGGTAAAGACCTACTCCTGCTAGATTGTATTATGGAGGTGTTACAATGGGCGAGCTCGGCGGCTAGGCAGCGAGTCGCTTGGGTGTATGAGGGAACGTATCTCTACTCGTCCTATAGGGAGGTTTATATAGGCTCACCTCCCCTAGGGTTTACATATCTCAACCGATTCAGTTAAAGCTTCGGTAGTCGTTTAACCTAATCCGACTGGGCCTATCTACTCGCCTGGGCCTTCAGCTTCCAGTCGCTCGGTTCCTCGCTGGGCTTCAATCCACTCGCCGTTCTGCAGGCCCACTCGCCGGTTCTTGGGCCAGTCGGAAACGTCCTGCTGGGTATACCCCGGTAGGCATATCCCCATCAGTAGTCCCCGAGGCCGTCATCGATTGGGCGTAGGTGGCTGCTGGCAGTCGGAGTATACGGCTTCAGAGTAGGCATCCAGTCGAATCGTCGGCGGGCTCCTGTATAAAGGAGGAAACCAGTGATCCAGGTCGCAGCTCTGGCGAGTCGAGTCGGCGAAACACTGTCATAGTGATTGGGTCGGCGAGCCGAGTGGCCGTAGTTGGACCGTCAAGCGCGGTCAAACTAGCCGTTGGGGTAATCCAACGGTAACTTTTGGCGTAATCATCGCGCGGTAACGGCTCCCCGATTTGGCGGGTAACACCCACTATATAAGGGGAATGGCAGGCGATCGAAGAGCCAACTTCTCACCACTTCTTCCGACTACACGCATTTTCCTTCCCTCGCATCGCGATCCAGCCGACCCGAAATCCTCCGACCCCCAACAAACCTCTCGGCCATGGCCCTTTCCACCGAACCGTGGGGTAGATCCAAATGCACGAGGGCGCAGCTGGCCTCTTTCGAGGAGGCCAGGATCTTGCGAGCCGGCTGTTGGCGTATTCCCGCAGCCGGAGAGACGACCCCGAACCCGCGAGAGAGGGAATTCATCTGTTTCACCAGTCATCTCGAGCGGGGGCTAGGGTTTCCTACGTCCCTGTTCTTCCGGCGCTTCTGCGCCTACTACGGGATCCAGCCTTCAGATCTGGGTCCCCACAGCATCGAGCAGCTCGCCATCTTCTTGGCGTTCTGCGAATGTTACTTGGGCTGCCGGCCCTACTTCCCCTTGTGGCAAGATCTGTTCCACGGACGGATCAGCCGCGAGGAAGCAGGCGGCCCAATGCTAGCCGCGGGCGGCCTGACGTTCCAGCTCAATTCAAAAGCTTCTTTCTTCGATCTGATGCTGCCCGCCAAGGCAGCGAGCGACTGGAAGAAGTCGTGGTTCTATGTGGCCGAGGCGGCCCCGGAGGACGAGGCGGCGATCCCGCGGTACTCCACCGATCGGTCCGAGCCACGCCATCTCCAAGTCGGCAAGCTCCCCAACGATCAGCGGATGGTCGTCGACGAGATGCTCCAGACCATCCGCGGTCTGAAAAAGAAGGTTCTCCAGATGATAAACCTATACAACTGTTGGCTCGGGCGGCGGCTCGTCCCGCTCGCCCAGCGCGACCACTATATGTACCAGTACACCGGCCGGGGAGACTCGACGAAGGCCTGCCTCGACGAGTGGAAGCTGGAGGACTATCTCCCAGCACTGAAGAAGATTACCCAGGCGGTGTACCTGGACGCGCAGGCTGGGGTCGCCCCCTATACCGCAAAACGTCCGGCTCCAACGGTAATCACTTTACCTCGCTCGCAGTCGCAGTTTATGCAGTCGCGGTAATTCTGATTCCATTTTGTATTCGTCGCAGCTATTCCAGGTAGTGGAAGGGTGGCTCCCACCTTCGGACGACGAGAACTCGAGCTTGTCCGCCCAGGACGTAGGTGAGTCGCCGCCCGCTAAGGGCGACGAGGACAACGACGACGAGTCCGAGGAGGAGGTCGCCCCGCTGGTCCGAAAGACCCACGGACAACGACAGCGCGAGCTCGAGGCAAGCAGAAGCCTCGAGCGTCATTATGACAACGACGAGCTCCCAGAGACCACCTCGCGCCGTCAAGCCACTCCGTCGAAGAAGAATAACAAGAAAGAAAGAGAGGCAAGGGCCCCCCCCCGAAGAAGAAGACGAAGCCGTCGAAGCCGGCCTCGCCGCCGCACTCGGCGAGCAGCTCTGATGCTCCCAGCCCAGCCGGTGATGACGCGCCACCAGCGACAGCCGTGCTGGACGCGGCGACCGTGGAAGTGCCGCTGGCTTCAATACCTCCGCCATTCGCCCTAGTCTCTGGGCTGGGGGATGCTCCGGCTACAGCGGCTTCGCCTCGCAAGGAGGCTCCGGCTACAGCGGCTTCGCCTCGCAAGGAGGCTCCTGCCGAAGATATCCCAGAGGCTCCAGCTGTGGCCTTGACGACGAAGAAGCCGTCCGTGTCTTGGGCACGTGTAACACCCTCAGAATCGGCCCTATGCAAGTTTTAGCGAAACCCGCCAAACCCGCATAGAAACGATTCAAAGGTGCCCACCAGGCACTTTCGTGTGGGTGGAAAACGAAGTAATAACATTACACAACAGTCCTCGATAGGACCCACAGAACAGATATATACAACACGACTCCATGAGTCAAGAATACAGATATAATATACAAAGTTCCAAATCACCTTGAAGTCGATATAGCGTCCGAGTACGGACAAGATGCAAATGGGGCTAAGAGCCCTGAAGAATAACCAATGGTGTCCATAACCCTGCCCAGACCAAGCCAGAAGGGTAACCCTGCTAACGACGTCGATCTCAAAACCTGCTTAAACAAAAAGGGGTGCCGACAAAAGGGCAAAGGAAAAAGAGGAGCGTCAGTACTGAGGCCAGTACACGGCGAGACTAGAATTCGGCGGTCCTCGCCTACATAGGTATGGTGGACTGAAGCGGCAGCGGCAGCATGCACTAAACAACCTATAGAGACTCGATACAACTGACGGCTATCAGAGAGGGGTAAGAAAGACCTATCCGGAACCAACCTGATACTACCACCAAACAAACCCATCCTGGCGTTTCCCCCTCGAGACCAAACGAGGAAGTCAACCGAGGAACTCACACCGTTGGCAGTTTTATTTATTCAGTTATCGTTGCAGTAATTACTAGTCAGGTATAGATAATCATCCTGATAAAATAAGCAGTGGGCCGTTTTAGTTAACCATTCCGTTGTAGTTGCGACACTTACTAGTCAGATACAATTAGCATGAGATATCCCAAAAACCCAGCAGTTGTTGGTACTTTTTTTTAGCCATTCCGTTGTAGTTGCAATACTTACTAGTCAGGTACAATGGTCGCAAGCGACAGCTCAAACAAGCAATTGTTGGCAGTTTTATTTGGCCATTCCATTATAGTGAAACTGATTACTAGTCATTATAAAGTCAAATTTATAGCACTACTTTAGTTATAGTTGTCTATGATCGAGATACTGTGCTCCAAGTCGTCCATAACCGCGGACACGGCTTTCAGAAAGTTTTACCCGGCCGGGGTGCACCAATAGCAACACACACTCGATCAACCTCGGAAAAACCAAATCAAAACCCAACGAGGCCTTCACGACAAAGCAATCACAGGATTCAGAAATATTTTAGGGGGCCACCCCTTGGAGTACACCCGCAACGAAGCTAGCTGACTCCGAGACGGACCCGAGGTTTGGGTGGACGGCTGTGAACGACTGGGAACCCAAAACTGGGCTTGTCGACACCGCGAAAACGTGTCCCGATCCTAAACAGTACAGTGTGCTCCTCGCACAATCGTAATAAATCAGTAGCATGGCATAAGTACAGGATAGTAAATAAAACCTCAAACTAGTTTGTGGCCCCAAGAAATAAGACTGAATCAAGCTCTGGCTCAGGGGGGTCCCATAATTCCCCGTATGTGGATAGCGTGAATATTCAAGGAACAGGTATCAAGTACTCGGGGTCCTACGGGACACAAGTGGACGGTTAACAACCAAATAACATCTATTGCCCACCTGTGCCTCTGCTTACCTACTTCAATTTTAGTTGTTAAACAATAATTAAAGTGAACAGTAATTAAAGCCATGATCATCTCCAACATTCAACGTGCGGCAATACTCCAACAACTGTGGCACTTGACGACACGCAACAGCACTTGAGCAAGCGACTACGACGCGCAAGTTCAACTATCTACCAAACAACAGGTAATAGGATGTGTCCAAGGCAATATAAGGCTGCAAGGGATATCACGGGTACGAAAACTAGAGCAACGCAACACAGATAGCAATAGATCAACAGGAGGGAATAAATACTATAAAAGTAAGATAGGTAGAAAGGGGGAGATGCTCGCCTGAAAACATTGTCGAAGGTTCAACCGAAGATCGGGTCGAAGCTCACATCAACTCAACGGCCTTATCCGCGAAGAAGCAAAACACTAGAAGGAACACCGGATGCAATATTTAATACTACGGCGAAAGATCGGGCATGATGCATGTATGATGTATGTCATGGCAAAGATGCGATGCAATTAGGCAATATTAAGCGGAACCGGGGTTCCGACAATTAATTAAATGGTTCAAGTTGTTTAACTACCCCGCAAATTAAATGTTATAATAACAGGGCAAGATAAGTTACCGGTTCGCTACACAAATTTAAATGAGGCCAATATGAGACTAGATTTGCCCGCATATGGGCCCCATATTTAATTATGAGGTGAATCGGCATAAGGCCCCCAAACCACACAAGATGCATGCGAGATGAACAATTAAATATGCAACAATTTGATATTTTACATTTATAAAATAGGGCTCGAGAAAGGGTCACACATTAGGGTTCGGCAGATCTTGGGGTTCCGTGGGTTCGGGGTCGGTCTCAGGGTTCGGATCTGGGGTTCGTCTCGGCGGAAGCGTTCTCGGATAACGGGGTAGATCTTGGCGTTCTGTGGTCTTCGGAACATGCCGACGGCCTTGGTGTCCTCGTTGGAGAACTCGGTGTATCCGTGTCGTGGTTCTTGTTGGGGTTCTCGGCTTCGGGCGCCAGGATCGGGCTTCGGACCCATGAAGGCGATCTTGGTGTCCTTGTCGAAGGCCTTCGGTGTCCATGTCAAAGTGCTCCAAACCCGTGCGGAGGTCTCGTCGAAGATGTACCAGGTTGTTCTTGGCGAGTGTGGCCTTGGAATTGGTCTTCTATACCAACGGAAGTAGGTCTTGGCGTCGTCCTTCGGGTGATAGCTTGATGGCGAAGAGACAGACAACTTGCACTTAGGCCACGAGGGTAGCACCGCGCATGGAAAACACCGGCAGGAGGCGACATGGAAAAGGTGCTTGTTGCACACCTGCCGCACAAGGACAGCGAGGAAACTGAGATGAGGCCGACGGCGGCTGCTGCAGGGAAGATGGCGGGGTCGAGCGGTGGCCAAGGGCGCCGGCCACGACAGAGGGGGGGAACGCCCACGGCGCAGGCGGCGGAGGAAACGTGCGGAGGCGGCGGAGGTTGGGGCGCTGCTGGGGGCCCACGGCGGCGACGGGACGGCGACCGGCGGAGAGCAGAGGGGGAGGGCGAGGCAGACGGCGCTCAGGGGCGAGGAGGGCGGCCGCGGTGAGGCCGACGCGCAGCGGAGGGGGGGTTGCAGAGGGAGGGCGGCGGACGGAGGGAGCTCGCGGGGGGGAGAGCGACGGCGAGGTGGGGCTTGCAGAGGCGAGCGGCGGGAGGCGTGGCGGCCGGAGCACGGGGAGGGAGCGGCGGCGCTCTGGCGGGCGGAGGCAGGCGCGGCGTAGGCGGCCCGCGCCGGCGCTGGAGAAGCGGGGCAGGGAGGCTCGAGCGGGGGAGGCGGGAGGAGCGCCGGGGAGAGAGGGTGGGTGAGCGGCGAGGAGGCGAGGCGGCCGGCGGGTGGAGGCGCGGCGCCGGCGAGGAAGGTGGGGAGCGGGTGAGGGAGGAGGAGGAGGTGGCGTGAGCGGGGCGTCGGTGGGGAGCAGAGAGAGGTGGGGGAGAGAGAGGAGGGAGGATCGGGGAGAGGGACGGGGAGTGGGACCGGGGTGGGGCCAGGGGGACGGGGCCCGCGGGGTGGGAGAGGTGGCTGGGGCGGTGGGGCCGGGGGAGTGGGTCCAAGCGCGGGGTGGGGGGTTGAGTGGTGGGTGGCGTGTGAGGAGGGAGTGGGCTGTGGGTTGGGGTGGGACCCAGGGAGAGAGAGAGAGGGGGTGGGTTTGACCAGGGGGTGGGGCCGAGGTGTAAGTGAGAGGGGTAGGGAGGCTGTGGGTGAGAGAGGAAGTGGAGGAAAAAGAGGGGGGATTGGTGAGGTGGCATGGTGGGTAGGGATTGGGGGGAGGGTGAGGTGGCGAGCTGTGAGCGGTGGGTAGATTAGGACCAGGTGCGAATACGGTTTCGGGTAGGCTGGTGTAGGTGGACCGATTTTTATTCTGGGGGTGGTCGACTGGGTCGAATCGGCCCGTTCGACTGCCCCCCTAAAATAATTAAATATTTTATTTATTTCAAACAGGGCTTTTGCAAACCGATAGCAGACAAAACAAAATAATCCGGAGACCCGGGTTTTGCGTTTGAACAAAGACGGGGCGTTTTAGAAAACACAAAATAGGTTTTTCTGCAAATAGTTTTGTGTAAGCAAATGCAAGATGATGACGATGCTCAAATGCAATGTGGCATGATGACATGAGCATGCGGTCATGAGGATGCAATGCACAAAAACAACGCGATTTTCTAGTAGTGGTTTTGCGGGATGCCACAGCACGCGACGTCCTGGAGATGGGGCTCAGTCGCCGACTGGGCCCTGAACTGGAAAAACCAGCCGGCCTCCGTACGGGGCTACGTTTTATTCCAGTCGCCAAGTGAGTGCACTCACCCTTCCTTGTTTTTCATAATTACTTCAATTATTTTTGCTTATTCGATTGATGCACAGGACCGGAGTGAAGAGGATGGGCCATCCGACCGTGGCTAAGGTGCCGTCCGTCGTTAGCGAGGAGGATCCTTCCCGAAAGAGGAAGGCGGACGAGGTCGTCGTCTCGGCGGATGGCAGCAAGAAGGCCAAGGGTGGCGACACCGTCACTATCTCTAATGACACGGCGGCTGTAGCAGCCGGACCCGTGATGGAGGCAGCCGCGTCTACGAAGGAGGGTGCTCCCTTGCCTGGACCGGCAGAGCCGACCTCTCTTGGAGCGGGTGCCTCTATTGCTACCTTCCCATGCTTCGTGACCAAGGCGGCCGCGGCGAGTGGGACTTCACCCTCGAGCCACGCTCCTGGGACCGCCGATGCTGAAGTCGACCAACGTCGTGGGCATACGCCGGCGCTCCTCGCGTCCGTGGACGCGACACAACTCCACGGCATGCTTGGCGCAGCCATCCAGGTACATCCAGTCCCCGAGGATCAGGTCGGTGCTTTGCAGCGGCCTGATTCTTATAATTTCTCAACTTTTTGTTTTTCGCGTCCAGTCCCCGAGTGCGCACGCGCTAAATTTAACGGGTGGGCACTTGGAGATTTCTTGCTTGCCAGTCCCCGAGTGCGCACTCGCTGAATTTCAGCGGGTGGGCACTTAGGAATTTCTTGATCGCCAGTCCCCGAGTGCGCACTCGCTGAATTTCAGCGGGTGGGCACTTAGAAATTTCTTGATCGCCAGTCCCCGAGTGCGCATTCGCTGAATTTCAGCGGGTGGGCACTTTAGGAATTTCTTGATCGCCAGTCCCCGAGTACGCATTCGCTGAATTTCAGCGGGTGGGCACTTTAGGAATTTCTTGATCGCCAGTCCCCGAGTGCGCATTCGCTGAATTTCAGCGGGTGGGCGCTTAGGATTTTTGCTTTGATTTACCTTTTTGGTGATGTGCAGGGTCTGCAGCTTGAGTCGGCTGACCGATTGGCCGCGAAGCAGCGCGCGGAGAGAGAGCTGGCCATCGTCCAGGAAGCGAACAAAGGGCTTCAGGCTGTGGCCGCGAAGGCAGAAGAAGCTCGCCAGGGGCTTGTCCCCGCTGGTGAATTGGCGGCGGCGCAATCGGCTTTGAGTGCCGCTGAACAGCGGATCGCCAACCTCGAGCGCGAGCTGCGAGAGGCGAAAGAAGAAGCGTGCTCGGCTGACGGGCGAGCTAAGGCCGCCATTGCAGCCGCTGACGAGGATCGCAAAGTGTCGGAAGTCCTTATTGCTGGGCTTCAGGACGACCATACGTCGCTTCAGTGCTTCATCACGGAACTCGCCCGCCCGCTGCTTGGTGAGTACATCTGCCCCTTCTGGTGGTTGTTTCTTTTGTGGTGTCCGTCGTACTCATTATTGTCTTCTACTCGCAGGTCGCATCATCGATAGCGAGGAAGAGGCGAGCTCGTTCGACGCGAGGCAATGTGTAAGCATGCTTGTCGATTCGGCAACGTTGTCGGCGACGTGCATCCGCGCCTATCTCCAAGAGATATCTCCCACGGAGGTGATTCCCAGCGACCTCGTTGAGGTGTGGAAGTATTTGGAGAAAGCGCCCGCGGTCGTTGAGTTCATGACGCGGTCGGCGTTTCGGCGCGGAGCGTCGACGGCACTTAGTCTTGGACTTGCCCACTTCCCCGAAGACTTCGACATCGATGATGTGACGAGTGGGTATCCATCATCGACTGGCGCGGTGGAGCTATCCGAGGTTCTCAAGTTGCAGGACCGCGCCGCCACGTACTCAGAACGTGTCTGGGAAATAGGCGACCTCCTTCCGTACCAGGAGACGGTCGTCGTGCCGAACGACCCCGAGCCGCCGCATCGTGACTTCAAGGTCGAGCAACCTTTTCGCGCGGCAATGGCGGGTGAACTGACGACGTATCCGTCGAACCCGTACACGCCGTTCATCCGCAATCGCCGGGATGTTGGCGAGTCGTCATCAAAGCCTGCAGAGTAGGATAGTTTGCCTTGTGGCGTTAGCATCAGGTCTGCCATACGGGCATATTTTGTAGCATGAAACAATGCGATATGCAATTGAATGAGACATCGTGTCTATTTTGGTATTTGTTGTGTGTTTGTGATTGATTTTTGAACGAGTCCCCGAGCGCGTCCGCCCTTTTTGTGGGGTTTACCTCGTATATGATATATGTGTTGTTGTCATGTGTTTTGTTGTTTTGGTCGACTCGCCCGAGCTCGAAGAGCCAGTCGCTAGGCGACTCCCTTGAGTGCTCTGTACTTTACCGTTTTCCCTTGCGCGAACGAGGTCGGGTGGCCGAGTCCCCGAGCATGGTACTTGGTTTTTCTAGGCGCGACTCGAGGGTAGTTGAGGACTTAGCGCGTTGGTTTGAGCGCGTCACTCCTGCCTGGCCCGTGGGGTCAGTCGCGTGGCGAGTCCTGGGTGTGCTCTCTTACTTGGCGTTTTCCCTGACCGCTCGTGACGAACTGGTCCTCAGTCCCCAAGCGTGGTACTTAGCCATTCGAGTCGCTATGCCGAGGATGCGGAGGACCAAGGTCGTTGTGAGAAGCGAGGGCAGTTGTCTTGGCTCGTAGAACCAGTCGAGCTAGGCGACTCCAATGGGGCTCCGGGTGGGCGTTTTTCGTGGACGATGCAAGACCTAAGGTGATTCAGTGCTCTTACACCGCACTACTTAGCCGTGCCGATCGCCATACCAAAGGTTGACTTCTGCGGTTAGCGTAACGCTGTTATTACGAGTGCGAGTGGCACAAGTTATGGAGAGTAGGCACAATTTGCGGTAACCGTTTCTTTTTATTTCATAGCGACTGGAGAGTACATGTGTGGGGTTCTAGGAATAGAACTTCCGTAGGAGGTTTACATTCCATGGTCGCTTGACGTCTAGTTCGCCGTCCCCGCGCCCGATGGCGAATGGGCCTTCCCACGGAGGGGAGAGCTTGTGCATGCCCTTCTTGTCCTGGATGAGACGTAGCACCAGGTCGCCTTCTTGGAAGGTGCGAGCTTTCACCCGCCGGTTGTGGTAGCGGCGGAGTCCCTGCTGGTAGATAGCGGTGCGTGACCGAGCGAGGTCACGTGCTTCGTCGAGTTGGTCGATCCCGTCTTGGCGGGCAAGCTCGTTTGCAGCCTCCGTATAGTGGACGACCCGCGGCGAGTCGTGCTCGAGGTCGGTTGGCATGACTGCCTCGGCGCCATAGACCATGAAGAAGGGGGTGAACCCTGTCGATCTGTTGACTGAGGTGCGGATCCCCCAGATGATAGAGGGCAACTCCTCGACCCAGCACCCGGCGGTGCGCTCGAGTGGTACTTGGAGTCGCGGCTTCAAGCCGTGGAGGATGCTTTGGTTGGCCCGTTCCGCCTGGCCGTTGGATTCCGGGTGGGCGACTGACGCGAGGTCGAGCCGGATGTGGTGCTCTTCGCAGAATTCGGCCATGACTCCCTTGGCGAAGTTGGTGCCGTTGTCCGTGATGATGCTATTTGGGAACCCGTAGCGATATATGAGCTCGCGTAGGAATTTAGTGGCGGTCTTCCCGTCGCATTTCCGGACTGGCTTGGCCTCCACCCATTTCGTGAATTTGTCGACGGCGACTAGGAGGTGGGTGTAGCCGGAGGGGGCCTTCTTGAAAGGGCCTACCATATACATGCCCCACACAGCGAATGGCCAGGTGATGGGGATTGTTTTGAGCGCCGATCTCGGCACGTGCGTCTGGTTGGCGTACTTCTGGCACCCGGCGCACCGCTGGACGATATCGACAGCATCGGCGTGTGCGGTGGGCCAGTAAAAGCCATGTCGCATAGCCTTGGCGACCAGGGAACGAGCGGCGGCATGGTGGCCGCAGTCACCGGAGTGGATGTCGTGGAGGATCTTGCGTCCTTCAGCTGTTTGGACGCAGCGTTGGAACACGCCGGTGACGCTGCGCTTGTGGAGCTCGCCGTCGATGATGGTGTAGGACTTGCATCGACGAGCGATCATTCGAGCGTCCGTCTCGTCTGCCGGTAGGGTGCCGGCTTCCAGATAGGCGATGTAGGGCTTGGTCCAGTCGTCTGGCTCGTTGACGAGTGCGACCAAGGCTGCCTCTGGTTGGAGTGGGACTCCGATGTTGATCTCCCTCGGGGGAGAGACTGATGGCATGGTGATCGTGTCGAGGAAAACGCCGGCGGGTGGTGCGAGTCGAGCCGACCCGATGCGAGAGAGTGCGTCGGCCTCCTCGTTTTTTCGTCTGTCGATCCACTCGACGGAGTAGCCGGTGAAGTGTCCGCCCAACTTGTCCACTGCTTGGCGGTACGCCGCCATGGTAGGGGAGACGGCATCGCAGGTGCCAGCGACTTGCCCCGCGACAAGGTCAGAATCTCCGTAGCAGCGGAGGCGATTGACGTTCATCTCCTTGGCAGCTCGCATGCCGTGGAGTAGGGCCTCGTACTCAGCCATGTTGTTGGTACAGGGCGTGAAGTCGAGGCAGAGGATGTAGCGGAGCTTGTCGCCCTTTGGTGAAGTCAGCACTATCCATGCGCCTGCACCGTCAGCGTTCTTGGAGCCGTCGAAGTGCAGGCTCCAGTAATGGAGGTACGGCAGCTTCTCTGGTTGCTGGGCCTCTTCCCAGTCGGCGATGAAGTCTGCCAGTGCCTGCGACTTGATCGCTTTTCGTGGCTCGTATTTGATGTTGTGGACGCCGATCTCGACGGCCCACTTGGCGACCGGCCCGGTCGCCTCGCGATTGCGGATGATGTCTTGCAGTGGTGCTGAGGAGACGACCGTGATCGGGTGCTCCTGGAAGTAGTGCGGCAGGCGCCGCTGAGCTCTGAAGACCGCGTATACTAGCTTTTGGTACTGTGGGTACCGCTGGCGCGACTCGGTGAGGACCTCGCTGATGTAGTACACCGGCCGTTGGACTGGGCGCTCCTTTCCTTCTTCTGGTCGCTCGACGACCATCACGGTGCTGACGACGCGCTCGGAAGCCGCGACGTAAACCAGCATGGGTTCTTTGTCGGCGGGGGCGGCGAGTAATGGTGCGGCGAGTAGCACCTTTTTTAGGTCGCGGAGCGCGTCGTCCGCCTCCTTGTCCCACTGGAAGGTGGGGTTCTTGCGCATCAGGCGGTATAGGGGCATCGCCTTTTCGCCCAGGCGGGGGATGAAGCGACTGAGAGCCGCTACTCTCCCGGCCAGCTTCTGGACGTCGCGCAGGCACTCGGGTTTGCCGAGCCGGGCGATCGTGTCGATCTTCGTGGGGTTCGCCTCGATCCCTCGTTTGGAGACGACGTACCCCAGTAGTTGTCCGGCGGGTACACCGAAGGTGCATTTGCCTGGGTTGAGTTTTATCTTATATCTTCGCAGGTTGGCGAATGTTTCCGCCAGGTCGGCGAGTAGGTCGCCTTGGCGAGCGGATTTTACGACCACGTCGTCGATGTAGACGTGGATGTTGCGGCCAATTTGGCTCGCGAGGCATTCTTGCATGCACCGCTGGTAGGTCGCCCCGGCGTTCTTGAGGCCGAAGGTCATGGCGGTGTAGCAGAAGGCTCCGAATGGCGTGATGAACACCGTCTTCTCCTCGTCTTCGACAGCCATTTTGATCTGGTTTTACCCAGAGTAGGCGTCAAGGAAACATAGCGACTCCGAGCCCGCGGTTGAATCGATTATCTGGTCGATCCGCGGGAGGACGAACTGCTCCTTTGGGCAGGCGCCGTTCAGGTTTGTGTAGTCGTACACATTCTCCAGGTCCCGTTCTTCTTCTTGACCAGGACTGGGTTTGCCAGCCACTTGGAGTACTTGATTGGCCGGATGAAGCCGGCAGCGAGTAGACGCTGCACCTCCTCGGCGATTGCTCGACGGCATTCTTCATTGAAGGGCCGCAGCGACTGCTTGACAGGTCGCACTTTGGGGTCGGCGTTTAGCTTGTGCTCAGCGAGCTCCCTAGGGACACCGGGCATGTCAGAGGGTTTCCATGCGAAGATGTCCTGTTCTCACGGAGGAACTCGATGAGCGCGCCTTCCTATGCTGGGCTCATGCCCGTCCCGATCGTCACCGTCTGGCTGGAGTCGCCTGGGACCAGCTCGACGGTGCGGGTGTGCGTCGTGGCCTCAAAGGTTGAGGTGTTTGCGCCCTCTGAGTTGGGCTTCTTGAGTATGGTGGGGTCGTCGTTGTTGACCCCGCTCGCGTACTTGGCGAGCTCATCGGCGTGGTTGGTCTCCGCCGCGATGACGGCGTCAGCGAGCTCGGCTCCTTTGGCCTCGCACTCGGCGGCCATGTCGGGGTCGCCGTGAATGGTGAGGACACCGCACGGCCCGGGGAGCTTCATCGCGTTGTACGCGTAATGGGGCGCTGCCATGAATTTAGCGAACGCCTGGCGCCCCAGGACGCAGTGGTAGGGGCTGTCGAAGGGCACCATCTCGAAGACGATCCGCTCGGTGCGGAAATTTGCCGGTGTGCCGAAGGTGACTGGCAGCGTGACCTTGCCGATAAGGTACGCCTTCCGACCGGGGACGATGCCGTGGAATGTGGTGTGGGTCGTCTCGATCATCGAGTGCGGGAGCCGCAGCCGCCTGAAGGTGTCGAGGTATAGGATGTTGATGGACCTGCCACCGTCCATCAATGTCTTGGGGAGCCAGTAGTCGTCGACCTTGGGCTTGACCACCAGGGCGAGTCGTCCTGGGTACTCGATGTGTGGCGAGTGGTCTTGGCGGCTCCAGGTGATGGGCTGCTCTGACCAGTTTAGGAACTGGGGAACGTCCACCTGGGCCACCGCGTTGACGGCGACAGCGCGGGCGATGACCTTCTTCTCGCGCTTCGTGTTGAAGCCTGTGAAGGTGTGGAGCGAGCCGGCCACTTTGCCGAATTTTCCGCCGTTTGGCAGGTCGTTGTCGGGATCCTCCCGCGCTCTCCGTGCCTTCTCGATTTCCCTGAGGGTGTGGCAGTCGGCGGTGGTGTGCGTTGCGGGCTTCCCTTCCCTGCTATGAAACGCACATGGTTGGTTAAGGAGAGCCGCGGGGTCGAACCTTGGCTTGGCCTTGTAGTTGCCGCCGTCGCGGCGTTGTCCTCCGTCACGGCGGAAGCTCTTGGGCTCGCGTTGCACGTGCCCGGCATTGGCGACGAAGTCGACTCGCCCGTCATTGCGGCACTTGCCGGTGAGGCGAGTGCTGCTGTAGCGTAGGTCGGACCGTCGTCCGCTGTCGTTGCCGCTCGTGCGGCGTTGACCTCCTGACTCATCGTCAGTTTCCTGGTTTGGATCTTCCTCGGCGTACCATTTGGCGATCTCGAGGAGGTCGGGGATGTTGTCGAGTGTGCGGGAGTGTCGCTTGAGCTTGGCGACCAGGGGCTCGTAGAGGCAGGAGGTCTTGAAGCAATGGATCGCGGTGTCCGGGTGGATGCCGACCGCGTTGTACCAAAGTTCTTGCCACCGTTGGACCCAGTTGCGGGTCGACTCGCGGGGTCCCTGGACGCATCGCTCCAGGTACTCGATAGTGGTGGCGCGGGTGTAGGAGCACTCGAAGTGCCTGACGAAAGCATCACGCATCTCCTCCCAGGAGTCGATACTGTCCTGGGGGAGGGTGTTGATCCACTGCCTGCACGTCCCCTCCATCATCAGGGGGAGGTAACGGGCGGCTAGCAGGTCAGTGTGGCCTGCGATCCCCATCGCCATGAGGTATGTGTCGAGCCAGACGGCGGGGTCGTACGAGGAGTCGTACTTTTCTATCTCTTTCGGCGCCTTGAAGTTTGGCGGGTACTTCTCGCCTCGGATCATTGGTCCGAAGCACTTGGGTCCGAGTCGACTGAGCGACCCCATGGGCTCGCCGTCGCGGCGATTGGTTAGGGTATGTCGCAGGTCATCGGGATGGCGTGCGCGCCAACTTTGGTTGTTGATGATGTGGGTGCGGGCGTCGATGGGTTGCCCGTTGGCGGCGACAAGGTTGGTTGCCGGCCTGGGGTCGTTGGTGGAGAGTGTCGTGTTCGCGGGTCGGTTTTTTAGCTGCAGTGGCTCTGGTGGCGGGCAGTTGAGGGTGTTTGCCGCCGCTGGGCGGCCGCTGGAGGCCGCTCTGCTTCCCGAGGAACGCGAGTATACTCGACCTTGCGGGTCGGCGCCCGCTCTTTGCTGCTCGACGGCCTTCGCGAGCAGGGCCTTGACATATTGGATCTGTAGGGCGCCGTTGCCGGTGGCCGTGATGCTCTCGGCTGCTGCTCGGCCTGCCACGAGGTTGTCCATCGGGGTGGAGAACAGTGGGAGGCCGTTTGCGTCTCGCTCCCGTGAGGAGACTACTATCCGCGGCTGGTCCCTAGGAGGGGTGCTGTTGGGTGGTGGTGGGGCGCCCATTGCCGTTGATCCTGGCGGGGGCCGGGCGCTTCCTCCTGGTGGCGCGTTCTCGCAGATCGCGCGCTCGGCCACGTGGGCCGGGTCGTTTTCGTCGTCGAAGTTCAGGGCACGCCCCTGAACGGTGGGGTTCAGGCATGACCTGATCCGCTGCTGGTGGTAGCGTGACAGCTCCTGCGCCGTCACCTGCTCGAGGCGAAATTTTTCGCGCTTGGCTTGCTCCTTGCGTATCGCCTCCGCCAGTTTCAGGCGGAGTTCCTCGACCTCCGTTGCCGTGGCGTTAGGAGGGATTGGGGTGGAGAACGGATCCTCCGGCGGATCGGTGTCGGTCGCCATGTAGGTCACGGTGTGGCGACCAGTTCCGTCACGGAGGTCGGCGGAGTTCTCCGACCCGGAGTCGAATTCGAAGATCCCGAGGATGGAGGGGTCCTCGAAGTCTCCCACGTTGGAGACCTGGGCGATGGAACCCGCGGACGAAGTCGCGGTGATGGATCCGGCGAGTGACGCCGGGGTCGCCGAGTCGGCGTCGTCGTTGAGGGCCGCGTCCTCTGCGGCCGCTGAGTTCTCGGCCACGTTGCTGTGGGCAGAATTGTACTCGGAGGCGAGGCGATGGATCGTGCGGATCTGGCTCTCGGAGAGCCGATCGCATGGCGGCGACTCGCGGATGCGAGCCGAATCCTCCAAGACGATGACGTCGGTGAGACCGACGAAGAGGCTGATCGTGCCGATCGGCAGGATCACGCTGTGCGTGATGGGTCGCGCCGCCGGGACGTAGCTGCTCGGCAAGATTTGGAGCATCTCGCCGATCGCTATCATGCGGCCGGTGGCATCCGTCTCGTTGATGGGCAGATTGGATCTCGCCGCAGAACACCGGCCAGACCGGCCAGGCCCCACGGTGGGCGCCACTGTCGTGGGAATAGTCACGGCAGATGCTGCAATCGGCAGCGAGTAGTAGAACGAGGGGCAAGGGCGGCCAGCCATCTGCGGTGCGAGATGAGGGCAAAGACACAGGGTTTTACCCAGGTTCGGCCCCCCGGAGGGTAAAGACCTACTCCTGCTAGATTGTATTATGGAGTTGTTACAATGGGCGAGCTCGGCGGCTAGGCAGCGAGTCGCTTGGGTGTATGAGGGAACGTATCTCTACTCGTCCTATAGGGAGGTTTATATAGGCTCACCTCCCCTAGGGTTTACATATCTCAACCGATTCAGTTAAAGCTTCGGTAGTCGTTTAACCTAATCCGACTGGGCCTATCTACTCGCCTGAGCCTTCAGCTTCCAGTCGCTCGGTTCCTCACTGGGCTTCAATCCACTCGCCGTTCTGCAGGCCCACTCGCCGGTTCTTGGGCCAGTCGGAAACGTCCTGCTGGGTATACCCCGGTAGGCATATCCCCATCATAGATCGACCACCAAACAGCACATAGATCTCATCTACAGCCAACCGCATATCACATATGCGCGATCTCGAGCCTAAAACTAGAAGCAATTGCTCTGATACCACTGTTGGGCCACACGGAGATAAAACAGAAATTTTCCTCTAACGTGGTGATCCCAAGATCGAGCTGAGGTAGAAGGACACGAGGTTTACCACTAGACGCGCAGATGCGGATTACTGATGAAGCGCCTCAGTTGATGCAGTGCATTACTCACGATCCAATCGTCCTGGTGCTGATCGTATAACACCTCTGCTGGTATCCACACGTGCAAGGAGGAGCGCCGGCGGCGAACTGCTAGGTTCGTAACGGCGGCAGGACTGTTGTGGAGCTAGGGTTTCCAACACATGGAATGACCTAACCGAACAACGATTAACCCTTCTGGGTTACTGTGCTCCACTATATATAGGGAGTGAACGTGGGCTCCACTCTCGTGGCCCATTCACTAAAGCCCATATAACACTAGTCACCGCGAGTCCGACTCGCTGACTCAGTCCTAATACGGCTCAGGTCCAACCCGGCCAGATTTTCGGCTTGAGTCCAACCCGGACTGATTTCCGGCTTGGGTCCAACCAGGACTTCCTCCCGCTCTTAAGTGTGTGACCCGGCAGGCTCATGGCTACTCGGACACGATTGGAGTCCGACTCGCAATCGATCAGTCGGCAGCGGCTCCTAGCAGAACATGTCGAATCCCAAGTACCAAAGAGTCATGACGACTTGCCTTTCCAATGTGACTTGCGTCTGAGTCCCTTTTGCCTCACGATATACCTTGTTAGACTATAGGCGAATAATTGTCATCCCTTAAATAGTCTGACTCTCTTCTCGATCTGAGATAAGTGATTCACCCGACTAACTCTTAGTCGATCGCCTCGGTTAACACTTAACCAAGTCGTGCATGGCCATGCTTTCCGAATCATATCATTCGAGAGGGCCTAGAGAATATCTCTCCGAGTGGAGGGGCAAAATCCCATCTTGCTTATTCACATCACGCGGCTTGATTCTCAGTCGACCCAAACTCTGCCTTTATAACTGCCCAGTTACGGATCAGCGTTTGACAGAACCTAAGTCGGTGATCCTCAACTCGGACTATGCAATAACCTCAGGTCTAAGGATTACATTGATTGAGATATACAAATGACAACTTGTTCGTTGTACCTCAATATGGGTCAATCCGACTCGCTAAACTCTTTAGCCGAGTCTGTGTAAGTTGGAATAGCATCTCCATGCCCATGACAAGTGGAACCGAGTCATCAAGCCAACTTTCACATTGGTCTAAGTTGTGTGTCCAGCACAACCTCAATGACCAAGGATATTTAGTACAAACAGCATGAATGCATAGTTCCACAACCGAATCACATATTCAATGAACACATCAGATGTTTATACAAGGACTACTTAATATCTTTATGAATACAATGGGAAATATCATCATACATGATTGCCTCTAGGGCATATTCCCAACACTTACAAGAATCTCGACCCGAGATTCCTAAGTTTTAGAAAAGAAGGCAGGGTACTCAGATCTAAGACGATATTCTCGTTCCCAGGTTGCTTCGTCCTCAGAGTGATGAGACCACTGAACTTTCAGGAACTTGATGTTCTGACAACGAGTTTTGCGCTCGGCTTCATCAAGGATACGAACAGGATACTCACGATAAGTCAGATCCTTTTGGAGATCAAGAGTTTGGTGATCAACACCACGGACAAGGTCTTTGAAGCAACGCTTGAGTTGATACACATGAAAGACGTCATGCACCTCTGGGAAGTTTGCAGGCAACTCCAGTTTGTATGCGAGATTACCTTGCTTGGAAAGAACACGAAAAGGACCAACATAGCGAGGAGCTAGTTTGTCTTTGATGCCGAAATGATGGACACCCTTCAAAGGAGTGACCCGAAGATAAGCTTGATCACCAACTTCATATTCAATATGTTGATGATGACGATCATGATAGCTTTTCTGACGAGACTGAGCAGCTTTCAAACGATCCCGAATGATACGAACTTGATCTTCTACTTCCTGAATCAAATCCGAACTAAAGAACGTTCTTTCGCCGGTTTCTGACCAGTTCAAAGGAGTACGACAGGTTCTTCCATATAAGAATTGGGAAGGTGCCATACCTATACTAGACTAAAAACTATTGTTGTAGGAGAATTCAGCAAAAGGAAGGCATTTCTCCCAGTTCTTTCCAAAAGATATGACACACGCTCTTAGCATGTCTTCAAGGATTTGATTCACTCTTTCGGTCTAGCCACCGGTACTAGGATGGTAATCCGTACTGAAAGACAAACGAGTTCCCATAGCATCTTGGAAGGTTGTCCAGAACCTGGAGGTGAACAAACTCCCATGGTCAGAGACGATTTTCTTTGGAATCCCATGAAGAACAACTATTCGAGAGATATATAGATCTGCTAGCTGACTAGCATTGATACTCTCGCGAACAGGTAGAAAGTGAGCAACCTTAGACAGATAGTCAATGATTACCCAGATGGCATCATTTCCTTTCTGAGTCTTAGGAAGACCAGTGATGAAATCCACACCAACTTCATCCCATTTCCACTCAGGTATTTTATGTGGTTGCAGGAGACCAGCGGGTCTTTGGTGCTCAGCTTTGACACGATGGCAAACGTCACATTCAGCAACGAAACGAGCGATATCCTTCTTCATACCAGACCACCAGAATCTTTGACGAAGATCCCGATACATCTTGGTACCTCCAGGGTGGATATAAAGAGGTGATTCATGAGCCTCTTGGAGAATTAAATCCCTCAATTTCGCTCTCTTTGGCACTACAAAATGGTTACCAAAGTAAACAATACCTTGTTTATCAACAGAGAAACACTTAGCAACTCCGCTAGCAATGTTCCCTTTGATCTCAGCAATTTCAGAGTCATGTTTCTGAGCAAGCTTAATGTCATCCTCTATAGAAGACTTCACTTCAAGAGTAGAAAGGAATCCACGAGGAACTACTTCAAGATTCAATCGAGCAAATTACTCATGAAGAGAAGGTTGAGATTGTTTGATCATCAAATTGTTGCAATAAGACTTATGACTTAGCGCATCATCAACAACATTGGCTTTTCCAGGTTGATAGTTGAGACCCAAATCATAGTCCTTGATGAGTTCCAACCATCTTCTTTGCCTGAGATTCAGATCAGGCTATGTGAAAAGATACTTCAGACTCTGATGATCCGAGTATAACTCACAACGACTACCGAGAAGGTAATGTCGCCATTGCTTAAGAGAATAAACAACAGCTGCAAGCTCAAGGTCATGAGTTGGGTAGTTGTTCTCATGTGGTTTTAGCTGACAGGAAGCATAAGCCACCACATGCCCATTTTGCATTAGCACACATCCGAGACCTTGGTGAGAAGCATCGCAGAAGACTACAAAGTCTTTGCTAGTGTCTGAAAGAACCAGCATCGGAGCAGTTGTTAACTTGGTTTTCAACATCTGGAAGCTTTCTTCAGCCTTATCAGACCATTCAAACTTCTTATCCTTCTTAAGAAGATCAGTCATCGGCTTTGCAATTCTGGAGAAGTTCTCGATGAATCGACAGTAATAACCAGCCATCCCGAGAAAACTTCGGACATCCTTGATGGATTTAGGAGACTCCCAATCGAGGATAGTTTGGACCTTATCGGGGATAACAGCAACCCCTTGGGCGGAAACAACATGACCAAAGAATACGAGCTCTTGTAACCAAAACTCACATTTGGAAAACTTGGCGTAGAGACGATGTTCTCGGAGTTTTGTCAACACCAAACGAAGATGTTCAGCGTGCTCTTCTTCATTCTTGGAATAGACCAAAATATCATCGATGTGGACCACGAAGAACTTGTCAAGATACTCCATGAAGACAGAGTTCATAATCCGCATAAAAATGGCTGGAGCATTGGTAAGACCGAAGGACATGACTGTGTACTCGTAAAGACCATAGCGAGTGGTGAAAGCAGTCTTTGGAATATCTTCCTTACGGATCTTTATATGGTGATACCCTGACCGTAAATCCATTTTGGAAAAGACAGTGGCACCACTTAACTGATCAAATAGATCGTTGATCCTAGGGAGAGGATACTTGTTCTTGATAGTCACAACATTAAGTGGGCGGTAATCTACAACCAGACGCAGTATATTGGTATCATGCTTCTTAACAAAGATGGTAGGACATCCCCAAGAAGATGTGTTGGGCTGAATGTATCCTTTTCCTTCTAACTCCTCTAATTGCTTCGTCAACTCCACAAGATCATGAGGAGGCATACGATAGGGTCTTTTAGAAACGGGAGCAGTTCCAGGAACTAACTCTATGACAAACTCCACACTTCGATCAGGTGGCATGCCAGGCAACTCCTCAGGAAAGACATCCGGAAACTCACAGACCACGGAAACATCTTGGATCTCTAACGGACGTAGAACTTCAAGAGCATACAACTCTGCTTCGGGAATAGAAACAGCTGAAGGAGATAGTGACCCTACGGTCCAATACTTGACTGTTATGCCAGCAGGACTAGTTAGAGTCACAGACTTGGTTGTACAATCTATGATAGCTTGATATCGGGTCAACCAATCCATGCCCAAAATGATGTCAATGTCAGTTGACTTGAGGGCGATCAAAGAAGTGGGGAAAAGTTGAAATGCAACTTCGATTAGATTCCCATGACTAACCTTGGCGGAACGCCAACTAGAACCAGGGGACTGAACTAGCAGAGGAACATATAACCCCTCAAAATTTATCCCATGCATTTGAGCAAAAGGTTGTGACAGGAATGAATGCGATGCTCCAGAATCAAACAAAACTTTAGCTGGAATTTGATTGATACGAAGCGTACCCATGATGATGCTTGGATCTTCCTAAGCCTCCTCAGCAGAGATATGGTTCAGGCGTCCTTTTCCAGCACCTGGATACTTATCATTCTTCTTTGGGGGTTGTGCCTTCTCAGCAGCACTCTTTTGGGGACAGTCTCTTGCATAGTGGCCAGGCTGGCGACAATTGAAACATATGAGGCCTGATCCAGTACCAGCAGCAAGATAATTTGATCCACCAGCATTGCTTGAAGTAGCATTCGGACGAGGAGCATATCCAGAAGTCCTTGGAGTATAAGGAGCACGTGGCACGGCACTGTAAGGCACGAAGACACAACACTTCTTATTACCAGAACCAGCCTTGTTGTACCCCTCCTGAGGACGCTTACGAGTTTCTTCATACTCCACCTTTCCACTCTCGGCTTTCATAGCCTTGTTAACAACACCTTGGAAGTTAAAAAAATCCATGAGATGGAGATCACGACGAACCTCAGGATCCAGTCCCTTACGGAACAGAGCTTGCTTCTTAGCATCAGTGGAGACCTCTTTAGTACCATAGCAGGCAAGACGATTGAAGTTGCGCTGGTAATCACATGCGGAACCAGTGCCCTTCTTAAGCTTGAGGAACTCCTCCCTCTTCTGTTCCATTAGACCCTCCAGAATATGATAAGCTCGAAAAGCTTCAGTAAACTCTTGCCATGTAACAACATGTTGAGCTTCTTGCATAGCCAAGAAATTTTCCCACCAGGAGTTAGCTGCTCCCTCCAGATGATAGGCAGGAAAAGTCACCCAATCAGCTTGAGCAACATGACCAACCTGAAGTTTGCGCTCCATAGTGCGAAGCCAGTAGTCCGCATCAAGTGGCTCAGTGGAATAGCTGAAAACTAGCGGAGTGAGACGTGTGAAGTCCTTGATACCAACTTGATTGTTCTGGCGTTGAGCAGTATTACGCTCAATCCTTTCAAGGAGCCTCATGTTGTCAGCACGGTTGGTTTCGTACATGGCCATGAGTTGAACCATGGACGGCGGTGGAGGAAGGTTGGAAGATTCACCCTCATTTTCAGCACCACGTGCGTGAGCACGAGTATGGGCACGAGGGGTATCACCCATCCTAAAAGAACAAAAAGAGATTAGACAAAGGATTCAAAGGAGCAAGACGGAAAGATGAACAAAGAGTACTTGATATAAAGGTATCATCTTATCAAGCATGGTAGTATCAAAGCATACTAATGTATACACTAACCAGCTGACTTACAAACCATGACAATGGAATGCTAAGATGTTACACACCAAGACAAACTGAGATATCTTGGAACTCTGAGAATAGCAACCAAGTACGGAGTACTTTTTAGAGAACAACCCCAAAACCATGTTCCTAAAAGTTTTGAGATATAAGGTAAGGAATGAAAACCTTTTCAAACCAAATAGGGTAAGAAAAACTCCAGCATCAAAAACACATCAGAGAAGGAGTAAAAAGAATCCTAGTCAGAGTTTCTGCAAATAATTTATAGTGGTTAATGTTATCACCCTCTCGACCCGGAGGAAGCATCTTTAAGCCCACGTGGATCAACAAATTTTATAGTGGTTAATGTTATCTATGATCTTAAGTCCGGTCGCCAAATCGTTCATAACTGTGAACACGGCTTTTCGAAAATATTTAACCCTGTAGGGGTGTACAACTTTACCCACGTGTACCAACCGACTCTTAATGCCAAATTATTAGCCCTCTTCCTTGGAAGGCCGGCAGAGGGTGGTTGACCACGACCTTTACCTTGCTTTCGCCGAGACCATGAGTCACGCAATAAGTATGATTCCGCTGTAACAGGTCAAATCCCGAAGCCGGTACTTAAAGATGTGAGGCGAGGTTGGTTTACCAGGGGCGCTATCTACCCCAAGCAACCTCGGTCACGCTTACCTACCTGTTATGAATGCACCAACTTCACCCGGAAAATCTTTCAAAAGATTTTATATGCATATGTCGAATGGAACGCCCGAACTATGTGACTCATTGAATCTACTAGGCAAGTTAGTCAGTCATGAGGTTGTCCAGGCCCCGTGTGGTTACATGCTCATCTTGGTTCCAAAGGTAAGGACTCGGTTCCTAGTGGTGGCGAGCATGGGACTATAAAAACCACGCCCAACATGGCCTCCCATACAAGCCTTAGCATATTTAGTTAACTCCTTCGAGGATGTCATCAACTCCTACCTTTCTAGATTCTCCGACATCTCTGATTCATCGTTAGGATAGATCAAACATTGATACTATGCATGGATAAGCTGTCGATCTCAGAAGCTCTAGCAACACTCAGATGCCAAACCTAGGTATGCTAGGAGCAGTGGATCAGGAGTATAAGGCTACAACAGGGAAACTATGCAGCAGATAGGTAACCCTAACTACTGACAAAAGAGCACATTGGAATCGTGTGCATCATAGCGAGAAATAAATATACTTTGTAAAAGTAGGTTCAAAATGAGAGGCTACGCTTGCCTTGTCCGTCAGCAGACAAGTATTGATCTTCGGTGTTGTTGACTTCAGCTTCGGGCTCGGATCCTATCGCGAAGAACCAACACCGGAAAGAAAGGCAACAATCAAGACATGGCATCGATGCAATGCTCAAACAAGGATGATGATATGACAAGTTAAGTTGCATTGAAATGAAACCCTAAGGCATGCTTGACAGCTTAAACGGGGTTCCGAGGGGTGAAAACCCTAACTCGGGGAAACTCCGGAATCACCTATGAGGGGTTACTATGTTCTTCTAATTAAACTTGTCTTGTAAGTTGCTTAACAATGCATGATTATAGCTCTATTAGATAGTTCTCATTTTTCTGAACATTTTGATATATTATTTGTATTTTTCTAATTTAAAATGAATTAGTTATGAATTTCTCAACTTTTAATTCATTTTACATTATTTTTGGAATATTTAAATTATTTTCTAACTTGGGCCCACATGTCAGACTTTTATTCATTTCAGAAATGATTTACAAAAATGTTAAAACCCTGACAGACAGGGCCCACCTGTAAGCATTTTACTTATGACAGAAAATATTTACAGGAAATAATAAAAAAACAAAAGAAAAGTATTATGACGCCTGGCTGACGTCATCAATGGGGAAGCCCCAGGTCGAGCACGGATCTCTCGATCCCGTGCGCGCCTGGATGCGTGCTTGGATGCGTTCGAAAGAGGAAGCCGAGGCGAACGTTATAGTGGTGTCGCCGCCTCGGTATGGTAGCCGAAGCTACGTCGGCGACAAGAAACAGCGGCGGCGGCGTCGGGTGCTCGTCGGGCTAGCGGTACAGCGCGAGAGGGGAGGAATGGAGAGGTCTAGGAGGACCGCTGGCTCACGATGGTCACGACGGTGAGGTCGATGAAGCGAGGGGAGGCCGGAGGAGGAAGAATCGATGGCTTGACTGCGGTGGCCGGCGTTGAGGTCGAGCTCGATTCCGGCCAGACGACGTCCTTCCAGCTTGCGTGGCTTGATGGAGACGATGATGGCGATGCTACGCTTCTCCCAGGCCACTCCACGATGCACGGGGCGGCCGGAGACGGCGGGACTCGCTAGAGCCCGAACGGCTAGGGTTTGGCCTAGGAGGAAGAAGAAGCGCGCGAGGGGGAAAGGAATAGAGGCGTGCTAGGGCTTCTCTGCAGCGGCGTCGAGGTACTTGTAGGCCTGCAGGGGCGGCGGCGCGCATCTTGGCGCTCGCCGGCGGCGAGCAAGCGGCCACCGAGATGCTTCCGTCGATCCGGCGATGGAGACGATGACGAACAAACGACGAAAGGGTATCGGGTCAGCTGCGGGCTGCAGTTGGGCCAAAGTGGGCCGAGGAAAAGGAAGAGAGGAGAGGGAGGCTGCTGGGCTGCTCGGCCTGGGACGGTCTGGCTCTATTTTTTCTGCCAAAACAGTTTTTCTTTTTCTGTTTTTTTATTTATGTTTCTAATTTTCATTTCAAATCTGTTTTGAGTGATTTGAAAATACCAGAGGGGTTTTGGCAAACATTCAAAATACTGTGGGCCATTTAGTCCATTTGGGCTCCAAACATTTTGTCATTTTCAAAATTCAAACTATTTGAATGTGGTTTCAAAGAGAGGGGAGGAAATTAGGGTTTTGAATTTGCATTCTTAAACCACACACTTGAACTTATGCATACATTTTATTGATTTAAATAGATGCATGCAATGCTTTGGTACTAACTACATATGTTACAAACTTGGGCTGTTACAATGCGCAAGGTCGAAGGAAGTGTGGGGAATGATCGCTCTTCGCCCGTCACTCTCCTTATATAACGGTTGCTACTCGCCATTTTCGGGGAGCCGTTACCGCGCGGTAATTACACCGATATTACCGTTGGATTACCCAATGGCTAGTTGTACTCAGGATGACGGTCCAACTTCGTCTACTCGACTCGCCAGCTGCCACGATTCGACTTCTCACCGATCCATTCGCCAGCTGTCGCTATTCGACTTCTCGCCGACCCCTTCGCCATGGCTGCGATTCGACCGGTCGCCGTTATTGCGACTAAGATGACATATACTCTCTTTCATTAAAGGAGTCCACCGCCGATTCGACTGGGCGTCCGAATTGGACCCGAATACTCCGACTGCCAAAGAACACCTGCGACGAATCAATGACGGCCTCGGGGACTACTGATGGGTATATGCCGAGTGGGGTATACCCAGCAGGACAATTCCCATTGGCCCATGCTACCAGCGAGTGGGCCTGCAGGACGGCGACTGGATCAAGACCCAACAAGGAGCCAGGCGAATGGAAGCTGAAGGCCCAGAAGCATAGCTAGGCCCAGTCAGATTAGGTCAAACATCCTCCGAGTCCTTATCCAACTCGGTTGTAGATCTATAAACCCTAGCAAGGCGAGCCTATATAAACCTCCCTAGGGTACGCATAGAGGACAAGTTCCATCATACACCCCCTGCGACTTGCCACCTAGTCTTCGAGCTCGCCCTTGTGCTCTCTTATCAATACAATCTAGCAGGAGTAGGTATTTACCCTCCGGGGGGCCGGACCTGGGTAAAACCATGTGTCTTCGTACTCATCTCGCACCGCGGATGGCTGGCCGCCCTTGCCCTTCGTTCTACTACTCGCTGCTGATTGCAGCATCTGTCGTGGCCATTCCCACGACAAGATTCAACAAAGCAGGCTTAATTTCATAAAAGGTAGCATCAGGAGCAGGTGGAGCAATAGTAGTGCTAAGGAAATCATTTTTGTTTGTGCTAGTGAAGTCACACAACTTGGTGTTCTCAGCACAGTTCATTTTGGAAAAATTGGAGCAAGCCAAAAACAGCAGCACCTAGAGCAGGAACTAATTTTTTTGTGTTTTTGATAAGGGAAAGCAAACCAAACTAAACTAATTTTTTTGAGTTTTTGATAAAAAGAGGAAAACAAAACCAAGCAAAAGAAACAAAGCAAACTAAAAAACAAAGTAAAGAGAAAGGTGGAGGAGGACTCCCCTTGTGAAGACGTCCTTGGCCTCTTCGGCAACGGCGCCAGAAAACTTGTTGATGGCGCCTGGAAGCACTTCATCGGGAAACCCCAAGAGCAAGGTGTGATGTAGCATAGCATCAAGTCTTCCATCAGTAAGAAACCAAGGTTATCGAACCAGTAGGAGGAAGGAAACATCTCAAAGATGTTGCAAGCAACGTGGAAACATGCACAACACAAACTCAAGACTTTGCCCCAACTAACAGTGAGGTTGTTAATATCACTGGTTGTTGTAACAAAGGATTAACTGTATGGTGTGGAAGGTATGATGGTTTGCAGCAAGTAAACAGTAATAGTGGAAGATGTATCAATGGTAAAGATTGGACCAGGGTCCATAGTTCACTGGAGTTGTTCTCCTTAGATAAACAAACATGGCATGCTGGGTAAACAAATTATAGCAGGGCAGTTGACAGGACTAAGCAAGGCATAACAATGAAATACTAGACATAAAGATCCTATGAGATTCGATTGGGCAATACAACAATATACATAGACTGCCATCCAATTGCATCTATGACTAGAAGTCCAACTTCAGGTTATCATCCGAACCCCCTCCAGTATTAAGTTGAAAGCAACAGACAACTGCTTTAAGCAAAGTGTGTAAGTTAAACAATCCACTTATTCCATGAACAAGAGACCGTTGTTTTCTCCCTAGTGGCAACAACACATCTACAACCATAGAGATTTCTATCACTTCCCTTGATTAAGTAGAGGCATGAACCCACTATCGAGCATAAATACCCCATCTTGGAGTCACTAGCAACTACTTGGCCAAGATAGCTACTAAAAATAGAGAGCATGCAAGATCACAAACAACACAGACATGATGGAATCAATAAGACAAAACCACTAATCAATATGACATAGTAATCTCAATATCCATCGGATCCCCGCAAACACAACATGCATGATTACAAATAGATGAGATCTTGATCATGAACAGAGCTCACAAGATCTAGACATGAAAGCACAAGGAGGAGATACAACCATCTAGCTACTACATGGACCCGTAGTCCAAGGTGGAACTACTCGTGCTTCATACCGGAGGCTGGCATGATGAAGAAGAAGGCCTCCGGATGATCTCCCCTCCGGCAGGGTGCCGGGAAGAGCTTTAGGTCCCCTCGATCTAGGGACGATGGTGGCGGCGGCTATAGACGGTTTTGTGGAATTTTGATCAGGTACTTAGGGTTTTGGCATCGGGGGCTTCTTATAGGCGAAGAGGCGAGGCTGGAGGGCCTCCAGGGCGGCTGCACCCCCCCAGGCGCAGGATGGGCCCACCTGTGAAGCCAGAGGTGTGGCCCCTGGTGGATCTCATCCGTCTCATACTTCGGCTTCGTGTTCCCCACGGCAAAATATTGACTTTGGCTTTTGTCTCGTCCAATTCAGCGAATATTGATTTTCTGCCTTTCTAGAACCAAAAACAGAAGAAAACAGGCAACTATCACCGTGGCATCTTGTTAATAGGTTAGTACAAGAAAACATATAAAAACAACTCAAAGTGTGGACAAAGCAAAGCAAAGTAGATACTAAACAAGCATGGAACATCAAAAATTATAGATACATTTCCGACGTATCAATGGCTTCAGGAATTTTCAATACAATTCAAGCTTTATGCATATATTCATGGAATAGAATGACTTAGCAACAATTTAATAATGAAAGTATCTAAAATGTTGATCTATAAGTTCATGATACGTGGATGGTTAGGGTTTATGGGTTGAGGGTTTAGGTTTTTACTATTGCGGGTTTAGGGTTCTCGTTTTTTAGGGGTAGTTTAGCGTTCACGTTTATGTCTGACCTTAGGGTTAGGGTTTAGGTTTTTAAAAGGTATATAGGGCTTAGGGTTTAGGCTTTAGGGGGCTAGGGTCTAGGGAATTTTCTATAATGTTCAACATGTCATGAATTAGAATGGTGTTAACGCAATTTGATGAAGGTATCTCAAATTTTGATCTTAAAGCGCATGATTCCTGCTTGGTCAGGGTTTGTTAGGGTTAGTAGGGTTTAAGGTTTAGGTTTTAGGGCATTTTCAATAATAATGTTCAAGCTTTATGCTTAGATTCGTGGAATGAAATGGTGTTATCATAATTTAATTAAAGTATATCTCAAATGTTGATATATAAGTGGATGATATACCTGCTTAATTATTCAGGGTCATTTAATTAGGGGTTTAGGGTTTAAGGAATTTTGAATAATGTTCAAGCTTTATGCTTATATTTGTGGAACATAATGTTTTTACCGCAATTTAATGAAAATACCTCGAATTTCGATCTATAAGTGCATGATACACCTACTTGGTTAGGGTTTAATTATGGGTTGAGGGGTTTAGGGTTTTAGTATTTAGGGGTCGAGGGTTTAGGTTGGGGGGTTGTTTGGGGTTTAGGGAATATATGAGTTGAGGGTTTAGGTTTTTGGGGTTGTTTTAGGGTTTCGGGAATTTTCAATGAAGTTCGAGGTTTATGCTTATATTCATGGAACAAAATGACTTAGCGACAATCTAATAATGAATGTATCTTGAATTTTATCTATTCGTAGGCATGATACCTGTTTAGTCATGGTTAGGGGTTGAGGGTTTAGGGTTTTTAGTGTTTAGGGATATATGGCTTAGTGTTTACGTTTTTGGGTGGGTAGGGTTTAGTGAATTTCAATAATGTTCAAGCTATATGTCGATATTCGTGAAATAGAAAGGTGTTACGGTAATTTAATGAAATTATCTCAAATTTTGATCTATAAATGCATAATACCTAGCCTACTTTGTTAGGGTTTAGGGTTAAAGGTTTTAGGGGTTTAGGGGTTTAAGCTTTAGGTTTTATGGCGTTTTCAATAATGTTTAGGCTTTATGCTTAGATTCGTGGAAATTAATAGCTTTATCATAATTTAATAAAAGTATATCTCAGTTGTTGATCTATAAGTGGATGAGATATATACCGGCTTGGTCAGGGTCATTTACGGGTTTAGGGTTCGGTTTTAGGGCATTTTCAACAATAATGTTCAATCTTTATGCTTAGATTCATGGAATGGAATGGCACGCATTAGCGCAATTTAATGAAAGTATATCTCATATGTTGATATATATAAGTGCATGATATACCTGCTTAATTAGTCAGGGTCATTTAATTAGGGGTTTAGGGGTGTAGGGTTTAGGGAATTTTGAATAATGTTCAAGGTTTATGCTTATATTTGTGGAACATAATGTTTTTACCGGAATTTAATGAAAGTACCTCGAATTTGGATCTATAAGTGCATGATATACCTACTTGGTTAGGGTTTAATTATGGGTTTAGGGGTTTAGGGTTTTAGTATTTAGGGGTCGGGGGTCTAGGTTGGGGGGTTGTGTGGGGTTTAGAGAATTTAGGAGTTGAGGGTTTAGGTTTTGGGGGTTGTTTTAGGGTTTCGGGAATTTTCAATGAAGTTTGTATATTCGTGGAATTGAATGACTTCGCGACAATTTAATAATGAAATTATCTCAAATTTTATCTATATAAGTGCATGATACCTGCTTAGTCAGGGTCAGGGGTTGAGAGTTTAGGGTTTTAGTGTTTAGGGGTATATGGCTTAGTGTTTACATTTTTGGGAGGGTAGGGTTTAGTGAATTTTCAATAATGTTCGAGCTATATGCCGATATTCATGAAATAGAAAGGTGTTAGGGCAATTTAATGAAAGTATCTCAAATTTTGATCTATATATGCATGATACCTAGTCTGCTTTGTGAGGGTTTAGGGGTTTAAGGCTTAGGTCTTATGGCATTTTCAATAATGTTTAGGGGATTTATGCTTAGATTCGTGGAAATGAATGGCTTTAGCATAAATTAATAAAAGTATATCTCAAATGTTGATCTATAAGTGGATGATATATACCAGCATTGTCAGGGTCATTTAGGGGTTTAGGGTTATAGGGTTTAAGGTTTAGGTTTTAGGTCATTTTCAATAATAATGTTCAAGCTTTATTCTTAGATTCGTGGAATGGAACGACGTTAGCGTAATTTAATGAAAGTATATCTCAAATGTTGATATATAAGTGGATGATAATATATGTGCTTAATTAGTCAGGGTCGTTTAATTAGGGGTTTAAGGTTTAGGGAATTTTGAATAGTGTTTAAGCTTTATGCTTATATTTGTAGAACATAATTTTTTACCGCAATTTAATGAAAGTATCTCGAATTTGGATAATATACTTCTTAATTAGTCAGGGTCGTTTAGGGGTTTAGGGTCTAGGGGTTTATGGTTTAGGGAAATTTTAATAATGTTCAAGCTTTATGCTTATATTTGTGGAATAGAATGGTGTTACCGCAATTTAATGAAAGTATCTCGAATTAGGATATATATAAGTGCATGATATCTACTTGGTTAGGGTTTAATTATGGGTTGAGGGGTTTAGGGTTTATGATTTTAGTATTTAGGGGTTGAGTGTTTAGGCTGGGGGTTCTTTGGGGTTTAGGGAATTTAGGGGTTGAGGGTTTAGGTTTTCGGGGTTGTTTAGGGTTTGGGGAATTTTCAATGAAGTTCGAGCTTTATGCTTATATTCGTGGAATAGAATGACTTAGCAACAATTTAATAATGAAAGTATCTCAAATTTTATCTATAAGTGCATGATATCTATTTAGTCAGGGTTAGGGGTTGAGGGTTTAGGGTTTTATGGTTTAGGACTATAGGGCTTAGTGTCTAGGTTTTAGGGGGTTAGCGTTTAGTGAATTTTCAATAATGTTCGAGCTATTTGTCGATATTCGTGAGACAGAAAGGTATTAGCACAATTTAATGAATGTATCTCAAACTTTGATCTATAAATGCATGATACCTACTTGGCTAGGTTTTCATTATGGGTTGAGGGGTTAGGGTTTATGGTTTTAGTACTTTGGGGTAGAGGGTTTAGGTTTTAGGGGTTGTTTAGGGTTTCAGGAATTTTCAGTAATGTTCAAGCTTTATGCATATATTCGTCGAATAGAATGGTGTTGCCCAATTTAATGAAAGTATCTCAAATTTGATATACAAGTGCATGATACCTGCTTGGTCAGGGCATAGGGGTTTATTAGTGTTTAGGATTATAACGTTCAGGGGTTTAGTGTTTCGGGAACTTTCAATAATGTTCAAACTTTATGGTTATATTCGTGGAATACAATGGCGTAACTTATTTTATCACCGCAGCAATTTTACGGTTCAAAGACTATATATGGTTCAAAGTCTCACCGCACCAACTTTATCACAAAGTATGAATTATTTGACGAATAATGATCAAGTTTCTTAAAATTTTCAAGTTCACAGCCAGTTTTGCTAATTTTAACGAGGTTATCTCAGTTTAGCGAAAAATGTTCGAATTTTGAACCGCAAACGATGGGAATCTCTACTTCCCGTAATTCTGGGTCACTGACAAGCGGGCCACTTGCATTGTGGATCCACCAAGTTAGTGTAAGGCCGGAGGGGGTGGGCAGGTAAATACACTTATTGAAGAATGGCAGGGAACCAGGTCGATGGGGTGATGCACGTGGGAGAATGCAAAATTACCACCTATATCCCTTTATTATTGCATTGCTCCTCGGGTTCTTGTTTCCGGAGCAGGGATAGAAGAGGAACTTTCATTCTAAAAAAAGGTGAAGTATGTTTGGGGCTGGATGTTTGAATGGATGGGCGGGATATTTCGGCGCTCTCTCGAAATTTTGAAGCTGAAGCTTCTAGGGTACGCTACTCCCACTCCCACTTGGGGGATGTTGTCCCCGTCAGATAGACCCAGACGCATGTACACTTTCGAGCATTTAATGAGTTGATAAACATCTGCCGCCTTTCAAACAAGATGACCAAGGTCATAGCCGTAGTTGCTTTTTTGACCTGCACAACCATAGTTGCTGGTATCGTGTCCATGTCTTGTACTCTGTATATTGGATGCATCTTGGTCAATCAAGCTTTGCTTATAAAGGGAAAATCCAATTTTATTTTTCCAAGTGACAACATTGTTTTTGGTTGTGAAGCAACTTCAAAGATTATGGCTCAGTGTGACATCGTGCCAATTTTCACATAAAGTACCATGTTTAATGGATAAACCATATCAATCTTACTGGCTAGATTTTTGCGATAAATTGACAATATGGCAGTTTACTAAAGACATGTCAATTTTGGTAACATGGTCTAGAGAAATGATGGAGAAGACTCTAGAACGATGGAAAGTGTGTTTTGAGGTTTGTGCATAGTGTTTATTATGCTAAAGACTATCAATAGTATCTTTTAGCATTAGATGCTAATAGAATGGAAAAGAAGATCCGATGTCTAGCAATGTTGAGATTCATGAGTCTTGATCCAATGGTCAATATTCAAAGTGGTAAGAAGAGATAAGATATGTCCCAAAATGCCACCTTCAATAATTTCGCAAAAATTACTGATATAACGGACAATTCACGAGTTTCATGAATTTTCAAGTTTCTGTGCTGATTTTGCCACTTTAACTAGTTCATCTCGGTTTAGCCAAAATTGGTCAATTTGTTCTATGGTCACTGACAGGGAGGCACATATATGGTGGTGCCCAAACCAAGGTAGGTCAGAATTTTCAAAGTTAACCCTCCCCACCCCTTCGCGTTGTGTTAACATCCACCCTCCGCCGCCTAGACTCTCACCCCCTTGGAAGCCCGCAAAACAGACGCGCTGACCGCCGCTCCTCATCTCACCACCGTGCGCCCAAAGAAGCTTTCCCTACTCGTCGGTGTTCTTGATACGCACCGGTGGTCACGTGGATCCCACTGTAGTCCTTCTATCTCTAGCTCGATCTTGTTGGCAATTTATTTCCATTTCACCAGATCTGCCTCCTCAAATACGTAGCTTAATTTGTCCTCAGTCTACATGGTCATAGTTGATTCTAGGCTTGATCTATGTTCTTAAGTACCTTCGCCCAGTATTGTTGTCAATATGTTTGCTGAAATGCATGTGCATATATAGTTTATGTACTCCACCTATTTGTTTCCTGATTTTCTTTTACTAATTAAGAACCAATCTTGTATGCCATAACTAAACAGATGGAGATATTTGGGATACATGTTGCTCCATTAGGCAGCCCTAAACATATCATGGGTGGTGTGCGATTTATTGAGTTTGTTAGAGCTCATTGTGAAAACTCAGAAGTACATTGCCCCTGTCACTTGTATGTGAATCAGATGGTGCTGCCTTTCAGTATAGTGAAAGACCATATTTATATGTTTGAATGCTAAGCACATATGTTAGATGGTTATTTCATGGTCAAGCATATGAACTGGGGGCAGAACATCTTTATCATCCAGATCAAATAGGGGAAGTAGATGTTGATCGTCTAGATCAACTAACAGAGGCAGCTCCTGAGTATCTAGATCAACTTGTAGAAGGGGGAGGAGAGGCGCAAGGTGCATGAAACGGGTTTCATTTCAGATACTTATGCTATGCCAGATGATAAGGTACTAAATCTATAGAACGACAAATTTTTAGGTTGTGTGTCTTTGATGTTTCTCTTTAAATGTATCTGTTAATCTACTAATTGCAGAAGCGTACAACCGAAGAGGACATTGATGGTAATGACGATGACATGTTCTGCTTCTAGATGGAGTCGATGCAGTGCTGCTGATCATAATAAGGGGTGTAATTTTGGTGTCGCATGTGTCGTCTCATGACCACTAGCCTAGATGCAAAACTCTTAGGGTGCACCTAAGATCGCTCTAAATATATGTAGAGTTATCCCATTATTGGTCTGCTATTGTCGTAGTAGTGTAATATGGAGCTACCTTATGATTTTTAGGCCTTTGTTAGCATATCTATAGCTGGAAACTATTCCGTACATTACCAGAGTAGTATATATGTGTGCTTCCTTCTTTTGAGGCTTCCCAAGCGGCTTTCGAGGCATCGAGCTGGTGCCTATGCTGGAACAAACTCCGTATTTTCCTCTACCATCCCTTCCCCTCCCTCAAATGTTGATCTTCAGAGTATATGTTGTCTGAGCTATAATGTACTTTGTTTCTAATATTTAATATATTAGCTCTTTCGTTCAAAAAAATTCTCCATGAGCTGAATCTGTTTGATTCGATACTCGGTGATTTTCTTGGTCCTGGGAGAGGAACATGGGACGATTTTCTCAGTCCTAGGAGAGGAACACGGGACAAGAAGGGAAAAAGGAGGAGGTTGTATGTGGGTCCCGCATAATTTACTATCACATGCCACGACGTGTTGAAAATTTTGCAAAAAAATCGGGAATCTCTTCCCGCCACTGCCTGACACTGTAGAAAAAATTGTAGTACTGCTGCCCTACTACTAGTAGTACTACTACTATTCCTGCTGCCCATCCTCTCTTTCGACCAGCAACTTCCAATCCCTACCTCCCATCATCATGCAAGGAAAGCAAGTGTCACCTAATCGGGATTTGTTCACCTAATCAAGGTATTTCCCCCCTTTGCTCTGATCGATTGGGCCATTGGGGTGGGGGTGGAGGTGGGGGTAGGTGTGGTGTGGGCGGGGGTGATTGATTTCCTTTGGATTCAGGATCGGGGTATGGTCACCGTTGTTCTGATTGGGTCATTTGGTTGGGTTCCAAGTTGGTGTTCTTCACTTTGTAACCTTTAATTTCTACTAATGTGCAATGGATTTTGCATCAGATTCTGTCTGGAGAACTATGGGCCAGTGGCACGCATGGCCACTACAGACAGTGATGGTCCTATCAGTCCCCTTAAAAGTTTCCTAAAAAGGTAATGGATCAGCATATTCGTTGTGTTCTTCCATTTTTTCCCATCCTGAAAGTGGTTGTCTGCAACCTGGATGTATCCATGTGCTCAAAGTTGTCTCTGTCTGCATCCTGTTTTTGTGGAAGCCTCTGTGAAGCCATCTTGTTCTTTATTTATTGTAGCACGGTGGTACATACCTGCGAACTTGCAGTGCTCCAGGTGCGGCAAACAACATGATACCCCCACATGCCGGAGGATCCGGCCAGTACCACTACTCACCAAACAAGCGCAAGGACACTGCCCAACTGGGAGGGCCTAGCTTAAAGAGAAGGTTTTTTTTTCTTAATCCACTTACCATGGTGCAGTCTAATTTAATTATTATCTGCTTGGTATCATGCATGATTATCAGATGTTCAGAAACATGTGTGATTTTATTAAGTCAGGCACTATGTTTATGTGAATCCAGATCTGGATCTGTCTGATTGTCTCATACACATTCATATATATATATGACTACTATGTACTGCATTGAACTGTTGAGCTCTATTGCTATTTACTCAGATTGAAGGTGTTGTTGCGGAGGCTGAGGCTGCTGTAGAGGTTAGTAGATTGCTCATGCCCCCACCAAAAGCGGATATTGTCTAAACGACAAGGAAACGCAATGTCAACACCCAGATTTTTAATCCCAGATGCCTGTTATGCCATACCTCGCAATCCTAGGATTACCATTTTTGCGAGACATAACAGAATTGGATACCATAGTACATCATCCATTACAAACGATACATAAGTTCTTACACTAATAGGGATCTCATGATCCAGTTCTTAATACAACATCAAGCAGCGGAATACGTAATAATAACAGTAGCGTAGGCGAAGCTCCATCTTCGGGTCACAGGCAATGCTGACGATGGGAGATGGTCCTAGTTGTCGTAACCTTCCTGGGGTCCGTCTTCCAGGTACTCCTCTTCATAGTCTGGCCATGGGAATAGCCAGGGACAAAGCCATGAGTACTCTTTAAGTACTCGCAAACTAATACTAACAGGTAAAGGGGTTTTTGGATGATAGGACACTAGGCTCTAGGGTTATTTTGCAAAAGCCAGATTTATCTCTACTAAGTTCTAAAGCTAGTCACAATTTTATAACTCCTAAGTGGGATCTTGTAACTCATGTCACACTCTGTTGTGGTCCAGTCAAAGTCTCAAGTCATTTCACAAGTCAATTTTCAAAAGTCTGACGGGGGAACAGTATGGCCACTCCAACTATCCATAACCGCGGACGCGGCTATTCGAATAGTTTGAAACTCTGCAGAGATTGTACACTTTCACCACAACATTCGATACATCCGTCAGGAATAAATCCTGAATTCACCATACTCAGTATGCGGATAATCAATCCTAACCTTTCAATTACACGCCCTAGTATAAGCACCTCTCCTGTGAGTTTGGCCTCCCAACCATGACCAACTGTCATCTTGGGTACTGCACAGGTGGACAATCTTCACAAGGTATCCTCAGCTCCGACCTTGGACGTGAGGGAACTAATACTAAGGTATATAAGTTTCCAGTCAAGCCCTACCCAATCTTCGGGTATTGTGGTTGTACGATAAAATTGGAATGGTATCGCATTCAGACAACCATCAGTTTTATAAAGGGCTCAGGCTCATGCCTCAACATTTTCATCACCATAATCATCTGGTGTTCGGAAACACATGTCAAAACATCTCAGTAGAATGATCCATCATTCTAAGGTTTTCATAACCATTTTCACCAAGTAATCCCATCTAAAGTTGATCAAGTTTTATGCTTAGCACTAGCATCTACAAGTGGGGGTGAGCACTAATGAGGGGTGGTAAACTAGTGGAGTTTCAACTAAGTTCAATCTCATGCCTCGGGATGACATCAAGATTATCTAGCTTAGGCCAAATTTTATGCTCTTTATGCAACCTTCAAATATCTCTCTAGTATCTATAATTCACTTAAGTAACTCTAAGTAATAGCTTTGATAAAGAAATAAAGTAAGAAGCTTGCAAATAAAACTAGGATTGGTTTATCAAGTGGGTATGATCACATATGCTTAAGGCATATAGTTGGCATGGTAACAAGTAAGGGTTTGTTTGCATCAGTAGAATATCTTGCAAGGGTTAGCTTGCACATTCACTAGTAGTATTAGGCTTGTATAGGTAAAGTATCTTGCAAGTGTTAGCTTGCATCAATGTCAATATAAGCTTGCATAGGTATAGCATAAGCTTGCCTTGTGCAGAGCAGTGGTTGAAGTTCTCCTCGGCTTCCTCTTCGTAGTATCCTCCTTCCTCCTCGTATCCTTGGTCGGTACTAGCGTCTATGAATAAATACGAGGTACACAATCACCAAACAATACTTAACTACTTGCAATCATCACACACAAGGGTCCTATAGATGATCTAGCATCATCTCTAACATTACAAGGTTAAGGCTTGGTTTAATTCCTTTTATTTTTAGAAAAGTAATTTCTACTCATTGAAAAACTACTTAAGATTTAATATTCTCCAAACCAAACATGGGATCATGTTGACACATGTCATCACCACATATTTTAGTCCATGGGAATGTGATTTAAAGTGGTGTCACAATTTAATAAGGTTTTACCCTTTTATTTTATTTCAATAAAATGACTAGAAATGCCTATGTAGCATTCTTTAATTACTTGAACATTATTTCTGCAAGTAAACCTATATATTTTTATATATTCTGAAAGGTATGGTTAAATGTGATATTTGAGAGTTGGAATCAACTCAAAAGCTAGTATGGTTTAAATTTGAAAAATGTTTGAATGCAGAAAAGCTTCTGCCTTGTTATTTTTACTAAGGATGATCTATAGATCCAAATGACTTGAATCCAACGGGCTTGGATTCAGCATTCACAGACCTTTCCAACAAAATTGGTTTCATTCAAATTGGTGCACTGAATCGATCTGGATTGATTTTTGAAAATGAGTATAGAAGTGTGTTTGAATTAAAAATAAAAAGATTTAATTCAAATCACTGGGCTGCGCGGGAAAAGTTACTGAGCCGGCCTGCTAAGCGCAGTGCTCCCGCGGACTGCTTAAGTGGGTGTCCCCACTTGCCAGTGAGACAGGGAGGGGCGAAGCGGTACGGGGCAACATGGGCCGTTTGATCTGATTCTAATCCAACGGCTGGGAGTCATCGTCGACGCGAGACAACGCCGGCGAGAAAGAAACCTAGCGCGGCCAGTGAGGGTTGCTGTGGGCTTACCGGGGTGCTGGCGAGGGTCGACGAGGCGGGCGAACAACGAAGTCGACGATGGCGAACTCAGGGGTGGTCGCGGCAGCTCCTGGGGTGGACGAAATCGATGGCTCCCTTCTTCTCCAGAGGCAACGGGCTCCGGTGAAATTCCGGCGAGGTGGTGCTCGCCTTGCTCTGGGAACGGTGTGGCACGATCAGTGACGAGAGGGGAGTGAGATGGTGTGAAGAAATCGAGCGGGGGTGGCCTCTATTTATAGTCGAGCGAGGGGACCGACGGGGCGCATGGTGAGCTCGTCGGGGCGATGTTATAGGCGGTTATTGGCATGGGCGATGGTAGGGGACGGTGCGGTGTTCCCTGGCGATGCTCAACGACATGGTTTAGAGGCGTGGGGCGGTGCGGCTTGGTCTGGAACATGCGACGCTCTGCGCGGCAGAGGCGGCGTCTTCGACGGCGAGCGGTGGCTGTACGTCACGGGGCGGCGAACGGGGATGTCTGGCGGTCTCCTGGGTCAGTGGGGATTGTGTATGCACGCGGCGAGAGCGGCGCGCGGTCTGTGGGCTTCGGTCGAGGGTGGTGCTCTAGCACACGCTCGGCATGGTCGTTGTCGGTCTAGGCGCGGTCCGTGCGTGTGGTCCAGTGGTTGGCAAGGTTCGAGCGGTGGACAGGGAGTGGCGGTGGACGGTGGGCTGCCTCCCAGACATGCTGGCTAGTCTTGTGTCTCCTCCTAGCTTGTTGTCGACATGGGGGTGACATGGGTGTGCTCGGCTGTTCACCATTGATGGCAATGGCAAGCTCACAGTGGTGCTAGTGCTTGGTTAATCTTCCTAGATGATCTACTGAGCTGGTTGTGAGCTAAATAGGGAACAGGTTAGGCCAATTTTACTGCACACTATAGTGTTTGATGTTTGTTTGATTTGTATCTGCAACCTGTTTGATGAAATGGCCGCATGAATTCAAGTTTTTAATTTTGAAAAGATTTTTGGTGGGTTTGCTAGGTTGGTGCTGGTGAGTCTGTAGATGCTTGGGTTTTGAAAGTTGAGCTTGTTTGAGTGGTTTTTGAAAAAGTGGGATCTTCCCATATGATAAAGATTCAATTTTGAATTGTCATTTAAACTATGCATTTGAAAGTTTCTGGATGATCACAAAGTGGGCCTTGATACTTTGTTAGGAGTACATTCAAGGGGTGCAAAGATCCAGAAAAGTTTCTGTTAGGTTTTGAAAGTTTGAGACGGCCAAAGTAGGCATGGGAGTTAAATTGGTCAAAGTGACCATTCCTTTAATATATTTGTTTTGATTTACTTGTCTTTAGGAAAAGTGTGGGAAATGTTTTAGATGATGTTTATTTCACCTAAGAAACATTTTACAAGCAATGAAACAATCAAAAAAGGTGGTTCCAAAGAATTTCAAAATCCATGCATACACATATGCATGCATTCATAATTTTATTTAGAAAAGTTTTTGTTAACCCTAAATGTTGATGACTAGTGCTTGATGATCCAAGCTTAGTATTTTTGGGATGTTACACGCAAACATAATACCCAGGTTGGCACTGATCTCTCTAAAAAGTGGGTATAATTTGGAAATCCATAATTTCACATGTTATGATTTTCCGTGCTATTGTTATCAGCTATACTCATCTTTACGCTCATCAGAAGTTCACAAACATCAAAGTTGTTTGCTTTTCAAGCAATGATTTTGTCTGATATTATTAGATTTACATGATATTTACATAATTTAACCTTTCCACTTAATTTCATTCAGTACCACGCACCAGCTGCTCAGCCCGTTCTTCTACTGTCCTCTTATCAAGCTTGTGGATTTAAAGGGGGCCCTGTATGCCCTTCCAAAGGCAGATGGAAGAAAAATGGTGCATGGCCACCCTTCGCGAAGGGTACCCATAGTATCAAGTATGGATTCCAAGCGGTTTAGAACGACTTGATGTAATATATTGTATCTCACTTTTCTTGTTGTCGTCTTACTTGTCTATCAATTTTCTCATGAAGGTTGTCCCTTGTGTCGCTCGCCCCATTATAAACAAGTTGTTCAGAAATGACAAGTTTCTAACTCTGTATACCGTGGACCCAAAAGGCTTGCGTCAACTATATGATGTGAATGTCTCACTGACGATGGACACCACCTATTTGGGTGGACGGGGTTGGTACAAGTATGTCCGTGAGAATGGTCTAAAGCAGGGGCGAGGTAGCACTCGATTTTAGCAAGCCTGGGCAGATACTTGCAAGCCATCATACACATGTAGACAAAAGGGCCAAGAACAGAGGTAGTACTAATTAATTTGCTTATGTACTCATCACAACCTCTTATGACTTTCTTGTGACTAACTATTCTACACCATTGTATTCTAATCGTATGACTCTTACCACTTGTGCAGTCTGGTTCCAGAAGGGTGCCAGCATCAAGCTGCTGGCACTGGCACCAGCCCCAGTTCCTGCAACGGCACCCGTTGACCTAAGTAGGAGAAAGAATAGAGGTAGTAACTTAATTTGCTTATATACTCTGATCACTATATAGGAGTGTAAGAACCCATTTTGCTTGTACACATCTCATATGCCTCTCTGACCACTCATGTAGTCCCCTTACCTCTCCCCAGAACGTAACCAACATCAAGTTGCTGGCACCGGCACCCGCACTGGCACAGGACCTAGTTCCTGCTCCGACACCTATTGATCAAAGGAGAAAGATTGGAGGTAGTAGTAACTTAATTTGCTTGTATACTCATCACATCCTCTGATCACTGTCTTGTGAGTAATTTTTGGAGTATAAGAGTCATTTTGCTTGCACACATCTCACATGCCTATACCATCCCTATAGTCAGCTTACCTACCCGTCTGAAGATATCTAGCATCAAGCTGCTGGTGCTGGCGCCGGCACCGGTTCTAGCACCAGCCCCTATTAAATTAAATACATCGCACCAACTCCTACACTAGCACCAGCCCCAACACAAGCAGCGACACCATCTCCTGCACTAGTCCCTGTTCCTGCACCAGCTACTGCACCAGCCCCAGCACAGGCACCAACGCAATCTCCTTTCCAGGTCGTATCCTGCACATATGTGATCTCAAGGTCGCACTAGATTATGTTTGTGAGTGGCTGCAGATAAACTGCTCTCAATGTCTTCTCAAGTTTCACATGATTCAGTTCATTGCTCTTATTAATTATGCATCTATCTCTTGCTTTGACTCAGAAATTTCCTAAGAGTGCCAAAAGCAACTCGAGGCCAGACGAAAAGGCACAATATTCTTCATGATGCAGAGCGAAGGAGTGCTAGTCGAGGGACGCTACGCCATTAACTGGACTGATGGGCGCTTGGAAGCTACTTCTAGGTGGACTAAGTTCCGAAAATTTACCAAACTTACCATTGGAAGAATGGTCAAGGTCGATGTATCTCGGTGCCCTGATTGCAGCAGTCTGGTCATGCAGTTCCTAGCTGTTTAGCTTTTTGGTCGCATGCTATCGTAATTAATTATGTAGTTGTCTTATCTCCACTCATCATATATGGGTGGTAAAATTGTGATAACCTTTTGTTGGATTGGATCTATGACTAGTACGTACCGGTATGGTATATTTGTATCTATATGATGTTTCCATATATGACCAAGACCAACTATTATGACAATGATTGTGTTCCATCTTAATACGTGAGGAGGAGGTTGCACACAAAAGCAGAATTAATCGTCAATTTTGCTTGCTCCAGTGATTTGAGCGTGTTTGGAGAATAGGGCAAACTGATTGTGGGCATGGTTTTTAGAACTGAAGCAAGAACTGCCCGGTTCCCTCTGTAATGCTATTAAATTTCAGTGTCTGTATTGCTGAATCAGTCATTTTGAAATGTTGTTAAATTGGTCAAGTGCTGCTGAATATGAATTATGAATCTGTTGATATTTTCTGTGTCTAGTAATGTACTATTGAATCATTCAAATGCTACTGAATTTGTGAAAAGTTTTGTCGCTGCTGCTGGGCTGCTTGCACTAGAGCTTTTGCGTGTGTTTCATCGGAACCGTTGGTTGTGTTTTGGACAGTGATGAGAGGCAGATAGGATAAAGATACAACGTGATTTCACCAAGTGAAGTCATTGGATACCGGTGCAGTTTTGGCGCACGCGGTGTGTGTCTTTGGTTCTTTAGATATTTTTACATGAATATATCTGTCAAAACAAAAGAATTATCGCCTTTTCCCACTCCGTCGGTGAGGTCTGGTTCTCTTTGTACTGCTATTTAATTTTAGTGTATGTATTGTTGAATCAGTCATTTTGAAATGCTGCTGAATTGGTCAAGTGTTGCTAAATGTGAACTAGGAATCTGTCTATTTTCTCTGTCTTATTCTGTATTGCTGAATCATTCAAATCTACTGAATTTGTGAAAAGTTCTGGTGTTGTGCTGGCTGTTTTCACTAGAGTTTTTGCATGTGTTTCGTCATAATCGTTGGTTGTGTTTTGGACACTGATGAGTGTGATTTCACCAAGTGAAGTCATTGCATACCAGTTCTGGCGCACGCGGTGTGTGACTGGTTCTTTTGATATTTTTATGTGATATATCTGTCAAAAGAATTTTCGCTTTCCCCCTCCATCGGTGAGGTCTTTGTTCTAAATTCGGTGGATCCACAGCAGAATACAAAGTTTACTAACGACGAGATGAAAGGTAGTATCTTTTGATTTCTTTGTGGTAGTGGCAATGCACACATTTATATGTTTGATGTCTTGAGTTTGAATCCTTTGTGCTTAAAAAATATTTTTTGGGGTTTACATTATTTTTTTCTAGCAATAGTGATTTATAGAGAGGCTGACACGATGGACCCACCAGACTGCAACGTCGCTCTTAATTTTCTTCTAGCAATATTGCTTTACGGAGAGGCGGACATGCTGGACCCACCAGCCTGCAGCGTCCCACTTAATTTTCTTCTAGCAAAATTTCTGTGCGAAGAGGCTGTCATGGCAAACCCACCAGCCCGCAGCGTCCCTCTTAGTTTTCTTCTAGCAATATTGCTTTACGGAGAGGCTGTCATGGCGGACCCACCAGCCTGCAGCGTCCCTCTTAATTTTCTTCTAGCAATATTTCTTTGCGGAGAGGCTGACATGGCGGACCCACCAGCCTGCAGCGTCCCTCTTAATTTTTTTTCTAGCAATATTACTATACGGAGAGGCTGACATGGTGGATCCACCAGCCTGTGGCGTTCCTATTAATTTTCTTCTAGCAAGTATTTCTTTATGGAGAGGCTGACATGGCGGTCCCACCAGCCTGCAACGTCCATCTTAATGCGCGAGTTCGAAAAAAAAAGTTAAGTACTTGTATAGAGAGGCTGACATCGGGGACCCAGTAACCAGGACATACCAGAGAGGCTGACATATGGGCTCCAACAGCAAGACCATACAGGACTACCACATCTAGCTACGTTGCAAAGGTCAAAACAGCATACGCAGCCGAAAAAAGTCCATCATGCACACGTTTGATTTACAGAGATATTGACATGTCATTAAAATAAAAAATATTAGCATGTGGGACCCACCAGCGAGACCTTATACATGTGGTGCCACATCGAGCAATGTTGCCAAGTTCCAAAGAGGGAGGCGCGAGCGAGAAAAAAGTCCAGCATGCACATATATCTTCCAATGCGAGGCTGACATGGGAGACCCACCAGCCTGTCTAAACGGCTGATGCATCGAGCAACGTTGCCAAGTTCGAAACACAGAGGCGTGAGCATGTAAAAAGTCCAGCATGCACATGTTTCTTCTAATGAGAGGCTCACACGGGGACTCACCAGCCTATATAAATGGCTGATGCATCGAACAACATTGCCAAGTTGGAAACATGGAGGCGCGAGCGAGAAAAAATTCCAACATGCACACGTTCTTACAATGAAATGCTGACATGTGGGACCCTGTAGCGTGACCAAACGGTAGATTCGTCGAGCAATGTTATCTAGTTAGAACAGGGTAGCACTATAGAAGTCTTAATTCTTCTAATGTGAGGTTGGCATATGGGACCCACCGGCCTGAATAAACGGCTGATGCAACGAGCAACCCTATCAAGTTAACAGGGAGGCGCGACCGAGGGAAAAATTCCATCATACACACGTTTCTTTTAATGAGAGTATGACATGTAGGGCCCAGCTGCGTGATTATGCATCTGGCAGCGTTATCAAGTTCGGAACAGGGTAGTGCGACCGAGGGCAAAAAATCCATGATACACACATTTCTTCTAATGAGAGGATGACATGTGGGTCCAGATGCGTGATTAAACGGCAACACAATCAAGTTCGGAACAGGGAAGCGAGAGCGAAGGAAAAAAATTCCATCATACACACGATTATTCTAATGAGATGCTGGAATGTGGGACCCAGCATTGTGATTACCGACAGATAGTTCGAGCAACGTTATCAAGTTCAAATCAGGGACGCATGAGCCAAGGATTTTTTTTTATCATGCACACGTTTCTTATGATGAGAGGATGATATGTGGGGCCCAGCTGCATGATTAAACTGTAGATGCGTCTAGCAGCGCTATCAAGTTCGGAATATGGTAGTGGGAGCGAAGGAAAAAATTCATCATACACACGATTCTTGTAATAAGAGGCTGGCATGTGGGACCTAGCATCGTGATTAACGACAGATAGATCGAGGAACGTTATCGAGTTCATATCAGGGAGGCACGATCCAAGGAGAAAAATCCATCATGCACACGTTTCTTCTAGTGTGAGGATGACACGTGGGACCCAGCAGCCTGATTAAATGGCAGATGCATTGAGCGACGCTATCAAGTTCGGAACTGGGAAGGGAAAAATTCCATCATACACACGATTCTTCTAATGTGAGGCAAACATGCGGGACCCAACAACCTGACTAAACGGAAGAGGCATCGAACAACGTTATCGAGTTCAAATCAGGGAGGCGCGACCCAAAAGTTTGGTCCGCTATAGTCACTGACGTTCAGGACCCACACGCAAAAAAATGGTTCGGTGAGTCAACATCTCGTGAGAAAGCGGAAACCTTACTTCCGCCACGCGCCCGTTGAGCTTCCTCCATGTTTTTAGCGGTTTCGTCATGGTAGAAGGGCGCGAAACCGGAAAAACAAGTTTTGCATCGGCCACGGTCGAGCCAAGATTTTCGTCACGGAAGAGGCGCCTTCTACGACGACCAACGGGCCCAATCATTGCGGAAGGAAATATTTCTTGTAGTGTACTACCTTGTAGGGAGGAACTCGGTAAAACATAATCGTCTCCGTGTGCCTCGGTTATCTCTATACCCAAGCCATTTCCTTATGCACTTTACATTGTGATAGCCTTCATGCTTGAATTAATCTATCTTGCTATCACCTTGTTGCTTGTCTTGTTTAGCATAAGTTATTGGTACACACATAGGTGAACCATAGTATATAGAGGTTTTGTGCTTGACAAAAGAAAACACTAGTTTTATTCTTCCTTTGTTAAACCCATCTCGTAAAAGTTTTTAACCGCCTATTCACCCTCCTCTAGGCGGCATCAGTGATCTTTCAACTGTCTTCTAAAGACAACATGTATAGTCATCTTTCTTATATAACTCATGTTGGGGTGGTTGTGCAAGAAGTTCTTGAAAGTTTTTCTTGACATTCAGAGGTATTTTCACCATTGGTTCAAATTGTTTTGGTGCAAAATGGGACTTCACTTTGGCTTGGGAGATCAGGTTGCTTTCTTCATCAGTCCGATGGTAAGCTAACTTGGGAAGAGGTAGCGGTACTCTTCGGCAGGGCTGTTGTCGTTTATTGTGTCGGACAGTGGTATTCTTCCGCTTTTGGCCCATAGTGGGCTCAGGCGCTGGAGATCGAGATAGACTCGCATTGCGGTCCCTCACGGGGAGGGGTGGACTATTGCTTCTTGGAGGAGATTGTGACCTTGGAGGTGATGGATTGCTTCTAGGAGGAGACTGTGGCCTTGGAGGTGGTGGATTGCTTCTCGAAGGAGAAGATGGCCTTAGCATCGAGCCTATAAACACGATGTGCTCCTTTTTCCAAAGAATGAAGCTACTCATTACTTCTCCCCTTTACATCAAGGGATGTCAAGCTGCAGTGACTAACATAACTATTGAACTTCATCCACACCGACAAGCATAGCCAGCTAGAATCAGACGACAATGGTAGGCCGCTCCAGGTGTAGAAGGTAAAGCAAAGATGACCGCCACCTTTATGGATTTGTTCTTAAGTTGAACATGTAGCTCACAACCTGTCTTCTCCTTTATTGCATCCATGGGGTAGCCATCCATCATTGCACTGATATCATCTATCACCGGTGCATTATTCTCGATCATCAGTGCATCATTAGCCTGGACCTCCATGGAAGCCATGCTGCTTTTCTGCTAAGATGGACCGTCCATACTATCGAATGCAGGATCTTGCTATCGGGCCAGTCCTCTAAGTTCATTAATCTGCTCCTGCTGCCACTCGAACATGGCTTGAAATTCCTCGTTCCTTCTTTCAATCGCCGCCAACTGCTCAGCCTCCTCAACCTTCTGCCAGTTTGTTTTTCTCGATCAACTTCTATAAGTGTCAATGTCCTCGGGAAACCCAATCTTCCATGGAAAAGATGGTCCAAAAGGCTCGTGTTCGTCCTACCTTTTCAGGATTGCCAAGGGCCATTGTCAACTCATCATTCTCTCTCTCGGGAATGAACTTTCCCTCTTGAACTTCTTTTATCACTTTAATAAGTTCATTCTTGGGTGCAAAAATTTCTTCCTTTGCAACAATGTCCCCTGTTTCTAGGTCATACGATCCCCCATGCCCAAGTAACCAATTTCTTGACCTCAAGGGTCAATCACTTATAGATGGAGTGATCCCTTTAGCCACCATGTTGGCCCCCCAGTTTTATCCCAGTTAGGCATGGCACTCCTGTAGACACATGTCCCCAGATTATGGTGATATTTCTTTTTGGAAGAATTTAGCTGATTCTTTGCCGACCTTGCCTTAGCTTCTTCTGATTCCTTGTACTACACAAATGTGGCCTAGTTATCCCGATCCTTCTCTAGTGCGCCAGTGAATTCTGGAGTCGGCGACTTCTTGACATACTTTTGGTATAATCTTTTCTTATAGTCCTTCAATTGTGTGCCCATCTTCTTAAGAGCCCACTCCTTGACTGTCAACCTCATTGCCTTTGTGAGCTCATCAGTCGACAATACTGATAGGGTGAAATATGTCATGAGCGAATTCCAAAGACAATCTTTGGCTCTGTCATCAATAAAACTATCTCCAACTTGATCCCTTTTTTCCTGGCTTATTCTACTCCCGAGTGGTGATCGGGATAGCGTCCCTAACAATCACTCGACATTGATGTATAAATGCAAATTCGCTCTCTTTGCGCTCCAACGGTTGGCCCAGGTCAGAGACTACGTCAATTGTGAAACGCGCACCATCGGCCAACTTTCTGGTCACGCACAAAAGGAAAATAAAATAATTTAGCTTAACAGAAGAAAGATAAAGTAATAATGAAATAATAATACATCTCGAACAATCCAGTTAATACAACAATGATATCAGATAATATCACTAATACATCTCGCTCAATCAAACTGGACGTCGACTCTCGGTTTTTGAGCCATGGGAGGTGAACACCCAAATATAAGGAACCATCACAGGAGCATATCTCGGGAGAGATCCCTGAAGAAACTGCCAGGTATTGGAGAACCTGACGTCCAACGCAACCATATAACGATGGACGTGCTTATCCTCCTCCTTGACACGAACCTGTACCACCTCCTCGGTGACCAGCTCCCTCTACACCGATAGTGGACCACATGACGGCCACCAAAGAAGCTCTAGGTCGACGACAAGACCCGGATTCCTCATCAGGCTACGCGTCCTGGCAGGTAGCACCTCCTAGTGCCAGCCCGACGGAGCCCAGTCCTCCATCATTGTCATCGAGTCAATGACGAGGATGCGGGATGGGCATAACCTAAACACTAAATAAAACATAAATAATCATAACCTAAACACTAAATTAAACCCCTAAACTAATCATAACATAAACACTAAATAAAATCCCTAAACTAAATTAAACCTAAACACTAAATCTTTAGATCAACTAAACTAAACACTAAATAAAATCCCTAAACTAAATTAAAACTAAACACTAAATTAAATTAAACCTAAACTAAACCTAAATGGGATACAGCGCGGGAGGTCACCTGCGGGGGCGGAGCGGCCGGGAGACTACGGGGGCGATGCCGGCCGAGAGACGGGGGGGCGATGCGGGGCGCGGGCACTAGGGTGGCGCGGTAGCGTTCACGGGACGACGGAACCACGCAGCAGGTGGCGGACGACACGCGGCTCCTCCTCTCTACTTCTCCACGGATGCAGGCAGTTGCGACGTGCTCGGCGGGAAGATGAACTCACGTGTTCCGGTTCGTGGATCGATCCGGGGTGTGTATTTATACCCACCCACATTTAGTCCCTGTTTGAGTCACCTTTGGTGGCTCGAACTAGGACTAAAGGGGGTTTTCGGCCGCCACATTTCACGCGCGAGCCGCACCCCTTTAGTCTCGATTTGAGCCACCAATCCTTCAGTCCCAATTTGAGCCACAAACCAGGACTAAAAGGTCTTTTTGGCGCCAAAAAGAAAATCAATACTAATAATTAAAAAAATTATGCATTATATATATCAAAAAAATTAGAAAAAGATGTATAATTTAAATCTATTATCCTACTCTGTAATACAACTTAAATAAAATAATTTTTTGTTTAACAAATATTATATTAAGTATAATCTTGGAAAAACATATTTTATTATTTAAAAATCAGAAAAATACATATAATATACCAAAATATTCAAAAAAAATCTACCCATTAAAAATATAATATTTCATATACTGTTTACTAATCTGCCATCTTTTGGATATTTGAGAAGTGTTTGAATATGAATTTGAATAACTTTTGCATATTTTCGAATCTGATAAAAAATTCTGCATGAAAAGTGTTTGAATTTAAATACCTAATCTAAAAACATTTTCTGTTTTCTAAAATAATTATTCTAACTATTCAAACTATTAACCATTTTTTTCATTTGGTCCCGGTTTGTGGCTTAATCCGGGACAAAAGGTTCTTTTGACGCCAAAAAGATATTTCGGGGGCCTTTAGTCCCGGTTGGAGCCACTAACAGGGACTAAAGATATTTCTCGCCATTCTCAGAGCCGTCAATACACGCGCCATGCTTTCCCGTCATTTCCCTATGTGTCCCGCCATGTTTTCCCGCCCTTTCCTTCTATATCTACGTCGATCGCCATGGCCATCCACACAACCACACCTTTCCCTCTCACAACAATAGACACCACATACTGGGCCATTTTGACCCTCGAGGAGACCGAGGCGCTGTGTGCCTCTAGCTACCCATGCCTTCTAGGCTACCGGTTGCCCGCCGACTAGATGTTGAGCGCTGGAGGGGTTCAGGTCCCTCCTATGCCTCAAGGTTCCGCCCGCCAGGTGGCCATCACAAACCACTTCTACCTCGAGCTCACGCCGGAGCAGCGGATGGATCCCCACTGGGATCCCGACAACTTGGACACCTGGAATGCCTTCTTCACTAACTGGCGGGAAAGGGAGCTCTCTAGGTACGAGGGTTGATACGTTGGAAATGTATCTATAATTTTTTATGCTCCATGCTTGTTTAGTATCTACTTTGCCTTACTTGTCCACACTTTGAGGTGCTTTTTACATGTTTTCTGGTACTAACCTACTAACAAGTTGCAACAGTGCCAGATGCCTGTTTTCTGCTGTTTTTGGTTTCAAAAAAGTTAGTAAAGGAATATTCTCGTAATTGGACGGGACAAAGGACAAATTCAATTACTTTCCGTGGGGAACAAGAAGTCTAGAGGAGAGCCCGGGAGGCCGGCCAGAGGGGCCAGACCCACCCCAGGTGCGGGTGGGCCCCACCCCGCACCTGGCTAGGGTTTGGTCGCCATGGCGGCCGCCTCGGTCTCCCCCTTCGCCTATAAGAAGCCCTCGATGCAGAGACCCTGAGGACCCGATTAGAAATCCACAAAACCGTCTGTAGCCGCCGCCACCATCGTCCCTAGATCGGGGGGATCTGAAGTTCTTCCCGGCACCCTGCCGGAGGGGAGATCATCCCGGAGGCCTTCTCTCTGGTATGATGCATGAGTAGTTCCACCTTGGACTATGGGTCCATGTAGTAGCTAGATGGTTGTATCTCCTGCTTTGTGCTTTCATGTATAGATCTTGTGAACTCCGTTCATGATCAAGATCTAATCTATTTGTAATCATGCATGTTGTGTTTGCGGGGATCCGATGGATATTGAGATTATTATGTTGGTTTGATTAATAATTTTGTCTTTATGATTCTATCATGTATGTGTTGTTTGTGATCTTGCATGCTCTCCGTTGTTAGTAGCTATCTTGGCCAAGTAGTTGCTAGTGACTCCAAGAGGGGGTATTTATGCTCGATAGTGGGTTCATGCCTCTAATTTCCAAGGGAAGTGACAATAATCTCTTCGGTTGTAGATGTGTTGTTGCTACTAGGGAGAAAACAACGGTCTCTTGTTCATGGAACATGTGGAATGTTTACCTTGCACACTTTGCTTAAAGCAGTTATCTGTTGCTTGCAACTTAATACTGGAGGGGGTTCAGATGATAACCTGAAGGTGGACTTCTAGTCATAGATGCAGTTGGATGGCGGTCTATGTATCTTGTTGTATTTCCCAATCAACCTCATAGGATCTTTCTGACTAGTAATGCATTATTATGCCTTGCTCAGTTCCTGTCAATTGCCCTGCTGTAATTTGTTTACCCTTCATACCATGTTGTTTATCTAAGGAGAGCACCTCTAGTGAACTATGGACCCCGGTCCAATCTTTACCATTGATACATCTTCCATTGTTACTTGTTTACTTGCTGCAAACCATTACCTTCCACACCATATGTTTAATCCTTTGTTACAGCAAACTGCTAAGCTTGACAACCACACTGTTCGTTGGGGCAAAGTCATGAGTTTGTGTTGTGCAGGTCTCCGCATTGTTTGACACACCTGTGTGACGTTTCCTTCCTACTTCTGGTTCGATAACCTCGGTCTCAACTGAAGGAAAACTTGCTGCTTGTTGCTTCACACCTTGCTCTTGGGGTTCCCAACAGGCTATGCGTAGATAGTCGTCAAGGGTGACGGCCCACCCCCATTGAACCACAACGAAGCCGACCGCCGCATGTGGTGGAGAACCAAAATATCGCTGGAGTGATGCGCTAAATCGCCGAGGGAGATAATCCTCGCATGCAGTACCCACACCCGCCGCAGATCCACAAAAGAGTGGCGGTGGTGAAGGCCGCAGGCATAGCGGCGTCGTTGATGGCTCAAATACGTAGAGCTCGTTGGGAACCCCAAGAGGAAGGTATGATGAGCATGGCAGCAAGTTTCCCTCAGTTATGAAACCAAGGTTATCGAACCAGTAGGAGTAAGGAAATAACTCCAAGGTGTTGCGAACAACTTGGAACCTGCACAACACAAACTCAAACTCTGCCCAACTTACAGTGAGGTTGTCAATCTCACCGGTTTGCTGAAAACAAAGGATTAAATGTATAGTGTGGAAGATAGTAATTGCTGAAAGTAAACAATAAATGGTAAACAGTAGATGGTATATCAATGGTAAGGAATGGATAGGGGTTCACAATTCACTAGAGATGTTCTCCAGAAGATAAATAACATGTTGGGTAAACAAACAACAGCGAGGCAATTGACAGATTGAGAATGCATAACAATGCATATACTAGACATCTTGATCTCTAAGAGATTTGTTTGGGCATTACAACATGATACATAGACCGTAATCCAACTGCATCTATGACTAATAATCCACCTTCAGGTTATCATCTGAACCCCTTCCAGTATTAAGTTGCAAGCAAAATAATTGCATTAAACAAAGTGTGTAAAGTAAACAATACAATTGCCCTTGGACAAAGGATTGTTGGTTTCTCCCTAGTAGCAATAGCACATCTACAACCTTAGAGATTTCCGTCACTTCCCCAGATTACTAGAGGCATGAACCTACTATCGAGCATAAATACTCCCTCTTGGAGTTACAAGCATCTACTTGGCCAAAGTATCTACTACCATGGAGAGCATGCAAGATCACAAATAACATAGACATGATAGAATCAATAATCAATCTGACATAGTACTCAATATCGATCGGATCCCCGCAAATACAACATGTAGCATTACAAATAGATGATCTTGATCGTGAACGGAGCTCACAAGATCTAGACATGATAGCACAAAAGAGGAGAAACAGCCATCTATCTACGGTATGGACCTGTAGTACAAGGGTGAACTACTCATGCATCACTCCGGAGGCTGGCATGGTGATGAAGAAGGCCTCCGGGATGATCTATCCCCTCTGGCAGGGTGTCGGGAATAGCTTCAGACCCCCCGATCTAGGGACGATGGTGGCATCGGCTACAGACTCTTCCGTGGATTTATGATCGGGTCCTTAGAGTTTCTGCATTGGGGTGTTTATATAGGCAAAGGGGCGAGGTCGGTTGAGGGCCAGGGGGCCCACACCATGCCCTGGCGCGACCTAGGGTGGACCCATGCCAGGGGTGGTGTGTCCGCCCTGTGGCGCCTCTTCGTCCCCCCTCTGGACTCCGTCTTTGCTCCGGTAAAATATTGACTTTGGCTTTTGTTTCGTCCAATTCCGAGTATTTCTTTACTAGCTTTTCTGAAACCAAAAACAGGAGAAAACAGGCAACTGGCACTACGTCATCTTATCAATAGGTTAGTTCTAGAAAATGTATAAAAATGCATCGAAGTGTAGACAAAACATAAGATAGTTGATACAAAATAAGCATGGATCATAAAAAAATATAGATACGTTTACGACGTATCAAGCATCCCCAAGGTTAACTCCTGCTTGTCCTCGAGTAGGTAATTGATAAAAAGAATAATTTTTGAGGTGACATGCACCATCACAATCTTGATCAAAATATTGTAAAGCATTGATAGCTGGGATCAAAGTACTCTAAACATGAGCATGAAAGATGTAGTTCTAACGATAAGACAAAGCAACTAAGTTGTAACATGAAAAGGTACAAACAAAAGATCATGAATAATAATGCATTGAAAGACATTTGTTTGTTTCACATATAGAAAACATAGCATGAGTGGTATTTATCTTGTCCCTCATGGAATAGCAAAACATAAATGCATAGGACACCTTCAAAGTTCATAAGGTTGACTAGATACAAATAATTTAAGAACAAACAATACCATGATTATGAATCAATCAATAAGTTTTGGGACAATGCACATTGAACTAAGAATGACAACTATGCTCTCTTAATTGGTGCATAAAGATAGAAGATGGAGACTCAACATAAAAGTAAAAAAGAAAGGCCATTCACAGAGGGAAGCAGGGATTTCAAGTTTCATAAAGAGCTTCCAAAAATTATGGTACTTATTAGCTTTGAGCTCTCATTGCCCCTATCATAAGCATCTTGAAGTGATTAGGGTTAAAGTGAGACAAATATGAAGTATATGCTTGACATATCATAAGTTGAAAATCTCATGTCCCTTGAGTACGAGGGTCGTTCCTCATGCTACTCAACTTTAGTTACAAGCAAGTTCTTGTCATTGTAAGTATATGTGTATCATAGAGAACCGCCAATGGGGTACCCCTTGCCCCATGACACAGGAGCTATCCCATATCAAAATGACAAGGAAACAAACAATGAGCGTCTCAGCAATCTTTTTATTTACCATGAGCATGGTTCTCCTTTTTTATCTTTTTTTCTATATTTTTCTGAAGATGCTTCATAGATTGCTCACTATGGTTATGCTGCAAGTTTCCACCATGATTAGGCATGGCTTAGGCTAGCCTCCCAGGCGTTTCTCTAACACATATACAATACTCCATGGACTTACAAGCTCCCTTTTTATTTCACACCGCCGACATCCATAAATAAAAGATCATGATATCAACTGGATAGATATGTACAAGTGTTGAAAGCGTTCCCCATGACAGCATGTTTCTGCTAACTCCCAACTTATAATTTGCAAGCATATAAGCAACATAGATGGGCACAATGGTTCAAGTTTATTAAGTGCAAGAAAATAAAGTGTGCCATCAAGTTTGTGAGAGCTTTAATCACTAATTTTCACATAACAAGTTTAATTTGGAAGATAGATAAACACATGGATATGCTTGGTGTAACACACCATGCATAGGAATTTATAGTGGACTCTTTGGAATAACTTGATTTCTTGGGAGTTGGATGCACGAGTAGAGCTCATACTCAGTAGAAGTGGAGGCTAGCAAAATACTGGGAGCAACCAACTAAGAGAGCAATAATGGCCATAATCATGCAAAGCGACAAAACATTATTAATTAAAACATAAAGTGATACAAGTCAAAAACTAAATGATCATAGAGGCTAAGGTAACTGGTTCATAGTATTAACATGGTGTAAGCATGTGCTAAGTCAACCCAAATATAGCATCAAAGGAGAATACCACGATATTATGCTTTTGTATGCTAAAACAACGCATGATTTTTTCAAGGCACATTAAGCAATCTCAATTGTTTGGAACAAGTCATGCTACAACAATAATAACTAAGCATATGGTCAAAGCAACATCTAACATGACATGATAAAGTCTAAGCCACAGTCAAAACAAGCTTCCTTTTGTACCACTATAAGCATGAAACTTTACACTCTTTTCCAACACCAATCAACTTATTTGAAACAAAATAAGAATGCGGGGGTCCAACTAATTTATTGCAGCAAACCAAACAAAATAAAACTAAAAACAAAAACAAAGACGCTCCAAGAACAACACAATAGTGCATGAAGCAATAAAAATAAAGTGTTTAGAAAGAAGACCTAAGATTTTTATTGATGAAGAAGGGGATGCCTTGGGCATCCCCAAGCTTTAACGCTTGTACCTCTTGAATATTTCTTGGGGTGACACGGGTGGCATCCCCAAGCTTGAGCTTTTTTCCATTCTTCATCTCATCACATCATTCTTCCCCTACACTTGAAAATTTCCTTCATACAAAATTTCACACAATTCTTCATTAGCAACATTAGTGTATTCAAGATAATAAACCCTTGGGTTTAGTTTCAACACAAGTAAAACTTCCATTAAAACACAAGCTACTGTACCAATTCCTTTTAAAAGCTCAAGTGATCAAAGAGAACTCAAAAGAAACCGATTAAGAGGCAAATGGAAATAATGGCAGAAATCTGTCAAAACAGACCACCAGGTAAAGACCGATTTTTTCGAAAACCTTATGTTGCTTAAATCGAAAAGTTCTAAATTAACGAAATTTAGATAATAACATGTGGAATATGCACAAAAAATTACAGCTCAATCCAACTAACTGGGATTTTCACGATTTTTTTACAGTAAAGCACAAAAATCTGTTTCGGGACAGCAACTTCCCCAAATCTTACTTATCTATCATTAGAGGTTACTCTTGGCACAAAAACAACACAAAAATTATAAGGAGATGTTATTATAGAGGCAATAACTTCCAAGACTCAACAAAAGAAAAATTATAGAAATAAAACAACGGGTTGTCTCCCATAAGCTCTTTTCTTTAATGCCTTTTAGCTAGGCTTGATAGTTTGTGTGACACCCCCGGAATCAGGGATAAACAAATCCCAGACCTCCGTCTAAAATAAGCTTAACCTTGAGCTCGAGAATATCCAGTGAAGAATCGGTAACACGGCAGTGACCCTACGACACAAAAATTATTACAGCAAGCTCATATCTGAGCAGAGAACCAAATTATTACAAGCAGAGGTCACTGACCACAAACACCAAACAACGGAAGGAAAATTATGCTATTAAGTATAGCAAACTTAACAAATGGCCTAAGAGGCCTTAAGCATAATGATGACGTCCCAGCCCATAGATTCTAGGCTGTCGGCCAGGAACCCCAAGCTACTCGTCGATGTCGATGTAGTACGGAACTCGTCTTCAGGGGAACACTTACTCTGCCAAAAGTATCAACGAAGCAAGGGTGAGTACAGGGTGTACTCCGCAAGACTTCTGGCTAGTGGAGTTGTTTTGCGAAAATCCATCTTTCTTTATAAAACAAGAGAGGGAGAAGAATCTCGTCTAATTAGAGTATTTTAAAAGGGGATAAGAGAGCGACATCTCCAAAGTATTGATCATCATCTTTTGATATCCACTGAATTATCATCATCTACCAACTAGGATCACCCCCTCGTAACCATGAGGAAGCATCCTTAAGCACACGTTGATTTTCCAAGTTTTACGATTAGGTTAAAGTTCTCTATGATCTTAGAATCTGGTCACCAAGCGTTCATAACCGTGAAAATGGCTTTTCGAAAAGATTTAACCCTGCAGGGGTGTACAACTTTACCCACACGTACGAACCGACTCTTAATGTCAGTACATTAGCCCTCTTCCTTTGAAGGCCGACAGAGGGTGGTTGGCCACGACCTTTACCTTGCTTTCCCCGAGACCATGAGTCACGCAATAAGTATGGTTTCGCCGTAACGGGTCAAATCCCGAAGCCGGTACTTAAAGATGTGAGGCGAGGTTGGTTTACCAGGTGCGCTATCAACCCCAAGCAACCTCGACCACGCTTACCTACCTGTTATGAATGCACCAACTTCACCCGGCAAATCTTTCAAAAGATTTTGATGCATATGTCGAATGGAAAGCCCGAACTATGTGACTCATGGAATCTACTAGGCAAGTTAATTCAGGAGAGGGGTTCCCAAGCCCCGTGTGGCTGTACGCTCACCTCGGTTCCAAAGGCAAGAACTCAGGTCCTAGTGGTGGCGAGCATGGGACTAGAAAAACCACATCCCACCATGGACTCCCATACAAGCCTTAGCATGTTTAATCTCATATCACTGATCTCATCTTATCACGTTCTCCTGTAATACTAGATTCTCTGCATCTGATACATCATCTAGATGAACCAGACTCAATAGCTAAGCATGGCTAAGCAAGGCACAGATAAAAGCTCTAGCATTGCACACAAGCCAAACCTAGTTATGCGAGGAGCAGTGGATCAGGTAATATAAGCTCAAAGGAAGTATGCAATAGATATGATACTCTATCTATCGATAAAATACCACAGTAGAATCGTATGCATCATGGAAAGAATTGAAATGCTTTCGAAATCATAGGATTATATCACGGTGGGGCTATGCTTGCCTTTCTCTGTTGATAACCGATAAGCAGACCTTCGGGAACCTTGTACTTGACTTGATTATAGTTGGTCCAGTATTGTTCGTCGATCTTTGGTCTTCGATCTTTGATGGTGTTGTCCTCGGGCTTCGATCTCGATCTTGAACTTGATATCGTATTCTACCGAAGAAGAACAAAACACCGGAAAGAAAGGAAAACAATCAACACATGGCATCGATGCAATGCTCAAGCAAGGATGATGATATGGCAAGTTGAATTGTATTGAAAATTAACCCTAAACATGCTCGACAAGTTAAACGGGGTTCTGAGGGGTGAAAACCCTAATTCGGAGAAACTCCGGAAACACCTATTAGGGTTACTAGGTTGTTCTAATTAAACTTGTCATTTAGGTTGCCTAACAATGCATGATTATAGATTAATTAGATAGGTTTCATTTTTCTAAACATTTTGATATATTATTTGTATTTTTCTGACTTATAAATAATTAGATATTGATTTTATAAGATTATACCAATTTCTGGAATTATTTAAAAAGGTTTAATGCGTCAATATGATGTCAGCAGAGGCGTTTAAACTTTTTGCACCTCTACTAGGCCTAGCCACTGTGACTTACCAGTGGGGCACTGGCCACCTCAGCACGCCACGCAAGCAAGAGGGACCGGGGGGGCTGGTTTGGTTATTTATCACCGAGGCAGTACTAGCCAGGGAGGCTGACGAGTGGGACCAGGGTCGGGTCAACATGCCACGCAGGCGCCACGCAGGACTCGCCAGAGAGCTCGTCGGCCCACGGGGTTTGGCGGTGCTAGGGAACGAGTGGGCTGGCGCAGAGGGGTGCGTTGGACGCGGCTCTACGTGGGCGACCTCAAGGTGGCGGCGCCGCTTGGGTTAGGTCGCCGGAACAGGAAGCACGACGGCGGCCGACGGTGGTGGCTACAGGTACTCGGCGCGGCAGCGATACAGAGAGTAAGAGGAAGAACGGAGAGGACTGGGAGGTGGAGGGGCTCACCATGGAAGTAGTGGAGGGGTCAGCTCGACTAAGCGAGCTTGGACGCGGCCGAATTCGTCGAGAACAGCGGTGGCCGGACTTCGGGAAGGAGCTCCCGATTGCGGTGGTTACGGGCGCCCTTCGTCGATTCCGTTGGAGGGGAATACCGGCACGGCGAGGCAAAGCTCAAGGCGGCCTCGGTTGATAGAGGTGAGGCCGGAGACGATAGGGCAACGGCGAGCTCGCGGCTAGGGTTCCCAGGCAGAGAGAAGGAACACGAGAGGGAGAGCTCCAGGGGGAAAAGGGAGGAGATAAGGGGAAAGCAGGGTATCGCGGTGGTCTTATCCCATGTCCCAAGGCGGCAGCACGCATCACGGCGGCGGGGCAGCATCGAGCGGTCGCAGCAACGACATGCAGCTGCTTGGTGTCGGTGCGCCATTGACAAAGACGACGACGGAAAGAAGACCGAAGCGGTACGGGGCTAGGATGGGCCGCAAACGGGCCAGATGGGCTACAGCAAAGGTTCTGAGGAGAGAGGGAAACTGGGCCGGCCTGGGTTGCTGCTGGCTGCTATTTTTTTTAGCAAACAAACATTTTTATTTTTCCAAAATCTGTTTCCTCTTTTGCAATTCATTTTGAGAACTGTTTTGAATACTTTCAAAACACCAGAGGGTTTTTATAAGATATGAAAAATACTGAGGGACCCCTTTAATCAATTTGGGCTCCTTTAATTTTGTGATTTCAAAATACATAAACCATTTGAATGCTTGCAAAGAGAGGGGGAAGATTAGGGTTTTAGGGTTTGATTATTTTCTCCAATGCACAATTTAAGATATGATGCTCATGATGCACAAAACAAACCCTAATACAATATTAACTAAAACCGGGGTGTTACAGCTCTATCCCCCTTACGAGAATCTTGACCCGAGATTCCAAAGGTAGGAAAAGAGACAGAGAGAGAAAGAAACATGGCCACTCTAAAGATAAGAGGGAAACTCATTGAACATCACACAGAGTATCTCATGGTCATCTCATGGATGGAATGTTCGTAAACAACTCTGAGACGACAAACATGAAACATGTCAAGGTAAAGGAGGAAACAAGGGGAGATGGTTTCAAGTTGTTAGATAACTGGTCTTCATAAGGATTGAGACCATGGAACTTACATGAGGTTTTGAAGCTTCTAAAGAAGAAAGCTTCCAACAGAAAGAACATGATCACAAACTTCGATAGGGAACCTCTATTAAACGGCTTAAGTAGAGATTTCAGGTTGCAGAGATGTGGATCAACAAAACCAAGTTGTTGAACTACTTTTGACACAGAAGGTTCACTCTTTCATTCAACAGAAGGCCAAGACAGAAATGTGTTTTGGTGGAGAGGACTCATAAGAGTCTCAGGAAACATGTATCAAAAGAAACTATTGATTGCTAAAATCATAGTCACTCTTAAAACATGTCTAAGAAAACGAAGGAAACTCTTTATTCATCCAGGTATACCAAAATCCTTGCCAAAGATCATGGTATTACTTTACACCACCAAGATTAATAGTTAAGAAGATTCCTGATGACACGATAAGAAAGAAACTTCATTCTCAGACTTTAATTACTTGGCACAACAAGACGTTTGCCAACATAAAGGGTCTAGAGGATTGACCGAGAGACATTTAGCAACACTACTTTAAATGTTCTCCTCGATGTTCAGGAAATCAAATATCAAGTGAAGGTCGGTCCTCGGATACAAAGGAAACCATAAGAACAACTCCTATATTAGATTATATAAGAAGCCTCATGAAGAGTGGTTTTTATTGCTAACTTCAAGGAAATAGGACAATAGGTCTTTCCGGCTAAGTGTGTCAACCATTACACCAATCTTGCCAGGTTTACAAAGATACCTATGTCAAAACCTTGAGGAACACCAACCATCATTGTTGCTTGAGATTCATATTTGGTTAGGTGGAATGATATTTCAGACTCAGCGTGTCCCAATAGAAAGTTTGCAACGTTTACCACAAAGGTAAAGTCACTAGATTCTCAAAATATGGACTATAGTGTCAAGCTCCAAAATACGAGCTGAATTGCTAGACCCATGTTTTTACAACTTGTCGAAAGAAAGCTGCATACATATAAAGTACTGACAATAGAACACACATGTATCCTTAAGGAAAGAGAGACAACTCTACTCAAATCCATGGCGACATCTTTCAACAATTACGCGTGAATCGGAGAAGGTTACTTCTAACATCCAGAACACATACTTCGAGATGACTCAAAGATGGTTCTCGAAGGTTTCCAACTTTAATGCCAAATGTTCCATATGAATCCAATCTTATATGGAAAAAATAAGAATATTGTTGATGGGCTCAACAACAAACTTATCGAGACACTCCAAGAAGGTAAACTCGTATGTTGCGTGAACAAGACAAAAATACTGGTCAGACCAGAGGACATGAAGATGTATCCCAGTGAAACATCACAAGAAGAAACATTATCAAGATAGTCCTTGGAACTGAGTTTGATTCGATGATAACCCAAATCAAATCAAAGATAGGGGAAGATAACATGTCCACAAAGGAAATATTATATTTCTTCAACACGAACAAAACTAGACATCCCGTTAAGAAGGAACGGAGTCGGATAAAACTTTTGTCTTATAACTCTCCAAGTTGTTGTTTAAGCTCAATCAACTAGTTCAGGGGTATCCAGTACAGATCCTTGGAGAAAATAGCAGTTCAGAGAACTTGCTTGCTCAAGAACTTGACGACACGGTCATGTGGCAACATGGGGATACTTCTAGAAAGACAACTAGAGTATCACGAACCACCGATATGTCATTTAGTTCGAGAGGAAACTTGTTTGCTAAGGCAAGCAGACATAGTCTCAGAATTTCGACACATGCCTAACTTTTTGACCGAAGAGAGTGTACCAGAATAATGGACTTGGTAGCATAATCATCCTTTGCTTAGTGAAAGGATTAACCAATCACGCTAAGAATGATACAAATGTCCTTAGAGTTCAAAACAATGATAATTGCTAAGAATCTCAGATGGCCACATTGTTACACACACGCATCACTCACGAGCGTGAAAGCTCGAGGGAGGGTGGGTAAATATGTGTAGGAGCATCACTTCATTAAGGGGTCATGAAACTCGACACGACCTCTTAGTATAAAAGGGTGTGATACTTTAAGGTAGAACAGACATAATCTAATCAATGATTCTTCATCTGCGGATTACAACACTTTGACCTGGTCCTGAATATGACGAGGTACTGGAGTTTGTTTCTCCTGACATTCCGAAATGGTTTTTCATGATAGACCATAAGAGTATCTTGCTTCGGAAGACACCGATGCACATTTACTACTTGGCTACCAACTGGTAGACAAAGGTCGGAAACAACAAGGGGAAATGAACATGATCAGGATAGAATCCTGAGATGTGGATGCATAGATTAAAAATCTTCCGAAAACCAATGCAGCGAAGGGGTAAGGTGTGGCAGAGTCACGAGTATAGATGCGAGACTCTCGAGGAGTACTGTTGTCATGATCTATTTGGTTCCATTTAAAGAACATATGTCAGGGCATGTGGTAGGGGAAGTCCTTCATTGTCACAATTCAATCGCAACAAGGACCACAAGCCTGAAGGCTATAATTGTAGTACCAACCATCCTGAGGTAATGTGTGAACATTAACAACAGGGGTCAAAGGAACAGATCTTGGGTTAAAGGTCAGCTTCATGTACAATATTCACTACACCAAAATCTAGCACAATCAGGGATCTTAAGTTCAAGTCCAAGGGTTAAAACCCAGAGAGAGGAGTAACTAATACTTGAGTGACATAGCGTACACTGCAAGATAGTATTCACGAGGTAGCTTCCAAGAAGAAGATACGACTTCTGAAGTACCCAAACAAACAAAAAGGAGGCGGACAAGGCGAAAGGAAACCTCGAAGCCTAGAACAGAACTCTGTGGATCCAACAATATGATATTGTGGGTCCAAAGGATAGACAGATTATGATAGAAAGGAATCTCTCAGATGAACAAGAGCAAAGGGAAACAAGAAATTCACAACACACACAACTCTAGAGAACTCAACACTAGGTCAACTGGCTTAGAAACGACATGCCAAAAAGGCACCTAAGCTTTGAAAGACTAGAAGAGATATCAAAACTTTTCCAAATCAACACAAGATAAGATGACCCAGAGTTAGAGCGAAACTGGATAAGGAGTAAAAGGAGCATACTAGAGTTTTCGCAAATACTTTTCACCATTTAAAATAGTTTTTCACAAACACTAGACTCAACATCGACCAATAGCAAGGTTTTCCTACGGTCGGTACTGCTCTGATACCAAGAACTGTGACACCCCCGGGATCAGGGCTAAACAAATCCCAGACCTCCGTCTGAAATAAGCTTAACCTTGAGCTCGAAAATATCCAGTGAAGAATCGGTAACACGGCAGTGACCCTACGACACAAAAATTATTACAGCAAGCTCATATCTGAGCAAAGAACCAAATTATTACAAGCAGAGGTCACTGACCACAAACACAAAACAATGGAGGGCAAATTATGCTATTAAGTATAGCAAACTTAACAAATGGCCTAAGAGGCCTGAAGCATAACGATGACGTCCCAGCCCATAGATTCCAGGCTGCCGACCGGGAACCCCAAGCTACTCGTCGATGTCGATGTAGTACGGAACTCATCTTTAGGGGAACACTTACTCTGCCAAAAGTATCAACGAAGCAAGGGTGACTACAGGGTGTACTCCGCAAGACTTCTGGCTAGTGGAGTTGTTTTGCGAAAAGCCATCTTTCTTTATAAATCAAGAGAGGGAGAAGAATCTCGTCTAATCAGAGTATTTTAAAAGGGGATAAGAGAGCGACATCTCCAAAGTATTGATCATCATCTTTTGATATCCACTGAATTATCATCATCTACCAACTAGGATCACCCCCTCGTAACCATGAGGAAGCATCCTTAAGCACATGTTGATTTTCCAAGTTTTACGATTAGGTTAAAGTTCTCTATGATCTTAGAATCTGGTCACCAAGCGTTCATAACCGTGAACACAGATTTTCGAAAATATTTAACCCTGCAGGGGTGTACAACTTTACCCACACGTACCAACCGACTCTTAATGCCAGTACATTAGCCCTCTTCCTTGGAAGGCCGGCAGAGGGTGGTTGGCCACGACCTTTACCTTGCTTTCCCCGAGACCATGAGTCACGCAATAAGTATGGTTCCGCCGTAACGGGTCAATCCCGAAGCCGGTACTTAAAGATGTGAGGCGAGGTTGGTTTACCAGGGGCGCATCTACCCCAAGCAACCTCGGCCACGCTTACCTACCTATTAAGAATGCACCAACTTCACCCGACAAATCTTTCAAAAGATTTTGATGCATATGTCGAATGGAATGCCCGAACTATGTGACTCATGGAATCTACTAGGCAAGTTAATCAGGCGAGGGGTTCCCAAGCCCCGTGTGGCTGTACGATCATCTCGGTTCCAAAGGCAAGAACTCAGGTCCTAGTGGTGGCGAGCATGGGACTAGAAAAACCACATCCCACTGTGGCCTCCCAGACAAGCCTTAGCATGTTTAATCTCATATCATTGATCTCATCTTATCATGTTCTCCTGTCATACTAGATTCTCTGCATCTGATACATCATCTGGATGAACCAGACTCAACAGCTAAGCATGGCTAAGCAAGGCAGAGATAAAAGCTCTAGCATTGCACACAAGCCAAACCTAGTTATGCGAGGAGCAGTGGATCAGGTAATATAAGCTCAAAGTAAGTATGCAATAGATAGGATACTCTATCTATCGATAAAAGACCATAGTAGAATCATATGCATCATGGAAAGAATTGAAATGCTTTCGAAATCATAGGATTATATCATGGTGGGTCTATGCTTGCCTTTGTCTGTTGATAACCGATAAGCAGACCTTCGGGAACCTTGTACTTGACTTGATTACAGTTGGTCAAGTATTGTTCGTTGATATTTGTTCTTTGATCTTTGATGTTGTTGTACTCGGGCTTCGATCTCGATCTTGACCTTGATATCGTATTCTACTGAAGAAGAACGAAACACCGGAAAGAAAGGAAAACAATCAACACATGGCATCGATGCAATGCTCAAGCAAGGATGATGATATGGAAAGTTTAATTGTATTGAAAAGTAACCCTAAAACATGCTCAACAAGTTAAACGGGGTTCCAAGGGGTGAAAACCTTAATTCGGAGAAACTCCGGAAACACCTATTAGGGTTACTAGGTTGTTCTAATTAAACTTGTCATTTAGGTTGCTTAATAATGCATGATTATAGATTAATTAGATAGGTTTCATTTTTCTGAACATTTTGATATATTATTTGTATTTTTCTGACTTATAAATAATTAGATATTGATTTTATAAGATTATACCAATTTATGGAATTATTTAAATCAATTAAAAAGGTTTAATGCGTCAGTATGATGTCAAGAGGCGTTTAAACTTTTTGCACCTCTACTGGGCCTAGCCACTGTGACTGACCAGTGGGGCACTGGACACCTCAGCACGCCACGCAAGCAAGAGGGACCGGGGGGGCTGGTTTGGTTATTTCTCACCGAGGAAGTACTAGCCAGGGAGGCTGACGAGTGGGACCAGGGTCGGGTCAACATGCCCCGCAGGCGCCACGCGGGGCTCGCCGGAGAGCTCGTCGGCCGACGAGGTTTGGCGGTGCTAGGGAACGAGCGGGCTGGCACAGAGGGGTGCGTTGGACGCGGCTCTACGCGGGCGACCTCAAGGTGGCGGTGCCGCTTGGGTTAGGTCGCCGGAACAGGAAGCACGACGGCGGCCGACGGCGGTGGCTACAGGTACTCGGCGCGGCAGCGGTACAGAGAGGAAGAGGAAGAACAGAGAGGACTGGGAGGTGGAGGGGCTCACCATGGAGGCAGTGGAGGGGTCAGCTCGACCAAGCGAGCTTGGATGCGGCCGGATTCGTCGAGAACAGCGGTGGCCGGATTCGTCGAGAACAGCGGTGGCCGGACTTCGGGAAGGAGCTCCCGATTGCGGTGCGTACGGGCGCCCTTCGTCGATTCCGTTGGAGGGGAATACCGGCACGGCGAGGCGAAGCTCAAGGCGGCCTCGGTTGAGAGAGGTGAGGCCGGAGACGGTAGGGCAACGGTGAGATCACGGCTAGGGTTCCCAGGCAGAGAGAAGGAAAACGAGAGGGAGAGCTCCAGGGGGAAAAGGGAGGAGATAAGGGGAAAGCAGGGCATCGCGGTGGTCTTATCCCATCTCCTAGGGCGGCGGCGCGCATCACGGCGGCGGGGCAGCATCGGGCGGTCGCAGCGACGACATGCAGCTGCTTGGCGTCAGCGCGTCATTGACGACGACAACGACGGAAAGAAGACCGAAGCGGTACGGGCCTGGGATGGGCCGCAAACGGGCCAGATGGGCTACAACAAAGGTTCTGAGAAGGAGAGAGGGAAACTGGGCCGGCCTGGGTTGCTGCTGGCTGCTATTTTTTTTAGCAAACAAACATTTTTCTTTTTCCAAAATATGTTTCCTCTTTTGCAATTCATTTTGAGAACTGTTTTGAATACTTTCAAAACACCAGAGGGTTTTTATAAAATATGCAAAATACTGAGGGACCCCTTTAATCAATTTGGGCTCCTTTAATTTTGTGATTTCAAAATACATAAACCATTTGAATGCTTGCAAAGAGAGGGGGGATATTAGGGTTTTAGGGTTTGATTATTTTCTCCAATGCACAATTTAATATATGATGCTCATGATGCACAAAACAAACCCTAATACAAGATTAACTAAAACTGGGGTGTTACAATTTGAGAAGATGCTCACATAAGAAATATGAATTGAAGTAAAAGAGAGCATCAAGAATCAAATTCCAAACACATTTAAGTCTAACTCACTTCCTATGCATAGGAATCTTGTACACAAATACATTCACAAATAACAAAGTGACGAGCATAGGAAGATAAAACAAGAGTAACTTCAAAACTTTCAGCACATAGAGAGGTGTTTCAGTACCATGAAAACTTTTACAACCATATTTTCCTCTCTCATAATAATTTTTAGTAGCCTCATGAATAAACTCAACAATATAACTATCACATAAAGTATGCTTTTCATGGTCTACACATAATTTTTATCAAGCTCAAAATTAGTGGGATTAAAACATTCAAACCTACTTTTAACAATTTTATAACAAGATGACTGATCATTCTCAAGAGGTATGGGGTTCCAAGATAAAGTCAAGACCCCTCCAATCTCATTTTCAATAGTAGTACAATTAAAATTATCAACCAATATAGGACCATCATCTAGAGCTTTATCATAATCATTTTCTAAGCAAAACTCTTTATTACCATGCATTTCGAAGTTAGGCGCAAATAAAGGATTATCATAAGATTTATCAAAATAGCATGGATTATCATAGATAACAGGAGCATAATTATTATCACAAGTTTTACCCATAGTAGATATTTCAAAAGAATCCACGAAAACATATCATTCATCCTCCTTTGGTAAGCATGGGGGACAATCAAATAATGTAAGGGATAAAGAGTTACTCTCATTAGAAGGTAGGCATGGGTAGCTAATCCATTCTTCCTCCTTTTGTTCATCACTCTCTTCCTCTTTTTTATCTAATGAGCTTTCAGGTTCAGCAATTTCTTCTTCCATAGGCTCCTGCAAGGCATTAGTCTCTTCCGTTGGTGGAGAGCATCTATTAAGATATTTAAGAATATAGCCATTTTATTCCTTGTAATTATCAAAGCAAAATTTAAGTATATCAGAAATCTCATATTTATAAGGTGCATCATCAGTATTTTCAAGAAAATAAGCAAGTTCGAATGCACCCTTCCAAGCAATAAATTCTTCAATTTGTTCCACATCATAAAATTCATAATTTTCCTTAACATAAGAAGATATGGTACCATTATCATTATACTCACATTGAAAAGGGAGGTGTTTATACCTCTACAGCAACAAGATTTATCAAAGCAATAAGTAACATTATAAGTAGAGCACACGTTTCTAGCAATGGTATTCAATTCATTAATTTGTTCCCATAAGTTTTTCCCTTTTTGTGACAAGCGGTGTTCCTCATAATATTTTTGTTCTTCCATGAACCCACCTTGCCAATAATATCTAGTGTCAAAAAAACTAACCATTGATAGAAAGCATGATAAAGCAAGACAATAACAGACAAAAATAACAGCTATAGTAGGAACTAATTTTTTGTGTTTTTAATAGAAAGAAGTAAAGCATCACAACTATTTTTTTGTATTTTTTATAAAAATAAACAAGCAAAACAAAGCAAAATAAACTAAGAAAAACAAAAACAAAGTAAAGAGATTGGTTGTGAGAGACTCCCTTGCAAAAATCTTCTTTCTCCCTCAAAAGTGATTGACAGGGAGGAAGAGATTGAAGTTGTCCTTATCTCCCCGGCAACTGTGCCAGAAAATTGCTTGATGGCTCAGATATGTAGATCTTGTTGGGAACCCCAAGAGGAAGGTATGATGAGCACAGCAACAAGTTTCTCTCAGTTATGAAACCAAGGTTATCGAACCAGTAGGAGTAAGGAAACAACTCCAAGGTGTTGCTAGCAACTTGGAACCTGCACAACACAAACCCAATACTTTGCCCCAACTTATAGTGAGGTTCTCTCACCGGTTTGCTGAAAACAAAGGATTAAACATATAGTGTGGAAGATATTAATTGCTGAAAGTAAATAGTAAACGGTAAACAATAGATCGTATATCAATGGTAAGGAATGGACCGGGGTCCACAGTTCACTAGAGGTGTTCTCCAAAAGATAAATAACATGCTGGGTAAACAAACTACAGTGGGGCAATTGACAGATTGAGAATGCATAACAATGCATATACTAGACATCTTGATCTCTACGAGATTTTTTTGGGCATTACAACATGATACATAGACCGTAATCCAACTGCATCTATGACTAATAATCCACCTTCAGGTTATCATCCGAACCCCTTCTAGTATTAAGTTGTAAGCAAAAGATAATTGCATTAAACAAAGTGTGTAAAGTAAACAATACAATTGCCCTTGGACAAATGATTGTTGTTTCTCCCTAGTAGCAACAACACATTTACAACCTTAGAGATTTCTGTCACTTCCCTAGATTACTAGAGGCATGAACCTACTATCGAGCATAAATACTCCCTCTTGGAGTTAAAAGCATCTTCTTGGCCAAAGTATCTACTAGCAGCGGAGAGCATGCAAGATCACAAATAACATAGACATGATAGAATCAATAATCAATCTGACATAGTACTCAATATCCATCGGATCCCCACAAACACAACATGTAGCATTACAAATATATGATCTTGATCATGAATGGAGCTCACAAGATCTAAACATGATAGCACTAAGGAGGAGAAACAACCATCTAGATACTGTATGGACCCGTAGTCCAAGGGTGAACTACTCACGCATCACTCCGGAGGCTGGCATGGTGATGAAGAAGGCCTTCGGGATGATCTCTCCCCTTTGGCAGGGTGCCGGGAAGAGCTTCAGACCCCCCATGATCTAGGGACGATGGTGGCGGTGGCTACAGACTCTTTCGTGGACTTTTGATCAGGTCCTTAGGGTTTCTGCCTTAGGGTGTTTATATAGGCGAAGGGGCGAGGTCGTTTGAGGGCCAGGGGCCACACCATGCCCTGGCGCGGCCTAGGGTGGAATCGCACCAGGGGTGGTGTGACCGCCCTATGGCGCCTCTTCGTCCCCCCTTTGGACTCCGTCTTTGCTCCGGTAAAATATTGACTTTGGCTTTTGTTCCGTCCAATACCGAGAATATTTCTTTACTAGATTTTCTGAAACCAAAAATAGCAGAAAACAGGCAACTGGCACTACGCCATCTTGTCAATAGTTAGTTCCAGAAAATGTATAAAATGCCTCAAAGTGTAGACAAAACATAAGATAGTTGATACAAAACAAGCATGGAACATCAAAAATTATAGTTACGTTTATGACGTATCAGTCATCATTCGGGAGCCCCTCCCTGTGCATCGTAAATCTGAGGCCAGAGTGGCAGGAGCCCTCGGAATATTCCATGGCTGGGATGAGGATCCAGCCGCATGCGCCTAGCAACAATGATGATGACAATGGCGAAGATGACCCTGAAGATGTGTACTATAGGGCTAGACATGATTATGACTAATTTTTTTATATTAATAAATGTCTTGCGTGTTAGTATCTCTACAACCCTCCCAAAGTATGAAGATGTTGTTGTATTATTACACATCACCAACATCCCAGTTACTTCAGCAAAAACACAAATTAAGAGCCAGTTCATATCCAGAACACTATTACATAAAAGGTTTAATACATTATTATATATCACCAACATCCGCATCTAGTGTTGGGGTTTTCTTCTAGTACGTAACCATGGAGAATCTTCCTTATTTAACGGGATGCTTGGGTCAATGTTCACCGTGAATGACGAAATTTCATGAAATTTATAATAATCTTCTAACATGTATGTCTTGTCTTCCACTCCCATGATGTTTCTTTTCCTTAAAATAACTATGTGGTGCTTTGGCTCATCGTATGATGTATTATTTTGCTTATCTTTCCTTTTTCGGTTTGGTAGACATGTACTTCATATAGAAAACCCATGATGTTTCTTTTCCTTAAAATAACTATGTGGTGCTTTGGCTCATCGTATGATGTATTATTTTGCTTATCTTTCCTTTTTTTCGGTTTGGTAGACATGTACTTCATATAGAAAACCCGAGCCACATTATTGGCTAGGATGAATGGTTCGTATCTATACGCAAGATTGTTGAGATCCACTGTTGTCATTCTGTACTGCTAGTCTATCTTTACCCTGTCTCCTGTCATCTTGACCCATTTGCACCAAAACAAAGGGACCTTAAAATAAGGTCCATAGTCAAGTTCCCGTATCTCTTCTATGTAACCATAATATGTGTTCTTTTTTCCAGTGTCGTCTATTGCATCAAATCGGACACCACTATTTTGGTTGGTGCTCTTTTTATCTTGGGCGATCATGTAAAATGTATTACCATTTATGTAACCTTGGGAAGTCAATATATTCGAAGATGGTGACCTCACCAACAAGTACAGATGATCTCCAATAGTGGTGTCATTCATGAGATGTGTCTGCAACCAACCACCGAAAGTCTCCATGTATTCAACCTTAATCCATGAGTCGGACTGCCCCGGGTTTTTGGAGCGTACTATATTCTGGTGTTCCTCGATATACGGACCCACCAAGGTGGAATTTTGTAGAACTGTGTAGTGTGCTTTAGTGAAAGAATGCCCCTCCATACATAGCCTTGATTTATTTCTTAGCGTGCCTTTTCCACTCAGCCTCCCCTCATGTCATGATCCAGGAACACCGATCGGCTTAAGGTCAGGAATAATGTCAACACAAAACTCAATGACCTCCTATGTTCCATAGCCCTTGGAGATGCTTTCTTTTAGCCTAGCACAGTTGTGAACATATTTATTTAAGACTCCCATGAACATCTCAAAGGGGAACATATTGTGTAGAAATACAAGACCGAGAATGGTGATCTCTTCGACTAGGTGAAGTAGGAGGTGCGTCATAATATTGAAGAAGGATGGGAGAACACCAACTCGAAACTGACAAGACATTGGACCACATATTACTGTAACCTTGGTAGACTTTCTGGATTGATTACCTTCTAAGAAATTGCATTGAGAAACACACATAGCTCCATAATGGGTACTCAAACATTTTCTGGCAGAAGTCCCCTCAATGCAACCGGAAGCAACTGCGTCATAAGCACATGGCAGTCATGAGACTTTAGATTTTGGAATTTTTCTTTGCCCATTTATTATTCCTTTTATATTTTACGAGAAGCCAGACGGGACCTTGATACTGCTCAGGCATTCAAAAAAGATTTTCTTCTCTTTTTCGGTAAGAGTGTAGCTGGCAGTACCTTAAAACAACTGCGGATGCATGTCGTCTTGGTATTTCATATGTTGTTGTTCCTGACGTGCTTCTGGTGTATTTTATTCTTCCCATACATGCCTAGGAAGCCAAGAAGTATCACAAAAGATTCTTCGCCAGGTGCATCATGTCGATTGCAGAGCAAACCTTTAGAAATTTCCAATAGGGTAGCTCTCAAAATATAGATTTGTTCTTCCACATGGGTGCGTGTCCGCTAGCGTCATTCGGAACAGACTGTCTGTCAGAACCCTTTCCAAAGATTACTTTTAAATCCTTCACCAGATCGAATACATCATCACCAGTACGGCGGATAGGCTTACTCCGGTGGTTTCCCTCACCATTGAAATGCTTGCCTTTCTTTCTTAGGGAATGCGTGGGCGGAAGAAAATGACAGTTCCTCGGATACACATTTTTCTTACATTTATCCAAATAAATATTTTCAGTCTCACCTAAACAGTGCGTGCATGCATTGTATCCCTTGTTTGTTTATCCTGAAATGTTACTAAGAGTAAGTCAATCATTGATGGTTACGAACATCAACATTCGTAGGTAAAATTCCTCTTATTTATGCTCATCCCACATACGTACACCTTGTCTGTGCCACAAGTATAAAAGTTTTTCAACTAATGGCCTTAGGCACACATCAATGTCACTGTCGGGTTGCTTCGGGCCTTGGATAAGCACTGGCATCATAATGAATTTCCGCTTCATGCACAACCAAGGAGGAAGGTTATAGATACACAGTCACATGCTAGGTGCTATGACTGCATCTATGTTCCCTAAAAAGATTCATGCCATCTATACTTAGACCAAACTATAAGTTCCTCGCATCACCTGCAAAGTCCAGGAACTCTCTATCGATTTTCTCCACCACGGCCCATCAGCGGGGTGCCTCAACATCTCATCTTTCTTATAGTCTTCCTTGTGCCATCGCAACATCTTGGCATGCTCTTCATTTCTGAACAAACGTTTCAACCATGGTATTATAAGATCATGCAACGTCACCTTGGAAGGAACCATCTTCCCAGGACGCTCTCCCTCAACATCATCAGGGTCATTTTGTCTGATCTTATACCGCAATAAGTGTATATCGGGCATGCATCCATGTATCTTATGCATCCATGTACTCCTCACCGTGGTAGAGGATGCAGTCATTAATGCATCCATGTATCTTATGCACTTCTAATCCTAGAGGACAGACATCCTTCTTTGCTTCGTACGTATTGGCAGGCAGTTCATTATCCTTTGGAAGCAGCTTTTTCATTATTTTCAGCATTTTTTCAAAACCCTTGTCAGTCACACCGTTCTCTGCCTTTCATTGCAGCAATTCCAGTGCGTTACCTAGCCTTTTATGGCCATCTTCGCAATTGAGGTACAACAATTTATTGTGATCCTCTAACACCTCCCTTTCATTTTTGCATTCTCCCTTTGCATCAGCAATGGCCCGGCCAAATTCATCATCGGGCTCATTTGATGTCCATACTTTAGCTTCTTCTTTATCATTGTCTTCCATTGTAGTACCACCGTATTCAGGGGACATATGATAGTTGTTATCATTCTATTCTTGTTCGTTGTCTTCCATTATAATCCTTATTTCTCTGTGCTTGGTCCAACAATTATAACCGAAATGAAATCATACCGAAACAAGTGGCCGTGAAGGACTCTTGAGGAAGAGTATTCCTTCTGATTCCACAGTCAACACATGGACAACACATAAAACCATTCCGCTTGTTTGCCTCGACCATAAAGAGAAAAGAACGTACGCCTTTAATAAACTCGCCAGAGCGTCGGTCGACGTGCATCCATGGTCGGATCATCTACATTATAGAAGTACATCAAACGGAATCATGATGCTAAAATTAGTACCGGTCTAAAAATAAAAGCACACAACGATACTTCGGCTCCAGATGGGACGATATACTACGTACTAAAACTATGCACTGATTTAAAAACTTTCTACTCCATCTTTAGTACTGGTTGGAGACACCAAACAAGACTTAAGGGGTTGCGGCAGGCTGGGGCTTGCGCGAGCCCCTTTAGTCCCAGATGGTGTCTCCAACCGGGACTAAATAACCTTTAGTCCCGGTTGGAGACACCAACCAGGACTAAACATGGGTGGCGACAATATTCAATGGGTGGCGACACAGATACATGGGTGAGTGTCGACACTATATCGTGAGTGGCGACACTATGCCAGTGAGTGGTGACACTATTTCGGTGGGTGGCGGCACTATGACAAGGGTGAGTGTCGATATTATTTCGTGAGTGTCGACACTATGTTGTGGCGCTTAATCTGTAAATAGGCATCCTTGTGAAGATATCAACTGTAAGATGGTGTGCGAGAGCAGAGACACCACTACAGCGAAGCTTCTCGAAGATGTCTTAGGATCCCATCCTCCGACATCTTCGAGGAGCTCGCCATAGAGGTACTCCCTAATATGTGAAATTTGTTAGCTCCTCGGCATATTGATCTAGATCTAGAGAAATTATAAACTACAAGATGGTGCAAGAGGGACACCACTATGGCGGAGCTTTTCGGAGATGTCTTAGGATCCCGTCCTCAGACATCTTCGAGGAGCTCGCCATAGAGACACTCCCATCTATTGATCTCGAGGAGCTTCTCGAAGATGTACTGAGCTATATTGTATCTTCTTATGAAGCTTTTGTATTTTTGTTACGATTTGTGAGTTTGCTGAAGGAAGGTAGAAGAATAAGGGCATTTTGTTACTATATGGTGGCATGATGCATCCGTGTGTGTGCCCTAACAGTTGTAGTATAGGATGAACACACGTATCTATGTGCTATGTAGTGGTTGTAATAGGATGAACCAATGTTCCTTTGTGCTATAGAATCCATATATTGAAAATGGTATTTATCTTGGAGTTTATTACATTAATACAAGATAGATAGAATCCAAATTAATACAAATTCACATCTCATGTTATTATTGCAAAAATTACTTCCAAACTAAACCCACAAATCCCTCTATTTTTAGAGCATTAAATGAGCTAAACTAGCAATGAAAGATGAAAGGATGAAGTTGCTAACCTTTTAGAACCCTTGGATAGATGTGGCGCCGCAAAGTCTTGACAAATCTTGAGAAAAAATGGGCATGAACTCGAGCTTGAAGGAAGGAAGAGAGGAAAAAGCCAGCTTGAAACGATGTATGGCTCAGGCAGGGGATAAATATGATATAGAAGGGACATTAGTCCCGATTTGTTACTTGAACCGGTACTAAAGGGTCTGGCTCTGGTACCAACCTGCCGGAGAGACATTAGTTCCGATTTTTTACACGAACCGGAACTAGTGGGTGCCGTGTCCTGCGGCCATTTCTAGCCGTTGGAATCGGGGCATTAGTCTCGGTTCATAGCAAAACCTGGACTAATGCTCAGAACCAAAGGCCAGTTTTCTACTAGTGTTGCCTCGCGGCGCTTCTTGGGTGCCCTTGAGGCTATGACCACAACATCAACAAAGCATGGACGATATTCCTTAAGTACCTCGCTTAGAGTACCAACAAAAAAAAGTACCTCGCCTGGAAGCGCAATGCGAAGCCACGTGGCTAGATCACTTTAACAAGATGTAACGCCCCATGGCCTACCTTATTGGTGCCCAGCACTTCCCTATGAAGCGTGACCTAAAAGATTTCAAGCGCTATGTCGTCTACATTCTCGATAACACCTACAGAAGGTACATACTTATCAACACCAATCTGTCAAATAGTTAGTTAATCGTGTGGGCAACCTTGGTAGTTACCAATGAATTGTTATATTTATGTGGATAATAACTGCTATAGGTTGTCGACGGGTAGTAGAAGTATGCGGCGATGGTTGATCTAAGGGGGTGCGGGTACGCAAAATGCGATATCTAAGCAAAACTGGAAGCGCTAGACATCATGCGGAACTACTATCTAGAGGAGTGTGCTCTTAATCCTATAACACCCCAGCCTCTCTGGATCAGCGACTGTTACTCTTAGACAACTCAATATAATTTCTAGACTAACCCCGCAAATCAACACTAGTCTTTTCTGCGCACTTTGTCTTTACTCGTGCGTATCCAGTACCTATTTCTCGATCAGGCATCCTCAAATTGCTCTAGGTCAAGTAAGCTTAACCTTAAAATTATTTTTAGATAAATTTCCGAAAAAGAAATTACAACTTATTATGAATATACTATCAATTCTATTAAGCCATGTGCAAGAGTCTCACAAGTCCATTGGTATCTTTGATTTTATGGTGATCGTTTATGTGCGGGCACAGTGCAGCAGCTCCAGCCTATCGCCCCAGCAGAGCCGCAAAAGAAAACCCAGTGTAATGCCATCATTGAATGTTTTCCAAAATATAAAATGTTCTAATCTAAACATTTTCGAAAGCATTTTTAAAACAGGAAAAAGGAAAAAAAAAACAGAGTACCTGCAACTGGGCCGCATTTCGAAGGCCATGAAGGAAGCGTTTCAAGGCGGGATCGAATCACTCCCGCACTGAGCGGAGTATAGGCGGCCGCTCCCGGGAAAGAGTTGCTAGAGCCACCGCCAAAACAGTTCGATTTTGGGGGGAAAGAGGAAGAGTGAGAGAATCTACAGGGGTAGCCGCCGGAGGAGGAGAAGAAGCGCCGGCGATTCGATGGATTCCATGGATTCCGGCTTCGGGTTCCCGATGCTGCCGTCGGCGGTTATCGCGGATTACCTGATCCAGTTCGGCATCGCCCCCGTCGCCAACCTCCGCCCCGAGGACATCTCAAAACCACAGCCCGACCTGCTCCGCGCCGTCCTCTCCCACTTCTTCGCCGCCTTCGTCAGCACCGCCGGGTAACATACACGCCTTCGCTTCCTCCTCCCCATACACCGCCCGCCCGCCCGCTCGCTCGCTCGCTCGCTAACCGGATTGGATTTCGCCAGGGATGGCGAGGACGGGCAGCTAGGGTTCAGCGACCTGGAGGGGGTGGAGAACCCGGAGCACCACGCGGAGGCCATCCGGGTGCTGCGCCTCAGCAGAAAGTCGCGGGCCTTCCTCGAGTCCATCCACTTGAAGGACCTCAAGCTCGTGGACCTCCTCCGCCCCACCCAGCACCGCGTCGTCCAGGTACTCAGCGCCCTCATCAACTTCCTCCTCTACAGGGAAGACAAGCTCAGCCTCCTGAAGCCCATCATCAGCGAGACCCCCGACTACCACGAGCGCACCATGGAGCTCAAGGCCAGGATCGCCCAGGTCTTTCACTGTTCAGAGTTTCTGCAGCTCTTCTGTTTGGGGAAATGCTCACATGCTTGAGATTCTTAAAACATTGCAATTTTGTTTGTTGTGTCCGGTTTCTATCTGCAGATTCACAAGGAGATCGCGGATCATCAGCTCGAGGAGCAGATGGAAGAGCCCATGGCCCAGCAGCTGGAAGCGGTCGTCAATGCTCTGCAGCAGAAAGTTCAGGTTTACAACAAGCAGCAATTGGCCCTGCGAGCAAAAGCTGCGGCCATCAATGACAAGAAAGAGGAATTACACAGGAAGGTGCGTTCATTCTGCCTCGTGACAGCGTCTTCTTGTATCATCACCCTCCACCCCAAAAAACCAACTAAGTTCTGTGAAATTTCTGGCATAAACTGTCTTACATGGTAATCAAAAGATCTAGTTATTGCTCAGGAGTTTTTCATGTCGTAAATAATCAAGCATGCTACATGGCCTATGCATAGTTGTGTATAATAACATGAATAATAACGAAACACATGAGTTTCTGATCAGATGCATCACACGTTGCCATATTAGGTCGAATATGAACAATCTTGTGGAGTTGTATTGCAATCTATTGAGCCTTAGCCCTTTGCCGTGACTCCGGATCTGGTCTTCTAGATCAAAGCTAAAGCTACTTGGTCAAACACTACAGCTCCAAGCTTCCAAGTTCGAGCCTAGTTGGAACTGGAGCCAGTTTGATGCCAATAAACTATGAGTCCTAAGTTGTACGAACTAGAATCCTCTTTGGAACCCGACGGCAGGAGATCCGCGTAAGAAAACTAGACCAGAATTTAAAGTAGCTTGAAAACCTATGAGCCTCAGCCACAAGAAGTTACATTGCTGGCACTTTATTATAACATGTAGCATTAAATAATATAATTAACTATAGGGCCATAGATTTTATTATACCAGGAGCTAGCATCTCCAGCTCCAGCTTCTTGACTCTGAGAAGCCATAAGCTCCATCCACCTTTCGCAAGTTAGAAGCACTCCAGACCCCATAGGACCAGGCTATCTACAATTTGCCATCTGAAAAGTGAACTCCGTGCACAGTTTGTTTAAATTAGTTCTGTATCTACCATTTACTCTTCAGTCTTGACATTTGTCTGTCACCAATTACTATTAAGCTATACTTGGTGAATGAGAATATTGAACAACTGATATATTTGCTTTCACTACATAATGTTGTATTTGTTGCATCTATGTTTCCTGCTGCAGATAACCCAAGCTGATTTTGACTTGACTAAACATGCCCAAGAAAACTCCAAGCTGAGGTCAAAATTAGTAAAGTCCCCAGAAAAGGTTCAGGTGAGACCTCTTCCATTTTCTTTGTAGCTGCAGGCAAGGTTCTAAATTTTGGCAGGTGATATTTATCAGCTAACCTGATATTGTGGTGACTATATGGGAAAATCACCTATACTCGGTTTCTGTAATCTGCCTGGTACTGGTTGGCTGCATATCCACATAACCAGCCTGTTAGACCTGCTACATTAATTTTTATATGAAATTCGGCTCGCGGAGGGGCCCTAATCCTGTTATTTGGATCAGTATCAAGCCTAACAGATGTATGGCCTTGTTAACCTGTGATTTATTGGATAAAATTTGGACTCATAAAGGTATTATCATTCCAAGATATCTGTATAAACTTGCATACCTAATTTTGGATTTTCTATCCTATAAAAGAGGGCCTTGGAAGAGAAGAAATCAGTTCGTGCTAAGTTGAAGGAGTCCGAGAAAATAGCAATGCACAATGTTCAAGAGAAAACTGCCACTTTGGAGCTACTTAATAAGGTAACCGATTCTGATTTTCATTAGGATGTGTCAATTCTAGGTGTTTTGCTATGACCATTGGCTTAAAAACTGATTTCAGACTTACTCCCATGGAATTTGAAAAATTAAACCATCTGCTACATATTTGTCTCACATATGTGTCTCCCAGGCCCATGTAGTTTCCTCATGATATATCTATACGGTATCTTGAATTCTGTTTATTACAGCTTGTATGTTGTATCAGAGTGGCCCTTATTGCTGTTCCTAGTTATGCTTCACCAGTTGATACTCCTGCGATCGTGTTCTAACTATCTCCATCTCGCAGGCTCATGAAAAACTGGGGAAGCAATACTCTAAACTCCAGGATGTACAAGAACAGGTAAGAATAGTTGCAAAGCATGACTGCGTTCTGTAGCTTGATTTTATAAACGATGAGACTGGGCTAATTCTTTTACTTACTATTGCTGCTAGCTTGCTGCTTCTAAAACAGTTGAAAAGGAAGTTAAAGCTCGCAAAGCTAAGCTTAATGATGAAAGGGCCTCAGTCAAGTCCTTTGACACACAGATTGTTGAATGGCAACGGAAAGGTTATCTTTCTGATTTCTATCTGTGTATCTTGTTAGTACTGCTCAAGTATTATATGTTCCTTTCTGGAAGTTATTCTTTTCCTTACATTGCTACATGAATCTTTTCCAACCAGTACATGATGAAATGGAGGAGCGTCTCAAGGCTAAAGTGAAAGAAAGGAACCAAATAATAGCAGAAGAAAATCAGAAGCTTGGCGCTTCAAGGTCCGAGATTGAATCTAAGTTGCAGTGCCTTGAACCCAGAGAAAAGAAAGTAGAGGCAATGATCGCTAAGGTAATGTGCTTATTCTGAAGTTTTAGCTTGTTTGAACTTAATATCCTTTTGAAACAGTCATTAATTTTGGTGTCCATGTGTAAACTACTTAGCTGTCCATTGCCTCTAATTTTGGTGTTCACATGGTGATTCTTTTGAGGCCTGACTAGTATTTATTGTTGCTGTTAGTACAGAAACATAACACTAGCTATCCATCTATTTGACTGTTTAAACCTGCAGATTTAGTGGCTTTATTTGATAATTGTACTTTTCTTCATGTCACCACACAGGCTACAGAGCTATGCTCGGAGGCTGCTTCAGCAAGGTCTGCTGCCACAGCAGAACAACAGAAAATACGTGAAAGGTTCGACAACCTTCTCAAGGCGGTATGTCTGCTGCTTCAGAAGACTGTTCTGTAAAATCATGAATAGACATGCTTCTTTTCAAGAATATGTGAACCGCTAACATAACTTCTCTGCAGTTTGACACCTACATGGATAATGTTGACCCTTTCCTGGAACGAGTCGGGGAGGTGGGCAGGTTAGATCACTGAGCTTTCGAGGCCATTTGAATACCTTTCTGCACTTAATGAAACAACATGACCTGTGACTTAAAGCTGAACTAAATATAACCCAAGTTAATATTTTACATAGTAGTTCATAATGTAGACTAGCAGCTGAGAATTTCTGATGGGATGATATATATATATATATATTTTTTTTTTTCTGTTTCTAAATGAGTAGGCAACTCGCAGAGGAAGATACCTCTGATCCTCGGCCATCTGCCGCTACAGCGAAAACCACATCCAGAGCCAGTGCAAGCAAGAAATCAAGGGCCAGGAAAAGGGCATGAGTTGTTGATTCTAACCAGCCGCATAGCCCAGTATTTATTTCTGTTCATCTGCACATGATGCTGTGACACTGTTGCTTTGTTGATCTACGGAATCATTATGCACTGTGACATATGAGAGCAGGAGGGAGCATCACTCTGGAGAATAGAATTTAGGCAGAGAGCTCAGTAGCCCTAGACATGTGTTGTTGCTTTGTTTCGTGTCCCTGGAAACATGGGTAAAAGAAGTCAGCTCAAAAGAGCCTGCATTCTGCACTGGTTTGGATCGGGGCCAAGTATTGCTTTGTTGTTTCTTGGAAGCATGACAAGTACTAGCTATGTAAATATATATAATGCATTTTCGGTACTGTACCACTATTTAATTCTTGTTTCCTTTTCGCCCGTGTTATGATTTGAGACCTGATGCTCCATAGTCCCCTCCATAGACCTGATGCCACCCTAAATCAATAGCCTGCAGAACCCTGCTGTGCTTGTCTACAGGTATCCACACCCGTAGATTCTCCTTCCAGGTTTGATTTAACTATTTAAGCGATCCTTCCTAAAGTAAATAAATCTCTGTCGAACAAACCCTCCTCTTTTGCAATGTCAGAGTGATCCTGTAGTTAGGTTCTGGATGGTTTTCCAGAATATGCAGGTACGTTTCCACCATATATTCCTTTATAATCTTTAACAACTGATGCCATATGGTGGAGGCACTGTTCAACGAACTCTATTATCTAAAAAAATGTGTCTTCAGGTATCCGAGTGCACTGTTGAACGAACTCTATTAGTATCTGAATGCTGGAGGCACCATATGGATAGGTGATTTGCTGATCGATCTCACTCGATCTCAGCAACATTCCGATCTTCCATACAGAGCTGACCACAGATCTTCTCTATGACAAGTGTCGCAGATGGGCTGCCTCCGAAGATCAGTGTTGCCTCATCAGGGACGGGGAAGGAACCATTCTCCCTTGACGTGCAGGGCGCCTCCCCCGGCGCAAGCAGCACCATTGTGGATGGCGTCCTGCGTGAGATGACATCCGTGACGGAGAACCTGCTCTCGGCACCGGCGTTTGGTTCGACATGTGGAAGAACGTGGGGCAGTTTTTGTACCTGGAAGGGATGGAGTACCACACGTGGAACACCTACGACGTCCACTTCTACGCCTCGTTCGCGCTGCTCTCCTTGTTCCCGGAGATGGAGCTCAGCCTCCAGCGCGACTTTGCCAGGCCAGGGCCGTCCTCCTCCACGACCCCCGCCACATGCGCACCCTCAACGGCAAGACCGTGCCGCGCAAGGTAATGAGAGCGAGTGCGGCGGCACCGTTTTTTACTGTTTCTTGCCATCGATCGACCGGCCTTCACCTGAACGAAACCTTGCGCAGGTTCTCGGCTCCGTGCCGCACGACGTGGGGCTGAATGACCCGTGGTTTGAGCTGAACGCGTGCATGATCCATGACCCGTCACGGTGGAAGGACCTCAACCCGTCATCGCGACGGGCAACGTTGCCTTTGCGATCGAGGGCGGCCTGGCCGGCGGTGTACCTGGCCATGGCCTACATGGACCAGTTTGACCGGGACCGGGACGGCATGATCGAGAACGAGGGCCGCCTGTTAGGTTGACCTCTCCACGTATGAACCCAACGGTTCATACGGACCCTCGATTCGCGCCCTGATCGGGGGCGCCCAACCAAGTCAAGGTTGGTGGGCCCCTGTGGCAGCGCAATATATATATAGAGAGGTGGGGACCGGGGCACAGACTACGAGGTTCGTCGCGCCGCCGCTCTCCCCACCACAACCCTTCCGATCTAGGGATTGCGCTTAGCCACGGGAAGCACCACCGACGCTGCCTCGCTCACCCACGCTCACGCCGTCGCCCTCTACCATGGCCACTAGCACGGTATGTTTCTCTCTCTCCCGATCTCCCTCTCCCTCTCAGTTTTCGATCAGATCCAACCCAAAGAGCTCTACTGTAATCATCTAGGCTAGAAGATCCAAATGGCTTTACAACAATGGTATCAGAGCAAGGTTCTAGTCCTAGTTTTTTCGGTAGAAAAGCAAAAGAAAAGTAACCCTAAAAGTGCGCCTTGCCCTCTGGCCGCGCCGTTCCTCTCGATCCCGACGCATCGGCAAGCCGAGGTCGGGAAGAAGAACAAACCCCTAACGGGGCAGAGTAAAAAGGCAAAGAAATCCCAGATCCCGAATCAAAGCAAGCACGGAAACCCATGTTTTCCCCAAATTCGGAATCCTAACCCTAGTTCCTCCCAGATCCCGCATGCAAATCGAAAGAAAATCCAAATCAAAAGAAAGGGCGCACCGGCCATCACCGGCAAGAGAAATCCGCCCCCTCCTCGGCCACTTGACGGCGGCGCACCCACCCTCGGGTGGATGCGCGCGTCGGCAAGGAACCAAGGGGAGGCGCCGCCGCTGTCCCTTCTCTCTCTGCTGCATCACGGGAAGGGGGAGGTGGAAGAAAGGGCAAAAGGGGGTAGGGGGCGTGGGAGAGGGAGGGGGCCGTCGGCTGCGCCGGGCGGCGCCGCCTCGCCTCAGTCCCACCGGCCGCACCGGGCAGAGAGCCGCCAGAGAGGGAGGGGCCCGCCGGAGTGCTGGCCACCTCGCCGCTCGCCGCCACAGAAGAGGAAGAGGGAGGGGCGCGCGGTAACGCGGCCTCCTCGCCTCGGACCTCCTCGCCGGAGTAGCTGGAGAGGGAGGGGCGCGCCGACCGGCGGCCACCTCACCTCGCCACACGGTCGGTCCACCGCGCTGCCGCGGGAGAGAAGCGCCGCCGACGCGGGGCAGCCGCGGGGGGACGCGGCGCCGCCGCAGAACGGGGACACGGGGTGGACACGGTCCACGCGGGGCGGCCGCGCGCGGGACGCGGCGCCGCCACGGTGGGCACGCGGGGAGAGAGAGGGGGAAAAATGCCGTTAGGGTTAGGGGCGGGCGGCGGCCTGGGTCTTTTATACCTCCGAAGAGGGCGGCCGGCCGTCCGATCTAGGTTGCGCGCGATGGACGGCCAGGATCGACGCGGGCGGCGGCCGGTCGCTGGCGGGCCAAGGCAAGCCGAGGCGGGCCGCCTGCTGGGCCGCGGCAGGCCGCTGGGGGCGGGCGGCAGCCAGCTGCGCAGCGCACGCGAGCGGCAGCGTGCTTGCGGACGTGCGGGCGGTGGATAGCCGCTGCTGGCGGGCAGGCCGCTGGGCCACTGCGGGCCGCCCAGGGAGAGGCCCAGTAGGGCAGTTTTTTCCAGTTTTTCCTGTTTTTCAGTCTTTTCTATTTACAGAGTTGTTGTTTAATGGTTTTGCTTAGTTTTGAGCAATTTTTTACATAGTTTTCTCTAGTCATTTTATCTTTATGTATATTTTGACTAGAGAACGTTAAAAGTGACAGAAAATTTTCTGCAAAGTATTAAAGTTGATGAATTTTATTCATTTTTCCGCTGCAAATAGTTAAAGGTAATTGCTTAAATGCAATAAAGTGATAGTTATTTTTTTTCAAAAGATGTGATAAAGTGATATTAAAATGAGATTATGATTATGTTATTATATAACCAACGTTATTAATAGCATGATCATGATTTGTCATTTTATGTTAAAAGGTGCATTTATCCATGCAAATAGTTAAAAGTGTTAATTAAAGTTTTAAAGTGAATTAAATTTCAAAAAGTATGTTAAAGTGATTATTGAAACAATTATGGTTCTGTTATTTTATGACCAACGTTATTAATAACATGATCATGTTTTGTTGCAATAATATATGCATTTATCTCTATTATCTGCCCAACGGTGATATAGATTTAATTGCATAAACAGTTGTATGTTTTGATTTATACCAACGTTGGATTAATGCATGCAATTGTTGTTATGGTTACACATCATTGTGGTGTAAAGGAAGAAAAGATGATGATGTTGCATGGCATGAAAAGAAAAGGACCATGCTCTATTAGATATGGCATATACCTTAGAGAACCAAAACATGTTTAATACCAACAAAAGTTGCATTATTTTTTAAGAACACAATTGAGAACGCTAATGCGGGCTCAATTGCAAAGTGTGCTTCCGCATGGGAGTTTATAGAAAAGATAAAGAGCTAGTTCACTGATTCTCAAAAGGCATATGCCCCACCTGCTGAAAGAGCCGGTGACAGAAAGGTACAATGGAGGTGCACATGGCATAAAAGACTCCGGATAAGCAACATGGCAGCTAAGCTTAAACCCATGGATGCTGATTTGGAGCTAAAGGCTGCACTCCTTGTTCACTTGGTGATGGCTTCACTGCCTCAATAGTTTGACACCTCTGTTGTCAATTATAGCATGTTCCCAGAAAAATGGGACATAGAAAAGACTAAACGCCTTCATTACACGGAGATTTGATATGTGTATCCCATGTGGACAAAGATAACTATGAGTGTGATGTGGCAAGTATGCCATATGGTTTATATATATTTGTGTGGGTGTTGCTACCTTACATGACAAGCTATATTTATTATCTTTGCATGAGAAAGTTTTTTCTGTGTGTGATGTGAATGGAAAAGTTTCCTTGTCGAACAAAGAACAAAAGAAAAGAAAGCGAACTCTTGACTCATCGAAACTATGGCACTGAAGACTAGGCCATATTTCGAGGGGAAGAATAGAAAGCCTCGTTAAAAATGATATTCTTCCTTCGTTAGAGTTCTCCGACATAGAACAATGCATAGATTGCATCAAAGGAAAGTATGTCAAACAAATTAAAAAGGGTGCAAACCGAAGCATAGCTACACTAGAAATAATCCACACGGATATTTGTGGACCGTTTCCGGTGAAAAGTGTGGATGGATATGATTCATTCATAACATTCACGAATGATCACTCCCGGTATGGTTATATTTATCCAATAAAAGAAAGATCTGAAGCGTTGGATAAATTTAAAATTTTCAAAGCTGAAGTAGAAAATCAGCACGATAAAAGAATCAAAATAGTCCGGTCCGATCGTGGGGGGGAGTACTACGGTCGGCATACTCCATATGGACAAGTACCAGGACCTTTTGCAAGGTTCCTGCAAGAAAACGGAATAGTCGCCCAGTATTCTATGCCGGGCGAACCTCAGCAAAACGGAGTAGCTGAAAGGCGCAACCGTACCCTTATGGATATGGTGCGCAGCATGATGAGCTATTCCACCCTCCCATTGGGATTGTGGATGGAGGCGCTTAAAACCGCCATTCACATTCTCAACAGAGTACCAAGTAAGTCGGTGCCCAAAACACCGTATGAATTGTGGACAGGCAGAGTCCCCTCTCTGCACCACTTGAGGGTCTGGGGGAGCCCAGCTGAGGCAAAAGTTTTCAATCCAAACATCGCAAAGTTAGACCCCAAAACAGTATCTTGCCATTTTATTGGCTATCCAGATAAGTCCAAAGGCTATCGTTTCTACTGTCCCGACAGATATACAAAGTTTGTAGAAACGAGACATGCAATCTTCTTGGAGGACGAATTGATGAGGGGGAGCACGGTAGCTAGGAAAATTGATCTTGAGGAGAAGAGGGTGCATGCACCTAATCCGATGACTCAGGAGCCATTTTTCTCGCTACCTGTTGTGCCACCATCTACAACCCCTGAGGTTGTGGTGCCGGTACCTGTTGTGACTCCACACGTGACAACAATGGGCGAAAGTTCGGAACCTGTCCATCAGGAGCCACCTGAACCCACTGTTGAGCATGAAAGGGAGCCAGAACAGCCACCTAGTGTAAATGTGCCTGAACCCGAGGCAAGGAATGAGCAAGAGTCTGATGAACTCAGACGGTCTAAACGAGAAAGAAGATCAGCCATTTCCAAAGACATCTACAAAGTTTACAATGTAGTTCATATGGAGGGCGATCCTACCTCATATGAAGAAGCCATGAGTAGCCCTCACTCAGCCAAGTGGGTGGAGGCAATGGAAGATGAAATGATATCGATGAGTTCCAACAATGTTTGGGACTTAGAGGAAATTCCCAAAGGAGCCAAAACAGTAGGATGCAAGTGGGTCTACAAAACAAAGTATGACTCAAATGGGAATGTAGAAAAGCACAAAGCTAGACTCGTGGCAAAAGGCTTTACGCAAAGAGAAGGCGTAGATTACAATGAGACTTTTTCTCCGGTCTCATGTAAGGACTCCTTCAGAATCATCATGGCGCTAGTTGCACATTTTGATTTAGAGTTACATCAAATGGATGTCAAGACGGCATTTCTAAATGGAGATTTAGAAGAAAATGTTTACATGAAACAACCCAAGGGTTTTTTCATGGAGGGGAAGGAACATATGGGATGCCGCCTAAAGAAATCCATTTATGGGTTAAAGCAAGCCTCTAGGCAGTGGTATTTAAAGTTTAATGATACCATTAAAAGTTTTGGATTCAAAGAAAATGTTGAGGACAATTGCATTTATGCAAAATTCAAAAGTGGGAAATATATTTTCCTAATTCTATATGTGGATGATATTCTGCTTGCTAGCAGTGATGTTAGTCTACTACTAGAAACAAAGAAGTTCTTGTCATCAAACTTTGACATGAAAGACCTTGGTGAAGCATCTTATGTTTTGGGCATAGAAATTCACCGAGACAGAAAGAATGGAGTGTTAGGACTGTCGCAGAAAGCGTATTGTGAAAAGATTTTAAAGAAATACAATATGCATGCGAGTAATTCAACACCTGCTCCCATAGTCAAGGGCGACAGTTTTGGGAAATCCCAATGTCCAAAGAATCAATATGAGATCGATCAAATGAAGTCAGTACCATATGCTTCGGCTGTTGGAAGCTTACAGTATGCACAAGTGTGCACTCGCCCTGACTTAGCATTTATCACCGGGGTACTCGGTAGATATCAAGAGAATCCAGGCATAGAGCACTGGAAGATGGTAAAGAAAGCTTTGCGTTATGTGCAAGGCACAAAAGGCCTCATGCTAACATATAGACGATCTGATTCCCTAGAGATAAAAGGGTATTCAGATGCAGATTTTGCGGGAGATAAAGACGACCGAAAGTCCACGACAGGGTATGTCTTTACTCTCGCAGGAGGTGCTATTTCGTGGAGAAGCGCCAAACAGTCGATAGTTGCATCATCTACGATGTATGCAGAATTTATAGCATGTTATGAGGCCATGGGACAGGCGTTATGGTTAAAGAAATTCTTACCCGACTTGAAAGTGGTTGACTGCATCAGCAGGCCACTAAAAATGTACTGTGACAACGAGCCCGCAGTATTCTATGCTCACAACAACAAGTCGAGTAATGCTTCAAAGTCTATAGATATAAAGTATTATGTTGTGAAGGACAAAGTCCAGGATCAAACTATAAGTCTCGAGCATATAAGGACAAAGGATATGCTTGCGGATCCGCTGACGAAAGGCTTACCACCCAATGTGTTCAAGGAACACATAGCCGGCATGGGTTTAACGGCAAGCCTATGATTCCTGGACTATAGAGGCCCAAAAGTAACAGAATTTGTTTCAGAACATGAAGGTATATAGTGGCTGTCTGATTCTATCGGCAATTGAGCTGAGACGATGAAACATGCTCTAGGTATCATTCTGTGATGAAATAAGTAAGGTACAAAGTTAAAAGTAAAGTCGAGATCAAGGGGGAGAATGTTAGGTTGACCTCTCCACGTATGAACCCAACGGTTCATACGGACCCTCGATTCGCGCCCTGATCGGGGGCGCCCAACCAAGTCAAGGTTGGTGGGCCCCTGTGGCAGCGCAATATATATATAGAGAGGTGGGGACCGGGGCACAGACTACGAGGTTCGTCGCGCCGCCGCTCTCCCCACCACAACCCTTCCGATCTAGGGATTGCGCTTAGCCACGGGAAGCACCACCGACGCTGCCTCGCTCACCCACGCTCACGCCGTCGCCCTCTACCATGGCCACTAGCACGGTATGTTTCTCTCTCTCCCGATCTCCCTCTCCCTCTCAGTTTTCGATCAGATCCAACCCAAAGAGCTCTACTGTAATCATCTAGGCTAGAAGATCCAAATGGCTTTACAACACCGCCGCGACCAGACATACGACCTATGGTCGGTGTCCGGGGTCAGCGCCTACACCGGCGGGATCTGGGTTGCCGCGCTGCAGGCCGCCGTGGCCATGGCACGCCTCGTCGGGGATGGTGACGCCGAGTGCTACTTCCGACTTCCGAGCGCGGTATCGTAGGGCGAAGCGCGTGTACAACGACGAGCTCTGGAACGGAACCTACTTCCAATGAAGCCTCGATCTCTCACAACTCAAGTGCGGTGGATTGAAGAACGACAGGCGAATTCAGATTGAAGGCACGAAGAACACAGAGAGTTTGTGCTTCTTAGAACTTGCGCAGCGTTTTCTATTGTCTATTCCCTTTCTTATTGAAAATACAGGAAATGTGAAGCTTCACGATCCGTAATGCTCACGCCATCCCACGGGCGGATACGTGCGCCCACCAGACTCGGTCCTGGAACATGACCAGGACAACTACAGCTAGCTACGACTCTAACTGACAGAATTCAGAAAATAACAGACACCTAACTGAAGATTCAGGATTTATGCTAACAATCTCCCCTAATCCCTGACATCTTCACTTTATTGATGCTACTCCGATCTTGCTCCGCAGCTCCTGGAACTTGACGCGACCCAAAGGCTTTGTCAGAATGTCAGCAAGCTGTGAGTTGGTGCTGATGAACTTGACACACTCCCAAGTAAAGTGATAGCGGAGGTCAATGTGCTTGCTCCCGTCATGAAACACCGGATATTTTACGAGAGAGATAGCAGATTTGTTGTCCACCATCAGCTTCGCCACAGTTGGTTCTTCCCCGGTGAGTTCACCGAGTAATCTGGCGAGCCAAATCCCTTGACACGCCCCTGTGGTGGCAGCCATGTACTCTGCCTCGCAGGACGAAAGGGCCACCACTTTCCGCTTCGCCGAAAACCAGCTGACAGGGCGACCGCCGTAGAAGAACAGGACCCCTGTTGTGCTTCTGTGCGTGTCGACGTCCCCGGCCAAATCACTATCACTGACCAATAGTAGATTTGTTTCTGTCTTTTGTTGAATCTTTTCCATTGCTCGATAGAGAATTTGATAAGCCAATGATATTTTTCCTATCTATCACTCACCCCTGGAAACAAAGCGAAATCCGTATTTATTGAGAAACTGCATTCCCTCTTCTTTTACAAGACCATCTTATTGCCTCGTCCACCTTTATACGTGCAAACCTGTGTCATAGGCGTCAGTCTCGATGACGAAGGGCTTCTAGAAATCGGGCAGTTGAACTCGTGTTGGTAGTAGATCCACTGTACTGGTATGATGGTTTATATGGCCTGAATCGGAATTTGAAGAGAAAGGTGCAAATCCTTCTCTCACATATCTTTTACGCCTTGCGGCTGACCGTTGGCTTTACTAGGAAGGGGTGGCCCCTCTCACTATTTAGTGTTGGAATTTTTGCATAAATAGGCCCAACCCATTTATTATATGCCAATAAATTTCTCAAATCTTAGAGGTCCATTTTTCCCATTCATACAAGGCAAGAGCTGGGGCAAATATTTAGTCCCACATTGCTAGTTGAGTGGAAGTTGGACCAGCTTATAAGGTGAGCTCTTCCACCACTTGTACGAGCTTGAGAAGAGAAGACATATACACATGCGCTCCTCCTCCTCCTCGCTCGCCTCGCCACGCCTCGCCTCGTCATGTCACGACGCGATGCGCGCCGCGGGTTGCGGGAATCTCGCCGAGCCGAGCTTTATTTTGCCACTCATGAATGGTATATGAACAGTTGTACAAAAGCTGAAACGTTTTGCTCGAGTGGACTTTTAATACGAGCTAAATGAATGCGAACTGAGTGGAGGCTGTCCGGTGGGCTTCCGCCTGTTCGCTTCAACTTCTGTCCATTCGTTTCATCTCCTGTGCAGCCTGTCTGCCTCCCCCTCTATGCCTATATAAGAGAGAGGTCGCGCCTCCTCTCAGATACACAGCTACACATCCTTTGCGCCTCCAGTTTAGAGCCCTGCGCTACCTAGATCTTCCCCATCCCGTCTTGCGGCGTGCACCGCAAGCTGGGACAGTAGGCCTCCGAGACCTTGCTGCTTCGAGTCCTGTACAGGAGAAGGGCGATAAGTTTTTTGGGGAGCGCTATCGACGCGACTACTGGCTTCATCACGGACTCCCCCTCGAATAGCGATTGCGCCGACATCTTCCCCAACGAGGACTTCTTCCCCGACATCAGCACCCTCTTCCTCAATGACATGGCTAACGATGGTGTCAACGCAAACACCGGCGGTTCCTCTTCTGCTGCTGTCGTGTATGTTTTCTTTCTCAATCTCGTTCTGATCACATCTCAAGATCTTCGTCTTGCAGTCTGTTTGGTTACCTGTCTTAGTATGTTTTCGCTATTTCACATGATTAGTATTTTGTCTATTATTATAATCACGTTTTATCTAGCGTTTATTATGGGTAATTCGCTTGGTAAATTGCTCTTTTACTCAACAATCCAAAAACCTTATTTCAGGCAATTTGCCCCAAGTGGCTTTGTTGCTTCTATGAAGCCACCTGTGTTCGAAGGTGTCAATTACAAACGATGGCGTGCCAGAGCAGTGCTCTGGTTTCAGACCATGGGCTGCTATAACTTTATCTATGGCGCACCTAAGGGAGAACTTAATCCCGCTCAGGAAGAGGCGTTCCAAAAACTTGATACCACTTTCAAGGCTGCTTTGATCAGCATTCTTGGCGACAATATTGTCGATTCATATCTGTCATTTAGCAATGGCAATGATATATGGGATGCGCTCGAGAGAAAATTTGGAGTCTCCGATGCTGGCAGTGAACTGTATGTCATGGAACAATTCTATGACTATAAGATGGTTGATGACCGCCCCATTGTGGAGCAGGCTCATGAGATACAATCACTTGCCAGGGAGCTTGAGCACTTCACTTGTGTGTTACCGGACAAGTTTGTTGCCGGAGGCATTATTGCCAAACTTCCCCAGTCATGGAGGAATTTTGCTACTTCTCTGAAGCACACGAGACAAGAGTTCTCCGTGATGGATCCCATTGGGACTCTTGATGTGGAAGAGAAGGCGAGAGCAAAAGACACACGTGCTCGAGGTACCGAGGGAGGTTCTAATGCCAATCTGGTACAGAAAAGGAAATTCCAGCCTCATAAGTTCAAGAACAAAGGCAAGTTTGACGGCAAAGGAAAGTTTGATGGAAAGAACAAGGCCTCACAGTCTACCAGCTTCAAGAAGAAGACTGATAAGAGGAAATGTGCTTGTCATGTGTGCGGTGATCCTGATCATTGGGATCCTGCTTGTCCCAACCGCTTTGACAAGCGCCAATATGGAAAGGGCAGCAAGACTGCTAATGTTATCATGGGCGACGTTGAGATGAAAGATGTTGGGTATGATATATTATCTACTGTCTTTCATTATGTCATTCTCCTGATTGGTGGATTGACACGGGCGCTAATATACATGTCTGTTCTGATATTTCCATGTTTTTTTCATATCAGGTCAGAGGGACTCAAACTGTGCTAATGGGGAACGGCTCGCATGCTTCTGTTCATGGTGTTGGTACGGTCGATCTGAAGTTCACTTCGGGAAAGACCGTGCGCCTGAAGAACGTGCATCATGTTCCCTTAATAAATAAACATATTGTTAGCGGATCTCTTCTGTGTCGAGATGGCTACAAGATTGTATTCGAGTCCAATAAATTTGTAATTTCAAAGTATGGAACCTTTATTGGTAAAGTCTATGAGTGTGGAGGCTTGTTCCGCTTATCTCTGTCAGACATTTGTAATAAATTTGTTAATCATATTTACACGAATTTTGAATCAAATGTCTGGCACTCTCGTCTTTGTCCTATTAATTTTGGTTGTATGATGCGACTAGCCAAAATGAATTTAATCTCTGATTTCACAACTGTTAAGGGATCTAAGTGCCAAGTCTGCGTGCAAGCTAAACAACCTCGCAAGTCACATACGACTGCAGAAGTGAGAAATTTAACACCACTAGAGCTCATACATGCTGATCTTTGTGAGATGAATGGTGTGTTGACAAAAGGTGGAAACAAATATTTCATGACTTTAATCGATGACTCTACGAGATATTGTCATGAGTATCTTCTGAAATCAAAAGATGAGGCTTTGAGTTTCTTCAAAATCTATAAAGCTGAGGAAGAAAATCAACTTGATCGAAAGATTAAGAGGCTTAGGTCTGATCGTGGTGGAGAGTATTTTTTCAACGAGTTTGATTTCTTTTGTGCGGAACATGGCATAATTCATGAGAGGACGCCTCCCTACTCACCCCAGTCAAATGGAGTAGCTGAAAGAAAGAACCGCACTCTAACAGATTTGGTTAACGCCATGTTAGACACATCGGGTCTCTCTAAGGAATGGTGGGGGGCACTATTGACCGCGTGTCATGTCCTAAACCGAGTTCCCACAAAGAACAAAGAAATTACTCCATTCGAAGAATGGGTGAAGAAAATATTAAAACTCTCTTACTTACATACTTGGGGTTATTTGGCAAAGGTTAATGTACCAATCCCCAAGAAGCACAAGCTTGGACCAAAAACCATTGATTGTGTTTTCTGGGCTATGCTTTTCATAGCATTGGTTATAGATTCTTGATAGTAAAATCTGAAGTGCCTGACATTCATGTCGGTACAATCATGGAGTCGACTGATGCGACTTTCTTTGAGGATATCTTTCCAATGAAGGATAAACCTAACTCATCAAATCCGGAGATACCTAGTTCATCTAATCAGGAATTTGCTACATTCTCTGAACCTACCATTCCAATTGAACACTCTGAAAGTCCTAAGGAGGATGATAATGAAATTCCTAAAAGGAGCAAGATACAAAGGACTGGAAAGTCTTTTGGTGATGATTTCATTGTGTACCTTGTGGATGACACTCCCACTTCCATTTCAGAAGCATATGCATCTCCTGATGCTGACTACTGGAAGGAAGCCGTCCATAGTGAGATGAATTCCATCTTAGCTAATGGAACATGGGAGATCGCTGATCTCCCTTATGGGTGTAACCTGTAGGATGCAAGTGGGTGTTTAATAAAAAGCTTAGACCTGATGGTACTATTGAGAAGTACAAGGCACGACTTGTGGTCAAGGGATATACTCAAAAAGAAGGTGAAGACTTCTTTGACACTTACTCACCTGTTGCCAGATTGACCACCATTCGAGTATTACTCTCATTGGCTGCTTCTCATTGTCAGCTTTCCTTAATGGAGAGTTGGATGAGGAAATTTACATGGATCAGCAGATGGCTTTGTGGTAAATGGTCAAGGAAAGGTGTGCAAGTTTTTGAAGTCTTTATATGGCCTAAAACAAGCCCCTAAGCAATGGCATGGGAAGTTCGAAAGAACTTTAACTGCTGTAGGCTTTGTTGTAATGAAGTTGATAAATGTGTGTACCATCGCCATGGTGGGGGTGAGGGAGTCATCCTTTGTTTGTATGTTGATGACATACTGATTTTCGGAACCAACCTTAATGCAATTAAGGAGGTCAAAGATTTCTTATCTCGTTCCTTTGAGATGAAGGATCTGGGAGTAGCTGATGTCATCCTGAACATCAAGCTATTGAGAGATGATGACTGTGGGATTACATTGCTTCAGTCCCACTATGTGGAAAAGGTCTTGAGTCGTTTCGGGTATAGCGACGTCAAGTTTTATCCTACATCGTATGATCCTAGTGTGATGCTTCAAAAGAATCGAGAAAATGCTAGAGACCAACTGACATACTCTCAAATTATTGGCTCACTTATGTATTTAGCTAGTGCCACGAGGCCTGACATCGCATTTGCTGTAAGCAAACTCAGTCGATTTGTTTCAAATCCAGGAGATGATCACTAGCATGCTCTTGAGAGAGTCATGCGCTATCTAAAAGGCACTGCGATCTATGGCATTCACTATACCGGGTATCCGAGGGTACTAGAGGGTTATAGTGATTCAAATTGGATATCTGATGCTGACGAGATAAAGGCCACGAGTGGATATGTATTCACACTTGCTGGTGGCGCTGTTTCTTGGAAGTCTTGCAAGCAGACCATCTTAACGAGGTCAACTATGGAAGCAGAACTCACAGCATTAGACATAGCCACTGTTGAAGCAGAGTGGCTTCATGAACTCTTGATGAACTTGCATGTGGTTGAAAAACCAATACCCGCAATCCTTATGAACTGCGATAATCAAACTATGATTTTCAAGGTAAATAGTTTTAAGGATAATATGAAGTCATCAAGACATGTGAAGAGGAGACTGAAATCTGTCAGGAAATTGAGAAACTCCGGAGTTATTGCATTGGATTATATCCAAACATCTAAAAACTTGGCAGATCCCTTTACAAAGGGTCTATCACGCAACGTGATAGAAAATGCATCGAAGGAGATGGGTATGAGACCCACAATTTGAGCTTTCCATAGTGGTAAACCACTTTATGTGATTGGAGATCCCGTGAATTAGAATTGGGAGACAAGTTGTTGGTTAGCTGAGAGGAAAGTATCCCTACTTTAATAAACACCACTCCATAAAGATGCAATACTTTCCTATTATGCACGACAAGTTGATTTATTATCTTAATGTGTTTTAAGTGGCTTATCCTAAGCAAAGATGTTGTCCTGCAGAATATCTTTTGAAGAACACACCTATATGAGTCTGACTGTTAAAACGTCGCAGTCTATGAGAGTAGGGTGCTCTCTAATAAACTCATGAAAGGTCATGGAGTATGACGTATAATCTCCACCCGCGGGGAAGTCCCACGATAGCCTAGTATCATTCAAAACTTTTTGTGAAGCTAGGTTCGTAGCAAACTTGCAGTTCAAGGCATAGTCCACTGTACAGTTACAGCCTAGTATAACATAAAGCTCTAGGTAGAAGTTCAACTTAACAGTCTCCACTATAGTACCGGTATATAAATAATGTTTTGGAACCAAATGCAAACTTCATGTGCCTCTGGGATCTGGTAGGGGATTGTTGGAATTTTTGCCTAAATAGGCCCAACCCATTTATTATATGCCAATAAATTCCTGAAATCCTAGAGGCCCATTTGGCTCATTCATGCAAGGCAAGAGCTGGGACAAATGTTTAGTCCCACATTGCTAGTTGAGTGGAAGTTGGACCAACTTATAAGGTGAGCTCTTCCACCACTTGTACGAGCTTGAGAAGAGAAGACATATACACACGCGCTCCTCCTCCTCCTCGCTCGCCTCACCACGCCTTGCCTCGCCTCGTCATGTCACGACGCGACGCGCGCGCCATGGGTTGCGGGAATCTCGCCGAGCCGAGCTTTATTTTGCCACGCATGAATGGTATATGAACAGTTATATAGAAGCTGAAATGTTTTGCTCGAGTGGACTTTTAATACGAGCTAAATGAATGTGAACTGAGTGGAGGTTGTCCGGTGGGCTACTGCCTGTTCGCTTCAACTTTTGTCTATTCGTTTCATCTCCTGTGTAGCCTGTCTGCCTCCCCCTCTGTGCCTATATAAGAGAGAGGTCGCGCCTCCTCTCAGATACACAGCTACACATCCTTTGCGCCTCCAGTTCTAGAGCACTGCGCTACCTAGATCTTTCCCATCCTGTCTTGCGGCGTGCACCGCGAGCCAGGACAGTAGGCCTCCGAGACCCCGCTGCTTCGAGTCCTGTACGGGAGAAGGGCGATAAGGTTTTTGGGGAGCGCTATCGACGCGGCTACTGGCTTTATCACGGACTCCCCCTCGGATAGCAATTGCGCCGACGTCTTCCCCAACGAGGACTTCTTCCCCGACATCAGCACCCTCTTCCTCGACGACATGGATAACGATGGTTCCAACACAAACACTGGCGGTTCCTCTTCTGCTGTTGTCGTGTATGTTTTCTTTCTCAATCTCGTTTTGATCGCATCTCAAGATCACCGTCTTGCAGTCTATTTGGTTACCTGTCTTATTATGTTTTCGCTATTTCACATTATTAGTATTTTGTCTATTATTATAATCATGTTTTATCTAGCATTTAGTATGGGTAATTCTCTTGGTAAATTGCTCTTTTACTCAACATTTAGTAGCCGCCTTACCTCGAACTGAGTGAAATGAGACAAAATCAACACGTATCTTTCTTTTGATGAAACGGAGCCTACTTTCTCTCGATCGTCCTTCATTTGTGTACAATAAATAGGAAGATTGAGAAAAAAGAGCAGTTGTTACCCGCCTCCACTATTAAGCAGCATGAGCCACTAGACTGACTTGATATCCGTGTGTGGATCCGCCCGAAGGCAGTCGATTGGAAAATATGAAGACAAGGAAGAGCCATTCTTCATACATAGGAGCGAGTGGTCGAAATGGGCGGACAAACGGAATTCCGTACAACTATAGGGTCCGGTTCTTTCTTCTGTCCCAGGTCCTTTCTTCTCTTACTTGATAGGGTCAAGGCAGGAAATGTAGCATGGAGTGGCGGGGAAATATAGCATGGAGTAGCCGTAATAGGAATAGGATATCTGTTCAAGTGAAATGATAGAATGGAGGGCAGGTAGGGAGCGGAAGACCGAACAAACGAAGAGACGCCCGATTTTCTAGTTCGCTTTATAAACTAGTCCGGGCCCGGGCTAGCCGCAGGCGTCAAGTCAAGCCGGTGAATACCGGTTATTATCCCTTTCAGGGCCCCTTCCTAGGGGTTGGGGTAGACCAGTTAGCGACGAATGTGTATAATATCTGTCTTAGAACCCCCTGATAGGGGCAGGGGTAGACCAGTTCCAGTCCAAGTAGAAGGCAAATCTAGTCACTTGTTAAAGAATAGATCTAGCTTTAGCCGTTCCAATACTTTGGGAGGGGGAGGGGAGAGGCCGATAGGACGATACCCATGGGGGGAACCTTTTCCCCCTTAATAAATATCCCTTAATCCACTAATAGTATCCTTAGATAAAGTACTTTATTTTAAGGAAGGCCGAAGGCGCTCCTTAATAGTTATGTACTTCTAAATAACAAAAGAATAAGGAAAGGAGTACCTTTCCGTTTAGTTAAAGGAAGAACCAATGCAGCTTCCTGCATTGGATTAGGTTCCAGGGTCATGAAACTCTGGATTCAGATAAAGGAAAGGAGCTGATTGTATAGCTCAATCAGCGTTCAAGTGAGACCCCTCATGGGGTCATACATCTAGCATGTGAAACATGCGATCTTGGAATGATTAGTATTGTCAAAATTCTTTTTTCTCTGGATTGGAGTAACCGTCAAGTCAATAGTTGTGCTATTTCCTGATGTACAATCAAAAGATAAAAAAATTATCAAGGAAGGGTTAAAGGAAAGACTAATTAATGAAATGAATAGATCAGATGGACAAATTCAAGAGATATTTGCAAATCATCTCAATAATGAGTTGCAAAGGATATTTTGATGCTGCTACTATATACACGCGCGCACGATTTCCCCCCTTGCATGTGCGTGATTCCTCTCGCATAAAATAGGGCCTCATCTGCTAACCTCGATCTTCACGGAATACCAATGTCATAATGTTGACAAACACATGCAGTCATGAAGTGAAATGAGAGGGATATGCTTGCTAACCATCTGACTTGATTGTCATTGGAGCGAATAAACACATCCTTTTGTTATCTCATTCCCTTCATAACCTTTAAATTGGTATTCATATTCTGGTCTAGTCTCGGTCCCTTCAAAGACGATGTCGGCTTAGCATGTGTCTGACTCACTACAGCCCTATTACTGTAGTCATCTATGCAAAATAGAGAGTGTGTCGAAGCTTCTATTTATAGGCGAGCCAGCAGAATAATTTCTTATTAGAAGTCCTTTTTTTAATAGACTGTAACATAGATAATTTGCCCAAAATTCATGTCCTCCATTAGTGCGAAAAAATGAATCCCTTGAGTCCCAACCCCCACCCCCCGGGTATCGATCGACACGCGGCTTAATCCTTATCACATCCTGAGGCAATAATAGAGCGAATAATTCATAGAGTACTCCACCATGAGAAGCGAAAGCACGCTCAGCCAATCCTTACCCGCCGACTCCGTCCTTAACCACTCGCAGATGGATCTTTTTTTCTACCTTTTTCATTACTGATCATTCGCATATGTCACTAATAGTTAAGCTATTCGGCTAGCTCTCGAATCAATAGACCACCAATTTCTTTCTCAATCGATGGGAGTGAAATTCCTCTCATTTCCAAATGGTCTATGGGGCAGAAGCTATAGTCCTCACTTTTTCCTAGCGTCTAGGCACCACCTATAGCACTCATCAAGAAAGCATTTCACATCGTCTGCGAGCATCAATTATTGCAGCTTTCCGAAGATAGACTGAATGATGAATGAAGAGAAGACTTATCTCCCGCCGTTGCTCGAGCCCGAGCTGCCGTTGTAGTGCAATGGGCCTTTCAAGGATCGAATTGGGCGTTCATCCAAATTGTGAGGGGCTGCCGGATAACCAGAGCTGGCAGCATGCCGTGAAGGGACCGAGACTCAACCGGAAGATAAAGACCAAGACAATAAAGAGTCTTAAGAGAATGGGATAAGAAAATGATGTGTTGACTAGACCCGATTAGGGTTTAGTCTAGTGTTTAGCGAACATCTCCCATATATTTTAAGATTCGGTATTGGTCTTCCGGGAAGATCGGGGTTAGCTGATTGGTGCCTACTTTGTGTGAGAAGAATCGCGCGCGTATATAGTACCAGAAGTCAGATGCTAGGAAAAGACCCCTTTGCATTTGTCAATCGGACAAATCAATCCATTCCTTTTCTTATTCTTATTGATTCCTGGGTTGGGTAAACCCAACCTTAATGTAATCTTTATCTAATAAATTATTAGAAGCCCATATAACTAGAGGCCCTATGAAGTGTATGATTGTACATCAGGAAATAGAACAGCTATTGACTTGATGAGTACTATGCATGAATAGGGAAACGGAATTCTGACTATACTAATCATTCTGAAATCGCATGTTTCACATGCTCGCTGTATGACCGCACGAGGGGTCATATTGGAACGCTGATTGAGCTATACATTCAGCTGCTTTGAACCCTTCAGTTCAGCGACAGCACCGGTGCCTCTGCTGTAATGGCAGCCATGGTCCATCGTCTCCGCCACATAACGGAGGATGTGCTTCATGGAACCCCAGTGCTCCTCCGTCGGCCGCTCCATGAACTTGCTCACGTAGCCCACCGCATATGCGATGTCAGGGCATGCGTGTACCAGGTACCGCAGACTGCCCACGACGCTTATGTACATCGTTGCATCAACGAGAGGTGCAGTGCTCGTCTTGCTCATCTTCAATCTGGCCTCCATGGGTGCGTGACAGATGTTGCAACCCATCATCCCTGCCTTCTCCAATACAGACTTGGCATAGGCAGACTGTACGAGCGTGATGTCGCTCGCGTTCTGGCGCACCTCAATGCCCAGATAGTAACTGAGTAGGCCAAGATCGCTCATCCGAAACGTGCCCTTCATCTCGGTCTTGAAATTCTCGATCTCCGTGCTGTCAGGGCCACTGATCACTAGGTCGTCATCATAGACACCCACGATCAACTTGTCACGCACGTAGATGGCATGCTCGGAGTTGCTGCGCTGAAACCCAAGCCTCACCAGGGTGGCATCAAGCTTGGCGTTCCAGGCTCTTGGAGCTTGGCGAAGTCCATACAGGGACTTTCGGAGCCGCGGGACCTTCTCCTCCTTTCCCGCGACGATGAATCCGGGGGGCTGCGACACGTAAACCTCCTCATGCAGGTCTCCATTTAGAAAGGCGGATTTCACATCCATATGGTGAACATCCCAGTTATTCTCTGCAGCCAGAGCGAGCAGCAATCGAATAGACTCGATGCGGGCAACAGGCGCAAAGACTTCCTCATAGACGATGCCCTGCTTCTGGACGTACCCCTTTGCCACGACGCGTGCCTTGTGCTTGACAATGAGGCCACGATCATCTCGCTCTTCCTTGAATACCCATTTGAGGCCAATGGGTCGAGGTCCTCGAGGAAGATCTACCATCTCCCAGGTTCCATTGTCTTCAATAGATGCCATCTCCTCCAGCATTGCCCGTCGCCATCACGGTTCCTTTTCTGCCTCCATGACACTCCCAGGTTCATCCACAGATATGAGGAACAGGTGCTCTGCAAGCCCCGCACCCGTGGCGTTAGGGCCAAGTAGATCGGTGACGCGGTAGTACCGATGAGGTCCGTACTCATCATCCGCATCGTCGAAGAGCTCAGGGTCAACAGCTGTTGGTGGTGTGGCGTACACCGCTGGCTCTTCTCCTAGAGAGGCTGGTTCAGGGGAAGGTGCAGATCGCACCGGGGAGCTCTCTTCTGTCTCTGTGACAGCCGCTGGTGGTGTTGTTGGTGATGCTAGCGTAGCGACCATTGCAGCTGGCGCCGTTGGAGATGCTGGTGCAGGCACATCACCTCCATCCTCGTACCTGTTGTACTCGACGATGAGATCGTTGGTGCTGTCAAATTTCGAGACTGTGGACCAGTCTCAAGCCCGCACTTCCTCGAACATGACGTCTCGAGACACCACGATGTGCTTGGCCACGGGGTCGTACAACCTGTATGCCTTGCTCCCTGGCTCATACCCAAGGAACACCGTCAGCGTGCTGCGATCGTCCAGCTTGCTTTGGTTCGGACGCGTCATCTTCACGTGCGCCCTGCAACCGAACACTCGTAGGTAGTGGACGTCAGGCTTGTGCCAATGCCAGGCCTCGTATGGTGTGCGCCCTTCCACGCTGCGGGGGAACGAGCGGTTGAGGATGAAGAATACCGTCATGACGACCTCCCCCCAGAACGCCGCCGGCACACCCATCCCTTTGAGCATGTTGCGCGCCATGCCGACGATTGTCTGGTTGCACCGCTCCACCACACCGTTCTGCTGCGGTGAGTAGGGAGGGGTGAGGTGTCGAGCTGTCCCTCGATCGGCATAGAACACGGAGAAGTCCCTGGAGGTGAACTCCCCCCCCCATGATCTGTGCGCATGACACAAAGTCGCTTGCCGGACTCCATCTCTACCGCTGCAGTGAACCGCCGAAGTGAGTTGGATGCCTCATCCTTGGTGCTCACCAACGTGATCCACATCATCCTGTTGTAGTCATCAACAACAAGCAAGAAGTAGCATTTACCACTGGGCGTCGGAGGTGTGATAGGGCCACAGAGATCGCCATGGACTAGCTCCAGGACTGTGGTAGCCCTGAACTTCACAGCTTGGGGAAACGGTGATCTCCGCTGCTTCTCGGCGAGGCATGCGTCGCAGATCTTGTTGGGGCAGGAGATCCGTGGCATTCCGTGCACCATGGTCTGGCTCGCCATTCGTTCGAGCCCTTGGAAGTGTTGGTGGCTGAGGCAAGCATGCCATAGCCATGTCGCGTCGCCTATGCGAGCCAGCATGCATGCCCTACGCATGATCTCGAGGCGCGTCGAGTATAGGCGGTTGCGTGCCCGTGGCACACTGACGATCACCCGCTGTAGCCTGTTGCACACGGTCATGTGCCCGTCCTTGATGAGTGTGGGGCAGCCAATCTCATCGAGCTGGCCTATGCTGACCACGCTCCTCCGGAGCCTCGGGATCCAATACACATTGGTCAGCGCGTGATGATGCCCACCAGCCGCAGCGAAGAGAACCGTGCCCCGCCCGTGTATCTCAACGAGCGAGCCAACTTGACGCGGCCTGTGATCTTGCCGTCAAGCTTGGAGAAGACGGTGGCATCGCCCGTCATGTGGTTTGACGTGCCGGTGTCCAAGAACCACACAGTGTTGACAACATCGGTGCCTTGGCGGAGCTCGATGTGTGCGCGCTCTTCGTTGAGGTAAACGTGTTGCGTGTCGCCGGTGTCGCACATATCATCAGGCACATGCACGGCCATGAGCATGGCTGGGTCGTCTTTGTCCTTTCCCTGAGCGAGGTGAGCATGTGCCTCCTCATCCCTCTTCTTCTTCCGACACTCACATGCCTAGTGACCCTTTTTCTTGCAGTACTGGCACTTGTCGTCCTTGGACACGCCACCATCGCCGCGGCGGCCGCCATCCTCGTCGCCGCTTGGACGATCCTTCTTTGGCTTGCTGCCGTACCCAGATCCGCCTGATCCAGGTGTGCGGTCAGCGCTCTGTGCCCGCCACTCCTCCTCGGTGATGATCAGCCGACCGCCGGCATCCGGCTCCGGCTCGCCGCGCCCTTCAGACGCCGCCAGGCGCCCACACAGCTCCTCGATCGTGAGGTCCTTTAAATCGAGGAGAGTTTCAATAGAACACGCCATTTGCACATACCTGGGTGTGGTGACCCAGCATACCCTTGCATGTGTAGTACACTATAGTCGTTGACATGACATCCACAGAACACCGTTCTGTAAATATCACATCCCTCAGAGTGGTACAACAGAAACATTGCGGGTGCATATTACAAACATTCACACATTATTATTATTACAATACGAGAAGTTCAAGACTTCAAAAGTATTCAACTTACAAACCAAAATATAAAGTTTTTCAGCGGAATTTAAAAGTAGCAACTCCAACTAGGAGTTGAGCTCAGCAGCTTATTCTATAGAGTTCATGCTGCTCGGCTCCGTCGGTTACTACTAACTAGGTTACTTAGTTGGACTTGTTGTCATCGACACCATAGCGGATTTCGTAATCCACTCCTTCAACACCTCCTGACAGGTTAGGCTCCTCGTAGAACACATCTTCTTGGCATTCAGTTGCATACATTGGCGTGTCTTCGGGATCCGCAGAGTCTAAGCAAGGGATCAAATGAAAGGATGAGTAACAGCGTTATCCAACAAGTTCATTATATGCAAGGTGGTAAGTTTGATGCTCTAACTACCACCTTGGACTATAACTCCTTGGCACTATGTAGTTTTTGTAGATCTTTCTTCAAAGATTGATTTTATTATAAAAATCTATGACCATCAGCCTTCACAGGTTGACTAGAACTTTCATGGAGTTCCTTTCCTGCCGTGTTCGCAAACTTCTTCCCGGAACAGGGAGTAACAAGTTACAATTCTTACACTCTATAGAGGTGCGTTACTTTACCCATGAGAGATCAACTCCTTGTTGCACAACCGGGCGTACTTTCCCATCCACAATTCCATAATGTGGGGCCCAGTAGTTGGTCCAAGCCAATCACTGCCCCCTTCGCGACCTCGCATGCCTCCTTGGTGTACACCATGCCCACATATTTAATTACGGCAATGGTTTGTACAGACGGTTAGATGCCAGAACTATCGTGGGATGTTGAGGGTTCCCACCCATATGTTGCATATCCTCTACGAATTACCAATTAATATGCATGCTATGAGGATAACAGCCACGACCTGCACATCCGGCTACATGCGAGAGGAAGAAGATACAGCTGACTTCTCTGTCCCATTCCAAATCTCATGGCTAACGCGTGATATACGGCGCTAGAATCACTGATGTCATGGGTTATTAAGTCCCTAATTGATCATCATTGTTGCAAATAGAACCCTAAGTTCTATTGCTCCATTATATCATCACTTAGGATGATATCTAAGATTTCTTTATTTGTGAAAATAATATTTTCTTTCTTTGGAGTATATATGATAACACACAATTTGCAAATACTTTGATAAAGACTCTTCAAAGGATATGAGCAAGTGATGAACTTGCCTTGTGATTGCGAGGTAGTGAAGTCTGATGCTTGCACTGGACCTTGCGCTTCTATGTCTACAAAAACATCATTATTGCTCGGTAAGGACAATATTTAAAGAAGCAAAATGATTATGCAAAATAATGTAATGCGTTATTTAGCTTTGTGTGTAATCTCCCCCATTATCTAAATTATAAAAATTCTTTTTAATAATAAAGAATTTATAAATATTAATTTTTAATATTTATTGAATATTGTATTCTTTTGTTTTATTTCATTTTATTTGAATTTTATTTATTTAATAATTCCTTTAAGAATTATCATTTAAATACCAAAAATTGATATTCAAATATTTGTTTAGTATTTTTCTAAAATACTACAATATTAATATATAATGGAAGTGATTTTTATTTATTTTTATCATCTTTCAATAATTTTATAAAATTACATAAGGAATAAATATAGTACAAAAATCTTAATAAAATTTATATGTCTAAAATTTTATTTCTTAATTTATTTGGATAGTTTGGATTATTGAGAATCCAAAAATATTTTATTTATAATTTTTGGATTTTTATTTTATTTTCTAGAATTTATTTAAATTCAGGGGCATTTTGGTCTTTTCTTATTTATTAAAAACTGCCTTTAGGTAAATGGGTTGCTTGTGTTGGACTGTTGGGCCCTTGTGGCCCAATAGGGCAGAGTTAAAACAACACCCCGAAGGGTTCTGGCCCAACTAGCCCAACTCTCTCTGTCTCTCTCTCGATCTCACCTCTCTTCTTCTCCTCCCCCGACCCCGTGTTCTGCGATGCCACCACCGACGATTCACGCCGCCATGGACCTTCCTGGTCACCGCCATGGTGCAGGGCGAGGTTGTCGACCCTGCTCTACCCTCATGTCCAATTCGATTTGGACCTGGAGCCCTCCTGTGGCCAGACCGGGTCCATTCCGAACCCTAGGATTTGGGGTGACGCTGGTGTTGTCACCGCTGCTGTTGCCGTGTGTCGTGGGGGTGTTCCTCGCCTTCAGGCGTGGCTAGGGTCGCCGCCTCGGTGTGGTGTGGGTCACAGCACCCCCTTGGGGGTGCTCCCCGTGCCGTCGTGCTCGTCATCGACCACTTCTTCCTCTTCTCGCCCACAGCAACATTCTTCAGTAAGTTGTTCTTGGTTCCCTCATGTCCTCTGTGCTAGGCTATCCTATGCTATGTGTTGGTAGTTGCCACTCCTGTCTGGTGTCACGTCCTGATTAGGATTGTTTATTCTGCTTAGGGTTCACATCCCTCTGTTGATTGAATCTATGATGATTTGGATCATGCATTGATGATCCCTAAGCATGATGAGTGGTTAATTGCTATGGATTACTGCTTATGATTAGCTTTGGTGATGCTAGTGGCTTATCAGTTTGGTTCCATTGGTTAATTTTGATATGGTTCAGATGATAAGGTTGCTCTGGAATCATTGCTTGGAGATTCTAGTGGTTTGAGAGATCACCACTGTCATTATTTGGTTAATGACAGTGATTTTTGTGTGATGCAGTCACTGTTGCTGTATTGTTGTCTTAAAAATTCATATATAGCTGAGATCAATTAGTCTCTTTTAGTGATGACATGTATATGGATTTATCAGGAAATGATTCAAGTGATTAGTATCAAGAAAATGATTTATAGTTGGATGTGAGTGTAGTTGTGAGAGTTGGATGCTTAACCTGCTTAGTTTAGAAGCTGTTCTTGTGACACCATCCTTGCATCCCTAGATTAGATTCTATTACTTGGTTTGGTTTTGTTCAAGCTTAAGATTAGCTTGGCATTATAGATAAGTGGAATCTTCTTTCCTTGCATCCCTATAACCCATGATGTTGGTCTGAGGTTTAGGGATTAGGCCCTTATCTTGCTGTTTCTCATGGATTGGTTATGGTAGTGATACCAGCTACTGATTCTTGAGTCAAAGTTGGAAAAATGATTGTAAGCTTGATAAATTATATGGGTCCGTAAGATGAAATTCTAAGGTGCTACTCCTATTTAAGAGGTGTGCCTAGAAATTCAGATCTTGGCTATATTCATTCCTAGAATTTAAGTTATAGCCTGATAGCTAGGATCAATGATGTGGTTCTGAGATCCTAGTTGGATCTATATAGTTTTTTGGTTGCTTTTAGTGTTTAAAACTTCAATGATGGATTCACCCCACTTGGGTGTTTTCTGAGAATTTGAGTATGAGACAACTCATGAATGTTTGTCTAATCTTAGACAGAGAAATCATGTGATGGTCTTTTCTACTCACCACACTTGGTTGTTGTTGGGGTTGCAAGTTGTTGATCTTGTGGTTATATTGATCTTGATGGTTGTATGGTTAGCTTGATCTGGTGCTCCTCCTGATACTTCCAGCTTCTGGACTTGTCCTTGATATAGCTCTCCACCTCCTGATCCTGGTAGCTTGTCCTTGTGCTTGATCTCCACCTGATCTACCCCTCCTTATGTCACCATCTTAGTGAGATGATCAAGAGTTTGGTTGGTGTGATCTGGTTTGGCTTGGTTTGGCTGCTGTGTTTGATGTGTATGAAACAGGAAATGGTGTGGGGTTGGCTTGCCCACGGCTGTGCTGTGTAGTTTTGTGTGTGTGGCATGTTGATGCTGTGCTGACAACACACACACCATGCAGTTTGGTGTGTGTGCTGCCTGTGTGCCTGCTACACACCTTGTGGATATGCTCTGGATATGAAAGTTACTTTTATCTGGTTACATCTACTTTTTTGGTGAAACTTGCCCCTCCTTGTTGTTTATTTGACTTATGGCTTAAAATTATGAAAGATATAATTCTTTCATATTGGTGAAACTTGCCCCTTAAAATATTACTCAATGATGAACTTTGAACAGTGCACCTCATTGTCAATACTGAGAGTAAAAAAAAAATTTAACCTTAACTTTCTTTCTTTAGTTTGTGTTTGTTTTGCAGGTACCAGACTTGAAGATTCAAGACTTTAATTTAGGTTTTCTTTTTCTTTATAGAATAGTCACTTGTAATATTTCTTGTATTCTTTTGTAATCTTTATTTTATTCTGTTGTAATCTTTTTATTTTATTCTTTTGTAATAAAGATTGTACTATTACTCAATATATAAAGATTATTCTTTTATTTAATTACTATTGTAAATATTGTTGAACATTTTCATAAGTTACATTTATGTAACTTATTATTGAATAAAATTGTGGAATAAATATTCATTTTATTGATTATGTTGTTTATTTAAAGTTTGAGCTACTAATTATCACCTCTTGACTAAATCAAAATACTCAAACATAATTCTAAATCCTTTTGAATTATAAATCCAACACTTAAGTTTAAATTCAAATTTCACTTCCCAAAACACACTAATCCACAAAGATCCTATCAAAGTTCATCACAATCATTCTCCAAGACTATTCCTAATCTTAAAGAGTGAAAGAAACTTTGATCACTTTAGGTTTTTTATTTAGCGAAAAAATTACCCATATTTTTACAGATGAATGCATGCAATTTCACAGATTCCTAAATCTACCCTTCGTTGGTTCCTAAATGCTGGGATGTTACAGACTTCCCCCCTTAAATTAAACTTCGTCCCGAAGTTTGTTGAGATGTACCTAAATAGTTTTGGATAGGCTTTTCTTAAATCCTCTTCATTCTCCCAAGTGGCTTCCCTTTCAGGGTGATGTTCCCACTGTACCTTGCAATATTTGATTGCCCTATTTCTCAACATTTTCCAGTTTTCTTCCAAAATTTTACAGGGTTTTTCAACATAGGTCAAGTCTGCTTGTAGTTATATCTCTTGATGTGTGATTGCATCATCCGGAACTTTCAAACATTTACGAAGTTGTGACACATGGAAAACATTATGCACTTGAGCCAATCTTGATGGTAACTCTAAATCATAAGCTATAGTTCTGTTCTGACTCAGTATCTTAAATGGCCCGATATATCTTGGACTCAATTTTCCTTTAACTCTGAACCTTTTAACCCCTTTCATTGGACTTACTTTCAAATATACCATGTCTCCCACTTCTGGATGCCATGACCTTCGACTTTGATCAGCATAACTTTTCTGCCTACTTTGAGCTATTTTCAGTCTATCCTTGATCTTATCAATGATATCTTGTTTTTCCTGGATATAGTCTGGCGCAAATTATTTGTTGCTTCCAGGTTCATACCAACGTATTGGTGATCTACACTTCCTTCCATACAGAACCTGGTATGGAGCTTCTTTCAAACTACTCTGATAGCTATTATTGTAGGAAAATTCTGCCAATGGTAGATGATCTTCCCATGTACCTCCAAAATATAATGCACAAGCCCTTAACATGTCTTCTAGTATCTGAATTGTTCTTTCTGTTTGACCCCCTGTCTCTGGATGATAGGCTGTGCTGAAATCTAATTTGGAACCAAGTACTTCATGTAATTTCTTCCAAAATGCTGAAGTAAACACTGATGCCCTATCAGTTACAATCTTTTTGGGCACTCCATGCTTACTTACTATATCTTTGATGTAAACTTCTACTAACTTCTCGGCACTATCTTTCCGATTTACCGGAATAAAATGTGCACTTTTAGTGAGTCTATCCACAATTACCCATATCATATCCTTCCGTTTAGGCGTCATGGGCAATCCTGTGATGAAGTCCATACCTATTTCCTCCCACTTCCATTCAGGAATTTCCAAAGGTTTTAATGGTCCTTCTAGACTTTGATGTTCAACCTTCACCCTTTGGCAAGTATGGCATTCTGATATGTATTTAGCAATGTCCCTTTTCATGTTATTCCACCAGAATAGTTCTTTTAAGTCCATATACATCTTAGTAGTTCCTGGATGTATAGAATATGGTGTTTCATGTGCTTCTCTGAGTATGACATCTCGAATCTCAGTCACATCTGGAACACAAAGACGATCTTGGAACCACAAAGACTCATAATATCCAAGGTGAAAAACTAATTTTTGCCCTTGAGATATCCTCCGAATTTCCTCAGCAATGAAAGGATCTTCTGCTTGATGTCTAAAAATTTCGTGCTTAAGATCACTATCCTGCTCTACAACTACCTGCATAGTAGCTAATCCTACAAGAACCTCTATTCTAATGAATTGAAGCTCTAATCTTTCCAAGTCCATTTGTAACTCTTTTGGTAGCTCCCGATTGCTAGGCTGAATATCTGCACTTTTGTGACTTAAAGCATCTGCTACAACATTTGCTTTTCCTAGAGTATAGTTGATTGTTAAATCATAATCTTTGATTAGTTCCAACCAACGCTTCTATCTCATATTCAACTCCTTTTGGGTGAAGAAATATTTAAGACTTTTATGGTCAGTGTATAACTCACATCTGGCTCCATAAAGAAAATGCCTCCATCCTTTCAGCGCAAAAACTATTGCTGCTAACTCTAAATCATGAGTTGGATAATTGACTTCATGTGGTTTCAGTTGTCTTGATCTATAATCAATCACTTTCCGATCTTGCATTAACACACAACCCAAACCTTCTTTAGATGCATCACAGTATACTGTAAAGTCTTTCCCTGTTTCTGGAACTGCTAAGTTTGGAGTTATGGTTAACTTGGTCTTCAACTCCTGAAAACTTGCTTCACACTTCTCATCCCAATTTAATGGTGTAATATTTCTTAACAATTTGGTCATTGGTCCAGCTATTTTGGAGAAACCTTCAATGAATCTCCGATAATAACCAGCCATCCCCAAGAAACCTCGAATTTGTTTCACATTGGTTGGTGCAGTCCACTCTAGTACTGATTGAACTTTAGATGGATTTAGAGCAATTCCATATTTACTGATCACATGGCCGAGGAATTCTACCTCATCTAGCCAAAATTCGCATTTACTGAACTTAGCATAAAGTTTATGTTCCCTTAAAGTCTGCAATGATATTCTCAAATGATCAGCATGCTCTTCCTTATCCTTGGAATATATCAGAATATCATCAATGAAGACTATGACGAACTTATCCAAACATGGCATGAAGATTGTGTTCATCAGATTCATGAATATTGCTGGTGCATTGGTCAAACCAAATGGTACTACCAGATACTCATGGTGTCCATATCTTGATACAAATGTTGTCTTAGGAACATCTTCAGGCTTGATTTTTATTTGATGGTATCCAGATCTTAGGTCGATCTTTGAAAATACTCCAGCTCCTTTCACTTGTTCAAACAAATCTTGAATCCTTGGTAAAGGATACTTATTCTTTATGGTGACATTGTTCAGATTTCTGTAGTCTCCACACATCCTTCTTCCACCATCCCTTTTATCCACAAAGATTACTGGTGTTCCCCATGGAGATACACTTTCCTGAATAAACCCTTTTCTGACTAACTCATCAATTTTCTCTTTGAGTTATTTTAATTCTTTTGGTCCCATCTTATATGGTGCTTGATCTATTGGTGTTGTACCGGGAATTAGATCAATAGTTGAAAGAACATGTTGGGCCCCCATGTGTGGTTTTGGTAATTAATGACAATCTTTATGGACTAATGTGTGTATTAAGTTATACTTGTAGGATTTGTCCATTGGAATCGCTTGGAGCATGTGTTGGCTTCAAGGTCGATGAAATGCAAAGAAGATATGTTGTGCAAGCTCAATATGTGAGGTCGATGATGAGGAATTAAGAAAGGTGTTCCATCTTGAGAAGGGCAAGACCGTCTACATCGAGCTCAAGTGGAATGCTCAAGTCAAAGGTATAATCTTGATAGGTTTTCCCTTTTGCCGGTCTCTTGTTGTGTGTAGGAGACCGGATTTAGGATAGATAACCGTACTATCAAGAGGGGCTATCGAATGAGGAATTCGGTCACATCGTTCGGAGAGAGCTCAAACCTTTGCATACTTGCATCATCGTATTTGTTTGTTATTTGGTCTTATCCATGTGAGGATATAGAGCTTGTGGTAATATCCATAACAAGCTCTTGTTCATCAAAATCGGATCTCCCATATGTATCTTGTTGCGATTTTGATTTATGCGGCTTTTCAGTTTCTCACCAAGTGAGGTATCTCACATTATATTAATTGATCACTCTCACTTGGTGATAATCAATATTTCCAACGCAATTGGAATCGGGTCAATCGGAGCTTCCAGTCAAAAGTTATGGCCGTTTGAATATTCACCGATTTTATTCTAAAAAGAAAAAAAGGAATTATGTTTTCTGGGCCGAGCGGTAGTACCGCCCGGGCGGGCCGGTACTACTGCCCGCATCTGGCAGCGCATAACTATCTTCTGCCTCGCCCGGTTGCATCGTCCGGTTCTACCGGACCGGCCCGGTACTACCGTCCGGGCGGGCCGGTAGTACCGGCCGGCCCAGGATCACATCACGTGCCTGGCCCAGTCGCCTCGCTCCTCTGCTGTTCTTCTCGCGCGCTGGGCCTTGCCTGCTCCCTGCCTCCGCCGCACGTCATCTCGCCCCGCCCGCGCTCTGCTCTCTCTCGCGCGCGCTTTCCCCGCGTGCATGCTACCGCCCCAGCTGGCACTGATGGCCCCGCTTGATGCTTGCTTTGCGCGCGCGCAGCCGCCACCCCTTCGCTTTTGGATCACGCCTGCTCAGCTGCTGCACTGCTCGTTCGCATGTTGTGGCCTGCCGCGCCCGCATGCTGGCCCCACATCGCATGCAGCCACACGCGCGCGCAACGCTTGCCGCCTTGATTTGCCTTCGCTCGCGCGCGCTCGACTAGGTGCGCTGTCTTCTGCGTTGACTTCCCCTTTGCGCTGGTTCAAACCGGTACTACCGGTCCAGACCGAAATATAGCCCCAACGGCCAGTTTTTTGGGGCCTCTATTTAAGGCTTTGCCCGTTTTGAGTTTAGATAGCTCCTCTCTTATCTATTAGGCTAAGCTTTGTCCACACTTTCTCTAGATCTTGATGCTTGCCTAATCTTTTCCCTCCGATGATTCTTGCCCATATTTGAGTGGAAGAGAGAGGAGATCTAGATCCACGTTTTGACCTAACCGATTCATCTCTTTGTGAGTGCATCTTTGGGGATCTAGATTTTGGGGGATTTTGTGTCTCTCTTTGATTCCTCCTCTCTTGTTCCCCCAATAGATTTAGTAGCTTTGTTGGAACTTGAGAGTGAGGGATTTGAGCATCTTTGTGGTGTTCTTGCCATTTGCATTTGGTGCATCGGTTTGATTTATCCTCGGAGGATTTGGTTTGAGTTGCTCATTGGAGCTTGTCCCTCTTGGGTTCTTGGAACCCTAGACGGTTCTCTGGCCTTGGTGGCATTGTGGCCTTGGTGGCATTTGTTGAGGCCTTTTGTGGCGTTTGTTGGGAGCCTCCAATTAAGTTGTGGAGAAGTTCCCCAACCTTGTGAGAGGTTCCGGTTGCCACCGACAAGTGCACCGATAGTGGAAGCGTGGATCGATCCCGTTGGGGTGAGATTCACCAGAGAATAAGGGAGGCCTTTTGTGGCATTGGTGGTTTGATACCACCCCCTCTCCAAACGAGACGTACTCCATGTTGGGAGGAACTCGGTAAAATATCGGTGTCCCCGCGTGCCTCGGTTATCTCTATACCCGAGCTCTTTACTTATGCACTTTACATTGTGATAGCCTTCGTGCTTGAAGTAATATATATCTTGCTATCACTTTGTTGCTTGTATTGCTTAGCATAAATTGTTGGTGCACATAGGTGAACCTTAGTTGTTCTAGGTTGTGCTTAACAAAGTAAACACTAGTTTTATTCCGCCTTTGTTGAGACACTCTAGGAAAAGTTTTAATCGCCTATTCACCCCCCCCTCTAGGCGACATCCGTATCCTTTCAATAGTGAACTCTATCTCCTGATCTGGTGGCATTCCAGGTAGCTCTGCTGGAAAAATATCTTGAAATTCATTTACTACAAGAATATCTTCCAATTTGACCTCTTTCATTGAGTTCAACTACAGATCCACCATAATATGTTTGTGCTTATCTGCTTGGTAAACTATCCTTGCTCCACTTGGAGTTTTGATTGAGACAGTTTTCTCCTCACAATTTATCTGAGCCCCATGTTCCATCATCCAGTCCATTCCCAGCACTACTGCAATTCCCTTCAAAGGAATCACATAAAGGTCAGCAATGTATGTACAACCACAGATCGAGATAACCTGGTCTTTTTTAATGTGGCGTATAATCACATTTCTCCCTGCCGTAACTACGGTCATAGGGTTTTCTAACGTTGCCCTTCTAATCCCGAATTTATAACAGAATTCTTCAGAAATGAATGAAGTAGTTGCACCAGTATCAAATAGAACTTCGCCGGGATTGGTAAGGATATTGAGCGTACCTATCACTGCATGCTTCGAATTATCCACCTCCTCTAGGGTAGCGCAATTCAGCTTCCCGGTAGGTTTGTTCCTCTTGCCATTGTTGTTCTTGACAGTATTTCCTCCTCGATTGGGCTGTCCATTTCCTCCACTGGCTTGTCCTCCTCCCTTGGTAGGCCAACCTCCTGGTGGTTTGCTCGGACAATCGGGCTTGATATGCCCCTTCTGACCACAACCGTAACAGATCACTACAGGCTTTTTGCATTCCCTCTGGAAATGCCCTGGAATTCCACAGTTGTTACAAATAACATTCCTTCTAGGATTGGATTGATTTCCACCACTGCCTTTGTTATTGTTATTGTTACCATAGGCCTTGTTCCGGGGTTTGAACTCCATATTGGGTTTAGGTTTACTTGCCTGAATCCTCTTGGTTTCCTTCTTAGCTCTCTTCCTTCTATCCTCTTGGACATTCTTGTAGTCATCTTCAAAAGTGATAGCTGCATCTAGCAACTGCTGATAAGTTTGCTTATTAGCCAATCTTAACTGCATCCTCACAAATGGATTTAACCCACGCAGGAAACGCTTCTTCCGCTTCTCTTCTATGTTAACATCCACCTCAGCATAACGAGACAGTTGACTAAACTCCTGGATATACTTCATGACACTAGTATATCCCTGCTGAAGCTCCTCAAATTCTCTCCGCTTTAATTCCATAACACTCTCCGGAACATGATATTCACGAAATCTCTGCTTGAACTCTTCCCAGGTGTACTCCCTTCCTTGCTGTTGCATGGCTAACTGATTCTCCCACCAGGATGTTGCAGGTCCAGTCATAATATGAGTTGCATACCTCAATTTATCCTCATCATTGCAACCTATAGTCTCCAGCTTTCTTTCTGTATCTGCTAGCCAATCTTCTGCATCCATTGGTTCAGGAGCTGATGCAAAAGGTAACGGCCTTGCATTTTGGAAGTCAGAAAGACTTACTCCTCCACCTTCAGGTGCCCTCTGATTTGATCGTCCCAGAAACTCCTCCATGAACTTGTTATGGTTCTCTTGCATCATTTGCATACACTGCATAAAGTTGTGCTCCATTAACGGCCTCATTGGTGGTGGTGGTAATGCTCCCTGATTTGCTGCATCTGCATCAGCCTTCTCTTTGGCCTCACAATCCATCCGCTGCTGTTCAGCTTCGGTTTCTACACCCGTATCCATGACCCTCTAGTCCTGCAACATAAAGCGAATACTCATAATTACATCATGCACATGTGTTCTGAGCTCGACTTTATGCATAGAACTAGTCACACAATAAAGATCCAAATAAAATCCAAATATGCATTTCACATATTATACATTTACAATATCATAATAATACAAAGTCATTACAACATATACCATATAGGTATAATCACAACACTACCTTGTTTATCTAGCTACACACAGTACTTGATACCTCTAAATAGTTGTAACTACGCTCATCATACATGCCTGATGTCCAACCGTGATGACGTGACGTTTTCCGCACAGTTTGTGGAACAAATGGCCTTCCAGAAGGAACATACTCAGTATCTGAAGTGTCAGGACTTGAGTCATTACTCAACCTGAGCGCATTGACTCCCTCCAGCTTATCTAAAAAGTCTTTAGAAACATTTTCAACATTATCTCCCACTTGCATCTCCTGAGCTTCATTCCAGCTAGATTGTCCAACATTTCTGTCAGAACCATCTATGGACATTTGGTGTTCATGAGATCCTTCATATGATCCCCTTCTCCAACCATCAGAATTCTCAATAGGAAATTCTGAATCAGAACCATCCTATGAACCCTGTGGTACTGCATACCTCATATCCACAGTAGGATCATATATAGGTTCAGGACTTGGTGAATAAGGATATGGTGTAAAAGATTCAGGATCTATAGGTATATCCTTAAAGATAGGTTTTGCACTACTACTTGCTTCCTTCTCCAACTGGAATGCTAACTGCTTCCTCCTTTCCGGATCAGTTAGATCCTCTAACATGTCATTTTTATCTTCAATAATCACTTGATGTGTCTTATAAAAATACGCAACGAGTGTTCGGTATCTATCCATAAACTTGGAAGCTAACTTAGGATGCTTCTTAACCAAAGTAAGATGATCCGATATAGACTCCGAGTCTATAGAATCATGAGGTATCACGGAAAATGTGCTACCTTCTAACTCCTTGGCTTTATGCTCCCGGATATTAGCTATCGCCTCCACAACAGCAACATGATATGCTGCTAAGTGACTCCTACCTTCACCTATAGGTAGATCATGATATAATCCAAGCTCCTCTGGAAGTTGGATACTCACACGATACTTGTATAACATCCGGCCATCATAGTAGGTTATGGTGTTTACGGGAATTCTAGTTGGACAACTAAAAATCTTTAAAAGTTGACGAAGTTGGTATGTGAATGATCCTTGATAATCATCAAGAGTCTCCTCTTTCCTTACAAAGTCTGTTTTGGAAACTTTGGTGCCATAGCTCTGTATATCAGAAAAATATTTTTTATTAGTAACCAATAATATATTGCATCATAACAAAGAATTATCGCACTAAAACATATAACGGAATATTCTCATTTGAATACCCATTATATTTCTTTTAGAGAATTCTTTATCGTTGCTATACTCTCCTATAGGTAATACCCTTACTAGGTTTCCAACCTAAGGTCAAAGCAATTTGCTCTGATACCAACTGCGGTGACCCAGCATACCACGGTCGGGGCGGTGAACGGGATGCGGCCCGATGGCACCATCGACGTGTCATCGATGTAGTCCAAGGAGATATGGTGTGGCACCACCTAGCGTTGTCACCGCCGGCATGATCCACAAGGGCATGCTGGAGGCCACGTTCCGGACGGCCAAGGGCGCCCACGACGCCAGCTGGTCCAAAGACTGCTGAAAATGTATGTACCCCATGACCGACCGACCGACTGACAATGAGTAAATCAATCAAACAAAAAATGCAGGTATGCGTTCCAGACGCCGGAAGCGTTGACGGAGGAAGGTGGCTACCGCGGGATGCACTACATGCGGCCCATCGCCGTCTGGGCGATGCAGTGGAGGCGCTGTCGCCGCTGAAGCTCCACAATGACCTTGGGCCGGTGTCCTCGCCAGGGGACGCCTCCCTTGGGCAGGACAAGTTTGAGAAGGTGGCGAGCATTCTAAGGTTGCCTGAGGAGGTTGAACACGAGGGATTCCTCCGGGCTCTATACCATATATTCTCCGGCAGATGGTGTTCCCAGCATGACACTGACACCTGCCTCAAGTCTGAAAGAACGATGGTTCTGTTGGAATGCTCTTGCTTTTCCATACCTCTTTTACCCGGCTACTACTTTGTACATGATCTAAATCCATTTGTCTCTATGCCTAAAGGTGGCACTGTTATATAAGTGGACAAATCATCCCCAAAATTCTCCATAAATCAATATCGTTATGTTGCTGTTTTGGCAACTACTCCCTCCATTTTAAAATATAAGATGTTTTAGCTTTGTGAGTCAAATGTATCTAGACTAGTTTTAGTATGTAGGTTAGATTTGGAAGAGAAAATGACACAAAACTACCATATTTGAGCCACTCTTGTTAAAAATCTACCACATTAGGGATTTTTGACACATAAAAACCACTTTTGGGGTAGGGGTGTGACAGAAAGCTCTAACTCGTCGTGTTTATGCCTCTAATAGCATTCCTAGCAGGTGGGCTGCGTTGTCAGTGCTAACGTGGCACGGATAGTGGCGGAGCCAGGATTAGCAGTTAGTGTTGTCAAAGCTTAAAATAAACTGGAGTGATGTAAAAAATTAGGATTTATAGGGTCATGTATGGTGTATTCATAGCTGAATCTTCAATGCTCACCAATTTTTTGTGTGGTCGCTTGACCACATAGTCTAGGTGCATCTCCGCCATTGGGCACGGACTTGACGGAGACAATGGCCATGAGGCGACGACAGCGGTCGTTAGGTCAGCCTCTATCCCCTCGCAGCTCAGCTGTTAGTGGCATTTCAGTTACTTTGCCACTCCCGCGAGGATACCAATGGCGAGTGGCGGCGGGACAGAGGACGGCAACGGAGGGGGTCATAGTGGAGGTGGTCGTTTCGTGCGGCAAGTACACTTCAGGCCCGGATTCAAATATAGGGTCCATCGATTTGGACTTTGATGAAGACCGTGAGTCAATGGATCTCGCGCTGGGGCTGGATCAGGACGCCGCGTCGGAGCCGGAGAAAGAAGCTTCTTCAGCTTAGCTGGCTACGGCGAGCCAATTAAGCGAGAACCCGCTCAGCCACTATGTCTCTGATGGCGGGTAAGCTTCATTTATCTTCTCTGACTTTGGGAATTCATCAGTTATGATTTGTGTCCAATTTAGTCAGATTTAGTAGTAGAAAATAATTGTTGCGCATTCTCTTAACTTTGTTCTAGGCCACATTCAGAGATTTGGGATCTTTACATTCAATTTGATGGTGCTAAATTTGTGCAAACAAAAATGCTAAGATCATATATTAGGTTTCTGAATTTGTTGGGACTGATGGAGAAGGAAGGTTATGGTCTTCCTGATTCAATGTACTATGTAAAATCGGAAGGGGAGGGACTGAATGGGCTAGAAATTGTGGATAGCAATTGTAAGGTGGAAGCGATGGTCAGAAAGTATGAAAGGTCTAAAAAAACTGGTTTTAATTGTGATGAGAGACAAGAGTAAACAAGCAATTATTTTGTCTCCTATGAAGTGCAAGCAGGCAGAAAAATTATATGCAAAATCTTATCCAAGCCACATGTCATGTGATTTAGAGGAGGAAGAGCATGGTCATAACCACATTGAGACCCAGAACAGTGTGTACTTTCAGCCTTTGTGCACACAAAATGATGAAAATTTGTTGTCAGAAGATGAGGATGAGGTAGAAGTAGATGAAGATGAGGGAGAAGAAGATGAGATGAGGGAGAATCGTCTGATGGCAGTGATAGTTGGATGTTTCCATGTCAGGTTGACCTAGTGCAGTTAGAGGAGACGAGGAGGAAGGAAATAAAGGAGAGTAACAAAAGAATAGTAGCTAAGATGAAGAGGAAGGCTGATGAGCAACTGTATGAGGATGAGACAGAGCCAGAGGATATATTTATAGAGCAGCAAGTGAAGAACAAAGTGAAGAGGAATGGCCCTACTACAAGGTCACATTGTGAAGATGAATTACCAAGAAAGGAAGACTGGGCTCCTTCTGATCTAGAAGATGATGAGCAGTTAGGTTTCCTGGGAGAAGATGATGATGGATTCGAGCCTCTACCATTTGTGCTGCTAAATGGGAGAAAAAGCAGAGCAAAGAAGCAACCAAAGAGGGTGTGGTATGGTGAAACTAGGGAAAATCCTGAGCAACGGTTTAGGCTGAAGCTATGTTTCAAGGATGTTTATCAGTTTAGGCAGGCACTATGTCAGCTGCACATAGCTCAAGTTAGGAATTTTCATTACCACAAAAATGGGCCAGATAGAATTATTGTTTGTTGTAAGCCAGAAAAGAAGGATAAGTACAACTGTCATTTATTTATGTCAGCTTCCAAAATCAAGCATGAGAGCACTTTCTGTGTAAACAAAATGCATTTGGAGCACTGTTGTTCAACTGAACCATCAAGAAATAGAGTTACCAGTAAGTTTCTAAGCAATGTATATGTTGATAACTTCAGGTATGATCCAAACACAGGCATCAGAACCATAGTTGACAAAGCAAAAAAGGATTTTGGTGTTGAAGTGCCAAAGAGAATGGCCTATAGGGCAAAGACTAAAGCAAGGTAAAAGGTGACGGGGGATCACAAGAGGCAGTACCACAGAATTAGAGTACTTACAAACTGTTATAGATAAAAATCTAGGTTCAAGATGTATAGTCACCACTGTTACTGGCCCAATAGAGTAAGAGCAGGAATCAATTAAAAAAGGGCAGCAAATATTTATCAATGACAAGCCTAGATTTCATGGCCTTTTCTTTTGTGTCAATGATGCAAGGCTTGGATTTCTTGAAGGATGGAGGCCCTTCATTGGCTTAGATGGCTGCTTCATCAAACTCACAACAGCAGCTCAATTTTTAGCTGCTACTGGTAGAGATGGCAACAATAATATCTATCATATTGCATGAGCTATTGTTGCTAAGGAAGATACTGCTAATTGGTAGTGGTTTCTTGAACAATTGAAGGAAACCCTAGGTGGAGAAGAAGGGCAGTTTGGCCACTACACAATAATAAATGTTTGACAGGCAGAAGGGGCTAATCAAAGCTGTGTCAAAGGTTTTCCCAAAATCTCCCCACAGATTATGTCTTAGGCACATTTATGCCAACTTTCAGACAACAGGCTTTAGAGGAGAGGACCTAAAGAAATGGATGGACAATGCTTCTTATTCTTACACCAAGAATGGTTTTGACAATGCAATGGAAGAAATGAAGAAGCAATGTGAGCTTTCTTGGAAGTGGTTGTCCAAAATTCTTGTGCACACATGGGCAAGGTGGGCCTTTGATACAAACTGCAAGACAGATCTGGTCAACAACAATTTGAGTGAAGTATTCAACAGATATATCCTACATGAGAGAAACAAACCCATTGTGACAATACTTGTAAGGATTTATGACAAACATATGGTTAGATTTGATGAAAAGAGGGAAGGAGGACATAAAGCATCATGGGAGATCACACCATTTTATGCAGAAAAACTAGAATTGAATAAGAAATTTGCAAGGAAATGTGTGCCAAAAAGGGCAGATGATAGACTGTGGCAGGTGCAAAGTGGATATCACACTTATGAGTTGAATCTGATAAAAAGAAGTTGTTCTTGTAGGAAGTGGGATCTATCTAGATTGCCATGCAATCATGCTGTTAGTGCCATATACAAAGCTGGTGAATATCAAGAAGATTATGTGTCCGAATTCTACAAGAAACCTTTCTTCTTCAAATGCTACAGGCTTGTATTCTATCACATGCCACAACAACATGGATGGACATAAGCTGACACTGAAGACATCATGCCACCTGGTTTTAAAGATCATCAGAAGGGAAGAAGGCAAGAAAAAAGAAGGAAAAGCAAATTTGAAGTACCAAAGCCAAAAGAATCTTTCAGGATGGCCACTATCACCTGTAGTAACTACAAACTGCAAGGACAAAAATATACAAGCTGCTCACAGCCTCTTAGACCAGATCTTGCATTAAGGAAAAACAATCATAAGGTACAAAAACTACCAGTGATTAAACTATGCTTCATAACACCTATAGAAACTTTTCTGCTAATTAAACTATGCTTCATAACACCTATAGAAACTTTTCTGCTAATTAAACTATGCTTCATAATAGGCAAACAAGACAAAGCCAGATGGAGCATCTTCTTCAGGTACTACACCTCCTCAAGCTCAACCAGCTCCAAGGCCACCAAGAACTTCCAGTGTTGCACCTCCCCAAGCTCAACCAGCTCCAAGGCCACCAAGATCATCAACTGCTGCAGCAAGATCATCTTTTGTTGCACCTAGGAAAGAAAGAGGCTTCATGTCCTATTTAAATGTTGGGGAAAATGCATCTGCTAGGAGAGATGCACATGTTGGACCTCTAGATGGGGGAATGTCTGAATGCTGGGGCAAATGCATATGTTGTCATTCTGCTACCTGTTGAACCTCTAATTTTAAGTGTTTGATATGCAAACTGCTGGGAGACTATCTAGATGTATGTTGAATATTCCTCTTTGTTGAACCTGTACCCTTCTAAATGAATGAGACTATCTACTGGTATTTTGGAGAAAATGAGCAAGTGAGTGTTGTTTATCTGCCTTTTTTATGCCCTTCTAAATGAATGAGACTATCTAGACAATTTCCATAGTCCACATATATAAAACAACACAAATAATTTCAACATCACAGATACTTTCCATTGTTCACAGATAATTTCAACAACACATAATTCAACCATAATTTCCATCGTTCACAGATATTCAACAATACATATAATTTCCATTGTTCACAACAAGCTCATAATTCAACCATGATTCAAACCATTGTTCATAGCTAGCTCACATCATAATTAAACTACATATTATAGCTCACAAATTAAACCATTGTTCACAACATAATTAAACCATTGTTCACAACATAATTAAACCATTGCTCACATCATAATTAAACTACATCTCAACAATCTCCTTTATCTTCTTGAACTTGACCCTGTAGCCCTCTTTGTCCTTCAGCAAATCTGATACAATGCACTCCAGCTTCCTCTTATCCTCCATGTACTTGTCTCTATCTTTATCTGCCTTCATCAACAAATATTTGTGCATGCTGATAGTTGTTGCTTCAGTGGTCCTTTTCTCCTGAATTTCAGCCCTTGCAGCCATCAGAGCTTGTTCAGTTTTAGCCTTGAGGGCTAAAGTCATCTGCTTCTCTTTCACTTCTTTTTCAACTTCATCCTGTGATTTCTTCAGATCTTGGTTCAACTTCTTAATTTGGTCTTCAAACTCAAACTTCTTCTCGACGTAATCTAGTGCATCATTCACCCTGCCTTGTTTAGCTTCTGAAAACATATCCTAGAGCTTGCTCATTGCTTTCATCAAAGCATCTGGCCGCACTGGATTAACCCAATGCACATATGAACACTTCTCTCCATCCTACATCAGTTAAGACATACTATAAATTAACACATACTGAGATTACATGCATTGACTATCTATACTAATTAGGAAATGCTCACATACCTGCCCTTCACAAGCTAGGTACCTCCTTCCAGTGTTACAGCCCTCCCATGCTACGAACTTGGCAGCCACAAATCCACACTTACAGAGCACAGGCTCCTCCCCATCGTCGACTAAACCACAAAAATCTGAATCGTAGGTGTTGTTCATACTCTAACATGTTGAAACGTGGCAGAAATTAGAGAAGGAACCACTTGATTCCGAAGAATCGCCAAATCTAAATCAACTAGAAATCAAACAACCCAGGTGCAGAGTACTCACATTGTCAAACGAGGTCGAGTAGTGCGACGACTCTTCTCCATCGCTCCACGAAACCATGGCGACAACGGTCGGTGATGGGGAGAACTCGCGGCGGTACGGCGGCGACGGGCTGGGGAAGAGTATGAAAAGAGAGCAACGAGGAGGTAGCTACTGAAATCGACAAGGATAGGTTGCCCTAACGACCGATGTCGCCGCGCGCCTCACGGCCATTGTCTCCCTCCGTCAGTTCAGTGTCACGTCAGTACTGACAACGGGGCCCACCTGCCAGGAATGCTGTTAGAGGCGTAAACACGACGAGTTAGAGTTTTTTGTCACACTCCTACCTCAAACGTGGTTTTTTGTGTCAAAAATCCCTAAGGTGATAGATTTTTAATAAGAGTGGCTTAAATGTGGTAGTTTTGCGTTATTTTCTCGATTTAAAATAAATCTACACATTAAAACAAGTCTAGATATATTTTCTTCATAAACTGAAACATCTTTTTTTTAGTTATATATATTTATATATGAAGGTAGGGGGAACCCTGACCTTATAGTTACAGCAGAGTGTACAAAGGATCACATCATTTACAGCCTGGCAAAATCCAGGAGGTTTAGGGAGTAAAGCTAAGAAAAGAGAGAGAAACGCTAAAGATTATCAAATAAGGCTGCCCAAATCAGTAGTTGCGGCTTCAATTTCTCTGTTCTGTGTGCCCAGAGGGAAATGTATTGGGCAATGTTATTGAATAATGCTCCTCTGCTTGTTTGCGTGTGGTTGAAAACTTGGGCATTCCTAGCTCGCGAGAGTGCTAGTAAGCAAACAGCGATGCAAATTGGCCAGGTTTTATCATCCTTCCTTGGGGTATCGAATAAGACCGATAATTCAGACCCTTTCTTGGCCGTGTCTGCAATCTGAAGCTTTTACCACACCCAGCCCGCTTGTCTGCAGTGAAGTGCAATGTGCTTGAAAGTCTCCACGGCTGGGCACAGGTCACAACCCCCATCCCCGCACCATTTCTTCTTTACCATATTGCTTTTGGTGTTTAGTCTGTCTCTATAAGCAAGCCACAGGAAAATTTTGTGTCTGTGTGGGAACGCTCTAATCCATATCCATTTTGCAGGTGCCCACAACGTTCCTCGGTCGCTGAAAAGTTTGTATAGGTCCCTTGTCTGTGGTGGTTTAGCGGTTGTGATCAGTCGTCTAGAGTCCCCTGTTCCGTTAGCTCCTGGTGCAACGCTTGCAAGAATTAGGAGCAACTATTGTAGTTGGGATTCAGCAGTCCTCGATAGTGGCTGGTGCAATTTGATCTGCCAGGAACCGTTTTGGAATTGCGATTGCACGGTGCAAAATTGGTCAATGGCAAAAGAGTATAGGATAGGCATTGAGAACTGTAAGGAACCCAAACTTGTCCAATTGTCCTGCCAGAATGTCGTCCTCGTTCCGTCTTCTATCTCGCAATATGTTGCTTGCTGAACCATCGGTATTAGCTGCATGATGGATTTCCAAAATGGCGAGTCCTTGGCTGCAAGGTGGTGCAGGATGCAGTTTTGTAGGTACCAATTAGCTATCCATGAAAAGCAGGGTCATGTTCCCTTGGATAGCAGTTTCGCCATCATGTTGGCCATTAGAGCCTTATTGTGCGTGGCCAAATTCCTGATTCCCAACCCCCCTTGTTTTTTTGGCATAGTGACTATATCCCAAGCTACGAGGCAGTGTCCTCCATTAACTTCCTCTTTATTTTTCCATAGAAATGCCCTTCTAACTTTTTCTATCATGTCAATGCTGGCTTGATCCCACTGAATGCAGCTCATAAAGAAGTTGGGTATGGCAAATATCACTGAATAATCATTTGTACACGGCCTCCAATATTTAGCATCCTGGGCATCCATCCCGGTAGACGACTCCTGATGCGATCAATCACTAGTTGAAGAATTACCCGTGTGTTCCGTGTCTGTGATAGGGGCAGGCCCAGGTAGGTGCATGGTAAGCTTGTTGTCTGACAGCCCATGGTTTCCGCAATAGCTGCGGCCTCTTGTTCTGTTAGGTTCATTGGGACTAAGGTGCTTTTATGATAGTTGATTCTCAAAGGCATCCAGTAGGTGTCTGACGATCTCGGCCTGGTTTCTTGAGCCATGGAGTATGAGGAGGGTGTCGTCAGCATATTGCAGAGCTGGCATTGGGGTACCTTGCTCGATCGGATGTTGTATCAACCCGGCTTCGTATGCTCTTTTAAACAGTTGTTGTAGGATGTCTGCAAGTATGATAAATATGTAGGGTGAAAGTGGATCACCCTGGCGTACCCCTCTCCTAACCCTGAACCTGTGCCCACACTGTCCATTTATCAGCATTTGTGCTTGAGAGGTTTCCAGCAGCTCCTTCACCCATTTTATCCACAGTGGTGGGAATCCTCTTGCATTCATGGTTTCATAGACAGCTTCCCAGTGTACAGAGTCAAATGCCTTTTGGAAATCAAGTTTGAGAACCATGATTGGTTTTTTGTGCTTGTTTGCACATTGCACCATTTCAATAGCCGCTGCAAAGTTCTCCACAATTGTCCTATTCTTAATGAATCCAGATTGCATGTCGTCCACCAACTCTTTGACCATTGGTTGTAGTCTGTTTGCCATAACTTTCACAATTAGCTTGGGGATGTAGTGATGTAGCGATATCGTCCTGTAATCCTTCACCTCCTGTGGCATGTCTGTCTTTGGGATTATGGCAATAAGGGCTGAATTGACTCCAGACAGATCAAGACTTTGGTTATGCAGGTAGTTAAATAACTCAAGAAGGAGGTCCTTGACCTCTAGAATATAATGTTTGAAGAACTCATTGGTCAATCCATCTGGTCCAGGACTTTTGTTGTACGGTGCCTTCATTATTGCTTGCTTAATTTCGTCCCAAGTGAAGGGAGCCGACGGGCTTAGCAGCATGCTAGATTGGTTATCATATAGGTGATGTAAGTCAATATTCCTTGCCCAGGGTCTCCTTTCAGCAAAGAACTCTTTAAAATAGTTAGTGGCGATCTTTAACTTGTCCTTCTCCCCAAAGAAATCCTCATTTCCTAGCCTAAGTAATTTGATTTTATTTTTCCTGAATCTGTAGGTAGCCATAGTATGGAAAAAGGTCATGTTCTCATCACCTAGTTGGCACCACTTAATCTTTGCTCTTCTCCTCCATCTCTGGTTTTCTGCTTTGCAAAGCTCCTTAACTTTGTCGAGTCAGAGGGCTCTGAAATCAAATTCAGTCACAGACAGGTGGCGCCATTCCTCAATTGCTTCGAAGTATTGGATGACGTGATTGACATTTGAGTGTATGGTCGTGATAGCCCTTTTATTTTTCTGCCAATGCTCTGGTTGCAGCTCTTATAGCCCGTAGTTTGTAATTAATTTTTGAAACTGTAGACATTTCCCTTGTCCCACGAGCCAAAATTCCTTTTGTGATTTCAATGAGGTCATTGCAGCCCAACCAGTAATCTTCATATCAAAAAATCTTTGATGCTTGTGATAGTGCCAAAGTGTCGAGCATGATGGCCTTATGGTCAGATGTAGGACGCCCAATAGCCTTGCATTGGGAGTGAATAAACCTCTGCCCCCAACTTACATTGACCAATACTCTGTCCAGCTTGATGAGGGTCGGCATAGCCCTTTTGTTTGACCAGGTATACTTTGAGTTACATATGTCCATATCCATTAGTTCAAGTTCGTTGATCCAGCTGTCAAAAGCCTCCATATCATCCCAAGCAATGTTGATGTTGTTCTTCTCATGCATATACCTGTAGATATTAAAGTCCCCGGCAATAGCCTATGGCATCGTTATTTCCTGTTTGAGCTCCCTCAAGTAGTCATAGAATTGTACTCTTTCCTGAGCCTCACATGGGGCATAAACATTTGTGAGCATAAACGTTGGGTTGTCACTTGTTGATGAAACCATTACTGTCAGGGAACATTTCTCCTGGCACTTGATTGTAATGTAGAAGTTCTTCTCTGACCAAGCAATCAGAATTCCCCCCGCAGTACCATCTGCAGGTTGATATACATAGTTGGTGTACCTCTGAGGCAAGAATTCCCTCAGTTTGAACGTGTCGATGTTTTGCAGCTTAGTTTCCTGCAGACAGATAAATTGTGCGTCTGATTCAAAGATTAGTTTCAGAATAATTGCATTCTTGTCTGCATCACCCAAGCCTCGGACATTCCAACTGATAATCTTCATTTGATCGTTAAGCTTCCCCAAAGGTGTAAGGAAAATAGAGATGCAGTATGCAGTGGTAAAGTAAAAATAAGATGTGAGAACCAGAACACATTTAGGAGAAACAAACTGCTCTTGCATTACAGGGTTGAACACAGAGTACAGCGGGTAAATAAAAAGTACAGTGTCGGTCACGCGTGCAACACAAAGTGGGCAGCACCGACTTTGAAGGGAAAGGGAAATGCAGGTGGTTGAAATAAAAAACATACACCCTATCTACGTAATGACAAGAAGCGACTAAGGAGCTAAAAGAAACTTCAGCCATGAGATCCATTGCGGTTTGAGGTCCCCTCATTGGCCTTCTTCTTCAGCAGTTGATCCATGTTGAGCAGGCCATAGCAGCTTGCAAGGTCCAGTAGTGTCTGACGGCCAGTGACAGCAGGTGTCTCGGTGACGGGCAGAGGGGCCAGCGCGTAGACATCAGGAATACGTCTCTTCTTGCGGATACGGGTCGAGGTAGAACCTGAGCCAACCGAAGATTCTGAGCCGTCCGTGGAAGTGGCCTTGCGCTGCACCGCTCTCTCCACCGAGCCCACCTGAGCGCCATCGTGCATTTTCCTGATTCTCTCGCTGCGACGGCAGTAGGTGACAAGCTACGGTTGTTTTTCTGCTGGCACATTGAGATCAGGTACTGATTCAGAGTCTGAAACGATGACCGGCTTCGGGCCGCGCAGTGTGATCTGCTGCACTAGGCGGCCAACAACCGTCAGGCCCACCGGCCCATCTTCCTGACTCGCCTTCCCCTTTCCCTTGCCACCATCTTGCACCAAAGGCGCCTTGCCCTTGCGGTCGAACTGAACCAGCCCAGCTGCCTGATCGGCGATCTGCTTGTGGCCCACTGGTTTCTCCCGCTGCTCGCCTTTCTGGTACATGAACGGGCCTTCACCGCCAAGCATGCTTAGTGTGCCACCAGCCAGTGGATTCCCGAGTTGTCCTGGTGCGTAGGAGCCCGTGCCTTCCAAGAACAGCGCTTGTCGCAGCCTCTCCTGGCTGTCAGGCTTCGCAAGAACCCTGTTCTGGGGGAAAAGCTGCTTTGAGGGTGCAAGGATCGGGGTGTTGCGTCCTGCTGCGAGGCTGGACACTATCGGCGCCGGATCAGAGGCACATGCATGTGTGTGGAAAGGAATGGGGGTGGCTTTGACAGGGTCGAAAGGGATTTGGAGCAGGGGACATGGCGAGCCCGATGTGTCTGCGGGAAAAGGGGGTTTGAACAGGTAGGTGGGGACGGAAGGTGGAAAAAGGAGGTGGAGATGGACTGCGTGTAAGGCTGGTTTATGGGGAGGGAGGAAGCCGTCAGGGCATAGGGATGGACTGGTGGCCCCATTGACATGGAGGGGCGCAACAGCTTTGGCGGATGTGTGTTGTCTATCTCAGGCAGAAGCGGGAGAGGACGAATGTTGTTTACCTGAGAGGGGAACATGCTGAAAAGGAGTGAGCGAACACACTTCGAGTGATCCCCCCACCGTCGGTCTGATTGAAGTTGAAGACGCTGAAGGGCTCGTCCTCCACGCCTGGCCCCGGCTCTCCGACAGGGATGCGGACACAGAAACTCCACGCGCGGCTCAGCGTGACCGTCACGCCATAGGCGACACCATCTCCGTCCCACACAAACTCCGCTGCCACCGACGGCGGGCGCGCCTCCATCACACGAGCCTCCACTTTGGCGGAGTCAGCAGGCAGCATGACAAAGTCCAGCAAAGAGGCGGCCTCTGGATTGAGCAGGGCCCGCCTCGCAGGAAGCATCAGGGGCCTGGCCTCATCATGGGTGGCCACGGCCTCGTGCTGCTGCTGACGCTCTGGGGGCGCCGTGCGGCGCGGCGACGTAGGAGGCACCCTGGTGTGCCTTGGCGAACCCAAGTGTAGGAGCCGCGTGCGGCCTCTTTGGTGGCGGTGCGATGGTGGCGGAGGCGACGGTGGCCTTGGCGGCCCGCGGGGCGACGGCGGGCGCGGACCCTGGTCCAGCGTGACGGGGCGGCCGGAGTTCGTGTCCCAAACTTCATTGATGTAGACGTCGGCGTAGTTCCCGTGTCCGCCGTGCTTGTGGAAGGCCAGGTGGTGCGGGATATGCCTCGTATTCTCCACCTTGACCATGGCGAAGAGGGCCGAGTAGTCATGGCCCCGGATGGCACCATGCTCAACGCTCATGAGGGAGGCAAAGCCGCTGACGGCGGCGCGCACCCCGTGGCGTTCCCAGAACTCAAGCGGGAACTTCTCCAAGGTGAGGCATGCGACGTAACGGTAGGAGAAGGAGCTATCTCTCGAGCCATGTGGCAGAATGTGAACATGGGTGATTGTCTGGTCTATGTCTCGAACACGCAGGGGGCTCAGCCTCGTGGCACGGTTCTGGTCGCCACAATGGAGAAACATGACATAGCAGGCCCCAGCGGAACTGGAAGCGAAGCGGACCTGGGGGTTGTCCAGGCGCTGATGGAAGACGCGGCGTAGCCAAGGGATCGGGTTTGCGCGCGCTGGGTGGACGTCCACAAGACATGCGAGGGCATGGGGATCATGGACAGGGGGGCAATGGATGTCGAGAGAGACCGGGTGGCCGTGAAAGATTGGCTCTATTGCCATGTTGGTGGCGGAGGATTTCGGCCACATCTTGCGAAGGAGAGGACATAGGTGGCGGCGATGGCCCGCCTGCCGGCAGAACCATCAAATCACGGGGTTTCTGCAACTGAAGGATTTATGATCAAAAGCGAGGCACCGGAAACAACGGAGGTGGAGGTTTGTAGGATGGTGGGGGTGGAAGCGTGCCTCGGACACGCGGTGGACTGGCTCCAGAGCAGGTCGTAGCAAGATATCTTTATAGGAAGGTTTCGGCGAGGAAGAGGCGGGAGGATTTGCAGAGGAAGGGGCGCTGGGCGGGACGAAGTGGCGCAGCACAAGGCGTCGTGGCAGCTGCATGCCATGGGTTGTCAAAAATCCATCAGGAGGCCGCTGACACGGTGCAGCATTGCTATCTCCGCTCAGATTCTGACAGGGAGGGGGAAACTGAGTTGACAACGGCTGCCTTGCTACAGAGCTGTCCTGCATGGTAAAAGACCCTGGGTTTCCTTGCTCCCGTTCGAACGGCGTCAAAAGGTTTCCATTTATCGCAAGGGTTACCGTCCTGGAAGTAAGGGAAGTGGACGGGCGGCGCAGCGCAGCGCTGACTGCATGGCGGTCACTGACGTAGCGGTCATTTCGAACTGAAACCGCACTCATTACGCATCCATTTGCAGCGGTGCAAGTTGAGGTGAGCTGGGGGCTAACGTGGTGATCATGCACGTAGTCGGCGCCGCCCAGCGAGTTGGATTTCGGCAGTAGAGAAATTTGAAATTTGAATGGGCCGACGGCCTGGTTTCCTCTGAGCGCGATTTCCGCTGCCACGTTAGCAGTGGCAACCTGGAAATTGAAAATTCCCGCTTCGCCTCCAGAGACGGCGAAACCCAGCGGCTCGCCGCCGAACCAGAAATTTAGTAGCCTAGCGACGGCTCCCTTGGACAAGGTGACACCATCAGAAAGGACATGGATCTTGAGGGAAACGAATTCTCTGGTAGGCATGCCCACGTGGTGCGTAGTAACACAAAAATGTCTTGCTAACATCAGATCCTCAAAACACTGACCACACGCACAGCTTGGAGCAACGGATCTCATGGCAGAAGGGCAACCTAGGTGCCTACGTGTGATGGTATGATCTACATGCAGAGACGAGAAAGGATGCGGCAAGGGGCCGTGCACTGGTGGCATGGCATTAGAGAACTTAGCTTGACTTTCATTGGAGCCGTCGCGTTGGTTGTGGTTGCGTTGCGCAGGCCACGCAGGAGACCAGCCACGCCATTGTCCTCTTCCCTAGGCCGTCGGGTGACTGCTTCTCCGGCCCCCGGGGAGGCCTCAATGTCGCTATGCCGCACATGATGGCCAAGCATGCATGCCGGCCCTCTGGCGTTTGAGCGAGCACCGGAGCCATGGCAACCTGTGGCCGACGGAGGAGCGGCGGTACGAGTTGGGTGTTTGGGGGGTGCGGAGGTGGGATGGCCAGCTAGTGTAAGGTTTGGGTGATGGTGTGAGGTGTGGGACGGAGGCAGCGCAGCGTCGGCCCTCGCGACGCCAGGGGCGTCGCAAAAGCGGAGGTCGCGAGAGCTGCTCATCTGGTTTGACCACATCTTATATATTTTGAAACGGAGGGAGTATTATATAGAGGAGTTGTCAAACTGCCCTCGGTATTGAGTATTGACGGTACCGCAAAATACTACAGACTAGACAAAAGAAAAAAGTGCGCTTCGCTACTCCGCCTGCATCACATTTTCTCCCAACGCAGCCAACGCGGTACACAACAGGTGGTTTATTTTGTGATGTAGGCAGTTGTAACACGCTTATATGCTTTTTAGTGTCCTGAAAGGAACAATTTCCTGAAGCAGGCTGGCAAACATGCAGAGCTGATACTTTTTGACGGAACAAACTTACATTCCGCTCTTGTATATATAGTTAACGACGCGGATTTGCTACACACGGGTATAGCTGCGCATAGGCTTAGGACCGTTGGATAAAGAGATCACATCACTACTAGTTTAGATGGTGCTGGCTCTTGAAAGTAGTAACGGTTTCTAACGGCGTTTGCAGCACCGCGTGTGTGTACATGCATGCAATGCCTAGGGGCTCGTGAAAACCCTAAAAATTTTAGCTTGCTGTTTGGCAAAGAAACTTTTAGCATCTAAAATGGAAAGATAAGTCAACAAGGCTTAAAATGAGTTATACATAGTATGCAAACCCTAGTGAAGGTTTGTGGTACTATGCAAACCCTAAATTTTCATCGAAGTGGTTTAGTGTCTTGTTTTTTTGCGGGAGAGAGTTACTTGTCGCGCGCATCCCTCCACATTTTTTTGTAAAACAATAACCGGTCCATAATAACGAAAACAATAGCTTGTGATTAGAGAAAGCAATGGTACGTACCAAACAAAAGTGCACGAGGAGGGATGAGGTAGAGGGAAGAAAGCAATAACCGGTTCCACCTAATTTTTCAAATGAGCAAGGAAAGTTGAAGAGAGACTAAATAAGTTAGGGTTGACTAAATAAGTTAGGGTTTCTCAGCATGTTGTTCGTTAGGGTTTGCCTCACCTAAACGATATTAGATAAGCTTTGTTTTGCATGTTGCTCCTTAGGGTTTGCCTCATGCAAACGAAATTAGACAAGCTTTGTTTTGCATGTTGCTCGTTAGGGTTTGCCTCATGCAACCGAAAATAGACAAGCTTTGTTTTGCATGTTGCTCGTTAGGGTTTGCCTCATGCAAACGGAATTAGACAAGCTTTGTTTTGCATGTTGCTCGTTAGGGTTTGCCTCATGCAAACGAAATTAGACAAGCTTTGTTTTGCATGTTGCTCGTTAGGGTTTGCGTCATGCAAACGAAATTAGACAAGCTTTGTTTTGCATGTTGCTTTTTAGGGTTTGCCTCATGCAAACGAAATTAGACAAGCTTTGTTTTGCTAGGACTTCATGCATGCATGCCAAAGGAACACTAACGGCGTTAGTTCTTAGACAAATCCTGGATCTGGATACATGTGCTCCCTATATCAAAAGAGAATAGAATCAACGGTGGATAGGCTATGCGCAGCCATGCCCGTGTTTAGCAGGCTATTTCCCATATAGTTAATCTTGTACATATAGTTAAGACTACACAAATCAAGCATGTCGAGCCACTTGCCAACTGTCAAGGATGCACCCGGAGAGCACCATGAACCACGTGCTTCCACTACACCTAGCGGCTAGCGAGCAACATGTTCAGAACACAATTGTACCCTTCTTAGGTGGAAAATCCTTTTAGAGGACGGGCGGGCTTCATGGAGCCTGTTTTTTAATTTTTCAAAAATCATCAAATATTTTCAAAAAAAATATCTACGTGTAGAAAACAACACGAAATACATGTATGCAATTTTTCAATCAATTTCTTTTTGTATTTTTAGCATAGCAAAAAGACAAATATAACAAATTCTGGAAAAACGAAGGCCTATTTAAGTTTGCACGGTTCAGATCCATATATGAAATTTTCTCTTTTTTGCTATGCCTAGAAAACAAAGTATTTTTGAATTATTCTTTACACACATGTATTATAAATCATTACCTCCATTCCCTTATTTTTTAGAATTTTTTAATCTTTAATTTTTTTATATAAAAAAAGTTAAAGTCCTCACTAGAGCTCGTCCTTCAAAACTATGCTCTCCCTTCTTAGACTCTCCATAGGCAACATAAAGCTTTACCCACACCAGCAGGCCATTTGGTACTCCAGCACAGGTCTTTTATTGCCAACAATCGGGAAGTGTCAGTGCGATTTGGAAACATAAAGAAAAATGTCAAGCAGGTATCAAACTGCATCAAGCAACAACAGGAATTTCTTCACCTTTTCTTGTCACAGATTGGCAGGTGACCAGGTGAGAAGGAAGCGAGCTTTGTTGACTTGCGAGGACCCGATCAAGGGACAACTTTTTTTTTAAACGGTCAAAAGGGTCTCAACGACCCTAGAAGCTGCGATTAAGAAACGTGGCAGGTACATGATTAGAGAGGCCCCTAGCAAAAAACACCCTAGCCATGCTAGAAAACAAGAAAAGGGGTCTTCACTTTACACAAAGCATCTCAACCCAAAAAGAAAGATTACAATCTAAGCCATGGATGCCTCCGTCACCAAACTCCGACGACCTCGAGCCAAAGGCGAGGTCGAAGACTCTTGCTCGTGGCGCTTTCTAAGCCGGAGAAGCAAAGCCGTCGGTCAAATCGAACTCTCCGGGGACGAACCACTTGTCGAGAACGATTTGTCGCGCACCGGTGCAGAGCTTGAGAGGGCCTCCGATGGAGGTTGAAACCCAAAGCCGCCATTCGGCCAGAATGGACAGCAGTCCCGCGGCAACGCCACCAAAAGACCACTGTGAGGAAGAATGTAACATCCCAAAAATACTAAACTTGGATCATCAAACTCTAATCATCAAAATTAGGGGTTAACAAAAAAAAATCTAAATAAAAATATGAAAGAATGCGTGTGTGTGTATGCATCCCATTTTGAATTCTTTTGAATTGCCTTGTTTATGTGTTTCTTTGCTTGTAAAAGGATTCTTAGGTGAAATAAACATCATCTAAACAATTCCCAAACTTTTCCCAAAGACAAATAAATCAAAAAAAGCCAAATTGAGTGAATGGTCATTTTGCCCAATTTAACTCCCATGCCTACTTTGGCTGTCCCAAAATTTCAAAACTTAACAGAAACTTGTTTGGATCTTTACACCCCTTGATAGTACTCATAACAAAGTATCAAGGCCCACCTTGTGATCATCCAGAAACTTTCAAATGCATAGTTTAAATGACAATTCAAAATTGAATCTTTATCATATGGGAAGATCCCACTTTTTCAAAAACCACTCAAACAAGCTCAACTGTCAAAACCCAAGCATCTACAGACTCACCAGCACCAACCTAGCACACCCACCAAAAATCTTTTCAAAATTCAAAACTTGAATTCTTGCGGCCATTTCATCAAACACCTTGCTGATTCAAATCAAATAAAAACTAAACACTATTGTGAGCAGTGATTGGAGCCTAACTTGTTCCCTCTCTAGCTCACATCAACCTCAGTAGATCATCTAGCAAACTAAACCAAGCACTAGCCCCACTGTAAGCTTGGCAATGCCATCAATGGTGAACAGCCGAAGCTCACCATGTCACCCCAGTGTGGACAGCAAGTTAGGAGAAGAAACAAGCCTAGCCAACATGTCTGGGAGTAAGCCAGCACCCCACCGCCACTCCCTGTCCAGCGCTCAAGCATTGCCAACCCCTGGACCACACGCACAGACCGTGCCCAGCTCGCCAGCAACCATGCCGAGCATGCGCCAGAGCGCCGCCCTCGACACACGCCCACAGACCGCGCGCCGCCCTTGCCGGGTGCATACACGATCACCACCGACCCAGGAGACCGCCAGACATCCCCGTTTGCCGCCCCATGCCCCGTAGCCACCGCTCGTCGTCGAAGACGCCGCCTCGGCCGCGCAGAGCATCGCACGTTCCGGACCATTTGCCACCGCCCCTACATGCGCATTAAAGACGTAGAGCATCGCCAGGAGACCATCAAGCGATCGCCACCGCCGGCCATGCCTCTAGCAGCCCGTAGCCATGTCACCACTGTCGCCTGCCCATCCCGTTCGGTCTCTCGTCATCGCGACTATAAATAGAGGCCACCCCCAGCCGAATTCAGCACACCATCTCACTCCCCTCTCCTCACTGATCGTTCCACCCTGTTCCCGAAGCAAGGCCTTCGCCGGAATTTCACCGGAGCCCGCCGCTGCTAGAGAAGAAGGGAGCCAGCGATTAGAGCCGCCCTAGGAGAAACTGCCGGTACCAGGAGGTTCGCCGTCGTCGACTTCGTCGTTCGCCCGCCTCGCCGACCCTCACTTGAGCCCCGGTAATCCTCCGACGACCCCCACATGCCGCGTTAGGGTTCAGTCTCGCCGGCGTTGCCCGACGTGGACGACGACCCTCAGTCGTTGGATTAGAACTGGATCGAACGCACCATATTGCCCCGTACCGCTTCGCACCCCCTCGTCTCACTGACGCGTGGGGACAGCAACTTAACCAGCCTGCGTAAGCGCTGTGCTTAGCAGGCCGGCCCAGTATCGTTTCCCGCGCAGCCCAGTCGTTTGAATTTAACCTTTTCCATTTTATTTCAAACACACTTTTGTACCTAGTTTCAAAAATCAACCCAGCTCGATTCAATGAACCAAATTGAATGAAACAAATTTTGTTAGAAAGGTCTGGAAGTGCTGAATCCAAGCCCTTTGGATTTAATCATATGGATCTGTAGATCACCCTTGGTAAAAATAACAAGGCAGAATCTTTTCTGCATTCAAACATTTTTCAAATTTAAACCATAATAGCTTTTGAGTTGATTCCAACTCTCAAAAATCACATTTAACCATACCTTTCAGAATATATAAAAATATATAAGTTTACTTACAGAAATAATGTTCAAGTAATAAAAGGATGCCACATAGGCATTTCTAGTCATTTATTTTTTATTTTTATTTAAAATAAAAGGTTAAATCATATTAAATTGTGACACCACTTTAAATCACATTCCCATGTACTAAAATGTGTGGTGATGACATGTGTCAACATGATCCCATGTTTGGTTTGGGAGAATATTAAATCTTAAGTAGTTTTTCAATGAGTAGAAATTACTTTTCTAAAAATAAAATCATTAAGTCAAGTGCTTGCAATGTTAGTGATGATGCTAGATCATCTATAGAACCCCTTTGTGTGATGCTTGAAATTAGTTAAGTATTGTTTGGTGATTGTGTACCTCGTATTTATTTATAGACGCTAGTACCGACCAAGGATACGAGGAGGAAGGAGTATACTACGAAGAAGAAGCCGAGGAGAACTTCAACCACTGCTCTGCACAAGGCAAGCCTAATACTACTAGTTGATTGTGCAAGCTAACACTTGCAAGATACTCTACTTTAGCAAGCCTTACTAATCAAGTTGACCTAAGCCAATACTTGTTTGTTACCATGCCAACTATATGCCTTAAGCATATGTGATCCTACCCACTTGATAACCCCATTCCTAGTTTTACTTACAAGCCTTATACCTTATTTATTTATCAAAGCTAGTACTTAGAGCTTACTTAAGTGAATTGTAGATACTACAAAGATAATGGAAGGTTGCATAAAGAGCATAAAACTTGGCCTAAGATAGATAATCTTTATGTCATCCTAAGGCATGAGATTGAACTTAGTTAAACTCCACTAGTTTACCACCCCTCATTAGTACTTACCCCCACTTATAGATGCTAGTGCTAAGCATAAAACTTGATCAAATTTAGATGGGAATACTTGGTGGAAAAATGGTTATGCAAACCTTGGAATGATGGATCATTCTATTGAACTGTTTTGGACATGTGTTTCTGAACACCAGATGATTTATGGTGATAAAAATGTTGAGGCATGAGCCTTAGCCCTTTATAAAACTGATGGTTGTTTGAATGCGATACCATTCCAATTTTACCGTACAACCACAATACCTGAGAATTGGGTAGGGCTTGACTGGAAACTTATATACCTTAGTATTTTCCCTCACGGCCAAGGTTTGAGCTGAGGCTACCTTGTGAAGATTGTCCACCTGTGCAGTACCCAAGATGACAGTTGGTCATGGTTGGGAGGCCAAACTCACAGGAGAGGTGCTTATACTAGGGCGTGTAATTGAAAGGTGTAATGTCCCGAAAAATATTTCAAAATAAAATTGCGTGTTATTTTCTATTTTGCATCATCATGACATCATGCATACTTTTGCCCTAAAATATTTTAACCAAAAGCCTATTTTATTTTCTAATTATTCCCTCCTTTAATTTTAAATCAAAACCCTGATATTTTCCGAATCTTTTATTTGTCTAAAAACTATTTATAAAAAAACTATTTAAAACTAAAATAAATAAATAAATAAAAGTATTTTTTTGGGGGAGGCAGCCGGCCGGGCCAAACGGCCTAGCTAGCCACCTACAACCCCGTAATCAAACCCTAACCCTAGCCCCGCACACCACACGCACCCACCCTTCCGCCGCCGGACACAGCACACGCACACCCGCATAGCACACGCAACGCCATACACGCACACCCGCATAGCACACGCACACGTACATGGTACGTCGGTACCTAGTACCCCATCCAGCACATCTAGCCACCAACCCCACACGCACTCGTCCCCAGCCGCAACCCACACAACACACGCACGCCTTTCGATCTCCACGCAACCCACACACGGGACCCCGTCCCCTCGCGACCCCATCTCGCCTCCTTCCTCGCTGCTCTCTGTCACATCCCCGCCGCCAGCGCCTCGCTCCTCTGCTCCGCCCCGCCTCCTGTGTTTGACGCCGCCTCCGGCCCTCCACCGAGCCTCCGCCGGCCACGACCTCCAACGCCGCCAGCGAGGCCTCCTCTGATGGCCGCCCTCCCGAGCTTCCTCGCCATCCTCCCTCGCCTCTCGTCTGCCTGCAACAGGCCGCAGGCACCGGCTGCCTCCTGCCGTCCTCTGGCCAGCGCGCCGGCTGCGCCTTCTCCCGCGTCGTCTAGGCCTCGCCCCTCGATCTCCCTTTGCCTCCGCCAGCAGGCCCGTGTCTGGCCGCTTCCAGCCACACCGACAGGATCCCCAAGCGCCGCCGCGGGCGCCCTCCTCCTGACCGGCTGCTGCTCTGCAGTAGCGTGTCCGCCCAGCTCCGCCCCGACCTCTCCTTTCTTGGGCGCCTCACCGACCCCGCGTCTCTCCTCTCCTCCCTCGACCAGCTGCTGGTCCTCGACCGCGCCGCCAGGACCCCAACATTCGAGCCTCCATGTTCTGCCAGGCGCGCCTCACACGAGCACTCTCTTAACGTCTCCACAACATCGTGCCCCCTGATCGAGTTCCCTCCGGCAGCGCCTCCGACCGCTCCTGTTGTAGAAAGTTAGTGGCCTCAGGCCTACCGTGGTTTCCATCTGCAGGTGCTCGTCGCATCTCACGTCTGTAGCATAACCATGTTGAGCCATGTGGCTCCCCTATGTTGCTCTTCTGTTCAACATGTTAAGATGCATTCGTGCTCGTTCAGGTTTTGTGCAGCCAAAGACCCGGGTACATCAGTTCGTTGCCTCCAGTCCCGATGAGATCTTCTCGACAAAGAATGAGATGACCTCGAAGCCACGTGGCACCGACTGAAGTCGTTGATGGAACCTTGTGTGGCTATTCAAAGATTACACCAACGCCGATTACAAGCTTGACATTGAGCACCCGAAGATCTCCCCCGTGGATCTGCATGTTCTCCTTCATGGATCTAAAGACCGAACCCCGGCGTTTCCTTCCTCTCGTTGAATCCAAGATCTCCGAACCTCAATGTGCGACCCCTATCCGAGGCCCCTATTTTGTTATAATATATATAATATAACTTGTTGCATATTAAATCATTCATACTCGCATAAATATTTAATTGTTTGGGCGACTTTGTCGAATCACCTAATAATTAAACATGGAGATTAAACGCGGGATATTATGTCATATTCCGGACTCCATTTAATATTGTGTAGTGAACTGATGCCATGTTATGCCTTGTTAAATTAACATTTAATATGCGGGGTAGTTAAATAAGTTGAACCTAATAATAAATGTCGGGATCACGATTCCGCTTAATATTGCTAAGTGGGGCTGCATATTACCATGCCATGCATCATATCATAAACATGCCGGATCTTCCGCCTAGCATTAAATATTGCACCCATTGTTCCTTCTAGTGTTTTGCTTCTTGATTGGATAGGACGATGAGTGGATGAGAGTTGCGACAAGCCTTCGGCTACCCGACATTGTTTATCAGGCGAGCATCCTCCCCCTTCTACCTATTTTGCATTTATAGTCTTTACTTCCTCCAATTGATCTATTGCTATCCTTATTATCGATGCTTTAGTATTGTCCCTTTAATCACCTGCTCCACTATATTGCCTTGGTTATCCTATTGCCTTGTTTGATTAGCTAGTATTGTCCTTGCGAGTCGTAGGCATGCTTAGCACCGCTCTCATACAGGTGGAACATGATACTCGGATATGGTTGGTGATAAGATAACTAATCTGATGTTGTTGGTTATGGTCTCACCTAATGATAAGGCCCCGACAGGGACCACCTTTGGGAACTGCTTGAGTCGACCTAGGACCCGTTCGTTCTACGATACCAGTTCTGAGTTGATCGCGCTAACCAAACGTGGGGGCCTCTGGGATCCCCCCCCCCCCTCAACTACCGGCGCTATTCGTATATCCAGAGGGTTACAAAATTGGTTTTCCATTTGGTGCATACGCATAATATGTCCTCGGACATGGGTGAGTTGATATGTCTTCGGACTTGATATTTTGGTGGACTGCCATGGCTTGCATTGCATAAAATCCGGATATCGTGTCGGAGGTGGGATGGAGCTCTACAAGTTATCTTCCGATCATCGCCCGACCATAGACTCAAACGCTGTGCCACCTGGAGAATCAGATGTATCTCTTGTGTGGGTAAAACACAGTAGGTGATGCCTCTGGATATGCGCGTAGTTATGGGACAGTTCTTGTTGTGAGATTCGGAAGGCACGCGTGATATGTTGCCTGAAGGGTTGAGCATGCGTTTGGGTACAGTAGTGCACCCCTGCAGGGTAAATCTTTTCGAGAAGCCGTGTGTCCACGGTTATGGACGCCTCAGGAGTACAGTGTCATGATCATAGACAACGCCACTAATATTTTGCCTCTTTAATAATATGAATAGTAATTAGCCTTATCAACTAAACACCTGCTTAACTAAAATTGCCACTGTGTGTGTTCCGCAAGGGGACTTCCTCGACTGGTCTTCGAGGGGGAAATCTTCGGATGGGTTATATTTGGTGTTATATATATATAGCTATCGTATAGTACTCTCTTATCTCGCTCTAATAGCCAAAGTTGTAGTGTGTCTCTATAAGTTAGATAGTGCAAGCTTTGCTGCCGCTGAGCCCACCATACCTATGTAGGCGAGGACCGCCGAATTCTAGTCTCGCCGTGTACTGGCCTCAGTACTGACCGCTCTCTTTCTGTTTTTCCCTTGCCCTTTGTCGGCATCCTTTTGGCTTGACAGGTATATGATCGACGACGTTAGCAAGGTTACCCTTCCGGCTTGGCCTGGGCAGGGTTGGACACCGCTTGGTTATTCTCCCGGACTCTTAGTCCCATTTGGTTCTTGTCCGTACTCGGATACTATCTTGTTTTCTTCTTGAGTTGTATCTTCGGATTGCACCTTTTGTATTCTTGACTCGTTGAATCGTTGTTGTATATATAAGTTCTTGTGGACTCTATTGTAAACTACTGTGATGTAACTACTTGTATTCAAATCCCACCCACACGAAAGTGTCTGGTGGGCGTCTTTGAATCGCTTCTATGCGGATTTTGGCGGGAAATGCTGAGATCTGCATAGACCCGATTAAGTGGGGCGTTACAAGTGGTATCAGAGCAAAGGTTTACGATACCCCACTGGTCCATCCAGTAGGATAACCTAGCTAACGGCCGATGTCTAGTGTCAAAACTATTTTGCTACAAATGCGTTGGATAGATCTGATTAGCTCTAATTTTACTCCTTACCTCCTTTCTTTCTCTTCTTACCTTTGCGTGTTATAATCTTCTCACTTACCTTGTTCAAGTGTAGGATTCTCGTGGATGGATTTTCTGTCGTACCTTTAGGGTTCCACTTCCTTCCTTTTGCAACGGTGGCGCTACATCTGGTTTTCGCTCTACCTGAGCTTTCTTCATGTGTTTTCGGTGTTGTGTCTTCTAATATGACGATCTACCCCTTCTAGATCTTTCTCTGAAGCTTTCCAAATACTGTTTGCTAAGATCTTCCATCTGGATTCCGAGAGTTTAGTTGCATGATCCTCCTATTCATGTACCGAGTAATGTCTTGAGTGCGAGATGGGGTCATGACCATACCACTACTCTTATCATTCGCTCTTATACATTGATTGGTGGAACCATGCAATTTTACTCCTTCCATGGAAGTTAAAGGTGGCCTTACCTTTGATACCTCTACCTCCGCCTTTGCCTCTCCGGAGTGTTCTTCCGAAGAATGTGGGCAACCAACCCTTGTTGGTGGTGTCGAAGAATTCAAGCCGGAACAAGAATTCTTGTTAGTGGTGTCGCGGCCCTCAATCCTACTCAAGAATATCCAATCATCAAACTCTTCCCCCCGGTGTCTTTGCTAGGATCTCGGGACGCGATCCTTGTTAGTGGTGTCGAGTTGTAATGTCCCGAAAAATATTTTAAAATAAAATTGCGTGTTATTTTCTATTTTGCATCATCATGACATCATGCATACTTTTGCCCTAAAATATTTTAACCAAAAGCCTATTTTATTTTCTAATTAGTCCCTCCTTTAATTTTAAATCAAAACCCTGATATTTTCCGAATCTTTTATTTGTCTAAAAACAATTTATAAAAAACCTATTTAAAACTAAAATAAATAAATAAAAGTATTTTTTTGGGGGAGGCAGCCGGCCGGGCCAAACGGCCCAGCTAGCCACCTACAACCCCGTAATCAAACCCTAACCCTAGCCCCGCACACCACACGCACCCACCCTTCCGCCGCCGGACACAGCACACGCACACCCGCATAGCACACGCAACGCCATACATGCACACCTTGCTGCAACACACGCACACGTACATGGTACGTCGGTACCTAGTACCCCATCCAGCACATCTAGCCACCAACCCCACACGCACTCGTCCCCAGCCGCAACCCACACAACACACGCACGCCTTTCGATCTCCACGCAACCCACACACGGGACCCCGTCCCCTCGCGACCCCATCTCGCCTCCTTCCTCGCTGCTCTCTGTCGCATCCCCGCCGCCAGCGCCTCACTCCTCTGCTCCGCCCCGCCTCCTGTGTTTGCCGCCACCTCCGGCCCTCCACCAAGCCTCCGTCGGCCACGACCTCCAACGCCGCCAGCGAGGCCTCCTCTGATGGCCGCCCTCCCGCGCTTCCTCGCCATCCTCCCTCGCCTCTCGCCTGCCTGCAACAGGTCGCAGGCACCGGCCGCCTCCTGCCGTCCTCTGGCCAGCGCGCCGGCTGCGCCTTCTCCCGCGTCGTCTAGGCCTCGCCCCTCGATCTCCCATTGCCTCCGCCAGCAGGCTCGTGTCTGGCGCTTCCAGCCACACCGACAGGATCCCCAAGCGCCGCCGCGGGCGCCCTCCTCCTGACCGGCTGCTGCTCTGCAGTAGCGCGTCCGCCCAGCTCCACCCTGACCTCTCCTTTCTTGGGCGCCTCACCGACCCCGCGTATCTCCTCTCCGCCCTCGACCAGCTGCTGGTCCTCGACCGCGCCGCCAGGACCCCAACATTCGAGCCTTCATGTTCTGCCAGGCGCGCCTCACACGAGCACTCTCTTAACGTCTCCACAGCATCGTGCCCACTGATCAAGTTCCCGCCGGCAGCGCCTCCGACCGCTCCTGTTGCAGAAAGTTAGTGGCCTCAGGCCTACCGTGGTTTCCATCTGCAGGTGCTCGTCGCATCTCGCGTCTGTAGCATAACCATGTTGAGCCATGTGGCTCCCCTATGTTGCTCTTCTGTTCAACATGTTAAGATGCATTCGTGCCCGTTCAGGTTTTGTGCAGCCAGCGACCCGGGTACATCAGTTCGTTGCCTCCAGTCCCGATGAGATCTTCTCGACAAAGAATGAGATGACCTCAAAGCCACGTGGCACCGACTGAAGTCGCTGTGGAACCTTGTGTGGCTATTCAAAGATTACACCAACGCCGATTACAAGCTTGACATTGAGCACCCGAAGATCTCCCCCGTGGATCTGCATGTTCTCCTTCATGGATCTAAAGACCGAACCCCGGCGTTTCCTTACTCTCGTTGAATCCAAGATCTCCGAACCTCAATGTACAACCCCTATCCGAGGCCCCTATTTTGTTATAATATATATAATATAACTTGTTGCATATTAAATCATTCATACTCGCATACATATTTAATTGTTTGGGCGACTTTGTCGAATCACCTAATAATTAAACATGGAGATTAAACGCGGGATACTATGTCATATTCCGGACTCCATTTAATATTGTGTAGTGAAATGATGCCATGTTATGCCTTGTTAAATTAACATTTAATATGCGGGGTAGTTAAATAAGTTGAACCTAATAATAAATGTCGGGATCACGATTCCGCTTAATATTGCTAAGTGGGGCTGCATATTACCATGCCAAGCATCGTATCATAAACATGCCGGATCTTCCGCCTAGCATTAAATATTGCACCCATTGTTCCTTCTAGTGTTTTGCTTCTTCATTGGATAGGACGATGAGTGGATGAGATTTGTGACAAGCCTTCGGCTACCCGACATTGTTTATCAGGCGAGCATCCTCCCCCTTCTACCTATTTTGCATTTATAGTCTTTACTTCCTCCAATTGATCTATTTCTATCCTTATTATCGATGCTTTAGTATTGTCCCTTTAATCACCTGCTCCACTATATTGCCTTGGTTATCCTATTGCCTTGTTTGATTAGCTAGTCTTGTCCTTGCGAGTCGTAGGCATGCCTAGCACCGCTCTCATACAGGTGGAACATGATACTCGGATATGGTTGGTGATAAGATAACTAATCTGATGTTGTTGGTTATGGTCTCACCTAATGATAAGGCCCCGGCAGGGACCACCTTTGGGAACTGCTTGAGCCGACCTAGGACCCGTTCGTTCTACGATACCAGTTCTGAGTTGATCGCGCTAACCAAACGTGGGGGCCTCTGGGATCCCCCCCCTCAACTACCGGCGCTATTCGTATATCCAGAGGGTTACAAAATTGGTTTTCCATTTGGTGCATACGCATAATATGTCCTCGGACATGGGTGAGTTGATATGTCTTCGGACTTGATATTTTGGTGGACTGCCATGGCTTTCATTGCATAAAATCGGGATATCGTGTCGGAGGTGGGATGGAGCTCTACAAGTTATCTTCCGATCATCGCCCGACCGTAGACTCAAACGCTGTGCCACCTGGAGAATCAGTTGTATCTCTTGTGTGGGTAAAACACAGTAGGTGATGCCTCTGGATATGCGCGTAGTTATGGTACAGTTCTTGTTGTGAGATTCGGAAGGCATGCGTGATATGTTGCCTGAAGGGTTGAGCATGCGTTTGGGTACAGTAGTGCACCCCTGCAGGGTAAATCTTTTCGAGAAGCCGTGTGTCCACGGTTATGGACGCCTCAGGAGTACAGTGTCATGATCATAGACAACGCCACTAATATTTTGCCTCTTTAATAATATGAATAGTAATTAGCCTTATCAACTAAACACCTGCTTAACTAAAATTGCCACTGTGTGTGTTCCACAAGGGGACTTCCTCGACTGGTCTTCGAGGGGGAAATCTTCGGATGGGTTATGTTTGGTGTTATATATATAGCTATCGTATAGTACTCTCTTATCTCGCTCTAATAGCCGAAGTTGTAGTGTGTCTCTATAAGTTAGATAGTGCGAGCTTTGCTGCCGCTGAGCCCACCATACCTATGTAGGCGAGGACCACCGAATTCTAGTCTCGCCGTGTACTGGCCTCAGTACTGACCGCTCTCTTTCTGTTTTTCCCTTGCCCTTTATCGGCACCCTTTTGGCTTGACAGGTATATGATCGACAACGTTAGCAAGGTCACCCCTTCCGGCTTGGCCTGGGCAGGGTTGGACACCGCTTGGTTATTCTCCCGGACTCTTAGTCCCATTTGGTTCTTGTCCGTACTCGGATACTATCTTGTTTTCTTCTTGAGTTGTATCTTCGGATTGCACCTTTTGTATTCTTGACTCGTTAAGTCGTTGTTGTATATATAAGTTCTTGTGGACTCTATTGTAAACTACTGTGATGTAACTACTTGTATTCAAATCCCACCCACACGAAAGTGTCTGGTGGGCGTCTTTGAATCGCTTCTATGCGGATTTTGGCGGGAAATGCTGAGATCTGCATAGACCCGATTCGGGGGCGTTACAAAAGGTTAGGATTGATTATCCGCATACTGAGTATGGTGAATTCAGGATTTGTTCCTGACGAATGTATCGAATGTTGTGGTGAAAGTGTACAATCTCTGCAGAGTGTCAAACTATTCGAATAGCCGCGTCCGCGGTTATGGACAGTTGGAGTGGCCATATTGTTCCCCCATCAGATGTTTTCAAAATGACTTGTGAAATGATTTGAGACTTTGACTTGACCACAACAGAGTTGTGGCATGATATACAAGTTCCCACTTAGGTGTGATAAAACTTCAATTAGCTTTCTTCATCTCTAAACTTAGTAGAGGTAAATCTGGCTTTTTGCAAAACAACCCTAGAGCTTAGTGTCCTATTACAAAAACCCCTTCACTTGTTAGTATTAGTTTGCGAGTACTTAAAGAGTACTCATGGCTTTTTCCCTGGCTATTCCCATGTCCAGACTATGAAGAGGAGTACTTGGAAGATGGACCCCAAGAAGGTTATGACAACTAGGATCATCTCCCATCGTCAGCATTGCCTGTGACCCCGAAGATGGAGCTTCGCCTACGCTACCTTTATTATTACGTACTTCCGCTGCTTGAGTTGTATTAAGAACTAGATCATGAGATCCTTATTTTTGTAAGACCTTATGTATGGTTTGTAATGGATGATGTACTGTGGTATCCAAATCTGTTATGTATCGCAAAAATGGTAACCCTGGGATTGCGATGTATGGCATAACAGGCATCTGGGATTAAAAATCCGGGTGTTGACAAGTTGGTATCAGAGCCATCCTGACCATAGGAGACCCTAGTTATACTGGACGTTGGAATCAAAAACTTAGTTTCAAAACCAAAGAAAGCAAATATTTACAAAAACTTATTCCCATTCTTACCACTTTGATTCGTTCATGAAAATTCATGTTCCTCAAAAACTTTTGCAAAATACATAAAAATTTGACACACTTGATCACTCTACTAACTTACTCATCTGATATTCTTTTAGATGGACGTGAAGTACAGCAAGTTTTACCAGTTGGGAAATGGAGGAGACCTTATCTTTGAGAGGGATTTGGACCAGCTTTCGGAACTTCTAGAGCGTCCACACCCCGAGTTCTTCGGAGCTCAGCTCAATGATCAAGGAGGAGAAGATCTGCAGTGGCTAATTGTTGCAAGTCTCCGAGGAAAGATTGAACCTCCCACTGCGGAAGGAATTCAATTCACCTTAAGAGAGAACAACTGGCTCGATGGACTTGCCAGGGCCATGCAGGAAGCTCTTGCCCGTCTGTGTGGGCAGAGTATCAACCAGATCAAGGGAACTCGCTTTGAGTTTTGTCCAAGGCATGATGCTAATGGAAAGCCCCTGGAAGCCCCATACCACCACGAATTGAAGACTCAATTGGACCACCTCATCTTCATGATGTACGATCGTCAGCAGGAGTTGGATAACTGTCGTGACTACTCCAACCACAAGTCCGCCATCATCAAGACGAAGGATCAGACCATCGCTATGCTAGCAAAGGATCGCAAGTCTTGCCGTCGTCAGCTCGACAAGGAGCGCATCATTGCTCGTCTTTGCCACCGTATCTCGTCTTTGGAGGAGACCATCCACGAGAGAGATATGCAGTTGGAGGAAAGAGAGAATGCCGGAGAGGATCTTCGTGGCGACCCCTACTCCTATCTTAGCGATGATGATGATTTTCTGGAGGATCAGGCTATGGATTTCTTCACCGATGAGGATGATTACGCCTTCATCGATGATGATGATGAGGATGACGACTACACCGACTCCGAGGAGTAGTAGCACTTGAGCACTAGCGTAGTGAATAGTATTCGGTCCCACTGTATCGTAGTTTCCAGAATGGTTCTTAAAACCATCTGTTTCCCTTTGTTGTGGTGTGTGTTGTACCGTGTGCTATGAATGAATGAATGAATGAAAATCAAGTTGCTAGACAAATCTGAGTCAAACTTTAAAAACTTCTCAAAGTCCCAGAACCTTAGAAATTTCCCTCTTTTCTCATGATCTATCTCAATCTTCAGATGCCACGTGGAGGAAGTGGTTCATCCCCGGACCCGATGTTGCAGATCCTGCAAATGTTGGTCTCTGACCGCGAAGCTGAAAGAGCGGAACGTCAAGCCAACCAAGCCACCCTGCAACAGATAGCTCAGCTTGCCCACAACAACCAAGGCCACGGAAACCAGGACAACCATGGATCTAAGCTCAAGAATTTCCAGAATACCAACCCACCTGTTTTCACTAAGTCGGAAGAGCCCCTAGATGCCGACGATTGGCTGCAAACCATGGAAAATAACCTAGAAGTCGCCAGAGTGGAAGCTAACGAGAAAGTTCTGTTCGCCACCCATTATCTAGCCGGAGATGCCAGAGCATGGTGGAACAGTGTTCGTGCAATGACCGGAGGCCAGATGATGACCTGGGAGGAATTCAAGGTCAAGTTCAGCAGAACCCATGTGCCACCGGGTTTGATTAAGAGGATGAGAGACGAGTTTATAGAACTAAAGCAAGGAAGGATGACTGTAGTGGAATACCATGACAAATTCTTGTCATTAGCTAGGTATGCCCCGGATGAGATCGACACTGAAGCCAAGAATAAGGAGAGATTCTTGAATGGTCTGCATGATGAGATGCAGACTGTGTTGGTCAATATTCCCTTTGCGGATATCGAAGCCCTTGTCGACTCTGCCATCCAGATGGAAGGAAAGATCAACCAAGCCAATGAGAACCGCAAGCGTCGCATGATGCATCAACCAGGAACCCATCAGACCCCAAAGTATCGCCCTAACCCATCTCCAGGATTTGCCCCGAGAACCAACAGACCCCCGATGAACCGTTCGACCTATCCCAACCGTGGAAACCCTAGGCCCGAAGGAAATCACAACAACCCCGGCAACTCTAGCAATTTCAACCGTGCCCCGCCCAAGTTCAACAACAATGCTGCCACCAACACCAACACTGCCCCTAGGACTGGAAGCAATGATGTGCCTATTGCAGCAAAGGACAAGTCACAAGTGACTTGTTATGACTGTGGAAATAAGGGCCACTATTCCAACGAGTGCTCCAACAAGAAGAATGTCGCATCCCCCAATGCAAATGCCCCAGCTCAGCAGCAGCGTCGTGTTCAGCCAGGAAGAAGGTTTACCCCAGGGAATTCACTCAACCGCAACGGTCGTCTTTTCCTCATGCATGCTGAAGAAGCTCAGGAAGCGCCAGACGTCGTGTTGGGTATGTTTTCTGTTAATTCAGTACTTGCAAGAGTGTTGTTTGATTCTGGTGCATCGCATTCATTTGTCACCGAAGAATTTGCATGCACTAGTAAAATTCAACCAACAAAACTGAAGCATGTTATGATCGTCCAAATTCCCGGTTCAACCACCAAAGCTAGGCAAATTTGCAAAGCCATCCCTATCTGAATCCATGGCATAGATTTTTATGCTAATCTGATAGTACTCGGAACTAAAGGTTTGGAAGTAGTACTAGGAATGGATTGGATGTCCAAACATAAAGGATTTATTGATTGTGCAAAGAAAGCCATCCCCATGACCAGTACAGCCAGAATATCAGTCGAGCATATATCTGAAACCTTACCTCGCCAATTCAAGTGCAACAAGAGTATAGCCCAACCTACCATTGACCAAGTCCGAATAGTCTGTGAATACCCCGATGTATTTCCAGATGTTTTGCCTGGTATGCCCCCAGATCGGGATATCGAGTTTATCATTGAACTAATCCCCGGAACAGGACCCATAGCCTAGAGACCCTATAGTATGAACCCGTCGGAACTGGCAGAACAGAAAAAGCAACTGGATTCCATGTTGGAAATTGGATTGATTCAACCAAGTGCGTCACCTTGGAGATCACCTGTTTTGTTCGTGGATAAGAAGGATGGAGGTAACCGTTTGTGTACGGATTACCGGAAGTTAAATGATGTCACCATCAAGAACAAGTACCCCTTGCCCAAGATAGAAGATTTGTTTGATCAGTTGATTGGTGCCAAAGTGTTTTCTAAGATTGATCTTAGGACTAGCTATCATCAACTCAAGATTCGTGTAGAAGATATTCCCAAGACTGCCTTTACCACCCGATATGGATTATACGAGTATACTGTTATGTCCTTTGGATTAACCAATGCCCCCGCTTATTTCATTAATCTCATGAATAAGATTTTTATGGACTTCCTAGATAAGTTTGTCGTTGTTTTCATCGACGACATTCTGATTTATTCCAAATTGGAAGAAGAACATGAGCTACACCTAAGGACCATTCTTGGAACCCTTAGAGAGCATCAGTTGTATGCCAAGTTTAGCAAATGTGAATTCTGGTTACAAGAAGTAGGATTCCTCGGTCACATTGTATCAGCCGGAGGAATTGTCGTTGACCCTGCAAAGGTGAAGGATGTCGAAGATTGGCAAGCCCCAACAACTCAAACCCAAGTTCGTGCATTTCTCGGATTGGCAGGATATTACCGCAAGTTCGTAGAAGGATTCTCGAGTATCGCCAGACCCATGACCCAATTGCTGAAGAAGGACAAGAAGTTTGAATGGACCGACAAATGTGAAGCGAGTTTTCAAGAACTCAAGAGAAGATTGATTTCAGCCCCAATCTTAATCATGCCGGATATCACGAAGCCCTTCGATGTGTATTGTGATGCATCCAAGATCGGTCTCGGATGTGTGCTAATGCAAGAAGGCAAAGTTATATCTTATCTATCTCGACAACTGAAACAACATGAGCAAAATTACCCAACCCATGACCTCGAACTCGCAGCCGTAGTTCTAGCCCTGAAGACATGGAGGCACTACCTGATGGGAAACCGTTGTGAGATTTATTCGGATCACAAGAGCCTGAAGTATATATTCACTCAGAAGGAGTTGAATATGAGGCAGATAAGATGGATTGAGCTAATCAAGGATTACGATCTGGACATTCACTATCACCCCGGTAAAGCCAACGTGGTAGCAGATGCCCTTAGCAGATTGTCGTGCCACATGAACTCCATGATTTTGAAGGAGCAAACAAGCTTGGATCAGCCAGATTAAAGAGGTTAGGATTGATTATCCGCATACTGAGTATGGTGAATTCAGGATTTGTTCCTGACGGATATATCGAATGTTGTGGTGAAAGTGTACAATCTCTGCAGAGTGTCAAACTATTCGAATATCCGCGTCCGCGGTTATGGACAGTTGGAGTGGCCATACGGTTCCCCCGTCAGATGTTTTCAAAATGACTTGTGAAATGATTTGAGACTTTGACTTGACCACAACAGAGTTGTGGCATGAGATACAAGTTCCCACTTAGGTGTGATAAAACTTCAATTAGCTTTCTTCATCTCTAAACTTAGTAGAGGTAAATCTGGCTTTTTGCAAAACAACCCTAGAGCTTAGTGTCCTATTAAAAAAAAACCTTCACTTGTTAGTATTAGTTTGCGAGTACTTAAAGAGTACTCATGGCTTTTTCCCTGGCTATTCCCATGTCCAGACTATGAAGAGGAGTATCTGGAATATGGACCCTAGGAAGGTTACGACAACTAGGATCATCTTCCATCGTCAGCATTGCCTGTGACCCCGAAGATGGAGCTTCGCCTACGCTACCTTTATTATTACGGATTTCCGCTGCTTGAGTTGTATTAAGAACTGGATCATGAGATCCTTATTTGTGTAAGACCTTATGTATGGTTTGTAATGGATGATGTACTGTGGTATCCAAATCTTTTATGTCTCGCAAAAATGGTAATCCTGGGATTGCGATGTATGGCATAACAGGCATCTGGGATTAAAAATCCGGGTGTTGACAAAGAACCAGAGGGTGCAGCTTCACCAGGCTTCGGCTTCGCCTTCCACATCGACGCGTCCTCCCTTCTATCCCTCGCCACCACGGCAGGCCGAGAGAAGGAGAGGAAGCTCGACGTCTTGCACGCCGCCGAGAAGCCAACGAGCTTTATGACCGAACCACCGCAACTCCTGCAAGCCTTCGCCACTCCTACCATAGGAGAAGAGAGGGGGAGGGAGCCGGGCGACCTTCTGTTTCTGCTCAACAGCCACCAGAAGTAGCTCGGAGACCCTAGAACCACAGCCCGGAGGTCGCCTCCACCTTCTCCCTCGCCTTCATGGTCGGCCGAGATCAGGAGGGAACCTTCGAGGCCATGGACCCCAGGGTGAAGAAGGTGCTTATTGGGGGATGGACCACCGGAGCACCATCCGCTCGCTTCCACCTTGGAAGCAGAGAGACAGACTCCATGGTCGCCCATCCAGCACCGTACCAGAGCACCGGAAGAACGAAGCATCCCTGCATACCTCCAGATCTTGCCGTCGTCGAGCTCCCCTCCTCATCCCCCTCGCCTCCATGGCCGGCCAAGAAAAGGAGAAGCAGCACCACCTCGCACCGGATCAAGAGGGAGCAGCAACATGCCTTATTTGAGGTGATCCTCGAGGTAGAAGACACCGCTGCCCGCTCCATCCAACGGAGCAGAAAACCACCGCATCCTCGACTCGAGTTGCTCGAGATCTGGTCAGGAGATCCCAAAGCCCTACTCCTAACTACCGGCATCACGCCAAACTAGCTACTCCTACGCCTATAGCCTACTCCGGTGCCTTTCTTCCGCCATCCCCGGCCGGCAACGCCGCCAGGTAGGGCTCGGGATCGGCCCGGCCACTCACGCCCTGTGAGGACTCTCAACGAGAAAGAAGGGGGGACACGGGTCTCTGTCTCCATATCAAGGGACAACTTGGTGCGCTGCTTGGGGTCGGGGCAACCCACACGGTGGCGCTAGCCGGCCGAGATGACCTGTCTCGTTATGGGAAGCACACGCTCCGTTGAACCGAGGGCAGCAGCAGCATCGAAAGACAAAGGGGTGAGTAGGAGCAGTAAAAGTTTTTAGAAACTATTTAAAGGTGTACCTATTGTTCCTAATCAGTTTGAGCATAACTCGTGTGCTTCACATAGTTCAAACATAACTTGAGTCAATTTGCTACAAGATGTATTTAAAACTAAACTCAGTTGGATAGAGTGCATTTTACCTACAGAAGTTCCCCAACATTAATTACAAGTGCATCAAGTAAAGGCTTCCCGTTCACCAAGTAGCTTTGTCATCCTCATTACTATCCTTCACCTGCAGGCGGCCAATGCCATCCAACACGAGGACGATGAACACGCCGGGATCGGTGTGTGGGACTAAGCCCATTGGGCGCTCATGCTTGGGGCATCGGGCACACCAGGTAGTAGTGGCACGCCATCAACTCCCCTTGCAGGCATGAGGTGTCTTCCAACACTACATCCACAAGCTCGAGCCCCTCGGAGAGAAGCGTTGATGATCTCCCAGCAAAACAAGAACCGGATCCTCTCAGTTCTGAGACGTTGGATGGTGTCAAGGCGGGAAGCTTAATAATTTCACGTCGTAGGAGTAGGAAACCCCGCCTGCCGCCCATGGCACAGCCATGGTGCACGGCAGTGAGGGCCCACGCGGTGCTCGTACGGTGGCGCATAGAACCAGAGGGGAGAGGGTTGGGCAGGAGGTGAATCCATGGCAACTCCAGGAGGTTACGGAGATGAGGATCGGAGAAGCGTAGGGTTCGGAGGTGGGGCAATTACCAGGTCATGGAGCATAAGAACCGAGGTGGCCAACGTGAAGCGGCAGAGCGCCATAGCAGCTCCCAAGCGGTGAATTCTTTTAGGAGACCCAGTTTCAACAACCGTGAAATGTAGTCCAGGGTAAATAAGTGAGTTCAAGGATGGCATCCGACAGCATCTAGCACTGGCCTAAGAGCAACTCCAACAGCTTACCCATATATGGGTAAGCAAAAGTTATTTGGATAAGAGGAGAGATAAGATATAGGTAAGCAACATCTCTTCCACTTTTTGAGCTTACCCAAAACAGGTTACCTAAAACATGGAGGGACAAGTATTTACATATAAGGCCCACATGTCAGTGGGTTAGTCTTTTTCTTCTCTTTTTATTCACTACTTTCTTCTTCGCGTCCAACCCCTCCTACCCGATACATCCATCCCCCACCACCGGCGCACCTCACCGAAGAGCCCTGGCCGTCTCCGTCCCACACCAGAGAGGCCCTGGCCGCCGCCGCCACTCTCCTTCCCGGCCGCCGGTGCCCCGCCTCGGAGCAGTGTCGCCCCCGCCAGCCCCTCTCCTCCCTGTCCATGCCCCGCAGCACCACCCCTCTCCTCCTGTCCATGGCCCGCAGGCACCGCCCCACTCCTCCCTGCAGGTTCCCCGGTCAGAATCGAAGTTTCCCTGGCTGAAATCGAGGTTCCTCGACCGGAATCGAGTTTCCCTGTCTCAAAACGAGGAAGTCACGGGCAGGCTTCAACTTGACTACTGCGACGGCCGGGAGTGCGGTAGCAGAGGGGGAATGCAGCGGCCGGAGTGGCACCGGCAAGCGGCGACGCGACCATGTCGGCTCGGTCGGGACGGGTGGAATTATCCGCTCAGGCAGTTGGATTTTCTCCCGCGCGTGTGTTTGTGCTAATGTGGCAACAGATGGTTAGGAGGTGTCTCTTACCCATATTTTATGTGCATCTAACCATAAATGGGTAGGAGGGGGCAAAAAACGGATGATCGCTCAAAAAAAATTAGTAGAGGACCACTTATGGGTGAACTGTTGGAGCTAGTTTTCTGCCCCTCTTACCCATATTGACAGTTATTTGATGTCTTAATTTGATGTCTTACCTATTTATGGGTAAGCTGTTGGAGTTGCTTTAAGAGCGCTTGCGTATGGTGTCCCTGAAATATGGTAAATACTATGTAACGGGGTCCGATCAGAAGCAAACCATCGGCACACCAAAGGGACGTCGATTCCCATTTAATCGGACATTTCACAACGCAAACGAATCGACCAAACGGCGCTATACGAGAGATACCAGAGTAAACGGCGTGATACCTCTTTAATGCATACCGAACAAAACACGGGCGTCTGTAATCACCGCACCTCTCCCCGACAGTCCAGTCCCTGGAGCTCCGCCCCGCTTCCATCTCTTCCACCGCCGACCGCCCCAATATTGCAACGAATCCGCCCCCCCCCCCCCCCCCCCCCCGCATCGAAGCACTACTCCCCTCTCCGTGGATGCGCGTATGAATCTCTGAGTCCGCCGGTCGTCGTCGGGGCGACCTTGCTTCCACCGCCCCCATCTTCCAAATCCGCATCGCGGCGCTCCTCCACTCTCCGGCTACGAGTCTGCAGGGAATCTCCCACACCGCTGCACATTCGGCTGCATCCTGCTCTGTGGCGGCTCGTTTGAAGCTCCGACGCCACCGGTCGTCGTCGGGGTGACCTGCGGCCGCCGGAAGTCGAGGTAGGGGGGATTCTTGGTGGCTGATCCCGCCTAATCGGAGGGTGAGTCGAGCGCTCACGCCCAATTTGTTGGCTGGACAGATTCGATCTCTCACGGAATAGCACGCACATTCCGAACGACGATAGGAGAAGGTGATTAATTTTTTGACCCCCATGATTTTCTAGCTGTTTTCATGTATCAGATCTACCTTGTACATGTAATTGTGTAGTTTCTTTACACATATGTGCTCATATTTGTAGCTCGGCTAGTATATAGATTCCCGGGTAATGAATTTTTTATCGGATAAATGCAACTCGTTTTTATGCTTCTGTGTAATGGTGTTCATGCTGCCACATATCCACAAATATGCTTGTTCTACAGTATGTTTCTCACATTTTTTACCTGGTTGCTTTCGATGTTCTTGTGTGCACATTTAGAGAGATTTGGCGGCAACCTTTGCATGCATTACTTTTTAAAATGTTTCTGCTTCCACAGAATTTTCAACCTGCTGCATACAAACAATTTCATGCTTCTAGAAACCATGCTACCATCATACCACAACTGTGCTTCATGTATTCTAGATGTGCAATCCCACATAGTTTTATATGATTTCATACCAACATGCTTCCATTTACATTTCATGCTTCCATCATACCTCATATTTTTCACGTACTTTTCTATGGCTAACAGCTAAAATATTTTCTGCTTCTTCATATATGTGGATATCTATCTGCCACAAACAAACAATTTTCAGGATTCTATTATACATGCTACCACCAAACCACAAATATGTTTCATGTACTCTCTTAGTTTAATTCCACAAAGTTACATACAATTGCATACTGACATGATTTCATTTACCCTCCATGATTCCATTATACCACTATATGTTCATGTATTCTCATTGTCTATTTTCACACAGCTATATACAATTGCATACCAACATGTTTACAATTTCCTTTTTTGCAGCAAACATCACCAAAATGCCTAAGGCTGCAAAGGGGGAAAAGGATGTTGAACCAGAATCTAGACTGAAGAGTCGTTTCTCGGGATCTCGACTGAGGGACATTGTACTGGGTCTTAAGAAACCTCGGAAAGATCTCATCAGAAATGTGGAGTTCTTCTGGACATTGGCGCTTTCTCAACTCCAAGGGGATTACTGGAATGGATAATTTCAAAGATTGATCCCGAGCTTGGTGAATTTAGGAACGCTCGCAACAACACTCACATAGTGTTCAACAAAGAAATGGTAGTTAAATCCCTCGGTATTCCACGTGGAACTAGGCCGGTGGTTCTGACCGGTGAACATGAAGAATCACCACATCGTGATTTCTACAAGATACAATATAAAACAGCTGGAATGCGGTCACCAATTTACCACGTCGAAAAGTTGCTTGCAAATGATGATCTGGATGATGAAACATGGTTCAGGACTTTCTACCTAGTGGTGATTGGTACATATTTCTTCCCTGGAACCAGCAGCATGTTGCCTCTTGAGTACCTAGGGAGCCTCGGCGATTCAAATATTGTTTGTGAATATGATTGGGCTGATCAGATTTTCCGACATACAATGTCTGGAATAAAGTGCTTCCAAGACAGATGCAGGAAAGAAGACAAGATAGGAAACACAAATCCAATGTGGGCTGGCGGTTGCTTACCATGGATCGCGGTATGCAATTTCCTACGTACTTTCTTCATTCACAGATTCTACCTTCACCCATTTTTAATTTAAATAGAGAAAACATTTTTATACCATAAATTTCATGCAGATTGTTTACATGGATCACCTGGACTTCCCCGTGTCAACTCTGTCCACTCACCGGATTAACTATGCCGTACCTAGAGCTTCCAATATTTCAGATGCTGATTTCAAGTTTGTTGTTAAGCATGACAAAAGCAGGCTCACATTATCTCCACATACATACGGTGCCCGACCAGTGAGTCATTTCAAAATCTGACCCCACTATGTACCCATCATTGCGCTGCATGTCCTTTTTAATGCTTCTTACACATTATATTTTTGTAGTTCCGTGCATTCAACGTCACCCCGTATGCTTTTGTGGATACAAACTTGGGAAACCAAGCTTTCGAAGCCCCACCTAATTTACAACAGAATAAAGAAGTACCCATCACTCATTCAGTTCAGGTACTGTTCAAATTTCGTGTTTTATGCTTCATTCAGGAAAATTGTGCATGCTTCCACTACATTTCCTGAAAAAAAAACTATCAGTGTTTTGATCGTACTTTCTGTCCACCAGGAAGCATCTCCACAGCACGGAACTCACACCTTTTCTTTAACAGAGGTAATGTCACTTGTATTTTTTTGCTATACACACAATCAAACTATGGTTTAATCTAACATAAATATTGACCTTATTGCAGGGGCTCCCCGAGTATCTAAAGACAATTCAGGAGAAGTACACCTCTTTATGGCGTGAGGATGTTGACAGATTGACGAAACTTCACGACAAGCACATGTCCCAATTTGCTTCCAAAGTGTTTGCAGCCATCAAGCAAAAATCCACATCTACAGATGGGTTATACTCACCTCCCAGAGCCACCACTCCCGCTACTTCCCCATTGAGAGCTCCCAATCCCATAATATCCTCGCCCACAGTTGAGCAACCCGTGTTCGGCGAAGAAGGTGCCCAGAATTCTGACCCTAAAACAACACCCAATACACAATTTTGGGTGGAAGCCAGTAAGATTGCAGAACAGGTAGAGCAAAGCGCTGGCAAATCAGCAAATACGAGGGATGCATCTAATTCCATACTTGCCCGTACGGAAAACGAATCCAGTGGCCCAGCTACTCATACACGTTTTCGCGGCGATGACATGGAATGTCCTACATTCGATCTTCTGCCACCTGGGGAAACTTGGAGCCAAAAATTTGCACCCACCAACCTACAATCTTCTGACGCCGCCCGCAACAGCCCCGCACCAAGCCTGTTGGAACCAAATATTACATCACGTAATGCATACCACTTCTCGAAGCTTTACATTCTATGGCTTCTTTGCATTTCTGATTATGCGGTTTTCACTCATTTATCTAATATATTCACTTTCCATGGTAGGGTATTCCATACCAAAACATGATGGCAACCACAATGCTTCGCCAGCCCCCCAGAATTCGATCCCAGCACCACCTACCAATGATTCACAACCAGTACACATATGCATGGTTCTGCACATTTAATTGATTCATAGCTGACACTTCACTGCTTCCATGCAACACACCATTTAATTTCTTTCTTGCTACTCCAACCATTTGGACACCATGCGCTTCTCATTATCAAATTTGATGCTTCCTACTACATATAATTTGTGAAGTTTCAGATTTATTAAAACACCCTTCACCAAGTTTCCTACTACATGTGTTGTAATTCATTCATACTCGCCATTTTTTGGTTTCAAACTCCATCTTGTTCCATACTTCACACTCAGCTCCATACTGACATACATACAGGCGCACACACGCATCCGGAGAATAGTAAACCAAGTGCTGCAAAAAATACTACATCCACAGCACCTGCACACGAAGATGGACAATATGATTTCTCAAGCATCCTACTTTCACCGCAACCACCATCGGTTCACCGTGAATCCCAACCATCAAAGCTAGGTAAGTCCACATGTAATGTAATTTGCTGCATATCAATTTGATCGCTGCTCAGTGCTCACTTACTTATACATCCAAGCTTCCTACGTAATTGACACAAACAATATAAAAGTGCATTTATAAAACATATTGTGCTTCTACTTATCAAAAAAACATAATAGATTCTTCTTTGTCCTACATAAACTTGTCAAGTTTTATTCTTCAATCACAGAACAACTTGATTCCGTCTCTCTTTTTAAATCTAACGTACCACACATATGCACTGAATGGATATTTCAATGAATACAGGTGTACAGACGCGAGGATCGATCCAGAAACATTCTAGTGAAAATTGTGTGACAACTACCACACCAACCCTGGTTGACAAACAAAATGATTCACCAGCCATCAAAACATCGCAGATCCCATCGTCTGCGAACGATTGCCAACCATCAGAACTAGGTAAGCTCCTCAAAATTGTCTAGCCATTCATTCCTTTTTTAGCAAAAAAAAATAAGGATCCATTCATTAATTAAAGGTGCTCAGTAACTGATGAAAGCATTCTTGCTTTTTTGTACACACCAACTAGTTGCACAAGACTATTTCAGTCTACTATAAAAAATGTTTCCATCTGAACAAACATGATGCTTCAATCCCGTAGAGTGTTGTTCTAAGTTTTATTTCAAACAAGATAGCATTTTTACTCAATTCCCACCAAACACCTATAAATATTTTGTTCATTACCACCTACTGTATGTACACATTATGGTTTATCAAAGCCACATATTCTTGCGCATATGATGTTAACCACACACACAACATTTTCTAACTTTTCAAGCTACTTTACCAATATTGTTCATGTATCATGCACTTTCCGCACATACTCAGTTTCAAGCACTCTTGGCACTCAAACTCAAGAAAAGAAAAACTGTAAGAAAAGAGCCTTCCTTGGCATTAACAATGAAGCAACCCGAAAGATTCTCAAGAAGCTCAAAGCTACCGATATATCAAAGGATATATATGATACGTACATTACGAGAAGGTGCATAAGGCCGCCTCTTGTTGGAGAAGAGAGGTAACACTCATCAACAAATTACTACTTGAAGTTTCATGTATTCCTTGCAATCTATTGAATCAATAATGGAATTCGTGTACTTGACCAGGCCCCCTTTTGTTGATTTTGGAAAATATCACATATCATACGAAGACTTCCGTGAAGCTCTCAAGCCTCGCGGGAGAATTGACACCCACGTCATGGAGCTTTACATCAGGCACTTCAACTTGATTTCTAATGTTGCTTCAAGCAGCGAGCCTACATGCACAAAGTTTGCATTCTCCCAGTCCTTGACCGTACGGCCGTTACTAATCCCAAATATCATTCTTCCAACTTATTTATAGTCTAATGTGTTGTACATGCTACATCCTAAATTTTGTAGGCAAAATTATGTGTACCTGAAGCAAAATTTGACCCAGCTGGTTGCCAAAAAAAATTCATGGAAGCTTATAAAGATCATATGCTCAAATCAAAGGACATGGTAATTTCACAAAAGTTGGTTACTTCTAGTTTGTACTGTCTCTGGAGTTTTCTCACATGCTGCCAAAAAACGTGCTTCTTTCTTTGTGGAACTCCCAGCTATACTTTGATGTAGTAGACAGCGAGCACTGGGTACTAGTGTCCATCAACCTACTCCACAAACAAGTCAATTTCCTCGACTCTATGATCAATGCTAAGAAGAACAAAGTATACGAGAAAGCACACAACCTGGTACACGCTTTTCCTTTTATTTATTTTATTCGTGTTGCATAATGGTGTTCTCATAATCATATAGTCTTTCCAAATACTAATTGGACATTATTTTTGCTTCACCACATGCTTCCGTCAACCCGTTTCTGCGCTCTTTTTTAAGAAAAAGGAAATTATTACAAGGTGTCAAAATATATATCCATTCAACATTACTGTGACAATACTTTTTGTTAAAACAACCGTATTATCTAGTATTTTACCATTCTAAATTTTGTGCCTACTCATGAATATACAACTCCATATTTCTGCTTACCACCTCCCTAGTACTTGCTTCCAGCTACTCTTCACCCTGGTGATCCCATCCTTTCTATTTCTAGCAACCACTAAAATTCTTGCTTCCACTGACTAAATTTTTGCTAATTCACAGGTCAATAATTTTATCACACTGGCATCACATGTCAAAGCATTCCCAAGAACAAACTTCAGTCAGTTTATCCAGAACAATCCTCAGGACGTACGTCAACAAACCACCATGTAAGAAATTTACCATGCAAAAAATAGCATTCGTCTAGACCTACCTATTTTTGAAACTAGAGAATGGTGTGATTTAGTTTTTGTTTCCAGATTTGACTGTGGAGTATTCGTAATGCTATTCATGAAGATGTGGGATGGCAAGACAATGAAGCCATTGGACCCGGTATGTCCGAATATTCATAACCTCGGACAAATATTCTTACTTTATGCTTCCATAAATAGTGTTCCTGCAATACATGAAGCATATCTGAATAGTTTATAACACCTGTACATTGCTCACATTAATCACTACCCTCCTATTTTCGTTCAGGACATTTTGCAACATCGAATGGTGCTAACCCACATGATCATGACATCGAAGCTGAACAAGGCTAATCCTACGTGGGTGCTCAAGAAGAAATAAATGCTTTTATTCGGTCCCAATCTATCGCGGTACCGAAGCACTACTCTGTTTACATGAATGTTTTTGTTACTTTTTGAAATATTTCGCAGTAAAAATCCGTATGAGACGGAGCATCATCTATTTACCCTGTTTTCCTAAACCATTACGCACGCTGTAATAATTGGTCAGAACCCGTGAATGATACCTAAATTTATATTGTTTGTCACTCAATTTAAACGTCGTAACATTTTCTTTCCATACATAATCTAGAGCTTTCTCGTTTGCATTGTTACTCCACCTGTTAAGAAACGTGCTTCCATTGACTACGATTGTTAGCTTCGTGCTGTAAATACCCCTTGATCTATGCAAATAAAATAGATGCTAACATTGTAATGAATTATTTCCAAGAAAACCATACTGAATCATCTTATAAACATACTATATTCCAATATTAAAACCCTTTGTTGTTTTAAAAACGCTCGGAAACTTGGTACAATGCCATGATTTTCATAAACAAATAAGTAGACAGAGTGTCTTCCACGATATTTGAATCAGTAGAGTCTCAAAAACACTGAATTTTTACCACGAACAATAGATTATTTAAACAGAAACACCAGTTCATTGTATATTGCTACATTTTGATCACTCCGTAGTTCATAACTCAATAATAAAAAGAATCGTTAAGTTTGCTTCAAACATGAATCCATGTGTTTCATCTATTTTATTGTGCATGCTTCTATATCATGAAGCACAAGCTTCTGGATATGCACACGAAACCAAAACGATGTAACTCTCCAATCCAAAACTCACTAAATCGTGAGACCCCATATCGATATATTTTTGCAAGTACAATGCTTCTACAAATGAAAAAAACCATTTCCAATGTTTCCACCTTACTAATAGATACACATGTTGGAAGCCTCAAAGTGTAAGCTCCGTTTCACGTCTCAATTGTTCCTCACGCTCGGCATTTTGCTTGTTCTCTAATGCCAAAAAAGGGCAATGCCTCCTGGTGTGATCGGTTTCACGACATTTCGAACAAGCATAATTCTTCCGTTTAGTTCCCTTCTTTTTTGCTTCCTCCTAGCGAATCTCAACCAAAGGCTTCCTCCTCTTTTCTTTATCTGATGGGCGACCTTTCTTGGCTGACCTAGGAGGATTCTGCAGATTGTTGTTTGCTACCTCTTGTTCTTCGCCTGTTTCAGGTTCTAGCACGCCGCCAGACATCCTAAAATTATCAACTAAGGAATTCATATGTTCCACCCCACCTTCAACAATCTTGTATGATCCTGTGCCGAAGCATGCTTTTTCCGCCAACTTATTCATCATTTTGCATAGGGCATTATACCTGAGTGTGTTGGTATCTGGGATTATGCTAGAACCAGAAAATGGTATATTGCTCTTTGCTTCACAAACAGTAGCTGCCTCAGACCACCTATGAAGCAGGTATTTCTCAGGTATTTCTTGCACGTTTGTGTGTACCATAGCCTTCAGGATGTGGTGGCACAACATGCGATTCACATTGAACCGGTTGCAGCTGCACATGTACGAGTTTTCCTGCTGCTCGAAACTTACAATCCTAATCTTCTGTGCTCTCGGATCATTCCTGTGGATCTCAAACTTCACCCCTTCACCGGGAACCGGGTATATGCTATATGCCGTTGTCATCTCCATGAATTCCCTGAATTTTCCAAAAGCAGCTCTTGTATAAAATTTGGATGCTTGATCCTTAATCTTATAACTGCAACAAACATTTAAAAAACACATAAATTAAGACGAATCAGTTTATGCTACATAGACTACCTCAATGTTTCCAACTAATACAAACCTGGACCAAACGGCTGCTGGTGTCGCCTCCCCAAGAAAACCAGCGTTATCCTCTCGATCCAACCTTGTTTCCTGAATGTACTCGTACTGCTTCACAAATTGCCATACTGAGTCCTGTGGATGCACGAGCTTCTTGAAAAACGAGTTCAACCCTTCGGACCTCCCTATTGTACCAGTGAAAGGAAAGAAATTCTTCTTGAAGAACGCTGGTGCCCATGTATCCCTACAACCCCACATGTTGACCAGGTGTTCGTTTTCTACCAAACTGTGCTTCGACAACATCATCTGCCACATGTTCTCAAAATCATCAATAGTATCTGCTCCATAGATACAGTAAAAAAATTCCTTCTCGAAACCCTCACGTGTACGAAATAATGTTCCAAGCTTATCCTTTGCTATCCGAAGCACATGCCATAGGCAACACCGATGAACCGTCCCAGGGAAAACATCATCTATAGCACCTGTCATTGCTTGGTCCTGGTCCGTCATTATGCAGGTTGGATGTTCTTGACCCATAGCATCCATCCATGCCTCAAAAACCCATTTGAAGGTTTCCTTCTTCTCATCCGGTATCAATGCACATCCAAGCATTATGCTTTGCATGTGATTATTTATGCCAACAATTGGTGTAAAGGGCATGTCATATCGGTTCGTGAAAAATGTGGTGCCAAAAAATACACAGTCTCTAAATTTCCGGTACAACTCACGTGTCCTTCCGTCCACCCAGAAAAGAGCCCTAACAGCATTGTTCTCATCAAGCTTGATAGCATAGTAGAATTGTGGACTCTCCGCTTGTATCTTCTGAAAATACTCTACTGTTTTGGACATGTCGCTATGCGAAACCTCATTTCTCAGCTTGGTTCGGATGTTTGTAACATCACGGTTTGTGTACGGCAGTGTCCTGAGAGTTCCATGAAGGTCCCCAAGTGTGGCCATGATGAGAGATGTGTCGGCGTTCCGACTGTGCAATGTCTTGATCAACATGTAGTCCTCATAGGGCACCTTATGATACGATCTGTAATACCGTGTCCACTCTTCTCTACTCATCAGTGGATGTGTGTGTTCCTCAATGAAAATTTTTACTTCCCATTTATCCTTCCTCAGCCCAACTGACATTCGAGCCTTGCAATCATGACGCTTCAGCTTGTTTCTTTTCCTTTTTCCTGCAGCTGGCGCACTGCCAAAATTATCAGAATCAGGTGTTGTTTCCGTTGCTTCACCCACTTCATCAAGCACCTCCGGATCTAGTGCCTCATCGACAGAACTGCCAGCAACTTTGTCTTTCCGAGCGTGCGCACACTCGAAGTCCCTCCTAATTAAATGGTCACATCCTTTTTTCTGGGACCTTCTTGAGCAACCTATCCTGCTTCCAAATCCTAGCTTCTCGGCATAACCATTATAAAACAACTGTGCCTCGTCGACGCTGTTGAAAACCATTCCAACCTATGGACACGACTGCCCGGAGCCTTCGACATCTACTGTATCTGGAATTGAAGAGCTATCCGGCATATGCATTTGAACATCCTGAACATGGAAGCATTTTATGATTTAATCAGAAACTAAGCAACACAAGTGGTTTCCATTAAATCAGTTACATGCTTCATTTTGTTAATATTCGTTGCTTCATCACGGTAAACACCTACAGCCCAACTCAATCAACTACAATTCTACAAATCATTTACAGTAGCTTCCATATGCCGATGTGTATGCTTCAAGGAATATGTTTGCTTCCGTCGATATTACTGACATGTATGCTTACAACAATATTACTGATAGCATGCTTCTACTAAAATGATTATTTCAAATGTTGTATGCTTTCAGCAACTGAATCAAATTCAACCTCATATCTATATCAACTAAAGCTATTATTAATACATGCTTGTAATATGTACAGCAACTAAATCAACTGATAATCTACTTGATCCATGAAACCTGCTTCGTGTGACTAAAATGCGAGCTTCCACGTAAAATAAGCACTGCTTCGTACAGCCATTACAAATAAAAAATTTTATCACCAACTTTAAGTATCACTATGCTTACATACACTGACAAGTAAGCTTCAAATGATAAAACTCTATGCTTCTCGTTTTTTCACAACCTACTATTTCAACTTAAAATCTAAATGATACAGGAAACTTGCTACCACGGTCAAGAATATGAGCTTCTACCAAATTTAATTAATGCTTCGTCCGAATAATAAATCAGCAATTTGCAACCATCTGTACAATATTCGTCGAGAAGCCCACAATCAATTTAATCAGGAATTATTCCCAAGCTCGTCTCGAAACTCCCCCACGGATCTCTCACACCACTAAGATTGCTAACAAAGAACCAACTAGAAAAAACATAGAAATGAACACAGATACATCTCGACTGAGAAGAAGGGTACTGTACCTCTCCATCTCCATGGATAAGAACGGGTGGGTTCCCAAGGTGTTCATGTCTGGGAAGAATTCCACCCCTCAGAGCTCTACCCAACTTGGCTTTACACAGGAAGCACGTCTGAAAAAGGGATTAAGATACGAAGGATACTCGATGTTCTCTTTCAGATGCGCCATTTTCCTACGAATCTAAGGCCGAGTAGCAACTCGTAGGATGGATGCGCCATTTTCCTACGAATCTAAGGCCGAGTAGCAACTCGTCGGATGGAAGCCAGAAATGACGCAGGGAGACGTCGAAGGAGATGAAGAAACTGGGAGCAATTAAGCTGTACTTGGGCGTCCGTCAAGGAAGCAATAAAGGTGGGGGGCGTACGTCTTGCGCGCCCCTGAAATATTTGGCATTCTAAAGAAGCTCTTCCCATTCCAGGAAAAAATTAAACATAGCATGATGTGCATTAAAAATAACAAAGGGATTCACAGAGCATTGCCAAGATAAAAGTCATGATTGCATCAGCAAGAAAACACGACACATGAACAAGATCCACATTAAGGGACCAGGAAAGATATCCAGGAATTAATTACTCTTTGCCAAGCTGGGGCAACGACTACCTAACAAAGTTATGTTCTCAGCTGAATAGGAAGTTTATAGTTGTCTCAACCATCTACTAGGTACTACAGAGATACACCCTTTTTAGAGGACAGTTCACGACCATTGGAACATTGCAAGGATTTCGAACACCAGAAGGGGTGCATAAGAGACAAAACATGATCTTCATCTGTATCTTGCTGTCAGCAGGGCTGGGGAAACAGAACTCATGCAGTCCACTGCCCACCATATCCAGCAGCAGCAGGCTGCGGTGACACGCCCTTTGCAACTGCAGGTTGTGGATTTGCCGGCGGTGCAGTATAACCACTTTGAGCTGCTGCTGGTGGCGCTGACTGATCATAACTTGGCGGATTTGCAGGTGGTTGAGTGTATCCAGCCTGACCATATCCAGGCTGGCCAGTTGCTGGTGCAGCAGCATATCCCGACTGCGGGTAGGCAGCATTTGCATAGTTAGGATCAGCTGGGCCACCCTGGTACCCGTAGTTGGCATTGTTTTGTGCTGACTGATCACCATATGCAGGTTGCGATGGAGGATATTGCGCATAGCCACCTTGCTGACTGTACCCTGGTCCTGCCGGAGCACTCTGACCATAAGTTGCCGGCGCTTGCGCACCCTGCTGTGGGTAACCCTGTTGAGCATACCCATCAGGTCCAGTTGCAGGGTACGTCTGACCATAAGCAGGAGGTTGCTGGGCTGGCGGGGCATAAGATGAAGGAGGTGGCGCCTGGTAAGTACCATCTCCTGCAGGAGCACCGCCTCTGGGAGGCCATTGTGCAGGTCCACCATATGGAGGTCTGGCATAAGGATCTGGCTGTTGAGGGTAGCCTTGCTGTGGACCTGCTGGTGGCTGCCCATAGTACTGGCTTGGTGCTGGAGCACTGTACCTAGGATCACCATATCCAGGGCCATAGTTCGGTGGAGGTGCAGACTGCGGATACTGAGGTTGTCCATAGCTTGGAGCCGATGATGGTCCATAACTGTTGTAGTTACCTGGTCCAGGAGGGTAGTTTGGTGGCTGGCTTTCATACGGTTGAGATCCATGTTTGTAATAGTCATAACCACCACCCTGATGTGAAGAATGGGGCGGGGGGCCTTGCCTCTGATCCCAGCCCATGCCACCTCTTGGTGGTGGCTGCTGTGGATAGCCGCCATAGGGGGGCTGAGAGTATGGTGCATTCTGAGGTGGAGGGCCCCTTGGTGGATATCCATACTGCTGTGGTTGAGAACGTGGCCCCCATTGAGGACCTGCACCATGACTCAGAGGGTGGTGATGTTGCGGACCATAGCCACCAGTCGGAGTTGTGTTTCTCGGAAACGTCTGTTAAAGAAAGCAATGTTAGAAACCAGTCAATGCAGTTGAAAGCCTAAGATATCAAGAGTATTGATACAGCAATGTAAAAAGACAACACGCAAGTGGTCACACCAAAGTTGTACAGCAAAAAACTGCATGTAAGTTGCTAGTAAAGAACTTGATAGGTACAGCCAAGAGAAAGATAACAATTAAACATCTCCAGACAATTCATTGACTTCTGAGAACATCTAAAGAAAAAAGTTTAACACAGGGGGCAATGGGATCTGAACCATATATATAGTACATAAAATAAATGAATAATGTCAATGAGACAAGACACTAGTATGAGAAAGCAAATATCAACAAGACCATCACCTTCGGTGTAATTAAGTCAACAAGAGTTTTACATGTCAAAAGAAAGAATGCTTTCAAACATCTTTGTAAGGTTCAGAAATAAAAACATGGTGCAATCGCATGCAAAGCACACTACATGACATCAAGAGTTAATTGACCCAACTTCGTAAAGGAATGGTGATTGCAGGTGTGGGTGGCAACACATCAGAAAACTAAAACAAATGATGTGAGAAGAATCACAGTTTTCAGCTAGACGAAGTGGTTCTATAGACAAGAGTCGCAAACAATTTAGTTTAGCAAACCTAGACATGGTGATGAAGTATCCTTGTCATGGCAATGATACATTTGGAGCAGTCTTCCAATGCTGTTTCAGCCATAAGCAGCCTTACCAGTTACCCCAACTACAAAAACCATGCAAGGCCAAGGGATAATAATCAATATCCCTCTTCTGTGCATACAACGGATGAAGGAGATGACCCCATCAGGAAAGCCTAGCTGAATCTGCATTAGGATACCCAGCCAACTCCGAATTGGCACCTTCAACAAAAGATAATTCAAGGAAACTGGAAGGGACAGAACCTGATGTGTCAGCTATGACTTCTGATGTAGGAAACAGAATCAGATCTTATCTAGTAGTTAGCAAGAGGCTAATTGGCCAAACCATGTATACAGTAATAACAAAGACAAGGATCTGGCGACAGCATTCAGCAAACAGAGCACGTGATCGACTATAATATCAATAATAAGTATGCCCATGTTTACAGAAAAACAACAATATGGGCAAGAATCCAATTAAATACACCAAGTTTATGCCTAAGTAAGAACTGCAATACTGTCAAGCCAGTTATACTAGAACTGTGTCCATTATCAATTGTAACTGGACAATTTCTAATTTTATTTCTACATAATCAATGCTGCACATCGTGTAACATATTGATACTACATGAATTCACAATAACCTAATGAGACAGTGTTGAGCGCACTGAAATTTCATAGTGGTATGCAGAGATATCAGTGACAAAAGAGAGGGGCCAAAATAAATATTTCAGGGTCTTTGTGAGACTAATAACAAATATCCCGACAGAACAAGGGTACGGGTGAAACTGCTACAAATCCTACCAAACCGGTGGCATGCCACTGACTGATTGATCGATCAAGGGACTTACCTTCCAGTCCAATTTGGCACTTGTATATTTCAAGACTGATACTTCATACAAAGCCCATTGTAGAAAACACAGATTAGTCTAATAATAATTCAGATTACATGAATTGGCAAAACTCCGACACTCAAAGCAGTATTAACTGATAGAATATTTTTCAAATTGCCCACAAATAAAAATTGCACTTGTGATGTAAGTGTTCGCAACGTCCTATATACACATGAACAATCTTTGTTCAAGTTTACAAGATTAGGATCATGTGCATCCCCTTTGTTACTAGTATGACCACAGTAAATAACATACAATTAACGAAAAATTGTACCACAGCCAAAAGATGGTGGTAACAGCCTGACCAAGGTAGCAATGAAATACACATGCAATAGTTTATCACATCAAGAAACATAAATGCACATAACTTCATTTTAGCGACAACATTAAATTCATATCACTAAGTTCGCCACAGCACAGGTGGAAGATAAGAGACATAAGCATCATAAATTCAACACAAATGGACATGGACAATAGACAAGCAAGTAGCATTACTGAGTTGAGAACATCATAGATGAATCATAAAACATAAAGCGGGATCACATCAGCATCAAGCATGAGCAACTTCAACACAGCAATATTTGAACAACAAAAGTACAGAGCAGGATTACGTCACCTGACTCATAGCTTGCTTAATCAATTCTTTTGCAGCTTCTATCTGCTTCTTATTGCCAGTAACACGTACAGTTCTTTCGGTTAATGTAGAACCCGCCGGAGGATGTTGAGGAATTAACTACACAAACAATTATTGCCACCCTCAAACGTCTATAACATAACCTATAATTACTAATGATGCCAATATAACACGCAAGTTCTCTACCTGGATTCGAGCACCTGATCTAGTTTGCAGATTTTTTATCGTCTCACCACCTTTTCCAATAATTAAACCAACCTAACAAATAGATAAGCCGGTTAAGCAAATGGAATAGTTTAACTCCTTGCCAACATTGAAACCTAACCTTATTATCAGGGACAAGCATCTCAAACTGCTCTGAGCCTGACTGTCCAGACCCAAACCCTTTGGCTATCAAGGCAGGGGAACCACCAGCCTCAGCCTGAAAAAATTGGAGGAATCCTTAGAAATAAAGCTGAAGTAACAACTAGCAAACACACATCAGAATCATGATACATTTAGCATACCTCAGCTATAACACTCTTAATGAGCTGCTCAGCCTTGTCAATACTTTCAGGAGTTCCAACCAATTCCACATGACGAGTAACAGCATCTGAAGGAACATCTGCGTCCTTTGTGATTTGGATCTTCGCCCCCGAGCTCATTTGGAGGTTTCTGATTGTTTCACCAGCTTTTCCTATCAGAACACCAACCTGCGTGGATTTCCAGAATAAACATAATAAGCAAATTGCATTCTGGATCGATAGTTCATGTAAGTGTTCTCATCTACATTTGATGCTACAACAGATTTAAACCATGCCACCGATTATACCTTGGTATTGGGCACCTCAATTAGACGAGTAGTCTCCTGCACAGCACCGGTTGCATCACCTTCTTGCTGTTGTGGCAATGCATCAGGCACTGTGTCTGTTGCGGTCTCCTGTGGCTTGTCCACGGAGCTCGTCTGCAAATCTTCGGCAGGAGCAACCTTGCCGTTCTCAGCATCTACCGTCCCTTCGTTACTCGCAGGGGGCTGCTCCTCAGGCTTATCGGAGGAGTCGCTGTTCTGCACATCTGGTCCAAACAGAGATAATGAACGGATCAAAACAGACTACAGCGCAAGCTTAAAAAATAATCCGACCGACGAGACACTGAACCCTAGGAACAACGAGGGGTGCGGTGTGTGCAAGAGAGATCCACCTGCGCCGTCGCCATCCACGCGCGGCCGCTTGGCGTCCTCCCATGTACCGTTCGCCTCCGCGCCTGCGTCGACTTCCTCGAGCTTCCTCTTGTGGTCGCCCTCGCCCTCGGCAGCCTCCGGGGCAGGCTCTTCCTGCGCGGTGGCGGCGGTGGCAGGCTCGGATGCAGCGTCTTCCTGCACGGTGGCGGCGAGGTCTACGGCTGGGGTCTGCGTCTCGGTCGCCACCTCCGGCGGCGGCGCCGTTGCGTCGGAGTCCGCCATGGGGATTAGGGTTCGAGGGTTTTCGCCTCGTGTCCGTACGGGGGTGGAGGCGCCTGTGGGGATATGCGAAGAGGAGAGCCCGTGTCCTGGCCTGCCTGGTTATATAAAGCGTGGAGTTCCGCTAGAGCTATTACGCGCACCGTGAAGGGAAACGTATCTGCTGAGAGTTCGCAAGCTGATGATCAACGCGTATACTTCGAAGGGCTAGCTTCATCTTTTCTAGTTTTGTTATTCACCCTAATCACATTGAGACTAACTTGGGTAGTAACATAATTCTACATGTATTGCTAATTAAATATTGATATGATATATAATTAAATAATGAGAGAATTTGTGGTAACTAACTATTTTACCGTAACATTACATATTTCAAGATAAAATAAATCTATATTGTAATAAATAAGACTTTGCATGATACTATATCTATGTTATTTTCTACTATAGAGATAGTAATTTAGAATAGCAAAATATGCATATTAGTAATCTAAATTACTTCCCACTATAATCAGCTCAGTATGTAAAAAGATCAGCCAATTTGCTAGCTCACTTGTGTGCAAAATTTGCTTGCACACAAGAGGAGACTAGTGGTTGGATGTACTTGGTTTCGAGTTTCCTCGCTATTTCGTATTGGACCTTTTGATTCTGAATAAAACCCTATAGATTCACACAAAAAAATTGCGAGTAGGAGTAGTTATGAATACGTAACTGGAAACATAAGCACTTTTTAAAGTGATGAATACCTTTTATTCATCAAAATTGTTAAAACTTTTAGAAACGTTAGCATAAGAAAAATTGGAGGATCATCTAACCAAGGCCCAAGATCAACCCTAATTGCATGCCTAGCTAAGTCATCACCTGCGTTATTAGACTTTCTAGGACAGTGAACAAAGGTTGCTATCACCAAATCTTGAGCTAGCTGGACACCATGTGAAAGCACACCTGTCGGCGGACCTAATAATGACGGTCATGGTGTTATCCGAGTTTATCTACATATGTAAACAACCTCGATGCAGAGCTAGCTATAGTCCATGTTTTAAAGTTATAGCTCTAGTTGTCTCCATGTCTAGAACATGCATCCAAATTTGATTGTTTGCTCCTATGAATAGACCATTAGAATACCTAAGGATCGCTTGCGTCGCCCCGATCTTCATCATATCATAAAAGACGACGTCTACATTCATTTTCACAAGACCACATGTTGGTTTACGCCAACCATGCCTCTTGATGCCGGTTCGTTTCATCGTCTTAGCCCCAACTGAATAATTTTCTACAAGTACAGTAATTGCCATTGTAGTTCGATGGGGCAATTGCATTTAGCAGAATACCTTCAGAAAAGTACTTTGCCTTTGAATTTGGGTGCACATATGAAAGGTATATAAGCAATTAACCTCCATGCTTGTTACTAGTACTTTTTTCCTTTGTTCACTATTGGAGCAAGTTCAGTCGTTTCATCATCAAACTTAAAAGTATCAATCGTTTCATCATCAAACTTAAAAGTATCAATCCAAAATATAATCTTGGGAAGGAAAGTGGAGTAAAGCATAAAACTAACTGATTTTCCGTGTGTTTTGAAATCTGCATCATCTTTTCTTCCCATTTCGCACTGTCAAGTGAGGTTTGGAGGCGAGAAAGAAAAAATACTCAGAATATATATTTGTTTGAATATGTTAAGTCGTAATTATAGGGTATGTGGTGACATCTCACCACATCATATGGCAAAAATGATCTATGTGTGCCAAAGTAGTACCCACCTTCATTTCGACTATCAAGGAAAAACCCTCATAACATTGTTAGTGCAGATAATATGACCCATAATAGATGAATTGATTCAAGAGAAATTGCTTGTTTTTTTATAGATGCCAACGTATGTTATTATTTTTTACTACTTAATTGAGTTCCAAGCAAACATCACCTTGGTCGGTTTTGGATGACTAATCTATGTTTGTCGACTCCAATGAACATGCCAGATCAGAGGCGGATCTAGGGAGGGGCGAGGGGTGGCCAGGCCCCTATGGTTTGGCCCCCCCTCAAGGTTATGGAGATGGAGTTAGAACTAGTTTTTGTAGGGGTTCGTAGCAAGGAAAACAAAAAATTTCTACCGCATGAACACACAATCAAGATCTAATCTATGATCAAGCCAAGATCTATCTACTAGATTGTAGCAATGAGTCGATGGAATACTAACCCTCGAAGATCCAAAGCGGTTAACGAGAGCAGATTCTCGTGGGTGATGTAGTCATACACTTGCCGATCTCAAGATCGCGTAGACGATCCTTCCGGCGCTGCGTTCCGGCAGCGCTTCCGTAGTCGGTCACACGTTCGGTACTCGATGAAGACCTTCCTCTCGCTTGTTCCAGCAGGCAGCGGAGGTTGTAGCACTCTCCTCGTGATTCCGGCGGCACGACGGCGTGGTACCGGAAGTAGAGGGGAGATCGCGCAGGGCTTCGCCTTAAGCCGAAGCGAGTATGGTGGATTAGGGTTTCCCGGAAAACTAGGGTTTAGAGATCCGGGAGGAGGAGGAGGTGTCGGCGGCGGCGACGGACCGGCGGCGGCGCGGCGAGGCGGCGCTGGCGGCGGCGGCTCGTGGAGAGGGCTTGGAACTTGTGTTGTTTAGGGCAGCCCTCCCCTTCTATTTATGAGAGGGAGGGGCAGCCTTGGGAGGGATGGGTTTGAATCCAAACCCAAACCCAAGTTAGATTGAGAGAAGGACTTGTTTCTTCTCCCACTAGGAAACCATTGTTCCAGTTTGACTTTTCAAACTTCCCGTTTGACTTTCAATTTAGAGCTTTATTTCTCTCTTGCATATGCCAACACCAAGTGACCTTGGACATGATCCAATCATTCCATTTACCCATGAAACATTCATGGACCATTCTCCTTTCGGACCGGTGAACCTTCTAGACCCTTCTAGAACCTCTCCGATGAAATCATCGGAAACTTTCTCGAACTCTGAAATAGGACTTTACTTATATGAATCTTATTCTCCGGACCATTCCGGATCTCCTCGTGATATCCCGGATCCCATCCGAGACTCCGAACAACATTCGGTCTCTTACTAATCATTCCATAACTACTCAACAACATCGAATCCTTAAGTGTGTCTCCCTACGGTTCGTGAATTATGCGGACATGACCGAGACACTTCTCCGATCAATAACCAATAGAGGAATCTGGAAATTCATATGGCTCACACATATTTCTACAATTACTTTGCGATCGAATGAACCACTTACATACGATACCAATTTCCCTTTGTCTCACGATAGTTTACTTATCCGAGGTTTTGATCGTCGGTATCTCTGCATACCTAGTTCAACCTTGTTACCGATAAGTACTCTTTTCTCGTTCCCGTGGTATGTGATCCCTTGTGAGCCAGTCACCTTCTTGCAAGCTAATTAGATGACATTCCACCGAGAGGGCCCAGAGTATATCTATACGTCATATGGATGGACAAATCCCATTCTTGATCCATGTGTCTCAACCCATACTTTCTGAACACTCAATGCCATCTTTATAGCCACCCAGTTACGGTGTGGTGTTTGATGTCATCAAAGCATCCTTCCGGTGATGGTGATAAGCATGATCTCATGGTCGAAGGAATTTAGGTTACTATGTATCAGAAATCTTATAGCAAATGAACTATATTAAATGACTTGATATTTATGCTACGCTTAACTACAGGAGTATGTCCATCATATCATTCTCCTAATGATATGACCCTGTTGTTAATAACATCTCTATGTTCATGATCAGGAAACCATGATCATATATTAACCAACAAGCTAGTTTAACAAGAGGCTTTACTAGGGACTCTTTTATGTTTACAAATCACACAAGTATTAATGTTTCCTGTTAATACAATTATAGCATGGTATGTAAACATTTATCATAAGTATGAAGGTATGATAATAACCACTTTATTATTGCCTCTTGGGCATGTCACATCCCAAGATTTTCCAAATCTTGTAATGTGAAAAATACATGAATAAAATAAAACTTTGTTTGAATTTCAGAGCCAGAAGAAACTTTTTGAATTCAATTGGAACTTCAAACCCATTTGAATCAAATAAATCCTAAAGAGATTTAAAAAGATAAACTTTTAATAAAGGAAATTAAAATGTTTTGAAACTACTATTTTGGATCCTCAATAAAAGATTTGGTTTTAAAAAGAAAAAGTGGATTTATAAATAAAGATTGTTTTGTAAAGCCAAAGTAAACCTTGGCCAAACATTTGAACTAAAACATTTTTGTTTTGAATAAAAATAGCAAAAGATTGATTTAAATAAATTAATAAGAATTTAATATCCAACTTTGTTTAAATAAAAGGTTTTACCAATTTAATTAAAACATCAAAACTTATTAAATTGTTTTAAATAGATTTTCCAAGTATTTTCTATTCTCTAATAAAACCTACTAAAGTGTTTTGGCTTTATTTTATATTTCAAAATAAATATCTCAATAAAGCAAATCCTATTGGATTTAATAATGAAAGTCTATTATATTAATTAATAATGGACACTAAAATAAAAGGTTATTTTGTTTTAAAACAAATTTCCAAATATTATATACTTCCCAAATTAAACCTACTAATTTGATTTTGAAAATATTTAGTTTCAAATAAAGATTTTATTAATAAAATCAAACCCTATTTGATTTAATAACTAAGGTCCATTTTATTTAATTATTAATGGACCCTAAAGTAAAAGGATTATATTATTTTAAACAAGTTTTCCAAATATTCTTTATTTCCAAATAAAACCCACTGTTTTGTTTTTGAAAACATTTGGATTTCAAATAAAGATTTTATTGATAAACAACAAAAACTCCATTTAATTAATAAACCATGGCCTATTTATTTAATTAATAAATGGAACCTAAAAAGATTTAAAATAATATTTTATTTTAGAATGTGAATTATGATGTTAAACAGAACCAAAAATCCATTACAATAGTTTGAATTGTTTGAATGGTTTGAATGTTTGAAATGTTGTTTGAAAATCAAATCAACAAATAGAAAAAAGAAAAGGAAAATGTTTCTGTACAAAAAAAAAAGAGAAACAACAGCGGCCCAACTACCCCGGCCCAAACAGCCCACCTAGCCCAATCCCCACCCCACCGCAGCGAAGCGTTTTCCACCGTAGAAAGAACCCTCGGAGCAACCGACAAGTGGACCCCTCCCCTTCTTCCTTTCTTTCACTGCCAGCGGACCCCACACCCTACTGCTCTTCTTCCTCACCCCGCGACCTGTTCTTTTCCCCCTCTCTCCCGTTTCTGTGATGAATTCGCGAGCATCAATTCGCGTAAACGCCGCACTTAATCGCTCCTGCAACCACGCTGTCTTAATCGCCCCTGATTCCTCTCCGTTTTCCCTCTGCCCCCTCCCCAAAGCACGCCTCCAGGCCGTCGCAATTTGTCCTCGAACAGCTCCGTCTCCGACGAGCTTCCACCGACGAATATGGCCGAGCCACACCACCTCCTGCCTCCCCGAGCACACGAGCACACTCACCACTCTCTTACGCATCTCCTGGTAAACTTCGTTCAACCGCGGGCGCCCCAGGAAGCCGTCTTCGACAAAAGTTCTGAGCGCCGCCGTCTGTCTCGCCTCCGTCGAGCTCCTCCGGTAATTCCAGACCACCCCGACCCCTTCCGTTCACGCACACATCTTTGCCATGGTCTTGCGCAGATAACCCCGTCCTCCGTTTGTCTTCCCGTGGACCACAGCGTCATCCTCGACCTCGACCGCACGCGACCGTCGCCAGAACCAACTCCGGCGAGAAATCCTGCCCGTCCCCGTGCGCCCCTTGCCACGACGACCACACGAACAGCATCACCTCATCCTCGCGACTTCGGTGAGCTTGCTCCCTCCCTGTTTCGTTTCCTGCCTCGCCAGCACCGCCGCCAACTGACCGCACCACCGCTCGCCGGTGAACTCGCGCCGCCAGTTCCTGGCTAGTTGATAGGAACCGTCCGATCTAGATCGCAGCGTCACGATAGATCCACTTAACTGAAAGGGTACGCTAGCTCTGAGCCGCCCGATCTAAATTAAATCCAACGCTCCGCAGTACGCGATCCAGACGAACCGGTATCGGCCAATCACGGCTCGACGCGTGTCCCTGTTCTGATTAAAACAGAATTAGAAACCAGATTTAAAAGCCATTTTTGAAACCTTTGTAACTTTCAAACCACACGTCCAAATTTGACAAATTTTATATCAATGGATTCAGGAGAACAAGCCCTATCCAACTGTGGAGTTAGTTTAGCAAATAGTATCTGTTATCTTGTTTGAATTTGCAGAAACTTATGTATGCTTGTTTAGAGTATAAAAAATGTTTAAAAATGATTTTTGGATTAAAACTTTTGCAAAATGGATTGTTGTGACCTTACTGACCCTAGGAACCAACCCTTGGTATTAGAAATGATTTTTGTAAGATTTGGGTTAGATTACTTGACTTAGTCATTTTCTAGCCAAATAAAAAGAATGGTTTTTGTTATAAAAATGTTTATGAAAAGAAAACTTCAAGGAAATGTTTTGGACCAAACCTACTGACCCAAAAACACCAAGATTTGCAATAGCAACTCATTTGGTGAACAACTTAAGAGTTTTGCCTTAATAAAAACATTTTTCACCACATGAAATGATAAATGGATTTAAATAGTTTTTGGACAAAACCCTCTTGCTAATGACTTTTCCACTTTGATAAATGACCAATTTGGATCTTACAAAGTTTAGAAACCTCATAGAGAACCCTTTGCAAAATAAAACTATCTTGTGCATGCTCCCATGCATGACTTAGATTCCATTACTTTGTGTGTGTGAAGATTTGTTTGTTTGACTTTGGTTTGGAATGTGAATTGAATTTGTGTTTGCTTGATTGATTTGTAGTGAAGTGTGAGACTAACAAGATAAAGGAGTGAACTACCATTCCCTTCCAAAAAGGCAAGTGATGCTTCATACTTTTTGTCCCATTACTTTCACTATGCATTAGTGATTTTGCTAAGTAAAACTTGCATAAATTTTGCTAAGTATAGATCTTGCTATAAGAAAACCTAGTAGATGAATCCTTAGTAGGATTTTCCTAAGTTAAGATTCCTACTACTACCAAGCTTAGCCTAGCTAATAGAAAACATGGGTGGAATATATATTCACACTATGGAAAAATATTCTAAGTCTGAGGACTTAGGTTTTGTTTAATAAAACAACTAAGTTAATGAATCACCTGGGTGGAAATGGAAGGATTGGGTTATGTTGAGTGGTTACACAAGACCATGGACTTGGCTTGTGTATCTCACTTGTGGATGGTCACCCAGGAAACAAAGGGATTTGAGATGTCAAATGTTGAGAAGCTTTAAGTGCAACCACTTGGCAATATGGGCTCTGCCATGATCATATAGGTTGTAAGAACTTAGCCATATGGACAGTGGGTGGTAGTGTTTGATAGGTTGGAGCGCGTCCATTTTGGTTTAAGGGAAGGCTTCTGAAAGATTTTGTCTTGGGAAACCAAGTCTTGTGGGTAAAGTGCACCACCTCTGCAGAGTGTAAAATCTAAGTACTTAGCCATGTCCCTGGTAAAGGACAATTTGAGCATCAAGACATGGAAGCAATCAAGAATCTCACCATTCAAATTTCTAAATTAAAATCTTGTGGATTGAACAAGGGTTGTTTGAATTCTTCAATCATTGATGGAGAGATGGCTTGGTACAAGGATCTTGAAATCTTTGATTGAGGAAAAATGGTTTTGCCAAGCACTTCAGTCTTTGATTGGTGGATGCCTTGGAAAGGATCTTCAGTCTTTGATTGGTAGATGCCTTGGAAAGTGATTTGTCAAAACAAAAACTTAGTATTTTCAAAATGATAAGAAAAATCTATTTTGAGCAATGCAAGCCTCAACTCCACTTAGCCAAATGCATATAGATGTTAGACTCCACTATACTACCATAGTATCACTTGCCAATACAATTCAAATGTATTGACCCTTTGTGGCTGTAACTTGTATGTTGCAGGTTTGATTGATTTTAGTGAAGATTGATTGTTTAGGATTACAAAGTCTACAACCAACATCTGCCTGTGGCACTTTGAAGATGAAGGACCCATACTTATAGTTATTCCGCTGCAATGTAATGTAATGGCCATATGAGCTATGAAAGATGTAATAAAATTATGTTATTCCTGGTTATAAAGTTATATTATGACCTTTGTTTCTTGATATTACATCTTAACTGTGGATGCTAGCTATTGATCCAGGGACTAGCATTGTAAACACAGGAGGGATCAATCTTATTAAAGGTTGGGACCCCTACAGGGCATATCTCCAACAGTCTCCCACTTGCACTAGAGTCAATAATCTAGTTTCAAACCTTTATGTATTCAACACCTATGGCTTTCTGGTGTCGTATGTACACGGTTGCTAGTGGTCAACTGATCTCCGGATCTGACACTTCCAGGTCCGTGTGTAATTGCATGTCTTTGCGTCTCTACGCATCACTCATTCTCTAATGAGATGGCTTTGTACAAATTTGGTCCTTTGGTGTGACCTTTAGTTCTTTGGGGTTAAAACATGTTGATAATATTGTCATACAATATATCTTCATAGTATTATCCCTGTTGTGAACTACACTTAGTTTGATAACAAACTACTTGACACAAATGCCCTCTTTTGCTGCTATAACAGCAGTTATATACTTAGCCTTTTATTGTAGTATCTGTCACAATGTCTCAACTTTGGAACTCATCCAAATCCATTATGGAACTTACTTTCAATCATATTGTGCCACCCTTAGTCTAGATTGAGATAAACTTAATTTGTACTTTGTGACAAAACTAGTATCAATGTAATTCATTTACAATGAACTAACCATCTATTTGTCACTTCTACAAAATAATATATTCTTATTTCTTTTACAAGATCATAAGAATATCTTTACTATTGTCCAATAATCATCTTATGAATCATTCTGGTATACGCTCATAACATTTAGAGCATAGGACATATCTGGATTTGTACATATCACGACATGATTGATATAAATACTCTTTGTGATTTCATATATCAAGTATCAATCTATACTTGAATCTTTCACTTACCAAGTGTCAATACACTTGAATATATCATCAATATTTAACTCATTCAATCCTTTCTATGCGACAAGAACATTTCTTGTAGTTTCTATACTGAACTCATTCAATATATCATCTATGTACTTTCGGCACAACCATATTAGCGTCTATTGATGCCAAATATTTGGGTTTTGCCTAAGTATTTCATCGAGATGAAATTCTTATCCTATGTTAATAAAAGATACATTATTTCCAATCAACAATATGTCTTCCACATAATGTATTAGAAACATGTCTTAGCGCTCCCACTTAATTTCTTGCAAATACAAGCATCTTCATCGTCTCCGATGAAATTAAACTCTTTTAACAGTTTCATCATAGTGAAGATTCCAACTCCGCGACGCTTACTTCAACCATTGAAGTTTGCATATGCTTTTAGCATCCTTTGAATTAACAAAACCCTTTGGACCGTGTCATGCACACGTCCTTGGTAACCATTCTATTAGAAGAACTTGTTTTGTTTATTCAACACATAACAAAAATATATGTCGTAGTTGCTACATTAATCCGTCTAGACTAAATATCGCTTAATGAAAGATCAGATCTTGTCATAGTCAACTCTTTGAACATTGTCGTGAACTCTTTCCCGACATGTCGATAATTTCATAGATGTGAAACATCCATGTCTATTTCTTTGTAGATCCAAATACGACTGTAAGGTCTTGTACCTTTCCAGAGGGTCTTTCAAGTTCAAAGCTTGATCTCTCGTATATGGAACTATCACGGATTTTATGGCTTCAAGCCATTTTACGGAGTCAGGGCCCATCATCGCTTCTTTGCATGTAGTCGGTTCATTATTCTCAAATAATGATTCAACCCTCAAATCTTAGTATTTGATTGTTTACCCGACCTACTTGTTTCAATAGAAACTTTGACCTTCGTAACCACAACCTTTGAGGCACGTGAGCCATGAGCATTTTTGCTGCCTCCGGAACACTTTTCGGCACTGCACAACTTTGATCATATATAGCTAAAGTTCTTTTAACCTTGTCAAAGTTCTATTGTCCTCCCACTTAACTTTTCACGGAAAATTCCTTCTCAAAGAAACTTGACGTTCTAAGCGACAAACACTTTTGTCTCTGATGTTATAGAGGAGTACTTAACAGTTATTTGAAATAACATACAAAGACAGGTTCATCCGACTTTGGTTGCAAACATCTTTCTTATGCATAGCATACCAATGTTTAAGAAAGGACAACTTGGGTTTTATCCCAAACCATAACTTTATATGGTGTCAATTCAACGGATTATGATGGAGCTCTTTTCAGTGGAAAAACGGTAGTCTCTAAAGCTTTTAATCTTTAAAATATAATGGCAGTTTTATGAATTACACCTTTGATCTTACCATGTCAAACAAGGTTTAATTACAAATCTCGAATGCTCCATACTCTTATGGTGTTTAGAAAAATGCAAATCCACGGAACGATTCCTTAAATCTTAGGTATTATGCTAAACATGTAACTCAAATATCTTCCTTTATGATCTTATCATAAACTATTTATATTCTTGTTACAATGATTTTGCACTTCATCTTGAAAGTCTTTGAAATTTTCAAATGTTTCATACTTCATCCTTATTAAGTAAATATTCATATATTCACTCAAATTTTCGGAGAAAGCATATGAAGTTGAAATCCATCGCTGTTGACTACACATAATGGACTTTGTACAACAATATGTACAAGTTCCAATAAGCTAGTCATTCGTTCCCTTTTGGCCTATGAACGAAGTTTTAATTATCTCTAGGAAAGTTTCACAAGCGTCATTTGATCAAAAATCAAAAGACTCCAAAATTCCATCCACATGGAGTTTCTTCATGTTTTCTTTCCAATATAATTTAAACGACGATGTCACTTCCTAAGTGATCTTTCAATCAATTTGTCTTTCGACATTTTTAGCACTAGTTTTATGGATGTGATTTCTCCAACGAGATTTGTGAATCATCCATCTTTTATGGATTACGACAATTATTTGAACAACCCTTTTGTTCTCATAATACCTGATAAAACAAATCTTGAAGGCAAGCTTTGATGTTTAACGAGCAACACAATAACCTTTTATTTGTTCTCGATGAACATCATCACATATTCTTTTGCTAGTTACTTAGGCCATTGTAGTTCATGAATTGTGTTGTTTCGTATGACGATTCACACCAACAAATTCAGTATCAAATACTTAAGAACCACATTGTTTAATAAGCAAAGAATATAGCCATAACATGTATATCATCTATATACTTAAACTGAACAATTCTAGTCTTTTCTTTTCTGCCATATATTTATGAGATTCTCTTTCAGTATTTCCTTTTCTGTTTGAAAGAATCTATCAACATCAATAGTGGTCATACATATGACACATAGTCCAAAGTGTATAATTAAATACCAATGTCTTTGGACTTGCACTTTGAAGTAGATCACCATCATCAAATGTTTGGTGTGCTTTCAAATTCCATTCTCTAGTAATCTCTTGGTGTGGTAAATATTTTACCTACATCAAATATTCACCCTTATCATGGAATTATTCATGATCAAGCTACTTTTAACTTATAAAGATGAATCGTGAGTATAATGTTGCTCTCCAAAACCTTTTGGTGGATTAGGACAACTAGTGTCTCCAACCCTTTGCAAATTCTCATCAAATATGAGAACATGACTTTTGCCATATTATACTCTATCATGTTGTAACCAAAACTTCGTTTCAGATATCACAATATCTTCCACGCATCATGGTTTCTGAAATAACTCTTTCAGATCCTAGATAACCTTGATATTAAGACAATTCTTTGAATATCAAGAATCATGGAGACAAACATGATACTCATACACTAACTCTTGGAATTTTCACTCTCGATTTAATACCAGTTATTAAAACTTCATGGAGTAACCGGAACTTACTGAAAGTTTGCAATAGGACTTTTAAACTTTAGATTAACACTTCAAAACAATACGATACCAGTTCGTAAAGTAACTAACCAGAATTCTATAGTTCTATCATCTCAATTATAACTAAGCGCAAGGTGGTAAATGGATGCCAATGACTACAACAATTATGCAAATTCACTTTGATTTAATTTATGATAAATAGTGTTCAACTTTTAATCATATTGCCGTTGAACTCCCACTCAAAACAATATCCCTCACTTTGTTTTAGTGATCACACGAACCAAATCCACCACATCAAAACCGATCATCACGAGAGTTGATGTAGCTTCAATGGCGAACAATCAACATGTTCATCATATCTACTATATGACTCATGCTTTACCTTTCGGTGATCCGTGTTCCAAGACCATGTATGTACATGCTAGGCTCGTCAAGATCAAACCTTAGCTTCCGCATGAGCAAATCTGGCTTGCTCACGTTGTATACACTCGCAGAATCTAATACACCCGATCATCACGTGGTGCTTCGAAACAACGAGCTTTAGCAACGGTGCTTACTAAGGATGAACACTTTAAAACTTGAAATTGTGTGCTTGAGGGATCATCTTATAATGCTACTGCCGTGAACTAAGCAATACAAGATGCATAAAAGGATTAACATCACATGCAATTCATAATATGTGATATGATATGGCCTTTCTTCTTTTTGCTTCCGATCTCCATCTTCAAGCACAAACATGATCTCCATCATCACCGGCATTGCATCAAGGTCAATGATGCCGCTCCATGGTTGTCGTCCACCAGCTTCAACTATTACAACTACTTTGAATAGACACGCGGGTCTTAACAGAATTTAAAGACAACCATATGGCTCCTGCCGGTTGCCAACTTACAATAAGGAACATTGCATGCATCAAATATAATGGAAAATGGAATAGGGGAGTTGCACTTTAGGAGGTCGAATCCACCCTTTTTCGAACCAAAGGAGCTCCGTATCACATCACAGCACACCCCTGCAAAACAAAGTTAGACGCCTCTAATTTTCTTTGCATATTTTACGTGGTTTGGGGCTTTCAATAAGTGTCGTTCTAACTTACGAACAAGAACCACAACATTGATACTAGTATTGTCAATCACCCGTTGTAAATTGAATCTTAACTATGTTGGGAGAAACATGCACCCGCAAAGCCACTTATGCAATACATGTTGCATGTCAAGCGTGGAGCAAGTCTCATGAACGATGTCATGTAAAGTTAGCCCGGGCCACTTCATCCCACCATCCCGCAAGATGCAAAGTACACAAGAAGCAATCGACAACAAAAGCATCAATGCCCACAATGACCATTGTGTTCTACTCGTGCAACAGATCTACATATAGACACGGCTCTGATACCACTATAGGGGTTCGTAGCATGGAAAACAAAAAATTTCTACCGCATGAACACACAATCAAGATCTAATCTATTATCAAGCTAAGATCTATCTACTAGATTGTAGCAACGAGTCGATGGAATACTAACCCTCGAAGATCCAAAGCGGTTAACGAGAGCAGATTCTCGTGGGTGATGTAGTCGTACACTTGCCGATCTCAAGATCGCGTAGACGATCCTTCCGGCGCTGCGTTCCGGCAGCGCTTCCGCAGTCGGTCACACGTTCGGTACTCGATGAAGACCTTCCTCTCCCTTGTTCCAACAGACAACAGAGGTTGTAGCACTCTCCTCGTGATTCCGGCAGCACGACGGCGTGGTACCGGAAGTAGAGGGGAGATCTCGCAGGGCTTCGCCTTAAGCCGAAGCGAGTATGGTGGATTAGGGTTTCCCGGAAAACTAGGGTTTAGAGATCCGGGAGGAGGAGGAGGTGTCGGCGGCGGCTAAGGCGGCGGCGACAGACCGGCGGCGCGCGGTGGCGGCGCTGGCGGCGGCGGCTCGTGGATAGGGCTTGGAACTTGTGTTGTTTGTGGCAACCCTCCCCTTCTATTTATGAGAGGGAGGGGCAGCCTTGGGAGGGGTGGGTTTGAATCCAAACCCAAGTTGGATTGAGAGAAGGACTTGTTTCTTCTCCCACTAGGAAACCATTGTTCTAGTTTGACTTTTCAAACTTCCCTTTTGACTTTCAATTTAGAGCTTTATTTCTCTCTTGCATATGCCAACACCAAGTGACCTTGAACATGATCCAATCATTCCATTTACCCATGACACATTCATGGACCATTCTCCTTTCGGACCGGTGAACCTTCTAGACCCTTCTAGAACCTCTCCGATGAAATCATCGGAAACTTTCCTGAACTCCGAAATAGGACTTTCCTTATATGAATCTTATTCTCCGGACCATTCCGGATCTCCTCGTTATATCCCGGATCCCATCCGAGACTCCGAACAACATTCGGTCTCTTACTATCATTCCATAACTACTCAACAACATCGAATCCTTAAGTGTGTCTCCCTACGGTTCGTGAACTATGCGGACATGACCGAGACACTTCTCCGATCAATAACCAATAGAGGAATCTGGAAATTCATATGGCTCCCACATATTTCTACGATTACTTTGCGATCGAATGAACCACTTACATACGATACCAATTTCCCTTTGTCTCACGATAGTTTACTTATCCGAGGTTTTGATCGTCGGTATCTCTGCATACCGAGTTCAACCTTGTTACCGATAAGTACTCTTTTCTTGTTCCCGTGGTATGTGATCCCTTGTGAGCCAGTCACATGTTTGCAAGCTAATTGGATGACATTCCACCGAGAGGGCCCAGAGTATATCTATCCGTCATATGGATGGACAGATCCCATTCTTGATCCATGTGTCTCAACCCATACTTTCTGAACACTCAATGCCATCTTTATAGCCACCCAGTTACGGTGTGGTGTTTGATGTCATCAAAGCATCCTTCCGGTGATGGTGATAAGCATGATCTCATGGTCGAAGGAATTTAGGTTACTATGTATCAGAAAGCTTATAGCAAATGAACTATATTAAATGACTTGATCTTTATGCTACGCTTAACTATAGGAGTATGTCCATCATATCATTCTCCTAATGATATGACCCTGTTGTTAATAACATCTCTATGTTCATGATCAGGAAACCATGATCATATATTAACCAACAAGCTAGTTTAACAAGAGGCTTTACTAGGGACTCTTTTATGTTTACAAATCACACAAGTATTAATGTTTCCTGTTAATACAATTATAGCATGGTATGTAAACATTTATCATAAGTATGAAGATATGATAATAACCACTTTATTATTGCCTCTTAGGGATATCTCCAACAGTTTGATGCTAAACTGCTAATCATGGTATTCTCTCTATTACTATATACCACTGTGTGCAACCTGTTGATTGCTGAAACTTTACGGGTCAAGCCAAAAACATTATCCATCAAGGGATAACACATACATATTGAAGCATTGGCAAGAAAACGGATCGATCAACTGATCCATGGGACACATCTGGATTTCTTCTCTACTCAGTTTCACTCGATGATCTAGTCGACTTGTTTCTCCCTTCTCTACCTCTGCCATGGCATCGTCACTGGGATTGGGATTTTGTATTCAGGTGTCCTGATGGACTGCACAGCTTATGTGAGCCTGTTAGGAACCCCAAGAGTAAGGTATGAAGCAGCACAACAGCAAGTTTTCCCTCAGTAAGAAACCGAGGTTATCGAACCAGTAGGAGGAAGGAAACGTCACACAGGTGTTGCAAGCCGCGGAGATCTACACAACATAAACTCAAGACTTTGCCCAACGAATCAGTGAGGTTGTCAAGCTCACCGGTTTGTTGTAACAAAGGATTAAACGTATGGTGTTGAAGGTAATGGTTTAAAGCAAGTAAACAAGTAATAGTGGAAGATGTATCAATTGTAAAGATTGGTTCGGGGTCCATAGTTCACTAGAGGTGTTATCCTTAGATAAACAACATGGCATGAAGGGTAAACATATTATAGCAGGGCAATTGACAGGAACTGAGCAAGGCATAACAATGCAATTACTAGTCAGAAAGATCCTATGAGATTCGATTGGGCAATACAACAAGATACATAGACCGCCATCCAATTGCATCTATGACTAGAAGTCCATCTTCAGGTTATCATCCGAACCCCCTCCAATATTAAGTTGGAAGCAACAGACAACTGCTTTAAGCAAAGTGTGTAAGGTAAATAGTCCACATGTTCCATGAACAAGAGACCGTTGTTTTCTCCCTAGTGGCAATAGCACATCTACAACCGAAGAGATTTCTGTCACTTCCCTTGGAAACTAGAGGCATTAACCCACTATCGAGCATAAATACCCCCTCTTGGAGTCACTAGCAACTACTTGGCCAGGATAGCTACTAACAACGAAGAGCATGCAAGATCACAAACAGCACATACATGATAGAATCATAAAGACAAAACCATTAATCAAACCAACATAATAATCTCAATATCCACTGGATCCCCGCAAACACAACATGCATGATTATAAATAAATTAGATCTTTATCATGAACGGATCTCACAAGATCTATACATGAAAGCACAAAGGAGGAGATATAACCATCTAGCTACTACATGGGCCCATAGTCCAAGGTGGAACTACTCACGCATCATTACCGGAGAGAAGGCCTCGGGGATGATCTCCCCTCCGGGAGGGTGCCGGGAAGAACTTCAGACCTCCCCGATCTAGGGACGAGGGTGGCGGCGGCTACAGACGGTTTCGTGGAGATTTGATCGGGTGCTTAGGGTTTCTGCATCGGGGGCTTCTAATAGGCAAAAGGGGAGGCCGAGGCGGCGGCCAGGGGCCCCACACCCTAGCCAGGGACGGGCCCACCTGTGGCCGCGCCTGGGGGGTGTGGCCCCTCTGGCTTGCCTCCCCGGCTCCCCTCTAGACTCCTTGTTCCCCACGGAAAGTAATTGACTTTGACGTTTGTCCCGTCCAATTCCGAGAATATTTCTCTACTAACTTTTCTGAAACCAAAAACAGCAGAAAACAGGCATCTGGCACTGTTGCAACTTGTTAATAGGTTAGTACCAGAAAACATGTAAAAAGCACCTCAAAGTGTAGACAAGTAAAGAGAAGTAGATACAAAACAAGCATGGAGCATCAAAAAATATAGATACGTCAACGTATCAACATCCTCAAGCTTAACTCATGCTCGTCCTTGAGTAGGTAAGTGATAAAAAGAATAATTTTTGAGGTGACATGCACCCTCGCAATAAAGATCCAACCATTTGCTAGCATTAAAAGCTGGGATCAAAGAACTCTAAACATGTGCATGAAAGATGGAGTTCTAACAATAGGAGATAGTAACTATGCATGCAACATGACAAGCTACAAACAAAGATCATGAATAACATGCACTGAAAAACGTTTATTTGTTTCACATACAGAAAACATAGCATAGGGGCAATCAACTTGTCCCTCATAGAGTAGCAATATAGATGTATAGGACACCTTCAAAGTTCACAAGGGTGACTAGAAACAAATAGCACAAGAACAAGTAATATCACAATATGCATCAATTAATAAGATTTGGAACACTGCACACATAATGACAACTATGCTCTCTTAATGGTGCCTAAAGGTAGAAGGTGGAGACTCAAATAATGGTGGAAGAAAGGCCTTTTTGCAAAGGAATCAGGGATTACAAGTTTCAAAAAGAGCTTCCAAAAATTATGGTACTTGTTAGCTTTCAGCCCTCATTTCCCCTATCATAAGCATCTTGAAGTGGTTAAGGTTAAAGTGGCAAAGATGGAGTATATGATTGTCGAAGTATAAGTTGGCAATCTCAAGTCCCTTGAATACGAGGACCACACCTCATGCATACTCAACTTTGGGTCCAGGTAAGTTCTTGTCATTGTAAGTATTTGCATATCATTGAGAACTGCCAACGAGGTACCCCTTGCACATGGTACAGGAGCTTTCCCATAACCAAAATGACAAGGCAAGCAGACAATGAGCATCTCAACAATCTTTTTATTTACCATATGCATAGCTTTTTATTGAGGATGCTTCATAGATAGCTCATTATGGTGATGCTGCAAGTTTCCACCATGATTAGGCATGGCTTAGGCTAGCGGCCCAGGCATTTCTCTAACACAGGATACAAACTCCATGGACTTAGTTCCCTCTTTATTTCACACTAGTGACATCCATAGACAAAACAACATGATATCAACTGAGTACAAAGTACAAGTGCAATGTTGAAAACGTTCCCCGTGACAGCACGGTTCTGCTAATTCCAACTTATAAGTGCAAGCATATACAATAAAGTTGTCACAATGGTTCAAGTTTATTAGGGGCAAAGAATATAAAGTGTGCCATCAAGTTCGTGAGGGCTTTAATCACTAAGTTTTCATATAACAAAATAGTTTTTAATTGGAAGATAGTTGAAAACAAGAATATACTTGGAATGGTGTAACGCACTATGCATAGGAGTTTATAGTGGACACTTTGAAATAACTTGGTTTCTTGGAAGTTGGAGGCATCAGTAGAACTTATTCATACAAGTGGAGGCTAGCAAAAGACTGGGAGCAACCAACTAAGAGAGCAATAATGGCCATAATCATGCAGTGCAACAAAGCATACTAATCAAAGCAAAGAGTGGTACTACAAGTCAAGGACTAAATGATCATAGAGGCTAATGGTGACTTGTCATAGTCATAACATGGTGTAAGCATGTGCCAAGTCAACCCAAGCAAAGCATCAAAGGAGAATACCATAATACTATGCTTTTGCATGCTAAAACAACGCATAATTTCTTCAAGGCACACTAAGCAATCCCAATTGTTTGGAACAAGACATGATACAACAATAATCACTAAGCATAATGCCAAAACAACACCTAGCATGTCATGCTAAAGTCAAAGTCACAGTCAATGAAAGCTCCTCTTGCACTTACAAGCAAGAACTTACTACTCCTTTCCCATGCCAAGCAACTTATTTGTAAAACAACACAGCGAGAACGGGGGTCCAAACTACTCAAGAAAACAACAAACTAAGCAAAGCAAACGAAAACTAAGACACTCCAAGAACAACACAACTATGCATGAAACAATAAAAAATAAGTGTCTAGACAGACCTCAGCTTTTTATTGATGAAGAAGGGGATGCCCACCCCAAGCTTTGACACTTGTACCTCTTGGCTATTTCTTGGGGTGACACCATGGTGGCATCCCCAAGCTTGAGCTTTTGTCCATTCTTTATCTCATTGCATTATTCTCTCTTTACACCTGAAATTTTTCCTTCATACAAAACTTCACACAATCTTCATTAGCAACATTAGTGTATTCAAAAGATATTAGACCTCTAGCAAATCTTTGGAACAGCAAGGCTTTTCACTAAAAACACAATATAATGTAGTAACTCCTTCAAAAAGCTCCATTCACCTAAATATAACTCAAAAAGGAATCAATAAGAAGCAAATGCAAATAATGGCAGAAATTTGTCAAAACATACCAGCAAGTAGAAACCGATTTTTTCGAACATCTTCTGTTGCTCAAAAAAAAGTATTGATCTAACGAAAGTTAGCTAACATACTGGGGAATTATTCGTAAATTTTGAGCTCAATCCAAGTTACAAATACTGCTCACGATTTTTTTTGGTGGAGGACAGAAATCTGTTTCGGGACAGCAACTCCCCAAATCTTACTTCCCTCTCATTAGAGGTCATTCTTGGCACAAAAAGCGAACAAAAAGGATAAGGAGAGGTTATTACTGAAGTAATAACTTCCGAGACTCAAGGAAACTCTTGGGTTATCTCCTAACAAGTACTTTTCTTTAACGTCTTTAAGTTAGGCACAAGAAGCAAGAAGAATCAAGTATTTTCAAATGAAGAAGCATTATCATCAAACCTTGCTTTCAAAGGGGGAGCAAAGAGCAACTTCTCTCTTCTCATTGGGAAGTGTTCAATACCTTTCTTGAATGGAAAATGATATTTAATGGTGCCTTCTTTCATATCAATGATGGCACCAATTGTTATAAGAAAAGATATTCCCAAACTAATAGGACAAGAAGCATTGTATTCAACATCTAAAACATAGAAATCAACAGGGACATAAGCATTGTTAACCATAATGATAACATCACTAATACTCCCCATGAGTTTCTTCTTAGCATTATGATACGTTGGAAACGTATCTATAATTTTTAATGATCCATGCTTGTTTAGTATCTACTTTGCTTTACTTGTCCACACTTTGAGGTGTTTTTACCTATTTTCTAGTACTAACCTACTAACAAGTTGCAACAGTGTGAGATGCCTATTTTCTGCTATTTTTGTTTTCGGAAAAGTTAGTAAAGAAATATTCTCAGAATTGGACGGGATAAACGACAAAGTCAATTACTTCCTGTGGGGAACAAGAAGTCCAGAGGGGAGACGGAGGGGCCAGCCAGGGGGGCCAGACCCACCCCATGCGCAGGTGGGCCCAGCCCCACGCCTGGCTAGGGTTTGGGCACCCTGGCCACCGCCTCGGCCTCCCCCTTCGCCTATAAGAATCCCCCAATGCAGAAATCCTGGGTACCCGATCAAATATCCACGAAACCGTATGTAGCTGCCGCCACCATCATCCCTGGATCGGGGAGGGGATATGAAGTTCTTCCCGGCACCCTGCCGGAGGGGAGATCATCCCGGAGGCCTTCTCTCCGGTATGATGCGTGAGTAGTTTCACCTTGGACTATGGTTCCATGTAGTAGCTAGATGGTTGTATCTCCTCCTTTGTGCTTTCATGTATAGATTTTGTGAGCTCCGTTCATGATCAACATCTAATCTATTTGTAATCATGCATGTTGTGTTTGCGGGGATCCGATGGATATTAAGATTATTATGTTGGTTTGATTAATGGTTTTGTCTTTATGATTCTATCATGTCTATGTTGTTTGTGATCTTGCATGCTCTCTGTTGTTAGTACCTATCTTGGCCAAGTAGTTGCTAGTGACTCCAAGAGGGGGTATTTATGCTCGATAGTGGGTTCATGCCTCTAGTTTCCAAGGAAAGTGACGGAAATCTCTTCGGTTGTAGATGTGTTGTTGCCACTAGGGAGAAAACAACGGTCTCTTGTTCATGGAACATGTGGACTGTTTACCTTACACACTTTGCTTAAAGCAGTTGTCTGTTGCTTGCAACTTAATACTGGAGGGGGTTCAGATGATAACATGAAGGTGGACTTCTAGTCATAGATGCGGTTAGATGGCGGTCTATGTATATTGTTGTATTGCCCAATCGAATCACATAGGATCTTTCTGACTAGTAATTGCATTGTTATGCCTTGCTCAGTTCCTGTCAATTGCCCTGCTATAATTTGTTTACCCTTCATGCCATGTTGTTTATCTAAGGAGAGCACCTCTAGTAAACTATGGACCCCCGGTCCAATCTTTACCATTGATACATCTTCCACTATTACTTGTTTACTTGCTGCAAACCATTGCCTTCCACACCTTATGATTAATCCTTTGTTACATCAAACCGGTGAGCTTGACAACCTCACTGATTCGTTGGGGCAAAGTCTTGAGTATGTGTTGTGCAGGTCTCTGTGTTGCTAGCAACACTCGTGTGACGTTTCCTTCCTCCTACTGGTTCGATAACCTCGGTTTCTTACTGAGGGAAACTTGCTGCCGTGCTGCTTCATACCTTGCTCTTGGGGTTTCCAATGAAGCGTCCCACGACAAGTGGTGGGCGCCATCAAGCTCTTTCTGGCGCCATTGCCGGGGAGGCCAAGGACGTCTTCACTAGGGAAGTCCATCACTTCCTTTCTCTTTACTTTGTTTTTAGTTTGCTTTGTTTCTTTTGCTTGGTTTTGTTTGACTCTTTTAAAAAACACCAAAAAAATTAGTCTAGTTTGGTTTGCTTGCCTCTTTCAAAAACACAGAAAAAATAGTTCCTGCTCTAGCTACTGCTGTTGTTTTTGGCTTTCCCACCTTTGCCAAAATGAACTCTATTGAGAACACCAAGTTGTGTGACTTCACTAGCACCAACAATAATGATTTCCTAAGCACTCCTATTGCTCCACCTGCTCCTGATGCTACCTTTTATGAAATTAAGCCTGCTTTGTTGAATCTTGTGATGAGAGAGCAATTTTCTGGTGCTGGTTCTGATGATCCTGCTGCCCATCTCAATAGCTTTGTTGAACTTTGCGAGATGCAAAAGTATAAGGACATAGATGGAGATATTATTAAGCTCAACCTTTTTCCTTTCTCCTTGAGAAGAAAAGCTAAAGAATGGTTGCTTTCTTTGCCTAAAAATAGTATTGATTCTTGGACTAAGTGCAAAGATGCTTTTATTGGAAAGTACTATCCTCCTTCTAAGATTATATCTATGAGAAGTGATATTATGAAATTTAAACAACTTGATAGTGAACATGTTGCTCCAACTTGGGAAAGAATGAAGTCTTTGGTTAAAAATTGGCCTACTCATGGACTCACTGCTTGGATGATTATCCAGACTTTTTATGTAGGTTTGAACTTCTCCTCAAGAAATCTGTTGGATTCAACTACTGGAGGTACCTTTATGGGCCTCACTTTAGGTGCTGCAACAAGGCTCCTTGATAATATGATGGTTAACTACTCTGAATGGCATGTTGAGAGAGCTCCACATGGTAAGAAGGTAAATTCTGTTGAGGAAACTTCCTCTTTGAGTGAAAAGATTGATGTTATTATGGCTATGCTTGTTAATGGGAAAACTCCTCTAGATCCTAATAGTGTTCCCTTAGCCTCTTTGGTTGATCAAGAAGAGCAAGTTGATGTGAACTTCATTAGAAACAACAATTTCAACAACAATGCTTATGGTAATTATAGGCCTTATCCTCCTAGTGGGAATGCTTATCATGGTAGATCTGGAATGCCTAGTGAAGAAAGGATTCTAGAAGTAGAGAGATCCACTAAGAATTTTATGCAGATGCAATATGAGCAAAATAATATTTTCACTAAAACTATGGAGGAACAGTCTATCATCTTGAAAAACATTAGCCATTAGCTTGAGAATCTGAATAGGGAAATTCCTAGTTTATAGTCAAAAAAATTGAGTGCTGAGAAAAATATATCCTCTTTGTCTAAAGCTCAATCTTCCTTGATTAATAAAATGGCTACTAAACCTGAAACCATGGAAAATAACTTTGCTACTACTCATGCCATACAAGTTACTATTGATGAAAATGTTAGGCTGTTAGCTCAACTTCATGCTAAGTGGGAAAGGGAAGCTGAAATTGATAGAAACAATAGTGTGTGCACTATCACCACTAAACCACAAGTAGTCCATATTCCTCCTCCTACTATGCCTAAGCCTATTGAGCCTGCTACTAGTGATGCTAAGTTTGATTTTGTTATTGATGGTTGCAATATTTCTGAAGTGATTATGTTCTTGCAAAAGCTTTCTAGAAGTCCTGATGCTAGTGATATGCATGTTGCTTTCACTGAACACATTACAAATGCTCTTGTGAAAATTAAGAAAGAGAAGCTAAAACACAAAGCTTCTATTCCTAGGAAAGTATAAGATAGTTGGGAACCCATTATTAATATGAAAGTGAATGACTTTGATCTCAAAGCTTCATGTGATCTTGGTTCTAGTGTCTCTATTATGCCTAGGAAGATTTATGAAATGCTTGATTTGCCACCATTGGAAGATTGTTATTTGGATGTCCCACTCAATGATAATTCTAAGAAGAAACTCATGGGGAGTATTAATGATGTTCTCATCATGGTTAATAATGCTTATGTCCCTGTTGATTTCTATGTTTTGGATGTTGAATACAATGCTTCTTGCCTTGTTACTTTGGAAAGACCTTTTTTAGAATAGTTGATGCCATCATTGATATGAAAGAAGACACCATTAAATATCATTTTCCATTCAAGAAAGGTATTGAACACTTCCCAATGAGAATATAGAAGTTTATCTTTGCTCCCCCTTTGAAAGCAAGGTTTGATGTCAATGCTTCCTCATTTGAAAATACTTGATTCTTCTTGTTTCTTGTGCCTAACTTAAAGGCGTTAAAGAAAAGTACTTGTTGGGAGATAACCCAAGAGTTTCCTTGAGTCTTGGAAGTTATTACTTCAGTAATGACCGCTCCTTATCCTTCTTGTTTGCCTTTTGTGCCAAGAATGACCTCTAATGAGAGGGAAGTAAGATTTGGGGAGTTGTTGTCCCGAAACAGATTTCTGTCCTCCACCAAAAAAAATTTGAGGAGTCTGTGTAACTCGGATTGAGCTCAAAATTTACGAATAAATCCCCCAGTAAGTTAGCTAACTTTCGTTAGTTCAACACTTTTTGATCTGAGCAATAGAAGATGTTCGAAAAAATCAATTTCTACCTGCTGGTCTGTTTTGACAGATTTCTGCCATTATTTGCATTTGCTTCTTATTGATTCCTTTTTGAGTTCTCTTTAGGTGAATCGAGATTTTTGAAGGATTTACTGCAGTAGCTTGTGTTTTTAGTGAAAATCCTTGCTGATCCAAAGCTTTTCTAGAGGTCTAATATCTTTTGAATACACTAATGTTGCTAATGAAGATCGTGTGAAGTTTTGTATGAAGGAAAAATTTCAGGTGTAAAGAGAGAATGATGCAATGAGATAAAGAATGTACAAAATATCAAGCTTGGGGATGCCACCATGGTGTCACCCTAAGAAATAGCCAAGAGGTACAAGTGTCAAATCTTGGGGATGCCCAAGGCATCCCCTTCTTCATTAATAAAAAGCTCAGGTATGTCTAAACACTTCGTTTTTATTGTTTCATGCACATTTGTGTTGTTCTTGTAGCGTCTTAGTTTTCGTTTGCTTTGCTTAGGTTGTTTAGTTTGCTTGAATAAAGTAGTTTGGACCCCCGTTCTCGCTGTGTTATTTTGCAAATAAGTTGCTTGGTGTTTGGGAAGGAGTAGTAAGTTCTTGCTTGAAGTGCAAGAGGAGCTTGCATGGACTGTGACTTAGACTTTAGCATGACATGCTAGGTGTTGTTTTGACCTTATGCTTAGTGATTATTGCTATAGGATGTCTTATTCCAAACAATTGAGATTGCTTAGTGTGCCTTGAAGAAACCATGCGTTGTTTTAGCATGCAAAAGCATAGTATTGTGGCATTCTCCTCTAGTGCTTTGCTTGTGTTGACTTGGCACATGCTCACACCATGTTATGACTCTCACAAGTCACCACTAGCCTCTATGATCATGTAGTCCTTGAATTGTAGTACCACTCTTTGCTTTGATTAGTATGCTTTGTTGCACTGCATGTTTTTAGCCATTATGCTCTCTTAGTTGGTTGCTCCCAGTCTTTTACTAGCCTCCACTAGTATGAGTAAGTTCTACTCATGCCTCCAACTCCTAAGAAACCAAGTTTTTCCAAAGTGTCCACTATAAACTCCTATGCATGGTGTGTTACACCATTCCAAGTATATTCTTGTTTTCAACTATCTTCCAATTAAAAACTAATTTGTTATGTGAAAACTTAGTGATTAAAGCCCTCACGAACTTGATGGCACACTTTATTCTTTGCCCCTAATAAACTTGAACCATTGTGACAACTTTGTTGTATATGCAGTGTTCCATTAAGAGAGCATAGTTGTCATTCTGTGTGCAGTGTTCCAAAGCTTATTAATTGATGCATATTGTGATATTACTTGTTCTTGTGCTATTTGTTTCTAGTCACCCTTGTGAACTTTGCAGGTGTCCTATGCATCTATTTGCTACTCTATGAGGGACAAGCTGATTGCCACTATGCTATGTTTTCTGCATGTGAAACAAACAAACGTTTTTCAATGCATATTATTCATGATCTTTGTTTGTAGCCTTTCATGTTGCATGCATAGTTACTATGTCCTATTGTTAGAACTCCATCTTTCATGCATATGTTTAGAGTTCTTTGATCCCAGCTTTCAATGCTTGCAAATGGTTGGCTCTTTATTGTTAGGGTTCATGTCACCTCAAAAATTATTTTGTTTATCACTTACCTACTCAAGGAGCAGGAGTTAAGCTTGGGGATGCTGATACGTTGGAAACGTATCTATAATTTTTTATGCTCCATGCTTGTTTAGTATCTACTTTTCTTTACTTGTCCACACTTTGAGGTGCTTTTTACATGTTTTCTGGTACTAACCTACTAACAAGTTGCAACAGTGCCAGATGCCTGTTTTCTGCTGTTTTGGGTTTCAGAAAAGTTAGTAAAGAAATATTCTTGGAATTGGACGGGAAAAACAACAAAGTCAACTACTTTCAGTGGGGAACAAGAAGTCCAGAGGGGAGCCGGAGGGGCCAGCCAGGGGGGCTAGACCCACCCCAGGCGCGGGTGGGCCCAGCCCCGCGCCTGGCTAGGTTTGGGCAGCCTAGCCGCCGCCTCGGCCTCCTCCTTCGCCAATAAGAAGCCCCCAATGCAGAAACCCTAGGTACCCGATCAAATATCCACGAAACCGTCTGTAGCTGCCGCCACCATCGTCCCTAGATCGGGGGGATCTGAAGTTCTTCCCGGCACCCTGTCGAAGGATAGATCTTCCCGGAGGCCTTCTCTCTGGTATGATGCGTGAGTAGTTTCACCTTGGACTATGGGTTCATGTAGTAGCTAGATGGCTGTATCTCCTCCTTTGTGGTTTCATGTATAGATCTTGTGAGCTCCGTTCATGATCAAGATCTAATCTATTTGTAATCATGCATGCTGTGTTTGCGGGGATCCGATGGATATTCAGATTATTATGTTGGTTTGATTAATGTTTTGTCTTGATGATTCTATCATGTCCGTGTTGTTGTTGGAATTATGCCCTAGAGGCAATAATAAAGATGTTATTATTATAATTTTTGTTCATGATAAAGTTTATATTCCATGCTAGAATTGTATTCAGCGGAAACTTTGATACTTGTGTGGTTTATGAACAACACCGTGTCCCTAGTACGCCTCTATGGACTAGCTCATTGATTAATGATGGTTAAGGTTTCCTAACCATAGACATGAGTTGCCAATTAATAATGAGATCATATCATTGGGAGAATGATATGATGGACAGACCCAAATCAAGCAGAGCAATTAGATCGTGTCATCGTGTTCATCTTTGCGAAGCTTTTTCTTATGTCAAATATTGTATTCCTTAGACCATGAGATAATGCAACTCCCTGGTATCGGAAGAAAGCTTTGAGGTCATCAAACGTCATCCTATGAGAGGGTGATCATAAAGGTGTCTCTCAGGTGATCGGAAAGTACTTGTTGGGTTGTATGTATCGAGATGAGATTTGTCCCTCCCAAGTCGGAGAGATATACTTCGGGCCCACTCGGTAATCGATATCAACACCGCTTGCAAGCACGTGGTTAAGGAGTTAATCACAAAGTGATATCGGATTACGGAACGAGTAAAGTACTTGTTGTGAACGAGATTGAACTAGGTATGCCGATTCCGACGATCGAATCTCGGGCAAGTAAAATATCGCGTGACGAAGGGAATATATATATATATGGGATTAATTGAATCCTGGCATCGTGGTTCATCCGATATGATCATCGATGAATGTGTGGGAGTCAATATGGGTTTCCAGACCCCGCTGTTGATTATTGATAGAAGATCATGTCTGCATATTCTCGAACCCATAGGGTCACACACTTAACGTGTCTCGACGCTAGGATAGAATGGATAATTGGTTTATGAGTTTTTGTTCGGAGTCTCGGATGAGATCCAGGACGTCACGAGAGGTTCCAGAATGGTCCGGAGAATAAGATTCATATAAGGGAAAGCAGTTTTTGGATTTCAGAATTGTTTCGGATTGTTCGGTATTGTACCAGAAGCTTCTAGAACCTTCCGGAGTGGGACCAACGTGGCCCCACTTGTTGGGAGGGGGCGTGGGCCTACGAGGGAGTTCCCTGGCCGCATTGGGCCAGGGGCACAAGGCCCCATAGGCCCAGCCGGCCAAGCCCTAGGGGAAACCCTAGGGAGAGCTTCTAGAAGGAGGGGGAAAACTTGCCCCCCACTCCAACCCTTGGGTCCGCCGCCCTAGGGCTTGGAGGAGGGGCCAAGGGGGACGGCCAGCCCCCTATATATAGATGGCAGGGGCGCAGCCCTCCCCCCACCCCTTCAACCCTAGCCGCCATACCGCTGCCCTCTAGATCTCTCTCTCTCCCGACTACGCGTAGGCGAAGCCCTGCCGCAGAAACTCTCCACCTTTGCACCACGTCGTCGTGTTGTAGATCCAATCTATCTCTCCACCCCACTTGCTGGACCGAGGAAGGAGGAGATGTCGAGGTGCCGTACGTGTGCATCTCTCGGAGGCATCGCCACTTGCGGTGTTGGATCGGATCGGATCACGAGGAAGAGAAGCGAGTACGACTACATCAACCACGTTCCGTTGAACGTTCCGCTGTGCGAATCTTCAAGGGTATGAAGATCTCATCTATCCCCCCTCGTTGTTTTCATCTCCTAGAGTAGATCTTGGCTTTCCGTTCGCATCCGTAGAATTTTTTTGATTTACTATGCTGCGAAACCCTTCAGTGGTATCAGAGCTAGATCTATGCGTAGATGTGGTTCACGAGTAGAACGCAACATGCTTGTTGCGGGCGTTGATGTTTTCTGTTGCAAGCCTCTTGTTTGTGTACTTCTTATGACGCGGGATAGTGAGATCGAAGCGGTCCAGGCCAACTTTACGCGACCTCGTTCGCGAGACCGGCTCCGCACTTGACGTGTGGCTTGTTCCACATGTGCGACTAGTGGATGCCAGTTTCTCTCACTATAGTTGTCATGGGATTTACACCGGATGTTGGCAACCATAATATCACCGTTGTGGCTTTCCGTAGGTAAAAATCGTTCCTAGCTTGTTACTCCCATAAGCCACGTAAAACATGCAACAACAAGGTAGAGGCGTCTAACTTGTTGTTGCAGGGAGTGTTTCTGTGATATGGTATGGCCCAAGATGTGATGTGTATGTTGTATGCAATGATCATGTTTTTTTAATGTTTCACGACTTGCATGTCGATGAGTACACAACCGGCAGGAGCCATATGGTTGTATTTATAATTGTGTATGACCTGTGTGTCAACTTCTTATACGCCATGTAATAGCTTTACTTTATCACTAAGTAGTTAGCAATAGTTGTAGTTGCTATTTGTGGTGGAGGCAATCATGGTGGAGTGATGGAGATCATGCTGGATCGCACAAGATGGAGATAATTGCGCGGAGATTGGCTATACCATGTCACATAAAATTATATGCATGTGATGTTTATCCTTTTATGTATCTTATTATGCTTAGATCGCGACAGTAGCATTATAAGATTATTCCTCACTTAAAGATCAAGATAAAACTGTGTTCTCCCCATGTATGCACCGTTGCAAAAGTTCGTCGTGTTCAAGCATCACGTGATGATCGGGTGCTATAAACTCTACGTTCACATACAACGGGTGCAAGCCAGTTTTGCACACGCGGAAATACTTGGGTTTGACTTGACGAGCCTAGCATGTACAGACATGGCCTCGGAACACACGAACCTAAAGGTTAAGCATGAGTCATATGAATGATATGATCGACACTTTGTTGTCCACCATTGAAACCACATCTCTTCTCGTGAAGATCGGATTAGGTGTGGTGAATTTGGATCATGTTCACTAAACAACTTGAGGGATGTTGAATTTAGTGGGAGTTCATCTAGTAATTTGATTAAGTTGAACTAGTTATCATGAACATAGTCTAAATTGTACTTGCAAATTTTGTAGATCAAATGGCTAAGTCCAACTTCAACTTCAACGTTTTTGCTCAGAAAGAAAAGCTTAAGAACAATGGTTCTAACTTCACCAACTGGTTCCGCAATCTGAGAATCATTCTCTCTGGCGGACAAAAGGACTATGTCCTTGAGAAAGCGCTAGGTGACGCCCCTACTATAGATGCGTCGGCTGATGAGAAAGCTGTTTATCAGTCGCGCAAGGATGATTATGGTGTGATTAAGAGCACCATGTTGTTTGCTATGGAATCAGACCTTCAAAATCGTTTTGAGGAGTTCCCCGGGCCCTTTGAGATTCTTGAGGAACTGAAAACTATGTTTCAGACTCAGGCCCGTTCTGAGAGATATGAGATCTCTGAGAAATTCTTTAACTGCAAGATGGAGGAAGGGAGTTTCGTTAGTGAGCACGCCATTAAGATGTCGGGCTACACTCAACGCCTTGAGCAACTGGACTGCAAGATTCCAGAGGAGCTCAAGATTGACAGAGTTTTGCAATCACTCCCTCCTAGCTACAAAGGTTTTATAGTTACTCATAATCAGATTGGTTCCACTGATACGATCACTGAGCTCTTCGCTAAGCTGAAAGCTGCGGAGGTGGACATCAAGAAAGATAATCATGTGTTGATGGTCAACAAGCCCCCCAGCTTTAAGAAAGGTAAGGGTGCAAAGAAGCCCTTCAAGAAGGGCAGCGGCAAGCGTGTTGCCCCTGCAGAGAAGAAGCTCAAGTCTGGACCTAAGCCGGACACTGAGTGCTTCTATTGCAAGGACAAGGGTCACTGGAAGCACAACTGTCCGAATTACTTAGCGGACAAGAAGGCTGGCACCATCAAAGGTATATTTGATATACATGTTATTGATGTTTTCCTTACTATCCCTCGTTGTAGTGCCTGGGTATTTGATACTGGTTCAGTTGCTAATATTTGTAACTCAAAACAGGAGCTATGGAATATACGGCGGCTAGCGAGGGATGAGGTGACGATGCGCGTTGGCAACGGATCAAGAGTTGATGTGATGGCCGTCGGCACGCTCTCCTTAGTTTTACCTTTGGTATTAGTTTTAAACCTCAATAAATGTTATTATGTGCCTGCGTTGAGCATGAACATCATATCTGGATCGTGTTTATTGCAAGACGGTTATTCATTTAAATCGGAGAATAATGGTTATTCTATTTATATGAGTAACATCTTTTATGGTCATGCACCTGCTATGAATGGTTTATTTCTTCTGAATCTCGAAAGCAATGAAAGACACATCCATAACATTGAGGATAAGAGATGCAAGGTAGATAGTGATAATACGACTTATTTGTGGCACTGCCGTCTAGGTCATATTGGTGTAAAACGCATGAAGAAACTCCATTCCGATGGACTTTTGGAGTCTCTTGATTTTGAATCATTTGACACGTGCGAACCATGCCTCATGGGCAAGATGATCAAAACCCCGTTCTCCGGAATAATGGAGCGAGCAACGGACTTGTTGGAAATCATACATACCGATGTATGCGGACCAATGAGTGTTTCAACGCGCGTTGGTTATCGCTATTTTCTCACTTTTACTGATGACTTAAGTAGATATGGGTATATCTATTTAATGAAACATAAATCTGAAACATTTGAAAAGTTCAAAGAATTTCAGAACGAAGTGGAAAACCATCGTAACAGGAAAATTAAATTTCTACGATCCGATCGTGGAGGTGAGTATTTGAGTTATGATTTTCTCACGCATCTTAAAGCAAGTGGAATCGTTTCGCAACTCACGCCACCCGGGACACCACAGCGCAATGGTGTGTCTGAACGCCGGAATCGAACTCTATTAGATATGGTGCGATCAATGATGTCTCTTACAGATTTGCCGTTATCATTTTGGGGTTATGCATTAGAAACCGCCGCATTCACTTTAAATAGGGCACCATCTAAATCCGTTGAGACGACACCGTATGAACTGTGGTTTGGTGCTAAACCTAAGTTGTCGTTTCTTAAAGTTTGGGATGCGAAGCTTACGTTAAGAAGTTGATGCCGGACAAGCTCGAACCCAAAGCGGAGAAATGCTTCTTCATAGGATACCCTAAGGAGACGATTGGGTATACCTTCTATCACAGATCCGAAGGCAAAGTGTTTGTCGCAAAGAACAGATCCTTTCTTGAGAAGGAGTTTCTCTCGAAAGAAGTGAGTGGGAAGAAAGTAGAGCTAGACGAGGTTATTGAACCTTCTCTTGAGTTGGAGAGTAGCGCATCACCTGAAATTGTTCCAGTGCCGTCTGCACCAACAATAGAGGAAGCTAATGACAAGGATCATGAAGCTTCGGACGATGCTACTACTGAACGTCGCAGGTCGACAAGGTCGCGTGCCCCTCCTGAGTGGTACGGCAACCCTGTCTTAACTGTCTTGTTAGTAGACAACAGTGAACATGCGAACTATGAGGAAGCAATGATGAGCCCAGACTCTGAGAAATGGCTAGAGGCCATGAAATCCGAATTGGGATCCATGAGCGAAAACCAAGTATGGACTTTGGTAGACCCTCCTAGCGGCCGAAATGTCGTTGAGTGCAAATGGATTTTCAAGAAGAAAGCGGACGCGGATGGTAATGTTACTGTCTATAAAGCACAGATTGTTGCGAAAGGTTTTCGACAAGTTCAAGGTGTTGACTATGATGAGACTTTCTCTCCCGTAGCGATGTTTAAGTCCATTCGGATTTTATTAGCAATTGCTGCGTTTCATGATTATGAAATATGGTAGATGGATGTCAAGACTGCGTTCCTCAATGGCAACATTGATGAAGAGTTGTATATGATGCAACCCGAAGGTTTTGTCGATCCTAAGGATGCTGATAAGGTGTGCAAACTTCAGCGTTCCATTTATGGACTGAAGCAAGCATCTCGGAGTTGGAACCTTCATTTTGATCAAGTGATCAAGAGCTTTGGATTTGTTCCAAATTGCTACGAAGCTTGTATCCACAAGAAAGTGAGTGGGAGCTCAGTGACATTTTTGGTACTATATGTGGATGACATATTGATTATCAGAAATGACATTGACATGCTTAACGATGTGAAGAGTTATTTGAACAAATGTTTTTCAATGAAAGACCTAGGGGAAGCTGCTTATATATTGGGCATCAAAATCTATAGAGATAGACAAAGATGCCTGATAGCTTTAAGACAAAATACATACCTATACAAAGTTCTAAAAAGGTTCAGAATGGATAAGGCAAAGAAAGGTTCAGTGCCTATGTTGTCAGGTAAGATATTGAGCAGGGCTCAGTGTCCAGCTACGGTAAACGATAGAGAAGCTATGAGCAAAGTGCCTTATGCCTCGGCCATAGGATCTATCATGTATGCCATGCTATGTACTAGACCGGATGTGTCCAATGCTCTTAGTTTGACGAGTAGATACCAAAGTGATCCAGGAGTGGAACACTGGACAGCCGTGAAGAACATCCCAAAGTATTTAAATAGAACTAAAGAAATGTTCTTAGTCTATGGAGGTGATGAACAGCTCGTCGTAAAAGGTTACGTCGATGCTAGTTTCTACACCGACAAGGATGATTCTAAATCTCAGACAGGATACGTTTATATTTTGAATGGAGGAGCTGTGAGCTGGAGAAGCTGCAAACAAAGCGTGATCGCGGGATCTACAGTAGAAGCGGAATACATGGCTGCTGCAGAAGCGTCAAGTGAAGGAGTTTGGATCAGGAACTTCATCATTGAGCTTGGTGTGGTTCCAAGTGCCTTGGACCCACTGGAGATATTGTGTGACAACACTGGCGCCATAGCACTGGCTAGGGAACCAAGATATCATCCAAAGACCAAGCATATCAACCGCAAGTTTCATATAATTCGAGATTATATAACAGATGGAGATCTGAAGATTAGCAAAGTACATACGGATCTGAATGTCGCAGATCCGTTGACTAAACCTCTTCCACGAGCAAAACATGATCAACACCTTAGTGCCATGGGTGTTAGATTGTTGCCAGATGTAAACTAGATTATTGACTCTAGTGCAAGTGGGAGACTGTTGGAATTATGCCCTAGAGGCAATAATAAAGATGTTATTATTATAATTCTTGTTCATGATAAAGTTTATATTCCATGCTAGAATTGTATTAAGCGGAAACTTTGATACTTGTGTGGTTTATGAACAACGTCGTGTCCCTAGTACGCCTCTATGGACTAGCTCATTGATTAATGATGGTTAAGGTTTCCTAACCATAGACATGAGTTGTCAATTAATAATGAGATCATATCATTGGGAGAATGATATGATGGACATACCCAAATCAAGTAGAGCAATTAGATCGTGTCATCGTGTTCATCTTTGCGAAGCTTTTTCTTATGTCAAATATTGTATTCCTTAGACCATGAGATAATGCAACTCCCTGGTATCGGAAGTAAGCTTTGAGGTCATCAAACGTCATCCTATGAGAGGGTGATCATAAAGGTGTCTCTTGGGTGATCGGAAAGTACTTGTTGGGTTGTATGTATCGAGATGGGATTTGTCCCTCCCAAGTCGGAGAGATATACTTCGGGCCCACTCGGTAATCGATATCAACACCGCTTGCAAGCACGTGGTTAAGGAGTTAATCACAAAGTGATATCGGCTTACGGAACGAGTAAATTACTTGCTGTGAACGATATTGAACTAGGTATGCCGATACCGACGATCGAATCTCGGGCAAGTAAAATATCGCGTGATGAAGGGAATATATATATGGGATTAGTTGAATCCTGGCATCGTGGTTCATCCGATATGATCATCGATGAATGTGTGGGAGTCAATATGGGTTTCCAGACCCCGCTGTTGATTATTTATAGAAGATCATGTCTGCATATTCTCGAACCCGTAGGGTCACACACTTAACGTGTCTCGACGCTAGGATAGAATGGATAATTGGTTTATGAGTTTGTTCGGAGTCTCGAATGAGATCCAGGACGTCACGAGAGGTTCCGAAATGGTCCGGAGAATAAGATTCATATAAGGGAAAGCAGTTTTTGAATTTTGGAATTGTTTCGGATTGTTCGGTATTGTACCAGAAGCTTCTAGAACCTTCCTGAAAGGGCATGTATGCCCCCATGTGTGGTTTTGGTAATTAATGACAATCTCTATGGACTAATGTGTAAATTGAGTTTCACTTGTAGGTTTGTCCATTGGCATCGCTTGGGCCATGTGTTGGTCTCAAGGTTGGAATCATGAAGAAAGAAGGAGCTTGAAGGTCGATCAAGGCATGTGCAAAGAGTTGCATCAAGATGGATCAACCTCAAGTAGGGATGATGAAGGGCGAGCTCAAGATACGCCATCTCTAGAAGATCTCATGGTTGAAGCTTGCCATCCTCGTGTTCATGGAGTGATGAAGACAAAAAGTTCAAGAAGAGGTTTCCCCATGGAGTATGGGGGAGCATTTTGCAAGTCTTCATCAAGCAAGAGCGAGCAAGAGCAAACAAGAAAGGTGTTCCCACTATAGAAGAACAAGACGGTCTACATCAAGTTCAAGTGGGACGCTCAAGGCAAAGGTATGTTGATAGGGCTTCTCTTTTGCCGGTCTCGTGTCGTTATCTTTCCAACAAAATTGGTTTCATCCTGTTTGGAGTTCGGATGCAAAAGTTATTGCATTTCTGGTTTTCTGGTTTCTGGAATTTCCCTGACCGGAAGTTCCGGCTTCCCACCGGAAGTTCCGCTAGGGCATCTTTGCCGCCGAAAGTTCTGGTGGAAGTTTCGGGTCTTCTTCCGCTCACGCTCAGTAACCTTCTGTTTTGAAGCGTTCTATTTGCCGGAACTTTGTCGGAACTTGCATCGGAAGTTCACCGGAACTTCCGGTATGTTTTGACCGGAACTTCCGGTTGCGCTTCTGGAGCGGGCGTCAACGGTCTGATGACCATTGGAGCCAGGCTGGGCAGAACTTCCGCCCAGAGCCGGAAGTTCCGGCCATGATTCGTTTTTTCAGTTTCTCGCTCCGCAGTTTTCGACCGTTGGCTGGGTGCCACCGGAACTTCCGGCCTCCCACCGGAAGTTCCGGCCAGGTGTCGCGAATGCCCATAACGGGCAGATCTAGGAGCCCTTTAAAAGGGGCTCCTCTTCCCCTTCGTGGGCACGAGCTTTTCTTCTTGGTTCTTGGCTTTCTCTCTCTCCTCCATTGTCAACCTTGAAGAAGCTTTCCCTCTCCCTTTCCCCTCCTATGATTCTTGCATCTTTTTGAGGGATTTGAGAGAGGAGATCTAGATCTACAATCCCCCCAAGTCAAATCCCTTCTTTGTGAAGGAATCATTGGGATCTAGATCTTGGAGAGTTTTGTGTTCTCCTCTTGTGTTCTTCCTCCCTTATTCCCCCAATAGCTTTTGTAGCTTTGTTGGAATTTGGGAGAGAAGGACTTGCCCTTGCATTTGGTGCATAGGTTAGAGTTCTACTCTTGTGTTCTTCCTCCCTTATTCCCCCAATAGCTTTTGTAGCTTTGTTGGAATTTGGGGGAGAAGGACTTGCCCTTGCATTTGGTGCATAGGTTTGAGTTATCCTCGGAGATTCGGCGAGTTCAAGCTTGTGAGCTTGTTTCTCTTGGGTTCCTTGGAACCCTAGACGGTTGTGTGGTTGGATTGTTGACCTTTTGTGGTCTTGTTGACCTTTTGTGGTCTTGTAGCCTTTTGTGGCGTTGTTGGCCTTTTGTGGATTTGTTGTTGGGAGCCTCCAATTGAGTTGTGGAGTTAGCCCCAATCTTGTACGGGTTCGGTGACCGCCCTCAAGCGTCCCATAGTGGAGCAAGTGCCCGCCTTTTGTGGTGCGCACTTGGGAGAATAGGGTGAGCCTTTTGTGGCGTCGATGAGTTGCGTGCTTCCACATCCGGGGTGAGGCCTTGTGTGGCGTTGGGTGAGCATCGAGCCACCACACCTCGAGGTGAGCCATTTGTGGCGTTCGGAGAGCATTGCGCCATCACACCTCTCCAACGGAGACGTAGCTTCTTTGGAAGTGAACTTCGGGAAACAAATCTTCGTCTCCGCGTCCATCGGTTATCTCTCAACCGAACCCTTTACTTATGCACTTTACATTGTGATAGCCATCGTGCTTGAAGTACTTATACCTTGCTATCACCTTGTTGCTTGTAATGCTTAGCATAGGTTATTGGTGCACCTAGGTGAGCTTAGTGGCTAGGTTTTGTGCTCAATAAATTAAACGTTAGTTTTATTCCGCATTTACTTGAGCCTAAACCGTAATATTTTTAAAAGCCTATTCACCCCCCCTCTAGGTGACTTCCTTTGTACTTTCACTTCCGGAGTGGGACCAACGTGGCCCCACTTGTCGGGAGGGGGCGTGGGCCTACGAGGGAGTTCCCTGGCCGCATTGGGCCAGGGGCACAAGGTCCCAGTGGCCCAGCCGGCCAAGCCCTAGGGGAAACCCTAGGGAGAGCTTCTAGAAGGAGGGGGAAAACTTGCCCGCCACTCCAACCCTTGGGGCCGCCGCCCTAGGGCTTGGAGGAGGGGCCAAGGGGGCTGGCCAGCCCCTATATATAGAGGGCAGGGGCGCAGCCCTACCCCCACTCCTTCAACCCTAGCCGCCATACTGCTGCCCTCTAGATCTCTCTCTCTCTCCCGACTGCGCATAAGTGAAGCCCTGCCACAGAAACTCTCCACCTTTGCACCACGTCGTCGTGTTGTAGATCCAATCTATCTCTCCACCCCACTTGCTGGACCGAGGAAGGAGGAGAGGTCGAGGTGTCGTACGTGTGCATCTCTCAGAGGCATCGCCACTTGCGGTGTTGGATCAGATCGGATTGCGAGGAGGAGAAGCGAGTAGGACTACATCAACCATGTTCCGTTGAACGTTCCGCTGTGCGAATCTTCAAGGGTATGAAGATCTCATCTATCCCCCCTCGTTGTTTGCATCTCCTAGATTAGATCTTGGCTTTCCGTTGGCATCCGTAGAATTTTTTTGATTTACTATGCTGCGAAACCCATCAGTTGTTTGTGATCTTGCATGCTCTCCGTTGTTAGTAGCTATCTTGGCCAAGTAGTTGTTAGTGACTCCAAGAGGGGGTATTTATGCTCGATAGTGGGTTCATGCCTCTAGTTTCCAAGGGAAGTGATAGAAATCTCTTCAGTTGTAGATGTGTTGTTGCCACTAGGGAGAAAACAATGGTCTCTTATTCATGGAACATGTGGACTGTTTACCTTACACACTTTGCTTAAAGTAGTTGTCTGTTGCTTGCAACTTAATACTGGAGGGGGTTCGGATGATAACCTGAAGGTGTACTTCTAGTCATAGATGCAGTTGGATGGCGGTCTATGTATATTGTTGTATTTCCCAATCGAATCTCATAGGATCTTTCTGACTAGTAATTGCATTGTTATGCCTTGCTCAGTTCCTGTCAATTGCCCTGTTGTAATTTGTTTACCCTTCATGCCATGTTGTTTATCTAAGGAGAGCACCTCTAGTGAACTATGGACCCCGGTCCAATCTTGTCATTGATACATCTTCCATCGTTACTTGTTTACTTGCTGCAAACCATTGCCTTCCACACCATACGTTTAATCCTTTGTTACATCAAACCGGTGAGCTTGACAACCTCACTGATTCGTTGGGGGGAAGCCTTGAGTTTCTGTTGTGCAGGTCTCCGCGTTGCTTGCAACACCTGTGTGACATTTCCTTCCTCCTACTGGTTCGATAACCTCGGTTTCTTACTGAGGGAAACTTGTTGTTGTGCTGCTTCATACCTTGCCCTTGGGGTTCCAACGAAGCGTCCCACGACAAGTGGTGGGCGCCATCACATTATCATTGAGTGAGGACATCTAAATAACAATTTTCCAAAGGTGGCAAATCAAGCATTTCATAAATCTTCCTGGGCATAATAGAGACACTAGAACCAAGATCACATGAAGCCTTGAGGTCAGAGTCATTCACTTGCATATTAATAATGGGTTCCCAACTATCTTCTACTTTCCTAGGAATAGAAGCTTTGTGTTTTAGCTTCTCTTCCTTAATCTTAATAAGAGCATCTGTAATGTGTTTAGTGAAAGCAACATGCATATCACTAGCATCAGGACTTCTAGCAAGGTTTTGTAGGAACATAATCACTTCAGAAATATTGCAACCATCTATATCAAAATCAAACTTGGCATCACTAGTAGTAGGATCAATAGGCTTAGGCATAGTAGGAGGAGGAACAGGGACTACTTGTGGTTTAGTGCTGATGGTGCACACACTATTGTTTCTATCAATTTCAGCTTCCCTTTCCCACCTTGCATGGATTTGAGCTAACAACCTAACATTTTCATCAATAGTAACTTGTATGGCATGAGCAGTAGCAAAGGTATTTTCCATGTCTTCAGGTTTAGCAGCCATTTTATTAATCAAAGAGGACTGAGTTTCACACAAAGAGGATATATTTTTCTCAATAGTTAAAAGCTTTTCCTCTATAGTCTTATTGAAAGTGGTTTGTTTACTAATAAAGTCTTTGAGCATGACTTCAAGTTCAAAGGGGGCACTTTTAGCATTATTGTAAGAGTTTCCATAGGAATTGTCATTATTAGGAGGATAAGGCCTATAATTGTTATTGCTACCAAAATTGTTCCTATAGGCATTGTTGTTGAAATTGTTATTTCTAATGAAGTTCACATCAACTTGCTCTTCTTGATCAACCAAAGAGGCTAAGGGAACACTATTAGGATCTAAAGGAGCTTTCCCATTAACAAGCATAGCCATAATAACATCAATCTTTTCACTCAAAGAGGAAGTTTCCTCAACAGAATTTACCTTCTTACCATGTGGAGCTCTCTCAACATGCCATTCACAGTAGTTAACCATCATATTATCAAGGAGCCTTGTTGCAGCACCCAAAGTGAGGCCCATGAAAGTACCTCCAGCAGCTGAATCCAACAGATTTCTTGAGGAAAAGTTCAAACCTGCATAAAAAGTCTGGATAATCATCCAAGCAGTGAGTCCATGAGTAGGGCAATTTTTAACCAAAGATTTCATTCTTTCCCAAGCTGGAGCAACATGTTCACTATCAAGTTGTTTAAATTTCATAATGTCACTTCTCATAGATATAATCTTAGCAGGAGGATAGTACTTTCCAATAAAAGCATCTTTGCACTTAGTCCAAGAATCAATACTATTTTTAGGCAAAGAAAGCAACCATTCTTTAGCTTTTCCCCTCAAGGAGAAAGGAAAAAGCTTGAGCTTAATAATATCTCCATCTACATACTTATACTTTTGCATCTCACTGATGACCCACAAGTATAGGGGATCGCAATAGTCTTCGCGGGTAGTATTACCCAATTTATTGATTCGACACAAGGGGAGCCAAAGAATACTTGCAAGCCTTAACAACTGAGTTGTCAATTTAGCTGCACCTGAAAATAATTCTTGCTCACAGAAGTTTATCAGTAACAACAGTTTGTAGTAGCAATAGCAAAGCAACAACAACAACAATAGTGAAACAGGAGCAATAGTAACAGTAACGGTAACAGTAGGATTCGAGTGCGGTAGGCATAGGGATGGATGGACGGGCATTGCATGGACGGGTCTAAACATGAAATTTTAAGATCTAGGGCATTGCAGATAAATAATATTAAGCATCCAAGTACTAAACAATCCTAGGCATGTGCTCAAAATATAGTCATAAGTGCTCGCAATGCGAACTTGCACAACATCTTCTGTCCAGCCAGCCCGTGGAAGCGGGGCCTCTAGGGAACTACTGGCAATTAAGGTTCTCCTTTTAATAGAGCACCAGAGCAAAGCGTTAACACTCCGTGAACACATGTGATCCTCACACCACAGCCATCCCCTCTGGTTGTCCCGATTATTGTCACTTTGGGGCCTTTGGATCCGGACAATGATATGTGTACACAACCTGTAGATAAGATCACAAACAATACTATCATAATGATTCAATAATAAGTTCAGATATGAGATCATGGCACTCGTGGCCTAGTGACAAGCATTAAGCACAACAAGTTGCAACAAAGTCAAATATCACTAATAGAGATACTAGGCAGTATGCCCTAACAGATCTTATTCGATTACATGATAGAACTCATCAAATCCCTACCATCCCCAAGCCTACAGCGGGGGATTACTCACTCATGGATGAGGCAAACAGCGGTGGTTGATGGAGATGTGTTGGTGATGACGATGACGACGATCCTCTCCAAATTCCCCGTCCCGACAGGGTGCCAGAACAGAGTTTCTGGATCCGAATCTTGGTTTCTGGTGGCGGAGCAGAACTCTTTCTGGAAAACTATCGACCCCCTCCCCCTGTTTTTTAGGTCAAAAGGCAACTTATAGGTGCAGAGGGAGGTCGAGGAGGTGCATGGGGTGGCCGCACCCCCTCCAGGCGCGGGGTCAGGTGGGCCCGCGCCTGGGGTGGGTCTGGGCCCCCCAGGCCTCCCCTCCGTCTTTTCTTCTGGCTCCGTGGATCTTCTAGTGAAATATAATTTTTGGCATATTTTCCGGGATTTTTCCTGATAGTTCATTTTCTGCACAAAAACAAGACACCAAGGTAATTCTGCTGAAAACAGCGTCAGTCCGTGTTGGTTGTATCCAAATCACACAAGTTTAGAGGAGAAATAATAGCAAAGTGTTCGAGAAAGTAGATACGTTTTGGACGTATCAACTCCCCCCAAGCTTAGCTTATTGCTTGTCCTCAAGCAATTCAGTTGAAAACTGAGTGCGATAAAAGAACTTTCACGAACACTTTGCTTCATACGATGTAAGTATTCTCAGCACAGTAGTAGATGCTCAGGCAATTCATAATAAGGAGTATGCAACTAAGTCTACTCAATAGTCAATGCAAGCTATGAAGATAAACCAACCCAATAATAAATAAGTAGCATGAAACATAAACATAAGCAACATTGCAATGCTCATAATAAGGTATGATAGAGTGATATTGTGCTTGCCTTTGTTTAAAGAGCACAATATAAATGCCAAGGCACCTCTGAAGTTCACATGAAGACTAGAAGTAAAGATATCAGAGATACAAGCATCAAGGTCATGACATAATTAACCAAGTTTTGGAACAAACACAAAAATGATAACTATGCTCTCAAGAAGGTGCTCATAGAATAAGTGGTGACTCAACAAGGTTGTGAAAATGGTTTTGTGAAGGTTTGAAAGGCTTCCCAGTGCTAAAAGGACGATACTCATTAGCTTTGAGCTCTCATTGCCCCTATCATAAGCATCTTCATGTGGTTAAGGTGAAAGTGAGGTCCACTCTGAATCATATGCTTGACAGACCATAGACTGGAAATCCCAAGTCCCTTGAGTACGAGGGTCGCTCCGCATGCTACTCAACTTTGGTCACCTGAAAGTTCTTGTCATTGTAAATACATGCATATCATCGAGAACCGCCAACGGGGTACCCCTTGCACATGGTACAAGAGCTTTCGCATTACCAAAATGACAAGGAAAATAGACAATGAGCATCTCAGCAATCTTTTTATTTACCATATGCATAGATTTTTATTGAGGACGCTTCATAGATGCTCATTATGGTGATGCTGCAAGTTTCCACCATGATTAGGCATGGCTTAGGCTAGCGGCCCAGGCATTTCTCTAACACAATGTATAAACTCCATGAACTCACAACCTCCCCTTTTATTTCACATCGTCGACATCTATAAACAAAAGAGCAAGGAATCAACTGGATGAGATGTCCAAAAAGTGTTGAAAGCGTTCCCCGTGGCAGCACGGTTCTGCTGACTCCCAGTATATAATTAGCAAGCATATAACTTTCATGGACTAGTCATAATGGTTCAGAATTATTAAGCGCAAGGAATAAAGTGTACCACCAAGTTCGTGAGAGCTTTACTAACTAACTTTTTCAAAACATACAAACATTTTATTTTGGAAGAAAACACGGCATATGGTATATGCACTGAAATAGCAAATGATGCTAATAGGTAGGTATGGTGGACACAGCTGGCAATATTGGTTTTGGGGAGTTGGAAGCACAAGTAGAGCACATACTCAGTGCAAGTGAAGGCTAGCAATAGATAGGGAGCGACAAACGAGAGAGCAATAGCTGTCATAATCATGCCTGCAAAAAAATAGGACTAACTATGGCATGGAAGTGATACAAGAACTCTGAGGCAAAATAAATCATCGAGGCTTACTGACTATTGATTAGTCATATGCATGCGTGAGCATGTGCCAAGTCGATTCACATGAACAGTCAGAGGAAGATACCACAATATCATACCAGAGTATGAATGAAACAATGCAAGCAAACATTCATATGACATGCTACAAACTATTAGCAAGCTGGAGCTAATCATAGACAAGCAAGAACTACTAAGCATCCATAATGACATACACCTTACACACACATGTTAAGCATGCTCACAATGATGAGTATATGTATAAAAATGAAACAAATAGAGTTCGTTACCAGCCTCTTACCACACCTCGAGTTATCTTAATCTTCATCACTGCCCTTCACTTGTGTGACTTGAATAATTAACATAAAACCAAAATCCACTGAGGACAGCTGAACCCTGCAAAGAACTCACAAAACCAAAGAAGAACAAATATTTTTGGTGTTTTCGATTTTTTAGAAACAAGCAAACAAAGAAAAACCAAACAAAAACAAAGCAAACCAAATAAAGCAAAATCTTTTTGAAATTTTCTTTTAAGGCAAACCAAAGCAAAGAAACAAACCAAGAGAAACAATGAAAATATTTTTGGTATTTTTGGGTTTTTAGAAAGAAGCAACAAAAACCAAAAAAGTGAAAACAATAGATATACAAAGAACCGACCGAACATGATATATAGATGAGCGTGGCGTCGGCGTACCTCCCCCCAAGCTTAGTCTTTTGGCCTAAGTGGGGCTCAATCCCATGGTGCCCTGATGGCATCTAGTACTTGTCGTGGGACGCTTCGTTGGAAACCCCAAGAGCAAGGTATGAAGCAGCACAACAACAAGTTTCCCTCAGTAAGAAACCGAGGTTATCGAACCAGTAGGAGGAAGGAAACATCACATAGGTGTTGCTAGCAACGCGGAGACCTGCACAACACAAACTCAAGACTTTTCCCAAACGAATCAGTGAGGTTTTCAAGCTCACCGGCTTGCTGTAACAATAGATTAAACATATGGTGTGGAAGGTAACGGTTTGCAGCAAGTAAACAGGTAACAATGGAATATGTATCAATGGTAAAGATTGGACCGGGGTCCATAGTTCACTAGAGGTGCTCTCCTTAGATAACCAACATGGCATGAAGGGTAAACAAATTACAGCGGGGCAATTGACAAGAACTGAGCAAGGCATAACAATGCAATTACTAGCCAGAAATATCCTATGAGGTTGATTGGGCAATACAACAATATACATAAACTGTCATCCAACTGCATCTATGACTAGAAGTCCACCTTCAGGTTATCATCCGAACCCCCTCCAGTATTAATTTGCAAGCAACAGACAACTGCTTTAAGCAAAGTGTGTAAGGTAAACAGTCTACATGTTCCATGAACAAGAGACCGTTGTTTTCTCCCTAGTAGCAACAACACATCTACAACCGAAGAGATTTCTGCCACTTCCCTTGGAAACTAGAGGCATGAACCCACTATCGAGCATAAATACCCCCTATTGGAGTCACTAGCAACTACTTGGCCAAGATAACCACTAGCAACAGAGAGCATGCAAGATCACAAACAACATAGACATGATAGAATCATAAAGATAAAACCATTAATCAAACCAACATAATAATCTCAATATCCATCGGATCTCCGCAAACACAACATGCATGATTATAAATAGATTAGATCTTGATCATGAATAGAGCTCACAAGATCTATACATGAAAGCACAAAGGAGGAGATACAACCATCTAGCTACTACATAGACCCATAGTCCAAGGTGGAACTACTCACAAATCATACCGGAGAGAAGGCCTCCGGGATGATCTCCCCTCCGACAGGGTGCCGGGAAGAGCTTCAGATCCCCCTGATCTAGGGACGATGGTGGTGGTGGCTACAGACGGTTTCATGGATTTCTGATCGGGTACCCAGGGTTTCTGCATCGGGGGCTTCTTATAGGCGAAGGGGCGAGACTGGGAGGCGGCCAGGGCCACCAAACCCTAGCCAGGCGCGGGACCACCTACCCCCGTGCCTGGGGTGGGTCTGGCCCCCTGGCCGGCCCCTACGGCTCTCCTGTGGACTTCTTGTTCCCCATGGAAAGTAATTGACTTTGTCCTTTGTCCCGTCCAATTCCGAGAATATTTCTTTACTAACTTTTCTGAAACCAAAAACAACAAAAAAGGGCATCTGGCACTATTGCAACCTGTTAGTAAGTTAGTACCAGAAAACATGTAAAAAGCACCTCAAAGTGTGGACAAGTAAAGCAAAGTAGATACTAAACAAGCATGGAGCATCGAAAATTATAGATACGTTTCCAACGTATCATGCCCAAGTAGATGCACCTCCGTAGTATGTTGAGGAAGCTCCCTCGTCCTGGTATGAGCTTGAGGCCTCCCATGTGTAATATGCAGGGGGATCGTATGATGGTGCTTCCTCCTGATAGTGCCCATGGAAGTTGAGAGAACTCAGGTTGTCGTCCATCTCCGCCTTTGAGCGTGACCAAGGTCCCTGAGAAATACTGAACAAAGTGGTTTGGGGTAGAGGGATCTCTCTCTCTCTCTCTATCTCTCTCTCTCTTCCCCGTCGGTAAACAACATTTTATAAACCATGTTCTCAAGAGTAGAGATAATGGTGACAAAGTGGTGCGCCTTCATGGCAGCAATATCAAGCCTCTAAGGAGCCAAAACGGTATCATGTGGATCAACAGCAATGCTCAAGGCAGCAGCAACACGGGTAGCAATAATTCCCCCATAAATGGGTCCCTTAGCAGCTAGACGACGAGCAATGATAGAACCAAGATTATACTTGTCCTCATTGTTGAGCGCAACAACTAAGAAGGCCAATTGATAGTTGGAAATATTACTAATGTTCTCCTTACCAAGAACACTAGTGGCAAGATAGTAGGCAAAATACCTGATGGCTGGAAGTTGAATGTTCTTTATCTTCCCTCGCTGAGCTCTACGGTCATCATCATTGGTTATTCCTCGGTAAAGCTCTAGCAGCAGGTAGATATTGAATCTTCTTCGATGACCCAGTTGTACCAAGTCCCAGGGCCTTGCAAAATTTCTTCAATGTCATAGAATGAGCCCCGCCATAAATTTTGAAGGACATAGAAGGCTTGTACATACTATTAGTAAAGGAAAAAACTCTCCACAAATGTTTTAGTAAGCAAATCATATTGTGCACTCTCATCCTGCATGTAACTTGTTAGTCCATCTCTCTGCACCAAAGTCATAAAATCATTAAGAATCCCAGCATATTGCAAGAAAGCTTGGCAAGGAAAGGTGGAGGGGTGCGCATCCCCTTCATCTCCCTCGTCACCAAATCGCAAAGTGATGAGATCCTCATTGTATGAGGGTCTAGTACTGGTAGATGACCTTGGAAGCCTTGCCCTTCTAGGTGCATCACTCTCAAATATGTCACCAAAGGTGTGGTGGTCCATGACTTCACTATTCTGAAATTTTAAACAACCATCAACCAAGTGATTTCTAAGTTGATAAATGATGAGCAACTACTATAGGAACTTGCTAGAGGACTACACATGCATCAAAACAAAGTTTCTAAGCAAAGAACAAGCATGCAAGCTCAAACAACCTATCACCTATAGCAGCAAAATAATCAAGATATAATCTACCAATCACAAATCTATTTGGACAAGTGGAGGAGGCACATACCAAGGAGCAATCCCTCCAAAAATCAGCACTTGAGGTGGGCTGAACAAGGAGATCTAAAATCGCGAGCAAGAACAGCAAGAACTCAAGCTTGAGCAAGTTTTTCAGTGTTTTTCGGGAGAGATAAAGAAGGTGGCTTTTGAGGAGGCAACCTGGAGGGGCCCAGGTGGGCCAGACCCCCCAGGCGCCGCCACCTGGTAGTCCGCGCCTACCAAGGGTCTGGTGGCCTGGGGTGGCCCCCTCGGTCACCTCAGGTGCCACTCTGCCCCTTTTTTTCAAGGAAAAAATTATTTTTAATTTTCTGGGATTTTTTAGGAAACTTTATTTTTGGCCAACTTTCAGGGTATGAAAATTGATTTTCTCGCAGAAACAGTTTTTTCAGAAGAAGCAAAAGCAAACCAAAAGCCAAACTACAGGAGCTCTAAGAAACTCAAACAAGCAAACAACTAACAAAACTAAAGCTAAAGCAAAGACTAGGAAGGAGAAAGGAAAAAAAGCAAGTATAACCACAGTGGAAACATTATTTTGTTCATTAAAATCCTTTTGTTAACAAGGTTGATCAAGTCTTGTTACCAAAACAATCTTATATGAAGCAAAACTTTGCATTCCACAAGGTGATTATGTTACCTCATACTTGATAGCAATGGTCCCAATCATAATAGTTTCAAAATTTTCCTATGGAATGGGACAATATATTTTTCCAACCTTGATGCCATCAATATTTTCAATGGAATCCAGGCAATAGCTCTTAACAACCTTCTTGGGGAAATAGACAGTGTGCTCTTTGTCATTAATATTGAATGTTACTTTTCCTTGATTACAATTGATTACAGCACCTGCAGTATTAAGAAAAGGTCTCCCAAGAATAATAGACATATTATCATCTTCAGACATTTCAAGCACAACAAAATCAGTTAAGGCCATGCAATTATGAGCAACTTGAACAGTAACATCCTCACATATACCAACAGGAATAGTAGTTGACTTATCAACCATTTGCAAAGAAATATCAGTTGGTATCAACTTTTCTAGCTGGAGTCTCTTATAGAGAGAAAAAGGCATAACACTAACTCCAGCTCCCAAATCACACAAAGCAGTTTCTTAATAGAGCAAGGAATAGTGGGTATACCTGGATCACCAAGTTTCTTTGGAACCTTACCATTGAAGGAATAATTATCAAGTAGAGTAGAAATCTCCTCATTAGGAATCTTCCTTTTATTAGAGATAATATCTTTCATATACTTTGAATAAGGAGGCAACTTAATAGCATCAGTCAAAGGAATTTGCAAGATTAAAGGTTTCATCCACTCACAAAACTTGTTGTAGTGTTCCTCCTCCTTTGACTTGTGTTTCTTACTTGGAAAAGGCATAGGTTTCTACACCCAAGGTTCTCTTTATTTACCATGTTTATTAGCAATAAAATCTTCCTTTGTGTACCTAGTGTTCTTAGTGTGCTTATCAGGTTCTTCCTCACCTTCCTCCATATCAGGAGACTCATTTTTATCATTACCACTCTCAGTTTCAGCATTAGAGACAAATATACTATTAGGATCTACAGCCGGTTCAAGTGGTTCCTCAACTTTCTTATGTTTCTTTTTCTTCCTCTTACGAGGACTACCACTATCTTCACCTTGTTGAGAATCCTGCTCAATTCTTTTAGGGTGTCCTTCAGGATATAAATGATCTTGAGTAGCTATACCACTCCTAGTTCTAATTCCATAAGCATGTTTATCGCCTGAAGCATTAACTAGCATATCCTTTTGTACCTTAGCAAGTTGATCAAGTTGAGTTTGAACCATTTGAAAGAGTTTACAAAGCATTTTAATATCATTAGAAGTTCTTTCCACAATATCTTTCAACTCATGGATAGCTCTAGAGTTTTCCAATAAATGATTCAAAACTTGTTTATTAAAATACCCTTACTTAACAATAAAAGTGTCAAATTCATCTAAACATTGATCAAGAGGCTTCCCATAAGGAATATCACCTTCATCAAAGTGTTGGAGAGAGTGTACCTCAATAGTAGATGAGTGGGGAATTGGCTTACATAATTCTTCAATAGGAGGTAGATTCTTCACATCTTCAGCTCTAATACCTTTCTCCTTTAGACATTTCTTAGCTTCCTTCACCACTTCATCATTTAATGCAATAACTCCCCTCTTCTTTGTTGTTGGTGTTGGAACTGGTTCAGGAACAACTGGTTCAGGAGTAATAGGCTCAGGTGCATTCAGCTCAGTTGAAGTCCAATCATCATAATTCTTGCTTATCTTAGCCATTAATTCTTCAGCATCTGTAGGAGTCCTTTTATTGAAAACACAATCAGCAAAGCTATCTAGGTAGGTCCTAGATTCATCAGTTAGTCCATTATAATAAATATCAAGGAGCTCATTCTTAGGTAATGAACATCCAAGATGTGCATGAATCAAGGCACAGAACCTTTTCCATGACTCAGGCAATTTTTCTTCTTCTCCCTGTTTAAAATCAAAAAGTCTCTGCAAAGCAGCATGTCTAGCACTGGGAGGAAAATATTTCTAGAAGAAAGAAGCATCAAGCAATCAGGACTATCAATGGAACCAGGAGGTAATCTATTAAACCAAGTCCTAGCTTCTCCTTTTAGTGAAAAAGGAAAGATCTTAGTAAATCATCAGAGAACAAAGCACTCATAGTAGAAAGCTCATTAATATGAGCCACAACACTCTCATTTTCAGTCCCACAAAAAATTTCTTTCTCAACAATATCTAAATAAGATAAATCAAGAGAGAAATCATAATCTTCATCTTTAATATCTATGGGAGAAGTGGCAAACTTAGGATCAGATGACAACTTAGGCATAATAGTACGTCTAGCAAGGAGACTCTTAATAGCACTAGTACCATTTGTGTTTTGGCACTCTTCAACAAAATCATCAGTGAACTCAATGTAACCATCATTAATATCATAACTCTCACTAGCCTTAGGTGAGATAACAGGTGTAATAGTGTCTTCACTAGGAGTTTCGGTATTTCCTAGACCAGCCATAATAGCATCTAGAAAACGACCTAATGAACCACTCGCATCAAGCATAGTAGAAGTAACATCATGAGCATCAAAAGCAATTTCAGACTCAGCAGTAGTAGAAGTGTGTGTAGCATAAGTATATGGTGGTGGTGTGACAAGCTTACTTATAACAGACGGTGAATCAAGAGTAGAAGAGGTGTTTAGGACTGTACCTCTTCTTGTAGTGGATGGTAAAATAGGGAACTTTCCATCACGAGACTTCCCCATGATGAAAGGAGTAGTAGTGGACAATAATAGATCCAAGTGAACTTACAAATAAAGCTATGCTCCCCGGCAACGGCGCCAGAAAATAGTCTTGATGACCCACAAGTATAGGGGATCGCAACATTCTTCGCGGGTAGTATTACCCAATTTATTGATTCGACACAAGGGGAGCCAAAGAATACTTGCAAGCCTTAACAACCAAGTTGTCAATTCAGCTACACCTGAAAATAGTTCTTGATCACAGAAGTTTATCAGTAGCAACAGTTTGTAGTAGCAACAGCAAAGCAACATCAACAGCAACAGTGAGACATGAGCAATAGTAACATTAACGGTAACAGTAGGATTCGAGTATGGTAGGCATAGGGATGGATGGACGGACGTTGCATGGATGAGTCTAAACATGCAATTTCAAGATTTAGGGCATTGTAGATAAATAATAATAAGCATCCAAGTACTAAACAATCCTAGGCATGTGCTCCAAATATAGTCATACGTGCTCGCAATGAGAACTTGCACAACATCTTCTGTCTAGCCAGCCCGTGGCAGCGGGGCCTCTAGGGAACTACTGGCAATTAAGGTGCTCCTTTTAATAGAGCACCGGAGCAAAGCATTAACACTCCGTGAACACATGTGATCCTCACACCACAGCCATCCCCTCCGGTTGTCCCAATTATTGTCACTTTGGGGCCTTTGGATCCAGACAATGATATGTGTACACAACTTGTAGATAAGATCACAAACAATACTATCATAATGATTCAATAATAAGTTCAGATCTAAGATCATGGCACTCGGGCCCTAGTGACAAGCATTAAGCATAACAAGTTGCAACAAAGTCAAATAGCACTAATAGAGATACTAGGCACTATGCCCTAACAGATCTTATTCGATTACATGATAGAACTCATCCAATCCCTACCATCCCCAAGCCTACAGCGTGGGATTACTCACTCATGGATGAGGGAAACATCGGTGGTTGATGGAGATGCGTTGGTGATGACGATGATCCTCTCCAAATTCCCCGTTCCGGCAGGGTGCCAGAACGGAGTTTCTGGATCCGAATCTTGGTTTCTGGTGGCGGCGGTGGAGCGGAACTCTTTCTGGAAAACTATCGACGCCCCTGTTTTTTAGGTCAAAAGGCAACTTATAGGTGCAGAGGGAGGTCGAGGAGGTGCATGGGGTGGCCACACCCCCTCCAGGCGCGGGGTCAGGTGGGCCCGTGCCTGGGGTGGGTCTGGCCCCCCAGGCCTCCCCTCTGTCTCTTCTTCTAGCTTCGTGGATCTTCTGGTGAAATATAATTTTTGGCATATTTTCCGGGATTTTTCCTGATAGTTCATTTTCTGCACAAAAACAAGACACCAAGGTAATTCTACTAAAACAACGTCTGTCCGTGTTAGTTGTATCCAAATCACACAAGTTTAGAGGAGAAACAATAGCAAAGTGTTCGAGAAAGTAGATACGTTTTGGACGTATCACTCACAAAGTTCAACAAAGCTATTGAGATGGGCAGCAGGATCATCAGAACCAGCACCAGAAAATTGCTCTCTCATCATAAGATTCAACAAAGCAGGCTTAATTTCATAAAAGGTAGCATCAGGAGCAGGTGGAGCAATATGTGTGCTAAGGAAATCATTGTTGTTGGTGCTAGTGAAGTCACACAACTTGGTGTTCTCAACAGAGTTCAATTTGGCAAAGGTGGGCAAGCCAAAAACAGCAGCAGCAGCTAGAGCAGGAGCTATTTTTTTGTGTTTTTGAATAAAGCAAGCAAACCAAACTAGACTATTTTTTTTAAAAAAGAGGCAAACAAAACCAAGCAAAAGAAACAAAGCAAACTAAAAACAAAGTAAAGAGAAAGGAAGTGAAGGACTCCCCTTGTGAAGACGTACTTAGCCTCCCGGCAACGGCGCCAGAAAAGCTTGATGGACTGCACAGCTTATGTGAGCCTGTTGGGAACCCCAAGAGCAAGGTGTGAAGCAGCACAACAAAAAGTTTTCCCTCAGTAAGAAACCGAGGTTATCGAACCAGTAGGAGGAAGGAAATGTCACACAGGTGTTGCAAGCAACGCGGAGACCTGCAGAACACAAACTCAAGATTTTGCCCCAACGAATTAGTGAGGTTGTCAAGCTCACCGGTTTGCTATAACAAAGGATTAAACGTATGGTGTGGAAGGTAATGGTTTGCAGCAAGTAAACAAGTAACAGTGGAGGATGTATCAATGACAAAGATTGGACCGGGGTCCATAGTTCACTAGAGGTGCTCTCCTTACATAAAGAACATGGCATGAAGGGTAAACAAATTATAGCAGGGCAATTGACAGGAACTGAGCAAGGCATAATAATGCAATTACTAGTCAGAAAGATCCTATGAGATTCGATTGGGCAATACAACAAGATACATAGACAGCCATCCAACTACATCTATGACTAGAAGTCCACCTTCAGGTTATCATCCGAACCTCCTCCATTATTAATTTGCAAGCAGCAGACAACTGCTTTAAGCAAAGTGTGTAAGATAAACAGTCCACATGTTCCATGAACAAGAGACCGTTGTTTTCTCCCTAGTGTCAACGGCACATCTACAACCGAAGAGATTTCTGTCACTTCCCTTGAAAACTAGAGGCATGAACCCACTATCGAGCATAAATACCCCCTTTTGGAGTCACTAGCAACTACTTGGACAAGATAGCTACTAACAACGGAGAGCATGCAAGATCACAAACAGCACGTACATGATAGAATCATAAAGACAAAACCATTAATCAAACCAACATAATAATCTCAATATCCACCGGATCCCCGCAAACACAACATGCATGATTATAAATAAATTAGATCTTTATCATGAACAGAGCTCACAAGATCTATACATGAAAGCACAAAGGAGGAGATATAACCATCTAGCTACTACATGGACCCATAGTCCAAGGTGAAACTACTCACGCATCATTACCGGAGAGAAGGCCTCCGGGATGATCTCCCCTCCAGCAGGGTGGCGGGAAGAACTTCAGACCCTCCCGATCTAGGGACGAGGGTGGTGGCGGCTACAGAAGGTTTCGTGGAGATTTGATCGGGTGCTTAGGGTTTCTGCATCGGGAGCTTCTAATAGGCAAAAGGGGAGGCCGAGGCGGCGTCCAGGGGCCCCACACCCTAGCCAGGCACGGGCCCACCTATGGCCGCGCCTGGGGGGTGTGGCCCCTCTGGCTCGCCTCCCCGGCTCCCCTCTAGACTTCTTGTTCCCCACGGAAAGTAATTGACTTTAACGTTTGTCCCGTCCAATTCTGAGAATATTTCTTTACTAACTTTTCTGAAACCAAAAACAACAGAAAAGAGGCATCTAGCACTATTGCAACTTGTTAATATGTTAGTATCAGAAAACATGTAAAAAGCACCTCAAAGTGTAGACAAGTAAAGCAAAGTAGATACAAAACAAGCATAGAACATAAAAAATTATAGATACGTTTCCAACGTATCACGTCCCGGTGTCCATAATTACTGATTAGAGAAGGCACAAAGCACCGCTCCCCTGCGTCTGGGAACTATCAACTACAACTATGGCATGCCACCGCCACACGTCATGCCTAATTCGTGAACTGATTGCCCTAAGCTATGATTACAGATATATCCCATCATCCTAGTTTGATTACGCCATCTAATGTATATTGTGTTGGAGATATGCCCTAGAGGCAATAATAAAAGTGGTTATTATTATATATTTGTGTTTATGATAAATTTTTACATTCATGCTATAATTAATTAACCGGAAACATTAATACTTGTGTGATTTGTAAACTAAATTAGAGTCCCTGGTAAATCCTCTTTGTAATACTAGCTTGTTGGTTAATAAGATGATCGTGGTTTCCCAATCATGCACATTGAGATGTTATTAACAATAACATCATATCATTAGGAGAATGGTATGATGGACATACTCCTATAGATAAGCGTAGCATAAAGATCAAGTCATTTCAATAGTTTGTTTGATATAAGCTTTCTGATGCATAGTAACCTAATTCCTTCGACCATGAGATCATGCTAATCAGCATCACCGGAAGGATGCTTTGATGACATCAAACACGTCACTGTAACTAGGTGGCTATAAAGGTGGCATTGCGTGTTCGGAAAGTATGTGTTGAGGCACATGAATCAAGAGTTGGATTTGTCTATCCATATGACAGACAGATATGCTCTAGGCCCTCTCGGTGGAATGTCATCGAATTAGCTTGCAAGCATGTGACTGGCTCACAAGGTGAAAGAACATGTTGGGGCCCCATGTGTGGTTTTGGTAATTAATGACAATCTTTATGGACTAATGTGTGTATTAAGTTATACTTGTAGGATTTGTCCATTGGCATCGCTTGGAGCATGTGTTGGCTTCAAGGTCGACGAAATGCAAAGAAGATATGTTGTCCAAGCTCAATATGCGTGGTCGATGATGAGAAATTAAGAAAGGCGTTCCATCTTGAGAAGGGCAAGATCGTCTACATCGAGCTCAAATGGAATGCTCAAGGCAAAGGTATAATCTTGATAGGTTTTCTCTTTTGCCGGTCTCACGTTGTGTGTGTGAGACCGGGTTTAGGATAGATAACTGTACTATCAAGAGGGGCTCTCGTATGAGTAATTTAGTTACATTGTTCGGAGAGAGCTCAAACCTTTGCATACTTGCATCATCGTATTTGGTTGTTATTTGGTCTTATCCATATGTGGATATAGAGCTTGTGGTAATCTCCATAACAAGCTATTGTTCATCAAGATCGGATCCCCCATATATATCTTGTTGCGATTTTGATTTATGCGGCTTTTCGGTTTCTCACCAAGTGAGATATCTCACATTATTCTACTTGATACTTTCTCACTTGGTGATAATCAATATTTCACTTTTTATTGGGAAGCCCTTGTCGTCCTCTATCCAACGCAATTTGAATCGGGTCAATCGGAGCTTCCAGTCAAAAGTTATTGTTGTTTGAATATTTGCCTGACAATCTGTTTTATGGGCCGGGCGGTAGTACCTGAAAACGGCCCGTTTTCTTTCTGCCTCGTTAGGTACCTTTTCCCGGTAGTACCGCCCGGGTGGGCCGGTACTACCGTCCAGCCTAGTTAAATTTCCCAGATCCAGATCTCTGCCCGCCTCTTGTGGCGTTTGTTGGGAGCCTCCAATTAAGTTGTGGAGTTGTGCCCCAACCTTGTGAGAGGTTCCGGTTGCCACCGACAAGTGCATCGATAGTGGAAGCGTGGATCGATCCCATTGGGGTGAGATTCACGGAGAATAAGGGAGGCCTTTTGTGGCGTTGGTGGTTTGATACCACCCCCTCTCCAAACGAGACGTACTCCATGTTGGGAGGAACTCGGTAAAATATCGGTGTCCCCGCGTGCCTCGGTTATCTCTATACCCGAGCTCTTTACTTATGCACTTTACATTGTGATAGCCTTCGTGCTTGAAGTAATATATATCTTGTTATCACTTTGTTGCTTGTATTGCTTAGCATATGTTGTTGGTGCACATAGGTGAACCTTAGTTGTTTTAAGGTTGTGCTTAACAAAGTAAACACTAGTTTTATTCCGCCTTTGTTGAGCCACTCTAGGAAAAGTTTTAATCGCCTATTCACCCCCCTCTAGGCGACATCCGTATCCTTTCACAAGGGATCACATATCATGGGAACGAGAAAAGAGTACTTATTGGTAACGAGGTTGAACTAGGTATGCAGAGATACCAACGATCAAACCTCGGATAAGTAAACTATCACGAGACAAAGGGAAATTGGTATCGTATGTAAGTGGTTCATTCGATCGCAAAGTAATCATTGAAATATGTGGGAACCATATGAATTTTTAGATTCCTCTATTGGTTATTGATCGGAGAAGTGTCTCGATCATGTCCGCATAATTCACGAACCGTAGGGAGACACACTTAAGGATTCAATGTTGTTTAGTAGATATGGAATGTAAGTAGGGAGACCGAATGTTGTTCGGAGTCTCGGATGGGATCCAAGATATCACGAGGAGATCCAGAATGGTCCGGAGAATAAGATTCATATAAGGAAAGTCCGATTCCAGAGTTCGGAAATTATTTTGATGTTTTCATCGGAGAGGTTCTAGAAGGGTCTAGAAGGTTCACCAGACCGGAAGCGTAATGGTTCATGAATGTGTCATGGTTAAGTGGAATGATTGGATCATGTCCTAGGTCACTTGGTTGGACATCTGCGAGAGAGAAATAAAGCTCTAAATTAAAAGTCAAAAATGAGGTTTGAAAAGTCAAACTGGAACAATAGTTTCCTAGTGAAAGAAGGAAAAAGTCCTTCTTTCTCTCCAACTTGGGTTAGGGAAGGATTCAAACTCCCCTCTCCCAAGCTTCCCCCTCTCATAAATAGAGGGGAGGGGCTGCCTCAAAGCACCACAACCAGCCCTCCCCACCTTGCGCTGCCGCCCAAGCCGCCGCCGCCAGCCGCCGCGCCACCGGCCCGTCGTCGTCGCCCTAGCCGCCGCTGAAACCTCCTCCTCCTCTCCGGCCCTCTAAACCTAGATCGCCGGAAACCCTAGATCCACCATAACCCGCATCGGCTTAGGCGAAGCCCTGCAGGATCTTCCCTTTACTTCCGACACCACGCCGTCGTGTTGCCGGAATCGCGAGGGGAGAACTACAACCTCCGATGCATGCTGGAACAATGAAAATAAAGGTCTTCATCGACTACCAAACGTGTGACCGACTGCGGAAGCGCTGCCGGAACGCAGCGCCGGAAGGATCGTCTACGCGATCTTGAGATCAGCAAGTGTACGACTACATCATCCACGAGAATCTACTCTCGTTAACCGTTTTGGAATCTTCGAGGGTGAGTACTCTAATCGACTCGTTGCTATAATCTAGTAGATAAATTTGGACTTGTTTGTGTGCATGCGGTATTTTTTTTTGTTTTGCATGCTACGAACCCCTATAAATTGTTTTATCAGATCAATTGCAGATTATATACGCCAACATTTTTTACAAATTATTCAATGATTAATGAGTTATTGATTTATTTGATAGGTCTAGGCATAGACCTACACTCAAACTAATAGAATGTAGGTTCCAGTTTGATATCTATAATATACACTAGAGAACTTGATATATTTTCGTGTTTATCTCTTTTATGGTGAATTTCTTCTTTCCCCACATGCTCATATACTATATCTGCCCCTTGGTTTATTTAGTATTTTTCTACAGGCTTATATAGTTGTTCGTATTTGTAAAGATTTTTTTTATAAATTTTATCATTCATAAGATCATAGACTTCTTTGATGGGTTTTTAGCCGCAAAGCAAATAAAATGAATCTCTAATTATAGAACACGTGTTTGGATAACTAAACAACGCATATTTAAGATTCAATAGTGTAGCTGTATACCTATTTTATTATGACCATCACGTCGCCCCCCCCCTATCGCCCCCCTATGGTCAAATCCTAGATCCGTCCCTGTCCCAGATCCCAACTTGCAATTACGGCGTAACCTAATATTACACATTTGCTGTTATTATTAATTTTTTTTGTCTTGATACTCTAACAATTCCGCTATGTTTCTTTTCTCAGGTTTTGCCACCGGTTTATGGCATCGGCGACGATTTTATTGCATCGGCGACGATTTTATTGTGAATGCAAAGCATTTGTTCGAGGTCTTTGCCTCGTCACATCCTCTTTCATGCGAGTTTTTTTAACATCAAATAACTTTATTACTCCACAAACAGCGTTACATCGGCTAACAGGAGATCTAATAAAAATTCAGGCGGACCATCGAGCCAGACCTGCTCACATGAACTCCTCGCAACTCTAGCTAACTCGTGAGCCACACAATTAGCTTCACGATGAGAGTGATCAAAGATAATTTTGGGAAAACTATTGCCATATATGATAACAATTATCAAATATAGCAGCAACCGGCCCAAGTGAGCCTCCTTCCTTCATCACATTAATCACTTCAAGGCAGTTCGAGGATAGAATGATTTTGTTGCATCCAAAATTCTCAGCCAGTGCCTCAGCAAACAATGCATTAAGCACCACATCAATCTTTGAATTCGCTGCAGCAACAAAGGACCCCTTGCTGTCACGAATCATAACTCCCGCCGTCCCCTTCAACGAGTCCTCATCAAACGAGGCATCAACATCAACCTTCACATGATCCTAAAGTGGACGTGTCCACACGTCTCTTTTTGGTTTAGACTAGATTATTTGCGGTATAGAAGTACACATATAAGGCCTTATGGCCCTGGCCAAGGCTATTGGCTCCTGCATCTTTCCTTCATTCGTCAGCTGACGTCTTGGCGATCACAAATACCATCAGCTGACGTCTTGGCGATCACAAATACCAACAGGTTGTAGCAGTAAGTTGTATCGCACGTGCATGACCAGGGGCAATTTGCTCCGTACATAGCAGAAACTCCAGTACTGATTGGCCCGCTCGATCGATAGCGCATGCCGTCTAGATCAGCGGCCAATTATCAAGCTCTTTCCACACTGATATCACAAGTGGACACTAAAACAGTAGGTGTTTCACATCTTCTACCCCAACAGCATAAATAGAACATTGCGTATTTACTGGAACATGCCTGTTTGCCAAAACTGCACGACAGGGTAAAGTTTCTGTTTGCCAAAACTACACAACACGGTAAAATTTCTTGCATGACGCGCCAAATAAAAATCTTAACTTTCTTCAGCTTCCATGTCTTGTGCCACATTGGGTGATCATGCATTGGTCCACCATTCCCTCTCTCAAGACGATGACCAAATCTGCTCACCCACTCCACATGGTATGCCGATTTGATTGAAAAACTTACTGCTTTGGTGTGTTTCCAAGCCACAAAACGCTTTCATGCGAGGTTGATATCGACTAAGTTAACAATGTGCTAAAACGTCTTATAATTTGGTAGGAGTACCTATATTTTCAGAAAAAAGTTTGCAAAATGCGTATATACAAAACGGATGCGGTGCAACAGCTGGTCCGACCCTTGCCTGCCACGAGCACACGACCGGCGGTTGAGCTGGGGACTGGGGTGTGAGCCCAACCAAAACACAAACACCCCTGAGTCAGACCGGGGGGAAGAGACCATCCGGATCCGTCCCGTTCCTTCCTTCCGGCCCACGGCGACCGAGGAGACCCATCACGCCGGCTCACTGCCGTTCCACCGCCCCCTCCTTCCTCCTCCTCCTCCTCCTCGCCTCCCCTTGCCGGCGGTCCCAAATTCGAAGCGGCGCGCATGGCGGACCCCGACGCGAGCCGGGCGCGGGAAACCTCCCCGGGGGACGACGCGTCCACGAGCCACGCGGCGCCGGACTCGCTGCAGAACACGCCGTCCAACATCGCCAGGCTTGAGGACGCGATCGAGAACTGCGCCGCCCGACGCAAGTACCTCGCCCGCACCAAGAGCCCATCCGACGGCGAGGACGTCCGATGGTACTTCTGCAAGGTCCCCCTCGCTGACAGAGGTGTGCCTCTCCTTCTCCCCTCCTCTGGTGCTGACGCTCGAGTTTCATCATGATGTACTGATAGTACTAATTTCTTTGTGAGTCATCATCTATGTCTTGTTCGCTGACCCCATGATGACACTAATTTGGATTAAGATGTAGGTTTCATGTCAAACTCTTTCTGATTTGACTCTAGCAAATGCCGATATCAAAACACACACTCATATGCAGTGAATCTGCTAGTTGGGTTGTAATTCAAGATCCGCGCAGCTGCCAGTCAACCAGCTACCTTAGGCTCGTACTGGAGAATGGCATGCCTTCATACATCATTGTCCGGCACCATTTTGCTGTTAATATTAATTGTTCGTGTGAAATGAACCTCTGAATCAAAGATGATTGAGCTAAACATGTTATCGAACTAACTCTTGGTGTATTTATGTTCTGTTGGTGCAGTGCTCTCAGCTTCAGTTCCGCAGACGGATATAGTTGGGAAAGGAGACTACTTCAGGTTCAGCATGAGGGACTGTCTGGCGTTGGAGGCGTCTTTCTTAGAGGTTAATATTTCAATGCCGATGTAATGCTGAATGTTTACTCACAAGATCACATAAGCTGTAATGACTTCGCGATAGCTAGCTACAATGCTATAACTTCTGGAATACAGTTCATTTCGAAGCAATAAAGTTGGTACATAGTTGATCTCCAGTGGGGTTTTCTAGGTTTGGGCCGTGCTAGCTTATCTACAGTATTTTACATTCTGAGTTTTTTAAACTTGTTTTGCTCTCATATAGACTGCATCAACTATATAATATTAGGGGAATATTTTATATATCATTACTGTGTTACTGGTTTGTAGAGAGAGGAATCACTTCTTGGCTACTGGTGGAGGGAATATGCTGAATGCAGTGAAGGACCAGCAGGTTCCTTGGTGAAAACTGATATGTCAGACTCTGAATATTTGTATAAGGTGGAGGAGGAGCGGGTTGGGGTTCCTGTGAAAGGTGGACTATACGAGGTTTGTATTTTTATCTAGTATATGATGTATCACTACCTGTATGCTACCAGGCTTCCTTATTTGTTCACAAAACCAGTTATGGATCTATTCTTACATTCTACTCATAACTATTGACTGAGTAGGGGTAGGAAGTAAGATCAGTAAGACACTAAGACTGAACAATAGAATGTTGCTTATGTGGTTTTAATATGGTGTTGTTTTTCACTTTCAGCTATGTTAGCTAGTGAATTTATTTTATCATAACAGTGTACACTACTGCAGGTTGATTTGATGAGACGCCATTGCTTCCCTGTATATTGGAATGGTGAGAATAGACGGGTTTTGAGAGGCCACTGGTTTGCTCGGAAAGGAGGTCTTGATTGGATTCCCTTGCGTGAAGATGTTTCTGAACAACTTGAGTTAGCATATAATTGTCAGGTAGGAAATTATGCCGCGTCTTTACTTTTTAGCAACATTATCCCGTAAATGTGCTGTCGCAACATTGTCAGATAAATGGCTATTTTATGGAGTGATGCTTTGCTAGCACTGCTACGAATAATATTCTTGTAACTTCGAATGCTCTAGAACAAATAACCAAAACTTGCCCCACTAGATAGTATAAATCAGTTCGGTGGGCTGTGAAACACTGAAGAATGGATGTCATGGTAATGATGGCAAGGAAGCCATTTAACTATGTATGTGATGGGTGCATTTGCGTGGTGGATATACCATTTCTGTATAAAGAAAGATTGTCATGTTCCAGTGTCTGTTTCTCCATTTCCCCATAGGCATACTCCCTTCTATAATAATTCCATTGGTTCTGAAAACAGTTGAACACCCTATTGTTGTCATACTAGGTCTGGCATCGTCGCAAATTTCAACCTTCAGGCTTGTTTGCTGCACGGGTTGATCTCCAAGGAAGTACACCGGTAAGTAATATACTGATATAACGTTCCCAGAAAAGAGAAAGAGAAGTTGGATGAAGGCTGAAGTATATCTTTTGCAGGGCTTGCATGCTTTTTTTACTGGAGAGGATGATACTTGGGAAGCTTGGCTTGTCTTTGATACAGGTCCTAAGCTAGGTAGCAACACAATCAAAATAAGGCGTGGTTTCTCTTCTTCTGGAGCTGCAAATCCCACCCAGGTGAACAACCATGTCAAGTGTTTTAATGCTATCTATGTCTATCCTAAGCTTGGCTCTCAATCTCACATTTTTCAATAGCTTAGAGAAGTCAAAGTTGTTTATGGACTGAAATGATGAGATACCTGAACTGTTTAAATTCTGGCTTGTTAAATGTTAATGCCCATTGCCCATTTGGTTTGTGAGCAAAAAATGTTGGCTTCAGGGTGGTTTACACTTAAGCTGTAGAGGCTGTATGATCCTTATTCCTTGACAACATCAAGAAGGATTGAAAAACTAGTTATGTATCGTATTGACCACCAAATACGTAATTTGATTTAGGCATTTAGCGCCTCTCGTGATGAACTGTAGTCTGACTGACTATAGACTGGATAGCTGAAGATTGTGATATCGTCAATTGTTAGTCATATCACTGCTTAAGGCTATGCAGCAAAAAGGAGCCTATTCTATCTGTGCTCATTTCTTTCTTAGTTTGTATTTTAAAAAGCACCTGCCGGTATAACTCTAGAATGAGAACCTGCCACCTCTTTGTGGGGTTCTCTTTGTAAGCATGGAGCTATCTTCTTATTTTTGAGAGCATTCAATGTCTGCCTGGTGTATAATTGTTATTTGATTATCTGCCAGGATGAGTTGCGTCAGCAGAAAGAAGAGGAAACAGATGATTACTGCTCTCAGGTATTTCTTTCGGCAGGCTTCTTTTCTCTTTATACATTAGTTCCCATAATATTTATTCTACCATCTCCCAAGCGAAGTATTCATATATACATACTTATATTGCTGAAAAGTAATTTAAATTATTACTATGTTCCACTGGAATATCTAGTTTATCTGATTCTATTCTGCATTTATCGGTGCCTTTCATGTCATCAAAGCTTTTCATATATTTTATAAATATAAACAAATGACTGGCATCCAAGGAGCAATGATTGGGTGTTTGTTTTGAGGAATGCTTGTTCAGTCATATCATGTTCTTGTTGGTTCGAGGAATGGAATGTGTTCGTCCATCACCACATCATCCTCACAAGCACTTAGTGTTAGAAAACAACAAATGGGGTAAAATCACAAAAGTTATGGGTTGATCATGATGATACAGTCCATCTGAATATGAGACGGTTCCTCAAAACCAAACGTACAATAAAAGGAGCATCACATGCTATGTGACACCTAATGCATACATTATTGTGATTGCATGTAGTAATTTCTTCCATGTCTGAATTTCTTAGCCATCCACCTTACACCTATGATTGCCACACTAATGGAATATTTACACTGTGGCTTCCGCTTTCCCCCTTAAATGCATGTGAAGGAAGTTACAGTAAATTTCACAAGGTTTATTGCTTAAAGAAATTTGCTGATGCTGATGTACTTCCTGATTACCTCTTAATAGGTTCCAGTTGGTCATGTGGTATTCATGGTTCATGGGATCGGGCAGAGATTGGAGAAAGCTAATCTTGTTGATGATGTTGTCGATTTCCGCCGTGTCACTGCTAACCTGGCTGATAGATACTTAACTCCGTATCAAAGAAGTACACAAAGGGTTCTATTCATTCCATGTCAGGTAACATTAATAGATTATTTATAACTAAGTTACTTGTTCTGATACCACATATGAAAATCTCTATTATCATTACATTAGTTGATCCCTTTGTTGCAAAGAACAAAACAGTTGACTTGTCTACAACATGATAAAGCAAGCACTAATCTGGGTTTATGCCTTCTGAGTTAACACAGTCTCATTTTAAACAACTTTATCATCTAGTGAAACTTTAACACGTGTATCACCTTACACAGCGTTACTTTAGAATTGTGACCATTGTGCTTCATTAATTTTATCAGAAAAGGGATGGCACATATGGCAGGTTGGTATTGATCACCTATGAGCACCGGAAGCTTTTTATATACTTGTCATATCTGTCATCTGTTGCTTTTAGGCAAACTCACTTATCTAGTTATTAATCAACAATGGCTGTAGCATATGCGTGTAGCTAAGTATATTGCACTTACACAGTAGCATGCTGCCTTTTTGTTCCGTCATTATATGAAATTCGGTTTCATCCATGTTTTCACTGGTGGCTTTTATGTTTAATATAGTGATGATTATTATTGCAGTGGAGGAAGAGCTTGAAGCTCGGTGGTGAACGCACAGTTGAGAAGATCACCTTGGATGGAGTTAAAGGTCTCCGCGTAGCGTTAGGCGCCACAGTTCATGATGTTTTGTATTATATGAGTCCTATCTACTGCCAGCATATAATTGACTCGGTATTTTGCTTTCTAGGCACACTTTTTCCAGTCATTTCCACTAATTCCTTGATTTCCATTTAGCAATAGAACATACTTTTAGTAGTTCTAGTTCAAACGTTGGTGTCCGAGTATATTTCCTTTCTTATATTCCACCTGAAAAGTTTCTGTATCGGAGCATAGAACCCAAACAAAGTTCGCATGCTGAGATGGTACAGAAGTGTCAGCAAGTTTTGAAGGAAAATTCAGATATAGATCAGCTACTATATTTTTACATGGAGTAGGATCTCATATCTGTTTTTTTTGTTACAAGTTAGTTGGTGTGTCATGGTTGTTTGAGTGTGTTTCATGATGTGTTTTTTTGTTGCATATTTTTGAGGTGGAAAGGGACGAACACCATCGCCCCATTCACCAAGTCTTTCAATTAGTGAGGATGATGATTTAATAATTCAAATTTATAACAGGTCTCAAGTCAGTTGAACCAGTTGTATATGAAGTTTTTGAAGAGAAATCCTGGTTACAATGGGAAGGTTTGCTGTTCATAGCTCATTTCATAATATATTTTGTAACATTATACTTTTTTCTGTCGGTTAAACAAGAAGCTGCTTGCCTTCTTTTTTGGCAGGTTTCGTTGTACGGCCACTCGTTGGGAAGTGTTCTAACATATGATATACTTTGCCATCAAGAAACCCTTTCCGCCCCATTTCCAACGGATTATTTTAATATGGAAGTTCCATCTGATGAAGGCCAAGTAGGAAAAGCACCCGACACGACTGCTGTTCATGACTCTGGCGTAAAAGAGCATGATACTTCTTCCAGATCAGGACATTCTCCTGCTCATAATGTAAATGATGTAGATGAAGACAGCACCAGAATCAACGGTTCACTTACAGACAAGATCGGCCCGCCACGTGTGTTCGAGAATGTGCCAAATCATGATGACACACTCGCATCACCTATTGCAGTTGATGGGGTACAAAATGAAGTTGTAAATCAGGATGAGAATCATCAGATGACATCTACCGAAGAAGGGGATACTTCAGCTGTAAGTGCAAAAGATGCTGAGTCTGTTTCAAGATCTTCTGTAGAACTACATGAAGAGATCTTTGACAAAGACAAATCAATCTCGTCACTAGAAGAAGAGGTGTGATTTTATTGAATTTGGCTAAATTTTATGTGCTTATTAGGATTTTTTTTAATCAAGCAAGAAGGCTCACAGTGCTGTTGCCTTGAGATCAACTCATCATTTGTAGTAAGGATTGATAACTTGTTTCAGACCACAAAATTTAGAGTAGCCATGCTGTCTGGCTATCTTCTGCATGGTAGTTACCCCGTTGTGGATCCAAGTCCACAAAAGTTATCTTGGAGCTTAGCAACTATCCAACTTGCATATTGTGTTCATGCCTAGATTTGTATCTTCACTTCAGGTGAGACGTCTTAAAGCTAAACTAGCAGAACTGGAGCGACATAGTGATTTCACTGAAAGCATCAGTAAGATTGAGTCTCATCAAGGTAATTGTTGCTTTTGTTCACTGTTGTTTTCTCGAAGACTATGTTTGCTTTTGTGAAGGTTTATTTTCAGATATTTATGCTGTCAGATTCTAATTATACAGTGAGCCTAGCATCAGGCAAACTTAACATGGGGCAAAGCAGCACAAGTCAGTCCTACAGACCACGCATTAGATACACTAAGCTAAATTTTAAGGTAACATATCCTTGTTGTTGGTCAATGATGTTTTTACTTTTGGTAGTGTTTATACCATCATCACATCATTTTTTGGTACTCAGGTCGACACATTCTTTGCTGTTGGATCCCCTGTGGGAGTCTTTCTGTCCTTGCGGAATGTTCGTATTGGTGTTGGTATGTAACTTTTGGCTAATAATATGCTTTCTTACACCAGTATTGAAACTTTTACCCCCCTTTTGGTTTAGATACTTTCCATAGCACTCTTATGTTCAGAACTAGATATATGTACTCCCTCCATCCAGAAAAGGATGTCAAAATTTTGTCTAAATTCGCACACATCTAGACGTGTTTTAGTGTATAGATACATGCGAATCTAGACAAATCTTCGACATCCTTTTACGTACGGAGGGAGTAGTATTTTTGGTCATTTTAATAACCAATTATTTAACAACAGACATATATTTTATGTATAAAACTTTCAGCATTCGGATACTGATATGTTTTTTGAACAGCTAGAAGAATTATCTTTGTGGTGTTCAGGATAGCATAAAACAATGGTCAGTAAAACTACATGCAGAGCTTAACAAGACTTCTTGTCTCGGAATGTTATTCTTTCGATTGAAATAAAAATTTAGATAAATTGTGGTGTTGGCTCCTGTTGTATTAACATGAATGGTGTCCTCATGTTTGTCAAGTCATTATTAGCATCTCCTCTCTGTAGCTACTGTTCCTGTCCAGTCACCAGTGTCTTGATGATTTGTCATATTTGAGAGGTGTACGCGTGCGCGGGGGGGGGGGGGGGGGGGGGGGGGGGACCTGGGCCCAGTTTCTGATTTGTCATTGCCCCTGCCAATTGACAATCGATAATCTGTTGTCTTATTTCTTAAATTCATATCTTCTTTTAAAGGCAGGGGACAGGATTATTGGCAAGACAAGAACATAGTTGAAGAGATGCCATGTTGCCGTCAGATGTTCAATGTTTTTCATCCTTTTGATCCTGTAGCATACAGGTTTGCAGCTTCCTTGCATATAACTTTTTTAACCTTATGTTTAGAGAGCTGACCAAATATGCAATATCATGATGAAAGTAGATAGTAGTAATCTGGTACGAATTAACATGTTACATAAGCGTCTTCACCTTTATCAATTGTCCCAGAAGGCACTAAGCTTCGTCACTTTTGGATATGTTCCTTTATTTTACTGGAATAGAATGAACTTTTCTATTGCACAGTGAGGGGCATTACACATAAATCTATGTTGGCTTGTATGCAGAGTTGAACCACTTGTATGTGAAGATTATGTGAACAAGCGCCCCGTCGTTATTCCCTACCATAGAGGAGGAAAGAGGATACATGTTGGAGTGCAGGTGTGTTGTATGTCATTTTAACTGAGCTCACAGTGGGGCATGCCTATCTATACTATTAAAAAGATGCACGTCGTTCGTCGTCTGAAAATTTTCCGTCTGCCAATTGTTTGGACGATTTTACCCCTGTAAGTTTGGCAATATTACATGGACTAACCACCGCTAAGTCAAACCGAACGGGAAAAAAATCCCCAAAGCCATCCCAGGCTCTCCGCCGCCCCCGCCGGTCGGAGACACTTCCCCCCATACTCTACAGCGCCGCCGTCCTCTCCCCCTCCCCTATTCCTTTCCATCTCGCCTGAATGGCAGTTGGAGACGGGTGGAGTCACGGAGCAGAGACACGGCGATGGCGGCAAGCCGAAACCAGTGAGGGGAGGTCGACGGGGTGGGGCGTCGGGTACTCACGGCCTGACAGGACCATGGGGAGGCGGAGTACAGCGGACGGCAGCGCTCGGATTTGCTCTACGGGAGGAGGCCACTTCCCTCCCTACGGCCTGCCCACCCCAGCTGAGATGGAGCGGAGCGGAGGCAACGGGGAGAGGAGAGAGGTGGAGGCCGGGAGTAAGCGCCGCACTAGGGAAGAGGAGGGGAGGGTCCGGCTCGTCGCTCCTAGGAGAGATTGGAGGGGCGGCCATCGCTGTAGTGAAGAGGAGGAGCGGCGGTGCGTCGATCTGAGGGTGGGGTGCAGCGGCGAGCGGTGGCTGCGGCACGGTGGCGCGTTGATCTGAGGGAGGGGGAAACGGCGGGGGTGGGTGTGGCCGAGCGGCGCTTTGACATGACGGAGGGGCGTTGTAGCCGGTGCAGGCGTTGATGGCTCCGCTGCTTCCGTCGTGGGCGCTGCACATGTTGGGAAAGTCCACTGTCCTCGCGCATCCCCTAGCTGTCCGCAACACTCCACCAGGGAATCGACAATTCAAGCAGCGGTACCACGAATTTCTTGATCATTCTCGAGAAGAATTTCTTGATAACCATCGACCCTTCAGATGGGCCAGTCTTCTTAGTACATGGTCACCAGTTTTAAGTGGAAGAATTAGACATTATTTGTTGCATACTCTTGGCTTGATTTGTGTGCAAACATTTGTGATGGAATACGCAAGTAGCTATTACTCATAACAATTTACACCGCTCATGTTCACCTGGGTTGTCCTTCTCTGAGTTAATCTTTCTTTTGTACGAAGTAAACATTAAATGCAAGTAAAATATAATCGGATGATGAGAAGACAATTCTTGGTTTGTATTTGTATGCTCGTACTCTGGAGCACAGTTCAGATTGAAAATTTCTCACTTCACTTCTGAAATTTTTGCAAGTTCAGGAGTTGTTGTTCTGGTTGTTTACAGCATTACTGACTTCAGCAAACATGATAGTACAGCTGCAGATCCTGGTTCATGATTTTGTAGTTCCAATAAATAAATAAAATATAGGAGAATTGATAGAAGGGGTAATATTAGAGGTTACTATAGAGTTGGAAGAAATTTACGATAGGAATCTTATCAGGAAGGCCAAATGTGAGGATACTGGGAAGATATTTTTAGGATCACCTTTAGACACTCTAAGATGTGTATCTTATCAGAGTAAGAACTACTCATGACATCCATGTGGACAATGTGGACAGATAATAGTGAAATTCAACTATAATGGCTTCGCATTGTTGTCCTACTAATCAAACGACATTTAATAAGGTCATAATTTTGTTAGTGAAATCAGAGCTACAAGGCCATTAATATCCACAATGGTTGACCGGAACGACATAGTGATGTTCAAAGTTGTTCGTGACCATGTGGTATACGTTCACAAGCATTGTTCCGGTGATGCAGATTAAGGAGTCTTGGGAAAGTAGAGTGACTAAATATAATAGCGATAGAGTAAGAGACAAAGCTCACGATTAAATGTCTTTTAACGCTTATGTATGATGACTAATTAATATTTGGTGCATCATGCATGATAATGTAGCCGACTGTACCACTCACATAGTACGCAAAACATAATAGTAAGGGGATCCGAGGCAAGATGGAGAGCTTGATTGGCTGTAGCAACGCACGGGCATTCAGCTAGTATTTCTAACTTGAGGCTGTTTTGCCTCATATACCTAATTTGGTTTGATATGTTACAGGAGTTCACAGAAGATATTGCTGCACGTTCTCAAGCTATAGCCCGTCAATTCAAGTCATTGAAGGTTTGCTCTTTATTCTAGAATGCTCATGTGAATGTAACACATACAGTTGAGAAACAGTTACATGAATCTAGGTGGTGTTTGATACATTAACTTCTGGTACATGTGAATGATAAAGAACTGCTAGCACGGCTCTTGCCTAAAGAGTTTGTTTGTTTGTTCTGTTTAGGTTAAAGCTGTAGCTGCTTTCCTATCAATGAGCAAAAATGATGCGGAAGGTACTGATGCATCAGTGTTTATTAGCTTTTGCAATTCTAAGCCACAAACAAGTAGCATTCTGATCATTTATTATTATTCAGAGGACAGTGAGAGTACCAAGGAGGAAGAGAGATCATATGGTTCAATGATGATGGAAAGGTTGACAGGTTCACCAGATGGTCGGGTTGATCATGTGCTTCAGGTAATTGAGCTCTTCTAGTTAAATCAAAGCAATTTCTACCGTTCCTATCGGTGCATTGTTGCTTAGTATAGGCATTAAAGTGCGTGCTCCACTCTGCATTGGGAAAGGTATTGTGCTATCCTTTTGGCGTGAGTGGTTTTGTACCTTGGATATGCACACACCCATGTGTTCTTAATTCTCAGCTCCTTTCCAAACGGCAGCTCAGGACTTCCAGTAGTGGATATGAGGTCCCCACTGGCAAGTTTCGAACTGTCTGATTCCCCGTCCCCACCAGTTTGGCGGTACAACCAGGATTGCTAACACCCTTGTGTCATTGTAGCCCAGCTTCCCCTCTCTGTTTCCATTTTCGGCTTAGTTAGGTTTTCTTGTACACATTTACAGTAACTGCAAATATTTCAGAGCTTACAGTTCCAATAATGTAATTGCAGGAGAAAACATTTCAACATCCGTACTTATCCGCCCTGGGATCTCATACGTGAGCTCACTCATCATTCTTGTTGGTTTGCTAATTTTTCATGTGTCTGCTTCATCACATATTAACAAGCCTGTGGGTCGATTCCTGTAGCAACTACTGGCGAGATCATGATACTGCTCTCTTCATTATCAAACATTTGTACCGTGATATACCTGAAGAACCTCCAACTGATGTAACTGGAAGGGTACCCGTTAGACTGTTCTATGTGAGGGATCCAATTGCTGAAGATACTCCCTTGACATTCTCTGATAACTCCTCGGTTAAGGAGTTCTCAAGAAAAGTGAAAACTTATTCGATGAAAGCAGAGGATGATGCGAACTGCGAAGCTTCTTGATGGTATGTTGACATGTTAGTGCACCCTTCTCGTTTCTTTTCGAGCATGTTTTGTTGCTTACTTTGAACGAAGACTAGTTAATGCAGATTGCTCTGTTCTTCTGTCCAGGTGATGCTGTTTGTTGCAGCTGTCTTATCGTTCTCACCAAGCAGAAGCATGATGTACATAAACATGGAAAAGCACAAAGCACAAAGGGGATGCATAGTTGGAACATCCTCGTCACTTGGCACCAGGCACCGGAGCAAAGAGTATACACTTTGGGTGAATGAGCGTTGCACATGGAATCATTGGCCAGCAGTTGCCGTGTATAACAACTTGTTCATCAGTGTATCTAGTGTTGATGTTGTACATACACAGGTAAAGAGGACAGAATAAAACAGATCGATTAGTTTCAAAGCAGTCCAACACCAGATGGAAGACAGAGGTCAAGGCTCGTTCATCTTGCGGTGCATTACGAGCTGGGTGGCAGATCTGTATTCTCATGCCATGTCCAGAGAGTACAGCCTTGGCAATGTTGATCTGTCTTCTCATGCCATGTACAAGAGCAAGATGAGTCACGCTTCGATCTGCCAAATGATGGGTCTTGTGGTACCAACTGAGATTTCTTCATCTCGCGTGTTTTGGAAAACTTGGTCAGAGTATAGCCAAACCTTGATGATACGTACATGAAAGGAAAATGCAGAAAATTCTGGACAGTCGCTTGTAATCTCTTCTGTAACATTGACTGTTCTGTTCCGTCCTTGTCAGGCTTACATTTTTGGTCAGTGGCTTGACTTGACTGTTCTTTGGCTGAGTTGGTTTGACCGTTTACCATAGTCGTCCTGCTCCCATCCTGCAACCCACCTGTACTAAATTACACGATGCACGTACGCGTGCATGTGCTATGAGCCTTTGACTGACTTGCTCCAACTGATCCCTACTTCTTTTTGCAAGGAAGGACTAGAAGATGAAAAAATTACAGCCAAGTCCAGAAAATTTCCACTAAGGACCCTAGAAAGATGCCTAAACAAGCAATCGGGTCCAACTCCGGCGCCACCGCAGAAACGCATCGCAGCAGGACATGACCACTTGGGGAAAGGCACCGGGAGCACACTGGGCTGGTGCAGAAAGGCCTCCATCTTGGCACTTCCGCCTGCAGGTTGAAATTGCCTAACAGTCGTTGGCCGAAGCATACAGACACCAGCGAGGAGGGGGGGGGGGGGGGGGGGGGGGGGCATCCGGCCATCTTGAACGGAGACCAGCCCGTGGTCACCGTGGATGAACTCTCGGGAGCCGCTTCAAATCTCCTAAAGCGCACTTGGCGCAGGACGCCGGAGCCAGTGGCCACCCGACTCCGCCTGCCACCATGGCAAGCAGAACTAGTAGTCAACAGGGCAAGCCGACGCCAAGAACTCTGTCATCTCCACACGACAGGCACAACAAGCGACGCCACGCTCCTCCTCGCCGCCACGGCCGTCCAGGAGACGCACAGTAGGGCACCGCATCTTGTCCCATCTCCTCTCCCTCTCGTCGCCTCGGCCGGACAGGAGAGGAACACAAGGAAGAAGCACCCACATCTGGAGATGGCTCCTACATGCCCTTTTATTTAAGGAGTCGTTGCCGGTTTCCCCGTTCCTCGCCAACAGCTCCGTCCACCGGAGCACCGCAAGGAGCGGCCAGACCACCAGCCAACTCAAGATCCTAGGCATCAGATCTCGAATCCTACCCCCGGCATAAAGCCAGACCGCGGCAAGTCGCCGACGCACCCTACATCAACAAGAACTACCCGTAAATCTAACTCCGGCACCTCCCGTAGTCCACCTCCGTGTTGGAGATATGCCCTAGAGGCAATAATAAATGTAGTTATTATTATATCTTTATGTTTATGATAAATGTTTACATTCATGCTATAACAGTATTAAACAGAAACATTAATACTTGTGTGATTTGTAAACTAAATTAGAGTCCCTAGTAAAGCCTCTTTGTAATACTAGCTTGTTGGTTAATAGATGATCATGGTTTCCTGATCATGAACATTGAGATGTTGTTGACAACAAGATCATATCATTAGGAGAATGGTATGATGGACATACTCCTATAGATAAGCGTAGCATAAATATCAAGTCATTTTAATAGTTCAGTTGCTATAAGCTTTCTGATACATAGTAACCTAATTCCTTCGACCATGAGATCATGCTTATCACCATCACCGGAAGGATGCTTTGATGACATCGAACACCACACCGTAACTGGGTGGCTATAAAAGTGGCATTGAGTATTCGGAAAGTATGGGTTGAGACACATGAATTAAGAGTGGGATTTGTCCATCCATATGACGGATAGATATACTCTGGGCCCTCTCGGTGGAATGTCATCCAATTAGCTTGCAAGCATGTGACTGGCTCACAAGGGATCACATATCACGGGAACAAGAAAATGGTACTTATCAGGGTTGAACTAGGTATGCAGAGATACCGACGATCAAAACCTCGGATAAGTAAACTATCGTGAGACAAAGGGAAATTGGTATCGTATGTAAGTGGTTCATTTGATCGCAAAGTAATCGTAGAAATATGTGGGAGCCATATGAATTTCTAGATTCCTCTATTGGTTATTGATCGGAGAAGTGTCTCGATCATGTCTGCATAATTCACGAACCGTATGGAGACACACTTAAGGATTCGATGTTGTTGAGTAGTTATGGAATGATGAGAAAGAGACCAAATGTTGTTCGGAGTCTCGGATGGGATCCGTGATATCACGAGGAGATCCGGAATGGTCCGGAGAATAAGATTCATATAAGGAAAGTCCTGTTTCAGAGTTTGGGAATGATTCCGGTGTTTTCACAGGAATGTTCTAGAAGGGTCCGGAAGGTCCGGCACTCCGGAGGGGGAAGGGTACATGAATGTGTAATGACAATGTGGAATGGTTGCATCATGTACTAGGTCACTTTGTTGGGCAAAATAAAGAGAGAAATCAAATCCTAGTTTGAAAGTCAAACGCCGATTTGAAAAAGTCAAATCTCAAGTTTGCTTGGTGGAGGGAGAGTAGGAAACCTACTTGGGGAGGAAGTCCCCTCCCTCCACCCGCCGGCCAAGGAGGCCGGGTTGGGGGAGGACTCACTCCTCCCAACCGGCCACCCTCCACCTATATAAGGAGGGGTAGGGCGCCCCCTATCCCACACACCTCAAACCCTAGCCCCAAGCCGCCGGCCTCCTCCAAGTCACCGCCGCCTAGGGCCTCCTCTAACTCGGCGAGTTAGGGTTTCCCCAAACCCTAGCCGCCGTCCAAGCCCCCCCTTGGTGCCCTCTAAACCCTAGATCACCAAGGCCTCTCTCATAGTCTACCATACTCGCTCGGGCTTAAGGCGAAGCCTTGCGAGATCTTCCCTCTACTTCTGACACCACGCCGTCGTGCTGCCGGAATCGCGAGGAGAGTGCTACAACCTCCGCTGCTTGCTGGAAAAAGGGAGAGGAAGGTCTTCATCGAGTACCGAACGTGTGACCGACTGCGGAAGCGCTGCCGGAACGCAGTGCCGGAAGGATCGTCTACGCGATCTTGAGATCGGCAAGAGTACGACTACATCACCCACGAGAATCTGCTCTCGTTAACCGCTTTGGAATCTTCGAGGGTGAGTTCCTCTATCAACTCGTTGCTACAATCTAGTAGATAGATCTTGGCTTGTTTGTGTGCAAGCGGTAGAATTTTTTTGTTTTCCATGCTACGAACCCCTACAGTGGTATCAGAGCCGTGTCTATATGTAGATCTGTTGCACGAGTAGAACACAATGGTCATTGTGGGCGGTGGTGCTTTTATTATCAAGTGCTTTTTGTGTACTTTGCATCTTGCGGTATGATGGGCTAACCTTATATGACATCGTTCATGAGACTTGCTCCACGCTCAACATGCAACTTGTATTGCATAAGTGGCTTTGCGGGTGTCTGTCTCTCCCATTATAGTAAAGATTCAATTTACAACGGGAACTTGATAGTTCAAACATCAACGTTGTGGTTCTTGTTCGTAAGTTAGATCGACACTTATTGAAAGCCCCAATCCACGTAAAATATGCAAAGAAAATTAGAGGCGTCTAACTTTGTTTTGCAGGGGTGTGCTGTGATGTGATATAGCCATGATTGTGATTATATATGATGTATGCAATGTCCCTTATTGTAAGTAAGCAACCGGCAGGAGCCATATGGTTGTCTTTAATTTCTGTTAAGACCCGCATGTCTATTCAAAGTAGTTGTAATAGTTGAAGCTGGTGGACGATAACCATGGAGCGACGCCATTGACCTTGACGCCATACCGGTGATGATGGAGATCATGTTCGTGCTTGAAGATGGAGATCAGAAGCACAAGAAGAAAGGCCATATCATATCACATATTATGAATTGCATGTGATGTTAATCCTTTATGCATCTTGTATTGCTTAGTTAACGACGGTAGCATTATAAGATGATCCCTGAAGCACAAAAATTTCAAGTTTTAAAGTGTTCATCCTTAGTGAGCACCGTTGCTAAAGCTCGTTGTTTCGAAGCACCACGTGATGATCGGGTGTGTTAGGTTCTGTGAGTGTATATAACGTGAGCAAGCCAGATTTGCTCATGCGGAAGCTAAGGTTTGATCTTGACGAGCCTAGCATGTACAGACATGGTCTCGGAACACGGATCACCGAAGGTAAAGCATGAGTCATATAGTAGATATGATGAACATGTTGATTGTTCGCCATTGAAGCTACATCAACTCTCATGATGATCGGTTTTGATGTGGTGGATTTGGTTCGTGTGATCACTAAAACAATGTGAGGGATATTGTTTTGAGTGGGAGTTCACCTAGATTAATTTAAATATTAATTAGAACTCAATTTGTCATAAACTTAGTCTAAAATATTGAAATATGTTGTAGATCAATGGCGGCCCCTACCATCAATTTTAATGCGTTCCTAGAGAAAGAAAAGTTTGAAAACAATGTAAGCAACTTCGCGGATTGGTTCCGCAATTTGAGGATTGTCCTCAATGTTGGTAATTTGACCTATGTGTTGGATGCACCGCTGGGTGACCCGCCTGCAGCTACTGCTATCGATGAAGTAAAGAATGTTTACCTCACTCGGAAGAATCATTACTCCACAGTTCAGTGTGCTATCTTGTATGGTTTGGAATCAAAGCTTCAGAAAAGGTTTGAGAACCATGACCCACATGATATTGTCCGTGAACTCAAAATGATATTTGAGGCTCACGCGGCAGTTGAGAGTTATGAGGCTTCTGAAAAGTTCTTTAACTACAAGATGGAAGAGGGCAGCTCCGTCAGTGAGCATGTGCTTAAGATGTCTGGGCACGCAAACAAACTCCAAAGTTTGGATATAGTGATTCCTAATTATTTGGGGATTCACCGTGTCCTCCAATCATTACCACCAAGTTACAAGAACTTTGTGATGAACTACAATATGCAAAACATGGACAAGACGTTGCCAGAACTCTTCTCCATGTTGAAATCTGTAGAAGTGGAGATCAAGAAAGAGCACCAAGTGTTGTTGGTCAATAAGACCACCAAATTCAAGAAAGGCAAGTCTAAGCAAAAGGGAAACTTCAAGAAGGGTGGTAAGAAAGTTGCCGCACCAGCGAAGAAGACCAAGGCTGGACCTAATCCTGATACTGAGTGCTTTTACTGCAAGGGAGAGGGTGAAAGGATCGTATGGGCACCTAGAGGGGGGGGGGGTGTGAATAGGTGCTACTTCAAATTTTCTTCTTTTTCAAATTAAGGTTTGACAATAAGGTAAATTCTCTAGATAATGCAACTATGGTGAATTTACCTATATGACAATTATGCAAGAGCTACCACAACACAAAGTAGTAACAAGTAAGTAAGGTGCGGTAAAGGATAGAAGTAACCGAAAAGTGGATGCGGAGACACAAGGATTTGTTTCCTGTAGTTCCTTCCTTTTGAGGGGAAGTACGTCTACGTTTGGAGAGGGGGTGGTTTCAAACCACCAACGCCACGAGAGGCCTCCCTTGTTCTCCGATGAATCTCACCCCAACAGGATCGATTCACCTTCCACTATATCGGCAACCTTCAAGGTGGAAGCCGACACCGTTACAAGTTTGGGGCACACACCCACAACTTAATCGGAGGCTCCCAAATACAAGCAAGCTGTCAAAGCAATCAAAGACAAGCTTGTAAGAACAAAAACAAGAACTAGGGTTTCCAACAAAACACTAGAGCAAAGGGGCCCTCAATGAAATGAGGGGGAAATGAAGATCTCTTTTGGTGAAGTAGTAGATCGGGGACTCCTCCTTCGATTCCCCAAAGATCAAGAACTTTGGGTGGTGGGATGAGGAGATCTTGAAGATTTGGGTGGCTCCAATGGACTCCAATGGTGGGCAATGACTTTAATGTGCTGAGCAATTTGTCCCAAGGTAGGTGGAGGGGTATTTATACCCCTCCACGAAATATGGCCGTTGGAGCATTTAATGTACCGGTAGTACCGGTACTCAAGCGGTAGTACCGCTTGCAAGCGGTACTACCGGTCAAGTACCGGACCAGGTACCGGAGGTGCTCAAGATCTTCAGCAATCATCAGACTTGGGCGGTATCGTCCTTGCGGTACTACCCCCAAGCGGTAGTACCGGTCATAGGAAGCGGTACTACCGGTTGGGGCAGTAGTACCGGTCCCAAGTACCGCTTGGTACTGATCAAAATGGAGAGGGGTGGGTGCTAGTCAGTATGCCACGGTACTGCCGAGCGGTACGACCGCCTCAAGCAGTAGTACCGCTTGTACCAAGCGGTACTACCGGTTGGACCGATAGTGCCGCTCCGTGGTACCGGGGGGTACTGACTAGCACGCACCTTTATCTCCTTTGATCAGTGCCAACCGGTACTAGAACCGGTAGTACCGGTGTCAAGCGGTAGTACCGGTTGTATTTCCGGTACTACCGGCTGACACAGAGGTTTTTTGCAAGGGGAATTGATATGCCATTAATTGTGCCTCCTCTTATCAATCCTGTGATAAACTTAGCACACAGTTAAAATGATAAGTGTATTGTTATCAAACATCAAAATCAGAGGGATAGGAAAATGCTCTTTCAATCTCCCCCTTTTTGGTGTTTGATGACAATACAGTTCTGCAAGATGATTTTAATAGTAAGCATATGATATTTATAAAATAGAGACGGGACTCCCCCTAGATGTGTAGAAACAAATCTCCCCCTCTATTTTACAAACCCAACATGGGTGCATAAATATGGATACTAGCATTTGAACATACCTTTGCACAAAACATGTGATGAGGAATATATAGACAATAGATACCGCATAACATCACAAGATGGATCCAATGAAATAAACCACATAGTCTCATAAGATGGATCCACAGCCACATAGTCTCACACATAATAAACACATAGCCTCACACATAAATAGAGGGAAATCGAAGTTCACAAGAAATAAAAGGATCAAAGAGAAAAACGAGCTTGTGACTTCCCATGCAACACCCGTGCCTAAAGTGCAACTTCTCCCCCTTTGGCATCAAGACGCCAAAAAGGGACAAGTGCAAAGCTACCGTCCCAAAGGTCAATCATCCTCCTCATCCTCCTCATCCTCAAGGTCCTCCTCATCCTCGTAAGTGGGTGGGGCGCGGTGCGAGGAAGAGACATCATCGTCCCAACGGCTGTGCTGAGAAATCCACTGATCTTCTCGAGCGTTGTTGTTCTCGGATTCCTCGGAGATGGTCAAACCTTGAGCAGACATCATTTCCTTCTGCCGAGCACAGGCTTTCTTTGCATACACATGCGCCTCATACATGCGCTTCTGGTTGTCAACCTGGAAGCAGAAGATCTTCTTGAGCTTGACCTCCATCCTTTTGGCCCAAGAGGGCTTGGCATTCTTGCGACGAGAGACAACATAGTCAGTGTCATGACCACTGTCAGCAGCCTCAGAGTCATCCTCATCCTCATCCTCCTCACCTGCCTCAACGCGAGGTTTAGCATGTTTCTTGATCTTGAGTGCCTTTGGCCTGTGCACAACGAGAGAGCGAGTGGAGAGAGTCCTAGCAATGACGGGGCACTTTGACACAATGAGGGCCATAATGTAAGGAGCAAATGGTGGAACCCTCCGAGTGTATGCAGCAGCAACCATTTCATTCCATATGAAGTCTGTCACATCAAGAGGATTGCCTGATTCTTGGTTGAGGAAGGTGTTGAACAGCAAGTCAACGGAGAACCCATGTATCTCATCCTTGTTGCCCGCACGAGGAGCAACAGTCTCACGAAAAATGCGATGGAGAATGTCGTATGTGGGGAGTTGATCCTTGATCTTGCCAGCAACCCCACGGCCTCGGATATACAAAGGTGTAAGAACATTCTTTTTGGAGGGATGCTCCCGCATGTGACAACGAAAACCACAAGGAACGTCCCGGCCGTGATCTTCATACCCCAAGATGGCAGCAAACTCCGCAAGTGTAGCTTCCTTGACAGCACCTTGAGTCATCCAGGTAATCTTCCGAGAGCGGCCAGTGTGAAAATGTGCAGTGGCATAAAACTGGCAGATAAGGAGGGGATCATAGTCATGTTGAAACTCCATAATGGGGAACAAGCCAAGGCGAGAGCAGATTTCCTTAGCTTCAGCAAAGTAGTCAAGGTTCTTGTCAATGTGTCCCATGTCAATCCACTGTTGAGGCACCACCATCTGGATGTTGGTCAAAAGAACCTCATGATAAACACGCTCTTGGAAATCATCATAGAAGAGACTGTCTTCCCTTGCTTCGCTCCGGTTGCGGGAGTATGCATTTTCAATTCGGAGAGCCCTAAAATCTGACTCAGAGATATCTGACAGTTTCTTTGGCCCAGATGGCCCAGAGCTGAGACTTTTGGTACGCCCAGTGGAAGGGGGGCGAGAGGGAGGGGCACTGCCACGCCCAGCTGAGCACTTGGTAACCCCTTCACGACCCCCACGACCACCTCGAGTGGTAGGTAGCTTGGAACGGTGTCTTGGCTGTGGCATAACTTCTTCCTCAGACTCCGTCTCTTCCTCAACAATCTCACGGTCAGACTTGGAGCGCTTGCGTGCACCCCGAGAACCACCTGCATCGGGATCCATGGCGGTGGAAAGGAGTGGGAGCCCGCCAAGAGGCCGAATCCAAGGAGAATCCGGAGGGAGGAGGGCGCGGCAGGGCTCCGGTGGCGTCAAGGTCTCCGATGGCGGCGCAGGTTCGAGTGGAGGGCGTGGGAAATAATGAGGCATTGAGGGGTGCCTCTCCCCACGCGTCCAATATATACCTGGAAACCGTCAACCGGTAGTACCGGTTGTTGGAGCGGTACTACCGCTTATAAGCGGTAGTACCGATTCCACAACCGGTAGTACCGGTGGCCGGTAGGACCGGACATGTGGGCGGTAGTACCGTTCCTGGAGCAGTTCTTCCAGGAGACGATCTGGGAACTTCCCAGGTCCGGTAGTACCGCTCGCACATCTGGTAGTACCGGTCCCATCTGATTCCAAAGCCAGGGATCAAGGATGATTCTTGTGCGGATAGAGAGAGGGTTTTCGTGAGAGAGTACGGAGTCTTGGGTTAAGATAAGTGAGCTGAGAAGCACATGCACTCTAAAAAAATTGAACAAACAAATAAATACCAAACTAGAGTGCATGAGACTAAGAACGATGATGACAATTCAAATAGAAGACAATCATGAGTGAAAACCAATTCAACTAGGTGACAAACACGAGTAAGCACATCAACCTCTCTATTGAGAGGGGGCGGTGGCCTAGGCCACCATATTTGAGTATACTCGGCTTGGCACCACGAAGATATATCTTGGGTCCATTACCGAAACTCATCATTGAGCTCACATATCACAAAATGATATTAAGAGGAATGATTTTGTTTACTTTGCGCATAATGGGGGGAGGGATAGTCCAATCAATTAGGACCGCACTCCCCCTATGTCCATGCCTACACCTAAACCTAACATGGGTCGAGTATTAGGTGAGAGTGCAAGATAATCAAGTCAAACTCCTTGAATCTACGATATTTAGTTCATTCCTCAAGTAGCAAAACCTTGCTTCATAAAGTGGCTTAGTGAAGATATCGGCAAGTTGATCTTTGGTTGATACATAGGATAGATCAATATCACCTCTAGCAACATGATCTCTAATGAAGTGATGTCGAATCTCAATATGCTTTGTCCTTGTGTGATCCACCGGGTTGTATGCAATTTTGATGGCACTTTCATTGTCACATAGAAGAGGCACTTTGTCACAATGGACACCGTATTCCTTTAAAGTTTGCCTCATCCATAGCAATTGGGTGCAAGCACTAGCAGTAGCAACATACTCGGCTTCGGCGGTGGAGAGAGATATACAATTTTGCTTCTTAGAAGACCAACATACCAAGGACCTACCAAGGAATTGGCAAGCCCCGGATGTTGATTTCCTATCATCCTTGTCTCCCGCCCAATCCGAATCCGTGTATCCACAAAGAGCGAATGTTGAGCCTTGAGGGTACCAAAGACCATAAAATGGGGTATGAACTAAATATCGAAAGATTCTCTTGACCGCCATTAAATGGCTTTCCTTAGGAGCCGCTTGATATCTTGCACACACACATACACTCAACACAATATCGGGTCTAGATGCACACAGGTAAAGCAAAGAACCAATCATAGACCGGTATACCTTTTGATCCACATCTTTACCATTTGGATTTTGTTCTTGATGAGTCTTTGTAGCCATGGGAGTAGGAGCTCCATTAAAATCTTGCATTTTGAATCTCTTGAGCATATCTTGAGTATACTTGACTTGGTTGAAGAATGTTTCTCCTCTAACTTGCTTGATCTCAAAGCCAAGAAATACCTTCAACTCCCCCATCAAAGACATCCGGAACCTACTAGTCATAAGCTTTGAGAATTCATCATTAAAAGCTTTGTTAGATGAGCCAAAGATAATATCATCAACATATATTTGGCATACAAAAAGCTCCCCATTGACCCTCTTAGTAAAAAGAGTGGGATCAATTTTCCCAACCTCAAAGCCACGGTCAAACAATAACTCTCTAAGGTGCTCATACCACGTATGTGGGGCTTGCTTGAGCCCATAGAGCGCCTTATCAAGTTTGTAGACATGGTTTGGGAAGTTGGGGTCCTCAAATCCTGGGTGTTGCTTAACATATACCAATTCATTTAAAGGACCATAAAGGAATGCACTTTCTACATCCATTTGTTGCAACTTAAAGTTATGATGTGCCACATAAGCAAGAAGGATACGAATGTACTCAAGGCGAGCCACGGGTGCATAAGTCTCTCCATAATCAATGCCTTCAATTTGAGAGTACCCTTGTGCAACCAATCTAGCCTTGTTCCTTACTATAATTCCATGCTCATCTTGCTTGTTCTTGAATATCCACTTTGTTCCAATAACATTGCGGCAATCTTTTGGCTTCTCAACTAACTTCCACACTTTTTTTCTCTCAAAGTTGTTGAGCTCTTTGTGCATAGCTTCTAACCAATCCGAATCTTCAAGAGCTTCCCACACTTTCTTTGGTTCAATCATGGAAATGTGAGCTTGATGTTCACTGAACCTCTTCAATTGTGCTCTTGTGGAAATTCCTTTCCTTAGATCTCCAACAACATTTTGGAGGGTGTGGTCTCTTATTTCCAACATTCTTTCCTTTCTAGCTTCGCGACGAGCGTGGATCTCCTCATTGTTTCTTGGAGGACCCTCTTCATCATTTTGATCCTCGTCTTGACCATCAACTTGACCTTGATCATCATTGGATTCATCCTCTACATTGGGAGGCAAGGATTGACCTTGGTCTTGATCAAGTGCTCTTCTAGCATCAATTTGAGCCCGTCTCAAAACAGTTTGGATGGATCTTCCTTGACAAATTGACTTGGCACCACTTGACAACCCATCGAATGGACCAAGCTCCCTTTGACTAGAGTTCACACATTGATCACTATGTTGAGGGTCCACATCTTGTATTTGTCTTGAGTCAATGTCCTCTTCGGTAGATGGAGCATGTTGAGGTTGTGAAGATGAGGGCTCCACTCGAGTGGAGCATAGTTCTTATCGATCCGCCATAAGGGGTTCCTCAATGGGGCGGATATAACCCACACCCATTCTTCCTATGGCATCCTGAGGCATTTCATCATCTGCATCACAAGCATCAACACGCCCCCCTAGGGGACCATCATATTCTTCGAAGGTCACACTACAAGATTCTATGACGGCTCCGGAGAGCTTGTCATAGATTCTATAAGTGTGAGATTCGAGACCATAGCCAACAAAAATACCCTCTAATGCTTTAGACTCGAATTTAGACAAACGAACACCTTTGATGAGATAGAAACACTTACAACCGAACACCCGGAAATAAGATATGTTGGGCTTGTTACCGGTAAGTATCTCATATGGAGTCTTGTTGATTTTCTTGCGGAGGTAGAGTCGGTTTGAAGCATGGCAAGCGGTGGAGACGGCTTCGGACCAGAAGTTGTATGGAGATTTAAACTCCGCCAACATGGTCCTAGCCATCTCAATAAGAGTCCGATTCTTCCTTTCGGCCACACCATTTTGTTGAGGGGTGTATGCCGCGGAATATTGATGTTTAATCCCCTCATCACTAAGGAAATCATTCAAGGTGTAGTTCTTGAACTCGGTGCCGTTGTCACTTCTTATAATCAATATGGGAACATTGTGTTGCCGTTGAACCAAGTTGATGAAGTCAATAAAAGTCTTTTGAGTTTCACTCTTCAACTTGAAGAAATAAACCCAAGAGTATCTTGAAAAATCGTCAACAATCACCAAACAATATTTCTTCCCTCCAAGACTTGCATGAGATGGAGGACCAAATAGGTCCACATGAAGGAGTTCCAAGATCTTGTTAGACTTGATTTGGTTCGTGGGCTTGTGTGGAGCGTCATGCATCTTCCCTAGAACACATGCCCTGCAAACACGATCTTTGGCAAAGGAAACATTTTCTTTTAGTCCAACAATATGGCCCTCTTTATGGAGACTTTGCAAAGTTCTCATATTGACATGGGCTAGTAGGCGGTGCCATAGCCAACCCACATCGGCCTTTCCGTATAAGCACATAGGACCTGCAGTGGCTTGCGCCGAAAAGTCGACCACATACAAGTCATTTTCGACGTACCCAACGAAAGCGACCTTGAGAGACTTGCTCAACATGAGAACCACGATATCATCATCAATAAAGACGGCAAAGCCCATCTTTCCAAGAGCACGGACAGAAAGTAAATTGTATCCAAGGGTTTCAACAAGCATGACGTTCACGAGTGTAATGTCGTGAGCCACCACTACCTTGCCGAAACCCATTACCTTAGACTTTGACTTGTCGGCATATGTGGCGGTGATTTGATCTTCATTTGACACCAAGTACTTGACAATAGACGAGCTTCCGGTCATATGACTTGTGCAACCACTATCGATCACCCATTTTGACCCTCCGGAAGCATAAGTCTACAAAAGATCAAGCTAGTTTTTAGGTACCCATTTTTCAATGGGTCCTCTTTTGTTAGCAACAAGGGTCTTGGGAACCCAAATAGACCAAGCAATATAAACATCATAAGGGCCAACATATTGTGCATACACATCACCATAATAATCACGCATTAGAACATAGTGAGGGTTAGCACTTCCCGCAAAATCATCATGAGACATAGTTTTACCATTTGTGGTCTTACTCTCCACAATGGTCTTGTTGGTCTCTTGTGCGGGCTTGACCTTCTTCTTCTTGCTGTTCTTCTTCTTCTTTGTTTTGGAGACAAAACCAATGCCCCCTTTATCACCATTACGCCTTTGCTTGCTCAAAAGATCATCAATAGACTTGTTGCCATGTGGAAATGTGGCCTTAGCAAGCTCCCCCTTCAACCTAGCATTCTCTTCAAGAATAGTTGTGCTACTAGATGGAATGAAGTTACTAGGTGAAGGAATATTGGCCAATTGAGTTTGAAGCGTTTCATGGGACTTTGTGAGAGACAAGAGTTCACTCTCCAAGGCTTTGTGGGCCTTGTTAAGCACGCTAAAGTCCTCGGCAATTTTTTCATGAACCACACCAAACTCAATATTGTCCTTTTTAGCTCTTTTATATTTTGCAATAGCATGATCACGCTCTTTGATGAGTTTGTTAACAATAATGTCATTGGCCTCATCAAGCCCTTCAAGTTTTAATTCAAGTGACAACCTAGTTTCTTGTTCTTCTTCTAGAGCATTGTTTAGGGCCTCTAGCTCAATCATATGTTCATACCCAAGTTTACATCTTACATCTAGAAGCTCTTGAGTATGTGATAGTTGATATAAGATGTTTCCAAAATGTAGCTTAGCATCACCTTCTAGGTTAGTCATAAACTCATCAAAGGCAATTAACTCCTTTTTAACATCAAGAGACATCTCATCATCAATTTCATCATTATCTAAGTGAGTAGAGCGGGATGATGAAGATACCTCCGTTACTCTTGCCATAAGGCAAGTGGCGTTCTTGGTGGAGGAGTTCTCATTTGGAGAATCGAAGAGTGAGTATGTCAGAGTAGATGTGGTGGCAAGAGCAGCCACACCATGAGAAGTTTCCTCTTCGTCATCTTCATCATCTTCATTGTCGGAGGAGTACTCTTCATGAGTGATCAAGACAATTTCTCCTGGCTTCTTGTTGATGGGATTCCTTTTGATGAAAGGTTTCTTGTACGGTCCCTTGAGAGTCTTCTTCAACACAAGCTTTCCACCATGATCTTCTCTCTTCTCATAGGGGCAACTAGCCACAAAGTGGTAGCGGTCACCACAATTGAAGCAAGTTCTCAATCTTGTGGTATTCTCTCTTTTCCCATTTGGATTGCTTCTCCGTTCCATTTCCATCTTGGCCTTGGCAGGGTTCTTCCAAAAGTTCTTTGCATAGAAATCCATATATTTACCATGAGCAATCTTCACTTCATCGGGATGGTCCATGGAAAGCCCTTCATCACTATCATCTTCATCCCCATGGTCCACAACTTTGGCCTTCAAAGCAACATTGACAACATTACTCATACCAAGGGCACGAGCACGGGCATCTTTGGCATTCTTGGCGGCAACCTTGAAAGCAGCCATCTCTTGCATAACTTCATTTGAGGTCATGAGATGGTAGTAGTGTCTTCCTTGTAGACTCTTCAAGTCGGTGGGCTCAAAAGGCATGAGTGCACTCACATACTTCCTTTTTATCCATGCATCATCCACATGTGAGGCACCCACATTTCTAAAGGCGGTGGCGGTGGTCTTGAGCCTTCGGTACATGTCATCATGATCTTCACCTTATTTCATGTAGAAGCCTTCGGCTTCATTGCTTAGAGCATCATATAGATTCCTCCTCATACTCTCATTGCCAATAAACAACACAGTGAGAGCATCCCAAGCTTCCTTGGCAATGCTAAAGTGCTCAATGTGAGGATAATCCTTTGTCCCCAAACCTTGTTGAATCATATGCAGAGCAGTGTCATTGAGTTGACTGTTAACAATCTCTCTTCTTATCTAGTTGTTTGGATCCCCAATAAAGAGTCCATGCTCGATGATGTTCCATAGTTCAATGCAAGAGCTGCGCATATGAGTTCTCATTAGTGATTGCCATTGAGCAAAAGTAGCGGATTCTTCAAGCTTAGGTGGGTCACCTCTATTTTATACATGAGGGTGAGGGATTGGAGGGTTGGGAGAGTACCATGAGTCATGGTGCTCACCCTTCCCACCATTATTGTGTGTGGAGGAATTAACGTTGTCTGGTTTACCCCCTACCAATGCACCCTCAGGGGATACTGACGTATTCCCCTTAGGTAAAATGGATGGTTGATCCTCTTGAGGAGATGGGGGTGGTGAGCCTTATTTGTCTTTAAGAAGTTTCTCAAGCATCTTCTTGACTTTGTTGACCAAGGAAGAGCTCAATCTTGTTTCCAAGTTTTTGAGATCTTCCATGGTCACCGTGGTCGGCTCACCATCACCATCCCCTTCGCGGCTACCCATATTCTCTTAGGCGGTAAAGCCCAAATAAAGAGCCGAGGCTCTGATATCAATTGAAAGGATCGTATGGGCACCTAAAGGGGGGGGGGTGAGTAGGTGCTACTTCAAATTTTCTTCTTTTTCAAATTAAGGTTTGACAATTAGGTAAATTCTCTAGATAATGCAACTATGGTGAATTTACCTATATGACAATTATGCAAGAGCTACCACAACACAAAGTAGTAACAAGTAAGTAAGGTGCGGTAAAGGATAGAAGTAACCGAAAAGTGTACGCGGAGACACAATGATTTGTTTCCCGTAGTTCCTTCCTTTTGAGGGGAAGTACGTCTACGTTTGGAGAGGGGGTGGTTTCAAACCACCAACGCCACGAGAGGCCTCCCTTGTTCTCTGATGAATCTCACCCCAACGGGATCGATTCACCTTCCACTATATCGGCAACCTTCAAGGTGGAAGCCGACACCGTTACAAGTTTGGGGCACACATCCACAACTTAATCGGAGGCTCCCAAATACAAGCAAGCTGTCAAAGCAATCAAAGACAAGCTTGTAAGAACAAAAACAAGAACTAGGGTTTACAACAAAACACTAGAGCAAAGGGGCCCTCAATGAAATGAGGGGGAAATGAAGATCTCTTTTGGTGAAGTAGTAGATCGGGGACTCATCCTTCGATTCCCCAAAGATCAAGAACTTTGGGTGGTGGGATGAGGAGATCTTGAAGATTTGGGTGACTCCAATGGACTCCAATGGTGGGCAATGACTTTAACGTGCTGAGCAATTTGTCCCAAGGTAGGTGGAGGGGTATTTATACCCCTCCACGAAATATGGCCGTTGGAGCATTTAATGTACCGGTAGTATCGATACTCAAGCGGTAGTACCGCTTGCAAGCGGTACTACCGGTCAAGTACCGGACCAGTTACCGCAGGTGCTCAAGATCTTCAGCAATCATCAGACTTGGGCGGTATCATCCTTGCGGTACTACCCCCAAGCGGTAGTACCGGTCGTAGGAAGCGGTACTACCGGTTGGGGCAGTAGTACCGGTCCCAAGTACCGCTTGGTACTGATCAAAATGGAGAGGGGTGGGTGCAAGTCAGTATGCCACGGTACTGCCGAGCGGTACGACCGCCTCAAGCGGTAGTACCGCTTGTACCAAGCGGTACTACCGGTTGGACCGATAGTGCCGCTCGGTGGTACCGGGGGGTACTGACTAGCACGCACCTTTATCTCCTTTGATCAGTGCCAACCGGTACTAGAACCGGTAGTACCGGTGTCAAGCGGTAGTACCGGTTGTATTTCCGGTACTACCGGTTGACACAGAGATTTTTTGCAAGGGGAATTGATATGCCATTAATTATGCCTCCTCTTATAAATCCTGTGATAAACTTAGCACACAGTTAAAATGATAAGTGTATTGTTATCAAACATCAAAATCAGAGGGATAGGAAAATGCTCTTTCAGAGGGTCACTGGCAGCAGAATTGCCCAAAGTACTTGGCGGATTTGAAGAACGGCAACATCAAGAAGAAAGGTATATCCGATATACATGTTATTGATGTGTATCTCACTAGTACTCGTAGTAGTGCCTAGGTATTTGATACTGGTTCGGTTGCTCATATTTGTAACTCGAAACAGGTGCTGCAGAATAAATGGAAGCTAGCGAAGAACGAAGTGACGATGCGCGTCTGAAAGTGTAAGATGGTTAACCTAGAGGGGGGTGAATAGGTTTCTACAAAATTCTTTATAATCTTTTGCAAGTTTTAGGCTTTGCGGAATATAAGTGAGCCTAAATGCAAACTAGGTGAGGCAACCTAGATGATGTACAAGATACTTCAAGCTCGAAGGCTATCACAAGATAAGCAACACAAGTAAGAGATCGGTTAAGGAATAACCGAAGCACGCGGAGACGAAGATGTATTCCCGTGTTCACCACCTTTGGGAAGGGGGCTACGTCACGTTGGAGAGGTGTGAGGTTCCAAGAAGGATTCCTCACGCGCCACGAAGGCTCACCTTCTTCTCCGAGCCTATCCCACGAAGGAATAGCTCACTTACTCATGGTAGACTTTAGGGTAGTCTCCAAACCCTCACAAACTTTCCACGGGGCAAATCACAAGCCGAATGCCTCCGGGCGACCCTAGCCGCCTAGGGTTTCCCACAAACCCAAGAGTAACAAGATAACTCGATGAACTCAAGGGGGAATGAACTTTGGCTTGGTGGAAACGTAGATCGGGACCTCCTCTTCCTTTGTACCAAAGGGATTTGGATTTGGTTGGGTAGAATGGGAGATCCTCAAGCTTTTGTGTTTCAACAATGGGGAGAGAGAGAGAGAGCTTCAAGAAATGATATAAACTGAATGCCTAACCTACTCAAGCTGGAAGAAAGGATATTTATACTCAAGGAGAAAAACTAGCTGTTTTGAGCCAAAAACGCAAGGTCCGGTTTTAAGTTCGGTTGGTCCGGTCCACACACCGGACAGTCCGGTCCATAGCCCGGAAAACCGGACTGAAACCGAAACTGCTCTCAGTACCCAGACTCGGATAGACTCGGAGTGAGAAAACCGGAGAACTCGGTTTGAGTCCGGATTTCTGATCCTGACACCGGACGGTCCGGTCTAGGAGCCGGTCCAACCGGTCTGAAAACCGGATCTGCAGAAAAGGCTTAGGTGGATAGGATTTCTTCTCTTCTCTCTTTGGTGATGGATTAGGTAGGAGAAAGGGATGTGTATATGGCTTAGGTGATCATCCCCAACAAGCTCATCGAGAGAACCCCTCTTAATAGTGCGGAGCTCCTAACCGGACTCAAATTACATGAAAAGGGAAAACTCCGGTGCGAAGCTTCGTTATCAAAATGGGGGGGGGGGTCTCCGATAACATTTCATCACAGCATTGGACTAGAACCTGTGTAAGACACTAGAAATAGCATTAGTCCACTCGAACCATGGTGTCAGTGTCAACCAAAAATAGCATAGGGTAAAATACCCTTTCAATCTCCCCCTTTTTGGTTGGCGATGACAAACCGAGCTAGAGTTCGCAAAGATATTATAAACAACAATAGACATAGTCATAGCATAATATAAATATCCATGGTTCACACACATAGCACAAACTTGTTCAACAGACAGAACGAAAGCAGATAGTTCATACATAAAGCGAAAGGGAAAACACAATGCCATAAGAAGCAATGAGAACGCAAGGGGCATTGTGCTAACGGCAAACCCCGGAAAACCCCGGCAAGGAACCCGTAGATAACTAATAGAACTCTACTCTTCTCCCCCATTGGCATCGAGACACCAAAAAGGAAGAGGAGGAGAGCGATGCTAATGCATCCCAACTAGAAGAACGGCGGAGGAGGAGGGACATCTTCCTCTTCAGAGTACTCGTCACTTTCAGCAGCAGCATCATTGTCCTCATCATCAACATGACCCTGAGCAGAGGGACCACCAGGACCACTGGGAGCAAACTGACCAGGGAAGAACCCATATAACATAGCATCATCAAGAGGCGGCATCTCATAGTTGACATAAGGAACAGGGGCCATCTCAGGACCATCAGGTGGAGGAGTGACATTCTGGGTCGCAAGATACTCATTGTGGCGGCGTCTAGTCTCCTGGCTCAATTCCAAAGCCTTGTGACTCACATCATAGGAAGAACGACACATCTGGAATAGCCTCTTGAAAAACTTGGCAGCACCACCCTTCGGCCTTGGGTGAGAGGAGGACTCACCAACATGACGACGAGAACCAGCCCGAGTAGAAAAAGAAGGCTGAGGATCATGAGCAGCTTTGGTGCGGTGCTCAGGAGGCCGCATCCCAGGGACCTCAGGAGTGTGTGCACGGAGACAGAGATTAAGCATTTCTTGTTCCTCACGCTCGCCCACCATCACACCAGGCGGCACCACCCGATTGAGCAGCTTCTGAACATACGCGCAGAAAGTGGGAGTCATCCTGTCCAAAGCAGCCCGCCGCAGCTCACAGTACACAAAGTCACATCCATCAATCTTCCTCAGCCGATCCGGGTGACAGTAGTACAACAAGTTGGCAAAATACCCATGGCAGTTGGTGGAATCGCCAACACGGGGAACAAGGGACTGACGGAAGATAGTGGCCAAGGTATGATAGTAGTAATACATGCCAGTCATGCACGGAGGACTCCACTGAGAATCACTGGGATAGCAGAAAGCAAGAGTCTCAGCAGGCTTGCCTTCTCACTGTGAATACAGAAGCCTCCGCCTCGACCAGTGTAGCCCATGACATCGACCAAATCAGCATAAGTAGCCTGAAAACGCCTCGTGCCAGTCATCCAAGTCATAGTGCGATCCTCATCATCATGAAAATAAACTATGCAAAAGAACTGACGGATGAAGTCGGGGTAATAGTCCTCCTTGAGACAGACGAGGTCGAACAGATCCATTTTCCTCAAAGCTTCATCAACATAGAAGTAATCAGAGGCTGCATACATATTGAACCACTCCAGATTGAGAGCTTGAATGTGGCCACAAGGAGTGACCTGGAACTGAGTGTAAATGTGATCCCACATCATAGCCTGAGTCTCAGTCCAAAACTTCTTGTCAGATCCTTTATAGGTGCGTTGCTTGAAGCGATAGGGATTCTGCTTGCAGAGAGCCCGGTACTGACCAATCTCCATACCCTTCAGATTTTGACAAGGCACATCCTCAGCCTCGGCCTGAGAAGCTTGCTGCTTACCCCTGTTAGCTTTGAGTTTGATGCGCCCAGAGCGAGCGCTCCCCTCAGGCTCAAGCTGCACATACTGAGGGTTGCGACGAGCCCGCTTACTCCTGTTAGCTACTTCGGGCACAAACTCATGATCAGGCACATACTCATCACTAGCAGAATCAACGTCTTCACCTGTGAAAAAGAGAGAGAGGGGTTGGGGAGCACAAAGATAAGTACACATGCCAAAGGAGAGGATGAGAGAAAAAGAAACTTGGATTTGGGCAAGTGCATGGTAAAATAAGAGACATTGTAGAGAGGTCCGGTGCCAGGGCCGGAGCAACCGATCCCAGAACCGGATGGTCCGGTGCCAGGGCCGGTCGGATCGAACGTAGAACCGGACGGTCCGGTGTCAGAGCCGGAAAACCGGACTCAGACCGGATGGTCCGGTGCCAGGGCCGGAACAACCGGGTTTCAAACCGAGATCCACAGAGACCACTATGCAATGTAAAAAAATCGTACCAATGACTCAAGTACTTGCGCAAATACAGTTCTAAGCAGAGTGGGTAGGACATGGAGGAACGAGGGTGGAAAAAAAACTAGGTGGACCCCTAATTTCTCAAATCCAACACAATGTATAGCAAAACATAGGGATTTGAGAAGGACAAGAGGAGAGGGAGAAAAGGAGTACCCGAGGACATGGCTTCCCGTGAAGGAAAGCACCAAGGAGCCCTTGAGGAAGGAGAACACCAAAAATATCCCGAACCACCGCGAGAGGAAGAAATTCCTTTGGTGAGAAGCCTCCAAAAGTCATTCCTTACGAAATGGTGGCCCGATCTATGGATCCTAGGGGTGGAATCACCCTAGGAGAGGAGGGCAGGGTGGGGAGGGGCGACAATGGAGGAGGAGAGGTCGGGGGAAGTGAAGTGGAACTGTGGGAGGAGGGGGGGAACCAGGGAGAAAAGAGAAAAAAAACAGATCTGAAACTCGGTTTTAAGTTCGGTTGAACCGAGATCCAAACCGGAGGACCCGGTCTATAGCTCGGAAAACCGGAGTAGAACCAAAAAACGGTTCAGACACGATATCCGGATAGACCCGGTATAGTATAATCGGACTTTCCAGTTCTGGTCCGGTTTTCCGACGCTGGCACCGGGCTGTCCGGTCTGGGAGCCGGTTCGACCGGGCCAAGAACCGAACAACAGAATGTTTTTTTTTGTTTTCGAGGATGGCATGTGCAATTAGAGGAAGATAGTAGACTCCAAAAGGGTAGAGGAAGCAGGTGATGCAGGCATGCCTATTGGAAAGAATCAATTTCAACCTCACAAAGAGCAACAATAGGCATGATTCGAAGATATCAAGAGCGAGAGGAAAGGTCAAACTCAGAGAGCCTCAAGATGGAAAACATTGAAAAGCAAAGGAGGCTGGAAGGTTGTGGGGGATTTCTCCCCCTATGTTTAAGCACATGTGTCATGACGCCTCAAAGATAGATGCTTGGACTCATATCATGACACGAGATCAATTTATGTTGCACACATAGGTATGCATCAAACCAAGACATGGTAAGATGGCTATCCCTACATGTGCGGCGCAACTAGTCTACATAGCATGTTAAGAGCAAGAATATAGTGCAAGAAGCAAATCAATCCAAGTTTTGGGGATCTAGTATACCGAGTTCTCGCCTCAATATGACAAACCGGGCTTCATCCAAAGGCTTCGTGAAGATATCGGCCAATTGGAACATCGTACCCACATGAGTGAGATTGATATCACCATTTGCGACATGGTCACGTAGGAAGTGGTGGCGAATGTCAATATGTTTGGTGCGGCAATGTTGGACGGGGTTGTTGGCGATATTTATCGCGCTTTCATTGTCACATAGAAGAGGCACCGTACCAAGAGACACACCATAGTCTTTCAAGGTTTGCCTCATCCATAACAATTGAGCACAACAAGATGCCGCGGATATGTATTCGGCTTCGGCGCTGGATAGGGCTATGGAGTTTTGTTTCTTGGAAGACCAACTCACCAACGACCGGCCAATAAATTGGCAAGCCCCGGAGGTTGATTTCCGGTCAACCTTATCACCTGCCCAATCGGCATCCGAATAGCTAACAAGCTCAAAGGTTGACCCCTTTGGATACCAAAGCCCGAGAGTAGGAGTGAGAACAAGGTACCTAAAAATCCGTTTGACCGCCATCAAGTGGCACTCCTTGGGAGCGGATTGAAAACGAGCACACATTCCTACACTTAACATGATATCCGGCCTAGAAGCACAAAGGTAGAGCAAGGAACCAATCATAGAACGATATACCTTTTGATCCACTTCCTTCTCACCTACTCCAAGTCCAAGTTGTCCATTTAGTGGCATGGGTGTCTTCATGGGATTAGCCTTGGCCATCTCGAACTTATTGAGCATATCCTTAATGTAATTTTCTTGAGAGATGAAAGTGCCATGAGGAAGTTGCTTTATGATGAAGCCTAGAAAGAACTTCAACTCCCCCATCATGGACATCCTAAATTTCATAGTCATCAACTCGGCAAAAGCTTTGTTATGAGATTCGTTAGTTCCACCAAAGATAATATCATCAACATATATTTGAACAATAAATAAGCCACCCCCTTTAACCCGTTTGGTGAAAAGGGTGGAATCGACTTTACCCACGCTAAACCCATCCATGAGTAGAAAATCCCTAAGGTGCTCATACCAAGCACGAGGAGCTTGCTTTAGTCCGTAGAGAGCCTTATGGAGTAGATACACATGGTTGGGATAGCGTGTGTTTTCGAAACCCGGGGGTTGAGCTACATATGCAACCTCTTTCAAGGGACCATTAAGAAATGCACTTTTCACATACATTTGATAAAGCATGAAGTTATGGAAAGATGCATAAGCAAGCAAGAGACGAATAGCTTCAAGACGAGCAACGGGCGCAAAGGTGTCCTCATAGTCAATACCTTATATTTGGGCATACCCTTGCGCCACTAACCTTGCTTTGTTCCTCGTGACGACCCCGTTCTCATCTTGCTTGTTTTTGAACACCCACTTGGTCCCAATAACATTGATGCGATGATCTTTAGGCCTCTCCACTAGAGACCATACTTCATTGCGGGCGAAACACTCGAGTTCTTCTTGCATGGCAATGACCCAATCCGGATCCTCCAAAGCCTCATGTACCTTAAGGGTCTCGAAGTTGGACACAAAAGCATGGTGCCCACAAAAGGTTGTGAGGTTCTTCTTCTTGGCACGGGTCTCGATCCCTCTTGATATGCTTCCAAGGATATTGTTGACTTGAAGGCCACTTGCAATGGAGGCGGCCTTAATCTTCCGAATTGTGACTTCATGATCAACAAATTCATCTTTTGAGGGGCCTTGATCGTTGACACCATCTTGAGCTTGGCCTTGAGATGGAGGTTGATCTTCTACTTGGTCTTGCTCGAAGGTTTGAGGGATTGGTTCTTGTTCTTCGGTTTGCAAGGCATCATGAGAGAGATGTTGATCTTGTGATGCATTTGATGGCTCAACTTGGATAGAGCTCGGCTCTTCTTAAGTTGAGCTTGATTCTCCCCCATCATCTTGTTGAACATGAATGTGAGACTCGGTGGGCAAGATGTGCCCAATACCCATCAACTTGATGACTTGAGAAGAATCACCATCTCCTACATCACGAAAAGAAACTTGCCCCTCATGGGGACCATTATTCTACAAAAATTCCACGTCACAAGATACTTCAACACAACCATTAGTCTTGTTGTAGTATCTATAGGCATGAGAGTTTTTCACATAACCAACAAAAATACCCTCTATAGTTCTAGATTCGAATTTACCGAGCTTTTCCTTTTTGTTCTTGACGAGACACTTGCACCCAAATACACGGAAGTAGTTGACATTGGGCTTCTTACTTGTGAGAATCTCATATGGAGTCATGTCAAAGGGAGCACGGAGGAAGAGCCAGTTCGTGTAGTGGACCGTGGTAGCAATAGCTTCTCCCCAAAAATTGTGAGGAGACTTGAATTCACTCAACATTGTTCTTGCCATCTCAATGATTGTCCAGTTCTTCCTTTAAACAACACCATTTTGTTGAGGGGTATAAGGAGTTGAGAATTCATGCTTGATCCCCTCATCTTCAACAAATTCTTGCATGGTGTAATTCTTGAACTCGGTGTCATTGTCGGTTCTAATAGTCTTGATCTCCACACCATGAGTGTGTTGAGCTTGCTTGGCAAAGATCATGAATTCCTTGAAAGTCTCATCCTTCATCTTGAGAAGAAAGACCCAAGTATACCTTGAGTAATCATCAACAATGACAAGACCATATATTCTTCCACCAAGAGAGTCATATGTCGAAGGCCCGAAGAGATCCATATGGAGCAATTCCAAGGGTCTTGACGTGGCCACCTTGGTAACGGAAGGATGATGCTTTCCAATTTGCTTCCCTGAAATGCAAGCACTACACACACGATCTTTATCAAAGGAGATACCGGTTAGTCCAATAATATGTTCACCCTTTAGGAGGATATTGAGATTTCTCATGTTGACATGGCCTAGGTGACGATGCCAAAGCCATACCTTGTCAGCCTTGGCCATTAGACATGTAGGAAGAGATTGACTCTCTTTCGAGAGGTCGACCACATAAAGGTCGTCTTCCACGTGTCCAATGAGAACCAAGCTGGGATCATCACCCCTAAAGACCTTCACAAAAGTTCTAGAAAAATAGGAGTCATAGCCGGCATCCGCGAGATGTTTAATAGAAAGCAAGTTGTAACCAAGGTTTTCAACATGTAGGACGGTCTCAAGAGTCAAAACCTTGGAAATTACCAACTTACCATAACCAAGAACCTTTCCTTTTGAGTTATCTCCAAAAGTGATGCTTGACGTTGAGTTGACATCGTGAATGAATTGGTCAATCCCACTCCTACCTCCGGTCATGTGATTGGTGCATCCACTATCAAACACCCATTTTGATCCACCGGAGGCATAACCCTACAAAATCAATTCTTTGATTTAGGAACCCATTGAGTAATGGGTCCCCTAGCATTAGCAACAAGATCCTTAGGTACCCAAATTGAGTACCACCTATAAGCATAACCATTTCGAGGGCCAACATATTTGGCATATACATTTCCTTGAGTGCCCTTACACAACACATAGGAAGGATTAGACTCTCCCGCATACTTGTGATTGGGATTGCCCCTCATGGCTCCCCCATTCACCACATTCTTTTTGACCCGGTCAACCACCTTGTCACCTTCCTTCACAAAGGTTATCTTCTTCGGTGGAATGGCATTGCTCGTGTTGTTCTTTGGATCAAAACCGACACCTTCCTTGGAAACTCTCGTCTTTTGACGGGATAAAATCTCATCTAGGATCTTTCCCTTGGAGGTAGGTGCACGACGCTCTTTCTCAAGTTGCTCTTTCAACTTCTTATTTTCCTCAATGAGGTGAGCTTGATCAAAGGTAGAGTTAGAGGTACAAGAATCATTTTCAACTATAATTGGATCCTTCAATGTACCAAGAGCTTTCTCATAGGACACCCGAAGTTGATCATGGTTCTCTCCAAGTTTTATGAGCTCACGCTTGACAAGCAAACTAGCCTTCTCAAGGTGCTCAAGGTCCTTGGTAAGAGAAGCATGAGCAACTTCAAGCTCTTTCTTTGAGACATCGAGCTCTTGAGACAATGAGTTAGCCCTATCAATAGTGTCCATGTCTTTTGCTTTATCAATTTCAAAGATTTCAATTTGTAGTTTAAGAAAAGAGTTGGTATTCTTTTCCTCACAAAGATCTTGCTCAAGAAGATTGAATCTTCGTTTCTCATCATCAATATGAGATTCCAAGCTATCAATGGTCTCATCGCGTGAGCTAACAAGTTCCATTAATTGCTTGACTCTAGCACGAGCAATGGGAGGAAGAGACTTCATGATAGCATACATTTCTTTTGTATATTCTTTTCCAAATTCATCATTATCACTATCACTATCATGTTCACTCTCAAGATCATCCAAGACACTAGATAGGGATGGAGGAGAGACAATTACCTTGGAGCTTCTTGCCATAAGACAAGAACCGGTGATCTTGGGAATAGGAGAACTCTCGATGTAGTCCTTGGAGTAGTTGTAGGTGAGAGGTGAACCGGATTCGACATATGCCAAACCGGTCACACCCACCACTTTCTCCTTATCCCCACACTCCACGTCGGACTCGTCCTTGGAGCTCCTTGCCATGAGTCAAGTGGCAGTGACCTTGGGGTTAGGAGAGTCGTCGGTGTAGTCCTTGGTGTAGTCATAGGTGAAGAGAGACCCGGGTTTGGCAAAGGCCAAACCGGCCACTCCAACCACCTTCTCTTCATCCTCTTCCTCATTGTCGGATATGTATTCTTGGCCTAGGAAGCCCTTACCATCACGCCTATTGTTCCTCTTGTATCTTTCATTGATGGGGTTGGGCTTCAATCTTGGTTTGGCACCTTCTTCATATTTAGGCTTGTCAAGCCTCTTCTCATAAGGACACTTGTCGGCAAAATGGGTTGCCTCATCACAATTGTAGCACGTCCTCTTCTTATCACTTGATCCCATTGAGATTCTCCTTCTTCGGAACTTCATGTTCTTGGTGAAGAGAGCAAGTTGAGAGAGCATATCATCAACTCCATCACCATCGCTATCTTCATCACTAGCAACATCTTCTTGCACTTTCTTGGCCTTCAAAGCTAGAGAGTGGGAAGACCCGATAGCACGGTTGATCTCCTTGATCTTTTGCCCTTCATCCGCCAAGTTATCCGTGGCAACTAGATAAGAGACTAGATCATCAGGAGTGCATTGATTAGCTCTATCGAGGAGTTGAAAGTTCAAGGCAAGCTTCTTGTCGGTGACCGCGATCATGGAGACAATCTTGGACTTGATAAGTTCATCATTCAAATTGAATCCATCATCATACTTCTCACACCCTAGGCCACCAATCTTCACGCGGAGGGCAACGAGTCTCTTGTATGCTTCAGCGATAGTTTCACCATCATGGTTCATGAACATGTTCATCTCAGACTTGGCAGCTTCATACTTGGACTTTTGGATAAGAGAGGTTCCCTCTTGGAGAATGACAATCCTATCCCAAAGATCCTTTGCGGTGGGGATGTCGCTGACTTGATCATGGAGAGTGTGGTGAATGGCACTCCTTATCTTGTCACAAGCCGTTGCATTTAGTTGACGGTCGTAGTACTCCCCCGGGGTGAGGTTGTTGGGATCATGAGGGTGGAAGCCGGTGCATACAATCTCCCAAAGCTCAACGCTGCAGCTGCGAAGATGAGATTCCATAGAAGCTTTCCAATGAGAGAAATGAGTTCCATCATAATGAGGTGCAGGGCCCGAACCATTAATATGAGGCATGATGTTCTTTTGCTTAGGATAAACATAATGGAATTGATTAGGGGGCGTGGAAGTTTTTTACGAGCCGCCCTCATGAGCAGACTCTGCATCCTTATCCTTCTCGATGTCCATTGGTCTCCCTTGAGGTACTACCAATGGATTACCAAGAAAAGCCCCATCGCCAATGGCCTTAAGTTTTCCTTCTAGGTAACTCATTCGAACAAGGAGATCGGAATCCGCCTTGGCCTTTTCAAGGGCACTCTTGGCTAAGAGTTCACGAAGCTCCTTGACCGAATAAGTTTTTTCCTCCTCATCATCGTAGAAAACCATCTTTCCTCTTAGGCGGTAAAGCCCTTAAAAGAGCCCTTGGCTCTGATACCAATTGAAAGTGTAAGATGGTTAACCTAGAGGGGGGGGGGGGTGAATAGGTTTCTACAAAATTCTTTATAATATTTTGCAAGTTTTAGGCTTTGCGGAATATAAGTGAGCCTAAATGCAAACTAGGTGAGGCAACCTAGATGATGTACAAGATACTTCAAGCTCGAAGGCTATCACAAGATAAGCAACACAAGTAAGAGATCGGTTAAGGAATAACCGAAGCACGCGGAGACGAAGATGTATTCCCGTGTTCACCACCTTTGGGAAGGGGGCTACGTCACGTTGGAGAGGTATGAGGTTCCACGAAGGATTCCTCACGCGCCACAAAGGCTCACCTTCTTCTCCGATCCTATCCCACGAAGGAATAGCTCACTTACTCGTGGTAGACTTTAGGGTAGTCTCCAAACCCTCACAAACTTTCCACGGGGCAAATCACAATCCGAATGCCTCCAGGCGACCCTAGCCGCCTAGGGTTTCCCACAAACCCAAGAGTAACAAGCTAACTCGATGAACTCAAGGGGGAATGAACTTTGGCTTGGTGGAAACGTAGATCGGGACCTCCTCTTCCTTTCTACCAAAGGGATTTGGATTTGGTTGGGTAGAATGGGAGATCCTCAAGCTTTTGTGTTTCAACAATGGGAGAGAGAGAGCTTCAAGAAATGATATAAACTGAATGCCTAACCTACTCAAGCTGGAAGAAGGGATATTTATACTCAAGGAGAAAAACTAGCCGTTTTGAGCCAAAAACGCAAGGTCCGGTTTTAAGTTCGGTTGGTCCGGTCCACACACCGGACAGTCCGGTCCACAGCCCGGAAAACCGGACTGAAACCGAAACTGCTCTCAGTACCCAGACTCGGATAGACCCGGAGTGAGAAAACCGGAGAACCCGGTTTGAGTCCGTATTTCTGATCCTGACACCGGACGGTCTGGTCTGGGAGCCGGTCCAACCGGTCTGAAAACCGGATCTGCAGAAAAGGCTCAGGTGGATAGGATTTCTTCTCTTCTCTCTTTGGTGATGGATTAGGTAGGAGAAAGGGATGTGTATATGGCTTAGGTGATCATCCCCAACAAGCTCATCGAGAGAACCCCTCTTAATAGTGCGGAGCTCCTAACCGGACTCAAATTACATGAAAAGGGAAAACTCCGGTGCGAAGCTTCGTTATCAAAATGGGGGGGGGGTCTCCGATAACATTTCATCACAGCATTGGACTAGAACCTGTGTAAGACACTAGAAATAGCATTAGTCCACTCTAACCATGGTGTCATTGTCAACCAAAAATAGCATAGGGTAAAATACCCTTTCAGCGTTGGAAATAGATCAAAGGTTGATGTGATCGCGGTTGGCATGCTACCTCTTCATCTACCATCGGGATTAGTTTTATACTTAAATAATTGTTATTTAGTGTCTGCGTTGAGCATGAACATTATATCTGGATCATGTTTATTGCGAGACGGTTACTTGTTTAAGTCCGAGAATAATGGTTGTTCGATTTATATGAGTAATATGTTTTATGCACATGCACCTTTGATAGATGGTCTATTATTATTGAATCTCGATAGTGGAAATACACATATTAATAACATTGAAGCTAAACGTTTGAAATTGAGCGATAACTCGACCTATATGTGGCACTGTCGTCTTGGTCACATTGGAGTGAAGCGTATGAAGAAACTCCATTCCGATGGACTTCTTGAATCACTTGATTTCGAATCACTTGAAAGATGTGAAGCATGTCTGATGGGTAAAATGACTAAGACTCCATTTTCTGGTATGATGGAGCGAGCTACGGACTTGTTGGAAATCATACATACCGATGTGTGTGGTCCAATGAGTGTAGCATCACGCGGTGGTTATCGTTATGTTCTTACCTTCACGGATGACTTGAGTAGATATGGGTATATCTATTTCATGAAACATAAGTCCGAAACTTTCGAGAAGTTTAAGGAATTTCAAAGTGAGGTAGAGAATCAACGTAACAAGAAAATTAAATTTTTACGATCTGATCATGGAGGTGAATATCTAAGTTACGAGTTTGGCGAGCATTTAAAGAAATGCGGAATACTTTCACAATTGACACCGCCGGGAACACCACAGCGTAATGTGTGTCCGAATGTCATAATCGAACTCTCTTAGATATGGTTCGTTCTATGATGTCACTTACATATTTACCGCTATCGTTGTAGGGTTATGCATTAGAAACAGCCGCATTCACTTTAAATAGGGCACCATCTAAATCCGTTGAAATGACACCGTATGAATTATGGTTTGGGAAGAAACCTAAATTGTCGTTTCTTAAAGTTTGGGGTTGCGAAGCCTATGTAAAGAAGTTATAGCCGGACAAGCTTGAACCCAAAGCGGAAAAATGCGTCTTCATAGGATACCCGAAGGAAACTATTGGGTATACCTTCTATCATAGATCCGAGGGCAAAATCTTTGTTGCTAAGAATGGATCCTTTCTAGAGAAGGAATTTCTTTCGAAAGAAGTGACTGGAAGGAAAGTAGAACTTGACGAGTGTAACACCCTCAGAATCGACCCTATGCAAGTTTTAGCGAAACTCGCCAAACCCGCATAGAAACGATTCAAAGGTGCCCACCAGGCACTTTCGTGCGGGTGGAAAACGAAGTAATAACATTACACAACAGTCCTCGATGGGACCCACAGAACATATGTATATACAGCAGCGACTCAATGAGTCAAGAATACAGATATAATATACAAAGATCCAAATCACCTGTAAAACGATACAGCGTCCGACTACGGACAAGATGCAAATGGGGCTAAGAGCCCTGAAGAATAACCAATGGCGTCCATAACCCTGCCCAGGCCAAGCCGGAAGGGTAACCCTGCTAACGGCGTCGAACTCAAACCTGCTTAAACAAAAGGGGTGCCGACAAAGGGTAAAGGAAAAAGAGGAGCGTCAGTACTGAGGCCAGTACACGGCGAGACTAGAATTCGGCGGTCCTCGCCTACAAAGGTATGGTGGACTGAAGCGGCAGCGGCAGCATGCACTAAACAACCTATAGAGACTCGATACAACGGGCGGCTATCAGAGAGGGGTAAGAAAGACCTATTCGGATCCAACCTGATACTACCATCAAACAAACCCATCCTGGTGTTTCCCCCCTCGAGTCCAAACGAGGAAGTCAACCGAGGAACTCACACAGTTGGCAATTTTATTTATTCAGTTATCGTTGCAGCAATTACTAGTCAGGTATAGATAATCATCCTGATAAAATAAGCAGTGGGCACTTTTAGTTAATCATTCCGTTGTAGTTGCAACAATTACTAATCAGATACAATTAGTATGAGATAACCCAAAAACCCAGCAGTTGTTGGTACCTTTATTTAGCCATTCCGTTGTAGTTGTCATACTTACTAGTCAGGTACAATGGTCGCAAGCGACACTCCAAACAAGCAATTATGGGCAGTATTAATTAGCCATTCCATTGTAGTGAAGCTGATTACTAGTCATTATAAAGTCAAATTTATAGCAATAAACTTTAGTTATGCTTGTCTATGGTCGAGATACTGTGCTCCAAGTCGTCCATAACCGCGGACACGGCTTTCAGAAAGTTTTACCCGGCCGGGGTGCACCAATAGCAACACACACTCGATCAACCTCGAAAAAACCAAAACAAAACCCAACGAGGCCTTCACGACAAAGCAATCACAGGATTCAGAAATATTTCAGGGGGCCACCCCTTGGAGTAGACCCGCAACGAAGTAAGCAAGCTCCGAGACGGACTCAAGGTTTGGGTAGACGGCTGTGAACAACTGGGAACCCAAAACTGGGCTTGTTGACACCGCGAAATCGTGTCCCGCTCCTAAACAGTACAGTGTGCTATACATCACACAAACGTAAATAAAGCAGTAAAGCATGGCATAAGTACAGGATCGTAAATAAAACCTCAAACTAGTTTGTGGCCCCAAGAAATAAGACTGAATCAAGCTCTGGCTCAGGGGGGTCCCATATACCTCCCGGATGTGGATAGCGCGATAAATCAAGGAACAAGTATCAAGTACTCGGGGTCCTACGGGACACAAGTGGGCGTTCGGAAAACAAATATTATCTATCACCCACTGATGCCTCTGCTTAATTCAATTTTAGTTGTTAGACAGGAATTAAAGTGAACGATAAGTAAAACTATGATCATCTCCAACATCAACATGCGGCAATACTCCAACAAATGTGGTACATGGCGACACGCAACAGCACTCGAGCAAGCGACTACGACACGCAAGTCCAACTGTCTACCAAACAACAGGTAATAGGATGTGTCCAAGGCAATATAGGGATGCAAGGGATATCACGGGTACGGAAACTAGAGCATCGCAACACAGATAGCAATAGATCAACAGGAGGGAATAAATACTATAAAAGTAAGATAGGTAGAAAGGGGGAGATGCTCGCCTGAAAACATTGCCGGGGGTTCAACCGAAGATCGGGGCGAAAGCTCACATCAACTCAACGGCCTTATCCGTGAAGAAGCAAACACTAGAAGAAACATCGGATGCAATATTTAAGATAACGGCAGAAGATCGGGCATGATGCATGTATGATGTATGGCATGGCAAAGGTGCGATGCAATTAGGTCAATATTAAGTGGAACCGGGGTCCCGACAATTAATTAGGTGGTTCATGTTATTTAGCTACCCCGCAATTTAAATGTTGTTATAACATGGCAAAAGATCACACCGGTTCGCTACACAAGTTTAAATGAGGCCAATATGAGACTAGATTTACCCGCATATGGGCCCCATATTTAATTAAGGTGAATCGGCATAAGGCCCCCAAACCAATGATATGCATGCGAGTATGAAAATTTAATATGCAACAATTTGTATGATATTATAAAATAGGGTTCGGGAAAAGGTTCACACATGAGAGGGTCTCGACGCACTTAGGGTTCCGAGGGTTCGGGGTCGGTCTCAGGGTCCAGGGTTCGACGGGTTCGGTCTCGACGGAAGCGTTCTCGGATTTACTGGGGTAGATCTTGTCGCATCCGGGTTCTCGGCGAGCTCGGCGTCCGGAAAAGAGTACTTGGTTCGGTGTCGGGGCGCATCGGATCTTCCGGGTCGGTGTCGTTCTTATTGTTGCGAAGATCTTGTTGGGTCCCACGGGGTCGACCTTGCCGTTGCGAGGGTCTTGTCGTCCGGAATGCAGCACTTGGTGTCCGGAACGGAGTGCTTGTTGGACCGGTGGCGTTCTTGGCGGTCATCGGGTCCGGACTTCGCCCCCGGGAACGGGTCTTCAGGGTCTCGACGAACTTGGTGTTCCTGCATCTCGGTCATCGGATTCGGGGGATCTTGGGGTCCTGGAAGCAGATCTTGTCGGTGGTCTTGGCGTTCGGGGCCTTCGGCTCCGGGAAGGAGAGCTTGACGGTTGCTAGATAAATCCTCGCATGTGTCCCAAACGATCTGTGCATCACCGTCTTAGATTTTGTCTGAAAACTCCACACATGGACACGACCTTTCCATCAACCGAGAACCACCAAACTCTTCACTTCATCTATCGATGCATTCCACTGCAGGGGCAACTGCCCCCTTGCGCCTTGGGCTCTGCGTGCCGGATGTGAGCGAGGCGGGTGTTGGGCGAGGTCACGCTCGGTGGAGATGCTGGCGGCGGCGGAAGCTGCCGGCGAGACGGCTCTGGCCGGAGAAGGAGATGCCGCGGAGGGGACGGGCGACGCTGGGCGAGGCCGGCGGCAGGCCCGCGCTGCGGATCGAGGAGGCGGCCGAGGGGAGTCCGGCGGCTGGCGGAGGTCCGGCGGCGCTCGCGTCGGGGGGAGGGAAACGGGGCGAGCCGGGGCGAGGGTGAGGACGCCGGAGAGGGAGGAGGGCGGCGCGCGCGCGTGGTTGCCTGGGAACGGTGGGGCGAGGTCGCGCGGTGGTGGGCGGAGCGGGGAAGGTGGGAGCCGACGCCGGTGGGGTGGAAGGCGGTGGCGCGGGCGGAGGGCGAGCGCGGCGCGGGGCTCGGGCGGTGCTTGAGGGCGGCCTGCGGGCGGCGTCGCGCGCAGACGGTGGCGGGGCTCGCTACAGCGGCCGGAGGAGCGGGGGAGATCGCCGGCGAGAGGGGAGGCGCAGGCGCGGCCGGGCGCGAGCGAGCTTGCTGACGAGGAAGGAGACGCGCTGGGCGGGAGGCGGCCGGCGACGGCGGCCAGAGGGAGGCCGAGAGGGGGCGGCGGAGGAGAGGAGAGGGAGCGGTGGCGCTGGGGGAAGAGGACCGCGAGCGGGGTGCTGCGCCGCGGAGAGGAGGAGGGAGAAGGGTGAGCGGGGTTGGTGGGAGATGCGCGTGGGGGGCTGGTAGAGGTGGGCCAGGTGGGGTAGGGGAACGGGCCCAGGGGTGGCTGGTAGTGGGGCGAGCGGGGTCCAGGGCGGGGCCGGCGTGGGGACAGGTGGTCAGGGTGGGACCGGTGTGGTGGGTGGCTGGAGAGAGAGAGGAGGTGGGAGAGGGAAGGAGAGAGAGAGAGAGGAAGGCCACGTGGCAAGCTGGGATTGGGTAAGGGAGAGGGAGGAGTGAGGTGGCGAGAGATGATAGGCTGGGGTGAGGTGGAGGGGAGGGCTGGGTAGGTTAGTTGGTAGCTGTAGGATTTGTCTGATGGACCGATTTAAAAATGGGGGTGGTCGTTCGGGTCGATTCGGCCCGTTCGACTGCCCCCGCTAAAACAATTAAACTTTTTATTTGTTTTAAACGGGCCGTATGCAAACCGATAGCGGCCAAAATAATTAATCCGGAGAACCGGGCTTTGCGTTTGAATAAAGATGGGGCGTTTTAGAAAACAAAACGGGTTTTGCGAAAATAATTTTATGCAAACAATGCATGATGATGACGATGCAATGCACAAATTCAACGCGATTTTCTAGTAGTGGTTTTGCGGGATGCCACAATTCGACACCACTAACAATGGATCTTGCCCTCGAGATCCGCCTCATGGTACCGGAAGGAAGGTCGGTGATCTGCATCTTCTCGCTTCGTGTAGATCCTCGCGACACCACTAACAAGAGGTCGTTGTCCGTGATCGTCGAGGGAACACTCCGGAACAAAAGGTCGAAGGTAGAGGTATCAACAAATAAAGCCACCTCCAGCTCCGATGGGAAGAAGGAACCGATGCATTCTCATCCACTTTAATGTACAAAAGCGAATAGAAGGGGTAGTCGGCATGGGGGCCAATCCATCACGCACCCAAACTATTACTCTGCACAATTAGTAGAAAAGAGTGCAACCATTCTCGGAGTCAGACTGAAGATCTCGACAAGCGAGGTTCGGAACAAAGGAGTGATGCAGACTCTGCATCGGATCTGGCGTAGATGATGTCGTCGCGTCGGAAAACACCGGAAGGCACAAACAAGGAACAAAGAATGGTACCACAGTAGACGGACTCCGCAGACAGCATGAACACCGGATGGTAGAACACCGTTATCAGAGGGGGAAGCTAAACCCTGAAGGTACGACAGAACCCAACCACGAGAAATCCTGGACTCCAAGAAAGGGACGAGAGCGGATTCAAAACACGTAGAGGTAAGAGGAGAACAGCAGAGGGGTAAGGAGTAAAATCAGACCTAATCAGAACTATCCAACCGATTTTGCAAAAATAGTTTTGACACTCTACTTCGGCCGTTAGCTAGGTTATCCTACAGGCTGGACTTGTGGGGTATCGCAACTGCTGAGCTCTGATACCACTCTGTAACACCCTCAGAATCGACCCTATGCAAGTTTTAGCGAAACTCGCCAAACCCGCATAGAAACGATTCAAAGGTGCCCACCAGGCACTTTCGTGCGGGTGGAAAACGAAGTAATAACATTACACAACAGTCCTCGATGGGACCCACAGAACAGATGTATATACAGCAGCGACTCAATGAGTCAAGAATACAGATATAATATACAAAGATCCAAATCACCTGTAAAACGATACAGCGTCCGACTACGGACAAGATGCAAATGGGGCTAAGAGCCCTGAAGAATAATCAATGGCGTCCATAACCCTGTCCAGGCCAAGCCGGAAGGGTAACCCTGCTAACGGCGTCGAACTCAAACCTGCTTAAACAAAAGGGGTGCCGACAAAGGGCAAAGGAAAAAGAGGAGCGTCAGTACTGAGGCCAGTACACGGCGAGACTAGAATTCGGCGGTCCTCGCCTACAAAGGTATGGTGGACTAAAGCGGCAGCGGCAGCATGCACTAAACAACCTATAGAGACTCGATACAACGGGCAGCTATCAGAGAGGGGTAAGAAAGACCTATTCGGATCCAACCTGATACTACCATCAAACAAACCCATCCTGGTGTTTCCCCCCTCGAGTCCAAACGAGGAAGTCAACCGAGGAACTCACACAGTTGGCAATTTTATTTATTCAGTTATCGTTGCAGCAATTACTAGTCAGGTATAGATAATCATCCTGATAAAATAAGCAGTGGGCACTTTTAGTTAATCATTCCGTTGTAGTTGCAACAATTACTAATCAGATACAATTAGTATGAGATAACCCAAAAACCCAGCAGTTGTTGGTACCTTTATTTAGCCATTCCGTTGTAGTTGTCATACTTACTAGTCAGGTACAATGGTCGCAAGCGACACTCCAAACAAGCAATTGTGGGCAGTATTAATTAGCCATTCCATTGTAGTGAAGCTGATTACTAGTCATTATAAAGTCAAATTTATAGCAATAAACTTTAGTTATGCTTGTCTATGGTCGAGATACTGTGCTCCAAGTCGTCCATAACCGCGGACACGGCTTTCAGAAAGTTTTACCCGGCCGGGGTGCACCAATAGCAACACACACTCGATCAACCTCGGAAAAACCAAAACAAAACCCAACGAGGCCTTCACGACAAAGCAATCACAGGATTCAGAAATATTTCAGGGGGCCACCCCTTGGAGTAGACCCGCAACGAAGTAAGCAAGCTCCGAGACGGACTCAAGGTTTGGGTAGACGGCTGTGAACGACTGGGAACCCAAAACTGGGCTTGTCGACACCGCGGAATCATGTCCCGCTCCTAAACAGTATAGTGTGCTATACATCGCACAAACGTAAATAAAGCAGTAAAGCATGGCATAAGTACAGGATCGTAAATAAAACCTCAAACTAGTTTGTGGCCCCAAGAAATAAGACTGAATCAAGCTCTGGCTCAGGGGGGTCCCATATACCTCCCGGATGTGGATAGCGCGATAAATCAAGGAACAGGTATCAAGTACTCGGGGTCCTACGGGACACAAGTGGGCGTTCGGAAACCAAATATTATCTATCACCCACCGATGCCTCTGCTTAATTCAATTTTAGTTGTTAGACAGGAATTAAAGTGAACGATAAGTAAAACTATGATCATCTCCAACATCAACATGCGGCAATACTCCAACAAATGTGGTACATGGCGACACGCAACAGCACTCGAGCAAGCGACTACGACACGCAAGTCCAACTGTCTACCAAACAACAGGTAATAGGATGTGTCCAAGGCAATATAGGGATGCAAGGGATATCACGGGTACGGAAACTAGAGCATCGCAACACAGATAGCAATAGATCAACAGGAGGGAATAAATACTATAAAAGTAAGATAGGTAGAAAGGGGGAGATGCTCGCCTGAAAACATTGCCGGGGGTTCAACCGAAGATCGGGGCGAAAGCTCACATCAACTCAACGGCCTTATCCGTGAAGAAGCAAACACTAGAAGAAACATCGGATGCAATATTTAAGATAACGGCAGAAGATCGGGCATGATGCATGTATGATGTATGGCATGGCAAAGGTGCGATGCAATTAGGTCAATATTAAGTGGAACCGGGGTCCCGACAATTAATTAGGTGGTTCATGTTATTTAGCTACCCCACAATTTAAATGTTGTTATAACATGGCAAAAGATCACACCGGTTCGCTACACAAGTTTAAATGAGGCCAATATGAGACTAGATTTACCCGCATATGGGCCCCATATTTAATTAAGGTGAATCGGCATAAGGCCCCCAAACCAATGATATGCATGCGAGTATGACAATTTAATATGCAACAATTTGTATGATATTATAAAATAGGGTTCGGGAAAAGGTTCACACATGAGAGGGTCTCGACGCACTTAGGGTTCCGAGGGTTCGGGGTCGGTCTCAGGGTCCAGGGTTCGACGGGTTCGGTCTCGACGGAAGCGTTCTCGGATTTACTGGGGTAGATCTTGTCGCATCCGGGTTCTCGGCGAGCTCGGCGTCCGGAAAAGAGTACTTGGTTCGGTGTCGGGGCGCATCGGATCTTCCGGGTCGGTGTCGTTCTTATTGTTGCGAAGATCTTGTCGGGTCCCACGGGGTCGATCTTGCCGTTGCGAGGGTCTTGTCGTCCGGAATGCAGCACTTGGTGTCCGGAACGGAGTGCTTGTTGGACCGGTGGCGTTCTTGGCGGTCATCGGGTCCGGACTTCGCCCCCGGGAACGGGTCTTCAGGGTCTCGACGAACTTGGTGTTCCTGCATCTCGGTCATCGGATTCGGGGGATCTTGGGGTCCTGGAAGCAGATCTTGTCGGTGGTCTTGGCGTTCGGGGCCTTCGGCTCCGGGAAGGAGAGCTTGACGGTTGCTAGATAAATCCTCGCATGTGTCCCAAACGATCTGTGCATCACCGTCTTAGATTTTGTCTGAAAACTCCACACATGGACACGACCTTGCCATCAACCGAGAACCACCAAACTCTTCACTTCATCTATCGATGCATTCCACTGCAGGGGCAACTGCCCCCTTGCGCCTTGGGCTCTGCGTGCCGGATGTGAGCGAGGCGGGTGTTGGGCGAGGTCGCGCTCGGTGGAGATGCTGGCGGCGGCGGAAGCTGCCGGCGAGACGGCTCTGGCCGGAGAAGGAGATGCCGCGGAGGGGACGGGCGACGCTGGGCGAGGCCGGCGGCAGGCCCGCGCTGCGGATCGAGGAGGCGGCCGAGGGGAGTCCGGCGGCTGGCGGAGGTCCGGCGGCGCTCGCGTCGGGGGGAGGGAAACGGGGCGAGCCGGGGCGAGGGTGAGGACGCCGGAGAGGGAGGAGGGCGGCGCGCGCGCGGTTGCCTGGGAACGGTGGGGCGAGGTCGCGCGGTGGTGGGCGGAGCGGGGAAGGTGGGAGCCGACGCCGGTGGGGTGGAAGGCGGTGGCGCGGGCGGAGGGCGAGCGCGGCGCGGGGCTCGGGCGGTGCTTGAGGGCGGCCTGCGGGCGGCGTCGCGCGCAGACGGTGGCGGGGCTCGCTACAGCGGCCAGAGGAGCGGGGGAGCTCGCCGGCGAGAGGGGAGGCACAGGCGCGGCCGGGCGCGAGCGAGCTTGCTGAGAGGAAGGAGACGCGCTGGGCGGGAGGCGGCCAGTGACGGCGGCCAGAGGGAGGCCGAGAGGGGGCGGCAGAGGAGAGGAGAGGGAGCGGTGGCGCTGGGGGAAGAGGACCGCGAGCGGGGTGCTGCGCCGCGGAGAGGAGGAGGGAGAAGGGTGAGCGGGGTTGGTGGGGGATGCGCGTGGGGGGGGCTGGTAGAGGTGGGCCAGGTGGGGTAGGGGAACGGGCCCAGGGGTGGCTGGTAGTGGGGCGAGCGGGGTCCAGGGCGGGGCCGGCGTGGGGACAGGTGGTCAGGATGGGACCGGTGTGGTGGGTGGCTGGAGAGAGAGAGGAGGTGGGAGAGGGAAGGAGAGAGAGAGAGGAAGGCCACGTGGCAAGCTGGGATTGGGTAAGGGAGAGGGAGGAGTGAGGTGGCGAGAGATGATAGGCTGGGGTGAGGTGGAGGGGAGGGCTGGGTAGGTTAGTTGGTAGCTGTAGGATTTGTCTGATGGACCGATTTAAAAATGGGGGTGGTCGTTCGGGTCGATTCGGCCCGTTCGACTGCCCCCGCTAAAACAATTAAACTTTTTATTTGTTTTAAACGGGCCGTATGCAAACCGATAGCGGCCAAAATAATTAATCCGGAGAACCGGGCTTTGCGTTTGAATAAAGATGGGGCGTTTTAGAAAACAAAACGGGTTTTGCGAAAATAATTTTATGCAAACAATGCATGATGATGACGATGCAATGCACAAATTCAACGCGATTTTCTAGTAGTGGTTTTGCGGGATGCCACAACGAGGTTGTCGAACCTTCTCTCGAACTTGCGAGTAGCGCATCACTGGAAGTAGTTCCTGTGGCGCCTACACCAATAAGAGAGGAAGATAATGATGATGATCATGAAACTTCGGTTGAAATTGCTACAGAGCCTCGCAGATCAAAGAGAACTCGTACCACTCCTGATTGGTATGATCTCGTTATGAGTGTCATGTTGGTGGACAACACCGATGACCCTGCGATATATGAGGAAGCGATGATGATCGCAGATTCCAATAAATGGCAAGAAGCCATGAAATCCGAAATTGGATCCATGTACGAAAACCAAGTATGGACTTTGGTGGACTTACCGGATGGCCGGAAGGCTGTCGAGAACAAATGGATTTTCAAGAAGAAAACATATGCTGATGGTAATGTTACTGTCTATAAAGCTTGACTTGTCGCAAAAGGGTTTCGACAAATTGAAGGAGTTGACTATGATGAGACTTTCTCACCAGTAGCGAAGCTAAAGTCTGTGAGGATTTTGTTAGCAATCGCTGCATATTATGATTATGAGATATGGCAGATGGATGTCAAAACAACGTTCCTCAATGGAGACATTGATGAAGAGTTGTATATGATGCAACCCAAAGGTTTTGTCGATCCTATAGATGCTAACAAGGTGTGCAAACTTCAACGGTCCATATATGGATTGAAGCAAGCATCCCGAAGTTGGAATCAACGTTTTGATAAGGTAATCAAAAGTTTTGGTTTTATACAAACTTATGGAGAAGCTTGTATTTACAAGAAAGTGAGTGGGAGCTCTGTAGCATTCTTAATACTATATGTAGATGACATATTGTTGATTGGGAATGATGTAGACCTTCTTAATAGTGTCAAGGATTATTTGAATAATAGTTTTTCAATGAAAGATCTTGGCGAAGCAGCTTACATATTAGGCATAAAGATTTATAGAGATAGATCGAGACGCCTAATATCATTGTCACAAAGTACATATTTGGACAAAGTTCTAAAGAGGTTTGGAATGGAAGATAGCAAGAAAGGGTTCTTGCCCATGTTGCCCAATACGACCTTGAGTAAAACTCAAAGTCCAGCGACGACAGAAGATAGAGAAAGGATGAGTAAGACTCCCTATGCCTCAGCCATAGGATCTCTAATGTATGTCATGCTATGTACTAGACCCGACATTGCATATGCTATTAGTTTGACTAGCAGATATCAAAGTGATCCAGGAGTGGATCATTGGACAACAGTCAAAAACATCCTTAAGTACTTGAGAAGAACTAAGGATATGGTTCTTTCTTATGGAGGTGATGAACAACTCGTTGTTAATGGTTACATCGATGCTAGTTGGAACACCGATCCGGATGATTCTAAATCTCAATTGGATACGTATTTACTTTGAATGGTGCAGCAGTTAGCTGGAGGAGTGCAAAGCAAAGCGTTGTGGCGAGATCTTCAACTGAATCGGAATACATAGCTGCTTCGGAGGCTTCACAAGAAGCGATATGGTTGAAGGAGTTCATTACAGAGCTCGGTGTGGTTCCAAGTGCGCTGGACCCAATGTCTATCTACTGTGATAACATGGGCGCCATAGCCAATGCGCAAGAACCAAGGTCACACAAGAAGCTGAAGCACATCAAGCTACGTTTTCACGCTATTCAAGAACATGTCCAAGATGGTGACATAAAGATTTGCAATGTACACACAAATCTGAATGTGGTGGATCCGTTGACTAAACCTCTCCCGAGGGCAAAACATGACCAACACCAAACTGCCATGGGTGTTCGGTATATTACCATGTAATCTAGATTAGTTGACTCTAGTGCAAGTGGGAGACTGTTGGAGATATGCCCTAGAGGCAATAATAAATGTAGTTATTATTATATCTTTGTGTTTATGATAAATGTTTACATTCATGCTATAACAGTATTAAACGGAAACATTAATACTTGTGTGATTTGTAAATTAAATTAGAGTCCCTAGTAAAGCCTCTTTATAATACTAGCTTGTTGGTTAATAGATGATCATGGTTTCCTGATCATGAACATTGAGATGTTGTTGACAACAAGATCATATCATTAGGAGAATGGTATGATGGACATACTCCTATAGATAAGCGTAGCATAAATATCAAGTCATTTTAATAGTTCAATTGCTATAAGCTTTCTGATACATAGTAACCTAATTCCTTCGACCATGAGATCATGCTTATCACCATCACCGGAAGGATGCTTTGATGAGATCAAACACCACACCGTAACTGGGTGGCTATAAAAGTGGCATTGAGTATTCGAAAAGTATGGGTTGAGACACATGAATCAAGAGTGGGATTTGTCCATCCATATGACGGATAGATATACTCTGGGCCCTCTCGATGGAATGTCATCCAATTAGCTTGCAAGCATGTGACTGGCTCACAAGGGATCACATATCATGGGAACGAGAAAAGAGTACTTATTAGTAACAAGGTTGAACTAGGTATGTAGAGATACCGACGATCAAAACCTCGGATAAGTAAACTATCGTGAGACAAAGGGAAATTGGTATCGTATGTAAGTGGTTCATTCGATCGCAAAGTAATCGTAGAAATATGTGGGAGCCATATGAATTTCTAGATTCCTCTATTGGTTATTGATCGGAGAAGTGTCTCGATCATGTATGCATAATTCATGAACCGTAGGGAGACACACTTTTTCGGAGTTTGGGAATGATTCCGGTGTTTTCACCAGGAATGTTCTAGAAGGGTCCGGAAGGTCCGGCACTCCGGAGGGGGAAGGGTACATGAATATGTCATGACAATGTGGAATGGTTGCATCATGTACTAGGTCACTTTGCTGGGCAAAATAAAGAGAGAAATCAAATCCTAGTTTGAAAGTCAAACGCCAATGTGAAAAAGTCAAATCTCAAGTTTGTTTGGTGGGGAGGAAGTCCCCTCCCTCCACCCGCCGGCCAAGGAGGCCGAGTTGGGGGAGGACTCCCTCCTCCCAACCGGCCACCCTCCACCTATATAAGGAGGGGTAGGGCGCCCCTACCCCACACACCTCAAACCCTAGCCCCAAGCTGCCGACCTCCTCCAAGTCACCGCCGCCTAGGGCCTCCTCTAACTCGGCGAGTTAGGGTTTCCCCAAACCCTAGCCGCCGACCAAGCCTCCCTTGATGCCCTCTAAACCCTAGATCACCAAGGCCTCTCTCATAGTCCACCATACTCGCTCCGGCTTAAGGCGAAGCCTTGCGAGATCTCCCCTCTACTTCCGACACCACGCCGCCGTGCTGTAGGAATCGCGAGGAGAGTGCTACAACCTCTGCTGCCTGTTAAAAGGGAGAGGAATGTCTTCATCAAGTACCGAACGTGTGACCGACTGCGGAAGCGCTGCCGGAATGCGGCGCCGGAAGGATCGTCTACGCGATCTTGAGATCGGCAAGAGTACGACTACATCACCCACGAGAATCTGCTCTCGTTAACCGCTTTGGAATCTTCGAGGGTGAGTTCCTCTATCAACTCGTTGCTACAATCTAGTAGATAGATCTTGGCTTGTTTGTGTGCATGCGGTAGAATTTTTTGTTTTCCATGCTACGAACCCCTACACTCCGCCCGGCTACTTCGGCAAAGGGGACATCAGGAAGGGCCGGCGATTGACGGTGGACTCTTAAGGAGAAGGTGGGAGAGGAGAGGGGGTCGGAGAGGAGAGAAGATTTTGCTAGATGAACAGATCTAGTGCCCCCCGATCCCTACTTACTTGGAAGCATGCTTTGGTCGCCTACTTGTGTGCGGGATCATTGATTGTAGGGTCGTTTGTACAAAGTGAACATCATGCTACATGTGTGGGATGCTTGGCTGACCTCGTGCACCATAAATTTACTCTATCACGAGAAAGACCCGAAGGACTCCAATCGGGGCGATGGATTAATACAAACTTCGCTTGATTAGATGCCTATCGAAGCGACTCTCAGCTAGGTCCCGATGCCTATAGAAGCGACTCTCAGCTAAGTCCGTGGGGAACGTCAAAATCAATTGTTTCTGGTAATCTAGGACTGTGCGTGCGCAAGGGGGAACAATTGCACACTCGGAGAAGGGAACATGCATCATAACTCGCTCACCATCTACTACTCTCTCTCCCACTCTTGTAACTCGTTGGCGGTCTCACTCCCACGACTGCTACCACACGCCGCCATATCCGGACAACCACCTCCTCCCCCTTCCTTGGCGTGGGGGTTCATCAACGACAACATCCTTGTTTTGTGGTTTAGATGTACACCCACCTCTCGTGCCATGAACTGTGTTGGCATGTCTTGGTTTGGTTTGAAGTCGGGTTAGTGACCAGATCCATTGGTCCTTATCTATTTTAATCCATAACTCACTCATCGCTCACTGCTCTCTCTCACTCACCTCTTTCAACTTGTCGGGAATTTAACTCCCATGACCACTACCACACGACACCACTATTGACTATTGGAATATCCAGACGATCACCTTCTCCCCCATCAACGATAACATCCTTGTTTTGTTAGATGTGTACCTACTTCTTGCTCCATGAACTGCATGTATTGGTTTGGTTTGAACCCGGATTAGTGGCCTGATTCATCAGTCCTTGTCTAATTTGGTTGTTTAGGCTTGATCTGCTACTGACGATTTGGGAGGAGTTTAGAATTTACTGTGTTGCTTTGCTCCGATTATGGGGGAGTTTCACTGTTTTGCATAGGCATCTTGTTTAGCCACCTTATTTCTTATTTAATGTATTGCTTAGCTGATGATTACCCAATGTCACACTATTTTCTTATCTACAAGTACATTACTTTGTGCATGATCATCTCTTCAAAGTATATTGTGTGTCTGTGTGTGGGGCATCTTCTTTACTTTCTTAGGCAATTTACTCACATTGTTCACTATTTAATTGTATTCTTAGCTGGCGATTACACAATGTGACACCATTCAAGGGATGGCTTGTGGTGCTTACCGGTATTTAAAAAGTAGATTGCTTCTTCGTGCCCCTGGTATCGGCGGTACCATCCCTTGAAAGTATTTTGTGTGTGTGGTTCCTTAGTACAAGCCAACTTATTTGTTGTATTGTTTACGGTGTGGCGGAAACCATCAAATTGCTATTTATCTCATTTGCTCTTTTGGTGCTTTGGAAAGAAGCCGAAGGTAGGGGATGGAACCTTCACCCTGAATGCTCTCTCTCTCTCTCTCTCTCTCTCTCTCTCTCTCTCTCGAATCAGGCTTTCTCCCCGCTTTATAAATAAAGCAACATCCAGGTACAAAGTTCAGCAAGCATCCACCACGGCCTAGGCCAAACGAAAAAAGAGAGGGTTCACACAACCGCTGGGGCCACAACACAAGCACGCCCAAACAAAAACTAAAAACCGCAACGAGGATGCGGGAGGACTCAGGACGCCTGGGCCGGGGAAGTCGGAGCAGATAGGGGGATCGCTGCCGTCCTCAGGGCCCGCATCGAGCTGTCAAAAGCCGCCCGATCACGCTGCCTCACCAGGGGAGACCACTGCTGGAGAAAGGCAAGAAAGAAAAACACCGGGTCAGACACGCGGGAAGGATAAACCTTCTCAATCACCATCTTATTCCGCATGTTCCACAAAGACCACGAGATGGCCGCAAACACGAGCCAGAAGAATGCAAAATTTCCGCTTAGCTAGTAGTAAAAGACTACGTAAAACATTGATTAAGAGAGGGTCCTATAAAGTCGTTATGTATGAAGACGAACCAAAAACAACAAAGCCCTACTTGTTTATAGTGTCTTGGCAAGTGTTTTTTTTTTGGATATGAGGGGATTATTTAAAATCCCCCCCCCCCCACCATCAAGATGGGTTTGGACGGGATAATCCTTAGATATCCCCATAAATTATCTTATTTTTTATTAAATTAAAAACTCTACAGAATACTATATGTCTAGATTCATTTAAACTTTGACAAATCCAAGTCAAGTAATATGGATGAGAGGGAGTACTATATTTTGAGAAAAAGTATTTGAATGATTGGCTGAATTGGCAGACGGATGAGGCAACGACGATGGACAGACCTACAGCCAGCAAAGCAGGCTCATTTTATTCCTGGATGAGAAGACAAAGCTACATGCGCAGCACCGCACCGCAGCGCCGATCCAATCATGCGTGGTGATTGCGTCCACCGATACGGCTCACGATCCAACAATGATGTGGCTGTCTCCAACAGCGCAGATTATTATTAGGATTGATTTATTTATGTATTTGATGAGTATTCTTTCGGGAGTAGTAGAATATACGTATACATATTATCCATATATTCTTTCGGGAGTATACTGTAGCATCTGATACGCAACGACCGCGCACATGCATTGCCGTTGTGAGAGATGCACTGGAGTCTGGAGATGGAGTATTGGAGTGTAGAGTCGAGTGCTGGCTGCGGGCTCTGGGTGGAAAGAGGAAAACGGCCGCGCCCCAACGGCAGGAAAACCCGGCAGGCAGCCGGTACTAGTCCCGTCACATCGCGTCGTCGTCATGCGTGTCGCTGACGCGTGGGCCGCGACGCACGCACCTCGTGCGGAGGCCCAGCATGTCAGCTCCACGCGACCACGTCCACTCGCTGGCCGGCCGACCATTCCTTCCAGGCCATGGAAAGCCGACTTTTCACCCCGTCACCGCGCACGGCAAATCGTGAACTGTCTCCGTGACAGACAGGCCGGGACCACCTGGCCAACACGGCGCCGCTTCCCCGCCACCCACCCAGGTTTAGACCGTTTCTTCCCACCCAAAATCGATCCATCCTCCTCCTGCAGCAGCAGCAGCATTTTATTAAAAAATCTCGTGCGATTTATTCTTAGATCGTCAATTAATTTACTACTCGTTCACCACGCCCTCTTTCTTCTTCTCGCCGTCCGCGACCACCACCACCACTCGGAGAAGAGGAGAGGAGAAATCTCCCTGCCCCAATAAATACCTCCTCGCATCGTCGCCTCTCCGACCCGACCTCCACTCGCTTCTTCTTTCTTCTTCGCCCACGGGAGCTGGATCGGAAACGACAGCGACCTCCGGCTCCGCTTTCCCTCCTCCGCCACGCGTATCTCCTCCTCCTTACCCACTAAGAAAGAAAGAAAGAAAGAAAGAAAGAAACAAGGAGAGAAAGAAAGAGTGCCGGCCTCCTTCCCTCCTCCCTTCCTCCCCGCTTCGCCCTCGCCGTGTTTTCTTTGCGCGTTGCTGCCTGCGCCCGCCATAAAGGCGTCGCCTTTTTCTTTGCCTGGATCCAATTGGGATTTCCGGTGCCTTCCCGCGGATAGATCGGCCCGAAATCCCCCCTCTGCGGATTCCGGCGCCACAAATCCCGTCTCCGCTCACGCCGCCGATCCCGTCGCCGATTCGGTACCCGGCGGCGCGATGTGGGGGGAGACGAAGCCGATGCTCAAGGCCCGGGCCGGGGGCGGCGAGGAGGGGGACTACTTCGCGCACGCGCCGCGGAAGGGGGACTGGTGGTCCACGGGCCTCCTCAAGCTCGTCACCGCCATGGTCATATTCATGGCGGGCGTCGTCATAGGCCTATCCGTCAGCGCAAACGTCTCGAGATACTACTACAACTCCCACACCGAGCTCTTCTTCCCCACCGCAACATACAGCAGCGGCGCATGCGACCGCAGGGGCGCGGCCGGGGACTGCGGGCCAGGATTCAAGGCATTCGTGCACCCGCCCACGCTCGCGCACTCCATGACCGACGACGAGCTCTTCTGGCGGGCAACGCTCGTGCCCACAGCCGACGAGTTCCCGTTCCAGCGGGTGCCCAAGGTCGCCTTCCTCTTCATGACCCGGGGCCCGCTACCCTTCGCGCCGCTCTGGGAGAAGTTCTTCCGAGGGCACCAGGGACTCTTCTCCGTATACCTGCACACCATCCCAGACTACAAGCTCAACGTCTCCAAGACATCACCCTTCTACGGACGACAGATCCCCAGCGAGGTGAGCCTCCTCTTTTCTTTTCCCTTCCCTCATAATTTATTCATTTTATTATTACACTGTCTGCATCTTAGTATTAGGCATTGCTTTACGAGAAGCTGTAGTAAATTGCTTGGTTGGGAATTAGTTGAACCGTGTCGCTTAGCTTGCGGGGTTGATCGATTTGCTAGCTGGTTCCGTGGTGGAGTGACTGGGACAACCGTTGGCCTTCGTGCTACTTGGTAGTGGTTGCCATGTGCGCCCAACTTGATTCATGATTGGGATGTGTGTGCTCTGCCTCTGCCTCTGCCTCTCTGCTCTAAGGGGGGAATATGCCTTCACCGGCCCCATGCTAGGATGGTGGGTTAACTACTTGATGATGGATGGATGGATTCTCACACTAGTAGTGGTGCTGCTCACGAATATTGCTAATTATGTGCTTCCTTTTGATTAGATATGCTTGTTTGACAATATTCTGGTTACTAAACAATTGCCGGGGATGTCTTATGGTTGGGACCTGGGATTTTTAATTAATCTTTGGTTGGTGTCTGATTCCTCCTTATAGTATTTGGAGCTAAAGTTTCATTCAGCTTTAAATTTCGATGAATTCTGGCATCCATCTATAATATTTCACATTGCAACTGCCCTCCATCCATGTGCAGTTAACGGCTAGCTTAGATATGCCTGTTTGACAATATTCTGGTTACTAAACAATTGGTCAAGACACCGGGGATGTCTTATGGTTGGGACCTGGGATTTTTAATTAATCTTTGGTTGGTGTCTGATTCCTCCTTATAGTATTTGGGGCTAAAGTTTCAGCTTCAAATTTCAATGAATTCTGGCATCCATCTATAATATTTCACATTGCAACTGTGCAGTTAACGGCTAGCTTGGATTCTGACCTTTTATTTCCTTTGTCAATGCAGGAGGTGTCTTGGGGATCGATAACCCTGGTAGATGCTGAGAAGCGCCTGCTGGCCAACGCCATGTTAGATTACTCGAACGAGCGCTTTGTTCTGCTCTCCGAGAGCTGCATCCCGGTCTTCAACTTCCCGACTGTCTACGAGTATCTCATAAACTCGGAGCACAGCTTCGTCGAGTCCTACAACGTCGACACCCCTCAGAGTGCTGGCCGATACAACCGGCGGATGGCCCCTCACATCTTGCCCGAGCAGTGGAGGAAAGGGTCAGAGTGGTTTGAGCTTAGCCGTGAACTGGCCGTGCGTGTGGTAGCCGACTACAAGTACTACTCCATCTTCCGGAAGCACTGCAGACCGTCTTGCTATCCGGATGAGCATTACATTCCAACCTATCTTCATCTCTTCCATGGGTCGCTCAATGCCAACAGGACCATCACATGGGTTGACTGGTCGAGAGGAGGCCCGCATCCAGCGAGATACGGTGCTGGAAACATCAATGTGGAGTTCATCAAGGCCATCAGGAACAATGGCACGCAGTGCCTTTACAACTCCAAGCATACTTCTGTCTGCTACCTCTTCGCCAGGAAGTTTGCTCCTAGTGCTCTGGGGCCATTGATGAACCTCACTTCGACCATCTTGGACTTCTGATATACACCTCATCGGCACTACATCACATCATCGACGCCCTGGCTGCATACAGGTCACAGGGAGTAGAGGGGCTCTGCTAGCTCAGGGACATGTGTCTCTTCTTAGATAGATCAGAGGCAGCTTTCGATGATGACGCGTTGTCGCTGGCGGATGATGCTGTGTGGGACGGTGAAACTTACTTCACTTATCCTGAAGCTGATTCCTGAGTATTGGACGAATGGCACTACATTCACAGAGGAATTTTTCACCTCCCATTCTTTTTAATATATCTTAGCTATGTGATAGATCTTTCCTTTTCTTTTCTGCCCCCATCTTATTGTAATGACTTCGTCAGGATGCTAATTTATGTGAATATAACTCCTCAATCATTGCTTTGCTTCGAGTCTGGCCGTTGCCATATGTCTCAATACACTTCATACAATAGCCAGCCTCTAAAAATCTTCAAGTCACAGCTTGTCAATGGTAGTTGAGGGGAGGATGGTACAGTATGGTCCAGAAAAGCTAGATAGAGAAGTTTGTGGATGTAGGCAGAATATGCCACCACCTTGTGGCAAGAGAGAAAAAAAGTTGGTTTCTTCCTGAAAGGCACACATGAATAGGCCATCTTTCTACAAGTTCTTAATGTGTTCAGACATTATTAGGTGTTGTTACAGTACAGAGTGTACTTGTTTGCAAATGAAATTGCAAAATATTGTCAGGAACATGCTTAATTGGCCGCTGCTTTTGGCAGCTGCGCAGACTAAGATTGGTTGGCGAACATGGGAGACATGATTTAGGCTGGTGCAGGTGCAGCCCACACCCTTGTCATGCCCTGCCTGGGCCAGTGATTACTGTAATCCAGATGTACAAGTCTATTAATATATCATTCTGATTATATTTATGATGGGTATCTGACCCACACAACATAATATATTATGTATCCTACTATGTAGTTCTTTCGGATGATTCTAGTTGGATATTTGGTAAAATTCTAGTGGTGTTCCATGAAGGGGAAAAAGTGTTGAAATGGTTGTGGGGTTTTGGGTGAAAATGACTGTTCTGTTCCTTGCTGATGACCTGGTCCATATTGGACAAGAAATAGATGGGGGTGAAAGTGATACCTTCTAATGAAGTGACACAGTAGTAGTTTTGAGAAAAATAATCATTCAAGCTTAATTGTTCCTGAATGATACAGCAGAAATTCCTGGACACTCTCTGGGGCATAGCCTATGAACCTGCTTGGAACACCAGATCATATTTGTAAACTATATGGAAATCGAACTGTTTCCCGTATGCGAAAATCCTTTAAAAATAGTTCTGAAAAGGAAAACAAAATCCTAAGATCTTCTTGCCAAGAGATTATTGCGCTCGTAGTAGGCGAAGTGATCAGGTGAGCATGGCCAGTCTTTTTGGGCCCTTCATGCCTAAATTCATCATGTAGTATATAGGCGGTGTTAAATTCGAGAAAATATGGGGTTTCTATTTATGAGCACAGGCAAGTTTTCTTTTCTTGGGATGTGCAAAACCTTCTTTCGCTACCAGTCCCAAGTCTACTCCCTCCGTTAGAAATATAAGATGTTTTAGGTTTATAAAGCTAATGTATCTAAATACCTTTTAGTGTGTAGATTCATTTAAACATAGACACTAAAAGGTGTCTAAATACATTTACTGCACAAATCTAAAACATTTTATATTTCCAAATAGAGGGAGTACATTTTTGGGCGTACTGATTGCATTAGGTCTGTTCTGCTACCCCATTGCCATTTGATGGCATCCTGAGTTTGTTTTGGTTCCCCGATCGACCCTTGTACCAGACTTCAACCAAATCTACTAGGCAAAAGATAAATATATAAGAGAAACGTAAACAGGAGATGTCCAAGCCGTTTCAAATAGGTGCTAACCACTTGCGAGCTTAAGGAGATACATTTACAAAGCAGAACATGTCCATTTCCAGAACACTCTTGTCATGCCCTAGATCAATGATTAATATTAGTACATATGTACAAGTATGAAAGTTTCACTCTAAAAAGTATTGAAAAGAAATCTTTATATTAAAATAGCTCGGCCTTGTAGACTTCAACCAAACCTTCGGGGCAAGAGATAAAAATAAGAGGAACATAAATAGGAGCTGTCTAAACCGTTTCAAAGCGCCACTTGCGAGCCTAAGGAGAAACATTTCTAGAACATAAAATGTCCATTTGCAGAATGCTCTTGTCATAGTCCATAAGTACAAGTCTGAATATTTCATTCCAAAAGTATTTAAAAGAAGTCCAGATATTTTTATATCATGGGTATCTGACCTACACAAGACAAAATAATATAATATGTAACCTATGTGGTGTTTGTTTAGGAATATTCTAGTTAGATATTTGGTGAAATTCTGTTGGTCTTCACGCGTAGAGAGGCGTTGAAATGGTTGTCAGATTTTTGGGTGAAAGTGACTGTTTCTGTTGCTTCTGATGACCTGGTCCATCTTGGACAAGAAAAAGATGAGATGAGAGTGGAGAATGGTCGTTCTGGAGCTCGGGCTTTAGGTAGCTTCCTTTTGTTGAAAAATTCGAAAATGGTATTTGGAAGTTTTTAAAAAATTCTGGAAAAATATATACATGTACATATGGATGTATCATACAAGTAAGCATGCATAACTTCATATGACATACCTTCTGCTTGGTGTTTGGGGGCAACTCGTGTATCCCGGGCTCACATTTGATTTTTCGGATGAAAGAGGTGACTTCTATTAAGTGAGACACTAGTTTTGAGGAAACACCGTGGTAGATACTACGGGCATGTTTGATTCAAAGGACTATAAAATCACATGAATAGGAAAACATAGGATAGTATGTCATGTCATGTGAAATCTTACATGAAGAATAAAAAAGTGTGGAAATTAGTTGCAGAATCGTTTGGTTGCATCGCAGGAATTTTCTATAGAAATTGAGTAGATGCTATGTCATAGACACATAATTTTTTTTCCAAGAGGCTTGCTAGAAGTAGGATAAGATTATTAGTATAGAAGTACAAGTATGAAAGTTTCACTCTAAAAAGTACTCCCTCCGTTTCAAAATATAAGATGTTTTAGCTTTGTGAAGGTAATGTATTTAGACCCTTTTTACTATGTAGATTCGAAGAAGTTTGGAATGAACCTACATACTCCCTCCGATCCATATTAATTGACTTTGATTTGTTAAAATTTAGATAAACCTATATACTAAATAGTGTCTAGATTCATTCAAATCTAGACAAATTTGATTAAATTAATATGAACCGGAGGGAGTACTAAAAATGGTCTAGATTCATTATCTTTATAAAGCTAAAATATCTTATATTTTAAAACGGAGGGAATAGTATTGAAGAGAAATTTGTATATTAAAGTAGCTCGCCCTTGTAGACTTCAACCAAATCTTCTGGGCAAGAGATAAAAATAAGAGGGACATAAATAGGAGATGTCTAAACCGTTTCAAAGCGGGTTTAGCCACTTGCGAGCCTAAGGAGAAACATTTCTAGAACATAAAATGTCCATTTGCAGAATGCTCTTGTCATAGTCCATAAGTACAAGTCTGAATATTTCATTCCAAAAGTATTTAAAAGAAGTCTGGATATTTTTTTATCGTGGGTATCTGACCTACACTGAAGATGAAGGAGAGCTCACTGAAGCCGTCGCGCGCCTCCTCCGCCGCGCCGGCCTCCGCGTCCGTCTACTCTCCTCCTCCCATGGTGGATGTCGTCGGCACCGCCGCAAGCCTCTACAGTACCTCCTCCGCGAAGCCCTCGCCGCCGCACTCGTATGGTGGTTTTGGCCGACGTTGTCTCCAGCGAGGTCTCTACCGCCCCGTGGCGGCCTTCGCCCCTGCTCTCCTCCGCGCCCACGAAGCAGTGACGCTTCTGCCGAGGTGTCCTGTGGCCATGGCCGTCAAGGCTTTCTTCACCTCTTTTATGTTAGGGTTCTAGATTTTTGGTCTTTATTTTTTGCTACAACCGTTGTATGGGTTTGCTAGAATAGCACAATTTTTTGCTACCATATGCCCGCGAGTTCTCCGTACACATTTTTTATGCTACCATGACAACGTCGCTTTTGCTACACATGGCGGCGGCACTTGCTACAATGTGAAGTCGCTTTGCTACAAGAGGCAGCAGCGTTTGCTATCATGGCCGTGGAGCCTTGCTACAAGGTGTCCGGCGAGGTCTCCCGGCGGAAGTCTCCGGTGAGGTCTTCTTTTTGCTACATTAGCACATGGTTTTTGCTACCACCGTTGTATGGTTTTGCTACACTAGCACAAAGTTTTTGCTACAAGGATTCCGACGAAAGCCTCTGGCGAAAATCTCCGACGAGTCTCCGGTGAGGTCAGATTTGCTATATTAGCACAATTTTTTTACTACACGGTCGCTGACGAGGGCTCCGGCGAAATATCAGGCGAGGTCCAATCTGTTTTTCTATTTCTGGATCAAACAGTTTTCTGCTACATGTAGCAAAAACAGAACTATTTGTAACAAAAAAAATATATTTATAGCAAGAATGGAAGTTTAGGGATTTTAAAGGCACGTGTCAGCAGGAGGACGCACGAAGACCCGGAAAATATCCCCCGGAAACCCATGGTACGGCCTTTTTTTCCAGAACAATAGTCTGTCTACCACTCGTCGTTGATTTGCTGCTATCCGAGCATGCTAAGAAATACAGTGCGGCCCAGTTGCAGGCCTATCTTCTAATCCCAAGCCGCAACGGTGTCTCACTATAGCAAGCCCATTCATTCCCTTGTGTGAAAGCCCACTGCCTTGCTGGTCTGGTATGTGTGAATTCTTTTTCAAGGATTGGGTTTGGGGTTCTGAATAAATTGTGCCAGAAATCCTAAAAAAAAGGTCCATCCCACATATCATCATCGTGCCAAGTTGCGTTTTTTTCTTCGCGCGGTCCTCCTAGTGGGCTTCTGCATGATTGACAAGTATTGCAATCAGAATGAAAGTGGGATTAGAATAAAAGAGAGGGAGATACAAATTTTTTCTTTTACTTTTTCAGATATGATAATTAAAAACAAAATATTTTAAGAACCGTTTATCCAAATTACAAATTGTTTTTACTTTTGAGCTTCTTGTGCCGAGAGATTTAAAACAAGATCTCATGTTGATAGGTTTTGAACAACCTTTTTTATATTTTTAAATTGTTGCCTTCGTACTTTAGTTCGGTACTTTTTGTTTTTGTACTTCAGGTTCTTAGTGTATTCTGTACTTGAGTTGCTACACACTTGTAATTTTGTGTATATTGACAACAATTACACTTGTACTTTTCTGTATTTTGGCTCTGAGTATGTACTTTGGCTCTGAGTATGGATATACTTTCGTGTACTTCGGTTGTGAGTAAACTTATATTTTTCTGTACTTTGTCTCTCAGTACAATTGTACTTTTGTATTTTGGCTGTGAGTAAACTTATACTTTTCGTGTACTGCCGTGAGTAAACTTGTACTTTTCTGTATTTTTTCTATGAGTAAACTTGTACTTTTATGTACTTTGGCTATCGTTTCGGTTATACTTTTGTATTTCAACTATGGGTAAACTTGTACTTTCACGTATTTTAGTTGTGAATACACGTGTACTTGTAATTAGATGTTTGTGTACTTCAATCCAAGATTATGCACAAAAACAAACTTCTTCCTACACGTGACATGTGGCGTTCCTCGAGAGCGTGCACGTTCCTCAAACAGACTTCTACAAAGGTCTTCTTTTTCCTAGGAATATCCTAACTTCTCAATTAAAAAATAAAAAAACTATGCTCCTGTTACTGTCCTTCTCTTGGAGCTTCTTGTCTTGCTCTCTTAAATGCATGCTTTCTTGTAATAATAAAATGCTAGGTGTTGTGATACCTAACAAGGGTGGTTTAAGTGTGCAAATCACGCGCCGCATCGTAAAGCTAAGCTAGCTCTCGGACCGGTGGTTGAACACCTAAGGCCTTCATCGCAAAGTGGTGTCGCCACTCATGCCTTGCAACTCATTTACTACTACCAGTACGTGTCTGCTTGCTTTCACGTCAGATGCCACTTGGTTGATGCATGATGGATATACTATTGTACTACTCTCTTCAATTCATATTATTTGTCATTAAATAGATGTATCTAGACATATTTTAGTGTTAGATACATCTATTTCAATGACAACCTGGCCGTACCCCTAACCCTCCCCTCCCGTGGCGACCCTTAGGCGCCGCCGGAGGGCCCCTAGATCCCGCCGCCGCCGATCTCCCTCCTTTAGATCCCATCCCTCCGCCGCTGTCGTCGACATCGCCCCCTAGTACCTAAGGTGCTAGGGGTGGCGGCTGCGGCGGTCTTCTTCAGAGGGGTGGCTGCGGCGGCACCGACAAAGCAAGTCGGTGGTGGTGGTCGAGGCGGCAACCTCGGTCAGGTGGCGATGGGTGCTCCTGCAGCTACTTGCAGGCGGCGGCATCACGCCATGGGCCTAGGGCGCCCGCCTAGGCCTGTCGTCTTCCGGGCGGCGCAGATCGAGGGCTTGGGGAGGAGGAGGTGTTGTGGTGGAAGCATTGGAGGCGATATACACACGGTTCAATTAGGGCACACATTCACCTTTCATTCAGATCTAAAAATACATTTCATCAACATACGAAATCCTACTATATATGTGTGGTCCAACTTTTTACATGGATTCACATTTTATATTCTCTTTTGTCGGTCATGCTTTCATTCTTTGACTAATTTTTTTAAAGAGGGGTTTGGAACCCCCTCGTCATTAACATACTATAGACCTACCAAAGTAACTACAGACTATACAAATATTCACCTTTTGGTTAAAGTAAACATTCCTTTGGGAAGTTCATCATTTGTCTTCCCGGCATCCTTAAGCAACTCTCTGTTATGCACAACTTCTCACGACACCGGTGGATTTGCATGTTAATGACCACTTCATGGATATAAAAAGGGAGATTAGCAAATTAAAGAATCGAAAGAAGGAGAAGAGGCGAGTTCTCTATAAGATATGAATAACATGCATGCGGGCTTGGAACGCCACGGAGGACTCTGGCGCGGTTGTGCCGAGGGAAGGACATGCCCTTGATGCCCCCCACAAACATCCTGCATGTTTTCAATGTGTGCACACCATCCCTCCGCGGCGAGGCTAGTAACATGAGAGGGGGTGCGACAAGGTAGGTTTACAGGCGGCGGAGTGGAGAGTGGGAATTAACGGAGTGGTGAGGAGGCGTGTTATAAATAATGGGTAGTAAGAGTGGGGGTTAGTTTTTTACGGCATACGGCTAGACTTTGTTAATCGATCGAAGCGTTACAAGGATAGTTATAGAATGTGGAACATAAGCCACAAGTGGCGACCTGCCCTATGCAGAATCATAGCTAGATTCTGGGCTTCGGTATTAGAAGCTCTACATTCCAAAGAGAAGCTACCCTCCTAAAAAACTATAGCTCTTGATAATATGAGCACTTAAAAAGTGCAACACAACTATATGTGTGAGGTTGATCAAAGGCCCATAATGGGCCCACTGGGTCATTTTTGGTGGTGGGACATGTTAGAAATAATGGGCTAAATCATTAGACCCATGTGTGATTTCAGATTTTCCCTAAATCATAAACCCCACGTATGTGGAAGCCCATATGTGATTTGGCCCAAGTTGGTGGCAGCTCATATGTGTGTGGCAAGAGCTGTGAGAGCTAAAGTTTAGTCCTACATGGAAAGTTGAAGGAGAGTTGCACCACCTTATAAGATGGAGTATTGCACCAGTTTGTAAGTGAGTGACAATAAGAGAGCTACACGCGCTCTCCTCCTCCGATGACGCCGCTCGCACGCTCGCCTCGCCTCGTCACGACGCGCGCGCGCGCCTCGGGTTACAGGAATCTCGCCGAGCCAAGCTTTATTTTGCTGCTCAGGAAAATATGTGCGGTTAGACAGACGTGTCAACAGTTTATCGGATTCGGGTCGCTTCCGGGTCGTGGGCTATCTGTAACCGACCCGAACATGCGCGACGTGGGCTTGGTCCACTTCGTATCCTGTACGGGATTCCAAGCCGCTCTATATAAACACCTGTGCGGCTTCCACAACGTACGACACCAAACGAATCTAGGATTTTTGCCATCCTCTCTGCTTGCACCGCCACCGTAGTCTACTCCATCCCACTTGCCTGCGTGCACCGGCGGTCGGAAGAGCAGGTCTCTAGAACCACTCACCTTTGTGATCCTGTACGGGAGAGTGCGAATAAGGTTTTTGGGAAGCGCTCCGCGCGACTGCTCAAGTTTGTCATCACGGCGTGTCTTTCCGGTCATCTAGCCGGACCTCGTACACGTCGTCTTCAACGCCGACTTCTTCGATAGGATACTGCACCAACGGCGACTACATCGACAACCGATTAGTACGTACACTGTCATCAGATCAGTTGTTTTACTATGGATGTTAGTGCGCATAATCTGCTACTGTTCATGTTGATCAATACATCTAGTATGTTAGAGGTTCTGAAGAGAATATGCCCGAGAGGCAATAATAAAGTGGTTATTATCGTATTCCTTATTTATGATAAATGTTTATTTTGCATGCTATAATTTTATTAATATATAAACGTTAATACATGTGTGTTTAATAAACAAAAGGAAGTTCCTAGTTATGCCTCTCTTATAAACTAGCTCGTTGATTAACAAGATGATCAAAGGTTTCCTGATCATGGACATTGGTTGTTGTTAATAACGAGGTCACAATATTAGTGTAATGGTGTGATGAACATTCATCCGAAGTATAGCATTACGATCAAGGTCATTGTGTTTATATTGCTATAACATCATACGAAGTAATCTTAGTCCTTAGACCATGAAATCATGTCAATTACTAACACCGAAAGAGTATCTTGATAACATCAAATGTCACACCGTAATAAGGTGACTATAAAGATGGGTTCAGTGCTATGAAGGTGTTATGTTGAGGATCATGGATCAAGAGTGTAATTTGTCTATCCCGATGACGGATAGATATACTGTGGGCCCTCTCGGTGATATCACATTAGTTGGCTTGCAAGCAAGTGATTTGATCACTAGAATGTTATATCACGGGAACAAGAAAAGAGTACATGTCGGTAACGAGATCAAACTAGGTATGGAGATACCGATGATCGAATCTCGGACATGTAATATATCGCGAGACAAAGGGATTGATTTACATGCGTATAAGGTTCACACGACCACATAAGTCATCGTTGAATGTGTGGGAGTCAGTACGGATCTCCAGGTCCCGCTTCTAATTATTGATTCGAGAGGGGTCTCGATCATTTCTACATTATTCACGAACCGTAGGGTGACACACTTAAGGGATACCGACACCATTCAGAGCAAATGATAAGCCAGAGAAAGAAAAAGAAAGCGTAGGAATTTATTTCACTAGACACCGAAATTGTTTCGGTTGAAATTGCCGAAACTGGTTCTACATGTGAAATTGAATACTAGCAAGGGGTTTTATGTGAATGTCTGAATAAATAAATAAAAGAGTTTTATTTAAATGAGAGCTTGCATTAAATTTGGTGGAAATTAATGCATGTGAGTGGATTTTTGAGTGGAGGCTCTTTTATGGGAGTGGAGGCTTTTCATTTTGAGTGGTAGCTCCACCCACATGAATGTGGAAGAGGTGGGGGCAGCCACCATGGCTGGCACCATGCCCCTTGGGGTGCCCCCTCTCTATGTGAATGTTTGTTAATTAAAGTAATTAACAAAATTCTGAATAAATAAATAAAAGAGTTTTATTTAAATGAGAGCTTGCATTAAATTTGGTGGAAATTAATGCATGTGAGTGGATTTTTGAGTGGAGGCTCTTTTATGGGAGTGGAGGCTTTTCATTTTGAGTGGGAGCTCCACCCACATGAATGTGGAAGAGGTGGGGGCAGCCACCATGGCTGGCACCATGCCCCTTGGGGTGCCCCCCTCTCCCTATAAAAGCCCCCCCTCTATGCTCTCAAAACACACCTCCTCGCGAAGGATCTCTCTCCCCCTTTAGAATTTCCCCATGGTCTCGAATAAGCGAGATACATGTTCCCGGTAGCTTTTTATGGAAGGATTTGTTGCTTCCGCTGCTTCGCTGGAGCGAGGGCGCGGAGGTTGTCGGGGTACCCGGACGTGTGTGCGATCACGGATGCACCACTGCTTTGTGGTGCTGGACTTGATGGTGCTGGACCGGCTGGACCAGATGGACTTCATCACGATCTTGAGATCGGCAAGCGTTCGTCTACATCATCCACGAGTACAACCTTGTTAATGCTATTCGGTCTTCGAGGGTATGTATTCTATGGATGTATATCCACCCGTTGCTTGTATCTAGTAGATAGATCTTGGTACATAGTTATTCCCATCGTAGGAATTTTTTTGTTTTCTATGCTGCGAACCCTACAGTGGTATCACAGCCAGATCTATGCGTAGATGCTTTGCATGGGTAGTACACATATGAGTATGTGGACAATGAAGGTCATTTTATTGCTTCTTAGTTGTACTTTGGATATTGGTGGCATAGTGGGATGAAGCGGCCCGGACAAACTTTACGTGTCCTCGCACATAAGACCTATTCCACGCTTGACATGCAACTAGTTTTGCATAAGTGGCTAGCGGGTGTCTATATCTCCTACTATAGTCAATATCTAATTTGCAACGAGTTGTCAACAATTTGGTTATCCTCGTTGTGGTTCATATTCGTAGGTAAGAACGGTTCTATCTTTGAAAGCCCTAAGCCACGTAAAACTTGCAATTGATAAATTAGAGACGTCTAATTTATATTGTTGCTGGGTTAGTGTCATGATATGGTGATGTTGTAAGTAGAAGTATAAGTCGATACTATTACAACACACATAACGTGTAAATTCCATATACCTTGGCCTTACACATAGAGGTATGATAGTGATCATACCATGATGAACATGAGGGAGATCAAGCGCAAGAATCATATCATTTCACTAATTAACATGTGATGTTTGTTGCATCTTATATTGCTAGTTTGGCGTTTTATTAGCATAATAAGATGATCCCTCATTTAGATATCAAGATAAAAATGTGTTCTTCCTTAAGTATGCACCGATTATGTTTCATCGCTCCAAGACATCACATGATGATCGGGTGTTTTTGGATCCACGATCATATTTCGGGTATAAGACAGTTACACACGCGAATACTAAGGTTCTTACTTGGCGAGCCTAGCATGTACAGACATGGCCTCGGAACACAGACCGAAAGGTTAAGCATGAGTCATATGGAAGATATGATGCCCATTTAATGCTCGGCTTTGAAGCTACACCGACTCACGTGATGATCGGACTTGGTGTAGTGGATTTGGTTCATGTAATCACCAAAAAGACACGAGGGATGTCGTTTTTGAGTGGGAGTTCATTTCTAATTTGGATTAGTAGAACTCAATTTATCATAAATTAAATCAAAGTGAATTTGCATAATTTGTTGTAGTCATTGGCATTCGTTCACCACCTTATATATAGTTGTAATTGAGATAATAGAACTATAGAATTCTGGATATTTACTTTACGAACTGGTATCGTATTGTGTTGAGTGTCAATCCAAAGTTTAAAGTCCTATTGCAAACTTTCAGCAAACTACGTTTACTCCGTGAAATTTAATAATTGGTATTAAATCGAGAGTAACAGTTCCAGTGTTAGTATCTTAAGTATCATGTTTGCCTCCATGATTCTTGATTTAAATATCAAGTTTATCTAGGAGCTGAAAGAATTGTTTCAGAAACCATTATGTGTGGTAGATATAACGATATCTGAAACAATGTTTTGGTTGCAATATGATAGATTATAATATATGTTCTCATATTGGATGATAATTTGCAAAGGTTGGAGATGCTAGACATCCTAATCATCCAAAAGGGTTTTGGAAAGTAACATTATACTCACGATTCGCCTTTATAAGCTACAGTAGCTTGATCATGAAAGTCGTCATGATAAGGATGAATAGAAGATGTATGTAAAGTGTTTACTACACTAAAAGATTACTAAAGAATGGATTTTGAAAGAATGCCGATCATTTTGATGATTGTGATCTACTTCAAAGTGCAAGTCCAAAGGTATTATTATTTGAATATACATGCTTTGGACTATGTGTCATGTATATGGCGCCACTTTTGATGTTGATAGATTCTTTTAAAAAGGAAAAGGAAATGCTAAAAGAGAATATATAAAATATATTTGGCAGAAAAGAAAAGATTGGAAATATCCAATTTAGGTATATGGATGATATACATGTTATGGTTGTATTCTTTCTTGTTAAACAATGTGGTTCTTGGGTATTGAATACCGAATTGGTTGGTATGAAATTTCATACGGAACAACGCAATTCATAAACCACAATGGCCTAAGTAACTAGCAAGAGAATTGTGATGATGTTCATCGAAAACAAACAAACCGTTGTTTGTATTTCTCATTGACATCAAAGCTTGACTTCAAGATTTGTTTCAATAATTGTTATTTAAAACAGGTATTATGAGAACAAAGGTCATTCAAATAATTACCGTATTCCATATAAGATGGATGATTTACAAATCTAGTTGGAGAAATCACATCCATAAAACCTAATGCTAAAATGTCGCAAGACAAATGATTGGAATATCACTTATGAAGTGACATCGTCGTTTAAATTATATTGGAAAGAAAACATGAAGAATCTCCATATTCATGGATTTTTGGAGTCTATGATTTGATCAAGTGATGCTTGTGAGACTTTCCTTGGGATAATTAAAACTTCGTTCAAAGGCCAAAGAAGAACGATCGACTAAATTATTGGAATTTATACATATCGATGTATGTAGTCCATTATGTGTAGTTGTAAGCGATGGATTTCAACTTCATATGATTTCTTCGGAAACTTGAGTGAATATTCACTTAATGAGAAAGAAGTATGAAATATTTGAAAATGTTTTAAAGACTTTCAAGATGAAATGGAAAATCATTGTAACAAGAAAATAAATGATTTATGATTTTATCATAAAGGGATTTATTTGAGTTACAAGTGTAACAAGAAAAATAAATGAATTATGATTTTATCATAAAGGGATTTATTTGAGTTGAAAGTTTAGCAAAACACCTAGATTTACATCTCCCAAAACACCATAGGAGTATGGAGTGTTTGAGATTTCTAATGAAACCTTGTTTGACATGGTTGGATCAAAGGTGTTATTTATAAAACTGCCATTATGTTTTAAAAGATTAAAGCTTTAGAGACTACCGCTTTTACACTAAAAAGAGCTCCATATTGATCCATTGAAATGACACCATGGAAGTTATGGTTTGGGGTAAAACCCAAATTTTCATTTCTTAAATTTTGGTGTGCTAAGCATAAGTAAGATGTTTACAACCAAAGTCGGATAAGCATGTCTTTGTAGGTTATTTCGAATAACCATTCGATATTCCTCCATAACACCGAGGACAAAAGGGTTTGTCGCTTGAAATGTGAAGTTCCTTGAAAAGTATTTTTTCGCAAAAGTTAAGTGGGGGGACAATAGAACTTTGATCAGGTTAACGAACCTTAGCTAAATGTGCTGAGTTGCGCAGCGCCGGAAATCGTTCCAGAGGCAGCCATAATGCTCATAGCTTATGTGCCTCAAAGGCTGTGGTCACAGAGATCTAAGTTCTTATTGAACCAATTAGGTCGGATAAACAATCAAATGCTAAGATTTGAGAGTAAATCATTATTGTTTGATAATGATGAACCGACTACATTGTAAGATCTCTCCTTTGTAAAGGAAAGGATCCCTGTGATTGCAATGCTAGTCCCTGGATCAATGCTAGCATCCACAGTTTAAGATGAAGTACTGTAGTGACCTCGGATCAAGTAAGATCCTAAGTCCCTGTGAATAACATGCTAGTCCCTGGATCAATAGCTAGCACTCACAGTCGATGAAATATCATGTAAAACACAAGTCTTTATTACATGAATCGAATAATCCAGAGTTTACATTATTACATTAGAAGCGATATAAATACAACTTGGAGTCCCATCAATGCCACAGGCAGGTTGAGTGAAGACCCGCGATCCTAGCGCACCTTTCAAAGATCTCCGAAATTCTGCACATGAAACGTGCAGCCAACAAGTTGGGTCAATACTTTGAATGTATTGGCAAATTACACCAAGGAAGGAAAGACTAACTCTACATGCAAGGCTAGTTTAGGCTTTGGAGTTCATTTGCATAAAGCTAGTTTTCTTAAGTAGAGAGAAGAGAAGATTGTCCTACTTTGTAAACATTTGCTTAGATAAACTAAGGTCGAGTGGCACACGAGGATATTACGCACCAAGTTTCCAAACAACCAAACACTTGGATATTACGCACCAAGCGTCACTTGGATATTACACACCAAGTTTCCCAAAATCCCACCCATTAGCGATATTACGCATGCCATGGGGTTTCAAAACTTTGTTTTAGAAAAGAGAGAGGAAGATCCTTCAGAGGCTCCATCCTTCAGACGCTCATTGTCGTTCTGTTACCGTGAACACGGCTGATCGATCAGATTGCAATACTCTTGAGAGTTTGTGCACTTTACCCATAACCCACGATCAAGTCCTTTTACAGACAAGACCATGGCGAGGCTTTCCCTTAGTAGCCCCTCTATCTTCCGGATCCAACCGTGCCAAGAACCTCCAAATGTTGGTACCCAGGTGAGGTTTCCCACTAAGTACTAGGCCAAGACAGAGCCCATAATGTATTGTGGTTGCACTGGAAGCTTCTGAATTCTGAAGCATGGCAGACTTCTTTGATTCCTGGGCGGCCGTCCTCCACCAAAATCACACTCGTTGACCCGACAACCATTCCGCCCAGAAGAAAACTTAGTTTTATTTTGAAGTGGATCTGAGAAGAAAGTTTGCTCTAGAGAGCCTTTATACTTAGAAAACTCTTTGTCTTTGGAACCCCCAACGATACTTTGTATATATAGCATAGCAAGCAATACTTAGCAAAAACAGGGGTAACCTATTAGGATGGGAAATCCTAAGTATAGAGCTACTCATGGCATACTACAAAATCATCGCACTTGCAAAATAATACTAAGGGAAAAATCTACTAGAACATCCTACACATGCATACTACAGAATTTTGAAGATCACATGCATAGAATCAAAACTGGGACAAAATTATGAACAAGTGGTGTAACTTGCCTTATGTTGATAATATGGGTGTTGATTGTATTTCCCTGCAGCAATCGCACTCTCTGAACAATCTAATACGAGGACAAGGTAGTTCCAATCAAAACAATTGCAAACATAGCAAACACAACAAGGATGATCGAAAACATGCATGATGATTTAACATTACACAATGGGTATAATTAGTTTTATGAATATTAATATATCATATGATGCATGTATGAGTTCATTTAATGCAATAGGGTACTTGTTATTAATAATTACTTGCCAATATAAGGGTTTTGATAGTTCTGTTGTAACGCCTGCTCTAACTGTAGAATTAAATTTGTTTCTTGGGTTTACTGGATAGAGAACGTTAATATGAACCAGTAGGCGTTGGATTCACCCTAATCGGAGTTATAGATCTTTTTATATGATTTAAATAGTGTTTAATGGGTTTTAAATGATTCATACAGTTTTGTTGCCTAAAAATCAAACAAAAATTAGATCTGTAATCTCCACGGAATTGTGATTTCAGGGACATATTATTTGTAATTTTCTGAATAGTATTTATTTTCTTATGAATTTATTACTCTAAATAGGCTATTAAACCATTTAAACCTTCACGGCAAATCCTTACAGTAAAATGCTGAACTAATTGCATATTGATGATCTACATGGAACCAGATTTCCATCGGTATATCATTTGTATTTTTGTAACAAGCAATTAATTTTCTATAAATTTAATGATTTATAAAGCCATTAAAACTAATTAATTTTCTACGGGTTAAATAATCTGCAAAGGATAGATCCAACCAGATATTATTAAAGTACATTACAGTAGCTTCAATTTGATATATTATTCATATTTTTCGGAGTTACATATAATATCCTATGAATTTATTAACCTAAAAGACCATTAAAACTAATTAAATTACTGCAGTAACCACGTACAGTAAAAGTTGGATCTATTCTGATAAGATGATTCTACGTGAAATTATCTTCAATTTGGTATATTATACGCAATTTTTGGACATGGTATGAATTTCTAATGAATTTTACAAGTTAGATCTATAATATGCAAATTTAAATTCGAACGGAATATTCCAGGGAATATTCCGCTGACTGGACAGGTTGACTTTGCATGCTGACTGGGACTATATGTTGACCTTACGTTGACCTTACGTTGACGTGGCATTGATGAGGAAGGTGACCGGGATGACGACATGGCACGCACCGGTTTGATTGGATCTCGACCGTCTGGATAGGATCTGGTGGCTAGAAGAAGAGATTGACCCGATTTTGGCTCAGAATAGACAAAAAATAGATCTGTGTTAGAGAGACAAATCCGTAGTTCAAATTGAAAAACTCAGAACATGAAAGTTGTGGGGAATCATTATTCCAATCTTCTCACCAAAGGAATTTGGATTTGAAGAAACGAGCGCGAGTACATCTTGGATTTACACCGTAAGATCTGAAATATTGCGATACGAAATTCTCCGTCTGTGGTGGATAAAAAGAGGTGAGATTTGTCGGGATTGAAAGATTTCAACGCGATCTTCAACTTTCGTTTTTTGACCGAAAGCAAACGACGAAGTCTAGATGGGTTAAAAAGCGAAACAAGATTCGGGAATAGGTAGATTCGGGATTTCGAGAATAGAAACTCATACAGCCGTGGCTCCACGAGTTTATATGTAGATTTAGGATGGTGTAGAGATAGGCCTTGGAGTAGGGAACAAGTAGAAATAAACGGAAGTCGATTCGGAGTTGTAGATAAAAAGTTATAAGAGTTTGAGTAGAGATAGGTCTAGTAAATCAGTTTTCGCACGCTTTTTGGAGCAACCGACCTGTATGTGCGCGCGTGGTGCTCCCGGTCGCTGGCTGGTCTGGTGGGCCGGTGGCCCGCCCGTTTTTTTTCTTTTTTATATACTTGTTTCCCTCATATCTTTTGCATACGAAGTCCAAATGACATGATTCTTGTTTCTAAATTTTTCTAAAATCGAATAGATCATTATAGGATCAAATTTGTAATCTTTTTACTAGTTTGGGAGTAGTGGATTTATAAATCCTTGCATATTTCATTTTACTTATATCTTTATGTGTTTGTATTTATTTCATAACTTTTTCATACTAGCCCAAATGAGCTCAATTTTGTTTCTAAAATTTTGTAATATTAATTGGATCTCTTTAGGCTATGATTTAGCAATAATTTATGCCTTAGCAATAGTGGGTTTTAATAAGTCAATTTAATTGCCCTTAGGAACATTTGGGCGAATCAACTATAGGATTTAGATACCAGGATTTGGATTTAGTTTGTGAGAACTTTGCATGGATGAAATGCATATGAATGCTTCATGATTTTCATTTTGAAATCTTGCACACCAATTCTACAATCCATAATCAATCCATGACCTTTTGCCTATATGGCTACTTAGGTCTTAACAAAAGAATATAAGATTTTGAATTCAAGGTTGAGAGGATTTTCTATTCAAAAAGTTTCTTCTCTTTGAGAATTTTCAACAAAGTCAAACAATCAATCAATCTTATTTATTTGTTTCACATTCCAAAATTAGGAGAATTTTGGGATGTGACAAACTACCACCCTAAAAAGAAATCTCGTCCCGAGATTTGGGAAGGCTAGATAGAAAGAAAGGTTCGGGATCCATTAGGATGCTACCACCTTTAAAAGAAAATTGACAAGGTCACTTCTCGAGGATTCACTTAGCTCAGATTGGTTCTCCTTTAGACTTTTATTGGCACAATGTCTCTAGCACATTCTAAACATCATGATTGATAGTTTCCGAGAAAGCACTTCTTAAACTAGCAAAACTCTCATGGTGGGCAAATAGGGAATGTTTACTTCACGGTGCCCATAACTCACGGTTGGAATTCATCCTTACCGTACATCCTATGCTTAGCAATGGATGCTTTTAGAAGGGTGTAACAATATACCATTCTAGGGTTTAGGCTCAACGTCGACTCTCTGCTAAGGTTGAAAAAGGGCACTCAAGATTCGCAAAGCCAACAGTACAAGAGCGAATAATAAGAGTAGTAGGAATGGTGATCAATCCATCCTTCACCCAAATAATTACCATGTATGAGGATAGGCGAATCACGTTTTTCTATCACTCGGGCATTCTTACTTGCCTTGAAGAATGTTTCCATGGGCACGAACTAATGCTCTATGTATACTCCCATGTATTCAATCAACATATCTACTACTAAAACTAAGCTATCGATACTTTAACTTTCAGGTTGGGTAATCTACTACATAACATCATGTGTAACACTTCATACTTCCACATCCTTTTTCCATTAGGTGAAGCATTTTCTTTCCTAAATGCATTGTGTTGTTAAACCTTCCACTTAACACATCATTATATTTCCAAGGGTTCAAGATAGGAAAGAATAGATTCTATAGGAGAGAAACGACTAAGAAAATAATCCTATCCATAACTATATGAAGCAATCAATGTTACAAACAAGGAAGCAATCATAGGCGATCAACACTCAATCAAACACTTGTATAGTAACATTACAGGTGTATAAACTTAGTAGTATATAACCACAAAATAGTTTGAAAGCATTGGGAACAATACTAGAGTAAAATAGAGCAACATATAAGCGATAAACAAAATCTGTCAAAACGGTACAGCAGACTTCACGAATTTTTTTCTAACCGACCTAAACTCGTCAGGAATTCTAGCCAATTTTTGTGCATGTACTACAGGTAATTATACTCCAGACCCTATTGTTTTTAGATTTTTCTGAGTTACCAATAAAATATGAAAAATCGCACGGTACAACAGGTCAGGCAGAAAACTGCAGAAGTAAAATCACGAATTTCAATCAATTCACACCATTAAACTAATTTTAAACCACACGAAAGTTCTAGCAACTTTAGAGTTTCAAAACAACAGATCCTAAACAAGGCATCACACGATATGATTCAGTACAAACCAGCAAGCAACCTATATTGTCATACCACATAAGTTGGTAAAAACAATATGCTAACATGATAGCGATGATCCCCTAAAGAGATAAAATATGGTGGTCCAGACCTAACCAAACTTGATGAGATGTTTATTTATGTCATACTATTTGTTCTTTTACTTAGCTAACTCTCATATAGGTATCATAAGAATGGAAAACTACAATTTGAACAAGAAGAGGTTATAGAAAAGATAGACAAGAAATATAAGAACATCTAATAAGTATAAAATATGATAGTTCTCCTAATAGAGGTCTTCTATTGCTATTACCATTGTCGTTTTTATCCTTTCCAGCTACATTCACATGTTTTGGACAATTATCAGCATAATGCCCAGGATTGTGGCACTGGAAGCATAGGACTTTTGCTTAGATCCTTCCTCCTTTTTGGCAAGGACATCCCGTCTTGTGGTTCTTCATGCTCTACCTCAACATTTGGAAGCCTTGATCGTTTCCTTGAGCCAGTTTGGGGAAAATGGGCATTCCTTTCATATGTCGAGTATTGCAAAGTGATGACTTTGGGTGCGGTGTCTAGAGTCTTGAATTCATTCCTTGTATTTTTCGTGTCCTCGCGGAGCTTCATGAGGTGTTGGCGCATTCCGTCTCTGAATTGTTGATTCAGTTGATGTACCACCGGGTAGAGGTGCATTGAGCGGGGTTGTGATTGGTCCCTTCGCATAGGAAGAATGTAACTTGAGAGGTGGGACATTCTTATGATGGGTGCCTTCCTTCACAGTAGGGGCGCTGATCATGATGCTCCTTGGTGATATGCCCTATTTCTCCACAGATCGTGCAAGCTAAAAGTTTCGGGACTTCAACTTCTTGGATTTTTGGTATACGAGACGAGATTGAAGTAGAACCACTTTAAATTCTTCCTAAGATATCACCCCTTGATGATCATCAATGGTGTGTTGCATTACCCACCAGGTTGGACCGTCGTCCTTTAGGAATTGGGTGGCATAATGAAGCATTCCGTTGACTTCAATGTTGGCATCCTTCATTCTTTCTTCAACCTGGAGCATCCACTTCTTTGCATCGGCGTGGCTCTTACGCTTGGTGGAGTTGAGTTCCTTGTCCTCCTTATTGATATGGTCCATCCGTCGAGTTGACCAAGGTTTAGAGTAGGAACGAATGGAGTATGGAAGAAGAAGAATAACCCATACAAGAAATCTTGTTTAGAAAACAGGTTTTTCATTAGCTAAGGTAATAAACCATACAAGATAGCAAACAATTTGTCGCATCTATATTTAGCGAAATCTTATTCGGGTTTGGTTCCTAATAGGTCACTTGGAATCTTCGAGGCTTCGAGTCTCCAAAAGATTCGTGCTCTTGATAGTCTTCATGTTCTTCATAATCTTCAATCTTTCGAGTTCTTCAGTTAATAATATTGATTTAAGGCCTTTGAAGTCTTTAATCTCGTAGCTTCAGTCTTGGAACATCTTTCATAGAGATCTTCAAGTACCAACTTAATCGAAACATTGGGATGATCTTCTTTGAAAAGGTAATCTTGAGAAAAGTTTCTTCTTGAAGTGTGTAGTGGTCATTTTCTAATGTTGAAAAGAAGAGACTTAAATTTTAAAACCCCAAAGGTAGATGATGAGAAGTATGAGAGTTTTCTGAAATAACTTAGAAAATATTTGTCCTAAGGTTTTTCCATGTCTAGGGTCACGATCTACAGTCAACTTATGCTCTGATACCATCTATAGTGACCTCGGATCAAGTAAGATCCTAAGTCCCTGTGAATAACATGCTAGTCCCTGGATCAATAGCTAGCACTCACAGTCGATGAAATATCATGTAAAACACAAGTCTTTATTACATGAATCGAATAATCCAGAGTTTACATTATTACAACAGAAGCGATATAAATACAACTTGGAGTCCCATCAATGCCACAGGCAGGTTGAGTGAAGACCCGCGATCCTAGCGCACCTTTCAAAGATCTCCGAAATTCTGCACATGAAACGTGCAGCCAACAAGTTGGGTCAATACTTTGAATGTATTGGCAAATTACACCAAGGAAGGAAAGACTAACTCTACATGCAAGGCTAGTTTAGGCTTTGGAGTTCATTTGCATAAAGCTAGTTTTCTTAAGTAGAGAGAAGAGAAGATTGTCCTACTTTGTAAACATTTGCTTAGATAAAATAAGGTCGAGTGGCACACGAGGATATTACGCACCAAGTGTCCAAACAACCAAACACTTGGATATTACGCACCAAGCGTCACTTGGATATTACACACCAAGTTTCCCAAAATCCCACCCATTAGCGATATTACGCACGCCATGGGGTTTCAAAACTTTGTTTTAGAAAAGAGAGAGGAAGATCCTTCAGAGGCTCCATCCTTCAGACGCTCATTGTCGTTCTGTTACCGTGAACACGGCTGATCGATCAGATTGCAATACTCTCGAGAGTTTGTGCACTTTACCCACAACCCACGATCAAGTCCTTTTACAGACAAGACCATGGCGAGGCTTTCCCTTAGTAGCCCCTCTATCTTCCGGATCCAACCGTGCCAAGAACCTCCAAATGTTGGTACCCAGGTGAGGTTTCCCACTAAGTACTAGGCCAAGACAGAGCCCATAATGTATTGTGGTTGCACTGGAAGCTTCTGAATTCTGAAGCATGGCAGACTTCTTTGATTCCTGGGCGGCCGTCCTCCACCAAAATCACACTCGTTGACCCGACAACCATTCCGCCCAGAAGAAAACTTAGTTTTATTTTGAAGTGGATCTGAGAAGAAAGTTTGCTCTAGAGAGCCTTTATACTTAGAAAACTCTTTGTCTTTGGAACCCCCCAACGGTACTTTGTATATATAGCATAGCAAGCAATACTTAGCAAAAACAGGGGTAACCTATTAGGATGGGAAATCCTAAGTATAGAGCTACTCATGGCATACTACAAAATCATCGCACTTGCAAAATAATACTAAGGGAAAAATCTACTAGAACATCCTACACATGCATACTACAGAATTTTGAAGATCACATGCATAGAATCAAAACTGGGACAAAATTATGAACAAGTGGTGTAACTTGCCTTATGTTGATAATATGGGTGTTGATTGTATTTCCCTGCAGCAATCGCACTCTCCGAACAATCTAATACGAGGACAAGGTAGTTCCAATCAAAACAATTGCAAACATAGCAAACACAACAAGGATGATCGAAAACATGCATGATGATTTAACATTACACAATGGGTATAATTAGTTTTATGAATATTAATATATCATATGATGCATATATGAGTTCATTTAATGCAATAGGGTACTTGTTATTAATAATTACTTGCCAATATAAGGGTTTTTATAGTTCTGTTGTAACGCCTGCTCTAACTGTAGAATTAAATTTGTTTCTTGGGTTTACTGGATAGAGAACGTTAATATGAACCAGTAGGCGTTGGATTCACCCTAATCGGAGTTATAGATCTTTTTATATGATTTAAATAGTGTTTAATGGGTTTTAAATGATTCATACAGTTTTTGTTGCCTAAAAATCAAACAAAAATTATATCTGTAATCTCCACGGAATTGTGATTTCAGGACATATTATTTGTAATTTTCTGAATAGTATTTATTTTCTTATGAATTTATTACTCTAAATAGGCTACTAAACCATTTAAACCTTCACGGCAAATCCTTACAGTAAAATGCTGAACTAATTGCATATTGATGATCTACATGGAACCAGCTTTCCATCGGTATATCATTTGTATTTTTGTAACAAGCAATTAATTTTCTATAAATTTAATGATTTATAAAGCCATTAAAACTAATTAATTTGCTACGGGTTAAATAATCTGCAAAGGATAGATCCAACCAGATATTATTAAAGTACATTACAGTAGCTTCAATTTGATATATTATTCATATTTTTCGGAGTTACATATAATATCCTATGAATTTATTAACCTAAAAGACCATTAAAACTAATTAAATTACTGCAGTAACCACGTACAGTAAAAGTTGGATCTATTCTGATAAGATGATTCTACGTGAAATTATCTTCAATTTGGTATATTATACGCAATTTTTGGACATGGTATGAATTTCTAATGAATTTTACAAGTTAGATCTATAATATGCAAATTTAAATTCGAACGGAATATTCCAGGGAATATTCCGCTGACTGGACAGGTTGACTTTGCATGCTGACTGGGACTAGATGTTGACCTTACGTTGACGTGGCGTTGATGAGGAAGATGACCGAGATGACGACATGGCACGCACCGGTTTGATTGGATCTCGACCGTCTGGATAGGATCCGGTGGCTAGAAGAAGAGATTGACCCGATTTTGGCTCAGAATAGACAAAAAATAGATCTGTGTTAGAGAGACAAATCCGTAGGTCAAATCGAAAAACTCAGAACATGAAAGTTATGGGGAATCATTATTCCTATCTTCTCACCAAAGGAATTTGGATTTGAAGAAACGAGCGCGAGTACATCTTGGATTTACACCGTAATATCTGAAATATTGCGATACGAAATTCTCCGTCTGTAGTGGATGAAAAGAGGTGAGGTTTGTCGGGATTGAAAGATTTCGACGCGATCTTCAACTTTCGTTTTTTGACCGAAAGCAAACGACGAAGTCTAGATGGGTTAAAAAGCGAAACAAGATTCGGGAATAGGTAGATTCGGGATTTCGAGAATAGAAACTCGTACAGCCGTGGCTCCACGAGTTTATATGTAGATTTAGGATGGTGTAGAGATAGTACTTGGAGTAGGGAACAAGTAGAAACAAACGGAAGTCGGTGGGCCGGCGGCCCGCCCGTTTTTTTTTTCTTTTTTTTATATACTTGTTTCCCTCATATCTTTTGCATACGAACTCCAAATGACATGATTCTTGTTTCTAAATTTTTCTAAAATCGAATAGATCATTATAGGATCAAATTTGTAATCTTTTTACTAGTTTGGGAGTAGTGGATTTATAAATCCTTGCATATTTCATTTTACTTATATCTTTATGTGTTTGTATTTATTTCATAACTTTTTCATACTAGCTCCAAATGAGCTCAATTTTGTTTCTAAAATTTTGTAGTATTAATTGGATCTCTTTAGGCTATGATTTAGCAATAATTTATGCCTTAGCAATAGTGGGTTTTAATAACTCAATTTAATTGCCCTTAGGAACATTTGGGCGAATCAACTATAGGATTTAGATACCAGGATTTGGATTTAGTTTGTGAGAACTTTGCATGGATGAAATGCATATGAATGCTTCATGATTTTCATTTTGAAATCTTGCACACCAATTCTACAATCCATAATCAATCCATGCCCTTTTGCCTATATGGCTACTTAGGTCTTAACAAAAGAATATAAGATTTTGAATTCAAGGTTGAGAGGATTTTCTATTCAAAAAGTTTCTTCTCTTTGAGAATTTTCAACAAAGTCAAACAATCAATCAATCTTATTTATTTGTTTCACATTCCAAAATTAGGAGAATTTTGGGATGTGACAAGTACACAGAAACAAAGGTCATTATTACAAGTCATTCCAGAGACAAACATAGTCTTTTACAATTCCATGGCCATAGGCCTAGTACAAGAGTTTAAATATGTAATAAGATAAATAAGTCTTCATCTCCATGTGCCACATGCAAGCATGTTGAGTGTAGACTCATGACTCCTAATCATCATCAGAATAACCTGCAACATCACAAGTTACAGCCACAGTGGGTCAATACATTGGAATAGTATTGGAAAGTGATACCTTAGTAGAATGTTGGTGGACTAGATACATATGCATTTTGGCTAAGTGTAGCTTAGGCTTGCTTTGCTCAAAATAGGTTTTACCTATTAGTTGAAAACACTAAGTTTTTCTTTGTCAAAAACTTTCCCAAGGAAACACCAATATAAATTGGTGTACCTTCACCCTTATTCAACCACATGTTTTTACTTAGAAATTGGGATGAGGAGATTCTTGATAGCTTCCATGTCTTGATGCTCAAGTTGCCCAATACCAGGGACATGGCTAAGTACTTATATTCTTCCATCTGCAGAGGTTGTGCACTTTCCCCACAAGACTTGATTTTCACCAAGACAGGACCTTTCAGAAGCCTTCCCTTAGACCAAATGGACGCGTTCCAACCTATCATCCCACTACCACCAACTGTCCAAATGGCTAAGTTATTGCAACCTATGTGATCCAGGCAGAGCCCATATTGCCAAGTGGCTGCACTAGAAGCTTCTTAACATTTGGCCTCTCAAATCCCTTTGTTCCTGGGTGGCTTTCCACAAGTGAGATACACAAGGTAAACCATAGAAATGGGCCTTGTGTAACCACTCAACATAACCCATTCTTTCCATTCCACCCAGGTGTTTCATTCACTTAGTTGTTTTATTAAGCAAAACATAGTCCAAAGACTTAGAAATATTTATTCATAGCATGAATATAACCACCCTTGGTTGCTACTAGCTAGGCTAAGCATGGCATTGATAAGACCTAGAAATATTTCTAGCAATTCTACAAATACTAGGATTTCCCCAAGCATAGCATATAGATCAAAAGTATCCATGCAAGACTAGCAAAATATTTCTAATGCATATTTGAAAAACATAGGAATAAAATCATGAAGCACCACTTGCCTTGGTAGTTTGGAGAGTAACTACAATCCTCACAATCACAATCACTATTTGCACCAAAATCTACACATAAAATAATAGCACCAAACGTCGGGAAGTTGTGGTGCTTGACGGAGTCGATGCTCTGGTGCGAAATAAGGCAAACGGCGAACGTCAGAAGATGCGCAAAGTGATAGCGGACAAGCTTGGATGAACCAGAGAGCGAGGCAGGCACGAGGCTTACCACAATCGGTCGCTGGAGTCTGTCGGTACCGCGGCGGTGTGAGGGCAAATTCTAGCAGTCTGGTGGCGCTTCTGGCTAGCTTTGTTGGGGGAAATGGCCGCGAGGGGGAGGGGTTTAAGTAGCCAGAGCTGAGCGTGGAGTTACTCGGCGAATCAACGGTATTTACTCGCGCAATCAACGGCAGTGACGCGGGGAGGAAACGGCGGAGGGCTCAGTCGTGGGCGGGGTTTGGGGACGACGCTGACGGGGCAAGTGGGTCCGGGGCGTCAGTGAGAGGGGTGTGTTCGCGCGGGTGAGAAACAGAGGAGAGGAGGGGAACCCCGGGTGGGCTGGTTGTTGGGCTGGATCCAGTGTTGGGCCAGATTGGCGACGCTGGCGTTTTTCCTTTTCTTTACTCCTTTTCTATTTCTGTTTTAATTTTCTGGATCCATTTTCAAATAAATTCAAAGGCCATTTGAATTCAAATCTTTTCTGGATTTTTGTAGAGTGTAGCACTCACATTTTTTGGGCATGAAACCAAGTGGTCTCTCTGTACTAGCTTGGTCCCTTTGATTGAACAAAATAAACAGTGATATAGCACTTGATTTGAATAAGTTTTGAAAATGGTTTTCAAATCATATTTGTTTTGTAAATTTTTCTCCAAACTCCAACAATCAAACAAAGTAATAAGAGAGCAAGCAAGGCTTGGTTTAAAACAAATAAACTCTTCAATTGAGAGTGCCATTGGTTTGATAGTTGCTCACATAAAATAATGAGCATCAGATGCTCCTGTTTTTGAAATGGTTTTGAAATGGTATCCCTAAATGATCATGGATGCATGAATGATATGCATGAGTTTTGAAACATGTTTTTAGGGATGTTACAAATCTAACCCCCTTAAGGTGAATCTCGCCCTCGAGATTCGGGTTGGCTAGCAAATAGGTGAGGGTGGTCTTTCCGAAGATCATCTTCTCTTTCCATGTTGCTTCTTCTTCGGAATGATGGTTCCACTGAACTTTGCAGAATTTGATAGTATTAGTCCGAGTAACTCTTTCTGCAGTTTCAAGAATCTTGATAGGATTCTCCTCATAAGTGAGGTCACTCTCCAATTGAACCTCTTCCGAAGGTATAGTATCTTTCAAAGAAGTCTCTTCCATTTCTGGATGACATTTCTTAAGCTGACTCACATGGAACACATTATGAACAGCTGACAAAGACTCTGGCAATTCAATCTCATAAGCTACTTCTCCTTTACGACTCAGAATCTTGAATGGTCCAACATATCTTGGGGCCAATTTTCCTTTGACTCCAAACCTCTTCACTCCACGAAGTGGTGACACTCTAAGATAAGCTCTATCACCTACTTCATAGGTGACTTCTCTACGCTTGGGATCTGCGTAGCTCTTTTGTCGGGACTGTGCTATCTTCAATCTGTCCTTAACTAGTTTGACTTTCTCTTCAGCCTCTTTGATTAGTTCTGGTCCGAACAAACTTCTTTCTCCCACACCATTCCATAGCAATGGGGTGGTACACTTTCTCCCATAGAGAAACTCAAATGGTGACATCTCAATACTGGCTTGATAGCTATTATTGTAAGAGAATTCTGCGTAAGGCAGACTTTCATCCCAACTGGCTCCATAGTCTAGAGCACATTCTCTCAACATATCTTCAAGAATCTGATTGGTCCTTTCTGTCTGTCCTCAGTCTGAGGATGAAATGCAGTGCTGAATTCCAACCTCGTTCCCAATGACTCATGTAGTTGCCTCCAAAAATGAGAAGTGAACTGAGTTCCCCTATCCGACACAATACTCTTGGGTACTCCATGTAGACATACAATTCTACTCATGTAGATCTTAGCTAACTTAGCACTTGTGTAGGTTGTCTTCACGGGTATGAAATGAGCCACTTTAGTTAAGCGATCCACTACTACCCAAATAGAATCATATCCTGACCGGGTCCTTGGCAATCCGTCGATGAAATCCATACCAATCTTGTCCCACTTCCAATCAGGAATAGGTAGTGGTTGTAACAATCCTGCTGGTTTCTGATGTTCCGCTTTCGCTCTACTACATACATCACACAAAGCAATATGTTCGGCGATGTCCTTCTTGAGATTATTCCACCAAAATCTTTCCTTCATATCCATGTACATTTTGGTGTTACCCGGATGAATGGAATATGGTGAGTTGTGTGCTTCTTGTAAAATCAGTTTCCGAAGTTCCGGATCCTGTGGAACACAGATACGTTTTCCATGCCATAAAGTACCCTGTTCATCTTCATGGAATCCTTTGGCTTTTCCCTTGCCAATCTTTTCCTTAATCTGTTCAATTTCCTTATCTGTCTTTTGGGCTTCTTTGATCTTGTCCAACAAAGTGGGTTGAACATCCAAAGACATGAGATGTCCCTTAGGCACAATCTCCAATCTGAGATCTCTGAATTGGGCACACAGATCATCTGGCAATTCTCCCTTAGTAAGACCATTAACAAAAACCTTATGGCTTAGAGCATCCGCTACAACATTTGCTTTACCGGGGTGGTATTGCAAACTCAAGTCATAGTCCTTGATGAGTTCTAGCCATATTCTTTGTCTCATGTTAATTTCTTTCTGGGTGAAGATATACTTCAAACTTTTGTGATCTGTGAACACTTCACATCGCTTTCCCAAAAGATAATGTCTCCATGTTTTGAGTGCATGGACAACAGAGGCTAACTCTAAATCATGAGTAGGGTAGTTTACTTCATGAGTTTTGAGTTGTCTCGAGGCATAAGCCACAACTTTCCCTTCTTGCATAAGTACTGCACCTAATCCATGATGAGATGCATCACAATACACTTGGAAATCTTTCTCCAGATCTGGCAAACATAAGACTGGTGCTGTCACTAGCCTCTTCTTCAATTCTTGAAAGCTGAGTTCACAACCTTTAGACCAAGCAAATTTCTTGTCTTTCTTTAGCAATCCTGTCATAGGCTTAGCTACCTTGGAGAAATTCTCAATGAACCTTCTGTAGTAACCTGTTAAGCCAAGGAAACTACGAACCTCTTTCACTGACTTGGGAGATTCCCATTCAGTTACAGCTGAAAATTTAGCAGGATCAACTGCTACACCATCCCCTGACACAACGTGTCCAAGAAAACCAACTTCATTTAACCAAAATTCACACTTGCTGAATTTGGCATACAGCTTATGCTCTCTAAGCTTCTCAAGTATCAAACGTAAATGTCCTTCATGCTCTTCTTTGCTCTTGGAGTAGATCAAAATGTCATCGATAAAAACGACAACAAACTTATCAAGAAATTCCATGAACACCTTGTTCATCATATTCATTAAATAAGCTGGTGCATTGGTCAAACCAAATGGCATCACGGTGTACTCATACAATCCATACATAGTGGTGAAAGCTATCTTAGGTATGTCTTGTTCCATTATCTTGAGCTGGAAGTAACCTGACTGGAGATCAATCTTTGAGAACACACAAGCTCCTTCTAACTGATCAAACAAGTCATTGATTCTAGGCAAAGGGTATTTGTTCTTGATAGTCACCTCATTGAGTGAACGGTAATCTATGCATAGCCTTTGACTTCTATCTTTCTTTTCCACAAACAAAACTGGTGCTCCCCAAGATGAAGAACTTGGTTGGATAAAACCTTTCTGCAACTGTTCTCCAAGTTGTTTCTTGAGTTCCTTCAACTCATCCACTGACATCTTGTACGGTCTCTTTGCTATTGGTCCAGATCCTGGTAGCAAATCAATAAGAAATTCCACATCTCTATCTGGTGGCATTCCTGACAATTCCTCCGGAAACACATCAGGATATTCACTCACAATAGGCACACTGTCTATGCTAACCCCCTTATGAGAATTTAGCGTACTCCTTTTTGCTTCAAAGTTGGTCTTGAATCTGATTCTTTTGTTTTCTGGAGTTGTGAGTGAGACAGTATGGTTGGCACAATCTATCACTCCCTTGTGCTTAGTCATCCAGTCCATTCCCAAAATAACATCCAATCCTTGGGAGTTTAGGATTATCAGGTTAACGGGAAACTTACACTTTCCAAACTCTATGACTAGATCATGACATCCTGAATTCACTATCATTTCTCCGTCAGGAGAACTTACTTTTATAGGACACCCAATAGTTTCTACCGGTAGTTCATTTCTTTCAACAAATGCTCTTGATATGAATGAATGAGATGCACCAGTATCAAAGAGAACAAATGCTGGAACAGAATTGAGTTTGAACTTACCAGCAACAGCATCAGGTTCCTCATAGATTTCCTCCACATTGATGTGGTTCACTTGTCCCTTTTGAAAAGGGTTGGGCTTGTTGGGTCCTTCAACTTTTTTTTCTGGGCATTCATTGAAGGGTTTCACGGCATAGTAAATCAAAATTTTCTACGGATGCGAACAGAGGGAAAGCCAAGATCTAATCTAGGAGATGCAATCAACGAGAGAGATTGGATTAGATCTTCATACCCTTGAAGATTCGCACAGCGGAACGTTCGTCGGAACGTGGGTGATGTAGTCGTACTCGCTTCTCCTCCTCGCGATCCGATCTGATCTAGCACCACAAGTGGCGGTGCCTCCGTGAGATGCACACGTGCAGCACCTCGACGTCTCCTCCTTCCTCGGACCAGCAAGTATGGTGGAGAGATAGATTGGATCTACAACACGACGGCGTGGTGTATATGGTGGAGAATTTCTGCAGCAGGGCTCCGCCTACAAACAGTCGGGAGGGAGAGAGGAAAGCTAGCAAGGCGGCTAGGGTTTGGAGGAGAGGTGTGGGGGGTTGGTGCGCCCCCACCCCTCTTTATATAGAGGGGGGGCGCAGCCCTAGCCCCTCCCCCAAGCCCAAAGGATAAGGAGTGGGGGGCATGGACTCTCCCCTCTTCTAGAAACCCTATCTCTAGTTTAAACGATTTAAACTCTCTAGGATCGGCTGGGCCCTATGGGGCCTTGTGCCCCTGGCCCAATGCGGCCAGGACACTCCCTCATAGGCCCATGCCCCCTCCCGGAAGGTGGGGCCACGTTGGTCCCCTTCCGGAAGGTTCTAGAAGCTTCCGGTACAATACCGATTAACCCGGAACAATTCCGAACTCCAAAAACTGCACTGCCTTATATGAATCTTATTCTCCGGACCATTCCGGAACCTCTCGTGATGTCCCGGATCCCATCCGAGACTCCGAACAAAAATTCATAAACCAATTATCCAATCTATCCTAGCGTCGAGATACGTTAAGTGTGTGACCCTGCGGGTTCGAGAATATGCAGACATGATCTTCTATCAATAATCAACAGCGGGGTCTGGACACCCATATTGACTCCCACACATTCATCTATGATCATATCGGATGAACCACGATGTCAGGATTCAAACAATCCCATATATATATTCCCTTCGTCTCGCGATATTTTACTTGCCCGAGATTCGATCGTCGGTACCGTCATACCTAGTTCAATCTCGTTCACAGCAAGTACTTTACTCGTTCCGTAATCCGATATCACTTTGTGATTAACTCCTTAACCACATGCTTGCAAGCGGTGTTGATATCGATTACCGAGTGGGCCCGAAGTATATCTCTCCGACTTGGGAGGGACAAATTCCATCTCGATACATACAACCCAACAGATACTTTCCGATCACCTGAGAGACACCTTTATGATCACCCTCTCATAGGATGACGTTTGATGACCTCAAAGCTTTCTTCCAATACCAGGGAGTTGTATTATCTCATGGTCTAAGGAATACAATATTTGACATAAGAAAAGCTTCGCAAAGACGAACACGATGACACGATCTAATTGCTTCGCTTAGTTTGGGTCTGTCCATCATATCATTCTCCCAATGATGTGATCTCATTATCAATTGACAACTCATGTCTATGGTTAGGAAACCTTAACCATCATTGAACAATGAGCTAGTCCTTAGAGGCGTACCAAGGACACGGTGTTGTTCACAAACCACACAAGTATTAATGTTTCCGCTTAATACAATTCTAGCATGGAATATAAACTTTATCATGAACAAGAATTATAATAATAACATCTTTATTATTGCCTCTAGGGCATAATTCCAACATTAATTTGCATAATTCCCCATCTTCTTGCACTTGAAACATTCAACCTGACTAAGATCCTTCTTGACAGGCTGGCTTCCACTACCACTCCCATTTCCACTGTGGTGGCTCTTATATCCACTCTTGTGATTCTTGTACTTATCGTTGTCATGACTACGGTGGTGCTTGTTGTCATGATAACGGTTGTGGTTGTGGTGCTTGTTGAACTTCCCATGCTTGTGGGATCCAAAACTCCTACTGTCATCATAATGGGAACGCTTGTGAGACGATCCCGAGCTATGCTTGTTAGAGTGCTTTCTCTTCCTGCTTTCAACTTGTTTCATCTTGCTCTCCAAGATGGCAGCCTTGTCACAAAGAGACTGATATGTGGGGACATAGGCCACAGCTAACTGCGGGTTCAATTCATCATTCAACCCTTCAAGGAACTTTTCCTTCCTCTTAGCATCACTGTCAACTTCATCCGGTGCATATCGCGCCAGATTGTTGAACTCCTCAATATATTCAGCCACGCTGCAGTGGCGCTGCTTCAACTTATGGAACACTTTCTTCTTCAAACTCATCACTCCGGATGAGATGTGAGCAGTACAGAAACCATCTTCAAAGATAGCCCATGTCATATCCTCAATGGGAGTGGTGATCTGGAAATTATCCCACCAAGTGGCTGCTGGTCCTTCCAACAAGTGAGCTGCAAATCTGACTTTCTCTTCATCAGTACAGCCAACAGTTACCAAGTCCTTGTTCACAGAGCATAGCCAATCATTGGCCACCATAGAATCAGTAGTTCCTGAGAACTTTGCTGGCCTTAGCCTTAAGAACCTGGTAAGCATGTCAAAACCCGATGGGTTGTTCTGATTGTTGTTGTTGTTATTATTGTTATTGTTGTTGTTGTTCTGATTCTGGATGAACGTGGTCATCATTTGCATCAACTGAGTCTGAGCTGTCATCATTTGCTGCATCTCAGGGGTGATGTTGTTGTTGTTGGGGTTGGGATTGGCACGTCGGGGAGGCATCTGTGGTTTTCAATAAGGATAAGAATGAGATACCCATAGATGCTAACATGCACAATACATCACATAACAAATCACAATCATGCATCATAGTAGTAAAGGTTCAACAACACAGACAATAAGTTTTTGGAAAAGTAAACACACCAATAGCAAGCCATCCACATGTTGGATGGTCATTGCGACTCAATAATCAAAGACATGATAAATAAAGGTAAATGAGTAGTCATCACTACTCCTCTGCATCAACCTCCTCGTCAACAAATGTAAGACCTGCATTCTCCATTGCGGTCTTGTATTCCTCGACATTGGTGGTCAAGGTCTCTACTTTGGCTTTGAGAGCCCTCTTCTATGAACGAAGCCTCTCAATCACAGTCTGCTGATGCTCGAGCTCGAAGTCCTTGGCTTCTAGTTCTGCAGTCATGTCTCGAATTCTCTTGTTCCTATCTTGGACTCGCTTCTCTTGACTCTTGAACTTTCTGTCCCGACTCTCAAACTTGGCCTCCATCTCTTTGACTATCTCATCTTGCTCCATGAAGAGCTTGTCCTTCTCGCGAAGCTGCACCTGGAGTTCGTCATTGCTAAGCATGACGTTGGTCCTATCAGTGTCTATGTGCCTAAGAAGAACCTCTAAGTCCTGGAGGTATAGGCGAATCGGCTCTGCCGTCTCTCTCGAAGTATCCTCAAAGTCAATGGCCTCACCATCATCATCACGTCTACCAAAGGTGTGTAAGTGAGTACCTCTAACCTCTCGAGAGTGTCTCCCTAGTAAACGTCCAATCAAATCCTGCATGACTACCTCTAGGCCTCTCTCCTTGTCATCATGCATGAGCTTGAAGATGATGGCCTCCGTGGCTGGCTCAGTTTGGCGTCCTGGCTGATTAACCTTGAAGCCCCAAAGGTCTTTCCTCTCAAACTTGGTGAGGGGAAGCATCATGATAGTAGGAAGAGGGAGATTGAGCAGACTAGTGAGCTCAATAATACGAGTGCCAAAATGAGTTCCCTTGAACTCTTCAGCCGTGCTGATAGTAACATTAGGCATCTATTTAATAAGATAGAAAAAGTTAGAATCAACACAATTTAAGACAAATCACAAGACAAGGCATCACATGCATAACTGATGCAGCCCGTCCTACGACCGCTACTACATCTACTCCCACAAGCTCCCCAAGTGGACCCATGACTCGCGCCCGAGCCAAACTCCTTCAAGCTAAGGTGAACTCGCTCCTCTCCTTGTGTGACTTCGATACACCTTTGGATGGCCTGCTAATTCATACCCATACCTTGTGCATCATCAGGTATGAAGAGAAGAACCCACAGGACGGAGGAGCGCCAGCAGACAAGACCAAATGCTCTCTGTCGCCAGCGGCACTACCGGACCGGGCGACCGGTACTACCGCTTGGCGGCACTACCGCCGAATGCTACTGCCAACAACAGAAGGTTCCAGAGCTGCCCAAGAACTCTCTGTCACTGGCGGTACTACCGGCCCCGGATCCGGTACTACCGGGCTGCGGTACTACCGCCCCCTGCTACCGCCACCAACAGAAGGCCCCAGCGCAAGTCCCAGGACGACAAGCGGTACTACCGGCCAGGAAGCGGTACTACCGCACGACCGGTACTACCGGTCGAGCTGGACCGGTACTACCGGACCTGGAAAGACCTAAACGTGTTATTTCGGCCCAGCGCCTTGTAACCCTCTCTATATTTCGCTATTTGTTCCCAAAATACCCCTGTTTATGTGGTTGGTCTATATATAGCCCCCACCCTCTATTGTAAACCCTAGACTTGGATAATAATAGATATTAAGGAAACCCTTTGAGGAACTTATATCCATTGGTCTCATGCTCCTACCAAGGAGCACCGGATTATCCACCCCCCTCTTGGATCTTGCCTAGTGCGTTCAAGTTGTACAAGGCCTTGGGTTCTCGGTTTCTCGCCCCCAAGTCGTCAAGATCTCACCAAGCACCTCATCCCCTGTTGTTGGCGTGGAGAGCGAGCTTCGCCCAACACCGATCCTAGGGATTATGTTGGACCGGTTTCCACCGGCGTGAGGAGTAGGCGTGTATCGTGTTTTGGAGTGTGTGTGTTCGTGGTTTTCATCGCTTTCCTCGATTTCATCCCCCGACCACCTCTTCCCCCTCGTTTCTCGTGGAATTCGTGAAAGATCGGGCCAACCCCAGGGTTACCCCCTTATCATATTGGTATCAAGAGCACGGTTGATCACGAATTTTCCCCCAATTTTTCTTTTATCCCCCTTAAAATCGAAAATCTCACCAAAAAGAGCCCCAATTTGCCTTCGGATCGATCTCTGGATTTGGTGCGTTTTTCGTGGTTTTGGTCCATAGATCTGTTGCTTTGGGAGTCGATCTATAGCCCCTGTTGTTCCTAGCCAGCCTCTCGGTCAGTTTTTCCACGGATTTGAGGTTTGTGTCAAGTGGATCTCGTTTTCGTTCGTGTTCTGTGACAAGCGGTACTACCGCCCGTGACAAGCGGTACTACCGCCGTCCGGTACTACCGCCCGTAACAAGCGGTACTACCGCCGTCCGGTACTACCGCCCGTAACAAGCGGTACTACCGCCAGTAACAGAAGGTTTTTTTCCTTCCGCTTGACACCTCATTTTCGCTTGCTGACTTTTCCCCTTTAGCTTGTTCGTGTTTCGCGTGTTTGTCGCCATATTAACACAAGCTTCCGCATCCCCGCGCTCATCGACACCGCGACACTCGAACATCATCCACCACCAGCGGTTGCAAGTCCTCAACAATACCAAAGGTATAACTTGCACCACTTTGACAGCCCCATATCTTCCTTTGTGTGTATCTATCCTTGAGAGCAACTCATTTTGTGTTTGTCTAAGCATTGTGCACTTGCCTTCGGAAAGTGAGAGTGTGAGGCCAAATACAAAAGCTAACATAGTAGCATAGCAAGGGAGAAAAAGGAGAAAGAATCAAAAAAAAAAGAGCAAACGAAAAAGAGAAAAAAAAAAGATACATAGTCTCCCAACCCAAAGAGAATACCAAGCTTGTAAGCCAAGAAAGAGAGAAGAAAGAGCGCACCGAGGCAAGTGCACAAATCTATTGCTTATCCTCTTTTTGCAAACGAGTTGTGGTCTCTCCTTGAGTTGGCACGACATCCGAGCGTAGTCTTCGTTAGGACCTTTTGTGCTCATTTTCATAGTCGTGCTAACCCCGTTTTTCTCCACGTGTGTGTTTTCCGTGTTTTTCGTAGATCGTATCCTTTTGCTTTTGATCTTTGGTTCTTTACCACGTTAGACAATAACCTTTTACTTGGATCGTTTTGTTTGGTTTTCCACAATCCTAACCTTCCACCAAAAGCCTTTTGAGAGTTGTAGCATATTTGTGTGTGAGTTTCTTGCCATTTCACTTTGCACGCTTTTCGCTCATTTGTGTGGCAATTGGTTTGATATAATCTCCAAGGTGAGGTAAAAGGCTAACTCTACGCACCCTTTCTCTCCATATACAACCCTTGTGGCTTTGCATCATGGACAGGCATGGAGAGCCATCCCAACCACCACCTCCGGAGGATGACACACAATTCATGACAAGATGGGACCATTGGAAGGTCCGAGGAGAATTCAACTATCGTTGTGAAGCTCTCGAGCGGCGCCAAGATGAACAATTTAGTGAGGCCCGTGTGGAATTCAAGAACATCGACAACCGCTTCGAAGAAGTCCGTGGCCAAATGCATGCCATGCAACACAACCTCGGTCATCAAAATGAAGCTCTTGGTCGTGCACTCGCCTCAACGGATGAGAAGCTTCAACGCATCATCGATGGACTCGCAAGGCCACGCTCGCGCGAATCAAGCTCATCTCGGCACTCCTCAAGTGAATCAAGTGCACCTCGCCGTCACGCTTCAAGGCATCGGGATGGACCCGTTCTTCAATCCATGAGCTCTTCGCAAGCGGTACCATCTCCGCGTGACGCCGCAACGTCAAGCTATGATGGTGACCTCTCCGCAAGACCTCCAAGGCGCGAAGCGAACCGGCCACAACCAAGGGCACTTGTGATTCAACAAGAGCAACCTCGCATGGACCACCAAGGCCATCGACGTCGACATGTCCTTTCAACAACAAGTGAAGCTTCCGAAGAGGACGAACAAGATCACCGTCGACGGGAAGCACTCGAAGATCCTCCAAGGCGTCATCATCGACATGATCGTCCACGTCTGCAACATGATGGTCATGACGAGCCTCCCCTACACCAAGAAGAAGAAGAGCAGCCCATTGCGCAGGCGGCTCGACGTCCTCCTCGCCACATGGCGCAAGCTAATGCGCCTCGGCATCAACCACGGCAAGAACAAGAGCAAGCTCCCCAAGCTCGTCGTGAGGACCATCAACCTCCTCCTCGTCCTCAACCGCGTCAACAAAACGAGCAAGCTCCCCAAGCTCGTCGTCAACAACAAGTTCCACCACCAAACGCGGCACCTCAACAACCGCAAGAGCAACGCAACAATCACCAAGCAAGACATGAGAGCTCGGATGATGACGATGACCGCCACAATCATGGCAACCGACGCAACCGGAACCGCAATGAAGAAGAAACTTTTGGCAAGCTCAAATTCACCATGCCCAAGTTCACCGGTTCCAATGAGCCCGAAGAATATCTCTCTTGGGAACTCAAGGTCGACAAGATCTTCCGCATGCACAACTATAGCAATGAGAAGATGATGGCCATGGCATCCCTCGAGTTTGATGAGTATGCCAACCTTTGGTGGGAACAAGTCCAACTCGCTCGCGAAGCAAAAGAAGAGCCTCCAATCACAACTTGGCAAGATATGAAGGCTCATATGAGATCCCGCTTTGTTCCTTCACACTACACGCGTGACCTTTTCAACAAGCTTCAAACGCTTAGTCAAGGGACAAAGACCATGGAAGAGTACTTCAAGCAAATGGAGCTCAACATGATCCGTGCCAACATTGAAGAGAGAGATGAACAAACAATGGCACGCTTCCTCAATGGCTTGAACCATCCCATCAAGCGCATCACCGAGTTCCAAAGGTACAACAACATGGTTGAGCTTGTGCACATCGCATCCAAGGCCGAGCGTCAAGTGCAAGAGGACATCAAGTACAACAAGCCAAAAACGTACTTCACCTACAAGCAAGCACCAACCACTACCCCAACAACACCAAGTGGAAGCTCCTCAAGTACAACCAAGCTTCCCTTCAAGCCCACTCTCCCTCAAGGAAAACAGCCCCCAAGTGGCAAACACACAAGGGATGATCTACCATTCAATGGTGAATGCTACAAGTGTGGAGGCAAAGGGCACAAGTCGAATGCATGTGGAAACAAGAAAGTTTTGTTCATCCATGACAACGGCGATGAAGAATACTTGAGTGAGGAAGAGTTTGATGCAAGAGTGAAGGAAGCTATGGCAAGGCAACATTTGGAAGAGGACCAAGAACTTCTCGTGTGTGAGCATGACGCAAGTCCATCGCTTGTGGTCACAAGGGTCTTGACTACCCAAGCCAATGAAAATGAAGACCAACGCTCGAACATCTTCCAAACTCGTGCCGGCATCAATGGGAAGTCCATCAAAGTTGTCATCGATGGAGGGAGTTGCCACAACCTTGCAAGCACGGAATTGTGTGAGAAACTCAACCTCACCCTTCATCCTCATAGACACCCCTACCATATCCAATGGCTAAGTGACCAAGGATCCGTCAAGATCAAGCACACCGTCTCAGTGACGTTCTCAATTGGGCACTATAAGGACACGGTGGAATGTGACGTGGTCCCAATGATGGTTTGCCACATGTTGCTCGGAAGGCCGTGGCAATATGACAAGTGTGCTTTGCATAATGGTCACTCAAACACTTACACCTTCAAATGGCTTGATAAAACTTGTGTGTTGCAACCAATGACTCCTAGCCAAATAATTGCGGACAATGCAAAGGCTTTAGCGAGGGCGCAATACACAAAAACACCTTGTGAGAAGAGTGGTGAGCGAGAGAACCACACCATAGTGAGTGATAGCTACAAGCCAAACTCGAGTGGAAAAACTAAGAGTGTTCTTCTTGCCACCAAAAGTGAGATGAGAGAAGTGCGGAACAACCCATCCATCTTGCACTATGTCCTTGTTTGCAAGGGACTAGCGCAAGGAACTAACGACTTGACAAATGTTCCTCCTTCTTTGATGGCTATTTTGCAGGAATTCCAAGATGTATTTCCCGAAGAGCTTCCTCATGGCCTTCCTCCTCTTCGTGGAATCGAGCACCGCATCGACCTCATACCCGGCGCTCCACTTCCAAACCGCGCCGCGTATCGCACGAACCCGGAAGAGACGAAGGAGATCGAACGTCAAATCAACCAACTCGTCTCCAAAGGTTTGATCCAAGTAAGCACTAGCCCAAGCGCGGTTCCCGTGATCCTAGTCCCAAAAACGGATGACACGTTGCGGTTATGCATGGACTACCGTCCAATCAATGCTATCACCGTGCGTTATCGACATCCTATACCGCGTCTTGATGACATGCTTGATGAGTTATGTGGAGCCACTATATTTTCGAAAATTGATCTTCGTAGTGGTTACCATCAAATTCGCATGGCTGAAGGTGATGAGTGGAAAACCGCCTTCAAGACCAAGCTTGGTCTCTATGAATGGTTGGTTATGCCTTTTGGCTTATCCAATGCCCCATCTACCTTCATGCGCCTCATGAACCATATTTTGAGATCTCTCATTGGGAAGAGTGTAGTTGTTTACTTTGATGACATCCTTGTCTATAGCAAGTCACTAGAGGAGCATGTTACTCATGTTAAGGAGGTCCTTCAAATCCTTCGTCATGAAAAGCTTTATGCTAATCTCCCAAAGTGCACTTTTGCAAGAGACAAGCTGATTTTCCTTGGTTTTGTTGTGTCTTCTAATGGCATAGAAGTGGATGTCTCAAAAGTCAAGGACATACGAGATTGGCCCATCCCAACAAATGTTAGTGAACTTCGTAGTTTTCATGGGTTGGCTGGCTTTTACCGTCGCTTTGTGAAAGATTTTTCTACCATTGCTTGCCCCCTTAACGAATTGACTAAGAAAAATGTCACGTTCATTTGGGGAAAAGCACAACAAAAGGCTTTTGATGAGCTCAAAAAGAGGCTCACCGAAGCACCACTTCTTGCTTTGCCGGATTTCACAAAAACCTTTGAGATTGAGTGTGACGCTAGTGGTATTGGCATTGGTGGCGTCCTTATGCAAAATGGGCGTCCTATTGCTTACCATAGTTAGAAACTTGATGGCGCACGCCTCAATTATCCCATTTATGACAAAGAACTTTTTGCCTTGGTTCGAGTTCTTCAAGTGTGGCAACACTATCTTTGGCCTAAAGAATTTATCATCCATTCCGACCATGAGTCGTTGAAGTATCTTAAGGGTCAAGCCAACTTGAGTAAAAGGCACGCAAAATGGGTTGAGTTTATGGAGTCTTTTCCTTACATTGTCAAATACAAGAAGGGCAAAGAAAATGTGGTAGCGGACGCCTTGTCTCGCAAAAACACAAGCCTTCTTACACGACTCGAAGTCAATATGTTGGGTCTTGATGACATCAAATCTTTGTACGCGTCCGACCCTTTCTTTGGTCCAATATTTGCCCAATGTTCATTAGACAAAGGGATTGATGATTTCTATTTGCATAAGGGTTTTCTTTTCAAACAAAACAAGCTTTGCATTCCGAAATCGTCTCTCCAACTTTTGCTTCTTCAAGAGTCCCATGGTGGAGGGCTTAGGGTCACTTTGGCCGTGACAAGACATATGACATGCTCTCCACTCACTACTTTTGGCCAAAGATGAAGCGCGACGTGGAGCGCCACGTCCAACGATGCACTACATGTATCCAAGCTAAGTCTAAGTCCAACCCCTTTGGTCTTTATATGCCATTACCTATTCCTCATGCACCTTGGTCGGACATTAGCATGGACTTTGTATTAGGCTTGCCTAGATCTAAACATGGACATGATTCCATATTTGTAGTAGTGGATCGCTTTTCTAAAATGGCACATTTCATTCCGTGCCATAAGACCGATGATGCTTCACATGTAGCCAATTTGTTTTTCAGGGAAATAATTCGGCTACACGGTGTGCCTAGAACAATCGTCTCCGACCGCGATGTAAAATTCATGAGCTACTTCTGGAAGACTCTCATGGCCAAGCTCGGCATCAAGCTCCTCTTCTCGTCCGCCTCGCATCCTCAAACCGATGGACAAACCGAGGTCGTCAATCGAAGTCTTGGAACACTCCTCCGGGTGTTGATAAAGAAGAACCTTAAAGACTGGGAGGAATGCATTCCACACGCCGAGTTCGCCTACAACCGCGCCAAGCACTCCACCACCATGAGGAGCCCGTTCATGATCGTCTACGGTTTCGAGCCTCTCACCGCACTCGATATACTCCCACTTCCACTTCATGAACGTGCCAATATGGACGTTGTCAAGCGTGCCCAAACAATGAAGAAACTCCATGAAGACACACGAGCTACTATCGAGCAACAAGTCCTTCGCCAAGCATCAAGGCTAAACAAGACCAAGAAAGAGATGATCTTTGATGAGGGCGACCTTGTGTGGATCCACTTGAGTAAAGACCGCTTCCCCAAGGAACGCGACTCCAAGCTAAAGCCAAGAGGTGATGGACCATTCAAAGTGCTCAAGAGAATCAACAACAACGCTTATGTCATCGATATCCCAACATCAAAGTATCTTGTGAGCTCGACATTCAATGTCAAGGACCTCTCACCCTACCATGGAGAAGATGAAGTTGAGAAGGTTGAAGAATCGAGGACGACTCTTTCCCAAGGGGGGGAGCTGATGCAGCCCGTCCTACGACCGCTACTACATCTACTCCCACAAGCTCCCCAAGTGGACCCATGACTCGCGCCCGAGCCAAACTCCTTCAAGCTAAGGTGAACTCGCTCCTCTCCTTGTGTGACTTCTATACACCTTTGGATGGCCTGCTACTTCATACCCATACCTTGTGCATCATCAGGTACGAAGAGAAGAACCCACAGGACGGAGGAGCGCCAGCAGACAAGACCAAATGCTCTCTGTCGCCAGCGGTACTACCGGACCGGGCGACCGGTACTACCGCTTGGCGGCACTACCGCCGAATGCTACTGCCAACAACAGAAGGTTCCAGAGCTGCCCAAGAACTCTCTGTCACTGGCGGTACTACCGGCCCCGGATCCGGTACTACCGGGCTGCGGTACTACCGCCCCCTGCTACCGCCACCAACAGAAGGCCCCAGCGCAAGTCCCAGGACGACAAGCGGTACTACCGGCCAGGAAGCGGTACTACCGCACGACCGGTACTACCGGTCGAGCTGGACCGGTACTACCGGACCTGGAAAGACCTAAACGTGTTATTTCGGCCCAGCGCCTTGTAACCCTCTCTATATTTCGCTATTTGTTCCCATACCCCTGTTTATGTGGTTGGTCTATATATAGCCCCCACCCTCTATTGTAAACCCTAGACTTGGATAATAATAGATATTAAGGAAACCCTTTGAGGAACTTATATCTATTGGTCTCATGCTCCTACCAAGGAGCACCGGATTATCCACCCCCCTCTTGGATCTTGCCTAGTGCGTTCAAGTTGTACAAGGCCTTGGGTTCTCGGTTTCTCGCCCCCAAGTCGTCAAGGTCTCACCAAGCACCTCATCCCCCGTTGTTGGCGTGGAGAGCGAGCTTCGCCCAACACCGATCCTAGGGATTATGTTGGACCGGTTGCCACCGGCGTGAGGAGTAGGCGTGTATCGTGTTTTGGAGTGTGTGTGTTCGTGGTTTTCATTGCTTTCCTCGATTTCATCCCCCGACCACCTCTTCCCCCTCGTTTCTCGTGGAATTCGTGAAAGATCGGGCCAACCCCAGGGTTACCCCCTTATCAATAACTTTGGAAAACAAAACACACAAGTCATGGCATACATGGATTCATTACAAACAACCAAGGTTCAACTTATTTTAAACAACATTTGGGAAATAAAATGATAGGTGTGGTGGTCCAACTAACAAAGTACGTTACAATCCCATCTCACTTGCCAAGTTGGCTAACAGGGCTCCCTAGAGGCAATCTGTTTGTCTAGATCACAAGACTCCATTGCTAAGTCTATGATGTACTTCCTTAAGCTTTGGTTGGTAGCCTCTAACTCTTGGGTATGCTTCTTTTCTTCCCTAAGATCATTCTGGGTGTTAAGCATTCTGCACTTGATTCTATCACCAAGTTCTTTGATGGCCTTCCAAGCTGCATCCCTTGCTGAATCAAAGAATGTGGTGTGCATCACTGAGTTGGTGACCATGCAGAATCCTAAGTCCTTGTGGTTGTCTTCCTTGTTTTTATACAAGTGAAGTTGCACCCACCAGTACTCAACTCCTTCATCCATCACAGGAAAACCTTTGTACATAGCTGCACCATGTATTCCCATGGAAACCATGAGGTCCTTGAGAGCCTTGGGGAACTCTGTCTCACACTCCAAAGTCATAGTCATGAGTGGTCCCTTCTTCACAGCTTCGTTGATGGAGTTCATCTACAAATAGAGATGAGAAAGAAGATTAGAAAAGTTTATGAGAAGAAAAGACAAGTGTGGCAGTTGTTGAATTTTTTTTCCTTAGTGGTTTCCAATCCTAGGGTCATAATCCTATAGGCAACACAGTGCTCTGATACCATCTGTAAGATCCCTCCTTTGTAAAGGAAAGGATCCCTGTGATTGCAATGCCAGTCCCTGGATCAATGCTAGCATCCACAGTTTAAGATGAAGTACACAGAAACAAAGGTCATTATTACAAGTCATTCCAGAGACAAACATAGTCTTTTACAATTCCATGGCCACAGGCCTAGTACAAGAGTTTAAATATGTAATAATATAAATAAGTCTTCATCTTCATGTGCCACAGGCAAGCATGTTGAGTGTAGACTCATGACTCCTAATCATCATCAGAATAACCTGCATCATCACAAGTTACAGCCACAGTGGGTCAATACATTGGAATAGTATTGGCAAGTGATACCTTAGTAGAATGTTGGTGGACTAGATACTATATGCATTTTGGCTAAGTGTAGCTTAGGCTTGCTTTGCTCAAAAAAGGTTTTACCTATTAGTTGAAAACACTAAGTTTTTCTTTGTCAAAAACTTTCCCAGGAAACACCAATAGAAATTGGTGTACCTTCACCCTTGTTCAACCACATGTTTTTACTTAGAAATTGGGATGAGGAGATTCTTGATAGCTTCCATGTCTTGATGCTCAAGTTGTCCAATACTAGGGACATGGATAAGTACTTAGATTCTTCCATCTGCAGAGGTTGTGCACTTTCCCCACAAGACTTGATTTTCACCAAGACAAGACCTTTCAGAAGCCTTCCCTTAGACCAAATGGACGCTTTCCAACCTCTCATCCCACTAACACCAACTGTCCAAATGGCTAAGTTATTGCAACCTATGTGATCCAGGCAGAGCCCATATTGCCAAGTGGCTGCACTAGAAGCTTCTTAACATTTGGCCTCTCAAATCCCTTTGCTCCTGGGTGGCTTTCCACAAGTGAGATACACAAGGTAAACCATAGAAATGGGCCTTGTGTAACCACTCAACATAACCCATTCTTTCCATTCCACCCAGGTGTTTCATTCACTTAGTTGTTTTATTAAGCAAAACATAGTCCAAAGACTTAGAAATATTTATTCATAGCATGAATATAACCACCCTTCGTTGCTACTAGCTAGGCTAAGCATGGCATTGATAAGACTTAGAGATATTTCTAGCAATTCTACAACTACTAGGATTTCCCCAAGCATAGCATATAGATCAAAAGTATCCATGAAAGACTAGAAAAATATTTCTAATGCATATTTGGAAAACATAGGAATAAAATCATGAAGCACCACTTGCCTTGGTAGTTTGGAGAGGTAGCTACAATCCTCACAATCACAATCACTATTTGCACCAAAATCTACACATAAAATAATAGCACCAAAATTACATACAAAATAAATACAAGCAAAAATATATGGATGCATGCATAATGCCATGTGATGATTTTCTACACCAAACAAGACAAGTGCATGGTACTGAATCATAAACAATTACAAAACAAGCTAAATAAACTTTATTTGAAAATTAAAACATTTTCCAAATAATTATTATACACAAAATAGGCCTACACATGTTTCTGTAAAAACATCCATTTTAACAGAGGCAAAACATTAAACACATTGCATAGATAGAAAGGATTTTCTCTCCTGATTCCATTGATATAAAATTTGTCAAATTTGGACGTGGCATTCAAAAGTTATGAATTAAACAGATTCAAACATCTAATAGATCTAATTCAGAAATTTAAAACAAAGAACATGCCACGCGGCAGTCTCTGGTTGGCTGGTACCGCTTCGCGCTGGATCGTGTTCGCGCACCGTCAGATCAACTTAAAATCTAACGGCTCAGTTCTAACCATACCCCTTCGCCTATCTTCTAATCTCGACCACTGGATCTAGATCCAGTGGATCTAAATGCTTTGGCCAAAACCCGGCGGCGCAAATGGCCAGAACGGCGGCGACGGCTCTGCCGGCGATGGATCGGCGAATCTAGCGAGGGCTGGGGGCAGTGGTGATGCTTACCAGACTCGCACGAGCACGAGGAAGCTGAACGTGGTCGTTGTGGAAACGGGGGCGTGCTGCTGTGGCCGTGGGAGCTCGTCGGAGTCAGGGCGGCGTCGGGCTTAGGTGGACGACGACGTTGGCGATGTTCTGATCCGCCCTAACACAAACGAAAGGCATCAGCGCGTGCGCATCGTTCAGGCAAACAAGATGTAGTCAAGGAAAAAGCACGGGGCGGTCGAACCTCACCAGAATTCCTTGCCGAAGTTGGAGACGGCGTCGGGAAGTTGCGGTGCTTGACGGAGTCGATGCTCTGGTGCGAAATAAGGCAAACGGCGAACGTCAGAAGATGCGCAAAGTGATAGCGGACAAGCTTGGATGAACCAGAGAGCGAGGCACGCACGAGGCTTACCACAATCGGTCGCATGAGTCTGTCGGTACCGCGACGGTGTGAGGGCAAATTCTAGCAGCCTGGTGGCGCTTCTGGCTAGCTTTGTTGGGGGAAATGGCCGCGAGGGGGAGGGGTTTAAGTAGCCGGAGCTGAGCGTGGAGTTACTCGGCGAATCAACGGTATTTACTCGCGCAATCAACGACAGTGACGTGGGGAGGAAACGGCGGAGGGCTCAGTCGTGGGCGGGGTTTGGGGACGACGTTGACGGGGCAAGTGGGTCCGGGGCGTCAGTGAGAGGGGTGTGTTCGCGCGGGTGAGAAACAAAGGAGAGGAGGGGAACCCCGGGTGGGCTGGTTGTTGGGCTGGATCCAGTGTTGGGCCAGATTGGTGACGCTGGCATTTTTCCTTTTCTTTACTCCTTTTCTATTTCTGTTTTAATTTTCTGGATCCATTTTCAAATAAATTCAAAGGCCATTTGAATTCAAATCTTTTCTGGATTTTTGTAGAGTGTAGCACTCACATTTTTTGGGCATGAAACCAAGTGGTCTCTCTGTACTAGCTTGGTCCCTTTGGTTGAACAAAATAAACAGTGATATAGCACTTGATTTGAATAAGTTTTGAAAATGGTTTTCAAATCATATTTGTTTTGTAAATTTTTCTCCAAACTCCAACAATCAAACAAAGTAATAAGAGAGCAAGCAAGGCTTGGTTTAAAACAAATAAACTCTTCAATTGAGAGTGGCATTGGTTTGATAGTTGCTCACATAAAATAATGAGCATCAGATGCTCCTGTTTTTGAAATGGTATCCCTAAATGATCATGGATGCATGAATGATATGCATGAGTTTTGAAACATGTTTTAAGGGATGTTACATACATGCAAAGAAGCGATGATGGGCCCTGAATCCGTCAAATGGCTTGAAGTCATAAAATCTGTGATAGTTCCATACACGAGAAATCAAGTTTATGAACTTGGAAGACCCTCAGAAAAGGTGTAAAAACTTGTCGGTCGTATTTGGATCTATAAAGAAAAATACATGGATGTTTCACATCTATGAAATAGTCGACATGTCGGTAAAGTATTTTACGACAATGTTCAAGGAGTTGACTATGACAAGATTTGATATTTTATAGCGATATTTAGTCTGGACGGATTAATGTAGCAACCACTACATATAATTTGGTATATGGTAGGAGAATAAACAAAACAAAGTTCTTCGAATAGAATGGTTACCTAGGACGTGTGCGTGACATGGTCTAAAGGGTTTTGATAAATTCAAAGAATGCTAAAATGGCATGCAAACTTCAATGGTTGAAGTAAGCATAACGGAGTTGGAATCTTCACCATGATGAAAAAGGAGTTTTCATCAGGAGACGATGAAGATGCTTGCATTTGCAAGAAGTTAAGTGGGAGCGCTAAGATATATTTCTAATACATTATGTGGAGGACATCTTGTTGATTGGAAATGATGTATCTTTTATTGACAAAGGTTAAGGATTTCATGTCGATGAAAGACTTAGGCAAAACCCGCATATTTAGCAAGAATGTCTATATGAATAGACTGTGACGCTAATATGGTTGTGCCAAACGTACATATATGAGATATTGAAGGAGTTCAATATAGAAACGACAAGAAACGATTCTTGTCACATGGAAAGGAATTGAATCAAGATTCAAGTATATTGACACTTGATAAGTGAAACAAGATTCAAGTGCTTTGACACTTGATGAGTGAAATCACAAGGATGCTTTGATCAATCATACCATGATATGTACACATCTAGATATGTCCTATGCTCTAAGTGTTATGAGCATATACCAGAATGAATCATAAAATGATCATTGGACGATAGTGAGGATATTCTTATGATCTTTTGGAAGAACTAATTATATATTTGTGTAGAGGTGACAAACAATAGGAAAGAAAGTTACATTGATAAAAATAGTTCACTGTAAAGCGTTACATTGATACTAGTTTTGTCACAAGATAAAAATTAAGTTTATCTCAATTTAAACTATGGGTGGTACAATGAAATGGAAAGAAAGTTTTCATGGTGGATTTGGATGAATTCCAAAGTTAAGACATTGTGACGGATACTACAACAAAAGGCTAAGTATATGACTGCTATAGTAGCAACAAAGGAGGGAATTTGTGTCAAGTAGTTTGTTATCAAACTAAGGTGTGGTTCGCAACGGGCAAACACTAAAGATATATTGTACGACAATAGTATCGACATGATTTAACCCCAAGGAACTAAAGGTCTCACCAAAAGACCAAATTTATACAATGACATCTCATTGGAGAATGAGTGATGCGTGAAGACACAAAGACATGCAAATACAAACGGACCTGAAAGTGTCAGATCCGTAGATTATGTTAACCACTTGCAATTGCGTATATGGAACACCAGAAAGCCATAGGTGTTCAATACGCAAAGATTTCAAACTAGATTATTGTCTGTAGTGCAAGTGGGAGACTGAAGGGAATATGCCCAAGAGGCAATAATAAAGTGGTTATTATCGTATTCCTTATTTATGATAAATGTTTATTTTGCATGCTATAATTGTATTAATACGTAAATGTTAATACATGTGTGTTTAATAAACAAAAAGGAAGTTCCTAGTTATGCCTCTCTTATAAACTAGCTCGTTGATTAATAAGATGATCAAAGGTTTCCTGATCATGGACATTGGATGCTGTTAATAACGAGGCCACAATATTAGTGTAATGGTGTGATGAACATTCATCCGAAGTATAGCATTACGATCAAGGTCATTGTGTTTATATTGCTATAACATCATACGAAGTAATCTTAGTCCTTAGACCATGAGATCATGTCAATCACTAGCACCGGAAGAGTATCTTGATAACATCAAACATCACACTGGAACTGCGATGACCCAGCATACCACTACATGATGTAGTACACTATAGTCGTTGACATAACACCAATGAAACACCGTTCACTAGTATTACATCCCTCAGAGTGGTACAACAGAAACACAATAGGTCCAAGACATGACTATAGGTTACAACTCAACTCTTTACACAAGATCCAGAGAACACTCTAGGTTAAAGAGAGAGAAATAAACTTCTTACAAAGAAGAATCAGAAATAAATAACTCAAAAACTATCATACTATTAAGACTAGTATCTTAACTAATGGTCTGGCATTGCTGCTATTGCAATACTCTACAAAATTAGGTTCTATGGCTAGAGATTATATCCCTATCTAGTAGGTAACTTCGTCTTCACTTTAATTGGTGTATCCGTTGACTTCCTTGACATCATTAAAGACTTGAGTTGTTGATGATGACTTCCTTGAGTATAATTTGATGTAGACGTCGTCCTAATGGCTTCAGAATCTAGCAAGGGTAAAAAGATACGTTGAGTACGAGCGTACTCAGCAAGTTCAATAGAAGAGGAGTGTTTGATGCACTATATCTACATCCATAGACCATAGGTCGTAGGCAATGCAGTTTTTAAAAACATTTCTTCAAAGGTTGCTTTTATTCTGAAAAGCTATGTCCGTCAGCCTTCACGGGTTTACCAGAACTTTCATGGAATTCCTTTCCCGCAGCGCTTGCAGCACCTTCCCGGAACAGGGAGTAACAAGTTATGGTTCTTACACTCTTCAGAGGTGCGTTACTTTACCCATGAGAGATCTTAGCTTTGTTGCACATCCGAATTGCAGGTTCATTCACACTTCCTTGGTGTGAGGCCCATACTAAGATCCAGGCCAATCACTGCCCTCTCCGCGACCTCATATGTCTGCACGATCCTTCGGGGCCGGCTCACCTTCGTTAAGCCCCCTTTCGGGCAGGCTAAAACCCTGATGAGTTCCTGAAGACTCTATGACCTGGTGTTGCCCCGGCAAGTGCCATATTAAATGGTCCATCCACTAAACACCATCCATAGATAATCTAGATACCAAAAGTGTAGGGTGTAACGGTGCCCACCCATATTTTGGATCCACACAAGGAATCACAACGTCACGTTAAGGTCTTCTTGCCTCCATACGAGAGGAAAAGGATACAACTGACTTCTCCGTCCCATTCCAAATCTCATGGTTAACGCGTGATATACGGCGCAAGAATCACTGGCGACATTGGTTGTTAATTCCTAGATAATATGTTCCTTTACCACCGGAACTTTCATAATAGGTTATTACCTCATGGTAAATAACCTATAATCATATTATTATGAAAATAGTGTTTTCTGACCTCTTTCAAATGCAGGTGATGACAACACTGGATTTGCAAAATACTTTACATAAAATAACCAAAGGACATGAGAAAGTGTGAACTTGCCTTTTGTGATTGCAAGATCATGCAGTCACGGTCTTTGAGACAATATACGATCCAATATCTGAAATCAGCATCATTGGTCCAGTAAGGACTAATGTTTAAAGAAGCAATATGCAGTTATGCATAAGTAATGATATGCATTTTGTAAAACTCCCAAAGTGAATCCCCAATACTTTGAGTGAAGTGAGTTCAGGTAATTCTTTTAAGAGTTGGTTTATTTTAAAATTTTACTTTATAAGTAATGACCTTTATAAAGGAGCTTAAGTGTTAACAATTCAAAATAAACAAGTAAAGTATAAAATAATGTGATTTATGGTTAATTGAAATAGACCAAAGTTAACTATAAAAACATAAGTAGTGTATTAGACATGATGTTTATAAGCTTTGAGGCTAAAGTTAACTTTAAAAGGGTAAATAAACTTAAGATGTAATATTTTTTAATTATTCCCAAGTTTTAGATTTATGATAGGTATAACTAAGTTGTGGAATTATTCACTTTCTATTTAAGTGAATGGTTAGATTAAATTTGTTTTGCTATTATGAAAAGAATATGTATTTATTTAATGGAAGCATAATTAGATGATCTTAGTAATTTGTTAGAATTTGAAGTTATGTTAATAGTGGTTAAGATATAATGATTATTCACCATATTATATATATGAGTGATACCCAATGTTTATTTAAAAGGGTTTTTAATAAGATTTTTAAAAGAATATTTTAAAGTTAAAAGTTATACTTCAGTTTGATTATGAATTCAAGTTATGGGTTTGGAATTAGTACTAAGACACTAATTGCTCAAGGTTTTATAAGAATTGTGATTATTTCTTACTTAAGAATTGTTTTTAAAGAATTCACAAAATAAGTATTAGATAGGGATTTAATATTTAGAATATTAAAGACTTTTCTAATAATATATTTAATATTTTTCTAGTGTAATATAATTATTCAAGACCTTAAAAATTATTTTTATTTATTTTTATGTATTATTTTTATGTTTATAAAATTCCATAAAGAATTAAATGTATTTAAATATTTACTTCAAATTTTTAATTATAGAAGAGTTGATTTAGTATTTTTATAAAATAGTGGAGTTATTTTTATATACAAAAATGATTTTTATTAAATTTTTTAGGATATTTTCTTATATTGTTAGAATTTATTCAGAATTCTAGTGACTTTAACATTTAGTGGTATTTTATTTAACTCAAACAGGTAGTTTTATATTTTTCTTAGGTGGGTATTATTTTTGTGAACATTATATAATATGTATTTTTATGATTTTTCTGTATTTTTATAGGGCAAAAAAGATTTATAGGGTGTTTTGGTAATTCATTTGTTTTATTTTATTTTATTTCTTATTCTACTTAGCCTGGGCCATTTGGTTGGACACATGGGTCGACCTGGCCCATTTGGACCTGGCTTTGGGTCATCTTGGCCCCGGCCCACCCCCTCATCCCACGCACGCCTCACCCACACTTGCATCCTCGTTCCCCTCTCGGTTCTGCTCAATGGCGCCGCCGCTCACCCGATTCCGGCTGTGCACGACGTCGTGGTTGTTGATGTTGGTCGTCGGGGCTTCGCCGCTATGGCTTTCTACCTACCTTCCTTAGATTGATGTACCGCTTCCATCCTTGGACGCTCTACTTCCCTCACTAGGGTTAGGGTTTGGACTCTGGTTCACCACTTTGTTTCGACACCGGTGACCTCCCCATGACACGGTTCTTGGTGCTGATGTGGTGTTGTAACGGTGAAGTCATCCCCTTGCGCGCACCACTGTAGTAGCGCGGGCCCTGCCTTGCCATGCTGTGGTGGTTGCGCCATGGGCGTCAGGTACACATTCGACTCCCTGGTTTCTTCCTTGCTCAAATTGATCTCTCCCTAATGTTGTTTTCTGTTTTTGGTTCCAGAGGATTGTTTCCTTTTTGTTTTAGTTGAATATATTCATCTGAGCTCAACTTGAGATTAAATAAAGTAAAGTATATGTTGGTTGGGCTTAAGGTTTTATATTAGTAGGTTTGTAGTGTTTCAAACTGATAAGAACAGATATAAACTACATCTAATCGTGTGATTTTAATGATTAGATCATTTTACTACTCAGATTGTTATGATATTGGATTTTTATTCTTATTTCCTTACTGTCTTAAAATTGTGTATATTGTTTGTGATCTCCTGAGGTCCCTATAACTAATGAAAACAGTGCTTAAATAGCATACTTGATTACTAATAGTAATTAGGGAATCTGATTACCCGAGGCTTAATTATTTTGTGATTCCCCTGGTTGCTGGACATTGAATTGGTCAGGCATGAAAATTGTATGTTGAGCTGAACCTGACTTCAGTGGTGCTTTTTATTGTTTGAATAACCAGATGTTTGTCTCTAGGTGTGGAACTTTTGTTTATATTATGAACTGAACCTATGGTTCGGTAATGATCTTGGTCCCTTATTATACATATTCTCTTAGAATGATTCCTAACCAAAGGTGGCTAGGAAAATGATTTAAATGACTGTTGATAGTTGCTTTATTGTGTTTGTAAGCTGATAAAGGATAGAACTGCTACAGAGGTGCTACCATTCTTTGGAATGTGCCCTGTAGTAGCTCATCATTAGATCTGCTATTATCTAGTTTTAAACTAGAAAGCACCAGCTTGGTCTATGATGCATAGTCTGAGACTTCGCTGTAGATCTTGGCAAGATAGCACTTAATTCTTGTATCTCTTTAATGATGAATATACACCCCACTTGGGTGTATTACTAAGAATTACTTTAAATAGGAAACTGCTACAATATAGATGAAATTATTAAGAGCATGTTTGCTAATTGCTCACCATCTTGGTGATGCTTATTTTAGAAAATGTGTCCAGTTGATAGCTTGTATGGATATGATTGAGTGACCGTCCATTCTTTCACTTATGATAGTAAGATTATGGTTGATTCCTAACTCTTTTGGGAAAATGATTTGCTTATCTAATTTGTTGTAAATTGTACTTGTGGTTTTATCATAGAGGAACAACTCTGATGCTGGTTGCTACTGAGGTGCTACCCATAACTGGGATTTGCCCAGTAGCACCCATCTAGGGATTTACTTTCCTCTAGATGCAAACTGGTAAATACCATATTGGTCAAAGATGCACTGGCTATTACCTAAACTATAGATGGTAAAAGATATTTCTTGTGGCTTTTACAATATCCAGTGATGAGTATACACCCCACCTGGGTGTATCTCCGAGGATTCATCTTATCCAACAAATCATGCTCAGAGACTTAATAAGAACAGATAGATGGTATAATCTGTTTGTGACTCACCAACTGGATGATGTTGGTGTTGTAGATGTGTTCTTGTCGCCCTTGCTAAGATCCTCTTTGATCAGGTGACTCTCCTCCTCCTTGTCACCTCCTTGAATACCTCCTGGTTTGTCCTTTATTAACACCTGAACTTCTCCCTCCTCAAATAACCATTCTGGTAGTTGAGCTGGTGGTTTTTTTATATGAATGGATGATGGCCTAGTTTATGGTTGTGGTTGCTGAAACTCTCAGATTCCTGTGATGTTCTCAGTTGGTTTGGTAGTGATGTTAAAAGCTTTAGAGAGAGAGAGCACTCTCTCTGCTACGGCTGGGAAGATAACCCCCTGCCATGTGAGTTCCTGTGTTGACATCAAGGTTTGCTTGCATGCAGTGACTGTGTTGTGTGCCTGTTGGTGTCATCTGTGGATCAGATCAAGTGAGAACTTGATATTTGCTATCAATTTACCTTTTTACCATTTCATCTGGCTTTGGTGAAACTTGCCCCTATACCAGCCTGTGATGCACTAGTCTGAGGCTACACATTTGATAAGAACAGATATTATTTATTTGGTGAAATTTGCCCCTTCTAATTTAAGCTCAATGATGAGACAAACAGTGCATTACACTGTAATTCTGAGAGCACCAATACTAACACTAACCCTTGTGTTTTACTTTTAGTTGTTTGTTTTTTGCAGGAACCAATTAGCATAAAAGATACAAGATGAAGAAGTGGGCTTAGGAACAATAGTTTAGGATTTTCTTTGTATTAAATATTGTAATTTATTTTCTGTTTGAATATTGTAAAATCATTATATTATTGTAATTTATTCAATAAAGTTTACTTAATTCCTTTTTCTTTTACAATTCTTTTGTAAAGACAATGTCATATTTATTTTGTTGTAATAAAGAGTTCTTTTATTTATCTTAGTAATGTAATTCCTTTTTCTTCTTATTTGATTCCTGATACTTTAATTTTATTCATTTATTGTAAAAGATCAATGTAATATTATATGTATATATATATTAATAAAGAAATCTTTTTATATCACTTTTGTAATCATTTCAATTCAAGTTATTAAATGTTTCTAATTTCCATTTGTGAATTTTATAAATTCATTTGAATTTCATATGTGAAATTCAAATACATGTTTGAGCAACTTTCCCCCTAAACAAGGAATTTTATAAAGGTCATGTCAAAATCTATCGCACTTGCTCCGAAGTTTCCATCAGTACAAGCGAGATCTCGATCCCTCTATAGCTCTTCTAGTTTTGCGCGAAATTTCCTGGATTTTCTTATGCATGAATGCGATGCACAAACATGTGTCCTCTATAATTCTAGGTGCTAATCCTAGGATGTTACAGACTCTCCCCCTTAAAATAAACTTTGTCCTTGAAGTTCGTAAACTCTCACGTTTCGGAGTAAGGAATTGACTTGTATTGGGTATTGCATTTCTTCACTTCATGGTAACCTCAAATGGAAGTAATGGTAATATTCCATATCCAGATCCCTTTTATTAAATTCTCATCATACTCAACAATCTTTAACTTGTTGTCTCCAATATTCCAAAGTTCCTTTTGCTCTAGTCCCTTAGGAAGTTGTCCTTATTACAAAATTCTTTAATTGGGGTCACTTATTTAGTTCATTTCCCTGATTAGGTATCCTAATCCAACTCCTTCACTTGATCATCGACCTTTCTTATAATATTATGTAAGTTCTAGGAAGTCTCACTAAAATAGGGTTTTAAACTTTATTTACTAATAATTATGGTCAAAACACTAACTTTTGATTTGTTATTGTATGATTCATACTGGTAATCCTTACAAAGATTGGATTTGAACTCATTTAGTCCATACCCATTGTAATTTCTTGTTTCTCTACACATATCCAATTGGATATGTTTTATTCCCTCTTTAGGGTCACTTAAGAGTTGTTTTATTTAGAATTAATCTGTTAGAATTAATCTATTCTATATCCTTCAAGCCTTTTTTCTAAATTATCTTGTTATTACCTTAAGTACTTCTTCAACTTCCACTTATTAATTGCCTTAAGGTTTGAGTCCTACTACCTTGAAATAAACTTCGATCTTTCATCCAGACATACTACAGAGAGTACTTTTCTGATTATTATCTTTTAACCTTATGAAAATAAGGCTTGCTGTGGTTGTAGGTTAGTACTTCTTCTTCAACCTTTTCCTAGAAAATTGGGTAACAATACTTCCATTTTTTGTTTACTCTCCCCGTTAGGGTTTACTAATGGTCTGTAAACCGCGTATAAAGTAAACATTGGCTTTATAATTAAAATGTTGGTCTTGTCTAGCTTATTTTCTACCTAGTTGGGTTCTCATGAAAGATTATACGGTGTATCCACACAATTGTGGATCTCCGAAGTGAATCTTTCAGCATTATTTGTCTTACTTACTATTTGGACATTTTAAGCTTTGGATAGGTCTGACTTCACGAAGCGCCTCGAAAGATGGTCGCTTTAATTTTTATACTCCTTCTTGTCTTTCTTAGCTTAGGACAAGTTTTATGCTCTTTATGCAACCATTAAGATGATATGGTTAACTATGTCAACCATCACCGACTGCGAACAAGATACCAACTATGGATCAAATATCAGATGTGGATCATCCTAGGTTGTAGGTATTACCCTACGGTTTCCGACGTACCACTGGCATTCCCTCTGAATTGTCAGAGCTTGAATACCATTTTGGTTCCAAAACTTCTTCTTTGGACTTATTCATGATACTTCCATGAACTTGGTACAACTACTTTATTAACTTCTTAGCAACATTACCTATTTTGAATGAACTTTAAGTTTATTACTTTTTGTTGCTCCACACATCTTCTACACTAATCTCCTTCTTATTGTTGTTTAGTAATTATCTGAACTTGATTCATCCTCCAGATTGAGTTGATACTCCTTACATTTTGCTTCATTTTTTATGTAAGTCTTCATCTTGGTCTTTGGAAATCGTCACTCCCTTACACGAATTCCCAATCCTATCTAGGTCTATAACATCAAGTAATAACTGGGTGTTGCAACATGCATTTGCACACCAAGTCAAACTTCATGTTCAGATCTAGTCAATCAAGAAGATCTAAGAAAAATCAAATAAATCAAAATATGGTACACATAACACACAATATTCTAAGCCCGGAATATAGTTGTTGAGTATAGCATCTCTAAAATTCAAGCTTAGTTGTGTAGTATATGACACCTCCTCGTATAGGTTTACATTGTGATACTTAGCACATAGGGTCAAACTATACTTTAGCTCAATATTTACCCAAATTGCTCAAGTGCAACAGGATAATCTTAAGCAAAGTGTGTAGGGGTTCATAGCATGGAAAACAAAAAAATTCTACCGCATACAAACAAACAAGCCAAGATCTATCTACTAGATTGTAGCAACGATTCGATAGAATAACTCACCCTCGAAGATTCCAAAGTGATTAATGAGAGCGGATTCTCGTGGGTGATGTAGTCGTACTCTTGCCGATCTCAAGATCGTGTAGACGATCCTTCCGGCGCTGCGTTCCGGCAGCGCTTCCGTAGTCGGTCACACGTTCGGTACTCAATGAAGACCTTCCTCTCCCTTGTTCCAGCAGGCAGCGGAGGTTGCATCACTCTCCTCGCGATTCCGGCAGCACGACGGCGTGGTACCGGAAGTAGAGGGGAGATCTCGCAGGGCTTCGCCTTAAGCCGGAGAGAGTATGGTGGACTATGAGAGAGGCATTGGCGATCTAGGGTTTAGAGGCACCAAGGGAGGAGAGGGCTAGGCCGGCGTCTATGGCAAGGGGAGAGCCCCAAGTCGGCGGCTAGGGTTTGCCCTAGGGCGGCGGCGTCTGCAAGAGGGCCGGCGGCTAGGGCTAGGGTTTTAGTGGGGCAAGGTGTAGGCTAGAGGGGCACCCCTTCCCCTCCTTATATAGGTGGGAGGGCGCCGGTTGGGAGGAGGGAGTCCTCCCCCAACTCGGCCTCCTTGGCCGGCGGTGGAGGAAGGAGAACTTCCTCCCCAAGTATGTTTCCTACTCTCCCTCCACCAAGCAAACTTGTCGTTTGACTTTTCAAATTGGCGTTTGACTTTTCAAACTAGGATTTGATTTATCCCTTTATTTTGCTCAGCGATGACACCTAGTACATGATGCAACCATTCCAACTTGTTATGACACATTCATGTACCCTTCCCCTCCGGAGTGCCGGACCTTCCGGACCCTTCTAGAACATTCCCGATGAAAACACCGGAATCATTCTCCAACTCCGAAACAGGACTTTCCTTATATGAATCTTATTCTCCGGACCATTCCGGATCTCCTCGTGATATCCCGGATCCCATCCGAGGCTCCGAACAACATTCGGTCTCTTACTCATCATTCCATAACTACTCAACAACATCGAATCCTTAAGTGTGTCTCCCTACGGTTCGTGAATTATGCGGACATGATCGAGACACTTCTCCGAACAATAACCAATAGAGGAATCTCGAAATTCATATGGCACCCACATATTTCTACGATTTACTTTGCGATCGAATGAACCACTTACATACGATACCAATTTCCTTTTGTCTCACGATAGTTTACTTATCCGAGGTTTTGATCGTCGGTATCTCTGCATACCTAGTTCAACCTCGTTACCGATAAGTACTCTTTTCTCGTTCCCATGATATGTGATCCCTTGTGAGCCAGTCAAATGCTTGCAAGCAAATTGGATGACATTCCACCGAGAGGGCCCAGAGTATATCTATCCGTCATATGGATGGACAAATCTCACTCTTGATCCATGTGTCTCAACCCATACTTTCCGAACACTCAATGCCACCTTTATAACCACCCAGTTACGGTGTGGTGTTTGATGTCATCAAAGCATCCTTCCGGTGATGGTGATAAGCATGATCTCATGGCCAAAGGAATTATGTTACTATGTATCAGAAAGCATATAGCAATTGAACTATTAAAATGACTTGATCTTTATGCTACGCTTATCTATAGGAGTATGTCCATCACACCATTCTCCTAACGATATGATCTTGTTGTTAATAACATCTCAATGTTCATGATAGGGAAACCACAATCATTTATTAACCAACAAGCTAGTATTATGAAGAGGCTTTACTAGGGACTCTAATTTAGTTTACAAATCACACAAGTATTAATGTTTCCTTGTTAATACTGTTATAGCATGAATGTAAACATTTATCATAAACACAAAGATATAATAATAACTACATTTATTATTGCCTCTAGGGCATATCTCCAACAAAGTGGTCTCAACTTGGTTTTGACTAACCTTTAGTCTCGCTCTTGGAATGGATAATATAACCAACCTATCATTTATTAGTAGCTAACCTCGCATGGTCACTCCAAATGACTATTCAAATTCTATTTGCTAACTTAAACAAAGATTATTAGATTTTTCTAGCACTTATGAGTTCTATCATAGTTCTACCATGTTATTTTATTACTGCTACTTTAGAATGATTTACTAAGTTTTTGTCATATTTATACTTATATCCTGGTTTCGGAGCTGATCTCGCCATGATCTTGTTATGTTTTACCTATACATCAGGATTCAAGAGATAATCTAACCATGATGTGACTTTGTTTCACATTACTCTATCATTCAGTCTTAAAATAATTTCACTTCATTACGTAAGATTCTCAAGTGAATCCCACATGATTAACGTAGGGTTCGCAGCATAGAAAACAAAAAAAATCCTACGATGGGAACTATGTACCAAGATCTATCTACTAGATACAAACAACGGGCGGATGTATATCCGTAGAGAACATACCCTTGAAGACCGACAAAGCTTAACGAGTTCAACTCGTGGTTGATGTAGATGATCTCTTGCCGATCTCAAGATCGAGAGGAAGTCCTAGCGCCGCAAAGCAGCAGCGCATCCGTGATCACACACACGTACAAGACACCGAGCAACCTCCACCTCCTCGCTTCAGCGATGCAGCGGAAGCACAACCCTTTCTTGCTGAATAGCCACAGGGAACATGTATCTCGCTAGTCCGAGACCATGGGGGATAAATTCTAGAGGGGGAGAGAGATCCTTCACGAGGAGGTGTGAGTGAGAAGTGAGGAGAGGGGTGCCTTTTATAGGAGAGGGGGAACCCGGGTGGCCGGCGCATGGGGTCTGCCCCTTGCCCTCCCCTCTTCATATTGGTGGACACTCCACTCACAAAAATCCATTCAAATCCCTCCACTCAAAATCCCACTCAAACTTGCCATTAAATTTCCACCAAATTTAATGCAAACTCTCATTAAATAAAACTCTTTTATTTTATTCAGAATTTTGTCAATTACTTTAATGACAAACATCCACAAATAACCCCTTCTTAGAATTCTATTTCACATGCATAACCTCTTTATGCAATTTTACCCGAAAACCTGTTTCGGTATCTAGTGAAATAAATTCCTGCGCTTGTTTATTCTTTTGGCATGAAACATTTGCTCCAACTGGATGTCAGTGTCCCTTAAGTGTGTCACCCTATGGGTCGCGAATAATGCGGACATGATCGAGACCCTTCTCCGATCAATAATCAGTAGCGAGACCTGGAGATCCATACTGACTCCCACACATTCAACGATGACTTTTCTGTGATCGTCGGAACCTTTTACGCTTGTATCTTAATCCCTTTGTTTCACGATATACTACATGTCTGAGATTCGATCATCGGTATCTCCATACCTAGTTTGATCTCGTTACTAACATGCACTCTTTTCTCGTTCCCGTGATATAACATTCTAGTGATCAAATCACTTGCTTGCAAGCTAACCAATGTGATATCACCGAGAGGGCCCAGAGTATATCTATCCATCATCGGGATGAACAAATTCCACTCTTGATCCATGATTCTCAACATAACACTTTAGTAGCTTTGAAGCTATCTTTATAATCACCCAGTTATGGTGTGATGTTTGATGTCAACAAGAAACTCTTCCGGTGTTAGTGATTGGCATGATCTCATGGTCTAAGGATTAGGATCACTTCGTAAGTTGTTTATAGCAATATAAACTCAATGACTTTGATCGTAATGCTATACTTTGGATGAATGTTCATCACACCATTACACTAATGTTGTGATCTCGTTATTAACAACATCCAATGTCTATGATCAGGAAACTGTGATCATCCTTTTTAATCAACGAACTAGTTTATGAGAGAGGCATAACTAGGAACTTTCTGTTTGTTTATTAAACACACATGTATTAACATTTCCGTATTAATACAATTATAGCATGCAAAATAAACATCTATCATATACTTGGAATACACATAATAAACACTTTATTATTGCCTCTCGGGGCATATTCCCTTCAGTCTCCCACTTGCACTACAGACAATAATCTAGTTACATAGTGATGTATCTAACACCCATGGAGTTCTGGTGTAGATCATGTTTTGCTCTAGGGAGAGTTTTAGTCAACGGATCTGCTACATTGAGATCCGTATGTACTTTACAAATCTTTATATCTCCATCCTTGACATGCTCGCGGATGGAGTGAAACCGGCGCTTAATATGATTGGAATGCTTGTGAGACCTTGGCTCTTTGGCATTGGCAATGGCACCATTGTTGTCACAATAGATCACCATTGGGTCCAATGCGTTTGCAACCACACCTAGTTCGGATATGAACTCCTTCATCCAAACTGCTTCCTGAGCCGCTTCCGAAGCAGCAACATATTCGGCCTCCGTCATTGATCCTGCCACCACAGGTATTTTGGAGCTCCTCAAACTAACTGCTCCGCTATTCATGAGAAATACGTATCCGGATTGAGACTTAGAGTCATCCGGATCGGTGTCAAAGCTAGCATCAACATAACACTTAGCGACGAGCTCTTCTTCACCTCCGTATACAAGAAACATATCCTTAGTTCTTCGCAAGTACTTAAGGATATTCTTGACCGCTTTCCAGTGTTCCGAACCTGGATCCGATTGGTACCTACTAGTCAAACTAATAGCATGTGCCACATCCGGTCTTGTACATAGCATGACGTACATTATAGAGCCTATGGCTGAAGCATAGGGGACTTTGTCCATTTTCTCTCTTTCTTCCGCCGTAGCTGGACTTTGAGTCTTACTCAATGTCGTGCCTTATGTCATAGGTAAGAACCCCTTCTTACTATCTTCCATTTTAAACTTCTTTAAAATCTTATCAAGGTATGTACTTTGCGATAGCCCTATTGGGCGCCTAGATCTATCTCTATAGATCTTTATGCCTAATATGTATGACGCTTCACCTAGGTCCTTCATTGAAAATTTGCTGTTTAGATAACTTTTAACACTGTTTAAAAGATCTATATCATTTCCGATCAATAATACATCATCCACATATAATATTAGAAATGCCACATTGCTCCCACTCACTTTCTTGTAAATACAAGCTTCTCCATAAGTTTCGACAAATCCAAACTCTTTGATCACCTCATCAAAGCGGAGATTCCAACTTCGTGATGCTTGCTTCAATCCATAGATGGATCGCTGAAGCTTGCACACCTTGTTAGCATCCTTAGGATCAACAAAACCCTTTGGTTGTATCATATACAACTCTTCTTCAATATTACCATTGAGAAACGCGGTTTTGACATCCATCTGCCATATCTCATAATCGAAATATGCAGCAATTGCTAACATAATCCTAACTGACTTTAGCATCGCTACGGGAGAGAATGTCTCATCGTAGTCAACTCCTTGAATTTGTCGAAACCCCTTTGCGACAAGTCGAGCTTTATAGACGGTTACATTACCATCAGCATCAGTTTTCCTTTTGAAAATCCATTTGTTCTCCACGGCCTTTCGGTCGTGAGGTAAGTCCACCAAGTTCCAAACTTGATTTTCATACATGGATTCCATCTCGGATTTCATGGCTTCTAACCATTTGTTGGAATCCGGGCTCATCATCGCTTCTTCATACGTCACAGGGTCATCATTTTCATCAACCATGAAATTCATGACAGGATTTCCGTACAGCTCGGGAGCTGCACGCGTCCTGCTAGACCTGCGAGGTTCGGTAGTACTCTCTTTCGGAGTTTCATGATCATTATCATTAGTTCCCACTTTAACAGGTGAAGCCAACTCCAGAACAACTTCTGGCACTGCGCTACTCGCCATACTTTGAAGAGAAGGTTCAATAACCTCTTCGAGTTCAACTTTCCGACTACTCACACCTTTCGCGAGAAACTCATTCTTTAGAAAGGATCCATTCTTGGCAACAAAAACCTTGCCCTCGGATCTGTGATAGAAGGAATACCCAATTGTTTCCTTAGGGTATCCTATAAAGACGCATTTTTCCGCTTTGGGTTCGAGTTTATCCGGTTGAAGTTTCTTCACATAAACATCGCATCCCCAAACTTTAATAAATGACAGCTTAGGTTTGTTTCCAAACCATAATTCATACGGTGTCTTTTCAATGGATTTAGATGGTGCCCTATTTAAAGTGAATGCAGCAGTTTCTAGTGCATAACCCCAAAATGACAACGGCAAGTCCGTCAGAGCCATCATAGATCGAACCATATCTAATAAAGTACGATTACGACGTTTCGACACACCATTTCGCTGTGGTGTTCCGGCAGGTTTGAGTTGTGAAACAATTCCACACTCTTTCATGTGAGTGCTAAACTCGTAACTTAGATACTCACCTCCACGGTCGGACCGTAGAAATTTGATCTTTCTATTACGAAGATTTTCCACTTCATTCTAAAATTCCTTGAACTTTTCAAATGTTTCAGACTTGTGTTTTATCAAGTAGATATAACCGTATCTACTCAAATCATCCGTGAAAGTAACAAAATAACGATATCCACCTCGCGCCGACACACTCATTGGACCACATACATCAGAATGTATGATTTCCAATAAATTTGTCTCCCGTTCCATTGAACCGGAAAAGGGCGTTCTAGTCATCTTGCCCATAAGGCATGGCTCACATGTATCAAATGATTCAAAATCAAGTGATTCCAAAAGTCCATCCGAATGGAGTTTCTTCATGCGTTTAACACCAATATGACCTAGACGGCATTGCCACATATATGCGGATATATCATCATTAAGTTTAATCCTTTTAGCATCAACATTGTGAATATGTGTAACATTATTATCGAGATCCAAAAGAAATAAACCATTCATAATCGATGCATGACCATAAAAGATTTCATTCATATAAATAGAACAACCATTGTTCTCAGATTTAAATGAATAACCACTTCGCATCAAACACGATCCAGATACAATGTTCATGCTAAGTGCTGGCACCAGATAACAATTCTTCAAGTTTATTACTAATCCCGACGGCAAATGGAGAGGTAGCGTTCCGACAGCGATCACATCAACGCTTGATCCATTGCCGACACACATCTTGACCTCACCCCTTGCTAGCGGTCGCTTGTTCCGCAGCCCCTGATTCGAGTTACAAATATTAGCAACTGAACCGGTATCAAATACCCAGGTGCTACTGCAAGCACTAGTCAAGTACACATCAATAACATGTATATCATATATACCTTTGTTTGCCTTGCCGGCCTTCTTGTCTGCCAAATACTTGGGGCAGTTGCGCTTCAAGTGGCCAGTCCCCTTACAATAGTAGCACTCGGTATCAGACTTAGTTCCAACTCGGAGTTTCTTTTTAGGCACGGAAACCGGCTTGCCGCCCTTACTTCCCTTCCGTTTTCCCTTCTTGTCTTTCTTGAAACCAGTGTTCCTATTGATCATCAACACTTGATGTTCCTTTTTGATTTCTACTTCTGCAGTTTTAAGCATTGACAGAAGCTCGGGGAGAGACTTCTTCATGCCTTGCATATTATAGTTCATCACAAAGCTCTTATAGCTAGGTGGCAGAGACTGCAGAACACGATGGATGCCTAAGTCAATGGGAATCGTTATTCCCAAGGACACAAGCTTATCGGCGTAACCCGACATCTTGAGTACATGCTCACTAACGGAGTTGTGCTCTTCCATCATGCAGCTAAAGAACTTCTATGAAGCGTTATAGCTCTCTACAGCAGCATGTGTGTCGAAAATCATTTTCAACTCACCCATTGTATCAAATGCATTGCCGTTTTCGAAACACTTTCGAAGTTCCGGCTCTAGCCCATACAATATGCCGCAATGAACTAAGTTGTGGTCCTCTTGACGAGTCTGATAGACATTCTTCTCCTCGTCAGGGGCATCCTCAAAAGGTGGGGGGCCTAGGGGCGCTTCTAGCACATATTGCTTTTGTGCAACAAAGAGGAGAATCCTCAAATTCATGTCCCATTCGGTAAAGTTGCTACCGTTCGTTGCAAGTTTCTCTTTCTCCATGAACACATTGAAATTAAAAGCAGGTGGTGCCATCTACAACAGAATTTGTAAAGTTTAGACTAAGTTTATGATAGATTGATTTCAACTAATCCACATTACGAATGAACTCCCACTCAAAAACGACATCCCTCGTGCCTTTTTTGGTGATTACATGAGCCAAATCCACTACACCAAGTCCGGCCATCATGTGAGTCGGTGTAGCTTCAAAGGCGAGCATCAAATGGGCATCATATCATCTATATGACTCATGCTTAACCTTTCGGTCCGTGTTCCGAGGCCATGTCTATACATGCTAGGCTCGCCAAGTTAGAACCTTAGTATTCGCGTGTGTAACTGTTTTACACCCGATATATGGTCGTGGATCCAAGAACACCCGATCATCACGTGATGTCTTGGAGTGACGAAAACATAATCGGTGCATACTAAAGGAAGAACACATTTTTATCTTGATATTTAAATGAGGTATCATCTTATTATGCTAACAAAGCGATAAACAAGCAATATAAGATGCTATCAAACATCACATGTTTATTAGTGAAATGATATGGTTCCCGCACATGATCTCTATCAAGTGCATCGTGGTATGATCACTATCATACCTTTATGTGTAAGTCTAAGGTCTATGGAGTTTACATGCTATGTGTGTTGTAAGAGTATCATCTCATAGTTCTACTTACAACATCACCATATCGTGACACTAGCCCAGCAACAATCTAAACTAGACGCCTCTAATTTATCCATTGCAAATTTTACGTGGTTTAGGGCTTTCGAAGATAGAACCGGTCATACCTACGAACATGAACCACAACGAGGATAACCAAATTGTTGACAACTTGTTGCAAAATAGATATTGACTATAATAGGAGAGACAGACACCCGCTAGCCACTTATGCAAACTAGTTGCATGTCAAGCGTGGAACAGGTCTCATGTGCGAGGACATGTAAAGTTTGTTCGGGTCGCTTCATCCCACTATGCCACCAATATCCAAAATTACAACTAAGGAGCAACAATATGATCATCATCACCCACATACTCATATGTGTACTACCCGCGTAAAGCATCTACCCATAGATCCGGCTCTGATACCACCGTAGGGTTCGCAGCATAGAAAACAAAAAAATCCTACGATGGGAACTATGTACCAAGATCTATCTACTAGATACAAACAACGGGCAGATGTATATCCGTAGAGAACAAACCCTTGAATACCTACAAAGCTTAACGAGTTCAACTCGTGGTTGATGTAGACGATCTCTTGCCGATCTCAAGATCGAGAGGAAGCCCTAGCGCCGCAAAGCAGCAGCGCATCCGTGCTCGCACACACATACAAGACACCGAGCAACCTCCGCCTCCTCGCTCCAGCGATGCAGCGGAAGCACAACCCTTTCTTGCCGAATAGCCACCGGGAATATGTATCTCGCTAGTCCGAGACCATGGGGGATAAATTCTAGAGGGGGAGAGAGATCCTTCACGAGGAGGTGTGAGTGAGAAGTGAGGAGAGGGGTGCCTTTTATAGGAGAGGGGGAACCCCAAGGGGGTGGCCGGCGCATGGGGGATGCCCCCTTGCCCTCCCCTCTTCATGTGGGTGGACGCTCCACTCACAAAAATCCATTCAAATCCCTCCACTCAAAATCCCACTCAAACTTGCCATTAAATTTCCACCAAATTTAATGCAAACTCTCATTAAATAGAACTCTTTTATTTTATTCAGAATTTTTTCAATTACTTTAATGAAAAACATTCACAAATAACCCCTTCTTAGAATTCTATTTCACATGCATAACCTCTTTATGCAATTTCACCCGAAAACCTGTTTCAGTATCTAGTGAAATAAATTCCTGCGCTTGTTTATTATTTCGGCATGAAACATTTGCTCCAACTGGATGTCAGTGTCCCTTAAGTGTGTCACCCTACGGTTCGCGAATAATGCAGACATGATCGAGACCCTTCGCCGATCAATAATCAGTAGCGGGGCCTGGAGATCCATACTGACTCCCACACATTCAACGATGACTTTCCTGTGATCGTCGAAACCTTTTATGCTTGTATCTTAATCCCTTTGTTTCACGATATATTACATGTCCGAGATTCAATCATCGGTATCTCCATACCTAGTTTGATCTCGTTACTGACATGCACTATTTTGTTGTTCCCGTGATATAACATTCTAGTGATCAAATCACTTGCTTGCAAGCTAACCAATGTGATATCACCGAGAGGGCCTAGAGTATATCTATCTATCTTCGGGATGAACAAATTCCACTCTTGATCCATTATTCTCAACTTAACACTTTAGTAGCTTTGAAGCCATCTTTATAATCACCCAGTTACGGTGTGACATTTGATGTCAACAAGAAACTCTTCCGGTGTTAGTGATTGGCATGATCTCATGGTCTAAGGATTAGGATCACTTTGTAAGTTGTTTATAGCAATATAAACTCAATGACTTTGATCGTAATGCTATACTTCGGATGAATGTTCATCACACCATTACACTAATGTTGTGATCTCGTTATTAACAACATCCAATGTCTATGATCAGGAAACTGTGATCATCTTGTTAATCAACGAAGTAGTTTATGAGAGAGGCATAACTAGGAACTTTCTGTTTGTTTATTAAACACACATGTATTAATGTTTCTGTATTAATACAATTATAGCATGCAAAATAAACATCAATCATATACTTGGAATACACATAATAAACACTTTATTATTGCCTCTCAAGGCATATTCCCTTCAATTACTACTCATTATATTAGCATTTATCCTAATGATATTCATCATGTTGTCTTTGGTTATCAACTAACCATAAGATTCTACTGTCTTACATGAATTCTAGGGTTAGACTACACCATTAAGACTACTTCAATGGATGTCTTAAACTTGATCCTAATCTACTGTGACCGATTGACTTTCCTAAAGTATCTTGGTGGGTTATGTCTCCTTTGGAAGACACTAAATAGCACTATACTTGAGAAAAGATAAAATAATTACTCCTAAGAAAGAGTGACTTAAACATCTCACTTAGGTGTGACAAGGTTATCCTCAAGTGGATACTCATCACAAGTCATATGAATATTTTGTTTTGATAAGATGGCTCCTATAGTCACTATCCAACCTACAGATCTTCCTAAAAGGGTTCTAATCCTAAGGTCAAAGCATAAGCTCTGATACCAACTGCGGTGACCCAGCATACCACTGCATGATGTAGTACACTATAGTCGTTGACATAACACCAATGAAACACCGTTCACTAGTATTACATCCCTCAGAGTGGTACAACAGAAACACAACAGGTCCAATACATGACTATAGGTTACAACTCAACTCTTTACACAAGATCCAGAGAACACTCTAGGTTAAAGAGAGAGAAAGAAACTTCTTACAAAGAAGAATCAGAAATAAATAACTCAAAAACTATCATACTATTAAGACTAGTATCTTAACTAATGGTCTGGCATTGCTGCTATTGCAATACTCTACAAAATTAAGTTCTATGGCTAGAGATTATATCCCTATCTAGTAGGTAACTTCGTCTTCACTTTAATTGGTGTATCCGTTGACTTCCTTGACATCATTAAAGACTTGAGTTGTTGATGATGACTTCTTTGAGTAGAAGTTAATGTAGACGTCGTCTTAATGGCTTCAGAATCTAGCAAGGGTAAGAAGATACATTGAGTACGAGCGTACTCAGCAAGTTCACTAGAAGAGGAGTGTTTGATGCACTATATCTACAGCCATAGACCATAGGTCGTAGGCAATGCAGTTTTTAAAAAAAAATCTTCAAAGGTTGGTTTTATTTTGAAAAGCTATGTCCGTCAGCCTTCATGGGTTTACCAGAACTTTCATGAAATTCCTTTCCCGCAATGCTCGCAGCTCCTTCCTGGAACAGGGAGTAACAAGTTACAGTTCTTACACTCTGCAGAGGTGCGTTACTTTACCCATGAGAGATCTTAGCTTTGTTGCACATCCGAATTGCAGGTTCGTTCACACTTCCTTGGTGTGAGGACCAGACTAAGATCCAAGCTAACCACTACCATCTCCGCGACCTCATATGTCTGCACGATCCTTCGGGGCCGGCTCACCTTTGTTAAGGCCCCTTTTGGGCAGGCTAAAACCCTGATGAGTTCCCGAAGACTCTATGACCTGGTGTTGCCCCGGCAAGTGCCATATTAAATGGTCAATCCACTAAACACCGTCCATAGATAATATAGACACCAAAAGTGTGGGGCGTAAGGGTGCCCACCCATATGTTGGATCCGCACAAGGAATCACAATGTCACGTTAAGGTCGTCTTGCCTCCATACAAGAGGAAAAGGATACAACAGACTTCTCCGTCCCATTCCAAATCTCATGGTTAACGCGTGATATACGGCGCAAGAATCACTGGCGACATTGGTTGTTAAGTCCTAGATAATATGTTCCTTTACCACCAGAACTTTCATAATAGGTTATTACCTCATGGTAAATAACCTATAATCATATTATTATGAAAATAGTGTTTTCTGACCTCTTTCAAATGCAGGTGATGACAACACTGGATTTGCAAAATACTTTACATAAAATAACCAAAGGACATGAGCAAGTGTGAACTTGCCTTTTGTGATTGCAAGATCATGCAGTCACGGTCTTTGAGACAATATACGATCCAATATCTGAAATCAGCATCATTGGTCCAGTAAGGACTAATGTTTAAAGAAGCAATATGCAGTTATGCATAAGTAATGCTATGCATTTTGTAAAACTCCCAAATTGAATCCCCAATACTTTGAGTGAAGTGAGTTTAGGTAATTCTTTTAAGAGTTGGTTTATTTTCAAATTTTACTTTATAAGTAATGACCTTTATAAAGGAGCTTAAGTGTTAAAAATTCAAAATATACAAGTAAAGTATAAAATAATGTGATTTATGGTTAATTGAAATAGACCAAAGTTAACTATAAAAACATAAGTAGTGTATTAGACATGATGTTTATAAGCGTTGAAACTAAAGTTAACTTTAAAAGGGTAAATAAACTTAAGATGTAATATTTTTTAATTATTCCCAAGTTTTAGATTTATGATAGGTATAACTAAGGTGTGGAATTATTCACTTTCTATTTAAGTGAATGGTTAGATTAAATTTGTTTTGCTATTATGAAAAGAATATGTATTTATTTAATGGAAGCATAATTAGATGATCTTAGTAATTTGTTAGAATTTGAAGTTGTGTTAATAGTGGTTAAGATATAATGATTATTCACCATATTATATATATGAGTGATACCCAATGTTTATTTAAAAGGGTTTTTAATAAGATTTTTAAAAGAATATTTTAAAGTTAAAAGTTATACTTAAGTTTGATTATGAATTCAAGTTATGGGTTTGGAATTAGTACTAAGACACTAATTGCTCAAGGTTTTATAAGAATTGTGATTATTTCTTACTTAAGAATTGTTTTTAACGAATTCACAAAATAAGTATTAGATAAGGATTTATTATTTAAAATATTAAAGACTTTTCTAATAATATATTTAATATTTTTTCTAGTGTAATATAATTATTTAAGACCATAAAAATGATTTTTATTTATTTTTAAGTATTATTTTTATGTTTATAGAATTCCATAAAGGATTAAATGTATTTAAATATTTACTTCAAATTTTTATTTATAGAAGAGTTGAGTTAGTATTTTTATAAAATAGTGGAGTTATTTTTATATACAAAAATGATTTTTATTAATTGTTTTAGGATATTTTCTTATATTGTTAGAATTTATTGAAAATTATAGTGACTTTAACATTTCGTGGTATTTTATTTAACTCAAACAGGTAGTTTTATATTTTTCTTAGGTAGGTATTATTTTTGTGAACATTTTGATATATAATATGTATTTTTATGATTTTTTTGTATTTTTCTAGGGATACAAAGATTTATAGGGTGTTTTGGTAATTCATTTGTTTTATTTTATTTTATTTCTTATTCTACTTAGCCTGGGCCGTTTGGTTGGACACATGGGTCGACCTGGCCCATTTGGACCTGGCTCGAGGTCATCTTGGCCCCGGCCCACCCCCTCATCCCATGCACGCCTCGCCCACACTTGCATCCTCGTTCCCCTCTCGGTTCTGCTCAATGGCGCCGCCGCTCACCCGATTCCGGCTGTGCACGACACCGTGGTTGTTGATGTTGGTCGTCGGGGCTTCGCCGCTGTGGCTTTCTCTTCCATCCTTGGCCGCTCTACTTCCCTCACTAGGGTTAGGGTTTGAACTCTAGTTCACCACAGTGTTTCGACGCCGGTGACCTCCCCATGACACGATTCCTGGTGCCGATGTGGTGTGGTAACGGTGAAGTCATCCCCTTGCGCGTGCCACTGCAGTAGCACGGGCCCTGCCTCGCCACCCTGCGGTGGTTGCGCCATGGGCGTCAGGTACACATTCGACTCCCTGGTTTCTTCCTTGCTCAAATTGATCTCTCCATGATCTTGTTTTCTGTTTTTTGTTCCAGAGGATTGTTTCCTTTTTGTTTTAGTTGAATATATTCATCCGAGCTCAACTTGAGATTAAATAAAGTAAAGTATATGTTGGTTGGTCTTAAGGTTTTATATTAGTAGGTTTGTAGTGTTTCAAACTGATAAGAACAGATATAAACTACATCTAATCGTGTGATTTTAATGATTAGATCATTTTACTGCTCAGATTGTTATGATATTGGATTTTTCTTCTTATTTCCTTACTGTCTTAAAATTGTGTATATGGTTTGTGACCTCCTGAGGTCCCTATAACTAATGAAATGCTAGGGAATGTTTAATGTTTCTTAATTTACTTAGGACAGATATCTTGCTTATGGATTAAAATCACTAAACTCTGAACTTTTTGGTTCAGGGTGTTATTGGCAATGCTTTTGTCATTAACTTGTCACTGGTTAAATAGCAGACTTGATTACTAATAGTAATTAGGGAATCTGATTACCTGAGGCTTAATTATTTTGTGATTCCCCTGGTTGCTGGACATTGAATTGGTCAGGCATGAAAATCGTATGCTGAGCTGAACCTGACTTCAGTGGTGATTTTTATTGTTTGAATAACCAGATGTTTGTCTCTAGGTGTGGAACTTTTGTTTATATGATGAACTGAACCTATGGTTCAGTAATGATCTTGGTCCCTTATTGTACATATTCTCTTAGAATGATTCCTAACCAAAGGTGGCTAGGAAAATGATTTAAATGACTGTTGATAGTTGCTTTATTGTGTTTGTAAGCTGATAAAGGATAGAACTGCTACAGAGGTGCTACCATTCTTTGGAATATGCCCTGTAGTAGCTCATCGTTAGATCTGCTATTATCTAGTTTTAAACTATAAAGCACCAGCTTGGTCAATGATGCATAGTCTGAGACTTTGCTGTAGATCTTGGCAAGATAGCACTTGATTCTTCTATCTCTTCAATGATGAATATACACCCCACTTGGGTGTATTACTAATAATTACTTTAAATAGGCAACTGCTACAATATAGATGAAATTATTAAGAGCATGTTTGCTAATTGCTCACCATCTTGGTGATGCTTATTTTAGAAAATGTGTCTAGTTGATATCTTGTATGGATATGATTGAGTGACCATCCATTCTGTCACTTATGACAGTAAGACTATGGATGATTCCTAACTCTTTTGGGAAAATGATTTGCTTATCTAATTTGTTGGAAATTGTACTTGTGGTTTTATCATAGAGGAACAACTCTGATGCTGGTTGCTACTGAGGTGCTACCCATAACTAGGATGTGCCCAGTAGCACCCATCCAGGGATTTACTTTCCTCTAGATGCAAACTGGTAAATACCAGATTGGTCAAAGATGCACTGGCTATTACCTAAACTATAGATGGTAAAAGATATTTCTTGTGGATTTTACAATATCCAGTGATGAGTATACACCCCACCTGGGTGTATATCTGAGGATTCAACTTATCCAACAAATCATGCTCAAAGACTTAATAAGAACAGATAGATGGTATAATCTGTTTGTGACTCACCAACTGGATGATGTTGGTGTTGTAGATGTGTTCTTGTCTTGATGATGCCCTTGCTGAGATCCTCTTTGATCAGGTGGCTCTCCTCCTCCTTGTCACCTCCTTGAACACCTCTTGGTTTGTCCTTGATTAACACCTGAACTTCTCCCTCCTCAAATAACCATTCTGGTAGTTGAGCTGGTGGTTTTTTTATATGAATGGATGATGGCCTAGTTTATGGTTGTGGTTGCTGAAACTCTCAGATTCCTGTGATGTTCTCAGTTGGTTTGGTAGTGATGTTAAAAGCTTTAGAGAGAGCACTCTCTCTGCTATGGCTGGGAAGATAACCCCCTGCCATGTGAGTTCCTATGTTGACAGCAAGGTTTGCTTGCATGCAGTGACTGTGATGTATGCATGTTGGTGCCATCTGTAGATCAGATCAAGTGAGAACTTGATATTTGCTGTCAATTTACCTTTTTACCATTTCATCTGGCTTTGGTGAAACTTGCCCCTGTACTAGCCTATGATGCACTAGTCTGAGGCTACACATTTGATAAGAACATATATTATTTATTTGGTGAAATTTGCCCCTTCTAATGTAAGCTCAATGATGAGACAAACAGTGCATTACACTGTAATTCTCAGAGCACCAATACTAACACTAACCCTTGTGTTTTACTTTTAGTTGTTTGTTTTTGCAGGTACCAATTAGCATAAAAGATACCAGACGAAGAAGTGGGCTTAGGAACAATAGTTTAGGATTTTATTTGTATTAAATATTGTAATTTATTTTCTATTTGAATATTGTAAAAACATTATATTATTGTAATTTATTCAATAAAGTTTACTTAATTCCTTTTTCTTTTACAATTCTTTTGTAAAGACAATGTCATATTTATTTTGTTGTAATAAAGAGTTATTTTATTTATCTTAGTAATGTAATTCCTTTTTCTACTTATTTGATTCCTGATACTTTACTTTTATTCATTTATTGTAAAAGATCAATGTAATATTATATGTATATATATATTAATAAAGAAATCTTTTTATATCACTTTTTTAATCATTTCAATTCAAGTTATTAAATCTTTATAATTTCCATTTGTGAATTTTATAAATTCATTTGAATTTCATATGTGAAATTCAAATACATGTTTGAGCAACTTTCCCCCTAAACAAGGAATTCTATAAAGGTCATGTCGAAATCTATCGCACTCGCTCTGAAGTTTCCATCAGTACAAGAGAGATCTCGATCCCTCTATAGCTCTTCTACTTTTGCGCGAAAATTTCCTGGATTTTCTTATGCATGAATGCAATGTACAAACCTGTGTCCTCTATAATTCTAGGTGCTAATCCTGGGATGTTACAGTAACAGGGTGACTATAAAGATGGGTTCAGTGCTATGAAGGTGTTATGTTGAGGCTCATGGATCAAGAGTGGAATTTGTCCATCGCGATGACCGATAGATATACTCTGGGCCCTCTCGGTGATATTACATTAGTTGGCTTGCAAGCAAGTGATTTCATCACTAGAATGTTATATCACGGGAACGAGAAAAGAGTACATGTCATTAACGAGATCAAACTAGGTATGGAGATACCGATGATCGAATCTCGGACATGTAATATATCGCGAGACAAAGGGATTGATTTACATGCGTATAAGGTTCACACGATCACAGAAGTCATCGTTGAATGTGTGGGAGTCAGTACGGATCTCCAGGTCCCGCTTCTGATTATTGATCCGAGAGGGGTCTCGATCATGTCTACATTATTCGTGAACCGTAGGGTGACACACTTAAGGGATACCGACACCATTCGGAGCAAATGATATGCCAGAGAAAGAAAAACAAAGCGCGGGAATTTATTTCACTAGACACCGAAATTGTTTCGGTTGAAATTGCTGAAACTGGTTCTGCATGTGAAATTGAATACTAGCAAGGGGTTTTATGTGAATGTTTGTTAATTAAAGTAATTAACAAAATACTGAATCAATAAATAAAAGAGTTTTATTTAAATGAGAGCTTGCATTAAATTTGGTGGAAATTTAATGCATGTGAGTGGATTTTTGAGTGGAGGCTCTTTTATGGGAGTGGAGGCTTTTCATTTTGAGTGGGAGATCCACCCACATGAATGTGGAAGAGGTGGGGGCAGCCACCATGGCTGGCACCATGCCCCTTGGGGTGCCCCCCTCTCCCTATAAAGGCCCCCCTCTCATCCTCTCAAAACACACCTCCTCGCGAACGATCTCTCTCCCCCCTTTAGAATTTCCCCATGGTCTCGGATCAGCGAGATACATGTTCCCGGTGGATTTTTCTGGAAGGATTTGTTGCTTCCGCTGCTTCGCTGGAGTGAGGGCGCGGATGTTATCGGGGTACCCGGACGTGTGTGCGGTCACGGATGCACCACTGCTTTGCGGTGCTGGACTTGATGGTGCTGGACCAGATGGACTTCATCACGATCTTGAGATCGGCAAGCGTTCGTCTACATCATCCACGATTACAACCTTGTTAACGCTATTCTGTCTTCGAGGGTATGTGTTCTATGGATGTATATCCACCCGTTGCTTGTATCTAGTAGATAGATCTTGGTACATAGTTGTTCCTCATAGGAAAATTTTTGTTTTCTATGCTGCGAACCCTACAGGTTCACGTGATTGTAGCTGTTGTTGTCATGATTTGTATTCTGGAATTAATCGTGGAAATTATGCCTAATAATCCAACAATCCAAAAACCTTATTATAGGCAATTTCCTGAATTAAACATGGGACACTTGGCCGATGCTATGAAGCCGGAAAAGTTTACCGGTGTTCATTTTAAGAGGTGGCAGTATAAGACCACTATGTGCCTGCAAGCTCTGAAAGTATTCGAGGCTAGTGAGGGTTTACCTGAAGGAACTACATCTGACGAGGTTCAGAACAAGTTCAAGGAAACCAGTCTTACCTTTGTGGGATGCGTTCTGAGTGCTCTTGACTACAAGCTATTTGATGTGTATATGCACATCAAACATGGAAAAGAGCTCTAGGAGGCATTGAACGCTAAGTTCGGTGTAGCAGATGCTGGCAATGAGCTATACATCATGGAGAGCTTTCATGATTACAGGATGGTTAATAACCATTCTGTAGTTGATCAAGCTCATGAGATACAGTGCTTTGCCAAGGATCCTGAAATCCTCAAGTGTATCTTACCCGACAAGTTTGTGGCTGGGTGCATTATTTCAAAGTTGCCTTCTTCGTGGAGGAACTTCGCCACAACTCTCCAACACAAGAGACAGGAGATATCGGTTGAAAACCCGATAGCGTCTCTTGATGTTGAGGAGAAGGCTCGGGTTAAGGACACTACTGAGAGAGGAGGCAAGGGTCAGTCTAGCGCCTACATGGCGCAGAAGAAGACCTTCGACAAGAACAAAGGGAACTATAAGCCCTTGTTCAACAAGCCTGAAAAGACTACAACCTTCAAGAAGAAGAAACCGAACAAGGCCGAGCTACATTGTTATTCATGTGGAGAGCTCGGCCACTTTTCCAAGGACTGCCCATATCGTGCAGATCGCAGAGGGAAAGGTGGGAAGACTGTCAACATCGTGACCGCTATCAACACTGATGGGTACGGTAATTTATTTACTGTTCTTTCAGTATTTCAATCACCATGTTGGTGGATTGATACGGGTGCTAATGTTCATGTGTGTGATGACATCTCTATGTTCACTTCTTATCAGGTCGCTCGGGATTCATCCGTCCTAATGGGGAATGGATCATATGCTTCTGTTCGTGGTGTTGGCACGGTGGATCTGAAGTTTACTTCCGGAAAGATCGTGCAGCTGAGGAACGTGCAGCATGTCCCTACTATGAACAAGAATCTCGTTAGTGGCTCCCTTCTGTGTATAGATGGGTTTAAGGTTGTGTTAGAGTCCAATAAAGTCGTTGTTTCGAAACATGGACAATTTATTGGTAAAGGTTATGAGTTCGGAGGCTTGTTCTGATTTTCATTTTTAGAGTTTTATAATAAATCCGTGAATCATATTTGTGGTGATGTTAATGATGATACCAGTGTTTGGCATTCTCGTTGATGTCACATTAACTTTGGTTTGATGTCTCGGATGTCCAGTATGAGTTTAATTCTGAATTTCACTATTGCCAAAGGTTCTAAGTGCCATAGTTGTGTGCAATCAAAGCAACCTCGAAAGCCTCACAAGGCTGCCGAGGAGAGAAACTTGGCACCTCTAGAACTCATACATTCTGATCTATGCGAGATGAATGGTGTGTTGACAAAAGGTGAAAAGATATATTTCATGACGTTGATAGATTATGCTATTAAATTATGCTATGTTTACTTGTTGCAAACTAAAGATGAGGCTTTAGACAACTTAAAATTTATAAGGCCAAAGTTGAAAATCAACTAGAGAGGAAGATCAAGTGTCTCAGGTCGGATCGTGGTGGTGAGTATTTTCCCAAAATATTTGACGAATTTTGTCAAGAACACGGAATTATTCATGAGAGGACGCCTCCCTACTCGCCCCAATCAAACGGGATTGTCGAGAGGAAAAAACGCACACTGACTGACTTGGTGAATTCCATGTTAGCCACTGCTGGTTTATCAAAGGCATGGTGGGGGGAGGCTTTGTTGACTTCATGTCATGTCCTGAATAGGGTTCCTAACAAGAGTAAATAAAAGACCCCTTATGAGGAGTGGGTTGGGAGAAAGCAATCACTTTCGTATCTGCGCACTTGGGGGTGTTTGGCGAAGGTCAACATACCGATCCCAAGAAACGCAAGCTCGGACCCAAGACAGTGGATTGTATTTTTCTAGGATATGCTCCACGGAGTGTAGGATATAGATTTCTAGTGGTTAAATCTGAGGTACCTGATATGCATGTTGATACTATAATGGAATCTCGTGATGCAACATTCTTTGAGAATATTTTTCCTATGAAAGATATGCATAGCATTGGTAGAATTTCTTCTGAAATACTTCCTGAATCTAGTGCATCTATTGAAAATTATCAACAACCACATGAGGAAGTCCTTGAGAAGGATGACAACGAACCTCTCACGAGGAGTAAGAGACAGAGGATTGCAAAATCCTTTGGTAATGATTTCATCGTGTACCTTGTGGACGGTACTCCCAGATCCATTGTAGAGGCATATGCATCTCCTGATGCGGATGATTGGAAAGAAGCTGTCCAAAATGAGATGGACTCGATTCTTTCTAGTGGAACTTGGGAATTATCAGAACGACCCTATGGTTGCAAACCTATGGGTTGTAAGTGGGTGTTTAAGAAGAATCTAAGGCCTGATGGTACTATTGAGAAGTACAAGGCGCGGCTTGTAGCTAAGGGCTACAGACAGAAATAAGGCGAAGATTACTTTGACACATATTCACCTGTCGCTAGACTAACCACCATTCGAGTACTACTGTCCCTGGATTCCTCTAATGGCCTTCTCGTTCATCAAATGGACGTGAATACAGCTTTCCTTAATGGAGAGTTGGAAGAGGAGATCTATATGGATCCGACGGATGGGTTTGTGGTAAAAGGTGAAGAGACAAAGGTGTGTAAGTTATTAAAATCTTTATATGGCCCGAAACAAGCACCTAAGCAATGGCATGAGAAGTTTGACAGAACTCTACTTTCTGCAGGCTTTGTCATTAATGAGGCTGATAGGTGGGTTTACTATCGCCATGGTGGGGGTGATAGTGTTATATTATGTTTGTACGTGGATGACATTCTGATCTTTCGTTCAAACATGAAAGTGATAAATGAAGTCAAGTCTTTCCTGTCAAAGAGTTTTGATATGAAAGATCTGGAAGAGGCTGATGTGATACTGAACATCAAGCTTATTAAGAACGAGAATGAGATTACTTTAACGCAATCTCATTATGTTGAGAAGGTCTTGAGCCGATTTGGCTTTACTGATGGCAAGACTTCTCCAACACCTTATGATCCCAGTTTGACATTACGAAAGAATAAGAAGGAACCAACAGATCAGCTGAAATATTCACAAGTTGTTGGTTCTCTCATGTACTTAGCAAGCGCTAGAAGACTTGAACTCTCTTTTGCTATGAGCAAGTTGAGTAGGTTCATGTCTAACCCGAGTATTGATTATTGGCATGCACTTGAAAGGGTCATGCGCTATCTATGTGGTATAATGAGCTATGGGATTCACTATTCAGGGCACCCTGCTGTGCTTGAAGGATATAGTGATTCGAACTGGATCTCTGACGTTGATGAAATCTACGCCACGAGCGGGTATGTGTTTACCCTTGGAGGTGGCGCAGTGTCATGGAGGTCTCGTAGACAGACCATATTGACGAGGTCAACTATGGAAGCAGAGCTTACTGCTTTAGACACAGCCACTGTTGAGTCAGAATGGCTGCGTGAGCTCTTGATGGACTTGCCTGTGGTTGAGAAACCTGTGCCGGCAATCCTTTTGAATTGTGACAACCAAACTGTGATTGTCAAAGTGAACAATTCTAAGGATAACGCGAAGTCATCAAGACACGTGAAGAGACATTTGAAGTATGTCAGGAAATTGAGAAACTCCAGAGTAATAACTATTACGTATATTCAAATAGAGAAAAACCTGGCAGATCCATTTACAAAGGGACTATCACGAAATGTGATAGAAAGTGCATCGAGGGAGATGGGGTTGAGACCCATGGATGTCACACCTAGTGGTAACCCAACCTATGTCATCGGAGATCCCGTGAATTAGGACCTAGGAAGAACAAGCTAGTGGTTTGACTAAGGAGAGTAGTTGGTAACCCTCTCTATATGAAGATGCATAACTCTCATAATCTGTAAGTCAGGTTGGCAACATGCCTTAATGTGTTTCTGTTGGCTTTAGCTAGCAAAGATGCCGTCCTACATGGCATTCTTAAAAGAACACACCTATATAAGCTCGACTGTAAACGTCGCGGTCTATGAGACTTGGGTGATCTCTAGTAAACTCATGAAGAGACCAGGGAGTATGACGTATATGCTCCAACCCGCGGGGTAGGCTACTGGTAGCCAGGTACTAGTTATGATTTTGAGTGAAATCTATTGGCACCAAACTTGCAATTCAAGGTTCGTCCATTGTTCAAGTTGTTGATAGACCTAGTTCAAGATTCTAGGTGAAAGTTCAACTTAACAGTCTCTGCTGAAACACCGGTATATAAACAAGTAGCAAGAATTGGCAAATCTTCAAATGGGCATTTGAGATCTCGTGGGAGATTGTTAGAAATAATGGGCTAAATCATTAGACCCATGTGTGATTTCAGATTTTCCCTAAATCTCAAAGCCCATGTATGTGGAAGCCCATATGTGATTTGTCACAAGTTGGTGGCAGCTCACATGTGTATGGCAAGAGCTGTGGGAGCTAAAGTTTAGTCCCATATGGAAAGTTGAAGGAGAGTTGCACCACCTTATAAGATGGAGTGTTGCACCACTTTGTAAGTGAGTGACAATAAAAGAGCTACACGCGCGCTCCTCCTCCGACGCCGCCGCCGCTCGCATGCACGCCCGCCCGTCCGCCTCGTCTCGTCTCGTCACGACGCGCGTGCGCCTTGGGTTGCGGGAATCTCGCCGAGCCGAGCTTTATTTTGTTGCTCAGGAAAATGTGTGCGGTTAGACAGACGTGTCAACAGTTTAGCGGATTCGGGTCGCTTCCGGATCGTGGGCTATCTGTAACCGACCCGAACGTGCGCGACGTGGGCTTGTTCCACTTTGTGTCCTATACGGGATTTCCGAGCCGCTCTATATAAACGCCTGTGCGGCTTCCACAACGTACGACACCAAATCAATCTAGGGTTTTTGCCATTCTCTCTGCTTGCGCCGCCATCATAGTCTACTCCATCCCGCTTGCCGGCATGCACCGGCGGTCGGGAGAGCAGGTCTCCGGAACCACTCACCTTTGTGATCCTGTACGGGAGAGGGCAAATAAGGTTTTTGGAAAGCGCTCCGCGCGACTGCTCAAGTTCGTCATCACGGCGCGTCTTCCCGGTCGTCAGCCGGACCTTGTGCACGTCGTCTTCAACGCCGACTTCTTCGACAGACTACTGCACCAACGACGACTACATCGACAACCAATTAGTACGTATACCGTCATCAGATTTGTTGTTTTACTATGGCTGTTAGTGTGCATAATCTTTTACTTTTCATGTTGATCAATACATCTAGTATGTTAGAGGTTCACGTGATTGTAGTTGCTGTTGTCATGATTTATATTCTGGAATTAATCGTAGAAATTATGCCTAATAATCCAACAGGACACACCTTTCACCGCCGATATTCAGCATGACAAGTCTCCCTCTCGTGGGATCGAGTTGGATCCATGATAGACGACGTGTAGGTTTCATTAACATGTGTTGGTATTTTTGTTCATCTACCATGCCTCTTTAAGTGCCACAATAGACTCTACTGTAGCGGTTTTTGACATCGCCATTTCCACATGCAAGAAAAAATGATCCGTTGGGGAAAAACTAATAGTCCGCACTTGTGTCTTGTGACATCTGACAAGAAATGCCCAAAATTCCACACACTATTGTAGTGTAAGTTGTGTGTGGATTAACTTCACTCTGTTGTGCCTTGTTGATATCTTTTAGAATGATTGTAACCCTATCGTCTAAGTAATAAAGCTCACAAATTTGCAAGAAATAAAAAGGAACCAAAGGTGGATAAGATTGAATCCTATAACGACCCCGAATTGAAATCCTTAGGACTTTTCTATGTGGGTTGTTTAATCTGAAGGACTAGTTTCAATTCTAATTTTTGTTTGCACTACATTTCAGATGAAATCTTGCAGCCCACTCATATCTATTTGAAAGAATTCTTTGTTTTTAATTGTGTTAAAATTAAACAAACAAAATCCTATAGCATTAAAATATGAAGGACATTATAATCATCTATAACACTAAATGTATATAATATGAAAATATATCTTATGATGATTCTAATGGTATTTATATTGTATTATAGATGTATATAAATTTTTCTATATATTTAACCTTGACTAAACTCAGAATACATGATATTTTCGGACAGAGAGAGTATGAAGGACATTATAATCATGTGTTTTAACTCCCGCGCTTGTAGAACCCCACGAATCAAAGAGATAAGTGTCCGATTCTCGGGAAAATCAAATTTATCCTTCATGGATTGTCTTTAATTACAGTGTTGGTATACTACGTGCATAGGAATATTTTAAGAGTCCAAGTAAATTGTGAAATTTCCGTGGGCTTCCTTTCAATAGAAAACAAATAAAATGTTCCTCCCATTTTGATTCCATCCGTTCTTTTAACAGCTGAGCGCCCCAACATTTTTCTCCATATGTTTTTAACATTTTTTCCGCCATGAATTAAAGAGGCTATAAAGGCTTAAACCAGTCACAGGATGGCATGCATGCAAAAACTAGTGGATGGCAAAGCTTCGCCTTCTTCCTTCTCTTCGGTCTTGCCTTCCTCTACCTCCTCAAATTGAAGCTTTGATCCCTCATTCATTTCTTCTTTTCGTGGGCCTTTGGTCGGGTATTTTCCAAAGGATAATCGAGGTTTCCTCGTTGACCAGGTTACAAATTAGTCTTGGGCCAGGGCCAGCTCAAATTAATCAAGCACTATGTGTCTTTTAATATAACCAAAAATGTGAACCGTCTACATCAAGCAATCAATTAAGAATATCAGGACCGATTTTGGGTGGTGAGAAGTGTATATACTCCATATCTCGGAACCAGGTCAGCTCAGGTCATGAACAATGATATACGTACGTCAAAATCAAGCCCACTAGCATCTCGTTTATTTGCACATAGGCAACACCTTCATTTGAAGTTTTGAACCCTTCAAAGTCAGTCCCGGCCAACACACACATGTATGACGTTTCTGTGTATCTAAATTTAATTTATTATTAAAACTTCCAAGTAGCATCGTGATAGTGATACAAAGTCCAAAAGATGGTGATATACTGCATGAGACATATATAGTTCTTTTTTTTTCCTTTGAGACAAGGAACAATCAACTTTGATTATTACTCGCTTCGTTCCATAATTCTTGTCTTGACTGTAGTTTAATTTTAAACTAAAACCACGACAACAATTATGAAACAAATGAAGTAGTTAGCTAGATAAGCACAACAATATGTCAGATGGAATACACTATAGCAAATGCATCACTAGTTTTACCTTTTTGCATCTTGACGTCCCTCCATGCCTACGATGACTAAACCGAACAATATCAAATCTACACAAGATAGACTAATCTCAAAGGTTTTATAAGAGGTATAGGATTAGCCTGCCCATGTCTATGTTTTAGACAACTATAATGCTCTAAGACCAAGAATACACCCCTTATAAGGTTGTCTGCGACCGAGGAAGAAGGCTAGGATACATGAGAACGAAACAAACGACCCCTAACAAAACTTGATATCATTGTCATTGCCAACACTAGTAAGGTTTGAACAGTAATCCGTTTAGATTATGGACTTCGATCTGCGGACCAAAACAACAAAAACTCACTAGTGTCTATCACAATGACCAGGCGTGGATGATATTTATCCACTTAGATGCTATCTCCACGACTATTGCTTTGTTTTCAATCACACATGAAGAAAACATGAAAGAAACTTAAAATTTTGAGCCTAAACATTGATATGTGATTCTCCCTGCATCTCGACACCAAGAAGTCCATCTGATATGAGGGTAACCGTGTAAACACCGCTGAAAAGCTCTACCGTCCGCTAAGACTCTACTTGCCGCCATCTAATTGAAACTTTTTGCTCATTAACTATCCTTTGACCTTAGCTTTATCCTAGACTAGATGTTCAATATATGCACACAATTCAATAATGATGATGCAATGGTGTTAGTGTTTCTCCATTTATAAATATGTGTCATACCTTGAGTTCAACCAGGACTTAGTTTAAAGAGGATATGTCTTTTTTCTTTCAAAAGCATAAAATATACATAGACGTACCATCACAACCAACACACAAACACTCATACAACACCCACCGAAGACGAATAGCTAAATTTGGTATTGCGTGCATTATAAATGCTACTTCGTTTTAAAAACTCTAGGCTCTGGCCCTCCAAGTATCGAGTTTGATCTACAACTATTGAACAACATAACACAAGTGAGATGTTTTGGCTCCTATGTCACTTGGAGCTCCTTATTTCCAATTTTTTTTTTTTTGCAAAGTTCATATATTTTCTTTAAAAATCCCACATGGCATATGCATGTGTTGTAGAATTTAAAATGCGGATCTACAGTAGTGAAGAATACATCTATCATAAATTCACATATTTTTATCTTTTATTATAATTTTTGTGTAGCCCATAGGAAAATGTTTTCTTTTCAAATTTTACGGGTTCGTGTGAGAGTGAATATGTACTCATGGACAAAAATTCAATTTTGTGATACTCAAAATGTGTTTTTTTCTGATTATTGGGAAAAAGGAGGCTACAGGTGACCCAAACGCATTTAGGGATGTTCAAATAAAATTGATCTAATGAATCAAGATGTTAAAAACATACCTGGACTTTCAGGGTATAGAAGTGATATCATTTACATTTAAGCATGTGAATCCAATTGTGCCACTTTTGTGTCCTGACAAAACGTATATTTTTCTTTGCATTTTTTCTACAACTCGATAAAGATTGGGAAAGCCACCCACCTACACGGTGCTGAACCAAAGCTTTCGCTTTGGACGAATTCCTAGAAAAAAGAAGGAGCGCACACACACGACATGCGACACGATGATGCTGGCTCAAACCTCTGAAACCGCGTCACCGTTCCTCCTCCTCGTTGCCGAGTCAAATCCCCACCCCACCCGATTTTTTTACAAATATGACCCTCTGCAATTTGCCATCGCCAAAAATACCCTCATCGTGCCGCAAAAGCCAAAAATACCCTGGCGGGAGGCTGAAAAGGCGACACGTGTCACCTCCCGCCACGGGGGGGTGGCGGGATGTTCCTCCCGCCACAGGGGGTGGCGGGATGTTCCTTCCGCCAGGAGGAATGGCGGGATGAGGTGGGCCCCACGGCCGGGCCAGCGGGGAGGTTCGACTTGGCGCTGGCGGGAGGTTCGACTTTGCACTCGTGCTGGTGGGCCCCACGGCGTCATTCCGCCACCGCCAAAGGCGAAAGGAACATCCCGCCACCCCCTATGGCGGGAGGAACATCCCGCCACCCCCCGTGGCGGGAGGTGACACGTGTCGCCTTTTCAGCCTCCCGCCAGGGCATTTTTGGCTTTTGCGGCATGAGGGGGGTATTTTTGGCGATAGGAAATTGCAGAGGGTTATATTTGTAAAAAAATCCACCCCACCCCGGCCAAGTCTTCGCCTTCCATCTCCCTCTCGACAATAACATGCTCTCCTCTCCTTTCCTCTCCTCTCCCTTCCGCGGTCTCCTTCCCTTTCCCTTTCGAAATCCCCGCGCACCTTCTGATCCGCCTCCTTCCCCTCTACAGGAGGCCGCGCCATTTTTGTCCAGGTATTTTCCCCCCCATTAGATTACTTTTATTTCCGGATCACCAAGAATGGGTCTTTTCTTGCCCCATGATGCGTAAATTCAGGCTAGTAATGGGGGGAATGCCGCGCCGGTTCATCGATACGGTAATCTTGCGCGAAATTTGGGTGGATACTAACCGTGCTCCGCTGATTTCCAGTTCTTGATCCGTGATCCTCCCCGCCGTCGCCTGCCGAGAAGCCGACGCCCGGTTGCCGGAGAGGAAGACCGGCGTGGATCGTTGCCCGATTCCGCTCCCGTGGATTGGATTTTGTCGGAGACGACCCTTGATTCTTCGCGCTGCTGAATTTGGGGCAGGTTGTTGTCTTGTCCGTACGAAGGGTGGAGCGGTGCGCTTCGGCCTTCGTGGACTTTTCATGAATTCTCGCCGATCCAGGTCTGTGAAGCTGCTGTCGGCGCGCGCCAAGCCCATCGAGGTTGACGTCGCGGAGGAGGACCAGCGGATGAGCTCGTCGGCAGAGAACACGGTGTACTGCTGCATTGCCAAGGGGAACAATGTCATATACCGCTACAGCAGCAAGGATGGGACTCGCAGACGGAGGCCACGGCGGCGCTCTGCCTGGAGAACGTGCCCCCCCCCACCACCGACATTACATCCACACCTCGGGCTCGAGGAGCTACGGCTATCTGATGGCAGACGGGCACACATTCTTCGCCATCATCGATCCAACTGTTGGGAGTGTGGGTGCCTTGCAGTTCCTAGAGCGTGTGCGGGATGAGTTCAGGAACACGAATAGGAACGACCTCCATGAAGCGCTGGTGCCGGCTGTCCAGAGGCTGGTGGCTTCGCTGGAGAAGATGCCCCGTGGGGCACTCGTTCTCGAGTATGGCACTCCAAGAGGAGCGTCGAATGACGGCTCGAGCTGCACATCGTCGAAGGTGCCTCTTCTTGGAAAAGGCGGTGGCAGGAAGGATAAGAAGAAGGCAAAGGATAAGGGGTTGTCAACGGTGGATGACGACGATGAGCACCATGGCACTAGAGGTGTGAGGATTGATGTGCCGCCCGAGGATGTAGGCGGCATGTCACTGGAGCGCAGCACAAGCCAATCCAGGCTACGGAGGCAGCAGTCGCCGCGGTCACTGTGGATGCGGCATGTGAAGATCATCATCATTGTCGATGCTCTCATTTGTGTGATATTGTTTGGTGCTTGGCTTGCCGTCTGCAAGGGTTTCCAGTGTGTGTCCGGGTGATGATTAAGACCGAGAAGTTTCAGAATGCTGTGAGTTTTTTGGTATGTTCCTTTCCAGAAAGGTAAATATAATCCAAGAAAACACTAATGGAGAGGATGTAGACTACGGTTAGCAATATGTTCAGGATCAGATGATGAAAATTTGAGGTTTGATGTGGTGAAGATGTACATATGCTTCATCTCTTGTACATGATTTCCATATGATTTTTTCCACAGATGTGGCGTCTCTGTGCTCTTCCTTACTATGAGAGCCTGTGTCTCTATTATTTATTTCGTTGATACCTTGTGCAGATGACATGTCTATCTGTTTCATTGCCTTTTTGCTGGTAGATTCCTGCTCTTACAGGAATTTAATTCAGAGTACTTGCCAAATTCTGAAATTGTGTTGGAATTATGTGTTTAGATCCCACACTGGGTTGAAGCCACTGGTTTTGATCGTGTTGGCTTGGTATTTCTTATCAGCTGTGTCTCGCTGGAATTGAACAACCAATCATAGACTTGTACATTACTACGGTGTAGGAGCATGAAAACAATATTTATTAGTTACAGGTACATAACACCGATGCATATCGTCGTGTTCAAAATCTACCATCCATGTATGAGAACATTGGAAACAATGGTCTGGAGCAATTTTGGGTGTATTTCAGAGTCTAACTGGATAAATTACTTCTCAATAGACTCCATTCCAGCCCATACGATGGGGCTAATAACTGGATAATTTACCATCCGGGCTCTGCTGGCCCTGAGTGAAGTCTTGTGGGCCACACTTTCGGTGGGCCTGTAGCTTGGCCTTATAGATCCCGCTAGGGGTTGCAGTAACAGGAGTATCCAGCCGAGCCCGAGTAAGATGCCCAGCTGTGTTCCTCAGAAATTCTAAAGAAGATTTTTTTTCAATAAGTTGTTGTGTTCCTCAGAAGAACAGCAGTGTGTTTTACATTTGAGACTGTAGGACATGCAGTCACGCTGGCAGTGGCGGAGCGTGACAAGTAAATCTTGGGGGGGGGGGGGGGGCGGGGGGGGGGGGGGGGGGGCTTGAATTTCAGGGGAATGCTCTAAATTTCCTAATTTATACCTTGTAGAAAAAAATCTTTACTAATTATCTAAAAGCTGGGGGGGGGGGGGGGGGGGGGCTGCCGCTCATAGTGAAAAAGCTACCACCCATAAAAATGGCTGAATAGATTTTTTACGTCCAAAAACAACTCTAGCAAACTCCCTAAAAGGGAGCCTCTAAAATAAGTTAAGGCTCTAATATTGGGGGCAAAATCAGACTCCTGGGAACACAACCTTTTATAGTCTATCTGCCATGTTGAGATCACTTATTATTTTGTTTCCATTTGTTTTCTTTCTTTCTTGCCAACCTCCACCGCCAGGCACCTACATATAGGAGGACCAGCTGCGGGGATAAAAGTCTGCGGTTAAGGATGTCAATTGGTAGGGTATGGGCATGGTAAAGTAATACCATACCTATACCCATATAGCCAACGGGTACAAAATTCTACCCATACCCATACCCATACCTAGTCTCAACGGCCAGTCCAAAGAGATCACCGCCACTCCGCCGCCCCGGCCTGATGGAGAAAGTAAATGGAACAGCAGCTTGATAAGAATTGGGCAAATGCCACATGATTCAGGATGTTAAGAACTTCCTTTTTTGTACTATCAGTATGCATTTTTAGCAATAACTATCTCGGCTTGTTTGTATGTACATCAATCATAAATGGCAGTATGACAGCGTTGGAATTTGGATTCATGGATACAGATCTGCATAGGTGAGACACAACTCACACCTCCAGATTAGGCAATGCTGGCAACAGATAATAGTGACGCCTAGCCATTTTACTGAATACAGACATGACAACATAATGAGGTGATTAAGGTTTTCCATGTATGGCTGGCTGGTGTTGTATGCAAAGAACCAATTTGAGGGGATGCAAAAAACTAGCCGTACCTTGTTTAGCCAAAAGTTCTTGCTTCACATCTGCCCCAAGAAGATAGTATTAAGTACCTACAGAAAGCTTTATTTCCTGCTCCATTTGGCAACAAGCTAACGCCAAATCATGCACCATAAAAACAAACAAACAAAAATACTTGAAATTACAAGGCAATCGATAAGTACCTCTTCTCTGTGACTCTGCCAATGAGTTTATGATCAGACAGGCATCGACGCATGGAGCGATACAAATGAAAAATGACCATGGAATTTGCAAGCTAGAAAAGATGTTATTTTACACGAGAGTGTGACGATGAAACAAATGCCGGCCTGCCGGATTTGAACCGGCAATGAAGGAGGAGTACAGGGCCTTTCAATCCCACACCATCCAACACACTCTTCCGATCGAGCAAAGGCCGGTTACATGAGATCACTGGGTAGGTGATTGCTAAATGAAAAGGTACCAAGTACCAGAGTCTTACCAGAACATAGCATCGTCCTTGTACTTCCTATTCCAGTCAAAATGGCATGCAGCTCAGTAGCTGCATACTACCAGATTTAAGGCAAGAAAACCAAAATGGGAACAAAGTTATTATGCTCCTAAACGTGAGTGGAAGCAAATGTGGACTAATTTATCTGGCTCTCTTGACGAGTAATCACCACTTTAGAGATGTTTTCACAAGTGTTCAAACGTTACCTTAATTTTCTGTTTTGCTGACCACTGATTCATGCAGCAGAAAGTTCAAAAATAAATATAGTACATTTTACTCTGGGCACCTAGTATATTAAATGTTAGGCAATGAAAGAAACTCAAGTATGTCAAAATAGCACTATTAATAATTTTAGGCACGCATGTCTAGCTGGCACATGAATCACGATTTACATTATCTGAAGAGATGATGCAACATATCTTCTTTTAAATGCATGGTGCACGTCTAGCAAAGGCTTTAATGCTATAGCAAACATCTACAGTATTTATTAATTTTTCTATGGAAAACAAAATCTGAGCAAAGCAAACCATGTTTCTTTAAAAAAACAGTTCTTGTTTGAACTTAGTGTGTTGCTACTAGAAGTCTAGAACCATTTCCAAACCTTCCTATGATATCCTAATATTGACTTACAAATCAACTTTTATCCTGATTCACCCATTACACGGACTGAGAAAAGCAAACACTTCAGCCTCATATGACACCCCCCCATGTGTCTCCAGTCTCGACGTAGGCAAACTTCAGCTAAGGGAAGACTGACATCACCCCCATTGTACGCGTGTATGCCAGAAAGAGAGCAGGATACAAGCGTCGGATCACAAACTTGTGAAGGGCCAGTCAAAAAGAGAACATCGCTGCCACTCAAAACACAATTTTCAGCCGCCCTGGCCTGGTGGAGAAAGTAAATGGAACAGCAGCTTGATAAGAATTGGGCAAATGCCACATGATTCAGGATGTTAAGAAATGCCTATTGTGTACTATCAGTATGCATTTGTAGCAATAACTATCTCGGCTGTTTGTATGTACATCAATCATAAATGGCAGTATGACAGAGTTGGAATTTGGATTCATGGATAGAGATCTGTACAAGTGAGACACAACTCACACCTCCAGATTAGGCAATGCTGGCAACAGATAATAGTGACGCCTAGCCATTTTACTGAATACGGACAGAACAACATAATGAGATCATTAAGGTTTTACATGTATGGCTGGCTGGTGTTGTATGCAAAGAACCAATTTTAGGGGAGGCCAAAACTAGCCAAACGTTCTTGTTTCACATCTGCTCCAAAAAGATAGTACTATTAAGTACCTACAGAAAGCTTTATTTCCTACTCTATTTGGCAACAAGCTAACTGCCATATCATGCACCATAAAAATAAATTAAAAAAGACTTGAAATTACAAGGCAATCAATAAGTACCTCTTCTGTGTGACTGCCAATGAGTGTACGATCAGACAGGCAGCAACGCACAGAGCGATACAAATGAAAAATGACCTTGGAATTTGCAAGCTAGAAAAGATGTTATTTTACACGAGAGTGCAGACGATGAAACAAATGCCAGCCTGCCGGATTTGAACCGGCTATGAAGGAGGAGCATAGGGTCTTTCAACCCCACACCATCCAACACTCTTCCGATCGAGCAAAGGCCGGTTACATGAGATCACTGGATAGGTGATTGCAAAATGAAAAGGTACCAAGTACCAGAGTCTTACCAGAACATGGCATCGTCCTTGTACTTCCTATTCCAGTCAAAATGGCATGCAGCTCAATAGCTGCATACTACCAGATTTAAGGCAAGAAAACCAAAAAAGGAATGAAGTTATTATGCTCCTAAACGTGAGTGGAAGCAAATGTGGGACTAATTTATCTGGCTCTCTTTACGAGCCATCACCACTTTAGAGATTTTTTCACAAGTGTTCAAACGTTACCTTAATTTTCTATTTTGCTGACCATTGATACATGCAGCAGAAAGTTCTAAAATAAATATAATACATTTTACTCTGTGCAGCTAGTATATTAAATGCTAGGCAATGAAAGAAACTCAAGTGTGTCAAAATAATGCCATTAATAGTTTTAGGAACAAATGTCTAGCTGGCACACGAATCATGATCTACATTATCTGAAGAGATGATGCAACATATATTCTTTTAAATGCAGGTGCACGTCTAGCAAAGGCTGAAGTTAGTAACTTTAATGCTATAGCAAAAATCTAAAGTATTTATTGAGTTTGTTATGGCAAACAAAAATCGGAGCAAAGCAAACCATCTGTTTCTTAAAAAAAACAGATCTGGTTTCAACTTAGTGCGTTGTTATTAGAAGTCTAGAACCATTTTCAAACCTTGCTATGAAATCCTAATATTGACTTACAAATCAACTTCTTTCTATCAGAAACTGATATTTAAGCTCCCCTGGGATCTAGAATCATAAGATAGGCAAAGACAGGTTTTGAAGTGTCTTCTAAATCCTGATTCACCCATTACACGAACTGAGGAAAGCAAACACTTTAGCCTCATATGACACCCCATGTGTCTCCAGTCTCCATGTAGGCAAACTATTAAGGTCACACAAGTCCAAACCTACCAAAACATGGCTTGATATTGTTAAGTTTTACACTCGAGAGAGGATAGGGATAGCAAGAGATGGAACACATACCTGCTGGATTTGCAAGCTTGAAGATGCGTACCAAAACCATATAGTATTATGCACCTGAAAGAATAGAGTAGGTTCATTAATAAGCTCCCCATATCAGGGTCTATAAAATAAACATAAGTTCATGATCATGCAATTATTAGCGTTTGATTTTGTCAAAATAATGATGAAAGGTCATCATGCATGAACTAAGTTACATATGTCATATTCTTTTCTGCCAAACAACAAAAGAAATTTTGGAGGCAGAAACAAGATGAAAAAGGCCAAAAGGCATTTATTTGTCAATGCTTGCAAAAAATATGTCCATTATATTTGGAGTCAATACTTTCCAATTTTTTGTCTGTTTCCAAACTTGTTTGACATTTCCACCCGCAATTCTTATGTCTTAAATCCAGTGGAAGGCTATTCATCAACCATACACAAGCACAAGGTTTTAATGCAAAGGGGTGGATTACTCCACACTATTTGCTAGGTTTTTTTAGTTAGCATTACTTACTATGAAAACCGTCTTATTGACAATGCCATATCTCCATGCATGTTTAATAGTGACAAATGAGGAAAGCACATTTATTTAGAGAAAATTGAGTTACAGTTGAGGAGAATATGTGAAACATCTTTGTTTTTTAGTTTCATATACTGTTTGCCTAGTACTGCACAGTTGCATACTTGAAAAGGGAAAGCATTAGTTCAATTCTCCCAATGGTACAAGTATTCAAAACTTGCCAAAATAAAAACGAAAAAGTTACATGAATAAATTTTCACCCTTATGGAAAACCGCCATGTCACTGATATATCCTAGTTCAGTCCATAATGGAAATGGCTTTTAGAAGTTCTGTAGCTATTAAAATATTAGAGAATGTTACCGGTTTCAGCAGGGAATGACTGATTATATTAATTAGCTATGAGTTGTATTTGTCCATTGTAAGAAAGACAATGTCAATGGGGTTCCAAAATGCACAAATAAGTAATGTTTTCTTATTTATAAGAATCAAAGACCAATTCCAGTTAAATGGACAAGTGCGAACGTGTAAACTGCACATTATTTTATGGATTTGTTGCATTAATTTCGATCATCCGATATTTCCGTCATGTTCTTAGGTACGAAGGATAAGTACAATAAATAATCTGCATGCAGTATTGTTTTTGTTATAATTATTACTTAAAGGTGCTGCCAAATTATCTCTGGACATTATTGGTTGTGGTAGTTACAAGAGTTAGGCATTTCATTTCAGTTATATCTTTTTGAACAACAATTAGAAACCATTAATGCACATTTCCTTCCATTTTAACCATCTATATTTTGCCACAAAAGATATCTCCACTATGGCACTGGATCAATGACTGCCAATGCTCTATCTTTCTACTATACCCTCTCCACTCCTATATTCACTTTCTTTTCATTGTACATATTACATGCTCAAAATGGGGACGATGATTCCTATACATATGTTAAACAAAAAAAACAGGTTACCTAACCAATTATCTCTCCTTCACTGGACTATTGATTCAGGGGTGGTGCTTGTGTCTGGTCATCTTGGTCATGATGTCTACTATAGTGCTTGCTTAAGATGCAGCACTGTTGACTTCAAATTGTCTCATGGACACCCTAACAGGAAAAACATATTTATTATATAATTTACATCTAGTAGTCCGTCATGTGATCAATGAGCACATATAGTCAGTGAATCACTTTCTAGTGCTCATCTACATAAAGTACTGCTCCCAGCTCAACTCGCAGAGCATGTACGGTTTTAGAGCCATTTTATGAGAATTCCTGTTTAGAAAACTTGGGTTTCTAAAGTTGAAATTAACAAAAGATCCTGTGATTTACTGATATCGCTTACATATCCCGTAATATCCTTTGTGAATTTCATTGATAATTAATGGTTCTAAATGTGCGGTGTTTGTGAAGCGATAACTACAATTAGGCTTCGGCTCAATGGCTCAGTGTCATTTTTTTTAATAGATAGACAGGAAGTAACTCCATGGCGCTTCAACCTACTAGCCATCCAGCAACTTTGTTGGAGGACAAGCCAGGGGAAGAAACGACACTTCAAAGGAGCCCTGGCTTCCCAAAGGATCTTTTGGGTACAGGAAGAGCATCTGACCAAGGAAGAAGGCACGATATGCCAGCCAAAGTACCACGCCATCCTGGCCAGAGATAAGGGGAGCAATGCTGATCAGGCTCCGGAGCACGAGGTACTTGCCAAAATGGTCTTGGTCAGTGCACCAGTGATGTTTCTAGCCCAGAAATTGTTCTGCGGGGTCTGAGCAATGGTTCTTGTGGCACAGATCCATGGTCAATTGCTGCCCAAATGGACGAGCCAATGGACTTGATTGGCATGCCCTCAACCCAATGATCCACACAAAACCAACAAACGATATGATGTAAGACTCATATGAATCGGAGGGGGTACGACTGCTGATGGGTCCAGATGGGTAGACTCATGGTGCTACATTGTAAACATATCAATACCATAGTATTAGAATGTACTTGTATTCACAAGATTATTGTTACTTCAAATTACTTTATCACTCATCATATAAAAACTAAGAAAAACATAATGATGTCAACTTGTCAAGCCATAGACAGCCTAAACGCAAGAATCATAAACCTGCCACTAACTTCTTTGGTGTTCGTGATGTGCTATATCAAGTGATAAAGAAAATTTACCATCTAATCACTAAAATGCAAATAGGAAGTGTATAATCTGCAAGTACATACAAACACAATAATAAGAAAACATGATATCCATAATGTTTCCTGCGGCAGGAAGCCCTGCTGCTAAGTATATTTAAAGAACTTGCCAGTAACCCCCTCGACTGATTTTACACATGAACTAAATGGATCTGGAATATTGAGTTGCTCGGAGCCACCAGCAATACCTGCATTCTTGAACAGATTATAGTTAGAGTCACAAAAAAAGGGAGCAAGAAAGAGAAAAAGGAACATGATGGAAGTAGCCAATAGATGGAGAAACACTATGTCATGTATGTGTAATGCATGTTCCACCCAGCACCAAGTTAGGGGAGGATCCCTATTCCCCATAATTTATCTATCAGGTAGTTTAACTTCTAAATTAAGAAGATATCTAGATTGGATTGTCAGGCCTCGATATAAAGACGACCCCTCTAAGAGGAACAGAGCAAGCAGAATTAGAAGGATGATCTTGCTGCCCGCCTGACTCTCCCCTAAACCCTAGTACACTCTTATTCCATTTCAACCATACCCAACATTTAAATGTTGCTCAACTTATTATTACTGAAGCACAAGGAGACTGGTTGCCCGCCTTCATTCAAACGATCAAGCTTTTGGGTGGAACGCTGAGCACATGAACTCAACTCATGGTTCGAAAGTCAGGTAGGCAGACTCTGACAGAGTAACATCCATCAGTAAGAATGTACAACAAAACAAAGAAGTATATCCTACAAACAAACAGAAAAAATCCTTACGAGCAAACACTATGATCGTTGCTCACTGCCTCATGCCATTGCATAATTCAGTTGTGCTGCACTGAACCTTTTGGCTGAAATAATACTTGTTACTGACATAGAAACTAAAGAGTATCACGGTTCTATGGATAATTAATTACAAATAAGCAGCCAAATGCTCCACAGATATCTCCACATGATGCATTGACATATGTCATTTTAGTAAGAAGTTCAAAAGGACAAAGTTTACAAGTCTAAATCCCTGCGGACCAAAGTAGGCGTCTTCCCTAGACCTAGTATTACCACCAGCATATTTATAGAAACAAAGTGATTGACAATATAACAAAATATAGCGTTTTAGATTTGCAAACAGAACACAGAGACAATCAATTTACACCTCTGTATATACAAAAAAAACTAGAAATTAACGTCAACCCATGGAGAACTTCCACTAAGAAAATGCAAAACATGCAACTATTCATCAAGAACATACCTTGTAAAGTCCATTTCCTAGTTCATCGATCCACGGCACCTACAGATGAACATAAGAACTCAGGGGAAAAAGCAATATACAAACTGAACGAGCATGCATCCACTATCATCAGAAGAACTTAAAGCGCAAACTTAATCATGTCCTCAAATGTGTAAGCAAAGTGGTCACAATTATATCTATATTAGCATATTTAAAAAATGGCAAGTCAGCTTCTACGAAATATAAAAAGCAACTGTATATGCACATGGAGGAAAGTTACCTCTTTGAACCACATAGGCACAGAATCTTGTTTTCATCAAAAGGAAATTTATAATTGTAGGTGAGCTCTTCACCAGCCCTAATATATTATTTTTTGCATAAATGAATATTTTCTTTTGTCCATTGACAGTGATCACTCTGGTCTCACAGTTTGGCTACAACAATAAAGTCAATTTTTTTAGCAAGTGACATACTTTCTAGAACCAAAGAAAGTATATATATATACCTCACAACAATGATTAATGTATCGAGCGACCCCACCATGACGAGTGGCGTCAATCTACAACACACACAAAAACACATGTAATCAACAGGAAGCGAAAAGTGCAAGATAGGTGCTGTTCTGGAATAAGAAGTTGAAATGCTGGATGCAGGTTGAGCTTACATAACTATCATCATTATCTATCCAAACCAGCCAACAGGACGCAAATCGATGCTAAAGACCTTTCACTTCATTATTATGTTTTTATTACTAATTTTGATCAGCATCAACTTCTGCGCAGATACATATACAAATTACAAATTTCGTTATTATATTCTAAAAAAGGCTAGACATTGTTTAAGTGTTAAAACTAGGTGATTCATTGTCACATTTTCCACAAACATAAAGTTAAGTATAAGTGATAAAACAAACAAAGATTATTCACAATTCATATCGATAGCCCAAAGAAACAGAATAAAGTGAAATCAACTCTAAAATAGTTTCTTACCACATGGTCGGCATGGATCTTGAATAAATAGTCACCTCTGCCAGCTTTCTCATACTGAAGTTCACGCATGTCTGACACCTGCAGAGGATAGACTATGTAAGTTATTGCATGCATTTTAGCGCATTAGGGAAGGGATTATTGAATGAATGTTGCATACTTACCGGCTTGCGTATTACTTGCCCAATATATTCCACGACAAGTTCTCCATGATGAATTTCCTTAACAGCCAGTACACCCCCACCCATGGATCATGCTCCTTTCAACACGCAATTCTTTTATCCTCCCCTATTAAGTCATGCAGTATAAGGTTGATTATTCGAACAACAGAGAATTTTTTGTATATTCAAAAAAAATTTGTCACCTTCATCTGTATATAGTTTGCAATCTGAGGACATCCAGCACTTGCCAAAAAATTTCGTAATTTTAATCTAGAAGCTCGAGCATCGATGTCCAGGCTTTGCTTTGTAAAGCTCAAATCTCTGAGAGTGGATTTCTCCACTTGCATCGCAGCATTCCCTCCTCTAACACGGTCTTTCTTCGCTCTACTGGCATTTCGTGACCACTGAAGCCACTGCCATCCATCAATGGAAGTTCGCGCGCTACCGTTTGATCTGCATGGAATCGGGAATTTTTTCATTTCTCTGTAGTAACTCGGGTGCTTTTCCTTCTTCGTGCATAGCCCATCACTGGAGGAAACAAGCTTCAAGTCTTTCTGACTCTTCAAATTAGCAGCATCACAAGGTTCAACTGTATTGAGCAGGTCCACGATCAGCCTCATACGTCTTTTTTTCTTCAGAGGACTTGTGGGAGAAGTACCAATGTTGGTAGGTGATGTCTGATCGATTGGACGCTTCCCATTCGGCTGATTTGACCCGCTTAATGCTTGATTTGACATTTCTCCGCATCTTATTTTCTTGAAAGGACTTGTGAGAGAAGCACCTACATTGCTAGGTGATTCGTGATCAATCAGAGCTTTCTGTTTCATATGATATGGTCTGTGTTCTGCAAATGGAAGATTTAATGTTAGTATCAAATATTGAGGTGAAAAACAAAAACACTAATATCTCACCCCTTATTCCACTGGAGGACATACGTTGTACATGTCGCTGATTATTATAATGGAAATTAGCATTGAGATCTGCTAGAATTTCCTTCTTGCTTGCCTCCTGAATGCTGCTCACAGGAGCTACATAGCAGGTGCCAAAACGCTCACTAGAATGATTATCTGACAGGAAATCTTCCACCTGTTTGGAAGGATCGTCAGAAAGTTTTATCATGGTAACATGACTATCACTTGGCCAGATAAGTGCCAAATAAGGTGGTTTATTCTGCATTGCAGCAAAACTAGATATTTCATCTGTAGTTGCTTGAGAAACATGTGGTGGTGTCCGACTCCTATTCGCAGATTCATCTGTAGTTGCTTGAGAAACATATGGTGGTGTCCTACTCCTATCCGCATATTCATCTGTAGTTGCTTGAGAAACATGTGGTGGTGTCCTACTCCTATCCGCAGATTCACATGTATCTGCTGGTTCCTGCAAACAATATGTACACATATATTATATTATTATGTAAACATCAATGACAGTTAGTTATTTGCCCATTTGCATATGACCAGTTATATATGCTGTTACCGTATCATGTGTCTCTCACCTGACTAATACTACCATCATACTGAGGCCATAGCACCTTTTTCATTTCTTCTGCAACCACTTCTCTGAAATGTGCAAGTAGTGTTTCCTTTGCTGTGACATATAATTCATCCGCCAGTATTGAACAAGAAAGTGATGTCAAACTGCGTCCTGGGTTGGCATCAGCTTTCATATGCCTGCTAGGTCCAACTCCAGAATCCATACCAGATCGAGGAGCATCTTTTGGCTACAAAACCATCAAAAGTATCAACAGATCCAAGCAACAAACGAAATAAAATGTTGATTTTGTTATGCATTGCACAATCAGTCAATCACACACAAAACCCCTTGCCCTCAATCCCTCGTTGACTTTTGCAGACTTCACTGTTTATAGAAAATTTGGCATCAGAGGTACTAGGGAAAATTGTCACCCACTACGGTGAGGATTCGCACACTGAACTATCAGTATTTTGCTAATTTGTTCACCATTTTCGAATATAGTAATAAATTCATTTAATCATGCTTTTCACAGAGTTCCATACATGATCCTATTTTCGTGCCAAATCTTTTGAACAGAACAAACAAATTTCACAGTTAATTAATTAATAGTCCCTGGAATATTCTTCGGTCATCTGGTAGACGAATAAATGAACATGGCCGCATGTCACGCACAGACAAATTGCTTTCTTCCTTCATAGGTCATCTCTCCTTTCCCGCCTGTTGTGTCAGTGAAGAATGGTTATAGCTGCTCACTAGATACAAAACAACCGCTTCCCCATGCCACTCCCTTCCTCGACTTGACCACCTTATCCTCGCCTTCTCAAAATCTACTCACATCCTCGTCCTCCTTGCTTTTCCAGCGACACCTTCTCCATCTGGTCCCCCTGATGCCCTCCCCGTGACTTCTCTCTTAGCCTCCATCCCTACACATGATGTTTTATCCCTCTAGGTCCCGCACCTTCTTAAAAAAGATCCAGACAACTACAAACAAATAAAAAATCTGACTTTATGTATATGTTGCTCATGCTCCCATCCTTTTTTCCTAGTCGTCTTTGCAAAATAAACTGTGTACGAAGAAAATTACATTTGGGGTACAATGCAAAGCTCTAACCTACTCAAGGATTTTTCTGAGGGTAAGTGAGGTAGTATGCCAAACTGCCAGAAATAGAAATTTCATTTCACTTATGCTAAATGACACGATCTTGTTTTTCATTCCTTGCACCATATCGCCCTTTTCGCGCCAAATCTTGAGTAGAACAAACAGAAGTGTATAATCAATGAATGATTTCCACAATCATTTCCTGCTGCCAGATAGACGGATAAATGAACATGGCCACGTGTCATGCACAAACAAACCTATCCTGCCTTGATAGGTTACCTAACCCTTCCCGCGTGTTGGTAGGCGAACAACGGTCCTGACGGGTTGTCGCGTACAGAGCAACAGCTTCCCGCCCTGCCACCTTCACATTGAACTTTCCCCCTCATCAGCCCAGATAACCCTACCGCTCTCGTCTTTTCCTAAGCCACTCGCACTCCCCTCCTCCTTCCTTCCCCCAATTCGCCTTCTCCATCTGATTTCCCTCCCTTTCACTGCTTCTCTTACCTCTTCCATCCCAAGACCTGCAGTTTTATCCCCACATCCCCCACCACTCAGAAAACAAAAAACAAGAAGAATAACTCCCCATGGCGAAAGCTGACGTTCAGTCCCTTACAAGCAGCATTGCTCCCTTGCAGACGGACCCAAATGAACCCACTAAAGATCACAAGACAGATGGCCCAATCGCCCACACATTCGAATCAGGAACCAAACCAGCAGACACACAAAGACAGACCCAGCAGAACAGCACCAGCCTTCCCTTAAATTTTTACGGGTTCTACACCAGCGGAAGCTACATCTAAAACGGGGAACAACCACACATGGAGGGGGAAGGGGGGGGGGGGGGGGGGGGGAGGGGGGGCGCTCACCGCCGGCGGATCGGACTGGGAATGGGCAATCGGAGCAATCATTTGCTGGGCGGCGGGCGGATTCTGGTCGGAGGTGGAAAAGATCGTTAGCTAGAAAAAAGAAACGAGCGTGCAGGGAGAGGGGAGGAGAAGGTTTTACCATCGGCGGCGACGGGATAGGCTGGAGGGGGATGGAAGCGCCTCCGTTGATGGGGAGGTAGCGGCGGAGGCCGGAGGGTAGGGGCGGCAGGGCGGCCGAGGGACGCATGGCCGGCGTGCGGGGGAGAGATGGCGAGGCGAGCGTGGCTGCGGATGCAAAAGCCTGCGCTCGCTGTCTGGGTCTCTGGGAATTCGCGATGACCAGCGGGCGCGAGTTGAAAATAGCGGTGTTCTCTCCTTTTTTCAGTTTTTTTTTAGGGTAGCGCAAGATTTTTAGACTCTCTCACTTGGAAGAGGCTTTTGGTTCCGCTATCTTAATATAGCAATCACCGTAATACAACTACTGGCCAACAACATAATCAAGCTGAAACAAATAGAAAAAAGAAAGAAAATAGAAACAAAGGCCAACAATGGCAGATCGACTAAACAAGGGTGACATGTGACCGTTGCGTCCTCCGACTTTGTCCCACCACGCTCCTAGCATTCCAAGCGTCGTGTATCAAGTAACACCTTCAAGAAGGGGTGTGACAACGATGACGTTGTTATCCGGACTAGTCCTAGGGTTTCCCCCTGTACGGAGGGGGTGGAGAAGGGGTACACCCGACACCCTCCAAGAAGGAAGAGCGGCACCCGCAGGCTGTAGGGGTTCGTAGCATGGAAAACAAAAAAATCTACCACATGCAAACAAACAAGCCAAGATCTATCTACTAGATTGTAGCAACGAGTCGATAGAGGAACTCACCCTCGAAGATTCCAAAGCGGTTAACGAGAGCAGATTCTCGTGGATGATGTAGTCGTACACTTCCGATCTCAAGATCGCGTAAACGATCCTTCCGGCGCTGCGTTCCGGCAGCGCTCCCGCAATCGGTCACATGTTCGGTACTCGATGAAGACCTTCCTCTCCCTTGTTCCAGCAGGCAGCGGAGGTTGTAGCACTCTCCTCGCGATTCCGGCAGCACGACGGCGTGGTGTCGGAAGTAGAGGGGAGATCTCGCAGGGCTTCGCCTTAAGCCGGAGCGAGTATGGTGGAGCAAGAGAGGTGCCTTGGCGATCTAGGGTTTAGAACCACCAAGGGGTGGGGTGTAGCCGGTGGCTAGGGTTTGGGGAAACCCTAGTCGGCGACTTGGGAGGAGGCCCTAGGTGGCGGCAGCAGCAGGTGGTGGCGCCTGGGGCTAGGGTTTGAGGTGTAGGGAGAGGGGGCGCCCTACCCCTCCTTATATAGGAGGGGAGAGGCGGTTTGGGGAGGAGGGAGTCCTCCTCCAACTCCTCCTCATGGCCGACGGGTGGGATGGAGTGGGACTTCCTCCCCAAGTAGGTTTCCTACTCTCCCTCCACCAAGCAAACTTCAGATTTGACTTTTTCAAATTGGCGTTTGACTTCCAAACTTGGATTTGATTTCTCTCTTCATATTGCCCAGCCAAATGACCTAGTACATGATGCAACCATTCCACGTTGTCATGACACATCCATGTACCCTTCCCTTCCGGAGTGTCGTACCTTCCAGACCCTTCTAGAACATTCCTGGTGAAAACACCGAAATCATTCCCGAACTCCGAAACAGGACGTTCCTTATATGAATCTTATTCTCTGGACCATTCCGGATCTCCTCGTGATATCCCGGATCCCATCCGAGACTCTGAACAACATTCGGTCTCTTAATCATCATTCCATAACTACTCAACAACATCGAATCCTTAAGTGTGTCTCCCTACGGTTCGTGAATTATGCGGACATGATCGCGACACTTCTCCGATCAATAACCAATAGAGGAATCTGGAAATTCATATGGCTCCCACATATTTCTACGATTACTTTGCGATCGAATGAACCACTTACATACGATACCAATTTCCCTTTGTCTTACGATAGTTTACTTATCCAAGGTTTTGATCGTCGGTATCTCTGCATACCTAGTTCAACCTCGTTACTGATAAGTACTATTTTCTCGTTCCCGTGATATGTGATCCCTTGTGAGCCAGTCACATGATTGCAAGCTAATTGGATGACATTCCACCGAGAGGGTCCAGAGTATATCTATCTGTCATATGGATGGACAAATCCCACTCTTGATCCATGTGCCTCAACACATACTTTCCGAACACTCAATGCCACCTTTATAGCCATCCAGTTACAGTGTGGTGTTTGATGTCATCAAAGCATCCTTCCGGTGATGGTGATTAGCATGATCTCATGGTCGAAGGAATTAGGTTACTATGTATCAGAAAGCATATAGCAAATGAACTATATTAAATGACTTGATCTTTATGCTACGCTTAACTATAGGAGTATGTCCATCACATCATTCTCCTAATGATATGACACTGTTGTTAATAACATCTTCTATGTTCATGATCAGGAAACCATGATCATATATTAACCAACAAGCTAGTTTAACAAGAGGCTTTACTAGAGACTCTTTTATGTTTACAAATCACACAAGTATTAATGTTTCCGTTTAATACAATTATAGCATGGTATGTAAACATTTATCATAAGCATGAAGATATGATAATAACCACTTTATTATTGCCTCTTGGGCATATCTCCAACAGTCTCCCACTTGCACTAGAGTCAATAATCTAGTTTCAAACCTTTTTGTATTCAACACCTATGGCTTTCTGGTGTTGTATGTACACTATTGCTAGTGGTCAACTGATCTCCGGATCTGACACTTCCAGGTCCGCATGTAATTGCATGTCTTTGCGTCTCTACGCATCACTCATTCTCTAATGAGATGGCTTTGTATAAATTTGGTCCTTTGGTGAGACCTTTAGTTCTTTGGGGTTAAAACATGTTGATAATATTGTCGTACAATATATCTTCATAGCATTATTCCTGCTATGAACTACACCTAGTTTGATAACAAACTACTTGACACAAATGCCCTCTTTTGCTGCTATAATAGCAGTTATATACTTACCCCTTTTGTTGTAGTATCTGTCATAATGTCTTAACTTTGGAACTCATCCAAATCCATTATGGAACTTACTTTCCATTATATTGTGCCACCCTTAGTTTAGATTGAGATAAACTTAATTTGTACTTTGTGACAAAACTAGTATCAATGTAGTACTTTTACAATGAACTAACCATCTATTTGTCACTTCTACAAATAATATACTCTTAATTCTTCCAAAAGATCATAAGAATATCCTTACTATCGTCCAATGATCATCTTATGAATCATTCTGGTATATGCTCATAACATTTAGAGCATAGGACATATCTGGATTTGTACATATCACAGTATGATTGATATAAATACTCTCTGTGATTTCATACATCAAGTATCAATCTATACTTGAATCTTTGTTTCACTTACTAAGTGTCAACACACTTGAATATATCATCAATAGTGAACTCATTCAATCCTTTATGTGCGACAAGAACCTTTCTTGTAGTTTCTATATTGAACTCATTCAATATCTCATCTATGTACTTTCGGCACAACCATATTAGTTTCTCAATCTATCTATATAGATATAGATTGCAAATATTTGGGTTTTGCCTAAATCTTTCATCAGGATGAAATTCTTAATATGTGTTAATAAAAGATACATCATTTCCAATCAACAATATGTCTTCCACATAATGTATTAGAAACATGTCTTAGCGCTCCCACTTATTTCTTGCAAATGCAAGCATCTTCATTGTCTCCGATGAAATTAAACTCTTTTAACAGTTTTATCATAGTGAAGATTCCAACTCCGCGATGCTCACTTCAATCATTGAAGTTTGCATATGCTTTTAGCATCCTTTGAAATAACAAAACCCTTTGGACCGTGTTATGCACACGTCCTATGTAACAATTCTATTAGAAGAACTTGTTTTGTTTATTCAACTACCACATAACAAAATTATATGTAGTGGTTGCTACATTAATCCATCTAGACTAAATATTGCTATGAAAGATCAAATCTTGTCATAATCAACCTTTGAAAATTGTCGTGAACTCTTTCCCGATATGTCGATAATTTCATAGATGTGAAACATCCATGTCTATTTCTTTATAGATCCAAATATGACTGTAAGGTCTTGTACCTTTCCAGAGGGTCTTAGCTTGATCTCTCGTATATGGAACTATCACGGATTTTATGGCTTCAAGCCATTTGACGGAGTCAGGGCCCATCATCGCTTCTTTGCATGTAGTCGGATCATTATTGTCAAATAATGATTTAACTCTCAAATCTTGGTATTTGATTGTTTACCCGACCTATTTGTTTCAATAGGAACTTAGATCTCCGTGACCACAACCTTTCAGGCACGTGAGCCATGAGCATTGTTGCTGCCTCCGGAACACTTTTCGGCGCTGCGCAACTTTGCACATATAGCTAAGGTTCTTTTAACCTTATCAAAGTTCTATTGTCCCCCCACTTAACTTTTCACGAAAAATTCCTTCTCAAAGAAACTTGACGTTCTAAGTGACAAACACTTTTGTCTCCGATGTTATGGAGGAATATTTAACAGTTATTCGAAATAACATACAAAGACAGGTTCATATGACCTTGGTTGCAAACATCTTTCTTATGCATAGCATACCAATGTGAAAGGATAGAGATGTCGCCTATAGGGGGGGTGAATAGGCAATTTCAAAACTATTACGTTTTTGGCTTGATAGAATGCGGAATTAAACTAACGTTTATTTCACAAGCACAAAACCTAAATACACTAGGCTCAACTAAGTGCACCAACAACAAATTAAGCTAAGCAAGATAGCACAAGATAAATATACCACAAGTGATAAGCAAGATATAAGTACTTCAAGCTCGATGGCTATCACAAGGAAAGTAAGCTCGGATATAGAGATAACTGAGGCACGCGGAGACGAAGATGTATTCCCGTGTTCACCACCTTTGGGAAGGAGGCTACGTCACGTTGGAGAGGTGTGAGGTTCCACGAAGGATTCCTCACGCGCCACAAAGGTTCACCTTCTTCTCCGAGTCTATCCCACGAAGGAATAGGCCCTTTCCTTATGTCTAGCTTTTCCTCCACTCCGGAGATGGCAAGCTCCATAACCACTTCACAAGCTCCACGAAGGAGAATCCCGGGTCTCTTCACAATCTTCCACGAAGAGAACACCGCGGCACCAACCGACAAGCCAACTAGGAGGTCACCCTCCAAGAGTAACAAGCTCACGGTCTCTCACTCGAACAAATCGTAATGGAGAGCTCAACACTTATGCAAGAATGCAAAGCAAGACCACCAAGGGTGCTCAAATCCTTCACTCTCAAATCCCACCAAAGCAACAAGTGCTAGGGAGGAATTAGAGAGGAAGAACAATGGTGGAAGTCAACCAATGGCTCCAAGATCTAGATCCAATGGGTTCCCCTCACTTAGAGGAGGAATTGATTGGTGGGGATTGTAGATCTAGATCTCCTCTTCCAAAGCCCTCAAAAAGATGCAAGAATCATAGGAGGGAAGAGGGAGGAAGCAAGCTCAAGAGGTTCAACAATGGAGGTCAGTTTCGTGGTCAAGAACAACCTTAAACGTTGGGGGAAGAACCCCTTTTATAGTGGAAAGCAAATATGGCCGTTGGAAGAAATCTGCGCGAACTCGGTTGAAAGTTCGGTTGGACCGGCTCCAGAACCGGACGGTCCGATTCCTGGACCGGAAAACCGAACTTAAAACCGGAATTAGGGTCAGTAAACAGTCTCGGATAGACTCGGTATAGAAAAACCGAAAATCCCGGTTGAATCTCGGTTGAAACCCGGCTGAATCTCGGTTTTCCGGTGCTGGCACCGGACCACCCGGTCTGGGAGCCGGTTGAACCGGATCCACAACCGGGATGAAACTGACTTCACGGAAAATGCAATAACTTTTGCATCCGGACTCCGATTTCGATGATCTTGGGCTTGTTTTGACGAGGACAACAAGCTTTACAAGATTGTGCAGAGAAACATCATAGCCCAACAAAGGAGGATAGAACCAAATGAAGAAAGGTAAGAAGCCTCCCTAAATAAGAACCGATAAAACCTTCAAACTCGAAAACGCCATAGAGGATGCATATGAATTCCGTTTTCGATGAACTTGGGCTTGTTGAAGAGCTAGCAACAAGCTCAAGAACCTCACATGTAGAAACACCAAGAAGCAACAAAATAGGAAGATGCAAAGTATGCAAAGGATTGAGCTCCCTATGACGATGTTATCAATTTACACAACCGAAAGCCCCTCTTGATAGTGTGGCTATCTATCCTATAACCCGGTCTCCCAACAACCACCCTGAGACCGGTAAAAGGAAAACCTACCAAGGCCATACCTTTGCCTTGCGCAAACCGCTTGATCTTGATGACAACGCTTCAAGCTCCACCCAAGCCGGAATGCAACACTTGATCATTGTTGCTTCGTGAAGACTCCTAATTTTCTCCTCATACACCACTATGGGATAGATTCATTAATACATGTCTTCACATGTCCATTATCACCAATATGGACGGCAAGCTTCAAGCAAATGATCTTCTCGAGATGCTTATCTTGAACTTGCCCTTCTCAACCTTGATGACGATCACCACTTGATGTCATCCTCTCATGGGCTATATAATATCTTCATTTTTGAAGCATGCCCATGGAAAGATACCTGTCCATGTAGAAAACGCAAAGGCAAATATATAATGTATTAGTTCATGATGCATAATTGACAAGGCTTACCATACCACAATACCATGTGGTACATTCTTTATGCTTCATGTGTTGACCAACTTGAAATCACTCTTCACTCTTTGTATTGGTCAACCAAGTATCTTCTCGTGCTCCATCTTATTATCTTGAGGTACATAAGGAACTCTTCATTTGATTACATGCTCTAAATCTTAGTCAACCATAGCTCAACTAATGAGGCTATCATGACACCGACTTAGAGCCATATCTTGAATTCTTCTACTGAGATCACACTCTCAAGATCTTGATCATATCATATTCTTCTTTTCAACTCGATGATTTTGATGCCAATACTCAAGGTATATCTTTATCTTCATGGCATCCATACTTGAATCCAACACATGGACTACAAGCATGACATATGGAATATACCTTCATATAAAACTCAGTGAAAACATTAGTCCATAGGGATTGTCATTAATCACCAAAACCACACATAGGGGCCATTACCCTTTCAATCTCTCCCATTTTGGTAATTGATGACAATCACAACAAGAGGGTTTATATAATGAATATTAGAAACAAGTACAGAGCTTATCCGAGAATAAGTTGTATACAAGAGGTTGTATTTGATATGGTTAAGTAACACAAAGATACTAGCCCATATCAAAACCGATTCTACTCACATAAACTACAACTAATGCATGAGATGTGAGTAGAACCAACATAGATAGAGCAAACTCCCCCACAATATATGCACGTGTGATGATCTTGAATTTCATTGCATACATTGTTAAGCATAACCTTTGGGAGAGTTTTCACTATATATACAACCATGCAAAACATAATAAAGATGAAATGCATGAAAGGCAAACACTTAAGAACAAACCAATCTTAAGTAGAAAATCATTTCCCTTAAAACCCTCTAAACTTTTCCCCCATTGGCAACAAGTGCCAAAATGGATAACAAGGTTAGAAGGACAATATAGTATGAGTTTCTACACAAGGTGTGCATTACTCGTAATATGAGTGAAATCACATGCACATATCCAATGTCGAACACTTGGAGGAAATCAAACTATATTGAGGATCAAGGATTGATAAAAGGATAACAAGGTGAAGGAACTTCAACAGATGAAGCAAGCAATCAAAAGATCCAAATAATCAAATGGACAAATAGTGCTCTAAATGAAATAAGGAAGCTCCCCAAGGTTCGTGCATAAATTAGTTGTTTCATTTGAATACAATATGCACAAACATGGAATCCTCACTCCCTCTATATTATTTAGAACACAACCAAGATACAAGGATTAGATATAAACCAATACACTTGTCAAGACAAGCTTAAGTCCAAAAGAAACCAAATATGAGATATGAGTGTGTGAATATGCAATAAAAGTAAACCAAGCACTCATAAATCAAGACCTTACCAAAACCATTAAAAATCAAGAGGATAAGAGTGATGGTCGGAAAAGAGTGAGTATATCAAGGCGAGAGATTAACACTCTAGTGTATATAAGTTTCTAAGGGAAAAAACATGAGAATAATCCACAAAGAAACATCCACACATAAGAGGTTAATAAAAAGAATACATGATATCCAAGCGGAAGTCAATACCAAAAAGGATATTTTGCTTAAGTGCATATATAGCCCATGGCTCTATTTTATCTTATGGTATATCAATGAACTTCACCAAAGAAAAACAAAAAAATCTCAAAACCATCACAACTAACACTAAGGGAACTAATGCTAGTTGGGATACTTTGAGAAAGGCAACAAGTATCAAAAGGAATGATTCAATGCAATTTAAACAATATTGCACATGAGAGTACCTTGAGGAGTTGATATGCAATAAATTGCTAGAAGGCATATTTGGAATTGGTGAATCATGAAAATGATTTTATATACTCCCCATTATATGCATCATCTAAAATTACTCACATAAGAAATAAGGATACAAAGTATTTCAAAGATAATTGCAAGAATTGAACATTGACAAACAAATAAATTCATGCCAAGATGCAGCCTACAAGAGATTGGATGGAAGAATAGTATGCATGAATAAGATACTTGTTACCGAGATAGCAATGGTATGATGTAGTAGATAAGAATTTTTAGATCATCCTAGCTTGGCTCCAATTAACATGTGGTGACAACACTTTCCTTATAGAAGAGACAAGCATCCATTGCATCTTCAATGTACCTAAAACAACATTCAAGTACATCTTGGTCCCCAAACTTATTGGGTCCAAAGTGGTTAGAATAACCACAACACATAGGATACACTCCATAAAAATATGTGCATATTCAGAGATGAAATTTGAATTTCATTCATATCTTAGCCGTTTAAGGATTTGATGGAGTATACCCTATATATTGGATCAAAGAAAAGCAAAACATGATATAATATATACATTTAGTAAAAATGCATGCGCGATACTTTCAAGATCCAATAAAGATATACTTTGGACAAATCACCAAAAATATTCAAGAAGGCATACAAGGTGTGACAAAACACATTTGTTGTCCAAACTATATCAAAGAATCAAATCAACACAAGATTTGTTCAACAAAGTTCAACAAATGAACCGAGCAAAAACTATTAAGCATGAAAGATGAAATAAGAACACAAATGCTCAAAGATTTATCTCATTCAAGAAAAGAGAATAAAGAATGAGATAAAAAACTCCCAGAAGAGCAAGGTTTCAACAAATAAACCAAACCCTTAACACTTTTCACAATGGCACAAGGTACCGAGAAGAAAATATTTGTCTTCCACTAAAACACATTTGATAATAATCAAAAACATCATCAAAGAGATGTTCAAAAGCCAAGGAAGACAATGGGAGCCACACCAAAATTTTGGAAAGAAAGTAAGGCAATAAGAGGTTAACTCCAAAGTGAAGATGATCCACAAATGCTACCACACACAAGTACATCAATTGTCGAAGACAATGAGTGTATTGGAATAGATTTCCGGTGGTATATTGCACGGATATTAAATATAAATCTTCACAATAAAAAGCATAGGATAGAAATAAAAAGATTAAGCACTATGCAAAGATAGATATTCTTGATAGCTTCAACTAGTCACACAATCATGCAAAGCAATGATTAGAATAACTTGAAGCAAATGGTTTCCCAAATAAGATATATAGATATGTATTTGAGAAAGACCGCACCAAGAATTTCTTACTCAAACAAAGACCAAAAAGACAAGCAATAAAAGCTTCTAACAAAAATAGGACCTTGTTTGAGCCAACATGCCACCTAGAAACAAGATAATCAACAATATCAACTCTAAGTGGCACTACCTCATATGTTCACATTTCCTAGGATTGTGATATGCAAAAGAAGCATATTACTCCCCCATAATGTGATATTCATTTTTTTATAAGAGGCAAAACAATCTCAACTAGAGATAATTAATGGAAATTTAGAATTTGAATTTCTCATGAGTATGATACACCACATAGTGACTAGATAAGCTTGCAATATCAATACTAAGTGGTAGTACTCATGTACACATATTTTAAGGTTTGAGAGATGCGCGAGGCATGTCACTCCCCCAAAATGGTATGTTCCATTAACCACTCTAAAAGAGCCAAATAAGATATCATCAAGATGCATTAGAGGCTCAAAAAAAACACGAGTAAATGATGTGCCAATCACCTAGACATACTTGAATACACAGAATAATCAAGCATGAGGCACACCAAATACAAACACATACTTGGTACAAAACCAAAACATGTAAAGGGTCAAGTAACTTACAATATAAATGAGTTAAGTACAAGTTACCATGAAGAGGCACATTGGATATAAGATAGGGAAATAATAATCCTTATAACTTGGCTTGATCAAATATAATATATGAAGATCCCTTAATTCTTCAAGAGTTAGCCAAGTCTCTAATGCCCTCCATAAACACCTATTGATCAAGTTTGAGCTAGTTGGTACCCAACCAAGTTGGGTCCTAAGAGGTTAGTCACAATAGGCTTGGCAACCCAAATGGTTCTTTTCTTGACACCACTTTGAGTTCCAACAAACTTGGCAAACACATTGCCATTCTTATCCTTCCTAAGATAATAATCATCATCAACAATGATAGGGTTAGATAAGGTACCGTTTGAACATGAAGAGGCAAAGTGCCCCTTCACACGACATATGTAGCAACAAGTGCTCCCCTTTCTCTTCTTCATTGATTTCTTGGCTTGGGGAGCATTATCTTGATTTTTCTTCGGAAGTGCCTAACTTCAACTTGGGATTGAACATGAACTTGTGGCCGCTTCCCTTGTTGCTTCTCACTCAAGTGCTTTTTCTTCAATGGACAAGATCTTACATGATGTCCTTCAACCTTGCACTTGAAGCAAATAATCTTGGCCGGATTCTTGACTTGGTTTTGGCCCTTCTTCTTGTTTATATTGGACTTGTTCTTGTTTTTGGAGTTGAATCCAAGTCCACTTTTATCATTAGGGGATTTTTGCACACTCAAGATATTATCCAGTGTGGATTTCCCTTCATGACTCTTTTCCAAGTCATTCCTCAAGGAAGTGACTTGAGCCTTGAGCTCTTTGATTTCCTCTACATGGTTAGTATAAATACAAGTACTAGAGGAAGTAGAAGCTTCATTGTTAGAGCAACAAGGCAAAGAAATTAATCCAACACAAGGTTTATCAATAGTATGGCTATATGAATTACTAGGACTAGCACATGGCAAAATAGCATTTTGAGTAGAATTTGTGCTAATGTCCAAAAGAGGCTCACAAGATGTTACCTTAGTAATACTTGCCTCATGAGCTAACTTTATCCCATAATAAGAGATTAGAAGATCATTATGAGAGTCCGAGAGCTTTTCGTGACTTTCTTCCAATTTCCTATACTTGTTAGTTAGCAACTCAAGTTGAGCCTTTAGCTCAACATTCTCCTTTAGGATAGATGCTTCACAAGAATTAGAGTTAGTAGCACAAGCATCATTAATGGAATTTTCCTTTTCATGCTCATAAGATTCAATTTTTTGTGTGAGGAGACAATTAGTGTGCTTCTCCTCGGCAAGCTCTTGCTTAAGGAGATTGAATCTCCGACTCACATCATCAAGTTGGAAATCCAACTCCTCTATGGTTCCCGTTTGTTTAGTTATGGTGTCCATAACGTGTTTGAGACAAGTAACGACCTTATTATTACCACGAAGAGAGGTACACAAAAAAGTCAACTCAAGCAAGAGAGCACTAGTATCCTCATCAATGTCATCATCACTATCATCATTATCATTGTTATTATCTTTACAAGATATATTGGGATCCAAAGTAGGAGATACCTTTGATCCTCTTGCCATAAGGCATATGTGAGCATGGGAGAATGAAGATGAGGATATTCTTGAATCTTCATTCATGATCATGTATTTCTTCATAGAATGTTTGATTTCATCTACATTGTTAGATAAACAACTAGAGGAAATAGAAACATTTTGTTCATGGTAACAAGGCAAATCAAGCGTATCATCTACACTAGTACTCAAATAATTTCTAGATGATATACAAGGACTAGCAACACAAGGGGATATAGCATTATTGTTGCAAGAAGTGCTTAAGTCCAAAGAAGAAACATTGCAATGGGATAGAGATGAAGGATCATCATTAGCGAGCACAATATCAACATTGCAATTCCCAACACCACTCACCATATCTTTACCTTGTGTCTTGCCACACATTGGTGAAGTGGGTGAAGATGAGAACTCATCGCGGCCGGAGGTGGAAGCAACTTGGAGCTCTTCATGATGTGAAGGAAAAGAGATCTCCTCGGAGAAATCACCGACAATATTAGAAATGGAACCACCAAATATTTCTTTAAGCTTGGTCCACTTCTCATGAGACGACTTGCGCTTTACAATCGTCAAGAACAAATTAACTGTGGGGCTCAAAGAGAAAATAAGCTCATTAGATACTTGAGCTTCGAGATGTAAATTTTTCTCATCCTCTAAAGATAGATTTTGAGGATCCATAGGAGGAGAAAAACCTACATCTAGAAATCGCTCAATATTTGGACACAAGGTCCGAAGATTACAAAGCAAGCAATTTCTCCACAAAGCATAATTTGTGCCATCAAAGATAATTGTGTCATTGTGCACTATACTACTAGCCGACATCTTTACACTCTAGGCGGTGAAGCCTAAACAAGGAGAGACCTTGCTCTGATACCAATTGAAAGGATAGAGATGTCGCCTAGAGGGGGGGTGAATAGGCAATTTCAAAACTATTACGGTTTTGGCTTGATAGAATGCGGAATTAAACTAACGTTTATTTTACAAGAACAAAACCTAAATACACTAGGCTCAACTAAGTGTACCAACAACAAATTAAGCTAAGCAAGATAGCACAAGATAAATATACCACAAGTGATAAGCAAGATATAAGTACTTCAAGCTCGATGGCTATCACAAGGAAAGTAAGCTCGGATATAGAGATAACTGAGGCACGCGGAGACAAAGATGTATTCCCGTTTCACCACCTTTGGGAAGGAGGCTACGTCACGTTGGAGAGGTGTGAGGTTCCACGAAGGATTCCTCACGCGCCATAAAGGCTCACCTTCTTCTCCGAGTCTATCCCACGAAGGAATATGCCCTTTCCTTATGGCTAGCTTTTCCTCCACTCCGGAGATGGCAAGCTCCACAACCACTTCACAAGCTCCACGAAGGAGAATCCCGGGTCTCTTCACAATCTTCCACGAAGAGAACACCGCGGCACCAACCGCCAAGCCAACTAGGAGGTCACCCTCCAAGAGTAGCAAGCTCACGGTATCTCACTCGAACAAATCGTAATGGAGAGCTCAACACTTATGCAAGAATGCAAAGCAAGACCACCAAGGGTGCTCAAATCCTTCACTCTCAAATCCCACCAAAGCAACAAGTGCTAGGGAGGAATTAGAGAGGAAGGACAATGGTGGAAGTCAACCAATGACTCCAAGATCTAGATCCAATGGGTTCCCCTCACTTAGAGGAGGAATTGGTTGGTGGGGATTGTAGATCTAGATCTCCTCTTCCAAAGCCCTCAAAAAGATGCAAGAATCATAGGAGGGAAGGGGGAGGAAGCAAGCTCAAGAGGTTCAACAATGGAGGTCAATTTCGTGGTCAAGAACAACCTTAAACGTTGGGGGAAGAACCCCCTTTTATAGTGGAAAGCAAATATGGCCGTTGGAAGAAATCTGTGCGAACTCAGTTGAAAGTTCGGTTGGACCGGCTCCAGAACCGGACGGTCCAGTTCCTGGACTAGAAAACCGAACTTAAAACCGGAATTAGGGTCAGTACACAGTCTCGGATAGAATCGGTATAGAAAAACCGAAAATCCCGGTTGAATCTCGGTTTTCCGGTGCTGGCACCGGACCACCCGGTCTGGGAGCCGGTTGAACCGGATCCACAACCGGGATGAAACTGACTTCACGGAAAACGCAATAACTTTTGCATCCGGACTCCGATTTCGATGATCTTGGGCTTGTTTTGACGAGGACAACAAGCTTTACAAGATTTTGCAGAGAAAAATCATAGCCCAACAAAGGAGGATAGAACAAAATGAAGAAAGGTAAGAAGCCTCCCTAAATAAGAACCGATAAAACCTTCAAACTCGAAAACACCATAGAGGATGCATACGAATTCCGTTTTTGATGAACTTGGGCTTGTTGAAGAGCTAGCAACAAGCTCAAGAACCTCACATGTAGAAACACCAAGAAGCAACAAAATAGGAAGATGCAAAGTATGCAAAGGATTGAGCTCCCTATGACGATGTTATCAAGTTACACAACCGAAAGCCCCTCTTGATAGTGCGGCTATCTATCCTATAACATGGTCTCCCAACAACCACCCTGAGACCGGTAAAAGGAAAACCTACCAAGGCCATACCTTTGCCTTGCGCAAACCGCTTGATCTTGATGACAACGCTTCAAGCTCCACCCAAGCCGGAATGCAACACTTGATCATTGTTGCTTCGTGAAGACTCCTAATTTGCTCCCCATACACCACTATGGGATAGCTTCATTAATACATGTATTCACATGTCCATTATCACCAATATGGACGGCAAGCTTCAAGCAAATGATCTTCTCGAGATGCTTATCTTGAACTTGCCCTTCTCAACCTTGATGACAATCACCACTTGATGTCATCCTTCATGGGCTATATAATATCTTCATTTTTGAAGCATGCCCATGGAAAGATACCTGTCCATATAGAAAACGCAAAGGCAAATATATAATGGATTAGTTCATGATGCATAATTGACAAGGCTTACCATACCACAATACCATGTGGTACATTCTTTATGCTTCATGTGTTGACCAACTTGAAATCACTCTTCACTCTTTGTATTGGTCAACCAAGTATCTTCTCGTGCTACATCTTATTATCTTGAGGTACATAAGGAACTCTTCATTTGATTACATGCTCTAAATCTTAGTCAACCATAGCTCAACTAATGAGGCTATCATGACACCGACTTAGAGCCATATCTTGAATTCTTCTATTGAGATCACACTCTCAAGATCTTGATCATATCGTATTCTTCTTTTCAACTCGATGATTTTGATGCCAATACTCAAGGTATATCTTTATCTTCATGGCATCCATACTTGAATCCAACACATGGACTACAAGCATGACCTATGGAATATACCTTCATATAAAACTCAGTGAAAACATTAGTCCATAGGGATTGTCATTAATCACCAAAACCACACATAGGGGCAATTACCATTTCACAATGTTTAAGAAAGGACAACTTGGGTTTTATCCCAAACCATAACTTTATATGGTGTCATTTCAACGGATTATGATGGAGCTCTTTTCAGTGGAAAAACGGTAGTCTCTAAAGCTTTTAATCTTCAAAATATAATGACAGTTTTATGAATTACACATTTGATCTTACCATGTCAAACAAGGTTTAATTACATATCTCGAACGGTCCATACTCTTATGGTGTTTTAGGAAATGCAAATCCACGGAATGATTTCTTAAATCTTAGGTATTATGCTAAATTTGTAACTCAAATATCTTCCTTTATGATCTTATCATAAACTATTTATATTCTTGTTACAATGATTTTGCACTTCATCTTGAAAATCTTTGAACTTTTCAAATGTTTCATACTTCATCCTTATTAAGTAAATATTCATATATTCACTCAAATTTTCGGAGAAAGCATATGAAGTTGAAATCCATCGCTCTTGACTACACATAATGGACTTCATACAACAATATGTACAAGTTCCAATAAGCTAGTCATTCGTTCCCTTTTGGCCTATAAACGAAGTTTTAATTATCTCTAGGAAAGTTTCACAAGCGTCATTTGATCAAAAATAAAAAAGAATCCAAAATTCCATCCACATGGAGTTTCTTCATGTTTTCTTTCAAATATAATTTAAACGGCGATGTCACTTCCTAAGTGATCTTTCAATCAATTTGTCTTTCGACATTTTCAGCACTAGTTTTATGGATGTGATTTCTCCAACGAGATTTGTGAATCATCCATCTTTTATGGAATACAACAATTATTTGAACAACCCTTTTGTTCTCATAATACCTGATAAAACAAATCTTGAAGGCAAGCTTTGATGTTTAACAATCAGCACAATAACCCTTTATTTGTTCTCGATGAACATCATCACATATTCTTTTGCTAGTTACTTAGGCCATTGTAGTTCATGAATTGTGTTGTTTCGTATGACGATTCACACCAAAAAATTCAATATCAAATACTTAAGAACCACATTGTTTAATAAGCAAAGAATATAGCCATAACATGTATATCATCTATATACTTAAGCTGAACAATTCTAGTCTTCTATTTTCTGCCATATATTTATGAGATTCTCTTTCAGTATTTCCTTTTCTGTTTGAAAGAATCTATCAACATCAATAGTGGAGCCATATACATGACACATAGTCCAAAGCATGTATAGTAAAATACCAATGTCTTTGGACTTGCACTTTGAAGTAGATCACCATCATCAAATGTTTGGTGTTCTTTCAAATTCCTTTCTTTAGTAATCTCTTGGTGTAGTAAACACTTTACCTACATCAAATATTCACCCTTATCATGGAATTATCCATGATCAAGCTACTTTTAGCTTATAACGGTGAATCGCGAGTATAATGTTGCTCTCCAAAACATCTTGGAGGATTAGGACAAGTAGTGTCTACAAATTCTCATCAAATATGAGAACATGACTTTTGCCATATTATACTCTGTCATGTTGCAACCAAAACTTCGTTTCAGATATCACAATATCTTCCAGACATCATGGTTTCTGAAACAACTCTTTCAGATCCTAGATAACCTTGATATTAAGACAATCCTTTGAATATCAAGAATCATGGAGACAAACATGATACTCATACACTAACACTTGGAATTGTCACTCTTGATTTAATACCAATTATTAAACTTCATGGAGTAACCGGAACTTAATGAAAGTTTTCAATAGGACTTTTAAACTTTAGATTAACACTTCAAAACAATACGATACCAGTTCGTAAAGTAACTAACCAGAATTCTATAGTTCTATCATCTCAATTATAACTAAGCGCAAGGTGGTAAACGGATGCCAATGACTACAACAATTATGCAAATGCACTTTGATTTAATTTATGATAAATAGTGTTCAACTTTTAATCATATTGCCGTTGAACTCCCACTCAAAACAATATCCCTCACATTGTTTTAGTGATCACACGAACCAAATCCACCACATCAAAACCGATCATCACGAGAGATGATGCAGCTTCAAAGGCGAACAATCAACATGTTCATCATATCTACTATATGACTCATGCTTTACCTTTCGGTGATCCGTGTTCCGAGACCATGTCTGTACATGCTAGGCTCGTCAAGATCAAACCTTAGCTTCCGCATGAGCAAATCTGGCTTGCTCACGTTGTATACACTCGCAGAATCTAACACACCCGATCATCACGTGGTGCTTAGAAACAACGAGCTTTAGCAACGGTGCTTACTAAGGATGAACAGTTTAAAACTTGAAATTGTGTGCTTGAGGGATCATCTTATAATGCTACCGTCATGAACTAAGCAATACAAGATGCATAAAAGGATTATATGCAATTCATAATATGTGATATGATATGGCCTTTCTTCTTGTGCTTCCAATCTCCATCTTCAAGCAAGCACATGATCTCCATCATCACCGGTGTGGCGTCAAGGTCAATGGCGCCGCTTCATGGTTGTCGTCCACTAGCATCAACTATTACAACTTCTTTGAATAGACATGCAGGTCTTAACGGAATTTAAAAGACAACCATATGGCTCCTGCCGGTTGCCAACTTACAATAAGGGACATTGCATACATCATATACAATCACAATCATGGCCATATCACATCACAGCACACCCCTGCAAAACAAAGTTAGACGCCTCTAATTTTCTTTGCATGTTTTACGTGGTTTGGGGCTTTCAATAAGTGTCGTTCTAACTTACGAACAAGAACCACAACATTGCTACTAGTATTATCAATCACCCATTGTAAATTGAATCTTAACTATGTTGGGAGAAACAGGCGCCCGCAAAGCCACTTATGCAATACAAGTTGCATGTCAAGCGTGGAGCAAGTCTCATGAACGATGTCATGTAAGGTTAGCCCGAGCCGCTTCATCCCACCATCCCTCAAGATGCAAAGTACACAAGAAGCAATCGACAACAAAATCATCAACGCCCGCAATGACCATTGTGTTCTACTCGTGCAACAGATCTACATATAGACACGACTCTGATACCACTGTAGGGGTTCGTAGCATGGAAAACAAAAAATTCTACCGCATGCAAACAAACAAGCCAAGATCTATCTACTAGATTGTAGCAACGAGTCGATAGAGGAACTCACCCTCGAAGATTCCAAAGCAGTTAACGAGAGCAGATTCTCGTGGATGATGTAGTCGTACACTTCCGATCTCAAGATCGCCGGAAGACCCACCCGAGCAGGGCTACTGTGTGCGCGGGTAGAAGAGCTTCCACCGCCGCCGGCACTGCGCGGGCAACGCTCGGTGGTGTCCGACGCCGGGGAGATGGGGGCGAGGCCTGGAGAAGGGGGTTGGGTTGTCGCTTCGGTCGCCCGCTCGGGGAGCGACGCGGAGCGGTTCGCTCGGGGGCAAGATATTTACACTTAACTAGTTCCTTACATATATCGGGGAAGCCTGAAGTCATACCGAAGTAGATGCTCAAGCATTTGGAAATTTGATTTCATTTTGACCTAACGAATTTCAAATGGTACCGAAACTGGAAAATTCCTGCTAGTTTACAGGAGGTAAAGAGGAACACATCTGTGCCATTTTTGACCTGAATTCATACCATACAGCATGACCGATGGGCAGCTGTGCAAGGTCCAAGGGTGAAGTTTAGCAAAGATGATGCTTCGAGCTAAGGTCGGGTCACGGCTGGGTTTCGGTAGTCGGATATTCTCGTGTGTCCGATGGGTTCTTCTGCTTCGTTGTGTTGCTGTGGAGTTGGAGCTACGGTGGAGTGTGTGTAGGCGGCAATGATGACCGGCCGTCGGTGGTCTCTGCAGAGTACTCAGTCGGCGCAAGTCTAGCATAGTTCCCTTGTGAAGCTCGTCGCCTGAATCAGAGTTGTATCCCCTTGGAGTGTGTGGCCAATTGATGGCATAGGCCGACGTGGTTCCCGACGACATCTTATGTGTTTGTGTCTCGTGTGGGTAGCCAGGTTGGCTATGGTGGTGTGCCCAATGTGATCGTGTTCCACGACGACATTGGTGCATTTATATGGATTTTTGGCCGGTTCCCCTGCAAATGAACTGATCATTTTTGTGTGACTTTTTTAAATTAAAATGAAGCAAGTTGTCTGTTTTGTTAAAAAAAGTATTGCGTGACCTGCAACAATGGATAACAATGGATACTACTCCCTCTGTTCAGCAATAACTGATTTGAATTTATCTAAATTTGAATGTATCTATATATTAAAACATGTCTAGATATATTTAAATTTAGCGAAATTTAAGCAGTTATTTCTAAAGGAAGGAAGTACAATTATTTCAAACTAGTTTCACTGCCCAAGAATTACTTGACCAGCCATACCCATCATGCTATAAGCTTACGGACAGCACTTGTTTCTGGAAGCCTGAAGTCATGCTGAAGTAGATGCTCAAGCATTTGGAAATTTGATTTCATTTTGACCTAACGAATTTCAGATGGTACCGAAACTGGAAAATTCCTGCTAGTTTAGAGGAGGTAAAGATGAACACATCGGTGCCATTTCTGACCTGTCAGAATTTATACCATACATCATGACCGATGGGCAGTTGTGCAAGGTCCAAGGGTGAAGTTTGGCAAAGATGATACTTCGAGCTGAGGTTGGGTCACGACTGGGTTTGTTGGAGATATGCCCTAGAGGCAATAATAAAAGTGGTTATTATTATATCTTTGTGTTTATGATAAATGTTTACATTCATGCCATAATAGTATTAAATGGAAACATTAATACTTGTGTGATTTGTAAACTAAATTAGAATCCCTAGTAAATCCTCTTTATAATACTAGCTTGTTGGTTAATAGATGATCGTGGTTTCTCGATCATGAACATTGAGATGTTATTAACAACAAGATCATATCATTAGGAGAATGGTATGATGGACATACTCCTATAGATAAGCGTAGCATTAAGATCAAATCATTTCAATAGTTCGTTTGCTATAAGCTTTCTGATACATAGTAACCTAATTTCTTCGACCATGAGATCATGCTAATCACCATCACCGGAAGGATGCTTTGATGACATCAAACACCACACCGTAACTGGGTGGCTATAAAGGTGGCATTGAGTGTTCGGAAAGTATGCGTTAAGGCACATGGATCAAGAGTGGGATTTGTCCATCCACATGACGGATAGATATACTCTGGGCCCTCTCGGTGGAATTTCATCCAATTAGCTTGCAAGCATGTGACTGGCTCACAAGGGATTACATATCACGGGAACGAGAAAAGATTATTTATCCGTAACGAGGTTGAACTAGGTATGCAGAGATACCGACGATCAAACCTCGGATAAGTAAACTATGGCGAGACAAAGGGAAATTGGTATCGTATGTAAGTGTTTCATTCAATCGCAAAGTAATCGTAGAAATATGTGAGAGCCATATGAATTTTCAGATTCCTCTATTGGTTATTGATCGGAGAAGTGTCTCGATCATGTCCGCATAATTCACGAACCGTAGGGAGACACACTTAAGGATTCAATGGTGTTTAGTAGATATGAAATGTAAGTAGGGAAACTGAATGTTGTTCGGGGTCTCGGATGGGATCCGGGATATCACGAGGAGATCCGAAATGATCCAGAGAATATGATTCATATAAGGAAAGTCCGATTTTGGAGTTCGGAAATGATTTCGATGTTTTCATCGGAGAGGTTCTAGAAGGTTCTAGAAGGTTCACCGGACCGGAAGGGTAATGGTCTATGAATGTGTCATGGGTAAGTGGAATGATTGGATCATGTCCTAGGTCACTTGGTTAGGCATTTGAGAGAGAAAATTAAAGCTCTAAATTGAAAGTCAAAAGGGAGGTTTGAAAAGTCAAACTGAAACAATAGTTTCCTAGTGGAAGAAGGAAAGAGTTCTTCCTTCTATCCAACTTGGGTTTGGGTATGGATTCAAACTCCCCTCTCCCAAGGCTGCTCCCTCTCATAAATAGAAGGGAAGGGCTGCCCCAAAGAACACAACACCAAGCCCTCCCCACCGTGCGCCACCGCACGCTGCCGCCATCGCCAGCCGCCGCCGCCGCCGGCCCGTCGCCCTCGCCCTAGCCGCCGCCGACACCACCTCCTCCTCTCTGGATTTCTAAACCTAGATCGCCGGAAAACCCTAGATCCACCATAACTCGCACCGGCTGAGGCGAAGCCCTGCGGGATCTTCCCTCTACTTCCGATACCACGTTGTCGTTCTGTCGGAATCGCGAGGAGAGAACTACAACCTCCGCTGCCTGCTGGAAAAAGGGAGAGGAAGGTCTTCATCGAGTACCGAACGTGTGACCGACCGTGGAAGCGCTGCCGGAACGCAGCGCCGGAAGGATCGTCTACGCGATCTTGAGATCGACAAGTGTACGACTACATCACCCACAAGAATCTGCTCTCGTTAACCGCTTTGGAATCTTCAAGGGTGAGTACTCTAATCGACTCGTTGCTACAATCTAGTAGATAGATCTTGGCTTGTTTGTATGCATGCGGTAGAATTTTTTTGTTTTTCATGCTACGAACCCCTACAGTGGTATGAGAGCCGTGTCTATATGTAGATCTGTTGCACGAGTAGAACACAATGATCATTGTGGGCGTTGATGCATTTTGTTGTCGATTGCTTCTTGTGTACTTTGCATCGTGCGGGATGGTGGGATGAAGCGGCCCAGGCTAACCTTACATGACATCCTTCATGAGACTTGCTCCATGTTTGACATGCAACTTGTATTGCATAAGTGGCTTTGCGGGTGTCTGTTTCTCCCAACATAGTGAAGATTCAATTTACAACGGGTAATTGACAATACTAGTATCAACGTTGTGGTTCTTGTTCGTAAGTTAGAACGATACTTATTGAAAGCCCCAAACCACGTAAAACATGCAAAGAAAATTAGAGGCGTCTAACTTTGTTTTGTAGGGGTGTGCTGTGATGTGATATGGCCATGATTGTGATTATATATGATGTATGCAATGTTCCTTATTATAAGTTGGCAACCGGCAGGAGCCATATGGTTGTCTTTTAATTCCGTTAAGACCTGCGTGTCTATTATTCAAAGTAGTTGTAATAGTTGATGCTGGTGGACGACAACCATGAAGCGGCGCCATTGATCTTGACGCCATGCTGGTGATGATGGAGATCATGTTCGTGCTTGAAGATGGAGATCGGAAGCACAAGAAGAAAGGCGATATCATATCACATATTATGAATTGCATGTGATGTTAATCCTTTTATGCATCTTGTATTGCTTAGTTCGCGACGGTAGCATTACAAGATGATCCCTCTAGCACAAAATTTCAAGTTATAAAGTGTTCATCCTTAGTTAGCACCGTTGCTAAAGCTCGTTGTTTCGAAGCACCACGTGGTGATCAGGTGTGTTAGATTCTGCGAGTGTATACAAAGGGAGCAAGCCAGATTTGCTCATGTGGAAGCTAAGGTTTGATCGGACGAGCCTAGCATGTACAAACATGGTCTTGGAACACGGATCACCGAAAGGTAAAGCATGAGTCATATAGTAGATATGATGAACATGTTGATTGTTCGCCATTGAAGCTACATCAACTCTCGTGATGATCGGTTTTGATGTGGTGGATTTGGTTCGTGTGATCACTAAAACAATGTGAGGGATATTGTTTTGAGTGGGAGTTTACCTAGATTAATTTAACTATTAATTAGAACTCAATTTGTCATAAACTTAGTCTAAACTATTGCAAATATGTTGTAGATCAATGGCGGCCCCTACAATCAATTTTAATGCGTTCCTAGAGAAATAAAAGTTGAAAAACAATGGAAGCAACTTCGCGGATTGGTTCCGCAATTTGAGGATTATCCTCAATACTGGTAATTTGACCTATGTGCTGGATGCACCGCTGGGTGACCCACCTGCAGCTGATGCTACCTATGAGGTAAAGAATGTTTTCCTCGCTCGGAAGAATCAGTACTCCACAGTTCAGTGTGCTATCTTGTATGGTTTGGAATCAGAGCTTCAGAAAAGGTTTGAGAACCATGACCCACATGATATTGTCCGTTAACTCAAAATGATATTTGAGGCTCACATGGCAGTTGAGAGTTATGAGGCTTCTAAAAAGTTCTTTAACTGCAAGATGGAAGAGGGCAGCTCCGTCAGTGAGCACGTGCTTAAGATGTCTGGACACGCAAGCAAGCTTCAAAGTTTGGGTATAGTGATTCCTAATGCTTTGGGGGTTCATCGTGTCCTCCAATCACTACCACCAAGTTATAAGAACTTTGTGATGAACTATAATATGCAAAACATGGACACATCATTGCCTGAAGTCTTCTTCATGTTAAAGTCTGCAGAAGTGGAGGTCAAGAAAGATCACCAAGTGTTGTTGGTCAATAAGACCACCAAATTCAAGAAGCAAGGCAAGTCTAAGAAAAATGGAACTTCAAGAAGGGCGGTAAGAAAGTTACCGCGCCAGCAAAGAAGACCAAGGCTAGGCCTAAGCCTGATAGTGAGTGCTTTTACTGCAAGGGAGAAGGTCACTGGAAGCGGAATTGCCCTAAGTACTTGGCGGATTTGAAGAACGACAACATCAAGAAGAAAGATATATCCGATATACATGTTATTGATGTGTATCTCATTAGTACTCGTAGTAGTGCCTGGGTATTTGATACTAGTTCGGTTGCTCATATTTGTAACTCGAAACAGGTGCTGCAGAATAGACGGAAACTAGCGAAGAACGAGGTGACGATGCGCGTTGGAAACAGATCAAAGGTTGATGTGATCGCGTTCGGCATGCTACCTCTTCATCTACCATCGGGATTAGTTTTATACTTAAATAATTGTTATTTGGTGCCTACGTTGAGCATGAACATTATATCCGGATCATATTTATTGCGAGACAGTTACTTGTTTAAGTCCAAGAATAATGGTTGTTTGATTTATATGAGTAATATGTTTTATGCACATGCACCTTTTATAGATGGTCTATTCTTATTGAATCGATTGTAGAAATACACACATTAATAACATTGAAGCTAAACGTTTGAAATTGAGCGATAACTCGACCTATATGTGGCACTGTCGTCTTGGTCATATTGGAGTGAAGCGTATGAAGAAACTCCATTCCGATGGACTTCTTGAATCACTTGATTTCGAATCACTTGAAAGATGCGAAGCATGTCTGATGGGTAAAAGGACTAAGACTCCATTTTTTGGTATGATGGAGCGAGCTACGGACTTATTGAAAATCATACATACCGATGTGTGTGGTCCAATGAGTGTAGCATCGCGCGGTGGTTATCGTTATGTTCTTACCTTCACGGATGACTTGAGTAGATATGAGTTTATCTATTTCATGAAACATAAGTCCGAAACTTTCGAGAAGTTTAAGGAATTTCAAAGTGAAGTAGAGAATCAACATAACAAGAAGATTAAGTTTCTATGATCTGATCGTGGAGGTGAATATCTTAGTTACGAGTTTGGCGAGCATTTGAAGAAATGCGGAATACTTTCACAATTGACACCGCCGGGAACACCACAACGTAATGGTGTGTCCGAACGTCATAATCGAACTCTCTTAGATATGGTTCGTTCTATGATGTCACTTACAGATTTACCGCTATTGTTTTGGGGTTATGCATTAGAAACAGACGCATTCACTTTAAATAGGGCACCATCTAAATGCGTTGAAACGACACCGTATGAATTATGGTTTGGGAAGAAACCTAAATTGTTGTTCCTTAAAGTTTGGGGTTGCGAAGCTTATGTAAAGAAGTTACAGCCAGACAAGCTTGAACCCAAAGAGTAAAATGCGTCTTCATAGGATACCCGAAGGAAACTATTGGGTATACCTTCTACCATAGATCCGAGGGCAAAATCTTCGTTGCTAAAAATGGATCCTTTCTAAGAAGGAGTTTCTCTCGAAAGAAGTGACTGGAAGGAAAGTAGAACTCGACGAGGTTGTTGAACCTTCTCTCGAACTTGAGAGTAGCGCAGCACCAGAAGTAGTTCCTGTGGCGCCTACACCAATGAGAGAGGAAGCTAATGATGTTGATCATGAAACTTCGGTCAACGAGAACTCGTACCACTCCTGATTGGTATGTTCTCGTTATGAGTGTCATGTTGGTGGACAACACTGATGACCCTGCGACATATGAGGAAGCGATGATGAGCCCAGATTCCAATAAATGGCAAGAAGCCATGAAATCCGAGATTGGATCCATGTACGAAAACCAAGTATGGACTTTGGTGGACTTACCGGATGGCCGGAAGGCTGTCGAGAACAAATGGATTTTCAAGAAGAAAACATATGTTGATGGTAATGTCACTATCTATAAAGCTCGACTTTTCGCAAAAGGGTTTCGACAAATTCAAGGAGTTGACTACGATCAAGACTTTCTCACCGGTAGCGAAGCTAAAGTCTGTGAGGATTTTATTAGCAATCACTGCATATTATTATTATGAGATATGACAGATGGATGTCAAAACGACGTTCCTCAATGGAGACATTGATGAAGAGTTGTATATGGTACAACCCAAAGGTTTTGTCGATCCTAAAGATGCTAACAAGGTATGCAAACTTCAACGGTCCATTCATGGATTGAAGCAAGCATCCCGGAGTTGGAATCAACGTTTTGATAAGGTAATCAAAAGTTTTGGTTTTATACAAACTTATGGAGAAGCTTGTATTTACAAGAAAGTGACTGGGAGCTCTCTAGCATTCTTAATACTATATGTAGATGACATATTGTTAATTGGGAATGATGTAGACCTTCTTAATAATGTCAAGGATTGTTTGAATAATAGTTTTTCAATGAAAGATCCTGGCGAAGCAGCTTACATATTAGGCATAAAGATTTATAGAGATAGATCGAGACGCCTAATATCATTGTCACAGAGTACATATTACTGAAGGGAATATGCCCGAGAGGCAATAATAAAGTGGTTATTATCGTATTCCTTGTTTATGATAAATGTTTATTTTGCATGCTATAATTGTATTAATACGGAAACGTTAATACATGTGTGTTTAATAAACAAAAGGTAGTTCCTAGTTATGCCTCTCTTATAAACTAGCTCGTTGATTAACAAGATGATCAAGGTTTCCTGATCATGGACATTGGATGTTGTTAATAACGGGATCACAACATTAGTGTAATGGTGTGATGAACATTCATCCGAAGTATAGCATTACGATCAAAGTCATTGAGTTTATATTGCTATAACAACTTACGAAGTGATCCTAATCCTTAGACCATGAGATCATGTCAATCACTAACACCGGAAGAGTTTCTTGATAACATCAAACGTCACACCATAACAGGGTGATTATAAAGATGGATTCAGAACTAATAAAGTGTTATGTTGAGGCTCATGGATCGAGAGTGGAATTTGTTCATCCTGATGACGGATAGATATACTCTGGGCCCTCTCGGTGATATCACATTGATTAGCTTGCAAGCAAGTGATTTGATCACTAGAATGTTATATCACGGGAACGAGAAAAGAGTGCATGTCGGTAACGAGATCAAACTAGGTATGGAGATACCGATGATCGAATCTCGGACATGTAATATATCGCGAAACAAAAGGATTAAGATACTAGCGTAAAAGGTTCCGACGATCACAAGAAAGTCATCGTTGAATGTGTGGGAGTCAGTATGGGTCTCCAGATCCCGCTTCTGATTATTGATCCGAGAGGGGTCTCGATCATGTCCGCATTATTCGCGAACCGTAGGGTGACACACTTAAGAGACACCGACATCCATTTGGAGCAAAAGTTTCATGCCGAAAAGAATGACAAGCGCAGGAATTTATTTCACTAGATACCGAAACGGGTTTTCGGGTGAAATTGCAGAAAGTGTTTCTGCATGTGAAATGAAATACTAGCAAGGGGTTATATGTGAATGTTTGTCATTAAAGTAATTGACAAAATTCTGAATAAATAAAAGGAGTTTTATTTAATGAGAGTTTGCATTAAATTTGGTGGAAATTTAATGGGAATTTGAGTGGGTTTTTGAGTGGAGAAAATTGAAGGGACATTTTGTGAGTGGAGTGTCCACCCACATGAATGAGGGAGAGGTGGGGGCACCCTCCATGGCCGGCGGCCATGCCCCCTTGGGCTGCCCCCCTCCCCTATATAAGGAGCCCCTCCTCTCACTTCTCACTCACACCTCCTCGTGAAGGATCTCTCTCTCCCTCTAGAATTTATTCCCCATGGTCTCGGACTAGCGAGATACATGTTCCCGGTGGCTATTCGGCAAGAAAGAGTTGTGCTTCCGCTGCATCGCTGGAGCGAGGAGGCGGAGGTTGCTCGGTGCCTCGAACGTGTGTGCGAGCACGGATGCGCTGCTATTTTGCGGCGCTAGGACTTCCTCTCGATCTTGAGATCGGCAAGAGATCGTGTACATCAACCACGAGTTTGGACTCGTTAAGCTTTGTCGGTCTTCAAGGGTATGTTCTCTACGGATATACATCCGCCCGTTTTTTGTATCTAGTAGATAGATCTTGGTACATAGTTGTTCCCATCGTAGGAAAATTTTTGTTTTCTATGCTGCGAACCCTACAGTGGTATCAGAGCCGGATCTATGCGTAGATGCTTTGCACGGGTAGTACACATATGAGTATGTGGGCGATGATGATCATTTTATTGCTTCTTAGTTGTACTTTGGATATTGGTGGCATAGTGGGATGAAGCGGCCCGGACAAACTTTACATGTCCTCGCACATGAGACCTGTTCCATGCTTGACATGCAACTAGTTTTGCATAAGTGGCTAGCGGGTGTCTGTCTCTCCTACTATAGTCAATATATAATTTGCAACGAGTTGTCAACAATTTGGTTATCCTCGTTGTGGTTCATGTTCGTAGGTAAGAACGGTTCTATCTCGAAAGCCCTAAGCCACGTAAAATTTGCAATGGATAAATTAGAGGCGTCTAGTTTAGATTGTTGCTGGGCTAGTGTTATGATATGGTGATGTTGTAAGTAGAAGTATGAGATGATACTCTTACAACATACATAACGTGTAAACTCCATAGACCTTGGATTTACACATAAAGGTATGATAGTGATCATACCACGATGCACATGATAGAGATCATATGCGAGAACCATATCATTCCACTAATAAACATGTGATGTTTGATAGCATCTTATATTGCTTGTTTGGCGTTTTATTAGCATAATAAGATGATCCCTCATTTAGATATCAAGATAAAAATGTGTTCTTCCTTAAGTATGCACCGACAATGTTTCGTCGCTTCAAGACATCACGTGATGATCGGGTGTACTTGAATCCACGAGCATATCTCGGGTGTAAGACAGTTACACACGCGAATACTAAGGTTCTTACTTGGCGAGCCTAGCATGTACAGACATGGCCTCGGAACACGGACCGAAAGGTTAAGCATGAGTCATATGTTTTGATATGATGACCATATGGATGCTCGCCTTTGAAGCTACGCCGACTCACGTGATGATCGGACTTGGTGTAGTGGATTTGGTTCATGTAATCACCAAAAGGACACGAGGGATGTCGTTTTTGAGTGGGAGTTCATTTCTAATTTGGATTAGTAGAACTCAATTTATCATAAATTAAATCAAAGTGAATTTGCATAATTTGTTGTAGTCATTGGCATTCGTTCACCACCTTATGCATAGTTGTAATTGAGATAATAGAACTATAAAATTCTGGATATTTACTTTACGAACTGGTATCGTATTGTGTTGAGTGTCAATCAAAGTTTAAAGTCCTATTGCAAACTTTCAGCAAACTCTATTTACTCCGTGAAATTTAATAATTGGTATTAAATCGAGAGTAACAATTCCAGTGTTAGTATCTTAAGTATCATGTTTGCCTCCACGATTCTTGATTGTTTTAATATCAAGTTTATCTAGGAGCTGAAAGAATTGTTTCAGAAACCATCATGTGTGGCAGATATAACGATATCTGAAACAATGTTTTGGTTGCAATATGATAGAGTATAATATATGTTCTCATATTGGATGAGAATTTACGAAGGTTGGAGATGCTAGACATCCTAATCATCCAAAAGGGTTTTGGAAAGTAATGTTATACTCACGATTCTCCTTTATAAGCTAAATTGGCTTGATCATGAAAGTCGTCATGATAAGGATGAATAGAAGATGTATGTAAAGTGTTTACTACACTAAAAGATTACTAAAGAAGGGATTTTGAAAGAATACCGATCATTTTGATGATGGTGATCTACTTCAAAGTGCAAGTCCAAAGGTATTATTATTTGAATATACACGCTTTGGACTATGTGTCATGTATATGGCGCCACTTTTGATGTTGATAGATTCTTTTAAAAGGAAAAGGAAATGCTGAAAGAGAATCTATAAAATATATTTGGCAGAAAAGAAAAGATTGGAAATATCCAATTTAGGTATATGGATGATATACATGTTATGGTTGTATTCTTTGCTTGTTAAAAAATGTGGTTCTTGGGTATTGGATACCAAATTGGTTGGTATGAAATTTCATACGGAATGACGCAATTCATGAACCACAATGGCCTAAGTAACTAGCAAGAGAATATGTGATGATGTTCATCGAAAACAAACAAACCGTTGTTTGTATTTCTCGTTGACATCAAAGCTTGACTTCAAGATTTGTTTTAATAATTGTTATTTGAATCAGGTATTATAAGAACAAAGGTTGTTCAAATAATTACCGTATTCCATATAAGATGGATGATTTACAAATCTAGTTGAAGAAATCACATCCATAAAACCTAATGCTAAAATGTCGCAAGACAAATGATTGAAAGATCACTTATGAAGTGACATCGATGTTTAAATTATATTGGAAAGAAAACATGAAGAATCTCCATATTCATGGATTTTTGGAGTCTTTGATTTGATCAAGTGACGCTTGTGAGACTTTCCACGTGATAATTAAAACTTCGTTCAAAGGCCAAAGAAGAACGAACGACTAAATTATTGGAATTTATACATATCGATGTATGTAATCCATTATGTATAGTCGTAAGCGATGGGTTTCAACTTCATATGCTTTCTCCGGAATTTTGAGTGAATGTTCACTTAATGAGAAAGAAGTATGAAATATTTGAAAATGTTTCAAAGACTTTCAAGATGAAGTGGAAAATCATTGTAACAAGAAAAATAAATGAATTATGATTTGATCATAAAGGGATTTATTTGAGTTACAAGTGTAACAAGAAAATAAATGAATTATGATTTTATCATAAAGGGATTTATTTGAGTTGCAAGTTTAGCAAAACACCTAGATTTACATATCCCGAAACACCATAGGAATATGGAGTGTTTGAGATTTGTAATGAAACCTTGTTTGACATGGTTGGGTCAAAGGTGTTATTTATAAAACTGCCATTATGTTTTAAAAGATTAAAGCTTTAGAGACTACCGCTTTTACACTGAAAAGAGCTCCATCTAGATCCGTTGAAATGACACCATGGAAGTTATGGTTTGGGGTAAAACCCAAGTTGTCATTTCTTAAATTTTGGTATGCTAAACATAAGTGAGATGTTTACAACCGAAGTCGGATGAGCATGTCTTTGTAGGTTATTTTGAATAACAATTGGTTATTCCTCCATAACACCAAGGACAAAAGGGTTTGTCGCTTGAAATGTGAAGTATCTTGAAGAAGGAATTTTTCATAAAAGTTAAGTGGGAGGACAATAGAACTTTGATAAGGTTAACGAACCTTAGCTAAAAGTGCTGAGTTGCGCAGCGCCGGAAAATGTTCCGGAGGCTGCCATAATGCTCATAGCTTATGTGCCTCAAAGGTTGTGGTCACGGAGATCTAAGTTCTTATTGAACCAAGTCGGTCGGATAAACAATCAAATACTAAGATTTGAGAGTAAATCATTATTGTTTGACAATGATTAACCGACTATATGCAAAGAAGCGATGATGGGCCCTGACTCCGTCAAATGGCTTGAAGCCATAAAATCCGTGATAAGTCCATACACGATAAATCAAGTTTTGAACTTGGAAGACCCTCCGGAAAGGTGTAAAAACCTATCGGTCGTATTTGGATCTATAAAGAAACAGACATGGATGTCTCACATCTATGAAATATTCGACATGTTGTAAAGTATTTTATGACAATGTTCAAAGAGTTGACTATGACAAGATTTGATCTTTCATAGCGATATTTAGTCTGTACGGATTAAAGTAGCAATCACTACATATAATTTGGTATATGGTAGATGAATAAACAAAACAAAGTTCTTCTAATAGAATGGTTACCTAGGACGTGTACATGACACGGTCCAAGGGTTTTTGTTAAATTCAAAGGATGCTAAAAGGGCATGCAAACTTCAATGGTTGAAGTAAGCATCGCGGAGTTGGAATCTTCACCGTGATGAAAAAGAGTTTTCATCAGGAGACGATGAAGATGCTTGCATTTGCAAGAAATTAAGTGGGAGCGCTAAGACATATTTCTAATACATTATGTGGAGGACATCTTGTTGATTGGAAATGATGTATTTTTATTGACAAAGGTTAAGAATTTCATTTTGATGAAATACTTAGGCAAAACCCGAATATTTAGCGTGAATGTCTATAGTGGATAGACTGTGACGCCAATATGGTTGTGCCAAATATACATATATGAGATATTGAAGGAGTTCAATATAGAAAAGAGAAGAAACATTTCTTGTTGCATGGAAAGTAATTGAATCAAGATTCAAGTGTATTGACACTTGATAAGTGAAACAAGATTCAAGTGCTTTGACACTTGATGAGTGAAATCACAAGGATGCTTTGATCAATCATACCATGATATGTACACATCCAGATATGTCCTATGCTCTAAGTGTTATGAGCATATACCAGAATGAATCATAAAATGATCATTGGACGATAGTGAGGATATCCTTATGATCTTTTGGAAGAACTAAGAATATATTTGTGTAGAGGTGACAAACAATTACAAATAGTTCATTGTAAAGCGTTACATTGATACTAGTTTTGTCACAAGATACAAATTAAGTTTATCTCAATTTAAACTATGAGTGGCACAATGAAATGGAAAGAAAGTTTCCATGATGGATTTGGAAGAGTTCCAAAGTTAAGACATTGTGACGAATACTACAACAAAAGGCTAAGTATATGACTGCTATAGTAGCAGCAAAGGAGGGAATTTGTGTCAAGTAGTTTGTTATCAAACTAAGGTGTGGTTCGCAACGGGCTAACACTAAAGATATATTGTATGACAATAGTATCGACGTGTTTTAACCCCAAGGAACTAAAGGTCTCACCGAAAGACCAAATTTATACAATGACATCTCATTGGAGAATGAGTGATGCGTGAAGACGCAAAGACATGCAAATACACACGGACCTGAAGCGTCAGATCCGTAGATTATGTTAACCACTTGCAATTGCGTATATGGAACACCGGAAAGCCATAGGTGTTCAATACGCAGAGTTTTCAAACTAGATTATTGTCTCTAGTGCAAGTGGGAGACTGAAGGGAATATGCCCGAGAGGCAATAATAAAGTGGTTATTATCGTATTCCTTGTTTATGATAAATGTTTATTTTGCATGCTATAATTGTATTAATACGGAAACGTTAATACATGTGTGTTTAATAAACAAAAGGTATTTCCTAGTTATGCCTCTCTTATAAACTAGCTCGTTGATTAACAAGATGATCAAGGTTTCCTGATCATGGACATTGGATGTTGTTAATAACGGGATCACAACATTAGTGTAATGGTGTGATGAACATTCATCCGAAGTATAGCATTACGATCAAAGTCATTGAGTTTATATTGCTATAACAACTTACGAAGTGATCCTAATCCTTAGACCATGAGATCATGTCAATCACTAACACCGGAAGAGTTTCTTGATAACATCAAACGTCACACCGTAACAAGGTGATTATAAAGATGGATTCAGAACTAATAAAGTGTTATGTTGAGGCTCATGGATCGAGAGTGGAATTTGTTCATCCCGATGACGGATAGATATACTCTGGGCCCTCTCGGTGATATCACATTGATTAGCTTGCAAGCAAGTGATTTGATCACTAGAATGTTATATCACGGGAACGAGAAAAGAGTGCATGTCGGTAACGAGATCAAACTAGGTATGGAGATACCGATGATCGAATCTCGGACATGTAATATATCGCGAAACAAAAGGATTAAGATACTAGCGTAAAAGGTTCCGACGATCACAAGAAAGTCATCGTTGAATGTGTGGGAGTCAGTATGGGTCTCCAGATCCCGCTTCTGATTATTGATCCGAGAGGGGTCTCGATCATGTCCGCATTATTCGCGAACCGTAGGGTGACACACTTAAGAGACACCGACATCCATTTGGAGCAAAAGTTTCATGCCGAAAAGAATGACAAGCGCAGGAATTTATTTCACTAGATACCGAAACGGGTTTTCGGGTGAAATTGCAGAAAGTGTTTCTGCATGTGAAATGAAATACTAGCAAGGGGTTATATGTGAATGTTTGTCATTAAAGTAATTGACAAAATTCTGAATAAATAAAAGGAGTTTTATTTAATGAGAGTTTGCATTAAATTTGGTGGAAATTTAATGGGAATTTGAGTGGGTTTTTGAGTGGAGAAAATTGAAGGGACATTTTGTGAGTGGAGTGTCCACCCACATGAATGAGGGAGAGGTGGGGGCACCCTCCATGGCCGGCGGCCATGCCCCCTTGGGCTGCCCCCCTCCCCTATATAAGGAGCCCCTCCTCTCACTTCTCACTCACACCTCCTCGTGAAGGATCTCTCTCCCCCTCTAGAATTTATTCCCCATGGTCTCGGACTAGCGAGATACATGTTCCCGGTGGCTATTCGGCAAGAAAGAGTTGTGCTTCCGCTGCATCGCTGGAGCGAGGAGGCGGAGGTTGCTCGGTGCCTCGAACGTGTGTGCGAGCACGGATGCGCTGCTGTTTTGCGGCGCTAGGACTTCCTCTCGATCTTGAGATCGGCAAGAGATCGTCTACATCAACCACGAGTTTGGACTCGTTAAGCTTTGTCGGTCTTCAAGGGTATGTTCTCTACGGATATACATCCGCCCGTTGTTTGTATCTAGTAGATAGATCTTGGTACATAGTTGTTCCCATCGTAGGAAATTTTTTGTTTTCTATGCTGCGAACCCTACAATTTGGACAAAGTTCTAAAGAGGTTTGGAATGGAAGATAGCAAGAAAGGGTTCTTGCCCATGTTGCCCAATACGATCCTGAGTAAAACTCAAAGTCCTGCAACAGCAGAAGATAGAGAAAGGATGAGTAAGACTCCCTATGCCTCAGCCATAGGATCTCTTATGTACTAGACCCGACATTGCATATGCTGTTAGTTTGACTAGCAGATATCAAAGTGATCCAGGAGTGGATCATTGGACAGCGGTCAAAAACATCCTTAAGTACTTGAGAAGAACTAAGGATATGGTTCTTTCTTATGGAGGTGATGAACAACTCGTTGTTAATGGTTACGCCGATGCTAGTTGGAACACCGATCCGGATGATTCTAAATCTCAACCTGGATACGTATTTACTTTGAATGGTGCAGCAGTTAGCTAGAGGAGTGCAAAGCAAAGCGTTGTGGCGAGATCTTCAACTGAATCGGAATACATAGCTGCTTCGGAGGCTTCACAAGAGGCAATATGGATGAAGAAGTTCATTACAGAGCTCGGTGTGGTTCAAGTACGCTAGACCCAATGTCTATCTATTGTGATAACATGGGCGCCATAGCCAATGCGCAAGAACCAAGGTCACACAAGAAGCTGAAGCACATCAAGCTACGTTTTCATGCTATTCGAGAGCATGTCCAAGATGGTGACATAAAGATTTGCAAAGTACACACATATCTGAATGTGGCGGAATCGTTGACTAAACCTCTCCTGAGGGCAAAACATGACCAACACCAAACCGCCATGGGTGTTCGGTATATTACCATGTAATCTAGATTAGTTGACTCTAGTGCAAGTGGGAGACTGTTGGAGATATGCCCTAGAGGCAATAATAAAAGTGGTTATTATTATATCTTTGTATTTATGATAAATATTTACATTCAGGCCATAATAGTATTAAACGGAAATTAATACTTGTGTGATTTGTAAACTAAATTAGAGTCCCTAGTAAATCCTCTTTATAATACTAGCTTGTTGGTTAATAGATGATCATGGTTTCTCGATCATGAACATTGAGATGTTATTAACAACAAGATCATATCATTAGGAGAATGGTATGATGGACATACTCCTATAGGTAAGCGTAGCATAAAGATCAAGTCATTTCAATAGTTTGTTTGCTATAAGCTTTCTGATACATAGTAACCTAATTTCTTCGACCATGAGATCATGCTAATCATCATCACCGGAAGGATGCTTTGATGACATCAAACACCACACCGTAACTGGGTGGCTATAAAGGTGGCATTGAGTGTTCGGAAAGTATGCGTTGATGTACATGGATCAAGAGTGGGATTTGTCCATCCATATGACAGATAGATATACTCTGGGCCCTCTCAGTGGAATGTCATCCAATTATCTTGCAAGCATGTGACTGGCTCATAAGGGATCACATATCACGAGAACGAGAAAAGAGTACTTATCGATAACGAGGTTGAACTAGGTATGCAGAGATACCGACGATCAAACCTCGGATAAGTAAACTATCGCGAGACAAAGGGAAATTGGTATCGTATGTAAGTGGTTCATTCGATCGCAAAGTAATCGTAGAAATATGTGGGAGCCATATGAATTTCCAGATTCCTCTATTGGTATTGATCGGAGAAGTGTCTCGGTCATGTCCGCATAATTCACGAACCGTAGGGAGACACACTTAAGGATTCAATGTTGTTTAGTAGATATGGAATGTAAGTAGGGAAACCGAATGTTGTTCGGAGTCTCGGATGGGATCCGGGATATCACGAGGAGATCCGGAATGATGCGGAGAATAAGATTCATATAAGGAAAGTCCGATTCCGGAGTTCGGGAATGACTTTGATGGTTTCATCGGAGAGGTTCTAGAAGGTTCTAGAAGGTTCACCGGACCGGAAGTGGAATGGTCCATGAATGTTTCATGGGTAAGTGGAATAATTGGATCATGTCCTAGGTCACTTGGTTGGGCATTTGCGCGAGAAAATTAAAGCTCTAAATTAAAAGTCAAAAGGGAGGTTTGAAAAGTCAAACTGGAACAATAGTTTCCTAGTGGAAGAAGGAAAGAGCCTTCCTTCTATCCAACCTGGGTTTGGGTAAGGATTCAAACTCCCCTCTCCCAAGGCTGCCCCCTCTCATAAATAGAAGGGGAGGGCTGCCCCAAAGAACACAACACCAAGCCCTACCACCGTGCGCCGCCGCCGCACGCTGCCGCCATCGCCAGCCGCCGCCGGCCCGTCGCCGTCGCCCTAGCCGCCGCCGACACCACCTCCTCCTCTCCGGCCTTCTAAACCTAGATCACTGGAAAACCCTAGATCCACCATAACTCGCATCGGCTGAGGCGAATCCCTGCGGGATCTTCCCTCTACTTCCGACACCACGTTGTCGTGTTGTCGGAATCGCGAGAGGAGAACTACAACCTCCGCTGCCTGCTGGAACAAGGAAGAGGAAGGTCTTCATCAAGTACCGAACGTGTGACCGACTGCGGAAGCGCTGCCGAAACGCAACGCCGGAAGGATCGTCTACGCGATCTTGAGATCGAGATCGGCAAGTGTACGACTACATCAACCACGAGAATTTGCTCTCGTTAACCGCTTTGGAATCTTTAAGGGTGAGTACTCTAATCGACTCGTTGCTACAATCTAGTAGATAGATCTTGGCTTGTTTGTATGCATGCAGTAGAAATTTTTTCGTTTTTCATGCTACAAACCCCTACAGGGTTTTGGTAGTCGGTTATTCTCGCGTGTTCGATGGGTTCTTCTGCTTCGCTATGTTGCCATGGAGTTGGAGCTGCGGTGAAGTGTGTCCGGGTGGCAACGATGACCGGCCGCCGATGGTCTCTGCAGAGTACTCGGTCGGCGCAAGTCCAGCATAGTTCCCTTGTGAAGCTCGTCGCCTGAATCAGAGTTGTCTCCCCTTGGAGTGTGTGGCCAATTGATGGCATAGGCCGACGTGGTTCCCGGTGACGTCTTGTGCGTTTGTGTCTTGTATGGGTAGTCAGGTTGGCTATGGTGGTGTGTCTAATATAGTCGTGTTTCACAACGATATTGATGTATTTGTATAGATTTTTAGGCCGGTTCCTCTATAAATGAACTGGTCAATTATCTTTGACTTTTTGAAATGAAGCAAACTGCCCGTTTTGTTTAAAAAAAGTGTTGCATGACCCTGCAACAATGGATAACTTTACATCACAGGCTACACCGACCGCCAAGCAAAGCATCAATCTGGCAGTGCAGACAAAATAAACGAATATACTACTCCTTCGGTTCAGAAATAACTGAAGTAACTGAAGTGTATCTACACACTAAAACATATCTAGATATATTTGAATTTAGCCAAACCTAAGACAGTTATTTCTGGAGGGAGGAAGTACAATTATTTCAACTAGTTTCACTGACCCAAGAATTACTTGACCAGCCATACCCATCATGCTATAAGCTTACGAACAGCACTTGTTTATCCAAACAACTACTCAGTATGCAACAGCATGTACAGTCAGTCCAGTTCCTAAACAATTCTGGTTTTCCCTGCAATGTTTCATGAAAGAAGATACACGAGAGATCCAGAGCAGAGACCGCTGAATGATGCATACAGGGAAGAAATATCCTCAAACTGCTGATTGGACGAGCAAAAAAAAATTGTAGTTAAGGAGCAACACGTGGGAGCAAAACCTTATGTAGCCAATCTATCCGTTTGCAGAACATGCATATGATTGTGACAGGCAATTTTCCATGGAGCCTCTCGTCTCGTGCGCCCTATCTCTAAGGTTTGCCTGGTAAGTACTATAGTTCGGATGGTACTGAAATCCAAGTTTGGTTTGTTTAAACCGGAAAGGTTGCAACCCTAAACTAATTAGTGAACAAAAGAACTGGGTTAAAAGCACTCCCAACCCATATACAGTTGCAGCTAGGAGGAACCAGCATGACCCAGCAACAATGGATATACTCTACATCACAGATTACACATACAGATTCTAAACCTGAAAACATGAGCTTTCAACAGAGCTCGACGGGGCCGTCAGGGCTACCGAATAGAAAAAACAATGCCATCATTCAGCGGCAGCAAGCTAAAGTACCCGCCGTTCTCGTCCACGCAGCACGCCTGCCAAGCTACATGGTACGAACCTACAGGAAACGAGGAGACGTCCAGCATGCAGTCCGAGAATCCCTGCCCGCCGGCATCCGCGGTGAAACACGCGAGCGCCATCACTAGGCCTGTCTCGGGACGGGAACTCTTCTTCTTGTCACGGTTCTTCCTCGGGTCGCGCTTTATGTGCCGCAGCAGCATGGAGTTCAGCACGACCATCTCGGCGGTCCTGCACATCTCAAACTGCTTGCTCCTCGTTCCTGTGACGTGTAAGCGCGACGATGGGCTTGTGGCCAGGATGCAGTAGAGTTTCGCAATGTGGATGCGAGTCCTCTCCAGCACGCGCTTCCACTGCAGGCACAGAGTCAGTGACAGCTGGGAGACAGGCGATACTGATACTCTATCTCTGTTTGCAGGGTTGGAATCGAATATGAAGAGCTCGGCGCCAAAGCAAGGCCTGAAAAAAATTAAGGTGTCATCTGATGTTCAAAATCTCCATTAGATCATCTCGACGTCACTCAAAGCAATTCAAGGATGTAACTTTCATAAATACAGTACCTTACACTGAAGAAGTATCTGGGAAGCACAAACGGCAATCCCATAAATCTCTGCATAATGCTAGACAGAAATTGCATCCCTCTGTGTAAATTAAATAAAATGTCATCTCCAGTTGTAGTCACTCCTTTGGAATCTGCACGCGTACGAAGCAAAGATGCCACAGCAAACTTGAAGAGAGAATAAGAATCATTTTCTAGATTCCCTGAACAGTTCATCCGTGTGTTGAACTGTACGGAGTCCAGTTCATAAGGAACAGAAATGAGCTGTCGTAGTTGGGAGAAAACCTGGCTATCTTTCCTATCTACCCTTTCATGTAAATCTTGCAAGACTGAAGCATGAGAAAATCTCTCTGGAAGCCTGCAAGGCTCTGAACTGCTACGTAGGTTTGAGAAATCCACAGAAAACGCAGTACAAAATGACAAAAGTGAGCACATGAAAGCAAGCCTGGCCAAAGTAGTAAAGCTTTGTTGATCCATGTCACCATGGGATGCAGCTAGGAGATCATAGCTCTTTGCTAGGTCACTCAGCCTTAAAGAACAGTTACTCAGAGCTGGTAAAACTTGGTTGTTCTCTATGGCTACATTACAAGAGTCTCTTCTTGATTCATGAGCAGAAGAATGTGCACTAAGGATGCCAAGAACATCAGTTAGGATCTCAAGAAAAGATGCTCTCAGACTAATGAACCACCTCTGGAAGAAGAATTCACAGTCTGAAGAGGCATTAGATGAGAGGACATCATTTGCTAAGCATGTTCTCTCACAAATTCCAGTTATCTTTTCTTGATAACCGTGCAACTCTGGATATCTAGCAAGTGTACTGCCAGCATCTGTTTCAATACAGTAGAGATCCTCATGAAGAACTCCCTCTGTATTTAACTCACCAACCAACTTATTGATTGCTGAAGGAAAAACTAGTAGCTTCATCTCAAGTTCTCCGGCACCAAAAATTAGCAGTGATTTGAACCAAAAACTAGAGGATCCAGACTCAAAAGCACCTGAAACTTTTCTGAAGACAAATGATGCAGTGAACCAGAGACCTTCACGACAGCAGTACATAGCAGACCTATAGGCTTCCCAATAGCTCTGCTTTCTTGTAAGCATTTTGGCCATCTGGAGCGCACACAATTCATGAGCTATCCAAGCAGGAGTGAAGAATATCTCAGGGTGCTTTTCTGAACCATCTGATCCTTTATTACCAGTATCATTCCTGATTTTACAAGTATTCCATGAGATACGGGCAGACATTATAAGGCGGAAGAATTCATATGTGCTGCAATACTGAGAGGCGTTCTGCTGCACACATTCAGTTAGACCCTTGATACTGTGGTGAAGATTGCAGGAAGAGCCAGATGTTTTACAACACATATCATGACAAGCATTTGCAAACTTGAGCGTGCAAAGAATTAGACCATGCATTACAGATGATTCCTTCTTACTACAAAATTCAGTGGAAGCTAACTTTGCCTTCTCAGTGTCAATTTCCATGCAAGAAGCTTTAATACTTGCAGCCGCTGGTTCAATAGTATCATCTGAAGCTCTAAACTGCAATTGAGCAACAGAAGATTCAATACAGCTAGCTGCCACTTCAGAGTAATGACTGGCATTTATTCCAGCCAGTTCTTTTATCAGGCACCTTACTTTATCAAGAGCAACAGAAGCAGCAGAGGGGTAGCCTGCAACAAGCTTTAGAATGAGGCTGAACAGTGTCCTGTATTTCTCCAGTTCACAGGAGGATACGTTGGTATGTCTGGTTTCTACTTTGCTTCTATTGCTGACTAGCTGATTGGCCATAGGTACAATATGATCCATTATTTCAGTTAAAATCTTATTCAGAGACGCTTCAACCTCACTATTTTCTTCATGAGTTGCCAGCCTGTTGTTTGAAATTCCTTGGTACCCAGTGTAAGAGAATGATGAACTCCCAAAAATACTTATGGTCTGATGTGGCTTTGTTTGCTTGAGGAAGCAAAAGAAGATATCCACGAGAATTCTGAGAGCAGTATCCTGCATCTCCCAGGAAGAGCAATGAAAAAACCTTTCGGCAGCCAGAGCAAGCTTGGATAACTCAGAAGCATTGATATGCCAAATGCTTGGAGCTTTAACACAGATCATCTGGAAAGTACTTTTCCAGTCAGATAAAAAATAAACGTAAGCATTAATCACAGCGTGCAGAATCCATTAGTATTCACCTTTTGCATAATCCTGAGTGCATAGCTCTTGCACTCAAGTGTAAAACCCTCATCATCAATTAGATGCAGCAGTGTGCCAAAAACAGTACTGGTAACAGGGAGATAGAAAGTATTTCTGCGAAACATAAAACATAAACATTTTAAAGCCATAGTCTTCATAGAAAGAGAAGATTCATGTCCCATAAGTAGTAACAGAAATTCCACCTGCAATGGCAAATTGATCAGGAAATATAGTTAATTCAAAATCAATTGAAAGTTGGAGAGTGATGATAACTTGATATTTAAAGCTCGTCGCTAGCCTCCAGCTTCTCAGACAGAGGATTAATAGAAGCATGCCTTGCAATTTAGGAGAAGATTGCAGCAGCACAAGACAATCTTTCAGTATATTAACAAAGATGTAAATCATAGGAAACTAAAATTTTACAGAAAGTAAATTTATGTTGCCAATTACCAAAATCTGATGAAGATAGCAAATGCAATTCAAAGGAGAAATGTACATTTACTTCAATAAACAACTAAAAATACTAACAAATGCTTATGGTGAAATTAACTTAATGGCATATTAGGATTCAGGAAACATACCCGCAGAGATGACTTCGAGTCATTTCAGCAAAAAAAAAAAAAAACATAACTTGGCAACTTGTGGGTTACATTACCTGGTCAACAAAGAAAACAATTGACTTGGACGCCAGCCTGGACAGTGTGAAGAGCATTTCAGCTTTGAATACATCTTCCAGATTTCCTAGAACCATCTCCTTTCCAACCTCACGAACTCTATGGATAACAGCCAATGTACATCCAAGCTTAGAGAAACTCTTAATTGCTGCTATAATAACTGGAGCTTCTGATGTTGGTGAGATAACTGAACCAGCCAGCACTTGAAGGGTGATGCTCGAGAAGTCCTCTGACAGCTTACAGAAGCAACCAGCTGCAAACAATGCCGCTTTGACCTGCCAAAGGAGTAACAATCATGTGTATTGCAAACAATGTAGCATGTGTATATTGCAAGATCCCTGAACAAATTACTAACAATCATGTGTATCGCAAGATCACTATCCTGATTGATCCAACAAAGCATAAACCAGTCATTGCGATTGTTACTGGCACTGACCTCAGTAGCATTAGAGGAGCGGAGGCCGGAGAGGACGATGGAGCGCACGTGGACGCTGTCAATGGCAAGGTCGGCAAGGCAGCCGAACATCCTAAGCGCGAGCGCCCTGGCCCGCGGAGTCGCCTCTGCCGCGCCGTGCACCGCCACGACCCTTCGGAGAATCTGCTCAGGCTCCGCCGCCACCCAACCGCCGCTCTTGTTCGGGAGGAGGGAGCGGACGATGCGGGACCGGACGGAGTCGTCGTCGGCGGCCCTGAACTCGGTGGCGAGGCGGAGGAGCATGGTCTCGGCGAAGACGCGGGGCTCGGAAGGCAGGACGCCGGACGCGTAGGCCACTGCCTCCGGTATAGCAGGGAACGCAGCGAGCTCGCGGATGCGCTGTGCGGCGGCGTCGAGGGCCTGGAGGCGCGTACCTGAAAGGGGAGTAGTGAAGGTGAGACCAGCGTTGGGGGAGAATACAAGGGAGTTGGTGCTCGAGAGGGTTACCGAGGTGGCGGGAGCGGAGGCCCCGGTCGAGGTCGATGCTCCAGTCCATGGCGGAGGCCGCCGGGATCCTCTCCATCGCCGCCGCCTGTCGCTGGAGGTTTCAGTGTGCCCCCTTTCAAAATTGGGAAAATTGGTTATTTACCAAAAGTTCACCGGCCTTGTATCTTTGGCGGAGCTTGAAAAAGATTCATGGACGGGCCAGCCTATAACAAAAACAAAAATAAGTGGGGAGTTTTTTTCAAAAAGTCATTTTCATTAAGATTTAGCAGAGAAGGTTTTACATCGAGTTACACTACCAGCCACACACACCACTCCTAGTAACACAACTAACAACTACTCTCCCTGACCCGCTGGCTGTGCTATGCTACCATGCCTGAAGCTTGCATTCTTGCAGAAGCTGCAAATTTATGTTGGCGAGGTTGACAAGGTGAGCAATTTCTGTGCTCTGTTTGTCGAATGTTCTGGTTTTAAGTTCTAGCCAAATTTTGCACAACCCAGGAATTGCATTGGTTGCCACCTCGTTTCTCTGTGATGTTGGATGACGGTTGCTGAGAGAGAAACACCATTCTCTGACGGTCTCATACGGAAGAGGTACAATATCAGCCACTCCTTTTCCTTGGCGAAAGACAAATAAATAAATGGGAAAACTGAATAACAAATTCACAATTCGGTGAAGAATAGATGCTATAAATTGCTATCTAAGAATTTAGAAAAAGAAAGAAGATTACCAGGGCAGGGGAATTGGGGAAGAAAAGGGGATCGATTTGGCTGCTAGAACTCCTACCGGCCCTGTGCCCGTGCGGTGCGCCGTGCCTGCGCACTACAGCAACCCTATGGACGATCCCCAGGTGCCAACGGCGACGCAACGATGTTGTTCCTCCTCTGCTCCACTGCTTCCCCCTATTTCCCCTCTTTTTTAGTCCAGATTTCTAACCCTAGCGAGGCGCCTCCATATCCATTGCTTCCTGTGGAGAAAACAGAGAGGAACGAGAGCGAGAACGAGAACGAGAACGAGAACGAGTGACTTTTTTTAAGAATCATCATGCCTCTTTATTCAAAATTTATAAGTCGTGGAATACAAACGCCTTCAAGCGGATTAACAAACCAAGAATGGCGCCCCCGAGGGAAGCCGATCACAAACCGTGCCAGATCATGAGGTTCAGAGTTTGAAACTCTGTTCTCGTGCACAAAAGACACCTTGGAGAGGCTGCCCGCCATCATCGTTATTTCATGCAGCACATTGCTATACCTTCCCCGGTTCTTCTCCTGGAGTGCCTTGACCACATTGAGACAATCACTCGCAATACAAATTTCTTGAAGAAGGAGATCAGTTGCCAGATTCAATCCTTCCCTGACCGCCATCGCCTCTAGAATCTCAGGGTCTGCAATGCCCTTATAGACCATGGCCGAAGCTCCCAAATATTCACCTGTTGCCGAACGAGCAACCACAACGACCACTCATGTCTCCTTATTCTTTGAAACTGATGCATCCACATTTAGTTTAGATAAACCCCCGATGGGAGGGATCTACTTAGGGTGGCGCTGCGGAGGCGCCCTCCCCATCCTTGACGGTTTAGCAAACTGCCCCAGCTCAGCTATGAAGCTATCAACAAAGGAATGCGTGCTGAGCGGGCTCTGAAAAATCCCCTCATGTATTACCTTCCGTCTTGCGTGCCAAATTGCTCACGCAGTGACGCACACCCGAATCAGCTAATCATGAGGTAGGCTATCTATCATTCCGAACAACCAGTTACGCGCTAGCGGTTCCTGTGTCTGGCTAATATGCTCGGTCAACTCCTCATCAGCAAGGGCCCAGACACATCTGGCCATTGTACAATCAATTAAGGAATGCCTCCATGAATCCTTAGCTCCGCAAATTGCACAGGTGCTCGTCGGAGCCATGTTCCTCCGTTGTAGCGTATGAGCAGTAGGTAAAGAATATTTCGCCAAACGCCACAAGAACACCCTCAACTTTGCTGGTACCTGAACATTCCACAGTTTAGTCCAGCTCTTTTGTAATCCCATGTGGTCAGAGTTTGCCCCCGACCCATCAAGCCAAGCTTCTCTCGTTGCCTTAGTAGCAACAATCATCCGATACGCCGATCTCACCGTGAATATACCACTCTTCTCATGGTGCCAAGCCCAAAAGTCAGGCTAGACCCTAGTGCTGATCGGTATTGCTTGAATGGCCTGCACATCCATAGGTAAAAAGAAAGTGTTAAGTTTTTGCACATCCCACTCCCGTGTTGCTTGAATTATCAGCTGAGACACTCGATGAGGCGGATTAGGAGCCTCTTTGCACGCATATGGTCTCAGCGCCCCCTCCCGCGGTAGCCAATTGTCATTCCACGGGTGGGTCTCATCACCCGTCCCAATTCGCCGAATCAGGCCTTGTGCTAGAACAGCCTTCCCTTCCATAATAGCGCGCCAGACTTGAGATGGGTGAGTCCCCAACTCTGCATCCAAAAAACTCGAGCTTGGGAAATATACTGCCTTGAGCACACGAGCGCTCAATGTGTCGGGGTTTTGCAAAATCCTCCACTCCTGCCGAGCCAAGAGGGCTAGGTTGAATAATTCAATGTCCCTAAACCCCAGCCCCCCTCCCTTAAATTTCGGTTTCGTCATCTCCTCCCATGAAACCCAACATGTTCTCATTTTGCCATCCTTAGAACCCCACCAAAAGCTTCTAATCAGTGCGTTGATATGTTGGCATAATCCCCTTGGCAACTTGAACCAAGCCATGGAGAAGACTGGAATAGCCATTGCAACTGATTTGATCAAAACATCCTTCCCCGCTGCTGACAGGCACTGCTCCAACCACCCCTGGATCCTCTTCCAGATGCGATCCTTCAAATATTGGAAGTCCCCATTAACTGATCGTCCCACACTGGAAAGGCAGTCCCAGGTACTTTTCATTTAGCGACTCATTCTGAACATCAAGTAAAATCTTCAACTCCTGCTTCACCATAGTAGGACAATGCGAACTGAAAAAGATAGACGATTTGTCCAAATTAACACGCTGACCTGAGGCAAGGCGGTAAGCATCTAGTGCGTCTCGTGCAGCACGAGCACTATCTCCAGTTGCTTTGAAAAACAGCAGGCTGTCATCTGCAAAAAGGAGGTGGTTCACTGCCGGGGCAGTGGGGGCCACCTTTAGGCCTTGAAGGTTCGATAACTCACTTCCAGATTTTAAAAGGCACGAAAGGCCCTCTGTTGCTAACAAGAACAAATATGGCGATATTGGATCCCCCTGACGAATGCCTCGAGAGGGCTTGAACTCCTCAAGCCGCTGCCCATTAAACAAGACTGAGAACGACACCGTCGTAACCATTCTCATAACCATACTCACCCATAATGAATGGAATCCCAGCTTCAGCATGATTGCCTTAAGATAATCCCACTCCACACGGTCGTACGCCTTCCTCATATCCAATTTGAGGGCACAGAATCTGTGCTTCAGAGCTTTGTTCCTCTTCATAAAGTGCAAGCACTCATATGCAGTTATTATATTGTCTGTAATCAATCTCCCAGGAACAAAGACAGATTGCTCGTCTGAAATAATTTCAGGCAGAACTTTCTTCAGTCTATTTGCCAGCACTTTGGATGCAATTTTGTAGATGACATTACATAAACTGATAGGACGGAATTTACCAAGCTCCTCTGGCTTAGCCACCTTTGGAATAAGAACCAGGAAGGTTTTGTTGAAGGCCGTCGGGTCATCCTCCCCACGCAGCACCCTCAACACAATATTAGTCACCTCCTCCCCGCAGAGTGCCCAATGGCGCTGAAAAAGGTGGGTTGGCAGGCCATCTAGTCCCGGTGCCTTGGTAGGAAACATATGAAAAAGAGCCTCTTTAACCTCTATATTAGTAATGACATTGATCAGGCCCTTATTCATCTCTCCTGTCACACATACAGGAACAATGTCTAGTACAACCCCCATGTCTTGAAACACAAGAATGAGTGACTAGGAGGCATCGTACAGGGAGGGGCAGTGGGTGCTAGCGGGCTGGGCCTAGGATGCATAGCGGTTAATTGCTTTTTTTCAGAAAACCTGGGCGGGCCATGGCCCGGTTTGGCCCCAACGTAGCTCAATATCCTCGCTAATATAGAGAAAACCTCTAGTGAGGAGCGTTATTTTGGTAAGTTGGTTTTTTCTAGTGGTATTTTGGTAAGTTTGGTTTTTACTAGTGGTATTCTGGCTATTATCTCTAGATTAATCCGCTTTTTGCATCATGGCCCCGTTCACTACTCCCATTAGTGACAAGGTTTGATCTCGTCAATGCCCATTGTTATGAACTTGGGTTTTGGAGAAGATGGGGATGCTGGAGATCGCGGAACGGTTAGCAAACAAGCAATATGGGACACGAGGTTTACCCAGGTTCAAGCTCCCGGAGGGAAAACCCTACTCCTGCTTGTCTGCTCTTGATTACGGCGGAACCGGTGATTATAGGGGTGCGCAGATGCAATATGGCGTGGAGATGCGTATACGAAAGTATGAGAGAGAGATCTAGGTCGCGCCCTCCTGGCCTTTATATAGACTTAGGCAGGTCTCAGGCACAGATCTAGTCGGTTACAGGTTCTAGGGTTTACCCCTTTGAATTTCCTATCTACTCTAGTCTTGCTCTCCAAGGATCCGAAGGCGTCATGGGCCTTGGCCACCCGAAAATCTTCATGGGCCGGCGTATATTTGCCATGGGCCTTCCTTGGGCTGGACCAGGTATGCTGAGATCGTGTACCCGCGGGGTATAACCATGTCAGTAGACCCCGAGTGTTCAGTCGAATCGTAGATTCGGCTGAGGACTCTTCAATCCTTCGGATGCAACTCTGTCTTTCAAGAGAATGTGTAGGGATTGTTGATGCGTGTGCCTGACTCTCCCAACGGATCAGGGGCAGTTAACTGTCTTAGGACAAAACAATACGATCTTCTTCAGGTTCGAGTCCCTCGACTCGAACCCGGAACATATGCTGGCGTAATTCGACTTAGGCCGCGGAGGACTTACAGAAGTGGAATTCCAGTGAATTTAATTGATGTACCCAACGCGTCCGTCGGGATTTTTCATCGCGCCTGTTGGCACGGTTTTATACTAGCAGAGCGCAGTCATGTGCGTTACCAGGCCATCAGATGATATCTGTAGGTCTTATCTTTGCGTCGCAGACACAGCATCCGAATTTTATCACCGCGGAGGTGTTTCGGGTAGCCAAGGAGAAATGCTACTCACTTAGCGTTTAATTGGGGCAGAGTTGTCGAAAAGTTTTTTGCGTACTGATCCAAAGGATCGCAGTCGAAATTTTATAGGGTGCACGGCCAGCGCTCCCTATGGGAGTAGCCCCCGAGTGTCTGTTCGAGTCGTAGACTCGAGCAGAGACTTTAATTCAGCTGTTATTCAGTGTCAGGTCCGTAGGACACAAATTTTTTCGGATGCTTAAATCCATCCTCCCTATGGGAGTAGCCCCCGAGTCCATAGTGGAGTCGTAGACTCAATGTGGGACTCGAAGAAACAGTTCAGTGTTGTATCATGTTGTTCATTTTTCGGGTGCGCGGCCAGCGCTCCTGATAGGAGTAGCCCCCGAGTAATTAGTCGAATCGTAGATTCGACTGAGTACTCTTAGCTTTAAAGCCGAAGAAATTGTGACTGTTGCTAGTATAGCTTTTGATGACGTCAGTGCTGACGATCGATGACCTCAAGCGTCTGCTGCGCCAGAGATGACTTGACTGGACGAACATGGGTCCCACTTTCTGACCTTGAATTGACCGGTCACGCGCGGCGTGGATATAATTACGGCGTCGCCTTAATTTCCGCGCGTAGTGGACGGCGTGTTAGCGACGGTTCGTTGCGATGCTGACACGTGTATGGCCAGATCCTGATGTTGGCGTTAGGTCTTCTCGATGGATGGTTGTCGTGCATCGTCTTCGTCTTTATAATCATTTGGGAAAAACATTAGTCTGATTTCACCGCAGCCATTCTTGTTTCACTGCTCCCTTGCTCTCTGAGAGTTCTTGCTGCGCGCTGGAATATCCTCGGACATTTCCTTCTTCCATCCTACGTCCTCGCCGCCGGCGCCGCCGTAGCGCAATGGGAAAACCAAGGAAGTCCTCCTCTGCAGTTGGTACCAGCATTGCTGGAGGGAAGAAAAGTGTTGCCTCTACCCGTGTCACCAACGGTGGCTGGCGGCGATCGGAGACGCGGGAGAGTGATCTCTGCAAGCTTCGTGAGCGGGGCTTGATCCCGCATGATAGGGAGGCCGTAAAACTCCCAGGCAACGAGGTAATCCCCCCCGCTGGGTTCCGGGTTATGTTCCTCGCTTTCGTTATTCGCGGCTTTTCCTTCCCAGTCCATGAATTTCTTCGTGGACTGCTTTTTCTTTACGGTGTCCAATTGCATCATCTTTCCCCCAATTCTCTTCTTCACATTGCTTGTTTTATCACTTTCTGCGAGTGCTGGCTCGGTATCGAGCCGCACTTTGGCCTCTTCCGGAAACTCTATTCCGTGAAGAGGCAATCTGGTTCGGATGGTGTTTATCCCATTGGGGGTTGCATCATTTCCCTCAAACCCAATCTGCTTTTCTTTTCTTTTTCCATGTCCGAATCTGTCCAGTACTGGCGGAGGCGATGGTTTTATATCCGCGACTCCATAGTGGCTGGGCAGGATTTTGGTCTTGCTCCTTTCGACCCCTCTCAAAAGATCGAGCCGAAGAGGTCCTGGAAAAACCAGATCTTGGATGGCGAGGTAGCGGAGATAGAGGCTCTCTATCGTCGAGTGGAGGATCTCCAGTTGATTCCGAAGAAGGAAGTGCACGGTGTGGATATCATTCGCACTTTTCTTGAGCGTCGGGTGCAGCCACTCCAGGCTAGGGCGCACCCGATGTTCCTTTATGCTGGCCGCCGTGATCCGACTAGGGTTTCGGCTGAGAAATTCTCCCAGGGAGATATCGACAGGGCCCTTCGTTCGTTGTTGAAGTTCAAGGCTAGAGAGGATATCCCGGGGAAGTCGCTGACTTCGCCGTTTTCTGCTTCGCTTCCTGTTCCACAGGTGTAGATCTGTGCGCGTAGCGCTATTTTCGACTGCGTTGTATTTGCACTTGTTTGCTAACAAATTTTCTTCTCGTGTGCAGGGCTTCAAAGTGTCGGGCATGTCGCCTCCATTACCCGAAGTATTTCCGGATGCTCCAGATAAAGAGTTGGTGGATTCCATGTCTGAGCTGCCATCAGCGCGATCTCCGGCTGAAGAGGCCAACGAGTCGAGCGAGGACCACACTCGCAAGCGGACATGGAGCTCCAGCGAGTCTTCGGATGCCTCGACTCCTCCGACTCCTAGGAATTCGCTGTGTCTTGAACGTCACAGTGATGGTCATGGAGGCTCTTCCTCTCCGATTCATGCCGTTCCCGTGCGGGCTATGGCACCGCACCCGTCGGTGAAGCGGAAGAAGGAAGAAAATAAGGAAGAGAAGAAAGAGGAGAAGAAAGTCCGGAGGACCCCTCCTGTCTTCAACCTGAGCGAGCTTGACTCGTAAATTTCTTTAATCCTGCACTGCTTTTCCTTGCCTGTTTACTTTGTACTTGTGCTAATTTGTCCTTGTGCAGCCACTCCTCCAAAGACTCCTCCAGTGATGGTGCTCGGGAGATGATGGGGGAGTCGAAAATCGTGTTTCCTCCTCCTCAGACGGTGGCTACCTCTGAAGGCGCTGCTCCAGACCCTTCTCCGCAGGAGGTTCAGGTGGTTGCGCCTCAGAAGGCTGCAAGCGGACCTTCGGAGTCGCCATCGAATCATGTGAGTAGTTCTGCTTCCTACCACGAAGGAAGCCCCCGAGCACCTGTAAAGGAGTTTTGTTGTTTGTTCTTCCTTCGGGTCTCGGCGGGAGCCCCCGAGCATTTTCGTGTGTGTATTTTGCTTCTGCTCTTTCTTTTGGGCGTAGCCCCCGAGTCCTTCTCTTGACAAGTAGGTCTTTTTCCTACAGCCTTTCGTGCAGGATGCCAAACGACTGGTGTAGCAGCACCTGGCGCTGGAGGCCAGCCTCAAACAACTTCAAGGTACTTTTATGCCTTGATGTTTGTTTCTTCTTGTATTCTTGTCCTGTTATCCAACGTTTGTATTATTTGAATGCAGAGGAGCACAACACCTCCCTTCGTGAGATTGATGCTCTCAAAAAGAGCCTCGGTCAAGCAGATAAGAAGGCCGAGGTCGCCGTTGGTGCGAAGGAGCGCCTCGAGCTGGAGCTGGCCACTGCGGCCGAGGCTAAGGAGCGCCTGCAGCGGGAGGCCACTGACCGCGAGGAGAAGCTTGCCACCGCCACGGCTTCGCGCGCGAGAGAGAGAGGTGGCCGGCAAGCTTATGGCGGCTGCCAAGGCTATTTCGGGTGAGTATCTTCGCCGTCCTCTTTTGATTTCCTTGTCTTTCTTTTGCGGTGTTGTCGTTCATTCTTCTTCCTTGTTGTTTTATATGCCGCAGGCATCGAGTTTGATCGCGGTGCTGTGGAGCACGGGAGTGCTCTGGATGATGCTACTGCGGCGGTTGAAGATCGCTGCGGCACCGTCGTCAACTCGCTTGCCAAGGCCAAGGAGGTTCTTGGGCGCTTCTACAAGGAGTTTGTCCCCAAGGGCGCGGTCCTTGATGATGTTGATGCTCTAGCGGAGGCGCTGTCAGCTGAAGCACCTGCGGCGTACAAGTGCAAGAAGAAGGGAATCGGTGCATCCGTCGGGCTAGCAATGGCCTTGGCGGCTGGGGCGGAGCTGGACCTTCCCCAGGTCACTTCCCGGATGCCGACAACTGCTGATGGATCCGAGGTAGCCTTCGCTACCTATTCTGCTCGCTGTAAGCGTTATGGCCGAAGCTGATTGATCTGCTGGCCGAGTACGCGCTACGGCAGCAGGGGGAAGCCAAGGCGAGGCAATCCGGCTCTGAGGCTACTCAGGGTGCCGCGTATTAGGCGATGTAGCTGTAGGATAGTTGTAGTCTCTTTTGTTGTAGTTATTTTGATGAACAAATCCTTGTGCCACGTAGTGGCTTTTGATGCACTTAATGAATTTTGTTGAGTTATGTGCTCCTTCGTCTGTGTGTTCATGTCTTTGCCTTTCTGTTGATCTAGGGTCCTTCGGGTGCTGATCCCGTTGACACCTCGCCTGCAGCGCGGCTGTGGCCATCCTTGGATGATTCGTCGCAGCTTGCGTTTCTTCGAGACCATGTTCGTAGTCTCGAGAAAGAGTTGCTTGGTGTGCGTGGCCATGCCGACGTTTGGAAGTCCAAGGCGGATCGCGGTGCTGCCAGAGAGGAGTACTTGATGGCGGAATTGCTTCGATTATCCGAGCAGCTTCAGTGTAAGTTTTTCGAGCTGTTGCCCATTTCTTCGGATGCGCCTGCTAGCATTGCATCTTACTTTTGTGCAAGTATTGCAGGTGCTAACCTTGCTCCAAGGGAGGAGAAGGAGCGTGTTGTTGTTCGGGTCAATTGCTTGACTCAACAGGACATGGAAGCCGGCGGGTTCTTCTGGATGGATCCTGACCGTGCCATGGTCCTTGCGACGTTGCAGGATCGCGTTCACCAAGTATCGCGGGTGCTTCGTCAGGTGCAGACTTCACTCGCGTCGGTTCTGTATGTGATGTTTCCGCTGGATGCTGCACCTTCAACCCTCTCTGGTCTTCTGTCGAAGTTTTGGAACGTGCATCATGTCAAGGAATTGGTGCGGCAGCAGCTCGTCGCAGGGGTGAAGGCTGCGCTGTCCCTTGTTAGGCTACATCATCCTGATGTGGATCTCTACGCTGTGGCGGCTGGGCCGCCTCTTCGGCCGGATGGTGGTGTGTGGGATATGCGTCTGCATTATGCTGCTATAAGCAGTATGCCGAAGAGATCGTGGATCTGTTTGAGCAGCGTGCTCAGGTTATTCTTCAGAGTAGGTAGTACTTGTAAAAGAGATAGATGTAAGGTTTGTATATATTTGACTGGGCGTGTTTTTCCCTTTGTTATAAAGGTTTGGTTGTTTGTTTGAGCACGTACTGCTTTGTTCGCATACGTGTCCTTTTCGTTAGCCTGACGTGGTCAGCTACTCAGGCGTACACGTGTTATCTTCAGTCGATGAAATCGTGAGGTGGGGGAGCCCCCGAGTGTGTTTGTAGCATGGAGTAAAAGTGCGAATAGAAAACAAAATTTTAGGGCGAGACACTTAGCTTTATTTATATCGTAATGAAGGAGGTACATTGTTCGTCTGAGTAGCCTTGGCTGAATAGCCTTATTGAAAGTAAAGGGGTAGGTAGCTAGGGGTAGAATCGTCGCAGCTATGCGACGTTCCATGTGTTGGAGTATGCGACTCCAGACTCCATGTGCTTGATGCGATAGGCGCCACCTGGGATGACTTCGGTGACGATGTAGGGTCCTTCCCATGGTGACTCGAATTTCTTCGGTCGCTCTTTCTTGAGTCGCAAGACGAGGTTTCCTTTGACGAAGGACCTTGGGCGCAGCCGTCGGCTGTGGTAGTTGCGGAGACTCTGCTGGTACACCGCTGATCGAGCTGCTGCTATGTCTCGTGCTTCGTCGAGTGTGTCAACAGTGTCTTCGAGTGCAGCCGTGGACTCGGCTTCGCTATAAGCGATGACCCAGGGGGCCTGGTGGCGTACTTTGGCTGGTAGCACGGCTTCGGCTCCGTGCACCATGAAGAACGACGTGTAGCCGGTGGAGCTGTTTGGCGTGGTACGTAGGCTCCATAGGACAGAGGGTAGCTCTTTCGTCCAGGCTCCGGCGAGTCGCTCGAGTAGGCTCATGAGGCGCTTCTTGATGCGAGCGTCGATTAGGCCGTTGGCCTTTTCCACCTGCCTGTTCGTTTGTGGGTGCGCCACAGAGGCGTATGTGATGTTGATTCCGAGGCCTTCGCAGCAGTCTTGGAATTCTTTGGAGATAAAGTTTGATCCATTGTTGATGATGATGCTATGCGGTACGCCGAACCTTTAGACAATGTATTCAAAGAACTTGACGGCAGTGTTGCCCTTTTGGTTAGTGACCGACATGGCTTCGATCCACTTGGTGAATTTGTCGACTGCGACCAGGAGGTAGACGTGCCCTCCTTTCGAGGACCTTGGAAGTTTGCCGATCATGTCGAGGCCCCATTGGGCGAAGGGCCAGGCCAAGGGTATGGGCCTGACCTCTGACCCGGGGGTGTGTGGTTTGTCGGCGAACCTTTGGCACCCTTTGCATCTTCATACGATGTCTTTTGCGTCGTTCATGGCCGTTGGCCAGTAGAATCCAGCTCGTAGAGCTTTGGCGACAAGGGAGCGACTGCCTGTGTGATGGCCGCAGATGCCCTCATGGATGTCTTGAAGTATGGTTTTCCCGTCACCGATGGTGACGCATCTTTGTAGTACACCCGAAATGCTGCGCTTGTACAGCTCGCCATTGATGATGGTGAAGGCTTTTGACCGGCGAGATATGCGTCGGGCATCTGTCGGGCTATCAGGTAGTTCTCCGTTTATCAAGTACTGGAGGTATGGCCGTGTCCAGGTTTCTTCAACTGCCATGACCTGCATCAGGTTGACCACGGCGACCTCTGTGTCCAGTTTTTCGGGTCCTTCATGACCTTCGGGTAGCGTAGCCCCCGAGTGTTCTACTTCTTCGGGTGATCCCTTGGGGAATTTCCGCTTGATGGATGACACGCAGATCTGTTCGAGGAACACACCTGGTGGCCCCCTTGCGTAGGTGGAGCCGATGTTGGCGAGTCTGTCGGCCTCCTCGTTGCTTTCTCTTCCAACGTGCCAAAGCTCGCAGCGTCGAATTCTCCTTCGAGTGAGTTGTAGAGTGCGTGGTACGTGATCATGTTTTCGGCGTGTGCGTCGCACTCATTCATCGTCTGTTGGACGACAAGGTTGGAGTCACCATAGATGACCAGGCGCGTTGCGCCGCAGATCTTTGCCATCCTCATGCCATGGATGAGGGCTTCGTATTCGGCCTCGTTGTTGGAAGCTCGGAATTTCATCTGAAGGACGTACTTCATCTTGTCACCCTACGGGGAGGTCAGTATGACCCCGGCTCCGGCTCCAGCTTCGCGCTTGGAGCCGTCGAAATGCATCGTCCATGACTGCGACATGTCTGGGGTGTCTAGCAGCTGCAGCTCCATCCAGTGCACAAGGAAGTCCGGGAGGACTTGAGACTTGATTGCGAGTCGCTTCTCGTAGACGATGTCTAGGGGTGACAGCTCGATGCCCCATAGGGCCACGCGTCCTGTGGCCTCCAGGTTGTTTAGGATGCTGTTCAGTGGTGCTTCGTTGACGACCATCACCTGGTGCTCCTGGAAGTAATGGCTCAACCGACGAGCCGTCATGAACACGCCGTAGGCGAGTTTCTGGTAGTGAGGGTACCTCTGCTTTGTTGGCGTCAATACCTCGCTGAGGTAGTAGATTGGGCGTTGGACCCCGTGGGTCTTACCTTCTTCAGGTCGCTCGACCACCAGCACGATTCTTACCACCTGGTGTGTGGCTGATATGTACAACAGTAGGGGCTCGCGCTCTTTTGGTGTAACCAAGACGGGCGAGGTGGAGAGCAGCCGCTTCAGATCTTTGAATGCATCGTGCGCTTCGGGTGTCCATTCGAATTTGTCTGCCTTGCGTAGTAGCTAGTAGAATGGCAGGGCTTTCTCACCCATGCGACTGATGAACCTGCTCAATGCCGCTATTCGTCCTGCGAGCTGCTGGACACCCTTGAGATTCTTCGGTTTCTCCATGGCCATTATGGCCCGTATTTTCTTTGGGTTCGCCTCGATCCCCCGCTGGGAGATGAAGTAGCCGAGCAGCTGACCCGATGGGACGCTGAAGGCGCACTTTTCGGGGTTGAGCTTGATCCTGTAGCGGTCGAGATTATCGAACGTCTCGCGGAGATCGTCGATGAGTGTTCTCGCCTCCCTGGTTTTGATGACTATGTCGTCGACATAGACTTGGACATTGCGACCTATCTGGTCCTTCAAGCATGCCTGCATGCATCGCTGGTACGTGGCACCTGTGTTCTTTAGCCTGAAAGGCATTGTGTTGTAGCAGAACACTCCGAACGGCATGATGAACGCCGTTTTCTCTTGGTCTTTGACCTTGAGTCGAATCTGGTTGTAGCCTGAGTAGGCATTGTGGAAAGAGAGTTTCTCGCATCCTGCGGTCGAATCGATGATCTGGTCGATCCGAGGAAGAGGGAAGTGATCCTTTGGGCAGTGCTTGTTCAGCCACGTGAAGTCCACGCACATATGCAGGATGTCTGTGTCCTTTTTGGGGACCATCACCGTATTGGAGAGCCACTTGCTTTCTTTAATCTCTCTGATGAAGTCTGCAGCGAGTAGTCTGTTGATTTCCATCCCGATGGCTTCGGCCCGCGGCTCGGACAGTCTCCGAATGGACTGCTTGACTGGCTTGGTGTCGGAAAAAACGTTTAGTGCGTGCTCGGTGAATTCCCTGGGAACTCCTGGCATGTCCGCAGGACACCAGGCGAAGATTTCCCAGCGCTCACGGAGGAATTCGACGAGCGCGCTTTCCTATGCGGGGCTGAGATCGTTAGCGATCAGCGCCGTCTTGGAGGCATCCGTCGGGTGGACCTGCACCTTCTTTGTGTTGACAGTGGAGTCAAAAGACATATCTGGTGCATTTTGTCGTGCGACTGGGGGTGCCCCGTTGTCCGTCACCTCGTGGAGCCTTACGAGCTCCTCCTGCATGCCGAATGACTGGGAGATTCTGTTGAAGTCCCTGTCGTAGTGGTCCGATCGGGTGAACCTCCCGTGGACCGTGATGATGCCCCTGGGTCCTGGAATCTTGAGTAGTAGGTACGCGTAGTGTGGTACAGCCAAGAACCTTGCGAATGCTACACGCCCGAGGATGGCGTAGTATTGTGATGGCCAGTCCACCACTTCGAATTCGAGCCGCTCGCATCGGAAGTTGTCTGGCTTGCCGAAGATGACGTCGAGCCATATTTTTCCCAGGGGGAATATGCCCTTTCCTGGGACGATGCTGTGGAACGTTGTGTCTGACTGTTCCAGGCTGCACAGCGGGATCCGCATTGCTGCTAGAGTACTTGCGAACATCAGGTTGATGCCGCTGCCACCGTCCATGAAGACGCGGCTCATCTCGAAACCTCCGATCTACGCCTCCAGCACCAGGGCAGCATGACCTGGGCGAGGGATCTGGCAAGGGTGATCCGAACGGCTGAACGTGATGCAGGACTCCGATCCGCTGAGGTACTCAGGGATGGCGGGTGGAGTTGTCACGGCCAGGTTGATCTGACGGGCGATTTTCTTCTGCACCCTATTCGTCGGGCGCCCCTTCTGGATCATCAGTTCTCCTTTTGGCGGGGTATACCCGTGCCCAGCGTTGTTCTGTGCTGGTGCGACTGGTTGGTTCGGGCCTCCTATAGGTGGCGGTGGAGGAGCTCCATGCGCTATCTCTCCTGGTGCGGGTGCGTTCCCAAATCCAGGGGGTGGGGCTTGCTGCCTCATCTGAACCATGCTTTCGCTGAGCTTTTGGAAATCGCGGCAGTCCTTGAGCATGTGGCTTGCCTCCTTCTTACCATCCTGCTTGTCGATGTAGAAGTGGATGGTGCATGGACCCGACAGTTTTTCGTATGCCGAGGGTCCGTCGTCGTGGCCGCGGCGCTGCCACGACTGCGTTGGGCGTCCTCCATCGCGAAAGTTTCCTCCGCGGTATCTGCCGCTGTTGCGGTTGGCGTCGTTGCGGCGATCGGCGTAGCCGGCCGCGACCATGTCGGCTCCATCGCGATCGTCGTAGACGCGCGGTCTCCTTTTGTTACGGCGCTCCCGTCGTTGGCCGTAATTGTCCTCTTCCTCTGATTGTGCCCGGTGGACAGAATCTTCGCCGTCGGCCCACCTGTTGGCGATGTCCATGAGGTGGTCGAGTGTCTTGGGCTTGACGCGCCCAAGTTCCTCCTTGAAGTCCTAGCGCTTGACGTCGTCCTTGAAGGCGTCGATGGCCCTTTCTTTGGAGATGTGCGCCGCGGAGTTCTTGGTGTTGGACCAGCGCAGTATGTACGAGCGAATGGATTCGCCCATTCGTTGAGTACAGGCTCGCAACTCCTCGATCGAGGCGGGCCTCTTGCTGGTGCCTTTGAAGTTTCGTATGAAACTGTAAGCTAGCTCTTCCCAACTTCGGATGGATCCTGAAGATAGGCTGCTAAGCCAGATCCAGGCTGCGCCTGTCAGCTGCAGCTGAAGGCATTGCATGGCGGTTTCCTTGTTTCCACCGTGCAGCTTGACGGATGACAGGTGGTCACTGAGCCACGCCTTTGGGTCCTGTGTGCCGTCGAACTTCGGAGTATCTGAAGGAAGCTTGAAATTTCACGGCATATGTGTCCGTCGGACAGATCTGCTGAAGCACCGGGCTCCGCAGAGTTCTCCTTCGTCTTCGTCCATCTCGGATTCAGACGAGCATGCGCGCTTGGCCCGTGCTTTGTCGATTTTGCGCTGTGTTAGCGCGTCTCTGGCGTTGTAATCGCGGCTGCGATGACGCGAGCTCTTGTGCCTTCGAGGAAGGTCATGGTCCTCTTCTTCGGATAAAGGAGTGGGGCTACGGTCGAACCTGACCGTAGCTTTCTTTTTCGGCTTCGTAGGAGCTTCTTGATGGAGCGCAACTCTGGCGAGTCCGAGTCCGGTGAGTGCGGACTTGCACATGGCTCTTTTCGGGTCCCCCTCCGGAGGTGGGTGGGATGTGAGGTACGTGGTGGCTGCCATGATCGCAGCTTGCGACGTCTTCGGGATGATGTTGCCGTCGGCATCCATCTCCATGAAGGATGCGTGGAGGGTTCGGGTCACCTCCTGGCGCTCCTTGGGGTCCATGTTCTCCGTCCTGGAGCGGTGCTTATTACCGTGGTTGCCGTTCGAGCTGGAGCCGATGCCCATGGTGGAGAGCGCAGCTCGTCGCGCGCTGGACTCCGAGGCTGCTTGCTTGCGTTTTGTCAAGCACCTCTTGCATCTTGACCTGCTTCTTGTGCTCTTCGATCAGGAGCAAATGGTATCCCATCAGCAGGTCCCGTGAGGCGTCTGCAGGCAGATCGTGCTGCTCGCCACGGCGGCGCGTGCCTGGGCCCATCCTTCTTTGCTAGGGAGGATGACATGGCCGGTGTTATCCCCTTCGGGTGGGGGGGGGGGACTGGCTTCTTCTGTTCCCGCCGTTTCGGTCTTGCGGGTTAGGTGTCGGGTTGGGCGGCGGGTTGGGTGTTTGCTGATCCACGTCGCCCTGGATGACTACGATGCATTGGTAGCGCTCGTAGATTGGTCCGCTGCTGCCACAGCTTTCGGATCCGGAACCGTAGGTCCCTTCATCCGATGGCGAATCGCACAGATCGGAGTTGCAGCTGCTGCTGTCGTATGACTCATCTGTTGATGATGATGTGCGTAGCACAGGGTGTGGGGCCCATGAAGCGGGCCTGATTGATGGTAGGGGCACCCGCTCTGGGAGGCGGAGGGTGCCGGTTTGCCCCACCTGGAAGCAGAAGCTCCCGAACAGGATCTCGAGTCCGTCGCCTACGGGCTCGAAGTCCTTCATGGTGGCCGGTGAGTGGGCGGTGAAGTCGAAAGCGCCGAAGAGGAGGTGACTCTCCGTCGCCGCAGAGTTGTAGATCGCTCGGGTTGGGACCGTCACGATCGCACAATCAGCGTCCCCAGTTCCCACAGACGGCGCCAATTGACGAGGTTTGATCTCGTCAATGCCCATTGTTATGGGCTTGGGTTTTGGAGAAGATGGGGATGCTAGAGATCGCGGAATGGTTAGCAAACAAGCAATACGGGACACGAGGTTTACCCAGGTTCAGGCTCCCGGAGGGAAAATCCTACTCCTGCTTGTCTGCTCTTGATTATAGCGGAACCGGTGATTACAGGGGTGCGCAGATGCAATCTGGCGTGGAGGTGCGTATACGAAAGTATGAGAGAGAGATCTAGGTCGCGCCCTCTTGGCCTTTATATAGACTTAGGTTGGTCCCAGGCACAGATCTAGTCGGTTACAGGTTCTAGGGTTTACCCCTTTGAATTTCCTATCTACTATAGTCTTGCTCTCCAAGGATCCGAAGGCGTCATGGGCCTTGGCCACCCGAAAATCTTCATGGGCCGGCGTATATTGCCGTGGGCCTTCCT